>JAUDYJ010000011.1:11064837-12264837 GCA_030761175.1 Masticophis lateralis
CGCAGAATTGACTGCCACAATGTCAGGTTAGCCAACCCTAGAGCGGGTTCATCCGAACTCCTTCTCAGAGTTTACAGAAGTCTAGGCCTGTGTTTGGTCACGCCGTAATGGCCGGTGAACGATTAGCGCCAACGCACACAGGAACCACACTGACTGATGTTCGGCAAGCTGGTTCTCATTGCGCATGTGCTTTTGTGCACCAAACCTGCACTCCGCACAAGCGCATTGCATTTTTGCCCAACTGAGGAGCTGCAATCCACTCTACCACATCTATCAACTGGGCTAAAAAATGACAAATAAAGGTAGGTATAGTGTGGGGGGAGGTGAGAGGGCCCAGCTCACAGTCATAGAGAACCAGTTCGCTGACATCACATCATCATCACTATCGCGAACCGGGCCGAACCGGGAGCAACTCACCACTGTTGCAGATGTACCAATTTACATTCACCGTATCAGATTCACTAGCAAGAACTCAGCAGTGCTTGCCAGAATCATAGTTCAACCCAGCACGACATCTGTCGCAAACACAAATTCAACAGCACATTCCCAGAAAGAGAGATGTCACAACTAGGCTTATTTCGTTCCCATCAAAGATGGGTCTGTTTAACATAGGTGATTGTCTTCCCATCAGAATGAAGGTGCTATTCTCTTGTGTGCCTCTCTCTCAGCCCTTCAAGGTAGGTAAACGTAGGAAATAGGAGTCTTGGAAGGTATCTTAAGGGAGTCTATCACAATTGAAAGTCTATCACAATTTTTTTTTCTCCTTCATCTTATGCTCATAAACAGAGGGATAGAATCAAGATCATGTGAAGCGTTAATACCACTTTATAATGCCTTGGTAAGGCCACACTTGGAATACCGCATTCAGTTTTGGTTGCCACGATATAAAAAGGATGTGGAGACTCTAGAAAGTGTGCAGAGAAGAGCAACAAAGAGGATTAGGGGACTGGAGGCTAAAACATATGAAGAACGGCTGCAGGAACTGGGTATGTCTATTTAATGAAAAGAAGGATTAGGGGAGACAGGATAGCAGTCTTCCAATATCTCAGGGGTTGCCCCAAAGAAGAGGGAGTCAAGCTATTCTCCAAAGCACCTGAGGGCAGGACAAGAAGCAATGGGTGGAAACTCATCAAGAAGAGAAGCAATTTAAAACTAAGGAGAAATTTCCTGACAGTTAGGACAATTAATCAGTGGAACAACTTGCCTGCAGAAGTTGTGAATGCTCCAACACTGGAAGTTTTTAAGAAGATGTTGGATAACCATTTGTCTGAAATGGTGTAGGGTTTCCTGCCTAAGCAGGGGGTTGACTAGAAGACCTCCAAGGTCCCTTCCAACTCCCTTATTACGCATGCACACCCAACAATCAGCTGGCCGGCATGCATGTGCACACCGGTTTTCGACACTGCCACGAGTGTGAAGGAAAGCTGATTGTTGTGCATGCATGCATGCCAGAAACCCGGAAGGCAAGGCCATGTGTGCCGGGCGACATAGCTTCGCATGCCACTTTGGGCACCCGTGCCATAGATTCGCCATCACAGCCCTAACCCAATAAATCATATTAACAAAATACCCAGTCCTATTGCAGCAGTGTGAACGTGTTACACGTTGTAACCAGCCCTGCAAGTTCATCATACTACGTAGTTATGATGTTATTTCGCATTCAGGAGTCTCACAGCCCACGGATATTAACTGTTCTTCAGGCTGTTTGTGTGGCTGGCTATGCTTCTATATCTCCTTCCCAATGGTAGGAGGATGAAGATGTGGTGACCGGGGTGTGAGTCATCCCTGAGGATTTTCCTTACTCTTCTAAGTCAACGAGCCCTAGCGATCTCATCTCGTGGTATCAGGGGCCAGCCCACGATGTTTTGTGCTGTGCTCACCACCCTCTGTAATGTTTTTCTATCATGTATCAGATGTGAAAATGCACCTTTAGATGGAGTATTAAAAAAAAAGTGATCAATTTCATGAGGGAAAATCTACCATGGATGATTAATTGTGCAGCCGCCGTGTGCTCATGGGCGACATGTTGTCATCTCCACATCCTGCTTCAGAGGTATCTGGTAGGAAATATTATGCCCCTAATTTTTTCCTATTCATTCCTTCAAACTGGAACTCCTGTTATTTTCTACAACAACTCAAAGGAATAGATATCATTCTTCAGGGCTGCCAGCTTCTGATACAAATTCAAGGTATTTGTTGCAATCGTAAATCTTTAATCAAAGAAACACAAAGTACACAGCAAACTCAAAAGTTTCCCGAGCAGCTGTCAGCCTCGTGGGGTAAACCAGATAGGAATCACAATTAGATGAGCTAATTCTACTTTGTTGTAAAAGTTACATTGACAGAATCTTGCAAGTCTGGAAGTATAATTCTTTCCCCCACCCTATGCAGCCCAACATTTTAATGCAAGAATTAGAGGTAGAGTAAAGAATCTTGAAGGGACACGGTGGCTCAGTGGCTAAGACACTGACCTTGTCGATCGAAAGGTTGGCAGTTCAGCGGTTCGAATCCCTAGTGCCGCGTAACCGAGTAAGCTCCCGTTACTTGTCCCAGCTTCTGCCAACCTAGCAGTTCGAAAGCACGTAACAAAAATGCAAGTAGAAAAATAGGGACCACCTTCGGTGGGAAGGTAACAGCATTCCGTGCGCCTTTGGCATTGACCAGTGGCCCAGTCTCCCAAGGCTCTTCCGACACACCATTACTTTGGCAAACAAGCACCAGAACTTTAAAAAAAAAAAGTTCAGAGACACAAATATGTTCAGAAATATCAAAGAAAAATTCATTTACGGTCCAGAGTTCCAGATAATGCAATGACAGCAAACAAGCAGAGTCATAGATAGGGAATTAAAAGGTTCCTTGCCCTAAAGAATCAATCAAGCTGCTTTCTTATAACTCTGACAACATTTTTGCGAATTTTTTTTTTTTGCAAAAACGGGGGCATTTTTGCCCTCCCCCAGCCCCCAGGAGAACTCTTCAAGCCTCCCAAACCCTCTGTGTGCCCCATTTTTTTTTTTTTGCAAAAATGGGCAAAATAATGGGGCACACAAAGGGTTTGGGAGGCCTGCAGAGTGGTCCTGGGGCCCGGGGAGGCCAAAAACTTTTTTTTTCCTTACTTACCTCTTCAAAATCTTGGTGCGTCTTATACACCGGTGCATTTTATAGTCCGAAAAATACGGTTATGTCTCTATGCAAGCCCTCTCTCAACTCTGCCATCTCCAAAAGACATTGGAATGACAGCATCCAGGTTGCCCAGCCATGCAAGCTAATTGTCGGGGGAGCTGCCATCTCACGGCCTCTGGAGCATGCCAGCTTGGGGTGGGATGGGGGGAGCAGGCTGCTTAAACACATGCTCTGCTATTTAGAGACCCAGTTCTGTCATTGGCAGGCCTACTATTCCTGATGTTTCCCCTAAGGCAGCTTTCCCATACATGTTCCCCCAAGCCAGCTTTCCTGTTAAATACATTTTCAGGCGTATTTAGGAGACTACAGGTTCCAGAATTCCCAAGAACCAGTTTGGGGGAAACTGATCTAATCATTCTTCATTTAACTGATTTGCAGAAGAGCCCGAGAGCTGAAAACCTTCAACTCACAAATCATCTAAGACCCTGCATCCCTATCTTTTGCTCTCTTTATCTTTTTAGAAAGCAAATATTCTCCCAGCTTTCATCTGCACCGATCTTTCAAACCTTTCGCTGCTGCCAAGATAGTGAAGCATTTTCAAAACTTCAGCTGGGGACTCACGCAGCAAAATGTGTCTCTGCACAAAAGAGAGAGAGAGAGAAAGAGACCTTCAACTCTTCTCCTTCAAATCTTCCTCGTCTAGAATCAGTGAAGTTGAGGAGCATCAAGCTTCAAAAACAGGAAGACCAACTTCATCTCTGGAGCGCCAATGAATTAAATTGCCATCTGTGGTGCGTTTCATGCCAAAATTGTTTTATCTATTTAATTTCTGCCCCGCTGCAATCCCGTGTCTTTTGGTGGCTTACAGGACAAGTAAACAACATTACAAAGATTCGTGGTGAGGTTAACACTAACCAAACTGATTGTAACAACGATGACCACATCAGCTTCCACATAAAAGCACGTCAGCCTTTTAAGAAGTTCTGATCAGGAAACAGACTCCAGGTAAAGTAGTAGAATTTTACAACAGAGGTAAGATGGCCAGCTATATAAATGTGTTTAATGGGACACGGTGACTCAGTGGCTAAGAGGCTGACCTTGTTGATCGAAAGGTCGGCAGTTCAGCGTTTGAATCCCTAGTGTCGTGTAATGGGTGAGCTCCCGTTACTTGTCCCAGCTTCTGCCAACCTAGCAGTTCAAAAGCACGTAAAAAATGCAAGTAGAAAAATAGGGACCACCTTTGGTGGGAAGGTAACATTGTTCCGTGCATCTTTGGCGTTTAGTCATGCCGGCCACATGACCTTGGAGACGTCTTCGGACAGCACTGGCTTTTTGGCTTTGAAACAGAGATGAGCAGTGCTGCCTAGAGTCGGGAACGACTAGCACATATGTGCGAGGGGAACCTTTACCTTTATCTTACCTATGTGTTTAACAAATAACATTTATTTTATAATTTTTTAAAAAAACAGGGTCTCGGTAGCAGAAACTTGAAAGCTCGATGGCATTTGCCCTTTCTTTCTTTCTGATGCCGAAGAAAGGCAAGGCACGGCAATCCTGAATTTCTTTCCAAACCTTTCAGGCAATTCGTGTTTTTGCTAATCATCCTCCTGCAGTTTTTCCAATTTCATCCTTGTGGTCCTCTACAAACATCACCAGAACAAAAAACGAAACAAGAAACAGAAAGCAAGGTGGCATCGAGCAGCGATTCAAGCAAAGGTTGTCCAAAATTATTCAAGTTTTCCGGAAAACTGACCAAGAAGGGGGGGGTGGGGTGGGGACAGCTTTGGAGGCTGTTTCAAACAACTGGCGCTACTACTGGAAAAAAAATAATAATAATGCGGAAGGCAGAAACGAAGTCACAAATTGGCAGGGCACGTCGGTTTAGAATCCAGCATATTGTCATCCCTAGGCTGGCTTAAATTCTCTCATTCAGTCTTGAATCTCCCCCTGGCACATTCCCTCAGCCCACAGTTCCATCCGACGGATCTGCAAAGCAGGTGGCTTTAGCGTGTGCCACTGAGGCAGGAAAACATTGTCAGAAGGGCTTCAGTGCATTTGTCCTCTACTGGGAGCCATTCAGATGATCTTATGCTGGCTCTGGCGAAATCGGTCTACTCCCCCATCTCCTCAGGCCAGCTGCTAATGCCCAGGCTGTTCTGCTCCCCATCTGTGCAAAGGCGTGCTGCGTGCCAGCTCTCTATGCTGCCTGCACATACATTGACACAGATGGGCACACACACACACGTACCCTTTCTATCTGACTCAGGGCAGAAGAGATAGGGAAGTCCTCTGCAAGAATGGCTGAAGTTAAAAGGGTGAACAGAGGGGAGCCTTCCTGCTAGGGTGGAAACAGAGCAATGCACCTTTCAAGACCATTTAAGGCAAGGGGGTATGGTGGGAAAACCTGCTTCCCAAAATCTGGGGACAGGACCACAAGGTTGGAGAACACAGTTTACTGCTAGCAATGGTTCAGAGTAATAGCTTGACAAAGTCTGAACCCTGGGCTACGCCCAGAGTCTATCCTTTATAGATTTTGCAACTACAGCTTCGCTGTATGCGGTACATCAAAACAGGATATAGAAAGAAGACGTTATCTTATGCTATGTTTTCCATATAAGGTTACGGCTAGCATGTCTTACCATATCTTACACCATCTGTTAGTTTCAGGAACTTCTAACGTGTCAAAACTTATGTTATAGAGCCGTGATGGCGAACCTATGGCACAAGTGCCAGAGGAGGCACACGGAGCCCTCTCTGTGGGTACACGCACCGTCGCCTCAACTCAGCCGGCTGGTCACCTGGTTTTCAAGGCGCGCATGCTCGCCGACCAGCTGAACATCGGGTTTCCGGCACTCTGGTGCGGTCATGCGCACACATACCTTCCGCTTTGGGCACTCTGTGCCAAAAAGGTTCACCATCACTGTTATAGAGTGATGTGATACATAGGTCAGGAAGCATACAAGTACATTTAGTAAGAAGTTAGTACTTTCCAATCTTGCGACAGAGACAGAAACAAGCGAAGGTCAATCTACCTATGATCTGATATCAAATTAAGGCACTTGAGCCCACCCGCATCAGGGGGATGTTGTGTGAAAGAGGTGATTATAAAGCAGCTTTCGCCTGCGCTAATGCAACTCTTCTGCACTTCGGAAGGATGCTGTCTGATCTCTGTGTTTGCAAAGACTTCTGGGGAAAACATGAAACAGCGAAAGACTGCAGCAATCTTTTAAAAGGAAGGCAGCACAAAAGGGTTATCAAACAACTGCCAAAGAGATCCGGGACGGTAACAATATGCAGAGAGCTTTGTACAAAAGCACAGATTTATAAGCAAGGATAAAAGTGGGGCCACTTAAACCAGAGACGTTTGTCTAATGTGTGATGGCTGCACCAGTCTTCACCTGCCTCCTTTGCTAATCCCAAACCAGGGGATTGAATTTATCACGTCTACTTTGAAGTTCCCCTTCTTCTCCAAAAAAATCCCACCCACCCCCCCTTCCAACAATCATCTCCATTAAATGACCCCATAATCCCTTGTGGGGTAAAGTCTGGGAAACTGAATGGAGTTGAGTGATTACTGGCCAGTTGCCCTTCCTGTCACCAATGCGGAGGTTTGTTCAGCAAATACATTCTCAGTGTGCCCAGAGAGAGAAATATCTTTTTCACCCATAAAACAGGAGAAATTTCCCAGGTATGCCTCCATCTCCACCTTCCTACCCCAACTCACAATATACTGTCTGCACCAGTGGTGGGATTCACGTATTCTAACCATTGATGCACTCCGTGCATGCACTTGCACGTCTTCCATGCATGCACCTGGCCTCAAAAACGTGCCCACCCGCGATCTCTAGTACCAGTTTGCCCAAACCAGTACGGACCAGCACTGGTCTGCCCCTTTGTAATCAAGTTCTTCAGGATAAACTAGTAACAGCAAGAATGCCTCCGACTGCTTAAAACTGAAACTCAACCAAGTAAATTTGTCTCTGACACACACACACACACACACACACACACACGCGCACACACACACACACACACAAATAAACATACTGTGCAGTTTGATTTCTTCAGGCAGGCATTTATCCGTCGCTCCATCAACGGAAAAAGCCTCTGAGCCCATGCAGCTTACTAATATATAATTTCTCAAAGTGCTCTTAGCTGTTGTCTTAGCAACACAAAATACAAATATATCAACAGAAGCCCTCTGAAACAGACATCCAGCAGGGACATTTTTAGATGGATTAATCTCTCTCTCTCTCTCTCTCTTTTTTTTTTATTTATTTACTTATTAACTAGTTCCAGCCTCTGGAGAGAACAAGAAGAAAAGGTCCATGGGCAGCAGGACTCATGTCACAAGTCACAGGAATTCCACTGAAGCTAACAACTGTGGGATGCCCCTTCGACATCCAAGCAACCCTCCAACTAGAAGGAACTTTGAAGAAGTTCACTCTAGTTCTTCCCCCAAAGAAAAAAAAAATAGGGGGGGAGGACATTTTTTATAGTCACTGTAACTAAGGGATTAATAAAATCCAGTCCTGTTATTATTTTCTTCCCATACCCTTGAGTCCTAAGTCTGACACCACAGCAGGGAAGAGAAGCAAAGCTTAATGCTAATTTCATAGACTGCAGGAAACTGTGGTTTATTTTCAATGATTTCTGGGAAAAAAACCCAGAATTTTTGTGTTGTGTTAAATTCACACAACAGGCTGAGTCAAAACCAAACACAGGACGGCCTGTGGGATAAAAACAAGCATCAGTTGAGTGTGTTGGTTGATCAAACTGTACATTATCTGCATTGATGGGTCTCCCATTATTTTATTTATCAAATGTCTATACTGACTATCACGCTTGGGGTGCCTCTACTAGGTCTGCTTCAGAATAACAAAATAACCAGGTTGGAAGGGACCTTGGAGGTCTTCTAGTCCAACCCCTTGCTCAAGGAGACCCTATACCCATTTTAGACAAATGTCCAATCTCATACTAAAAATCTCCAAAGCCCACAACCTCTGGAGGCAAGTTGTTCCACTGATTAATTATTCTGACTTGTCAATAAATTTATCCCTACTTATCCCTATTTCTAGGTTCTTTCCTTGATTAGTTCCCATCCATTGCTTCTTGATCTACCGTTAGCTTTGGAAAATAGGTGGACTCCCAACTCTTCTTTGTGGCAACCCATTAGATATTGGAACATTGCTATCATGTCTCCCTTAGTCCTTCTTTTCATTACACTAAAGGTAAAGGTCCTCCTCGCACATATGTACTAGTCGTTCCTGACTCTAGGGGGCGGTGCTCATCATTGTTTCAAGGCCAAAGAGCCAGCACTGTCTGAAGACATCTCCATAGTCATGTAGCTAGCATGACTCAATGCCAAAGGCGCACGGAATGCTGTTACCTTCCCACCGAAGGTGGTCCCTATTTTTCTACTTGCATTTTTTATGTGCTTTCGAACTGCTAGGTTGGCAGAAACTGGGACAAGTAACAGGAGATCACCCTGTTATGTAACAGTAGAGATTCAAACCGCTGAACTGCCAACCTTTCAATTGACAAGCTCAGCATCTTAGCCACTGAGCGTCTGTGTCCCTTCATTACACTAGACACATCCAATTTCTGCAACCATTCTTTATATGCTTCTGCCTCTGGTCCTCTAATCATCTTTGTTGCTCTTCTCTACACTCTTTCAATCACGATTAGTCCATATATAAAACTAGGCTTATTTGCAACTAAACATAAATAAAATGAAATCCAGGTGAGTTTTTCCCAGGTCTCACCTTTGGGTTGTGGTGCTATTTGCCAGGAAAACATGGTCTATTCCTATGATCAGAAGAGTCATTTGATTTGATCAGAACCAATATTTTGCTAAATAAACCACAGTTATTTGGACTTGCCCGATATAGACCACAACACTTTGTGGTAGATCCCATATATGCCAACCACATGTTGTTAGGTGCAAACTCAGCTCTCAAAAAAAGAAAAAGCCAGCAAAGATGTTTTACCTGGCATGGCTCATATCTGCCTATTTGCAGAAGAATTTAGATCTGGAGATTAGAAGGAAGTGGGAGAGGCAAAACAGTTGCTCGGCCTTGGGGAAAGTTGAAAGAGATTCAACAAGAGCCTTCATGGGAGGCTCTGAAAGGATTTACACTGTCTTCAAGATCCTCTTAATTTACCCTTTAACAATAAAATAACATTCCTGGAGTTCCCTGTGTCTGTCTCTTCACTTGACCTACCTCAAAGGCTGACCCCCATCAAGGAAGTTCTAGGTAGAGATCAAAAGGTGTTTTCCCCCAATGAGCTATCTAAGGACATCTGATCCTTCTGCTTGTTCTGACCTAGGCTTACTCAGCAGCACAAAGCCGAGTCCTCATCCCGATAAACCCCTTTTATTTAATTTACAGTGAATTCCTTTCCAGCAAAGTCTTTCCTCTCCCACAGCCTTTCAAGATAGTTCACAATGACTGACCTTTATCAGTCTTGGAGTGCGGCCAGGCCGATATCTTTCAGATGCCGCAATACTTGGCAAGAATGTAGAATGAACTAATTGTTTCCTGCAAACTCCACTCCCCTTTCGCTCCTCTTTTATTCCCTCTGGGAGGGGCCCTTCATCGTCCACCTGTGGCCTTACTCCCAAGTCACCCTTTGTTCTTTAGCTCTTCCCTTCGTCTGGCAACTCTGTGCATGCGCACCCTGGGAACAGGCTCCAGCTGTTTTTCTGCCTCACTGATATCTGACTCCAAGGGCAGCTGATAACTGGCATACGGCCCTGGCCCCCTCTCTGCCTCCAACGCAGAGCCCTCATCAGAGCCTTCCCCAGACTCCAGGACTGGCCCATGTTCTTCCCCAACCTCCTCACTGTCCGAATCTGCCGCCAGCTCCATTGGCCGCTGGCGGGCCGCAACACTGCTGTCCTGGCCGGATACTTCTCTCACTTTCCAGATTGGCTGCCAGAG
This sequence comes from Masticophis lateralis, assembly GCA_030761175.1. Lineage (NCBI taxonomy): Eukaryota > Metazoa > Chordata > Lepidosauria > Squamata > Colubridae > Masticophis > Masticophis lateralis. The sequence goes on from JAUDYJ010000011.1 coordinate 11,074,902, forward strand.
ACAACATACATGATGCAACCATGTTCTCTGAGCAACATGCAAGGATCTTCCCCATAAACAGCATCAAAACCAACTGCATAAAAATGACATCATCCCCTCATCCGTTTGCAGAGCTGATGAAGAAAACACCCACATAACTCTTTGTCACCGAACAACGTAAACTTTTCCCCAGCATGGAACCAAGACCCATCTTGCTCACTGTTGTACAGACCTTTCAAGAAAGGGTAACCAACCTGAGCTTTCCCAACTCCTTCCCAGTTTTATCTTGGCATGCCCAACATGTCAACATCCGTATTCATCATTCATCATCAGAGTGTCTGAATTTACGTCAGGTTGATAGGCTTATTCCAAGAAACCCAAGAGGGAGAAAGGGGGAGACCAAACCAAGTAATCCAATCATTTGGCCAAGAGCATGCAAAGTCCTCCCCACAGGGGGGAAAAAGCCCCATTTCTAAGATCACTTCAAAGTTATTTTTTCAAAGCACCAGAGGGCAGGATAAGAAACAATGGATGGAAACCAAAGAGAGAAACAACCTGGAATTAAGGAGAAACTTCCTAACAGTGAGGACCATTAACCAGTGGAACAGTTTGCCTCCAGAAGCTATGGGTCCTTCATCACTGGAGGTTTTTAAGAAGAGACCTGACAGTCACTTGTCTGAAATGGTATAGGGCAGGGGTGTCAAACTCAAGGTCCAAAGGCCAGATCCGGCCCATGGGGTGCTTAGATCTGGCCCACAGGGCTACCCTGGAAACAATGAAGGACCAACCCGTGGTGCCTCTGCCAGCGAAAACAGAGTTCGGGAGGGCCTTTGAGCTCTGTTTTCACTGGCAGAGAGTTGCAGGAGGCAGTCGCAGCCGAAAACTGAGTTCAAGAGCCTGTTTTCACTGGCAGAGCTCTCAGGCCACCACACGCGCCCCCCAACAGGAGTGATGTCAACCTGGCCACATCCACCCTGGCCATGCCCACCCCAGCCCCCTCGAAGTCAAACACAACCCTGATGCAGCCCTCAATGAAATTGAGTTTGACACCCCTGGCATAGAGTCTCCTGTTTAAGCAGGGGGTTGGACTAGGAGACCCAGCTCTATTCTGATTGATCATGGTTTGTTCTGTCTATATGCTGTCCATTCTGTGTCCTAAAGAGCAAGCCATCAAAAACTCAGAAAGACTAGTGGCGGAATGGATTGGAATAGTGCTGCGAACCCACAATTACTATGGTTATTTGGGCTGGGGAAATACATGCCTACAATCATGAGCCGTGGTGGCGCAGTGGTTAGAGTGCAGTACTGCAGGCTTCTTCTGCTGACTGCAGGCTGCCTGCAATTTGGCAGTTCGAATCTCACCGGGCTCAAGGTTCCATCCTTCCTAGGTTGGTAAAATGAGGACCCAGATTGTTGGGGGCAATAGGCTGACTCTGTAAGACCCCTAGAGAGTGCTGTAAAGCATGGTATATAAGTCTAAGTGCTATAGCTACTGTCAGTAGTGGGATTCAAGTAACTTAACAACTGGTTCTCTGCCCTAATGATTTCTTCCAACAACCAGTTTGCCAAACTGGTCAGAAAGTTAACAACCGGTTCTCCCGAAGTGGTGCGAACTGGCTGAATCCCACCACTGGCTACTGCCCTTCCTTCCTTCCTTCTTTCCTTCCTTCCTTCCTTCCTTCCTTCCTTTCTTCCTTCTTTCTTTCTTTCTTTCCCTCCCTCCCCCTCTCCCTCCCAGTGATTAGAATTCAGTGTTGCAGGCTAATTCTGCACATTGCCAGCAGTTCGATCTTGACTGGCTCAAAGTTGACTCAGCCTTCCATCCTTCCGAGGTGGGTAAAATGAGGATCCAGAGTGTTGGGGGCTGGCTCTATAAACCACTTAGAGAGGGCTGTCGAGCACTGTAAAGCGGTATATAAGACTAAGTGCTTATTGCTTATCAAAACAGCTGACCTTATTTGGAAAACATGCTAATTTCCAAAGGAAGTTCAAGTCTGAAGACTTGGGGGTGAGGGGAGAGACATGATAGGTATTCTTCCAATACTTGAAGGGCTGCCACAGGGAAAGAGGGCACCTCGGTATTCCCCATAGCCCCCATAGCAAGGTAGGACAAGAAGCAACGAGCAGAAGCAGAAGGCGCTCCCCATCCAATCTCAAAGGAGCTGAAAACTTCACTCAACCATCAAGTTCATTAAAATGAAAAAGGCGAGATCAACCCACCTGGACCGTCACACAATAGGTCCCACTTGTCATTTGTTCCGTCGCTTGTCAGCAATATATCCCCTTACATCAGATCAAACTGGCCACTTTTACATCTGGAGACAAATCTGGGATCAAAAATGATTATATTCTTTTTTTTAAAAAAAAACCCGACAAGCCATCCATCACTGACCCTAAGGTGGCCTTCTGTGAACAAAGGAATTACAAAGATCGATTTCCTTCGGAAGCAACAGAAGTGGAATTCATTAAAAGCTATCGGCTTGTACAAAGACAAAAGGGAGTTTAATCCCTCTGCGTGTGTTCATCTGCTCACCAGTGCTGGTTTTGCAGACAACAGCCTCTTATGGGAAGATAGCCATCAGTGGCTCTACTACCTTCTCCATCATGCCCATGTATCACCAGGCATCTTTTACATCAGCGGTCACCAACTGGTGGTCCATGGACCACTGGTGTATTTGCGAGAAAATTTTGGTGGTCCACAGAAAAATTATTTGCATTTTTTATACTGCACTAAATCAGGGGTCCTCAAACTATGGTCCCTTGGATGGATATGTGCAATGAACGTTTGTGTTGCTGCAGAGAGTCTCCCCTTTCGAGGTCTTCTTGTGTGGGTCAGAGGGGGAAAGAAATTCTGACTTGGGGTCTGCTTCAGCCTCCTGGTGCAGGGCTTTGGGCAAAGGCTGGAGGGAACTACTGCTTGTGGCGAAGAGTCAGATGGCCTCATTCCAGTGGGACTGCATCATGGTCTGGAACTGGCTGACCATCTCAGCCCGCTGAGCCTCCAAGCGCCTGTATCCGGCTTTGCACTCCCACAGATTTTCCCTCTGCTTGGAAAGCCTATGCTCATAGTCCTCATTGAGGTGCTCCTACTGGGCCTCCTTCTCGGTCAGATCCAATTTGAACTGAGCCAGCTGCTTTGCCAACTCTTTCTCATGGTGGCTGCTTAGCTCCAGCAATTGCTTCCAGTTGGGGCCCTAAGGAACCCTCCTGTTGGGGAGGCGAGGAGTGGCTGGGAGGGAAGGAGTAAGTAGAGGCCAGCGAGGCGCCCCTCGACATGAATGACATCGAGTTGATCACGCCCACCCAATCACATGACCATCTAGCCACGCCCACCCAGCCGGTTATTAAGCAGATCATATTAGTGGTCCGTGGGATTTAAAATTATGAATTTAGTGGTCCTTGAGGTCCGAAAGGTTGGTGACCCCTGTTCTACATCACACCCATGATCTGCAGGAGATGCTTGTAGAACACATGGGTGTGGCATAGTTCAACACACAGTTTAATAACTTTGAAGTCTTCTCCTTCAGACCTGCCAGTTGCTCTTATTAACTAACACAATCCCTTTTTTTTTCACAACACAAAACATGTTTTTTTTTGACACTAGCAGCGACCAAATATCTTGGGGAATATGTTAAGGCTGCAAATACCATACAAAAAAAAAAAGAAAGAAAATCCTTCAGATCCTTTTTTTAGGTGCTGTCTTTTTTTCAGCTTGTTTGTTTCCTAGCTCCTTTCACCATACATGTTGGGTTGAATTTTTCATAGGGGTCATGGTTGTCCCAAAGGTGCTTTTTCAAGAGGCAACTGGACTTTCTGGTTTTTCTTTGAAGACATTTTACTTCTCATCCAAGAAGCTTCTTCAGCTCTGGCTGGATGGTGGGGAATGGAAGGATCTATACTCCTTGCAGACAGCTGGGCATTTGCAACTTCACTGAAAGGGGATGTGGTGGCTCAATGACTAAGACGCTCGCCCATTATGTCCAATGGAACTTGAGGCGGCATCAGAACCCACCGATCATCAAAGGCAATGTTGTGACCGAGGCCCAAGTAGTGATTACCAAACACAATTCAATCCTCAACGAACTTATTTTATTAAAACAGCTGAGAATTAATTCATTCTCAGCTTAGTCCAAAACAAACAGTCCGTTGACCTTATCGCCAACCTTTGATGTCTTTGGCAACCTGCCAAAGGCTTTTCTTGGCAAAAAACCCCACAAAGTTCAAGAGACGCTGACAAGAAGCACTGGAATCAATGTTGCTTTTCTACAAAGAACCCAACGGCTCATTGCTGCTCTTTTAAGCCTTATAGGAATAGCCAATCATCTTCTGGTCTTACTCCTGAGTCGTCCTTTTTGCTTCAGCTGCTCTTGCCTTCTGGCATCTCTTCGCATGCATGCACTAGGAACAGGCTCCTCCTGTTCCTCTGCCTCTCTGCTGTCCGCCTCTGGAGGCTCCGAAGTCTGCACATCACTCCCAAATGGTCCTGGTCCCATCTCTGCCTTCGATGCAGAGCCCTCATCCGGGCCTTCCCCAGACTCCAGGACTGGCCCATTGTCCTTCCCAGCCTCCTCACTGTCCGACTCCGCTACCAGGTCCACAGGCTGCTGGCAGACCACAAGAGGCAGCCTGAATCCATAGACACCAATATTACTACAAAGCTTCCCTGCAGAGGATTTCGACTTCTCTGTACGCGGAGCAGTGTTCAGGAATTGTATTCCCTCCCTTCCAATTATCCAGAGCAACATTGGCATCCTCCAGCTGGCAGGAAAGGGTTTTGTAGTGCTTGCTATGCGATGGTACCACTGGTGGTATTCTGCCGGCTCGGACCAATTTGGGTGAACCGGTAGTGTTTTACCTGCGGGTATAGGTGGGCCCGCCCCGCCCACCTGTCCCAGTGTTATGCCATCCTATTTAGCATGTTTTCTAAGCTGTGTGCATGCGTGGAAGTTGCACACACAAGTGAAGTGAGCGTGCAAACGTGCTCACATTTTCAGTGTGCGGCAAACCGGTGATAAAATGATGTAAAATCCACCTCTGGATGGTACCTGTGGAAGGTTTCAGCAGGAGCCAAGGACAGGCTGGAAAAATCTCCCACCTCAAACCCGGAAAACCACTTCGAGTCATGGTTGACAAAGCAAGACTCATGGAATCCTGCTGGTACACAACAGGTTTGGTTTTGTTTTGTTTTTTTTACGTTGATGGGATCCTGCCAGATTCTAAAGCAATAGATTGGTTTGAATCATCCTGCTTTGAACGTTTGTAGCTCTGTTCCACCTACTTCCCTTTCTGCGTCATCATCCTCACTTCCATTTCTGTTATTTATTCCTTGAGCATGAATCCTGCAGAGCTATCGTGATCCGAAGGTCATTCAGATGGTATGCCTTCCTTCAATTTGATCTCCACAATCAATATATTGATTATCTAGTGAAGAGAAGGACCAGGGGAGACATGATAGCTGTCTTCCAATACTTGAGGGGCTGCCACAGAGAAGGAGAGGGTCAACTATTTTCCAAAGCAGCTGAAAGCCAGACAAGGAATAATGGATGGAAACTGAACAAGGAGAGATTCAACCTGGAAATAAGGAGAAATTTTCTGACAGTGAGAGCAATTAATCCATGGAACAGAAGTTGCCTTCAGAAATTGTGGGAGCTTCATCACTGGAGGCTTTCAAGAAGAGACTGGACTGTCATTGTCAGAAAGGGTACAGGGTCTTCTGCTTGGGTGGAGGGTTGGACTAGATAACCTATAAGATTCCTTCCAGCTCTGTTAATCTGTATCTGTATCTCCTGTCGGATCAGTTGGACGAAGCCAGGGTGTCAAAATCAAAGTTATCTAACAAAAATCTATGGTCGAATTATAGTTGGTCCAACACCGACATCGCTTCACCATCTTGGCTCTCACTGAACCACCATCTAATCTTGTACTGTTTATAATCTGGCAGGAGTACTAAAGGCCCCTTACCTCAAAAGAAGAATGGTATCTCAGTAACAAGAGCATCTAGATTGTATGCAAAGGGTCTCGCATTCAATATTCAACATCTCCAGACAGAACAAGAAGAAAACAAAACTCCTGTTCTAGCTTCAATCTTTTTGATTATTTCTGCCAAGCGGACAGAAATGCACAGCTCCGGATGCACGGAAGAGCGCTGTGCAGAAATGCTTTCTTGCAATCGATGGCAGAGTTTTATTTAATTTTATTCCATTTTAAATACAGGTAGCCAAGATTGACCCTGAGACTTTTTGAATGCAAAGTGTCATGTCGCCATCGGAGTCTGAATCTGCGGCGGAAGATGAGCTGGAACAAGAACTGACAGCGAGTGAGAGGGCGGCTCTGTTGGCCTTGGAGGAAACTGGGGAAGGGCAGAGTCAATCCAGGCAAGGCTGTTCGGAATTAGCAAGAGCTCAGAGAATGCAGGGAAGGCAGGATCAGTGCAAGCAGAGAAGGCACGTGTGAGGAGAGTGCCCCGCCCAGCTTCACCAGGCACACCTGGGGAATGACACTTAAGGAGACACCGTGGGGAGGGGGCATTTGTTGGGAACAAACGCCGAGTTCCTGAAGTGTTGTGTGGCGATGTTTGAACTTGCCAAGAGGAGTCCTTGTTGGCATTCTGGACTAATCGTCTGGATCTTTTGCTCTCTGAACTCCTTGCTTGGCTCTTGTTTTGCCAAATACATTTGGGATTTGTTGCTGTGCAGCCTTGGTGCAGACAGTGCTGGGCTGGATTAACTGCAGCCAGAGGCTGCCTGAGGTTTGTGTGGGGGTTTGTCCTCCCTCTGCTCTGGGACTTGCCAGTAACATGGGAGCGTTTGGGGCAATATGGAGCAATACAGGGGCTGTTTGAACTGCCAGATGTTTGCGTTATCTCTGTGCCGTGTCCTGGGTCATCACACAAATTCTGCAGCAATACTTTGTTGAGTTTATTCTTTCTGCTCTCATATAGATCCAACTTCATCCATCCGGAGACGCTTTCCTTGTTCCAAAACTCACAACACCCTCCTGAGTTGGTACAATACACTGCTCTGGTTCAGTAACCTAACAGTCAGGCCTTCCATAACGCTCTAAAGCTCAAAAGAAATGTCAGAAGATCGAACTAACCACATTACACAGTTCACAATTCCCCTGGTTGTGGGAAGACAGCCAATAAAGAAAATTCCTACTCCATCTTCAACTTCGGACACATACCGTGTTTCCCCAAAAATAAGACCCTGTCTTATATTTTTTTGAACCCCGAAATAAGCGCTTGACCTTATTTTTGGGGAGGTCTTATTATTTTGGGGCGTGTGACCCAAGATGGGGCTCCACTTCTCATCTTACTTGATTTCCAGCTCTGCATTTAAATATTTTCAGGGAGGGTTTGTATCTTCAGCCTAAATTTATATTGATTTTAGTACGTTTTAACTTATTGTATTGTATTGGTTTTAATTGGCTGTTCACCGCCCTGGGTCCGGAAGGAGAAGGGCGGTATAGAAATTTAATAAATAAATAAATAAATAAATTTTCAGGGAAACAGGGTAGCTCAAGCACAACATTATCCAACACCCAGTCTTAGCAGAAGAGCAGCAACTATTTTTCAAAGCACCAGAAGGCAGGACGAGAAGCAATGGATGGAAATCAATTAAGGAGGGAACCAACATAAAAAATAAGGAGAAATTTCCTAGCAGTGAGAACAAATAACCAGTGGAACGGCTTTGCCTTCAGAAGTCGTGTGTGCCAGAAGTTGTGTGTGATCCATTTGGAGCTTTTTTTAAGAAAGACAAGTGGACAATAATTTGTCCAGAATGATACAGGATCGTCTGCTTGAGCAGGGGGTTGGACTAAAGACCCTCCAAGGCAGTGGTGGGATCCTTCCAGTTTAACAATTGGTTCCGTGATTGCGCGTGCACAGTTCAATGAAAAATCACCTTCCGTGTTAGTGCTATATCTAGTTCAGGGGTCAGCAACCTTAAACACTCAAAGAGCCATTGGGACCCGTTTCCCACAGAAAAGAAAACTCCGGGAGCCACAAAACCCTTCCTGTGCCTAACTATTTCTTGAGCAGCCACAAAACTAGCATATGTAGTTGAATTAAATGTTCTGTTTTCTTCTGAAACTTTTCTTTTCTTGGATTTATCCATGGTTGGCCTACCAGGGATTGAAAAGCTCAATAAAACACGTGGCGGTGGGTGTCGCACATTGGCGGTTGTGACGCATATTTTGAGTGACAGGGAGCCGCAGCAGAGGGGTGAAAGAGCCACACGCAGCTCCAGAGCCACAGGTTGCTGACCCCTGTGCTAGGGAATTAAAACAGCTGAGGCACAGCAATCCGCTCTGCTGCGCTAATCAGCTGCAAAGATAAAGGTGAGTAAAGCACAGGGGTGGGTGGGCAGACCCAGCTGATCATCGAAGCAAACCGGTTCGCTCCCAGCTGATCGTCGGAGCTACCAGTTCGCCCAAACCTGTCTGAACCAATAGAATCCCACCCCTGCTCCAAGGTCCCTTCCAACTCTCTTATTCTGTTATTCAACATGGTCTCCAAAATGAGATTGAATGGTAGACAGGAGGCTATTCAGACCGCCATCTATTATCAAAACCCATTTAACCGCCAGTCACCCAAATAGGCTCAATAATGGCTGAAAGAAAATGCTATTCTTTTCCGTCTTTCCTAGAAACCATTTTTCGACCCATCCTTCCTTTATTGCAAATTCTCACTCAATCGTCCCGTTCGCTTTAGCAATCAAAAGCACCTCGTTTTCTCGCTACCGAATGCCAGGCACCGGCTATTTCTGATATTGACATTTCATAATTACAGCCAAGGTGGTTGTTTCCATCTCCGCTCTGATCAATGCAGACCTGAGCTCGCTTTGCTTTGTGTCAGGCACCCTAGCGGCTGCTTCAAGCGAAGCAGAGTCCAAGCTCCTAGAAAAGGAGGAGGGGAAGAGAGGTTCACGGACGCAGTGTCCATTTTAGATTTACTGCCCAGAAATATAAACAGAATACTTATCCCTGACCTTTTGAAGTCCTAATTCCAAATTTAATGAGCCACAATGAATGTTTCTCTGAGTCAGTCTCGGTGGCTGCTTAACTCCACTAACCTTCTAATTATTGCCGCAGTAACATAAAGGCCACTGGATTTTTGATGGGAGATTATTAAAAGAGAGTGAGATGACTTAGATAAGCTTCTATTGTCTCCCAATAAAATAAAATGAAAAAGCACTAAGAAAGATGGTGGATGGGAGGGGGGAAATTGTCCTAGCATCCTTCAGGCAAAAAGAGTAGATCGTGTGCTAATCCCCTGCAGTTCAAGCCTTCTTCCCAAATAAACAGCATTATTATGATCATAGATGGGTTAAGATTTGGAGGGGGGCAGGGGTGTTTTCTATCTCTTTATTGCATTTGCACTGGAAGATAAAAAGCAAATATTCCAAGGGAACATAAAGGGGTAAGTTTTTGTTGTGAAAGGGGATATTGGCTAAGGAACTCCGATCAGGGCTGCACCTCATAATGAGGTTATAAATATGCTCCCCTGGAAATAGCGAGTAACACCAGCTATTTATCAGAGTTGAGCTATTGGAAATCTTTACTAAAAGAGCAAAGTTAAGTTTAAAACACGGGTATAAAACAGTGGTGGGTTTCAAATTTTTTTACTACCAGTTCTGTGGGTGTGGCTTAGTGGGCGTGACGTGGCTTGGTGGGCGTGGCATGGTGGGCATGGCAGGGGAAGGATGCTGCAAAATCTCCATTCCCTCCCCACTCCAGGGAAAGGATACTGTAAAATCTCCATTCCCTCCCCACTCCAGGGGAACGTTACTGCAAATGATCTAACCCATGATCTAACGTTCCTGGCAATTTACCTCAGAAAAACATAAAGTTGACATTCAGAAACATTTTCGCAGATTCCTTTTTGTTCTCCTCAGCTAGGTTTTTCACAGATCTTTTTCTTTATCTTAAAATGTGCATTGCTTTGTGAAATCAATTAATGCAACAACAATGAATACAATGCATGTAAAACAGCCAAGTTTTAGATATAATTAACTTGTCCGCTAATAACTAGGCTGAGAAAAGAGCTATACATCTTAGTACATTTTGGGGTCCTTGCTAACCATTAGCACACCAGCAGATTTTTGTATATTCGGTGTTTTCCTTCCATTTGAAACAATGTGCAGACAGCCTTGAGTTGTTATGCCTCAAAACATCTGCAAGCCTTTTATAAAAGCGTGTTTTAAATTTAGACTGCTTCACAGTATTTGCTATAGGTTTGTTTGTTTTTCTAACCTAATATTTTAAGACACATGATCCTGGAAGAACAGGGCAAGTAAAAAAGATCCAATAAAATATTGAGATGATGCTATGAGCATACACAAAAATATCAGGCTTGGTGGCTTTGTCCAGTACCAAAATATAAATGTAAAGGTAACGACATATGTGCTAGTTGTTCCCGACTCTAGGGGGCAATGCTCATCTCCGTTTCAAAGCCAAAGAGCCAGAGCTGTCCAAAGATGTCTCTGGGGTATTGTGCCCGGCATGACTCAACACCAAAGGCTCACAGAGCAAGGTAAAAATAAGACCCCACCCCCCAACGAGGTGCATAGCGCTGCTGATCATGGTTTAATGACTAAGTATGAGCTCTAAAGCCAACCAGGAACATGGCCCCTCTAAGAACAGTGATGCTTCTGCCTAAGATAGGAGTAAGTGGGATCTAAAGAGGGAGGAAAGGACTTTGTGGTTTGTAAAGGTAAAGGTTCCCCTGGCACATATGTGCTAGTTGTTTCCAACTCTAGGGGGCATGCTCATCTCCATTTCAAAGCCGAAGAGCCAGCGCTGCCCAAAGACGTCTCCGTGGTCATGTGGCCAGCATGTCTCAATGCCAAAGGCTCACGGAACGCTGTTACCTTCCCACCAAAGGTGGTCCCTGTTTTTCTACTTGCATTTTTTATGTGCTTTTGAACTGCTAGGTTGACAGAAGCTGGGACAAGTAATGAGAGCTCAACTCATTTCGCGGCGCTAGGGATTCGAACCGGTGAACTGCCGACCTTTTAATCGACAAGCTCAGCATCTTAGCCACTGAGCCCTCGCGTCCCTTTTAAAATATAAATGTACCAAAAGGCAAACGAAGCTTTAGGCATTGTTTATTTCCTACAAATGACTCCGGGCTTCAAGTAATGTGGAGAGGTATTTTTGAAATATAGTTAGTCCTCAACATATGTCATAAAGGAACCTGCCCATTGCAGCCGTATGTCATAAAATGGGACAAATCCATGACTGAGTTGTTAATCAAATCAATGGTTTGCTATGGACACGGTTTTGCCCAAAATTCAAAGTTTCCGTTTTGTACAAAAATTATAAGCCACCATTTTATGGCTGACATGTTACTGAACACCTGAAGTTCAGTCTTATGACCGTAGAGAAGACTCAAGCATCAGACCTTCAAATCCAGTAAATCTCCTCTTTCAGATCAGTTGTAACTTCGAATGATCGCTAAGCGATTGTCATAAATTGAGGACTATGGTAACAGTTTTGCTTAAGAAAGGTGCTTTGCTTCGGATTCATTTACATCCTGATTTGTAAAAAAAAAAAAATTATAATAACTTTTTAAATATTTGAGGGGTAGGGAGGTCAATAGTTAATTGACATCCCAGGTGTTACACCAGGAGGTATCTAAGTAGTTGGCACCTTAACTGTATACGTTAAGACACCACCTTAATATTTAATATTTATTCTTTATTGGCCAACTGTAATTAGACACACAAGGAATTTGTCTCCGGTCATAAGCTCTCAGTGCACATGGAAACAACAAAGTGATAAATCAAAAATCATAAGATACAATCATAAATCATAGGATACAAACAACAAAGTGATAAATCATAAGATACTAATTGGAGAAGGTAATAGGAAAGATGAGAAGAAGAATAGCAACAGAGCCCTATTACATGGATAAATATCCCACGAAGTAGAGATATAAATATATTTATCCCTACTGCTATATACATTGTATATTTAGCATATACAATGCTAAAACCTAAATTTGGGTTCAGAAATCATTGTTGCTATATTCACAGCAACAAACAATGTTATGTTTTAACATGGTGACCTGGATCACACAAAATGGTAAAAACCAAACAAGACTTTTTTAGTTAATTCAGAACACTGCATAACCTTATCACCTTGGCTAATCTCAAAACAAAAAATAAAATGAAGCAATATCAGACCTCATTAATATTAGAGACACCAAGAAATCCCATGAGTAATAATTAGGTTGAGAAATTGAAGAGTGCCTTGAACTCACATTCTCAAGAAAACTACTTGCCTTATGTGGGCCTTATGTAAGGAACAGGCAGGGGTTCAAAAAAATTAGCAAGGGGTTCTCTGCCTGATTGCTGGGTGGGCGTGGCCATAGTGGGCGTAGCCTAATTGGCCTCCTGCAAGTTGGCATCCCCCATGGCAGGGGGAAATATTTTTGCCCTCCCCAGGCTCTGTAGGCTTTCCTTGAGCCTCCAGGAGGGCAAAAACGGCCTCCCCAGGCTCCAGAGGCTCGTTTCCGGCCTTCCTGAATTTCCAGTAGGCCCGTTTTTCGCTCTCCCTGAACCTCCCCATGCGCCTGCAGTTACCTACATCCAAACCGGGCTGTGTGGGGACTCCTGGGAAGGGCAGGGCATGGCGGGTTGGCCAGGGTCAGCCAGGGGTGGGATTTGGGGTTCTCCGAACTGCACAGAATCTTAGCTAGAGGTTCTCCCGAACCCCTAGCAGCCCACCCCTGGGAACAGGCCTGAAGCTTGACTTAAAGATTTTAAGATTTCACTTTTATATATAAAGAGAGACCTAACTGGTCACCATCCTTCTATCTGGTGGAGACACACTCCCCAATTTATATTGTGTTCTTCTTCTTCTTCTTCTTTTTTTCCTCCTCCTGAATTTTCCATCATTCAGTTTGCGGAATAATCCAGCCTTCCATTGTTATGAAATAATAGCATCCTCATTTCACTGTGTTATCCCCACAGACAATGGGATCAGTGAGTAGGCATGTACCAGATGTCACTTTGAACAATGGAGCTCCTTGGTTAGCTGCCATGTTTAAGAACAATATAAGGGGAAGTGGAGCAAAGGACAAATGAAGCTGAGTTGCATGTTCACTGTTGATGCAGCTCACTGAATATTGTGATAGATGTTTCATATTACAGATAGTAGAAGGTGTGACCTTGATGATGCTTGTTTTTTATATTATTATCTGGATTGTTTGACTATGATTACTATTATTATTTACTTTATTCATTAAACATGAAACTCAAGTCAACGGGACATTCAAAAATGTGTCATAAATACCACTGATTGGTGCTAATGGTTGATACAGGTTGCTGCCAGCGTCCTAGGTATCTGATATTAATTAATTATTAATTAATAATTATTAATTAAGTATATTATTATTGTTGTTGTTGTTGTTGTTATTTACTGCAAGCCATTTAAGAGTCAGAAGGATTGAGGATGGATAAGGGGGGGGAGGGGAGGAAAGGGAGAAAAGGGAGAGGAAGGAAGGAAATTAGGAAATTATAGGGAAGGGAAGGGAGCAGAGGGGAGGGGAGGGAATTAGAAAATTATAGGGAAGGGAAGGGAAGGGAAGGGAAGGGAAGGGAAGGGAAGGGAAGGGAAGGGAGAGGAAGGAAATTAGAAAATGATAGGGGAGGGGAGGGGAGGGGAGGGGAGGGAGGGAGGAAGGAAGGAAGTTAAGAAATGATAGGGAAGGGAAGAGAGAGGAAGGAAGGAAATTAAGAAATGATAGGGAAGGGAAGAGAGAGGAAGGAAGGAAGTTAAGAAATGATAGGGAAGGGAAGAGAGAGGAAGGAAGGAAGTTAAGAAATGATAGGGAAGGGAAGAGAGAGGAAGGAAGGAAGTTAAGAAATGGTAGGGTAGGGAAGAGAGAGGAAGGAAGGAAGTTAAGAAATGATAGGGAAGGGAAGAGAGAGGAAGGAAGGAAATTAGGAAGTGATAGGGATGGGAAGGGGGGAGGGAGGAAGGAAGGAAGGAAGTTAAGAAATGATAGGGAAGGGAAGAGAGAGGAAGGAAGTTAGAAATGATAGGGAAGGGAAGAGAGAGAAAGGAAGGAAATTAGGAAATGATAGGGAAGGGGAGGGGAGGGAGGGAGGGAGGAAGGAAGGGAGGGAGGGAGGGAGGGAGGAAGGAAGGAAGGAAGGAAGGAAGGAAGGAAGTTAAGAAATGATAGGGAAGGGAAGAGAGAGGAAGGAAGGAAATTAGGAAATGATAGAGAAGGGAAGGAAAGGAATAATAGGGAAGGGAAAACAGGAAATAGGAAACAAGGACTAAAAAGGAAGGCCCGCATACACAGGTAGTCCTCAACTTACAACAATTTGTTTAATGACCAAAGTTACAGTAGCATTGAAAAATGTGACTTATGACCATTTTTCAGCTGCGACCTCTGCAACAGCCCCATGATCAAAATTCAGACGCTGGGCGAGTGTTCATACGTATGACCGTTGCTGTTTCCCAAGGTCACGAGATCCCCTTTTGTGAGCTGTTGACAAGCACAGTCCATGGGGAAGCCAGATTCACATAACAACCAGGCAATTAACTTATCAGGTGCAGTGATTCACTTAACAACGCCGGCAGCAAATGTCGTAAAATGGGGCAAAGCTCACTTAGCCAAATGTCTCTGTTCTGTTGTTCTGCTTAACAACTGAAATGTTCGGTTCAACCGTGACCATTAAATTGAGGACTATTTGTATCTAAAACTGTCTTGAATAAATTCATTTTCTTTCAGTTACATCCCGGCAATAATGCAATGTGGAGGGTTTTTTGCAGAACCCCCATCAATAATTGTAAAGAGCAAAAACAACAGTTATTAATACTTGCAAGTAACCTGATTGGTAAGATCTGTTTATGCAGCTGTTGCAACTGCTCTGCTCAACCTGCCACAAATGGGCTTTTTCTTGTCCATTCAAATTAATCCCCAATAATTACCAACTTGGATCCCCAATCTAGAGTGATCACAATGATTGAGTGAAGTCACTCAACCGCTCCTCCCCACTGTCATCTGGGAAGGAGCCTACGGGAGGTGTTGATTAAATTCTGACTCTTTGAGTCGCTGTTGAAGAGGGAGAGACAGACAGACAGACAGACAGAGACAGAGAGACAGAGAGACAGAGAGACAGAGACAGAAAGAGAGATATAGCTAGAGAGAGAGGCAGATAGAGAGAGAGAGAGAGATGTGAGAGAGATAGCTAGAGAGACAGAGAGAGAGAGAGAGAAAGAGAGATAGCTAGAGAGAGAGGCAGATAGAGAGAGAGAGATGTGAGAGAGATAGCTAGAGAGACAGAGACAGACAGAGACAGAGAGAGACAGAGATAGCTAGAGAGAGACACAGAGAGAGAGAGACAGAGACAGATAGCTAGAGACAGAGACAGAGAGAGACAAAGACAGACAGAGAGAAAGAGAGAAACAGAGACACAGACTGACAGAGACAGACAGACAGGGAGACAGAGAGAGAGAGAGAGAGAGTCAGAATGCGAGAGAGACAGAGGGAGAGATAGCTAGAGAGAGAGACCAGCTTAGTCTGTAAGGCAGGACTAGAACTCACAGTCTCTTGTGGTACTGATATATCTAGTTTCATGTAGGCCGCCCCTGTTTTAGCCAAATTTAATAGCAATAACAATAGCACTTATATAGTGCTTTACAGCCCTCTCTAAGTGGTTTACAAAGTCAGCATATTGTACCCAACAGTCTGGGTCCTCATTTTACTGACCTCAGAAGGATAGAAGGCTGAGTCAAACTGCTGGCAGTGGGCAGAATTATCCTGCAAAACTGCATTCTAACCACAGGGAGGGAGGGAGGGAAGGAGGAAGGAAGGAAGGAAGGAAGGAAGGAAGGAAGGAAGGAAGGAAGGAAGGAAGGAAGGGCAAAATCAATAGCACTTAGACTTATATACCACTTCACCGTGCTTTACAGCCCTCTCTAAGCAGTTACAGAGTCAGCATTTTGCCCTCAACAATCTGGGTCCTCCTTTTACCACCTCAGAAGGATGGAAGGCTGAGTCAACCTTGAGCCTAGTGAGATTCGAACTGCCAAATCAGCAGAAATAGCCTGCAGTACTGCATGCTAACCACTGCACCACCGCAGTGTAGTCCTCACCTTGGGATCATTCATTTAGCAACCCTCTGAAGTTACAAAAACCCTGAAAAAGCGACTTACAACTGGTCCTCGCACTTACGACCATCGCAGCATTCCCAGTCCCATAAATCAAAATTCAGATACTTGGCAATCAGTACGTAATTACAATGGTTGAAGTATCCTTGTATCACGTGATCTCCACTGGTGGCCTTCCCAGCCAGCTTCCAAGATCTTACAAATGTTCCTTCCATTTAAAACTTTTTGATCCTGATGGTCCCAAAATTCAGAGTTTTAAAGGTGAAAAAACAGACAGCAGATTTTCTTTTTTCCTCCCTCTTTAGATTTGGAAGCATTAAAAAAAAAGGGATTTTTTTCCCCCTCCTCTCATCCTGATTTGATATCTCCTAAAGCGATCGATGGAAAGAGATTGTGACACATTAACATAAGGGCAGGAGAAATGAAAATGTGTATTAAAACCAGCACGTCTCCTAATATCCTAATATTTTCAAATCTCTTAAAAAGCGATTGTCTGCTAACCTGTCTAAATGTCTTCCTTAAGCCATGAGGACTAGAATGCCTATTATTCTGACTTAACTTGAAAATCTAGCATTACTGAATGAATTGGATTCCATTTTGCCCATAAATCCAAGCAATCAAGTTTTAGTTTTTTTTGTTTTTTTTTTTACCCCAATCCATGGTCAACACACTTTTCTGTTTCAACTTCTTGATAATTCTCAAAGCAGAGCGGTCTTTTCCTTGCATTTCTTCTAAATCTACCCAATTTCTACAACTTAAGCCTCTGGTTTATCCTCAATACTTGGGGGTGCATTAATAGTATTGTAGTAAGTCCTCATAAAATCAAGACTTCTCATTTACATAGCCGGGCTAATACCGCAAAGAAATGTCAAAAAATCCATTCAAATCCATGTTCATCTCTGGTAGCCTTCCAAGCTGATTAAATGCCTGCTTTGTCGCACCTCTCAAATCACAATCGTGCTTTTTTTCTTTTTCTTTTTTTTTTCTTTTTGGGTGGAAGAAGTTCTCTCTCTCTCTCTCTCTCTCTCTGTCGCTATTATTAATCATCAAGTTAAAGTTTGCAACATGTTTTATGAGGTTTGGCGTCCTGTGCTATGGCTTCAGCCGACAGGAGAAAATACTTCCAGTTAAAGACAAGAGAGCCACCGTGGTGTAAGAGTTAAGGCACCATGCTAGAAACTGGGTGATGGTAAATTCTAGTCTGGTCTTGGGCACAAAGCCAGCTGGTTGACTTTGGGTCAGTTTCTCTCTCTGTCTCTCTCTGTGTGTGTGCGTGTGTGTGTGTCTCTGTCTTTCTCTAATTTTTTCTCTCATTCTCTTTCTCTCATTCTCTGTCATTCTCTCTCATTTTCATTCTCTCATTCTCTTTCTCTCTCATTCTCTGTCATTCTCATTTTCATTCGCTCTCTCTCTCATTCTCTCATTCTGTGTCATTCTCTCTCTTTCTCTCTCTCTCTCATTCTTTCTCTCTCTCTCATTCTTTCTCTCTCTCTCATTCTCATTCTCTCTCTCTTTCTCTTTCTCATTCTCTCTTTCTCTGTCTGTCTTTCTCCCTCATTCTCTCTCATTCTCTCTTTCTCTCATTCTTTCTCTCTCTTTCTCCTCTCTCTTTCTCGCTCTCATTCTCTGTCATTCTCTCTCATTTTCATTCTCTCTCTTTCTCTCTGTGTCTCTTTCATTCTCTGTCATTCTCTTTCTCTCTCATTCTCTGTCATTCTCATTTTCATTCGCTCTCTCCCTCATTCTCTCTCTCTCATTCTCTGTGTCATTCTCTCTCATTCTCTTTCTCTCTCTCTCTCATTCTCTCTCTCTTTCTCTTTCTCATTCTCTTTCTCTGTCTGTCTGACTTTCTCTCTCATTCTTCTCTCGCTTGCTCTCTCATTCTCTTTCTCTCTCTCTCTTTCTCCCTCCCTCCCTCTCTCTCATCAAGAGTCAACACTAATTTGAAGACAAAAATACAAAAAAGAAAAGAAAACTAAAGGAAAAATATTGAGTGACCAACAGGGAACTTGAGATGGAGCAGATTCCAGTTTTGATCTCCAATGATGAAGAGAGGATTATTCTTTAATATGGATTGTCTTTATTGGGCTAAGCACTTGGGGTCAAAATACATAGGCTCCGTTCCAGCAATCTTGGTAGCTTGGATATTTATAGAGATGATGGAAAAAGAGTATTTAGCAACTTTCTACCCTTAATTTTACGATGGCCAGGTGTTTCTCCTTCTCTATGGACCAACAGCAGTACAGATCACCCAGACTGAGGACATATTGTGTCAAATCATGGTAGGCTTACTTTAATTCTTGAATATAGCACAAATGCCTAGTTCATAGAAGACTCTAAAACCAAAAGGCATGAATTAAGGTCTCCAAAAGTGATAAGCGGACTCCAAACATCTTGGGAGCAGCCCAGAAACCCGCACTTACAATTTGTAACCAGTTTGTAATTGTGCAGGTCAAAGTAACCATTACAGAGCTGAGGTGGTGCAGTGGTTAGAGCGCAGCATTGTAGGCTACTTCAGCTGACTGTGAGCTGCAGTTCGGCAGTTCAAATCTCACCGGCTCAAGGTTGATTCAGTCTTCCATCCTTCCGAGGTCGGTAAAATGAGGACCCAGATTTTTGGGGGGCAATAGGCTGACTCTGTAAACTGCTTAGAGAAGGCTGTAAAGCACTAAGAAGCGGTATGTAAGTCTAAGTGCTATTGCTATTGCCCGCTCCCTGTCCCACCCTCCCTCACAGTTAGAATGAAGTATTGCAGGCTAACTCTGCCCACTGCCAGCAGTTTGATCCTGACCGGCTCAAGTTGACTCAGCCTTCTATCCTTACCAGGTGGGGAAAAATGAGGACCCAGATAGTTGGGGGCATATGCTGACTCTGTAAACCACTTAGAAAGGGCTGTAAAAGCACTATGAAGCGGTATATAAATCTAAGTGCTATTGCTGTTGCTACAACAGTCTCCTCCTCCTCCTCCTCCTCCTCCTCCTCTTTCTTCATTTCTACATTATAGAAAATCCCCCCTTCAATATGGAAATAGATTAGGAAAGGAAAAGAAAAGAAGTCTCCAATGAACAGATTTCCTTTAGCTTCTCTGTCCTGCTTCTCTGTCCTCCAGAGTCCAACAACAATTGACACCATCTTCCAAATTGTTGCAATCTCTATTTTGCAAGTCGGTGTTTTCTCCTCTTTTTCCCATTACAAAATATGAATAATTAATAGCCATAGTAATTTAGACTTCCTTTCTACCCCGATAGGAACAGCAAACCCCCTGCAACTATCTTCCATTTTTTTCCTCTTCTTAAGTAGCATCAGGAAACTACCTTAACAGTCAAAGTCATTTTCTAAAATATACCTCTGTCGAAATAGCACTTTTGTGTTATTTTGAGTTTTTAGTTTAAATGCAGGGATTAGAGTTCACATCAAATGGAAAGTAGATCCCATTAATGCCAAACTGATTCACGGAAGAAGAAAAGTAATTTGCTTGAACCACACATGGAGGGCAAGTCATTGTCGAGGTGCCATGGCAACACTGTCCAGCTGGGCTTCCACATCATCGTATTTTGTTGTGCCAAGATGACCTGACCAAGTAACAAGTGGCTGGATTGGCTCCGTACAGATAGTCCTTGCTTAATGACCATACAGTGCTGAAAGGTGGGGCTTACAACCAGGGGTGAAATTCAGCAGGTACTGACAGGTTCTGGAGAACTGGTAGCGGAAATTTTGAGCAGTTCAGAGAAACAGTAGTGGAAATTTTGAGCAGTTCGGAGAACCGGCAAATACCACCTCTGGCTGGCCCCAGAGTGGGGTGGGAATGGAGATTTTGCAATATCCTTCCCCCAGGAGTGGGAAGGGAATGGGGATTTTGCAGTATCCTTCCCGTCATGCCCACCAAGCCACGCCCACCAAGCCACACTCACAGAACCAGTAGCAAAAAAAAAAAATTGAATTCCACCACTGCTTACAACCCACATGTTATGGCTATTGCAATGTCCCTATGGTCGTGTGATTGTGATCTGGATGCTTGGCAATCCATTTGCATTTCCAACTGGGGGCCAGGTGCCCTGCAAATGGTGTCATTGTTATTTGCAATCTTTCCTGCAGGCTTCCCCAGAAAGTCAGTGGAGAAACCGGCAGGGAATGTTGCAAGCCGGCAGCTGTCTACCGAGAGGAATCCCTCTGGTTTCTGGGGGCTGGCTGAAAAAGGTCTTGTCCTGACATCCAAGCACGATTTTGGCTGGGGTGTGTTTGCAGCATGGGGGGTTTGCAGCCAGCACCCAGAAACCAGAGAGAATCCTTCTTAACTTTAACTTTAATTCAGTGCAAGACAGCTTAGGGCTAGTTCATTCATTATGTTTTCGAGTTTGCAAATGTTTAGCCTGCTTCTTGTGATCCACTTAAGTACGTTGTGTGAACAGGGCAAGAGCGTCTTTGAGTCTGTACCACACATGTGCAGGGAGGTGGAGCATCTGCATGGGTGGGCGTGTGTGCATGTATGGGGGGCATATGCAGGGGTCTTGCATGCGCATGCATGCAGAGCAGGGTGCATGCGGGGGAGCTGCATGTGTGTCACAATCCTTGGGAATCCGGAGTTGGGGCAAAACACAATGGATCTGGGGTATCTTTTCACTGCCAGAATGCATAGAGGTCTCTGTCCAACGTTTTGGCCACGTCAGTTGACCACGTCCAATTTCACATCTGGCATTTGCGCAAGAGACAAACACATCTGGCTTTGAGCAAGAGACAAACGTGACCTGGGAAGGAGGATGCTAAACCGCCCCGCCCCTAAGTTAATTACATTAAAGCTCAATGTCTCCCAAAGTTATCTTCCTGCAACAGACTTGGCAGCAATTAGTTGGTTTCTAATAAGAAATTTCACGTACCACCATTTAAATCTTTCTGCCTCTCAGCAAATGCATCCGAAACTCGGCGTTTAACAAGGGCAGGGTTCCAATTATCTGGGATGGGGGAGAAAACACTCATCGCAATTCTTTCCACTCTCAATCAACCGTCACCCCATGTCCCTGAAAGCATGTCTGAGCTAAGAAAGAAAATCTCTGCCATCAGTCATCGGCCCTGCGTTAACATTTACGGTGCTTCCAAGCTCCCTCTGCTGGGTCTACTGTAAGCGACACCCGGCGTGAAGCAAACTCCATTCCTCCCAATTGCAAATATTTCCTTGCAGAGATGGGCAACTCCACACACAGGGCCTTATTTTTAGGGGTGATGAGGCAAAGGGGAGATGACAGATCATCCTTCACTGGTGGAAGAGAATGCATCAGAGGTAGAGTTTCAACTCTGAAATATCAGATGGATCGATACTTTCCAGCCAAGGCACTAAAACTAATCAGGGAACATCTAAACCCAAGTGTTATTTCAGTATTTTGAATTACCTCACACACTCGTATCGACAGCGCCATTAACTTCAACGGACAAGATGCAATGGAGAAGAATGGTGTGGACATAGAATGCAGGGGAAAGAGGGAGGGAGGAGGAGAGGGGGAGGAAGGGAGAAGGAGAAAGAGAGGGAGGGAGGGTGGGAGGGAGGGAACGGAAGTGAAGGAAAGGAAAGGAAAGGAAAGGGAGGGGAGGGGAGGGGAGGGGGAGGAAAGGGAAGGGAAGGGAAGGGGGGAGAGAGGGAAAGGGAAAAGGAAAGTGAAAAGGAAAAGGAAAAGGAAGGCTCAAATGAACAGACTTTCTTCAGCTTCTCTGTCCTGCTGAAATTGTAGCCTTCCTTTCTAATTCCTTTGGTTTTGCTTTTATCAACAGGCTGGGCAAAACAAACATTTTAGTGTCACATGGACAAAGGAATTCGAAGTCTGTAGAGAAATCCTGCAGCTTCCCAACCCCACTCATCTCTTTTGCTTCTCTGCAGCCAACCGCACAGAGAGCTAGCTTCTCCTCCCAAGCTTAACAAGCTTAGCTTGTTGACTGATTGCTCCATCAGCTTTATTATCTAATGATTCCGATTTTTATATTGATTATAATGCTTAGAGGGGATGTTTTATTTGCTTGCGTGGGATATTTATTTACTGTAGGTCTTTTAACTATTTCTGACTGTGAAGTTCTATGTTGATACAACAATAATCCGAGCGCAATAAACAAATAAAGTAACGTCTATCAAAAATAACCGTTTGCCATCTTCACAAATATTGTGTGCGTGTGTACCCGGATTTCTGAGACTGGAATCAAGCATTCTATAACATTACAGCAGCTTGTTGAGGGTTTGGCCCACGAGTCTGCAACCTTAAACATTCAAAGAGCCATTTGGACCCGTTTCCCACAGAAAAGAAAACACCGGGAGCCACAAAAGCCTTTCTGTGCTGGCTATTTCTTGAGCGACCACAAAACTAGCATATATAGTTGGATTATACATTCTGTTTTCTTCTCAACTTTCCTTTTCTTGGATTTATCCATGGGTGGCCTACCGGGAGTTGAAAAGCTCAATAAATCGCATGCTGGCGGGTGTTACACATTGGCGGTTGTGACGCATATTTTCAGTGCCAGGGAGCCGCAGCAGAGGGGTAAAAGAGCCACATGCGGCTCCGGAGCCACAGGTTACTGACCCCTAGTTTGGCCAATAAGCAAGAAAAGTGAAACGCTGATATAGGTAGTTCTCATTTACCGACCGCAATTGGACTGGCAACCTCCTCACTACGCAACAGGGTTGTAAAGTCAAACATCATGGCCGACTTATGACATCAATTTCAGCCATGGACAGTAAGCAAACGAGTGCAGGTGATTAAACTCAAATGTCGTGTGATCACAACTTATGACTTCCTGCCGGCTTCCCCAGTGACTTTGCTTGTTGGAAGCCAGCTGTGAAGGTTGCAAATGATGATAGCATGACCGCACGTTGCAACGGCATGCCATTTGCCAAGCATCTGAATAGTTAGCACGCAACCTCAGGGATGCTGCAATGGCCACAACTTCGAGTGCTGGTTGTAAGACTCCTTCAGCGCTATTGTAACTTCAGACCATCATCCTTTATATGAGTGGTTGGTAAACATGGAAGAATTTGGGGTCATGATATAGATGGGATTCGTGATGCGGTAGCCTAGAGGTGGAGCTCTCGCCTCACAATCAGAAGGCTGTGAGTTCAATCCTAGGTAGAGGCAGATATTTCTCTCTCTGGGCACAATATATCTGCTGAACAAAACTCTGCACTGGCGTCAGGAAGGGCATCCGGCCAGTAAACACTCAGCTCCATTCAGTCGCCCAGACTCCACCCCGCAAGGGATTATGGGGTCATTAAAAGAAGTTGATAGTATAGATAGGATTCAAAGATTTGGAGGGGAGGTTACCCAAGAATGAGGAACAGCACCCAATTAAAGATCTTGTTGTGGCAAATATTCCAGCAGCTTAAACACAATCATGTTTATTTGGAGATAAGTCCCCATGAGATTTGGGTTCTTTTCCACTGAATAACATATTTTTAATATTCTATTTAATATATACGGTAAGTCCTATGGGAAACTAGCTTGTCAGGAGATTTCCATCAGGAGATGAGGGCTCTGTAGTCACACCAGGGGTAAATCTGTTTTATTTTGTAGCCTGTCGAAAGTATGGTAGAATCTACCTGGTGGTAGTGTTGTGTTTCAATCACCAGGCATAATTTTGTGTTCTGCCATCTGATCAACTGCATTATTGTACGTCGCCAGGGGAAAACGGAAGCAAACATTTCCAAATTCAACAGCGGCACCGTTCATATGCAATGCCCTGGGAAGCCAAAGTCGGAAATTTGCATAGTATTCAACTCGGCTACAGCTTACAGATAAGTAATATGGAGCTTAAAGGCATCAATATGCCAAGTGGCAGGTTTTCTCCGAACCAAACTTCTTCTTCTTGTTGCTGTTGTTGTTGTTGTTGTTGTTGTACTAAAGATTCTGTTTAGTTTTGTATAATACGAGAAACTCTTGAGCTGCTGCAGATCAAAATGTTGGTTTCTGAGCATATTTTTATATCCGAGAATGCTTCCAGTATGTACAGCTATTCTTGGACAATAAAAATGGTACACCACTGTTTGGGAATGAGTCCACCGATCCAGAATTTAGGAAAAGAGGGAAGCAAAGCTTATTCTGGGAAGATAAAAATTCACCGTATTGATTTCTGGGGAATGTTTTCCTCATGGCAGCCATTTTGTGAAAGTATTTCCAACTTCCTTTCAAAGGGCATCCCTAGGATACAATAGCTTGCCTACTCCTCTTATAATGTGGGGGGAGACCCTCTGCATTTTCAAAGTTCTCTTCTGCAGTCATAGCTATCTTTATTTTTTAATATCCCAAGGATGAATTCCTACATCCAAAGGGGGGAAAAATGCCAGGATGAACCCAGATCAGGCCAAATGACCTAGCTGCCATTGGTGTTTTTCTAACCAGGTGTGATGGAATGGGCACCTGGAGAAGCAGTGGAGGGAAGTTTTCCCAGGAAAGAGGCAGCACTTCCTAGAGAGGGGACCTAGACAAAAGAGTGCACAGTCCCAAGCTGGATGGAGGGGTGGAGAAGAAGCTCAGGGTAGGTGCACCTTACAAATCTCTCAGGGCATACTGTACTTTTTGGAGTGTAAGACACACTCCCCCCCCCCCCCAAAAAAGAGGGTGGGAATATTGGTGCGGCTTATACACCAAATACAGCCATTTTTGGCCTCCCAAAGCCCTAGTTTCTAGGCTTTTTTTTTTTTCTGACAGCCAGCAAGCACTCTGCTGCCCATTGGGAGACTAAGGAGACTAAGATAGATCTATTTCAGATTTATAAATCCTCATCAGTTAGCCACACCCTCATCCCATGTATCCTCCCTGTAAACAGAAATAAACATAAAGCCTCATCTTTGGGCTGGGGCCTGACCACAGCAAAGAAAACAAGAAGAGACAAAATAGTAAACTTAAGTCAATTCCCCAGATCAGAAATGTTCCTTGGCAGGCTGACAATCAAGAAAAAGATCAATAGGGAGAATTCAACATCGAGTTTTCATCTGCTTTTAAATAACCCAACTGGCTTGAGTGTTCCACCCCATTCCTTAAATCTGATCAGGGGACATAGCCTGTTCCGAAAAAATTCTTCTGCATTTTTTCTTTCCTATCAGTTTTCGCTTTTGTTTATGAAAAAGCTGTTATGAATTTGGTTCTCAAATGTCATTCAAAAGAATAAAGGAACTTGGACACATTCTAGATCCCGATGGCGAACCTATGGCACGCATGCCACAGATGCATACAGAGCCCTCTCTGCAGGCAGGCGGGCTGTCGCCCACCTCGGCTGCACTGCGCATGCGTGCATGCTTCCTGCTGGCCAGCTGATTTGGGGGTCTTCTCTCTGCCCTGCAAGTGAGAGACATGCGTGCATGCGCGATGGGGGGGGGGATATCTTTCTCCTCACTTTCCTTTTGCCCGTGCCTTCCCAGATCTCCGGATCTCTCAGCACTATTTTGGGAGGTGAGGCTTCCCACTCCCAGCCCTGTTTTGCGAGGAGAGGCTTCTTCCCCCCGCCACCCCCAGCGCTGTTTGGGGACACAAGGCATTCTCCCCCCTCCCAACTGTTTTGGGATGCAAGGCTTTCCCCCACCCCCCAGACATTTTGGGAGGCAAGCCTTTTTTTTTCCCAGCGCTGTTTTGGGGTGTGAGACCAAGAGGGGGGGGTCACACACACATGTGCAGGGGCGGGGTGTACAGGCTGGGCATTGCATTATGGGTGTGATCACACACGCATATGTGATACCATGCACGCACGCTTTTGGCACCCAAGGAAAAAAAGGTTAGTCATTACTGTTCTGGGCAGTGGGGGTGGCATCCTTGTAATGATCTAATGGCCAAGGGTAGATGGGTGGGAACCAGAGGAGGGCTTCCCATTATGTTGCTAATGGTTTGCCCTGTGCGCATGCTTGCTTCGTGTGTGCACCTGCCTTACACGTATGCGCCCAGCCTAAAAAATGTGCCTAAATAGGACAGCATAGAGCCGGGGTGGGTGGGGCAGTCCCACCCACGATTTCCACTACCGATTCATTCGAACCGATCTGAACCGGCTGAATATCACCTCTGGTGGGAACCTTTCCTTCAGTGTACAATTTTCTCCCTAGCAACCTGCAGCCTCCTTGGCTTTTCCATTCAATTATGATGGGATGAGACTCGTGAGATTTGCCCAAAGACCTTTTCTAAACTGTTTGGGCAACCAAGGCGGCTGGAAAAGGGAAGGGAAGATGTGGGAGAGAGAGGAATCCTATAGAGCACCATCTGCCGCCAAAGTCTGCTGAAGTTCCTCACTGGAAGACACACCAAATATATCCTCCAACACCCCGAGAATAAGATAGTAAAACAGAAGCTTCCTTTTTACAGAGGAAGAATTGAGTGAGAAACTGCGAGACAGATTTTGACCCACCAGCAATCTCTCTCTAATACATGTGGCATCAATGAAAATAGGCAGAATAATGATTTCCCAGAGTAATTGTTTTAAAATCCTGAGACGTCTTCACAATTCTAAGGGAGGGATTCCCACAATTCTGAGGGACACATCAGAGGGACACATTTGACCTTGGGCTGAGGGGTGCACGGTCATGGCCAGGATGGGCGTGGCCAGCTTGATGTCACTCATCAAAGCTTCGTTTTTGACCATGATGGCCTCCTGCAGCCGTCTAGTGAAAATGGAGTTCACGGAGACCACATGCGGCCCACCCGGGCTCTGTTTGTGTTGGCAGAGGGCTGCAGGAGGTTGTCATGGGTGAAAACAGAGCCCGGGTGGGCAGTGGGAAGCCTCCCTGAGCTCCATTTTTGTTGGCAGAGGGCTGCAGGAGGCGGTCATGGCCAAAAACAGAACCCGGGCAGGCCACATGTGGCCCTCCTGAGCTCCATTTTCGCTGGCAGAGGCACCATAGGCCAGTCTTCCGCTGTTACAGGGTGGGCCTGTGGGCCAAATTTAAGTACCCCCACGGGCCAAATCCAGCCCCCTTGAGGCCTTGAGTTTGACACCCCTGTCCTATAGGTATCCTGGATGCCAAAAATGCATTTTTGACTTCCCGTAGTCGATTAATTAACTCCAATAATTGCATGCATTAACTTGGCCATATACAAACTGTGTAAACACATCACACTAAAGCATAGATCTCTTCACCCTAGTTTCACCCTCAATCAGCTGTTTTACACATCGTGCGCACTGAAAACCAATCAAATCACTTTATGGCATAGTGTTCTATATGAATCAGTCCATAACAAATGATAATGTTCAATCACGCAATTTGTACCAGGTGATGATACAAGCAAATATATAGATATACACACTGCTGGAAAAACCCAACATAGATTTCCCATTAAAGTATCGATTCTTTCTGTTTTCCTTGCTTGCAATCAGGCATAGAGACCTGACATTTCACTCATTTGTGACTCATAAAATCCAACAGATGTGTGGGACTTCAACTCCCACAATCCCTACACGGTAAGATCATATACGTGTCATTGAAATTCAGTCTATGACCATGGCAATATGATCTCCAGTTATCTCTCTTGTCTCAATGTCCATTCAAGCTCACAATCTGGAGGATTACAGGCAGGGATGGTTGCTTCATCTCTGGAGGCTTTCAAGGAGAGACTGGACAGCCACTGGTATCAAACTGTATAGGGTCTCCTGTTAGAGCCGGGGGTTGGACTAGAAGGCCTGCAAGGGCCCTTACAACTCTATTACTCTGTATTCAGTATTCAGGACCTTATAGTTCCCACAACTCATGAAACTCAACTGATCTGCTGGATTTCAACCACCATCCTCCTCACCACCCATAGTCACCGTCCAATTGAATTTCCCTCTCCTAATTCCAATCAGATGTGAACCTCAGGCAGCCACGTAGGAATTTTGAGCGAGATGCTATAAAATGGCAGGGCAGCTGACCTCAATTCCATCGAAGGCAGGCGACAGAAACCACTCGCCAGGAAAATGGGCTAAGATTAGACTCCGCGTTTTCATTATCTTGTTCATTTTGGGGCAGTCACCAAGAACATCATTTTCCAAGAACATTATGCAACGATAAAAAGATTCAGAACCCATTTGATCTTTCCCATCTAGCACTTACGGCTACAAGCCATCTTCTCTCCCCTTCTTGACCTAGAATGAAGAACCATCAGCAAAGCTTTATTTATTTATTTTTTCAGCAGCAACCACCACGAGGAAGAAAAAATAGTAATAATAATAAAGACCGAGCGAGACCGAAAGAAGAGTGGGGGGGGGGGCGAAGTAAAGCTACACTTGACACAGGCAACTGCAAGAGACCACAGGGCAAAGACAAATGTTATCATTTCAAAACCACAATTGTTCCCCTAATAGATCTGCCAGCCCATCTACGGTTCTCTTAGCCTGCAAAAGCTCTAGCCACGATGAGAGGGAGAGGACGCCAGAGGGGATTTAGCTTAATAGAATTCCCGTATACCTGATTTAGGGTGAGTTAATGCAATTCACCCAACACTGCAATTGTAAAGCTGGCCCTGTGGCAGACGCCTGCCACTGCAGAGATGGGAGATGAACAGATCTCCCAGGAGAACGAAGTAGAATTTCCATCCAATCTCTCCCATGACCAACCCCGCTTAGAATAGAATAGAATAACAAGAGTTGGAAGGGACCTTGGAGGTCTTCTAGTCCAACCCCCTGCTTAGGCAGGAAACCCTGCACTACTTCACAGAAATGATTATCCAACATCTTCTTAAAAACTTCCAGTGTTGGAGAATTCACAATTCTGGAGGCAAATTCTTCAACTGATTAATTGTTCTAACTGTCAGGAAATTTCTCCTTAGTTCTAAGTTCCTTCTCTCCTTGATGAGTTTCCACCCATTGCTTCTTGTCCTGCCCTCAGGTGCTTTGGAGAATAGCTTGACTCCCTCTTCTTTGGGGCAGCCCCTGAGATATTGGAACACTGCTGTCCTGTCTCCCCTAGTCCTTCTCTTCATCAAACTAGACATACCCAGTCCCTGCAACCGTTCTTCATATGTTTTAGCCTCCAATCCCCTAATCCTCTTTGTTGCTCTTCTCTGCACTCTTTCTAGAGTCTCCACATCTTTTTTACACCGTGGCGACCAAAACTGGATGCAGGATTCCAAGTGTGGCTTTACCAAGGCATCATAAAGTGGTATTAAGACTTTCCGTGATCTTGATTCTATCCCTCTGTTTATGCAGCCTAGAACTGTGTTGGCTTTTTTTGGCAGCTGCCACACACTGCTGGCTCATATTTAAATGGTTGTCCACAAGGGTGAAATGCTCTTAAGTGTGCTACAGGTTTGCTTTGCTACCGGTTTGCTTTGTGCACACATGCGCAATGTGCACCAAAAGCGAGCTTCATGCACATGCACACCACAGGCACTACCTAATAAGGAGGATTAAGAAGCCTTTTCTAAGGTAAGTAGAACAGCAAGGGGAGGGAAACAGCTGTGCCGCAGGATTTATATTCGCTAGAAAGCAGGATTTTCTGCTTTCTAGCAAATATAAATCCTGCGGCACAGCTGATCATCAGAAATACCGGTTCGCCTGAACTGATAGCATTTTTTTTTTATGATTGGTTCAGGAGAACCAGTCCAAACCGGTAGCATTTCACCCTTGGTTGTCCACTAGGACTCCAAGATCCCACTCACAGTTACTACTATTGAGCATTAGTGTCTCCTGAAAACCCAAAAGGGAACCCTCCCATTTCTAAGGATGAACCTCACTCAACACGAGAAGCTTTACAAACAACTGTTGGGAGTTTTTATTAGGTGAGGATGGAGACTGGGGTCCTTTTTTTTTTGCTGCTGCTTCCCCCATTGTCTGCAACCCTGGGCCTTGAGCCAAGATTCCAGAATTCCACATTAAATAGAGAATTAATTTCAGGCCGAGTAATAATCACTTGTCTGGCTGACAGAAGCTATTAGTTTGCTCCAGATTGCAGGTTGTTTAAAAATGCTACCAGGGCAAGGCCAGAAAGCCCTCTTGTTTACACCGAAAGCAATTTTCCCACCAACCTCAGCAGTAGCATTGCCTCTTTAGATGTAGGGGGGCTGAGGTGGGGGGGGTGTCACAAGCAACTCCCAAAGCAGATTAAAATGATAACGGGGTGGTACGAGAATGAGAATGGATAAGAATGCATTCTTAAATGAACCGTGCAAAGAAATAGAAGAAAACAATAGAATAGGGAGGACCAGAGATCTCTTCAAGAAAATTGGAGATATGAAGGGAACATTTTTTGCAAAGATGGGCATGATAAAGGACCATAATGGCAGGGACCTAACGGAAGCAGAAGAGATTAAGAAGAGGTGGCAAAATTACACAGAAGAACTATACAACATCCCTGATAACCACGATGGGGTGATCACTGACCTCAAGCCAGACATCCTGGAATGTGAAGTCAAATGGGCCTTAGGAAATCTGAGCAACGACAAAAGCTAGTGGAGGAGACAGTATTCCAGCTGAGCTATTCAAAATCTTAAAAGACTGATGCAGTAAAAGTGCTACACTCAATTTGCCAGAAAACTCAACAGTGGCCAGAGGATTGGAAAAGGTCAGTTTACATTCCAATTCCAAAGAAAGGCAATGCCAAAAAATGTTCCAACTATTGCACCATTGCACTAATTCCACATGCTTGTAAGGTTATGCTTAAAATCCTACAAGCTAGGCTCCAGCACTATGTAGATCGAGAACTACCAGAAGTACAGGCAGGATTTCGAAGAGGCAGAGGAACTAGAGATCAAATTGCCAACATACACTGGATCATGGAAAAAGCTAGGAAGTTCCAGAAAAACATCTATTTCTGCCTCATTGACTATGCTAAAGCCTTTGATTGTGTGGCTCACAACAAATTGTGGCAAATTCTTAAAGAGATGGGAGTACCAGACTATCTTATTTGTCTCTTGAGAAACCTATATGTGGGTCAAGAAGCAACAGTGACAACTGGACACGGAACCACTGATTGGTTCAAATTTGGGAAAGGAATCCGGCAAGGCTGTATACTGTCGCCCTGCCTATTTAATTTATATGCAAAGCACATTATGAGAAAGGCGGGGCTAGATGAATCAAAAGTTGGAATTAAGATTGCCGGAAGAAATATCAACAACCTCAGATGTGCAGATGATACCACTCTAATGGCAGAAAGTGAAGAGGAACTAAAGAGCCTCTTGATGTGGATGAAGGAGGAGAGTGCAAAAGTTGGCTTGAAACTCAACGTTAAGAAAACTAAGATCTGCCCCTCTCAATGGCTGGCAAATAGATGGGGAAGAAATGGAGGTAATGACAGATTTTATTTTCCTGGGCTCCAAGATCACCACAGATGGGGACTGCAGCCAAGAAATGAAAAGACGCTTGTTCCTGGGGAGGGAAGCTATGGCAAATCTAGGCAGCATACTAAAAAGCAGAGACATCACCCTGCCAATAAAAGTGCGTATAGTCAAGGCAATGGTTTTCCCAGTTCCCATACCCAATGTATGGCTGTGAAAGTTGGACCATAAGGAAGGCTGAACATCAAAGAATTGAGGCCTTTGAACTATGGTGCTGGAGAAGACTCCTGAGAGTCCCTTGGACTGCAAGACGATCAAATCGGTCAGTCCTAGAGAAGATCAACCCTGACTGCTCTTTAGAAGCCCAGATCCTGAAGATGAAACTCATATACTTTGGCCACCTAATGAGAGGGAGAACTCCCTGGAGAAGAGCCTAATGCTGGGAGAGATTGAGGGCAAAAAAAGAAGGGGACAACAGAGAATGAGGTGGCTGGATGGAGTCACTGAAGCAGTAGGCGTGAGCTTAAATGGACTCCACAGGATGGTAGAGAACAGGAAGGCCTGGTGGAATATTGTTCATGGAGTCGCAATGGGTTGGACATAATTTCGTAACTAACAACAAGAAGAATGAGAAAAATGGAAGAGCTTGCATTAACATTCAGGGCACAGATCTTGCTTCGAACACAGTCCCTTCTAAAAGCAAAATTAGCCAATTTAAAGGAAAAAATCCATTCCATCAACTTTGTAGGTTTTCTATCAGGATTATGATCTTGGCACTTCTGTGCTCCAAGTCACCTATTTAAAGAGCATTTGAGCCAACTTGGACTGCCTGGAATTCAATTACTAAGCAATGGGTTCATTAAGGGAGTCATCACCAGACCAGACCAAATTTAAAACCATTTTTTTACTATGGCCATTCGGCATAGTAAGTGAACTGCTTGGTCAGTAAGCGAATTTGGGGCCCTGGTTGATTTCGCTCATCTGAAAACCATTGGGAATGCTGCCAATAGGGCTTAGGGTTTCCTGCCTGAGCAGGGGGTTGGACTAGAAGACCTCCAAGGTCCCTTCCAACTCTGTGATTCTGTTTAAATCATGGTTACGTGACCTCAGCAATGCTGCAACCATCATAAATGCAAGCTTGCCTACGAAGCTTCCAAAGCTGCAATCATGTGACCATGGGAAAGGAAGATGCGACAAAGAACAGCTTACAAATCAAATTTCTTAAACTCCCATTTCCCTCCTAGAAGGACTCTGGGCAGAGGTGAAATTCAGCAGGTTCTGACAGGCTCTGGAGAACCAGTAGCGGAAATGTTGAGTAGTTCATAGAACCAGCAAATACCACCTCTGGCTGGCCCCAGAATGGGGTGAGAATGGAGATTTTGCAATATCCTTCCCCCAGGAGTGTGGAGGAAATGGGGATTTTGCAGTATCCTTCCCCTACCACGCCCACCAAGCCACACCATGCCCACCAAGCCACGCCCACAGAACTGGTAGTAAAAAAAAAAATGAATTTCACCACTGGCTCCAAGCGATGTAAAATTTAGTCAATACAATAAAATGTAATATTTTTTGCCATTAGAAGAAAGAACCCATCACACTCACTGTTGGGTTCTGAAGCGCTAACATTTCCTTTTTTTCAGTACTGTCGTAACTTCTAACCATTGTGAAACAAACAGCAAGAACTAACTGTAAAGCAAGTCTATTTTAATCTTCAAAACCACTCGTCCCCACTCAACCCCCCCCCCAAAAAACATACCTTTTCCCCCAAAATAAGACCCGACCGAAAAATAAGTCCTAGCATGATTTTTCAGGATGCTCGTAATATAAGTCCTACCCCTCAAAATAAGCCCCAGTTAAGATTGTCAGCCAGATAGATACATTTAATACCGTATTTCCCCCAAAATAAGATCCTAATGTGTCTTTTGGATCAAAAATTAATATAAGACCCAGTCTTATTTTCAGGGAAACATGGTATGTACGCTGGAACAAGTGTAGTCTGTTCAATTCTGGGAGAAACCCACATTGCCAACATTTGGCAGTGCCCACTTAAATGGTCTTCAAGGGCTATTTGAGATTGAAATTCAGGGAAAAAAAATTCCCCAGTACATCTTGCTATATGTCTGCTTCAATGACGACATCCCATTCTATTCTGAAATGTATCGCCGAAGCAGTTATTATACCGAGCCATTTGTTTGGCGCTAACAAATATATTTATTTCTTGCTGACAGAACGAGAGAGTGTATGGGAGGGGAAGCCTCCCCACACGGACTCTTGAGAGGCAGGAATCTGCACACATCAGAAAAAAACAGTCATCGGTAAAAGATAGATTACGATTGCCAGCTGCTATCCCAGAGCATGGCCAAAATAGCTATTAACTGTGGTCAGAAACTGCCTGGAGACACTCGCGAAGAATTGCAGAGGCTCCAAGAGAGAAAAATAGAATAAAATTGGAGTCTTTAGGGGAGCGGGGGAGGGGGGAGTGCAAAACCAAAAACAGAGATTCCATCCAATCTGTTCACCTTCTTGGCCCTGACCCAACATTTTGGAAGGTCATTTGAAAGCTGAAAAAGGCAAGACCTTAAACAGCAAACTAGACATGACTTTGTTGTTGTTTGAATTCGTAGAAAAAGTTTTGGTCTAGATGTAGATTGGTTAGATGTAGAAAGTGTCTTACGCAAATCCCCTGAAGCAGTGGTGGGATTCAAATAATTTAACAACCAGTTCTCTACCCTAATCAGCTGGGTAGTGTGGCTCAGTAGTCATGTGACCATGAGGCGTGGCCAACTCAACGTCACTCACGTCACTGGGTGCTTCACCTTAGCTGTTACAATGTAATAAGGGTTAACCAGAGAGGCAGTTTCTTTAAGATTAGGCTAGAAACAACACCAGAATGTTTCCTTCCTGCCTTCCTTACAGGATTAGCCCTGTCAAAGACAGACAAAACGAAGCAAACAAAGATGTGCTAATTGAGGAAGTGATCTGTTCACGCAGGACTCATTCGCTGCAAAGCTGGCTGGGAAAAAAACAGGGATGAGAGATGGTGACCTCCCTTGAAAGAAAAACAGATTCGGCAGAATCTTGAGCAAGGTAAGAATAAGACCCCACCCCCCAACGGGGTGCACAGTGCTGCTGATCATGGTTTAATGACTAAGTATGAGCTCTAAAGCCAACGAGAAACATGGACCCTCTAAGAACAGTGATGCTTCTGCCTACGACAGGAGTAAGTGGGATCTAAAGAGGGGGGAAAGGACTTTGTAGTTTGTAAAGGTAAAGGTTCCCCTGGCACATATGTGCTAGTCGTTTCTGACTCTAGGGGGCAGTGCTCATCTCCATTTCAAAGCCGAAGAGCCAGTGCTGCCCAAAGACATCTCCATGGTCATGTGGCCAGCATGACTCAACGCCAAAAGCTCACGGAATGCTGTTACCTTCCCACCAAAGGTGGTCCCTATTTTTTCTACTTGCATTTTTACCTGCTTTCGAATGCTAGGTTGGCAGAAGCTGGGACAAGTTAACAAAAGCTCACTCCGTTATGCAGCGCTAGCGATTCGATCCATCGAACTGCTGACCTTTCTGATCAACGAGCTCAGCGTCTTAGCCACTGAGCCACCGCATCCCCTTAAACGCGAGAGAAGTCAGTTTCTTGTTTTTTCTTTGTGGAAAAGTGTTTTTTTCCGGTGAGACCGATCTATAGGGCAAGCTGGCCTACCCAAATACGGGACGGAGCATACTACTTCCGCTTTCAGCCCCAATCCAGGAGCTTTGGCAGGCAGTTGCTTCCGCAACAAATTATTGTGTGTGTGTGTGTGTGTTAAATTTAAATTCACCAACAAAAAAATAAAGGGAGACTAGTATAGCTATTTCAAGTTGTTTAGCTCTCATCAGGTAGCCATAACCTTCTGGGATTCAAACCCAGGCTGCTTGCTTATTAAGCAGATGTATTAACCTCTAGGCCACGGGCTCTCCTCGCTTTGTCGGCTATATCAGGGGGAGATTAAGTGTTTTTCCAGTGAGACCGATCTATCAGGGCAGCCTGGTCTACCCAAATATGGGAACGGAGCATACTGCTTCGGTTTCCTCTTTGTGGGAACTACAGATAATCCTCAGTTTACAACCATGCCTTTCACTTTACGTGACCTTGATTCCATCCCTCTATTAATGCAGCCTAGGATTGCTTCGGCCTTTTTCGGTGGCTTCAGCACAACTGCTTCTGTCCATTCATCTACAGCCCCATCTCATTCATTGGCAACTGGAGTGAGCCAGTCTTAGAACAAGATCTGTTTTGATAGCACACAGTACCCTGAAAACTGTCTGATCAAGAGGATTTGTCAGTTCTACAGACAGCATTACTCATCGGCAACCGCCTTCCAGTTCTCTCCTTTGTAATTGCCCGCTATTCTTTTGGCCCCTGCTATGCTTTTAAATGGCACCATTTGTTATCATTATTTCAACGTTCCCTATGCCAGATGCAAGCCGACTTCCACAAATGGAGCACATTAGAGGAAGTACACTCACTGGAGTTGAAATACGCACCTCCTCCTCACACACTCACACACATACATTCACACCCCGAAATGAAACACTTTGACCAAAAAAAAAAAAATATTTTTTTTCCCCCCGAAGGCAGACAATGTTCAAGAGAACAAAGAATGGGAGGGTAGGTTGAAGGGAGAGAAAGTAAGAAAAGGACAGAGAAGAAAGCACTCAGTTCTGCTTTCTCAAGCACTTAGCAATTTCTTCTTCACTGAAGACGATTTCCGGAAATGTTCACAAAACCAGAAAGACATCGCTGGAAACGGATGATGGATGGCAGGATGAAAACTGGCATTCGTTTTGCCTTGAAGCTGGGGTGAAATCCAGCAGGTTCTGACAGGTTCTGGAGAACAGGTAGTGGAAATTTTGAACAGTTTGGAGAACCGGTAGTGGAAATTTTGATTAGTTCGGAGAACTGGCAAATACCACCTCTGGCTGGCCCCAGAGTGGGATGGGAATGGAGATTTTGGAATATCCTTCCCTCAAGAGTTGGGAGGGAATGGGGATTTTGCAGTATCCTTTCCCTGGAGTGGGGTGGGAATGGAGATTTTGCAATATCCTTCCTCTGGAGTGGGGTGGGAATGGAGATGTTGAAGTATCCTTCTCCTGGAGTTGGATGGGAATGGAGATTTTGAAATATCCTTCCCCTGGAGTGGGGTGGGAATGGGGATTTTGCCGTATCCTTCTCCTGGAGTGGGGAGGGAATGGGGATTTTGCAGTATCCTTCCCCCAGGAGTGGGATGGGGTGGGAATGGAGATTTTGCAGTATCCTTCCCCCAGGAGTGGGGAGAGAATGGGGATTTTGCAGTATCCTTCCCCTGCCACGCCCACCAAGCCACCCCCACAAAACCAGGAGTAAAAATATTTGGATTTCACCACTGACTTGAAGGCCATATGCAGATTTGTAAAAAAAATTGCCTATAATCAATTATTAAATAAAAATAGGCCAAAGGCTTCTGAGATGCACCTGTGTTAACAATCTATTCAGAAGCTTAACCCCAAAAAATATATATTCTTGCATCACAGACCTGGAGAAGGAATATATTAGAAAGACTTAAAAATCTTTGCCTAGAGAAATGGAAGTGTGCAGAGCATAGATTGGGATTTCATAGCCTTCAGAAATTTTCCCCACCAATATCTATGTAGCCCAAGTCCAATTTTGCAGGAGGTTTTTTTCTACCAGAATTAGTGGGTTAAGCCTCTATCCCCCCTTTTTTCTTTAAGAAAATCAATTTCTATGTCCCCTTGAAAAAAAACTTTTTTAAAAAGCTAAAAACTAGTCTGCTATCATCTCTAGTGGCATTGGTACCAAGCTCCTCCTTGCTTTCACAAGCCCTGATTAAAAAAGCAAATACCGTATTTTTCAGAGTATAAGACGCTCCGGACTATAAGACCTTTGGGGGGAGAAAAACAAGAAAAAGAAATCTGCCTCTGCCTCCCAGCAATTTGCCTCCTTGCAGCAAACAACAAACATTCTGCTTTACTTTCATTTTCGTTTTCAGCACATCAAGGACTATCTGTATTTGGAAGAAACTCAGGAAGGCTCCTCTCCCGATTTATTGGGATATAAGATACAGGGAAGGTAAAGCACAATCTGGTTGGCAAGAATTCATTTTATATCCAGAGATGGGATTCACAAATGTGAGCACATGCACATCCGTGCTTTGCTCACACATGCACACAGACTTCTGCGCATGCACAGTAGTCCCACATTACATCCTGGCAGGTGGGCAGAGCCTCCCGTAGTCGCCGCTACCAGTTCGTGTGATCCGGACAAACCAGCTGAATCTCACCATTGTTTATACCTCATTCTCAAATAGAGTTCTGCCCTTCCAATGAAGTCTATTTCCTGATCTTGTTGTACTCCCCAAGGACTGACACCTCGCTAGAAGCTGAAGTTGTCTCCTACATGATGATGTGTCACTCTCAATTTGGGCTACGTATGCAGAAAGGCTGCAAGAAAATGGAAAATACGCTAACCATTTCCCTAAAGAGGAAGCGGAGTGACCTGAAAATAGACCAGTGATTCAGGGGATGTTTTGATTTGGGGTGTGGGGGGGAGAAATACAAATACTAAGGGAGGCAAAGTACTAAGGTTTATCAATTTCCTGCCACTGGGTGGGTCAACTGGGCCCCCATTTTGAGAGCGGCTTCAGAAAGCAATGGAGTGTCCATCATGACCCTCTGATCAAACAATTATCCGCAGGCGGCCACAACTTTGTATTTAGGGGACTGGAGGCTAAAACATATGAAGAATGACTGTAGGAATTGGGTAAAGGTAAAGGTAAAGGTTCCCCTTGCACATATATCCTAGTTGTTCCCAACTCTAGGGGGCGGTGCTCATCTCCGTTTCAAAGCCAAAGAGCCAGCACTGTCCGAAGACGACTCCGTGGTCATGTGGTTGGCATGACTCAACGTCAAAGGCGCACGGGACGCTGTTCCCTTCCCACCAAAGGTGGTCACCTATTTTTCTACTTGCATTTTTTACGTGCTTTCAAACTGCTAGGCTGGCAGAAGCTGGGACAAGTAATGGGAGCTCACCCCGTTATGCGGCACTTGGGATTCGAACTGCTGAATTGCCGACCTTTCAATCGACAAGCTCAGCATCTTAGCCATTGAGCCACCGCGTCCCTTAGGAATTGGGTAGGTCTAGTTTAAAGAAAAGAAGAACTAGCGGAAACATGATAGCAGTGTTCCAATATCTCAGGGGCTGCCACAAAGAAGAGGGAGTCAAGCTATTCTCCAAAATAGGGTAGGACAAGAAGCAATGGATGAAAACTAATCAAGGAGAGAAGCAACCTAGAACAAAGGAAAAATTTCCTGACAGTGAGAACAATTAACTAGTAGAATAGCTTGCCTCCAGAAGTTATGGGTGCTCCATTACTGGAGGGTTCATAAGATGTGAGTAGATAATCATTTGTCTGCAATGGTGTACATTTCCTGCTTCAGCATAGGGTTGGACTGTAAGACCTCCAAGGTCCCTTACGACTTTGCTATTCTGTTATATACCACTTTGTTCTGAATCCATAAAAATAGCATTGTGTGCATCATATTATCAGCATGAGTTTTTAGCATTTTCACTGAAGCTGCAGCACTTAAATCGATGAATCAAACTGAGTGGTTCTTAAAGGGGTTTTTTTTTTCCCCCTTTTGCCAACCACTTAAAAATTGCAAGGAGTCTCCAGAGACCCCTTAATAAACTTTTTGTTGTTGTTGTTGCTATTGCTCTATAAATCAAATCATACGCATTACTTGTGTTTGGATCATTTTGCACAATATTTTCCATCCATCCAATGTGACTGAGAAAACCTAAAATAAACATATATATATATAAGCAGAAGCTTAGATCATGGGAAAAGAGCTTTTTAATTGTTCATTTGAAAAGGGGGGGGGGGATGGCACAGTGTGATTCTTACACCAGCACTTTGCCCACCTGTTTAAATACTCCAGAGCTCACCAAAATAACTTCCATCCATAGCAACATAGAAAATAACACGGATCCAAATGCCAATAAGCTGCTCTGCAATCCCCCCCAAAAAAATGGATCTTCTGAAGAGAGTAATAATCCTTTAAACCTTCATTTTTTAGAAACAAAATGTATATTAAAAAGTTGTTTTAATGTCACCGGTTTGTATTAAAAATGCGTATGCTCATTTTATGAGCAAATTTCCAAATTGGTGACGGTTATTCGCAATAGAAATAGAATCTATCTCACTATCGTGGCAACGACTGAGATCAGATGCCAACTCAATCTACTCTCCAGATGTTGGACTGTTGGGCAGTTATATAATATTGGGCACCTATATAATATAGGACAAACAGTTCTCCTATAGCTGAACAGAAAGTAGAGGTGAAATTCAAATTTTTTTTTACTACTGGTTCTGTGGGCATGGCTTGGTGGGTGTGGTGTGGCTTGACGGGTGTGGCTTGGTGGGCATGGCAGGGGAAGGGTACTGCAAAATCCCCATTCCCTCCCCACTCTGGGGCCAATCAGAGGTGGCATTTGCCGGTTCTCCGAACCACTCAAAATTTCTGCTACCGGTTCTCTGAACTACTCAAAATTTCCACTACCGGTTCTCCAGAACCTGTCAGAACCTACTGGATTTCATCCCTGAGGTAAAGGTAAAGGTTCCCCTTGCACATATGTGCTGGTTGTTCCTGACTCTAGGGGGCGGTGCTCATCTCCTTTCAAAGCTAAAGAGTCAGCGCTGTCCGAAGACGTCTCCGTGGTCATGTGGCCGGCATGATTAAATGCCAAAGGCACATGGAACGCTGGTGGTCCCTATTTTTCCACTTGCATTTTTTACATGCTTTCAAACTGCTAGGCTGGCAGAAGCTGGGACAAGTCACGGGAGCTCACCCCATTCTGCGGCACTAGGAATTCGAACCGCTGAACTGCTGATCTTTTGATCAACAAGCTCAGCATCTTAGCCACTGAGCCACTGGATCCCATTGCTGAACAGTAGAAGCCGCCAATCATTTTTGTATTATTATTTTTCCCCAACTCCGAAGATAGTTTGAATAACAGGGTGGTCTGGGTTATAACGGTGTGTGTTTGTATATGTGTGTGTGTATACGTACAAACACACACATACACACACTCATTATCCAGATGCCTATGCAAACTGCAGATGGCAAGCTCCATCTTTAAAGTAAATTTCTACTACATGCACATTCTATTCCTTTCAAACAACCCCTCCCCCAAACTTGTTTATTTAACTCAATTTTATACTTTGGGGAGAACATTTGCATTGCAATGTGAATAAGGCAAATGCCCTTTCATTCATTATTCTTAATTAACACAAACTTCACTTCTACATTTCAATTAAAGTAGATGTGATGTTTGAGGATCGTTAAGTTTTTTAAATCTTGGAGGGGAGGGTTAAGATTTAAACTTTTATAACAGATACTTGGCAAAATGACCCAACTGTGGAAGAATTGATCTAGGGTTCTCTCTCTCAGGCTTGCCCCACAGAGGTCTCTCCTATCTTATCCCCTTCTCTCCCTCAGGCTTGCCCCAATGATCCTCTCCTATCCTCTTCTCTTCCTCAGGCTTGCCCCAATGATCCTCTCCTATCCCCTTCTCTTCCTCAGGCTTGCCTCACAGAAGCTTCTCCTATCTTATCCCCTTCTCACCCTCAGGCTTGCCCCAATGATCCTCTCCTATCCCCTTCTCTTCCTTTCAGGTGGAGAGTAGAATGTCTAAATTCCCAGCCCGCAGGCCGGATGAGTCACATGCTGGCCCACATCCACACCCAAGTGGCAGTTGGAACAGAGTTCTTTTCAGGTGGGGAGGGGGAGTAGAACGCCTAACTCCTCAGCATCAGAGCATTTTAATAATAATATAAGAAATGCTAATGATCTGATGGTCATTTCGAAAAATCCTTTCTTAGCAAGCACCTAGAAGCCAAGGGGAACATATGTGCCAAATTTCAAGTTTGTAGGCTTTGCGGTTCTGGAAATTTGATGATGATGCGTGAGTGATATTTTGCTTTTATACATATAGATAAAGGAGATTTGTGGCTCAGAATTGAAATGAGGGTCCTTGGTGCTCACTGAGCTTGCTTGTTTTCTTGCAGATGTTTCATGACCCAAACTAGGCAACATCAGGTCTAGCACCGATGATGTTACCTCGTTAGGGTAAAAACAAAAAAATCTGCAAGAAAACAACCAAGCACAGAGAGCACCAAAGACCTCATTTCAACCCCAATATTCTCAATTTAATAAAGTATCAGTCTTTTCCAAAATGCAGGTTCTCAGAAATCTGGACAAAAGCTGGATATAAAGTTGCCAAGTGGAGTAATCAAGAGATTTTTCATGGCTATCCTTTTTTGGGGAAGAAAACCTGGTGAATAACAAAAAAAAAAAGGACAATCGGAAGCACTTACATTATGTAACGTTCTGGCCTTGAATCTTCAATCCGTTTCTTCTTCAGCCGGTTTGGCTGTTCTTCAACCGGTTTGAGTTACAACGGTTTGGAATTTGGGGAGCTTCCATTTTTAGAAGGAAGATTAGACCTCACCTATATTATAAAGCAGCTTTAGAGTATATAATTCTATATCTTAGCTGGGGGGGCATGGGGAGGAAGGTAGAATAAAGTCTGTTTTATAGAACAAGAAGTAAGCTTTAGTAACACTTATTCTGTAGGGACTTTTTTTTTTTTTTACTTCAAGGTTCTTAACTACTACAATAAAAAGGAGTCTTGAGATTTAAAAGACCAGCTGCCTAACAACTCAAAGTCTTAGCCTTTCCCTGGCTAAAAAAAGATAGAGAGAAATGTTCTATTATGTGGGGTTTTTTTTCTCTCTTTCTCTCTTCCTTTAAAGACACCCACTCGCTACCAAGATGTATGTGACATATAAAGCTCATTTAGTTGACTTGCATTTCATAACTTGCCCCAAGCAGCATTTCACCTATGGATCCTAGCAATAAGAGGAAAGCCAAGGTTTACCAAAAGCGTTCAGAAAAATCTCCATGGCAATCAAATGTATAAGTCTCTTAGTGGTTAAGGTGCTGGGCCAATTACCAGGCGACTAAGAAATAGTCCAGTGATGGCTAACCTTTTTGCCATCGCGTGCCAAAAATGGGGGGAGC
The DNA here is from genome assembly GCA_030761175.1 of Masticophis lateralis. Classification (NCBI taxonomy): domain Eukaryota; kingdom Metazoa; phylum Chordata; class Lepidosauria; order Squamata; family Colubridae; genus Masticophis; species Masticophis lateralis. The sequence continues at coordinate 11,117,330 of JAUDYJ010000011.1, forward strand.
GCGGTGGGGTCACATGCAAGCGTGCCCACATCCATAATTCTATGCACTCTGCCCCCCCCCCCGTGCTCCCCCCGCTTTTGGCACATAATGGCACGGTGGACCCAGTAGGCCCGTTTTTAGCTCTTCTCAGGTTCCAGAGCCTTTCTAGGAGCCTGGGGAGGGCAAAAACGACCTTTCCCACCCCCCCAGAGGCCAGAAACAGTGTGTTTCCTGACTTCTGGTGGGCCCAGAGGCCCAAAAATCAGCTGGCTGGTGCACGCATGTGCGCCGGAGCTGAGCTCATGTGCCCACCGAATATGGCTCCACCTGCCACTTGTGGCACCCGTGCCATAGGTTCGCCATCACGGAACTAGTCCCACCTAAGGCATGAAAGCTGGCTGGGTGACTTTGGGCCAATGACCAGGCAATTGTGAGTTCTAGTCCCACTGTAGGCATAAAGTTGACTGGGTGACATTGGGCCAATCACCAGGCAACTGTGAATTCTAGTCCCACTAAAGGCATAAAAGCTGATTGGGTATCTTTGGGCCAATCACTGAGAAACTGTGAATTCTAGTCCCACTGTAGGCATGAAAGTTGACTGGATGACATTGGACCAATCACCAGGCAACTGTGAATTCTAGTCCCACTAAAGGCATAAAAGCTGATTGGGTATTTTTGGGCCAATCACTGGAAAACTGTGAGTTCTAGTCCCATTGTAGGCAGGAAAGCTGGCTGGGTGACTTTAGGCCAATCATAGGAGACTGTGAATTCTAGTCCTGCATTGAGCATGAAAGGTGGCTGGGTGATTTGGCCAGTCACTCTCAGCCCAACTCACCTCACAGGGTTGTTGTTGCAGGGAAAACAGGAGGAGGAAAAAGTTAAGAGTAATAAAGGTGGGATAAAAATCTAACGATAAATAATAAAACTAAAATGGACAGTGGCCAAGAAAATACACCACCGGAAAAACGAACGGGCGAAAACAAGCAGTCCTATCTCCTGTGTGTTATCTTTAGAAGTTCCACTCAAACTTTCAAAATTCTTTGCTAACAGCTAGTAGCCATTAGAGCAACCATTTCCATGTAATAAGTCTGGCAGTGACTTGCTTTGTAAACAGGTAGCTGCTCATGAATTATTGCCCTCCTTCTGGTCATCGTCATCACTCTTTATAAAGAGCGCTGACGTCAATGAGAAAACAGTTCTCGGCTACCCCAGGCTCACAACTAAAAGGAAAGAAGGATCACCTATGCAAATCTGCTTCTAAAACCCAAGTCGTGCAAAGTGCCATTCAGTTATCTCTTCCAAGTTTAGCCCACCGTTCGTCCCGCAAGTAATTCTGCAAAGTGCTTAAATGTTATTGTTGGCACTGGTCCAAAGGCCAGCAAACACACTGGCCATTTTTCTCAGCTCCTTGAACCTTGGTAGGTTTTTGTCGCTAACGATTTACATGACATAACTCAGATGTGGATGCTAAAGACACATGCTAGGCATCTTGCATCTTCAGAAGTTGTGGGACCTTCATCCCCAGAAGCTTTCAAGAAGAGACCGAACTGCCATCTGTCAAAAATGGTGTAGGGTCTGCTTGGGGGTTGAGCTAGATCAGGGGTCCCCAACCTTTCGGAACTCAGAGACCACCAAATTCATCATTTTAAATCCCGCAGATATCCCACTAATATGATCTGCCTACTGACCGGCTGGGTGGGCGTGGCTAGGTGGTCATGTGACTGGGTGGGTGTGGCCAACTCGATGTCACTCATGTGACATTGTCAGCCTCCCCTCCCAACCATTTTTCTGACCTCCTGGGCTCCTTAGGGCCCTAATAGGAAGCAGTTGTTGGAGCTAAGGAGAGAAGGAACCACTACGAGAAGGAGTTGGCAAAACAGCTGGCTCAGTTCAAATTGGAGCAGCCCCCAGGCGGAGAGCCTTCTCTGTGGGGGTACCTGCTATCTGGAATGAGCTCTCCCCGGAGATACGGAGGATCCCGGATTTACGCACCTTCCGTCGTGCCCTCAAGACCTATTTATTTCAACAGGCTGGCCTGGCCTAACTTCCCTTTTAATTGTAACTTTTAAAATTGGTTTTAAAACATTGGGGGTGTTTTAAATTGTTCTGGGCCATATTATTTAATGGGTTTTATATCGTCTTTTAAATTTTGTAATTTGTGTGTTTTATCTCTCTGGCTGTTCACCGCCCTGAGTCCTTCGGGAGTAGAGCGGTATATAAATCTAATAAAATGAAATGAAAATGAAATGACTAAGAAGGAGGCTCAGAAGAAGCACCTCACTGAGGACTACGAGCATAGGCTTTCCAAGCAGAGGGAAGACCTGAGGGAGTGCAAGGCCAGGTACCGGCGCCTGGAGGCTCAGCGGGCTGAGAGGATCAGCCAGTTTCAGGCCAGGATACATTCATACATTCCCCACTGGAACAAGACCAATCTTTGCCACCAGCGGCACTTCCCTCCATCCTTCGCCCAAAATAATTTTTCTGCGGACCACTAAAATTTTCTCGTGGACTCCCAGTGGTCCAGGGACCCCCAGTTGATGACCGCTGGACTAGACCGCCAACAAAGTCTCTCCCAACTCTCTTAATTTGTATCTCTCAAAAAACCCACAGGGTTTTGCTCGAAATAGACTGACCTACACAAAAAATGAGACAGGCTGTCCTCGACTTACAAGAGTTCATTTAGTCACCGTTCAAAGTTACAACGGCACTGAAAAGAGTGACTGACGACCGTTTTTCACACTTACGACCATTGCAGCATCCCCACGGTCACGTGATCAAAATTCAGATGCTTGGCAACGGGCTCATATTTACGACGATCGCAGTGTCCCGAAGGGATGTGAGTGTGTCATGCCATCCTCTTTTGCAACCTTCTGACAAGCGAAGTCAACGGGGAAACTGGATTCACTTAACAACAGTGTTACTAATTTAAGAATCGCCGTGATTCACTTAACAGCTGCGGCAAGGGAAGTTGTAAAATGGGGCAAAACTCACCGAACAAATGTCTCGCTGAGCAACAGAAACTTTGGGCTCCGTTGTGGTGGTAAGTTAAGGGCTACCGGTATTCCTTTATTCTCCACCAGTTTTTATCTTAACCATTGACAATTGGCTTTTGAAATTTCTTTCAAAGAAGAACGTGGTGCCCCTACATGTATTGCTTATGCTTACAAAATACCTTAATTCATTTGTTTTTCTGAGTTCTGAATTTCATACACAGAATTGAGTGGAGTGGAGTGGAGTGGAACGGAATGGAACGGTATAGAACAGAACAGAACAGAATATTTAGGCGTGGCGTGGAGTGGAGTGGAGTGGAGTGGAGTGGGGTGGGGTGGGGTGGGGTGGGGTGGAGCGGAACGGAACGGAACGGAACAGAATAGAATATTTAGGTGTGGAATGGAATGGAATGGAATGGAATGGGATGGGATGGGATGGGATGCGATGGGATGGGATGGGATGCGATGGGATGGGATGGGATGGGATGGGATGGGATGGGATGGGATGGGATGGGATGGGATAGGATAGGACAGGACAGGACAGGACAGGACAGGACAGAATAACAGAGTTGGAAGGGACCTTGGAGGTCTTCTAGTCCAACCCCCTGCTTAGACAGGAAACCCTATCCCATTTCAGACAAATGGCTATCCAATGTCTTCTTGAAAACTTTCCGTGTTGGAGCCTAAACTATTATCATATTCGTACTACCTGGGTTTGCACAATAGTCCCAAGACACCAAAACAAATCAAGGTTTGGAACTTGGAACTAACCAGGTTTTGCACACTGTACCAATGACTAGAGCTTTTAATTGACTTTGCTAACTAAGCCTCTTCGGCAAACACAGACGTTCCGTTGCAAAATGACAAAGGAGTGTGATGTATATTATACTATCATCTTTCTAGCCCTTTGTAGCCTCTTTGGCTTCCAACACCTGCATTAAATGCCAAAGAGGAGAAAGGAAGAAGCTTTCTTATGGGGTTTTTTTCCCCCCACAATCTCGGAAAATGCAGGCAACCAGGGAACGTTTAGTCTCATGGGAAGATGTAATAGAAAGCAGTGCTGCTTACTGAAACACCCTTCATCACATCCAGTCAGAAAGCAGGCTCAAAAACATCACCAAATGAAATTTGGAAGAATTTCTCAGGGAGACACCAAAATAGCCGGATCGGATTCTGAGTTCCTAGATTGCAACCGTTGCTCCGCAGATCATGCCTTGAAGCCTGAATTTTTATATTGACTGATAAGCATCCTCTCGCTTCAGCTCCACTGCTTCAAAGAATCCTGTGAAACTCAAAAACTTGGTCTTCTTCCATCTCATGGCACTTGTCAAATAATAACCCAAGTACAAGATCGTAAGAGCAGCTACCTTTGAAATACCTGGATGATTATTCACAGGTCGATGCCATTCAATTGCAGTGGAGAAACTTGATTATGCATCCCGTATCAACACTGGCACTGACATGGAGATTTAATTCTCTGGAACGGTGTGATATTACATCTGCTGTGTGCCCTTAATTGCATTTTTTTTTTATTCTCCCTCACTGCCAACTGCTACAGTCTGTTGAGTTCACTATTGGCTCCAAGCACTTCTGCAGAGATTCAGAAGTTGCCTTGGTGCTGGTAATCTTAAAGAGGCCAAGTGCTGGACTTGGCATGTAAAATTCTTGGGTGTGGTATGATGCAATCCAAAAAGGGAAAACGCAGAGGAAAATGCAGCCAGAAGAGCAGGAGAAGAAAAGGTAAGAACTATTGGAAGGCATTTAGTCAGTTGGGTTGGGTTGGGTTGCACTGGGTTGCATTGGGTTGGGTTGGGTTGGTGGGTTGGTGATTGGTTAGATGGATGGATGGATGGATGGATGGATGGATGGATGGATATCAACAATGCAAACATTAGGGAGATAGTCCCATATTTCTCACAGAACTCAAGAGGATTGAAGACCAAAAAGGGTTGCACGGTATTCATCTTGACCAACCTTCCATCTTAATTTCTGCTGGCTGGGAAAATTAACCCCCAAGCCCCCAAGAGGTTGCCTATCCCCCCCCCCCCACAAGAAGTAAGAAACCATCATCATCACAACACTGCAGATAGAGAGTCTGAAGTCAAAAGACAGCAAGGTTGAGCTTAAGCATCTAATAAGCCCTTCGCAGAAATAAACTAATGTACAAACAGCTGTCATCTTTTTTTCAGATTTCCAAACTGTAGCATGAAGCCAGGCTAGAAATAAGCCCCATCAACACTCTTTTTTCTCCCTGGTACTTACTTCAACCCAATGGAGAGATATCCAAAACTGCCTCTGTTTAAATCAAGGGTCCTCAAACTACGGCCCATGGGCCAGATATGGCCTGCTGAAGCCATTAATCTGTGCCATTTTTGGCCTCCCCAGCCTCCAGAGAGAGAGAGAGAGATAAGAGGGAGAGAGGGAGGGAGACACACACACACACACACACACACACACACACACAGAAGTCCCTCACACACACACACCAAGGCAGCCACATCCCTTCACTAACCACCTTTCCACCCCCAGGAGCATAACAAATTAAAGTTTAATTTGTGTGTATTGTTTAATGGACTGCTAAATTGGCCATGCCCACCAAGCCGGTCAAGACTACCACAGTCTGAGGAACCATGAACTGATCCTGTTTAAAAAATTTGAGGACCCCTGATTTAAATTGTTAGGCCAAAACCAAACCGTACTACAATTTACTACGTGTTGGGCAGGAATGAATGATACTGGTAATTGATCTGCTCCTTCAGTCATCGGTGATCATTATTCCACCATGGTAGCTTTCTGAGAACCAGTTTGGTGTAGTATTTAAGGCGCTTGGCTACAAACCAGAAGAATGTGAGTTCTCATCGCACCTTAGGCACCAAGCCAGGTGAGGGACTTTGGGCCACTCCTTCTCGCTTTCAGATCTAGGAAGACGACTACGGCAAATCACTTCTGAAATCTTTGCCCAGAAAACCGCAGGGACTTATCCAAGCAGTCACCAGAAGTCAAAAAACTGACTCAAAGAAACACATGCAAAAAGAAATAAAAATAGTGAATTCTCAGCACCGGTTCAACATTCTTGTTCCCACATCACATTCAAATAATAATAACAACAACAACAACAACAACAACAACATTATTGTCATTGTACATGTATACACAGTATACCCATACAACGAAATTCACTTAACACCCAAAGACTAGGCCCAACACACATAGCAATGCCCAACCACACTCCCACCCACCACAATTCCCCACCCTTAAACCACCCAAACATCCACACAACAGACCAAGTAATGCTGTGCAACAGCTCACTGATGGTGGTCCTTTAGTTCATTGTTGAGTGCAATTATAGCTCTGGGATGAAAATTATTCAGAAAAACACCAGGTTGCCAGTCCCAGCTTCAAACAAAGTAAGAGCCTGGTTTAGCTCTGCAGACTAAGCACCGTAATTAACATCCAGCTGTCTGCAATTACACCAGTTCGAATCTCACCAGGCTCAAGGTTGACTCAGCCTTCCATCCTTTCTAAGGTAGGTAAATTGAGGACCGAGTTTGTGGGGGCAATAAGCTGACTTTGTATAAAATATACAAAAGTATGAAGGCTATTGTTTAACGCATTGTAAGCCGCCCTGAGTCTTCGGAGAAGGGTGGCATATAAATAATTTAAAAAAAAAAAAAAAACCAGACTGTGTTTGCCCAACCCACATATATCTTAGTTAAAGCTCATCAAAAACGTAGTTTTGCATCACACGTAGTGGTGGGATTCAAGTAATTTAACAACCGGTTCTCTTCCCTAATGACTTCTTCCAACAACCACTTTGCCAAACTGCTCAGAAAGTTAACAACCGGTTCTCCCGAAGTGGTGCGAACTGGCTGAATCCCACCACTGATCACATGTATCTGAGTTGCTAAAAGACTTACCAAAAGGATTCCTTTTCCATATTCACTCAATACACAGGAGGATAAATTACAAATGGATTTGTGCAAAACTCTACCCAAAAGTAAATAATCAAGATCAAGCTAAACTTGCCTTAGCAAGTTGTGGGAGTATAGCTTCCAAATCTCTTGTGTGGACCCATTCACTGATAAAGAAATAAAGAGAGACTAGTATAGATCTATTTCAAGTTATTTAGCTCTCATCAGTTAGCCATACCCTTACTTGGATTCGAACTTGGGCTGCCTACATGTTAGACAGTTGTATTAACTTAACAAGTTCTCCTCCCTTCATCAGCTTATAAGCCTGGAATTCATATATTTACCCAGGTACCCAAAATGAAATCAAAACAAGAAGCAATATGGAACAAGGTCATCAATATTTCACAGGCTTCTTAGCTTTGTTATTCTATGTAAAGTCAGAACTGTGACAATGCCATTATAAAAAAATTATTACTTGATATTTACTTAATGCCAAGTAATAATTCAAAGAGAAGCAAGCCTGTGTTAATCAAAAATGTCCAACAGGACTGGGCACATACTGTAGCCGAATGAGTATTTTTCAACTCCCAGCAGTAAAGGGAAAAAAAGAGCTTGCCTTCTGATAAAATGCTTTGATATATCACAGTGTGTTTCTCCAACAACCATCTCAACCCCAAGAAGATGAGGAAAACAAGGTATTTTCACTTCAAAATTAAAAAGGGATGGATGGAGGAAGAGTATCCTTGGATTAGTGGCTTCATTTCAAGGAAATCTGCAGTGGTGTCAGTCATACAAGTCAGTCATTCTACATCTCCTCAAGCACCTAGCAGCCAAATCTCAATGTCCTTGTTGGAAGTTCAAAATCCCTCTGGATCTTTCTTGCACCACATCATGCAATTAATCAAGGAATTTCTATACTTTTGACTCTGATGGGTAGCTAACCCCAAAAGTTCAAGGAGAGAAGAACATCTTCCCATCATTTGTGACCTCCAGGTTGAGGAACTGAGAACTCATCACTATAAGTCGATAAGGGATGCTTCAAATCATCGTGTCAACTTGCAAAGCATCCTTGGCCTGCTCTCGAGTTGCCATTGGCAAGGGGGATGGGAAACTGATGAAGCAACATGGCAGCCAAAGACAGGGCCACATTCCAGACATATCTTTCTTAAGACTGTCTCCCAGGATCACCCACAGCAGCCAGAGGGGGGTGATCTCTACAACCCACGAAATTGTCCCATTGGCGAATGTGATTGATGACACACCCTGGGGGGAGGGGGAGGGGGAGGGGGGAAACAGGGTCAATGATTAGGGCCGTAAATTACATGGGGTCAGAGTTGGCTTCATTTGGGATTGTGCCAACATGGAGCTCCTAATAAATAACTGGATTTCTTTTGAAGCTTGGCTCCAAGGCTCATGATTTAATTAGGGCATCTGTCGAAACCCTGACACATAGCTCATCAAAAGCTACAAGAGTCCCTGATCTTGAAGATGCTAGAAGCTGAACGTGGAACCTCCTGCATTGCAAGATGACTGTCTCGCCACATGACTAGAGCTGTGTCCCTAAGCTTCCTCCATTTCAAAATCCCAAAGCTGCTTTTTCAAGAGGCAACTGGACTTTCTGTTTTTTTTTTCTTTGAAGGCATATCGCTTCTCATCCAAGAAGCTTCTTCAGAGCTGAAGACATTTGATATGGAACTCTGATCTTTTTAGACATCTGTCTTCCCCCATGAATTCCCCGATTAAACTTTGCAACGTAAACGTATCTCCTGCAGAAGTCATCGCACGTCAATAGGCTATGCTCACAACGGACGTAATTAATTCAGGTATAGTGTGTACACTCAGTAGCTGCATTCTTGCAAGCTGCTATGCGTTACCCTTGCTTGATTTTTTTTTAGTGTGTTCTGCATATGGAGCCAGTGTGGTTAGTTTACTCCTCAAAATCCTGAGCAAATAGAAAGTGGTTTTAAACTTTGTGACCCGAATGTAACACCCCAGTCGCACTTTCCGTCTGCTATTAAAACTAGTCTTGCCTAAAATGGAAGCTTGTTTAATAAGGACCAACATGCATCTAATCCTTAAGCCCAGTGATGAAATCCAAATTTTTTTACTACCGGTTCTGTGGGCGTGGCTTGGTGGGCATGGCTTGGGGTGTGTGGCAGGGGAAGGATACTGCAAAATCCCCATTCCCACCCCACTCTGGGGCCTGCCAGAGGTGGTATTTGCCAGTTCTCCAACTACTCAAAATTTCCGCTTCCGGTTCTCCGAACTGCTCAAAATTTCCACGATCGGTTCTCCAGAACCTGTCAGAACTTTCTGGGTTTCACCCCTGCTTCAGCCACAGACTTTCCAGGCCTTTTCTCTTGACCCAAAGATGTTAATGAGTGTTCTGTGGCCATTGGCTATGGTCAATCTTTAGTGGACCATCTATTCTTGGAACAAGACACATTGCTTACAACTATTCATTTGGTGAGCATTTCAAAGTTACAACAGTACCGGGGAAAATGACTTCTGGCCTTTTTTCACACTTACAACCATTACAGCTTCCCCATGATCACATCATCAAAATTCAGATGCTTGGTAACTAGCTCTTATTTATGATCTATGCAGTGTCCCAGGGTATGGGATCTCCTTTTGGGACCTTTTGATTACAAAGTCAACGGCGAAGCCAGATTGACTTAAGAACCGTGTTACTTAGCTCAACTGCTGCAGTGGTTCACTCAACAACTGGGCCAGGAAAGATAAAACTCACTTAACAACTGTCTCGCTTAGCAACAGAAATGTTGGGCTCAATTGTGGTCATAAGCCAAGGACTACCTACACAAAGTTAATTGCATGGCTCATTCAAGGGTTGGTGGCATCATTTTGGCCTCATACACATTGGTATTGACAGCCCAAACGCCAAAAAGGGCAGGAGTAATGCTATAGTAATTACCAAACTCTGGAAGCTAATACTGCCATATCTGACCAAGTTATTAAGACTCCTTCTCTAAATCTGGCAGGCTTTAGAGTTAAGACAAGAGCCTGCTATCCTTAGAACTGGAGCAGTAAGAATTTATTTTATTTTTTTTACAAAGACAGATGAGATCATAATGAAGAATTAGCTATGTTGGTGAATAATATTGAGTCTGTCATCTGCACCTCCATAACTGCCTGGTTTGGTTCTACAACCCAACAAGACAGACACAGACTTCAAAGGATAATTAGAACTCCAGAAAAAACAATGGCTACCAACCTGCCTTCCACTGAGGACCTGTATACTGCATGAGTCAAAAAGAGGGCTGTGGAAATATTGACAGACCCCTCGCATCCTGGACATAAACAGTTTCAACTCCTACCCTCAAAACGACACTATAGAGCACTGCACACCAGAACAACTAGACACAAGGACAGTTTTTTCCCGAACGCCATCATTCTGCTAAACAAATAATTCCTTCAACACTGTCAAACTATTCACTAAATCTGCATTACTATTACTATTCTTCTTCTCATTGTTCCTATCACCCATCTCCTCCCACTTATGACTGCATGACTGTAACTTTGTTGCTTTTATCCTTACAATTTATATTGACTGTTTCCTAATATGATTGAATTGCTTATTTGTACCCTATGACTATCATTAAGTGTTGTACCTTATGATTCTTGATGAATGTATCTTTTCTGACTGAGATCATATGTACCAAAGACAAATTCCTTGTGCGTCCAATCACAATTGGCCAATAAAGAATTCTATTCTATTCTATTCTATTCTATTCTATTCTATTCTATTCTATTCTATTCTACTCTACTCTACTCTACTCTACTCTACTCTACTCTACTCTACTCTACTCTACTCTACTCTACTCTACTCTACTCTACTCTACTCTACTCTACTCTACTCTACTCTATAAACAAAAGTATTTCAAACCTCTAGGTCCCTTCCCATCACCGGTCTGCATGGATCCAACCTGTCACCATCAACACAACACTGACTTGTACTAATTGCTGGTACATTATTCAGTCTATCTTTACAACTGTTGGATGGAAAAAAAACCCTGAGAAAGCCACAACGATGCAAAGGATGCACTGGTCCTCCACATAACAAATTCAAGTCAAATCAAATCCATGCTTTTACAAGACATCCAAGCTAAGTAGCAAATATAAACAAGCTCAGTGTTAACCCAGGTCAAGACTCATTAAGCTTGTTTCCCAATGTGGCCAATCAGAAAAGCCCGTAGAGACAGCCAATGCACTCCAATTTTCTGCACTCAAGAATTTGCATGGATCCAGGAGGAACCTGGACATATAAATCTCACATTGTTATTATCATAGCTAATTCTCTTTGGTGGGCCTGTCACGCCCAACTTGGCATTCTCCAAATACACTGGCCCTACCATTCTCATCATGAAGGTGATGTGAATAGGAGTTCAGGTCATCTGGAGAATGTCACCTGGTCCAATTTTTTTTAAAAAGTCACCCAAGATGGCAACCAAACATCCGACTCAGAAATGCTTGGCTTCTATTTAGCCCCACAAAGCTACCAGTTGCAACCAAAGCTCATTCGCTGTTGCCATTTGGGGACTTTCCAGAAGCCCTCTTCAATCCAAGAGAAGCGCTCACCTCTGGGAGAGGCATCCCGTTGATAATGAGATCCGGTTGCTGGGGTCCCTGACCCGTGAAAGTGTGGTGGTAGTTGTGGTTGGAGCCGGCGTTCCGGTTGTTTTGGTTCTCCACGTTGAGAAAGGTGCTTTCCGATCGGCGGCAACCCAGCGGCAGAGTCTGTTGGTGATAGTCAAAGTAGTTGAGGGATGAGGTCAAGGAGGAACAGCTGACAACGTTCATTTTATCAGTCTCCTCTACATCCCGGGGCACTAAGCGGATGTCGTTCTTGCTGATTTTTTTCTTCTTGGAGGATTTCTTTTGGTGGCCGTAGGAGTACTCTGCAATTCTGAAGGACAGAAGAAAGCAAAGTGAGAACCTTACGTCATCCTCAAACCGCACACTAGTCAAGAGGGCATCTCAGGGAGGCCGATTTTCCCAATCCACATGCAGAGGGTGATTGATGGCTCAGCTCTTTTTGACAGCGAAGGGTCTCGGGTGTTATCTCTCATAAGCTCATAACGAGTTTGTGGATCCGACACACACAAGAACAACAAGTGCGGAAAATAAAGGAGAGGGAAGATAATATTCTCCCTTGTTTTGGTTTTGGTTGGGTTTGCTTTTGGGGTTTGGTTTTTTTTTTTTTTTTTTCTGCTGCTGAGAACGGTCGGTATCTAGTTACCCGAGATATAGTTCAGCCTGCAGAAAATGGAGAGGGAAAAAAATAATAGTAATTATGTGAAAATCCATGAACTGAAAAAAAAAAGAGTATGCAAATGCATTTCCTTTGGTAATAAGGATCAGAAAAAATTATTTAAATGGATTCACAGAAATGGGGAAAGCGGCGAGGAAAATCGGCAGAGAGATTGTTCCGTATCATTTCCCGTAGCAGTAAACCTGGTACATCCCTTCAGCCTGGCCAAAGGTGTTCTATCTAGATAATACACGCTTATAAACAGCCACTGGAGTCAATTACCTGGCACTGGGCTTGTTCCCAGGCAGCCAGAATTTCTGCAGGCCAATTATCTTGTGAACTCAATTTGCCAGATTAATACAGTATTAAAAAAAAAAGATCCATCTGGTAGGTTTTGTTCCTTAGTGGTTCGTTTTTCTCAGCTTGAAAACATCCCCCCCTTGACCCTACATTCTTCTTCTCTCTCCCGGCCTCTCCCTCCAGATGTCTGGACTCCATTTTTTTTTCTCCCCCAGGATTCTCAGCAAAGGCTCTGAAGGTCAGGAATTCTGGGAGATGAAGTCCACCCATCTGGCAGCATTCCTGCGAGGCTGGAATTCAGCGGTTCCAAGAACTGAGAGCTGGTGTGTTTTGAAACGGACAGGCACATTTCTTGACCTTTAACTGGTTAAGCGAAATACGCAAGTGATTTATCTCTCACCCAGGGAAAAAGAAAAAAAAGAAAATTGAGAGAAAGAGGAAAGAGCAGGAGGAGGAAAGTTATCAGTAAACAACAGCCAGGAAAAATAATTAGAGACACGGAGGCAATCAGATCTTATCTTGATGAGTTAGATTGAAGGAACTGCGACTCGGTGTGTTTACCATTGGGGACCGTGTCTTGTTATCAGCGCCACACAGGCGTAGATATTGAAGGGAGATGTGAAGGCAGCGTGGCCAGGCTTTTAAAAGTCAGAAATAGATCTCACTGGTACCAAAGGGTGGAAAATGTTCATTTCCCAAAGTCATGCCTGCTGAGCTTTAAAAAAAAAAAAATCCAAAAAAACCGCAAAAACCTGCCACTACTACCATCAAAGTTCATCGCCTAGGCTAGCTTTGCAACAAAACCGCAAGACAAATGATTCCAAAGTATCTCTTCTCCAAAGTGGATGCACTCCAAAATAGAGGGGGGGGGGACAGCTTTCACTCCCACAATTCCCCCAGCCAGCATCTCTAGAGTGCAGAATTCTGGGAAGCCTATCTATGAGAATCTCTGCCTAACCGATAAAAACGCCACGAGACTTTTGCTGAAGGCGGAAAAGTCAAGGAGAAAATCCGAAAGATCTTTCTCTCGTCTCCAAAGAATAAAAACACACTTTCTTTCTTACTTTCTTTCTTTAAAAAGGACACGTCCTACTGCAGATTAATAGTTAAGCTGTGTGTCACTGCAGCGTGAGATGTTTTCGAAAGGAATACAAGCCAGACAGAAGCTTGGTTTGCCACTTAAAATGCAGGACTGGGTGAATTTTGTAAGGGTAGAAACCCAGAAAGAGAACAAACGGGAAATGCTAGTATTGTTTAAGGCTCCCTAGATTGTCTCCTCAAAACTACATCACTCCAGCATTGCAGGCTCAAACAGCTCTTGCTTAATCCCAAATTAATGCACCCCAGAGGATGGAGTAGCTAGAACAGGGTTGGCCATTTAGCAACAGGTGTAGAAGTAGAAATCATCCAAACTGCCTACACTGGGATGCTTGAAGAGATCCAGAAAGCTTATGCAAATTCTCAGCACCTGAGTGGAAGCATCCACTAACCTGCCTACACCTGTCACATCTCTGTCCCTGGTTTGGAAGACAAAAGGGACAGGGCCTCCCTACCACATGCTATTGGGGGGGGGGAAGGAGGGGCACCTTCTCCTAACCTTGATTTCAAACACACAATGGACAAATAACAAGGAATGTTCTTCGCAGCATGCCCATTGGCTGCATTTTTTTTTTAAGAAAACCATCGGATGCTTCTGGGGAGGAAAATCTCAGCACGCTTTCTATAAGCGGCTAATATTTTTAAACACCCTATTTGCACCCTTTCCCCACCCCCCACCCCCATCCACCTCAAGGAAATCCAGCTGAACTTGATGGAAGTTCACTTCTGGAAGAAGTCATACAGACTTTCCCTGTTTCAGCATCTCTCGTGGGTTGGAATGCTTCCCACAAGGATGTTGAAACCTTGCTTACTCAGGCATTCACTGGCGCTTTATTTGTGTGTTTTTTCCTTTCTCCTGGCCAATTATTTAATTAAAGTGCACTTCATTAATCCCCCCAAGCCATCACACTAAACCGACTAGTTATACCCAAAGTGGGAACTCTGTTGGGGGGGGGGGGTGTTGACTCAATTGAAGATCAGCGCCTATTCTTGCTTAATGGGCCGAGCTGGTAAGAAATTCGACATATTAGATCTCTTAAAAAGCCAAACCTCTGGAAATACGGGCAGCTTTTATTTGTAGAGGATGGCCTCCATAATTTCACACCCTGAAACTGTATGGCCCGGAGGTACAACAAGACATTGTAAAAACTCAAGAGTGAGAAATACAATCCTTGAACTCTGTTAATATGAAGAGTGTAAATAAATCCCTGAAGAATGCTAGGCTTCAAATTGCTGGAGGGCATTCAGGATTTTTTTTTTTTTTCAAAAGAGAGGACAACATTCATTTCCATCCCCTGAACTGAAGGAATGGAGAAGTTATGGCTATTTCATTCCTAACCGGATTAAACCATTTATAGGCGGTTGCAGCTGTTCCTTTATGGAACCCAATTGATATTCATGTGTGGTTAGCCGTTTGTCTACTAACTTGTGCAGCACAGAGAATAGCAAAAGAGAGACAATGATCACACACAGCTGTTAAATATTCAGGGGATCCCAAATCCGTGTTTTAAGATTTCGAAAGCAGGCGGGGTGGTAGTGGGTGGGGGTGGGGGGCGAGAGTCAGAAAAAAAGGCTACACGCCACCCTACGTCTTGGGCAAACACGTCCCTAAATGCAGGCAATATTTATAATAAAAAAATAAGTCCGGGCATCATTCAAACATCATTGGTGGAGAGAATAAAACACCAGGGAAAAACAACTTAAAAAGCCACCCTGATTTTTAAAAAAAAAAAATTTAGCAGAGAAAAGACAGATAAAAGTTGAAATAGGGAAAAAGGGGGGTTTTTTGTTGTTTTTTCTAAAGAAAGCTAGCTTCCTTATCATTTTTCTCCTTGCAAGAACAGCAGCGGAGAAGAACCGAAATTCTCTGGATGGTGTTTGTTTGTTTTCCCTCTTTCTCCTCTCAAACAGACCATTAAAAAAAGCCTTGCCAAGACTGTCCCTCTCTCTCTCTCTCTTCCCCACAGTATGTATGTATGTATGTATGTATGTATGTATGTATGTATGTATATTTCTAGCCTTATATCTTCTCTCCGACCAGATTTTTTTTTTTTTTTACAGCCAACCCTTTCTGGAGAAAACAAGCTGGCTTCTAAAAAAACACCCACAGTGACCTCATCTGGCGGGGACGGGATAGCGATAGGACTGCAGACGCGGTGAAGAAAAGCATGGCTAGCAATTGCCCAAAAAGCTTGAACGCAGCACTCATCATCATCGCTACCCAGCCTGGCTCTCAAACTAATCCAAAGAGCTTTTTTTTTTTTTTTTTTGAGCCTTCCCTTTTTCAGGGGGAAAAAAAGAAAAAAAAAAAAGACAAAGGGAAACAGTCCAAACCAGAACAGAGAGCGAGAGATGCATTACGGTGCACGTTCAACATTGCACATCAAAAGCTGTATTATTACAGTTCCTTGTATTTTCCCTCTTTTAGTCCACTGATGCCATGGCCAGGGGGAGTGTGTGTGTGTGTGTGTGTGTGTGTGTGTGTGTGTGTGTCTATGTTTTTAATAATCCTGGACAGGCAAAGAATATAAGCCAGCCTAATAAATCCACTTTTAACTGGAGTTAAAAGAATTCACGGTTGACCTTTTTAATACGGCCTATCTCTTGAAAGCAGGGAAAGAACCTTCCTGGGTTAGGAACGGATGGACACAATTATTGAACGGCACATTTAAAAGGTTGGGTGTCAAGCAAGTCCATCTAAGGCTAATATCAAAAGAGGTCAGTACTATACCTGCAGTTGTAAGTCCTGATTTCTTTGTTATCCCGTTTGCATTTGACAGCGACAAAGATCATGGTGACAAACAGAATGGCAGCAATGGAACCCAGGGCAATAATAAAAATCAGGGACAAATTTACAGATCCTATGGATTCTTGGGCATCCAGGGCTGGAGAAAGATATATCAAAATCAAGGCCGATGCCGAAAGCGATGTTTTCCCATGGTCGTGGGCCACCACAATCAGCTCGTAAGTAGTCTTGGAGTTTTCCCCGAAGGCTCTGGTGGTCCTTATCTCACCATTGACCTGGTCAATCTCAAAAAACCCTCGATCCCCTTCAGCCATCTCGTAGGAAAGTCTCCCGTTCTCCCCTTCGTCATAGTCATCTGCCTTGACCACGGTCACCAAGTACCCAACACCAGCATTCCTGGGGATGTAGACCTCCGCGGTCCCGTTGACTAAAGGAGGGGCTGTTATCACAGGAGTGTTGTCATTGACATCCAGGACAATAACTCGGATGGTGGCATTGCTTTGCAAGGAAGGGTTGCCTCCATCTTTGGCCAAGACCTTGAACTCAAAAGATTTGGTCTGCTCGTGGTTGAACGATCTCAAAGCGTAGATGTCTCCCGAGTTGGGGTTGATGGAGACATAGGTGAAAACAGGCATATCCCTGACTTGGGATGGGACAATCTGATAGGAGACACTGCCGTTTAGACCCAGGTCAGGATCCCTGGCAGAAACGGAAAGGAGGTAGGCCCCGGGGGTATTGTTCTCCTGCACAATGACCTGGTAATAAGGTTTGGAGAAATGAGGGTGGTTGTCGTTTTCATCTGTGATCTTGACAGTAAAGGACTTTGTGGCCTGCAAAGAAGGGATCCCATTGTCCTTCGCTTGGATGGTTAGATTATACTGGTCCCTCTGCTCCCTGTCTAAACGTCCGTCCACTAGGATGGTGGAGAAACTCTCGTATTCCTGCAAGCGAAAGGGCACGTTGCCCAACAGTTTACATTGCACTCGGCCATTGGCACCAGCATCTCTGTCGGAAACTCTCACCAAGGCGATGACGTAGCCCGGTGGTGCGTTCTCACTGACTTCCACCAGCTCACTATTGACAGAGAGCAAGTTAATGAGGGGTGGGTTGTCATTGGCATCCTGTATAGTGACAGTCACTTTGCAATGGGCTGGGATGGAGTTGGGACCCAGATCTTTAGCCTGTACGTCCAGTTCGTAGGCGTGACCTTCTTCGTAGTCAATCGCCCCAGTGACCGTGATCAAGCCGGTCTGAGGGTTGATCTGGAAGAGGTCCCTGGCCTTCTCGGAGACGAAGCTGTGGATGGAATACAAAACCTGCCCGTTGGTGCCCTCATCGGGGTCTGTGGCATTGAGGCGGATCACCGGTGTGCCAGGAGGAACGTTCTCCAGCACGCTAACGGTGTAAGAGGGCTCTTCAAAGAGAGGGTTATTATCATTGGAGTCAATGACTCTGATGGTTAACTCCACCATTCCAAAGTTGGGCGGGTCCCCCCCATCCAAAGCTGTGATCATGTAACTGTAATGAGATTGGGTCTCTCGATCCAGGCTCTTCTCCACCACCAGTTCGGCAAAGCGAGAACCATCCCCTCGGGTCTTGGTTTCCAAGCCAAAGAGATCGTTGGGAGTGATCTCATAGCTCTGCACTCCAAAGCTGCCCGAGTCTGGATCATAAGCGCTTTCAAGTGGTACCCTGGTCCCCGGGCTGGCTGTCTCGGAGATCTCCAACGCAATTTGATCCGTGGGAAAACTGGGAGCGTTATCATTGAGGTCTTTAATCTCCAGCTTGATCACACAGATCTCCATGGAGCTTGACATGACCTCTAAAGAGATCACACACTTGGGGCTTTGTCTGCAAAGTAAGTCCCGGTCAATCTTCTGCTTGGTCACTAGTAAGCCTGATCCAGGGTTGATGTCCACCAGGTGAGGCGCTGAGTTGGAAACCACACGGAAAGCAGTGGGTTGCCGAGGATCCAGCACAAAGCCTGCATCTCGGGCATCTTTGGCAATATTTGCAATCACCGTGCCAGCTCTTTGCTCTTCTTCCACCGAATACTTCAAGTTGATCAGAGCTCCTACACCAGACCACCAAACAGCGAGCAGAAATTGGAGCAGGGGGCAGAGAATATCCATAGTTCACCCCTCCGTGTCTCCCCCACCGCCTCCCTCCTCCTCCTCCTCCCCGTGTCTCTCTCCGGGTGCCTGTTGATTTCGTGCCTGGGAAAGGAGGGGAAGTCGGAAGGCTTGATTCAACTGGGGTTGTGGAAGGGACAGAAAGAAAGAAGGAGCGAGTCAGAGGGAAAGGAAGGAAAGAAAAGAAGCCGTTCTATGGAGGAGGGGGGGTTACTTTACAAGCTCATGTCTTCACTGCGTCTGTCTCTCTCTCAGGTGCACCGCCTTATTCAGCAACCTCCCTAGCCTTAAGGAAAACTGGGAATAAATGCTTCCCTTCCACTCGCCAGATCGGGAGGAGTTACACAATTAGCAAATCTATTTCCAATTCTTTTTTAAAAAAAAAAAAAGAAAGAAAAGAAAACACACACACACACACACACAATCGTGAATTGGGGAGGAGGGACCTTAACTGACTTACACCTGGCATGCGCCAATCTTAAAAAAAAAAAACCTTTACCCCTTCCTCTGTCTCCACTCCCGCCCCCCCCCTCCCGCCTTCCTCAATTTGCACAGACCCTTAGCAAAGAAAGTGGAGTACCTGGGAAGAGGAGGAGGAAAAAAAGGGAAAGGGGGGAGGGAATCCACGGACGAAGGTAGCAAAGCGAATTCCGCGGAAGGAGAAGGGACCAGGGCGGTGAAAGATGAGGATGGAGGTGGGGGGGGGGGGGGGAGGAAGAGAAACTAAGGCTAAGATACGGCGAAGAACTGGGAGAGGGAGGGAGGCTACAGGGGAGTCACGCAGGAGAAGTCACGGAGAGGTTTGGGAAAGCGGGGTGGGGGGCTGGGAGGAGAGAGAGACACGGGTGGAAGGAGGCCGACGAGACGAGAAAACCTTTCCGGAGAGTTTTTTTTTTTTTAGCTCTGGAAGTCCATCCGAAAGAAGGCGAGGCGGCGATCGCGGTCCCAAATCGTCGGATGCTTTGGGGGAGGCATCGGGGAGGCCGGGGGGTGGGGGGCGAGGAGACACGCCGGACCCCCCTCCTCCTCCTCCCTTCCTTCCCTCTTTCTCTCTCTCCGTGGGCAAAGGAGAAACCTGCAGCTGGCGGCGGAGCGGAATCCCCCCACCGGCTTGCAAGGCAAGGAGATGGAGGGAGAAGGGGGTGGGGGGAAGCCGAAGCGGCGGTCCGCGAAAGCTTTCTCGGCTGGGCAGGTGGGAAGCAGGGCGTCGAGGGGTGGCGGGGGGGGGGGGGGAAGGCACTCAGGAGCGCCGCTGGCAGCGATGCAGAGCTTCTTCTCCTTCTTCTTCTCCCGGTCTCCTCCCGGCGGCGGCTCCTTGCGGGGCCCCCATCATCATTATCTGGCGTTGAGCATCCTCCGAGCAGCCCAGCGCCGCAGGAAACAAAGAAGCAGCGAGGAAAGTTTGCTGGCGCAGCTCATCGTCCGGGTCCGTCCGTCCCCCACCTCCAGACGGAGCAAAGGAGGAGTAGCGAAGCCACCCCCCAAAAATGCATTAATTAATTTTTTAAAATTTTTTTAAAAAAGCCCTCCGGGAGGCAGCTGCAAACAGGAACGCCGGATCTCTCTCGCCTTCCTCCCTCCCCTACTCCCCGCACCAGTTGGGAGGGTTTCTTTTCTTTCTTCTTTCTTTCTTTCTTTCTTTCTTTCCACCTTCTTTTTTTTGGGGGGGGGGGTCAATGGGAAGTTGCCCGGCGATCCCGAAAGCTCCGGACGGACCCCTTTGCAGAGGCCAGCGCCGCGCACCGCAGCAGCTTTGCAAAGAAAAAGGAGAAGAAGAAAAAAACCCCCAGAAAAGGTGGCTCGCTCCGCCGGCTTTCCAACTCCTTAGCCCGGCTGCCTTTCCGCTGCAGCCGGCTTTCTGCTTTCAGCCGCTGCGGCAGCTACGTCGCCGCCTTCCTTCCGATCTTCCCCGCCTTCGCTGCTTTCCAACCGCTCTTCGCTGCGCCCGTCCGCCTCTCTTGCCTTGCCTGCCAGCCAGCCAGCCAGCCGGGCTTCCCCCGAGCGCGCCGCGGCTGCCGCTTGCTGCTGCCGCTGCTTGCTGCAAAACTGCTGGCCGCACGCACGCGAGCTTGGAGCTGCTACAGCAGCGGCGGCTCCGGTCCCGAGCTACGGCAGGGCTTCGGCCAATCGGAGCGCGGGGTGTGTGGTTGGGGGGGGGGGAGGGGGGGGGAGAGAAAGCGCGTTCCGAGCCCGAAAGGCGGGGGTTTCGGGGGGGGTGGGGAGGAGCCGGCGAGGAGGAGGGAAGGGGCGGGGCCCCGGCGGGGTGAAATAGACCAGCGGCGAGGTACCCGAAGGAATCCCAAAAAAAAGCAGGCGCGTTGATGGGCTGGTCTGCGTGTGGCTGAGCCGAAGGTGCAAAAGGGGATGGAGGGGGGGGGGGGAGAAGCAAAATAAAAAAAAAAGGATTTTTTTTCCTCCCCGGGAGCAATTTTCTTTCTTTCTTTTTTTTTTATTCCTTCTATCCCTTTCTCTTTCTTTTTTTTAATTCCTTCTATCCCTTTCTCTTTCTTTCTTTCTATTAATTCCTTCTCCTATCCCTTTCTCTTTCTTTCTTTCTATTAATTCCTTCTCCTATCCCTTTCTCTTTCTTTTTTTTTTAATTCCTTCTCCTATCCCTTTCTCTTTTTCTTTCTATTAATTCCTTCTCCTATCCCTTTCTTTCTTTCTTTTTTTTAAATTCCTTCTCCTATCCCTTTCTCTTTCTTTCTTTTTTTATTCCTTCTCCTATCCCTTTCTCTTTCTTTCTTTCTTTCTTTCCTTCTTTTTTTTATTCCTTCTCCTATCCCTTTCTCTCTTTTTTCTTTTCTTAATTTGGTCATTTTCGACTGGAATGGCGTTGTGCAACACACCATTGGACCGTTCCCCATCACCACCGCCACGGTGCCAGCGAAGCGTGCAAGAGGACCAGCGACCCCCAGATGCGCCACGGACGCCAAGCTCTTAAGCCCATCTCTTTTTTTTTTCTTTTTCTTTTTTTTATTTTTCCTCCCCCACCTCCATCGTCACGCTCCCGGCGTTACTCCCGGGAGCAGCGAGAAAAAGAAAAGTCCTTGCTCTCTTTTGTTTCCCAAATGTCCCTTTTGCGTTTTGCCTGGGCCAACGGCGCGCAGCGGGGCGGCTTTAATTGGCTTCTTTGGTCCTGGACGCCTTTTCTTTAAAAAAAAAAAAAAGCTTTGGATGAAACGGATTTGTTCCGCGAACGGGAGGCGGTTGGGCAGCTTGGATGGGGATGGGGATGGGGGGGAGGGGAGGAGAAGGAGAAGGAGAACCCTACAGGCACTTTTCCTCTCCCGCCCTTAATCCTCCAAGATGCGACTTCTTCAGGAATCTGCTTCTTAAAACCCGGCCTTTGTTCACCCGGAGAAGAGAAAAAGGTGAAGCTTAAAAAAAAAAATTAAAAAGGGATTTTGGATTTTGCACACACACACACACACACACACAAATTGTGTATTGCACTGCAGTGCTGTGCCTTTTTCTCAAGAGGGTCTGGTTTCAGACACTGCACCGAGTCATAGTCTAGTTAGTAAAAAAATAAATAAATAAACTCCTTCTGGATGGCTTTGGGCACACTCTAAAACTGCTGTCAAGGAACTGGGTTCTTCTGGCCATGTTGCTAGGCCCCCACCACCACCACCCAAAAAAAATCGCATTGTGGGGTTAGTGCAATGTGTGAACTCACTTACATATTTAATAGGAGGGGGGGAGCATGGAAGGCTAAACTGCAAGATGGCATTTAGCCATAAATGGACTTTGCCTGCTTTAGCTTTACTTAGCAAACCCACCCAGCTGTTGGGATCCTAAGCTATCATGCATAGTTTAGGGAGTAACCCGGTGAACACAGCCCTATTGCATTTTATTCAACAAACTGTGAGTAAACAAACCAAGATTTGTGCAATGTGTGACTCCGCTCATCAAGAGTATCCTGGTCCATTGTAGTTATTTGGGGGAATGTGTTTTTAACCCTGCAGCACATCATCATCATCATCATCATTATTATTATTCATTCCATGTCATTTGAAGCAATCTGCTTATACATTCACCAATGCTATGAATGAAGCATTGATAAGATAGCTGAGCAATGGGATCTGACTGCAGCCATGAAAAATATGTCTTGTGATTCTACTGAAATATAGCATATTCATTCTTCTTCAATCGAAGGGCCACTTCCTTCTTTTCTAGGAAGAAATCTATTTCAAAGCCATTTTTTCTTCTTCTTTAATCTGAAAAAAAAAAAAACACCAAACCTCATAGAGGCTCGGTCAATAGGGGTTTGTCAACGCCCCCCATACAGAATTTCCACACACACTTTTTGCTTGAGAAAGTGCTCCAATAACCGATACATCTTCATCTTTTTATAGGAATTGAAAGGGTCCCAACCAATGGTGTGAATGAAGCAATTTTGCTCCCTTCCCTGCATGGAGCAAAACACCGCCTGGCGTTAGTTTGCATATTTCTGTGGCCTCTGCTCATTCCAAGCAGGGAATGTGCCTTGAATGAGGTCAGTTCTCCTTAATGAATTTAAGGGCTATAAAAAGAAAGGAGAAAACACCTCCTCCTCCTCCTCCTCTTTCTCCTTTCCTGGTGTGTGCTTGTTAATTACAGTCGCTAGATGAATAGAATGCCAAAGTTGTAAAGAAGATGTTCCAGAAGTTCCTTTCAAACACGCTGAATCCTTAAATCAATGAAACTTAAAAAGTATGCTTATAAATCAATCCGACTGCCTGGAGAATTGATTTCCCTGAATAAGAGCCTTGTCCAGGGGTCTATTCTGTTTGATTTTAGTTTAGTTAGGCTCACTATATTGCTTTCTGTGGTTTGTCTAATGCAGTCCTGACCCCTTTCGGGGAAGAGCAAACCAAGGAAAGAATGAAAGCCATAAAAAAAAAGGACAAGAGAGAGAGAGAGGAGGGGGGATAATTCCTGCCATCTGCCCCATGGCAGGTATTTTTTCCCACGCAGCCAGAAACCACGTCACAATATGGTGGTTCTGGGATTTTGGAAGTTTGGTTTCTTTCTGTCCGTAGGTTTAAGCTTAATCTGGCACATCACAAAAGGTGACTCATCTAAAATTTAAAAGAGAGAGAGCAGATGATCAAGTTTAAATGGAGACCGGCCACCATGTGCTTCCTCTAACTGACACAGTACTGGGGCCGAGTAAACTAATAATTAGATCTTGAGACAATATGGATGGAGCCATTAACATTGATCCACATGGGCATCCCAAGACAGGTCCAAAGTTAAAAATAGATTCATAACTTTTTATAGGCCGCGCCATCCAAAAAGCATCTCCTCTAGAGAGAGAGAAAGCATCAGCAGAGAACGATTCGGTCTTATATGAAAAACAATGTGCCAGAGCTTCAGGAAACTCACAGCTAGGCTTGTATCTAATCAATAATCAGTGGTGATGTAATAGAACAATCTTTTTCCTTTGTTTTCATAGGATGAGCAACAGCCGAGTCTGAAGACATATAAGATAAAAGACTGAACATTCAGATGGGGATGGCCACAATGCAACACATTATTAAGTGCTCATTGATTTTAGTGCATTTAACTATGTGCCTGGTTTTATTTATATATATATACATATAGATATACATATACATATACATATACATATAGATATACATATACATATACATATACATATACATTACATATACATATACATATATATACATATACATACATACATACATACATATATATATATATGTATATATGTATGTATGTATGTATGTATGTATATATATAAATTATTATTATTATGTATGTATGTATGTATGTATGTATATATATAAATTATTATTATTACCTGTTTTCCTAACAGCCTATTTCTCAAAGCAATCCATAATGGGAACCACAGTAGAAATGGTCAGTAATGTCCTACAAATGTTCTAAGGATGCCTTCCTAGCACGGGTGAAATGCTACCAGTTCGGACCGGTTCGCCCAAATTGGTAGCAGCGGCAGTGCATGGTTCGAAGAACTGGTAGTGGCGGCAGCGTGAGGCTCCACCCATCTGCCCGGATGTTGTTACTTCCTGGTTTTAACCAGGAAGTAACCTGTTTTTGACCCTCTGGGCATGCGCAAAAGGCTTTGCACATGCGCAGAGGGTCAAAGCGTGCAGATGATGCTTGGACTTCTGAACCGGTAGGGAAGGTAAGCAGATTTTACCCCTGCTTCCTAGACCTAGTGTCCTAGACGTTAGCCACCCCACCCCACCCACCCCCCGCAAGGGATTCAGTGGGACTAACAGCTAAGTAAGCATTCATAGAACTGGATTGGCTCATAAAAATATGGAATGGGACAATAATGAAAACAATGAATTTCATAGAGTTTCACAATGCCCCTCCAATGAACTATAAACATAAGGATGGGTTTCATGTTCTCAGATATTCAAAGAATTCACTTTGGTGCATTTGCCTAACAGACATAACAAATCACATTTTGTTCTGTGTGTTGGGATAATCCCAATTTGTACGATTCGTGTTTAGTTTGCTGCACTGCACAAAGCCAGAATTTTGGATTAAAAACGGAGCAAACTTATTACTTAAAAAGAAAAATACAATTAGGTTAATCACAGGTTAGGTGCGAAGACGGCAGTGGTCTCATTCTGATGTCTACAACAAGCCTGTAAGGTAGATTCGACATATTTAGGAAGATGAAAGAGAGGGATAAATTATGACAAGATGGTAGTTTTCTGACAGCCTTTGAAACGGAGTCACGTCGCGAAAGAAATGGTGTTCAAATCTTTTCATCTGGATCTCGCCTTTCCTTTGCAGAGAGTTACCTAAGTTTCTTTGCCTCTATGAAAGCTCATGGGATGTCTGTTGGTTTAGATGTTTCCAGCAGCCGGCTAATGAAAAGGATTCAGTGTCGTCTTCCAAGGTCTCACAAGCCAGGAGCAGTGAGAAAGTAGGACCAGGAACTGAGTTTTGTGGAGATCTTACCACATATGTGTTTCATCCCTCAAGAAGTGATTCAGAAGAGAGGAAACCATCTTACATAGAATCAGATCATTAGTTTGCCAAGCTGAGAGGAGCACAGAGATAACTCTGAAGAAAATGTATGGCCACCGTTAGTAAAACAGGAGCTAGTCCAGGAACATGTGAGAAAGAAACTCATGATTGAGCTGCCTTGATTCTCTTTGATATAATAGGAAGGGAAGGAGAAACACTGTCAGGCTTTCAAGATGTTGTTATTACGGTGTAAGCTATTTCAATAAAGTAGACTTCTTCTATCCCTTGTAGTCTGTTTCTAAGCCGGTCTGCCTTGAAGAGCTGGCAGAAATGATGCTATGCTCACCAGTGGCATCTCTTTAAAACCTTAAACCTGACCAGCATTGATGATAATTACCTAGTTTGGGTAACAAAACATCTGCAAGAAAACAAGCAAGCTCAGAGGTTACCCGGGAACCTCTCACTTCAGTACCTTGGACAAGGATTTTCCCCAGCTTTCTACCCTGTTTCCCCCAAAATAAGACATTCCCTGATAATAAGCCCAATCGGGCTTTTGAATGCATGGCAATGAGGCCAAGAGCTTATTTCAGGGTTCAAAAAAATATAAGACAGGGTCTTATTTTTGGGAAAATGTGGTATGAAGATACCAACAGGATTAAGATGGATGGATGGATGGATGGATGGATGGATGGATGGATAGATAGATAGATAGATAGATAGATAGATAGATAGATAGATAGATAGATAGATATGGTAGATAAATGATAAATAGATGATAGATAGATAGATAGATAGATAGATAGATAGATAGATAGATAGATAGATAGATGATGGATGGATGGATAGATGGATGGATGGACAGATGGATGATAGATGGATAGATAGATAGATAGATAGATAGATAGATAGATAGATAGATTAGATGATAGAGTAGATGATACCCTGTTTCCCCAAAATAAGACATCCCCTGATAATAAGCCCAATTGGGCTTTTGAGCGCATGGCAATAAGGCCAAGCGGTTATTTCAGGGTTCAAAAAAATATAAGACAGGGCCTTATTTTTGGGGAAACGTGGAATTAAGATACCAATAGGTATTTTATATTCACATCCCCTATGGATATATTGAGGATTCTTTTACTGCAGGAGAATCCAGAGAGAAGAATAAAAATTTTGTTTTTCAGTACTGAACCCAACCTTGAAGAGCCTTTAGCTGGAAATCTGAGTTGCATCTTCGCTCCTGAGTTTCACGAAGGCTATTAAACCGAAGCTATTCAGAAGAGGGATAACTCTGCTCCTTGGAAGCCTATTTATATTAATTTAAAAAAATTATTACTGATGTGTGATTTTATATCATTTATTGGTTAATTTATTAGGTTGATCTAATGCAACGTGTTCAGATTTTAAGATACATCACCAAGAACCTCTGGCAAGTATGGCGTCATAGACTTTACCATGCGGTTAATGAATAAATAGGCAGGATAAAGATGTGTATCAAAATACAATATTTAAACCTGGATTTGTAAAAGGGGCAGTTGTGTAACAGAGCACATAAAATTGTGCCTAACTGAAGGTGTTAGAGACCTGAATCCAACGGGGCTCATATTCTGGATATTCTTGAGGTATAAAGAGGCTGGTAGGTAATGGATTTTTTCACAATAAAATTCATGTAAAACTTTGTATATAAACATAACACCTCTTCTCTTTTTTTTCCCTCCCTCCCTCCTCTCTCCCTCTCCCAGTCTCTCCCTCTCTCCCTCCCTCCTCTCTCTCCCTCCCTTTCCCTCTTTCTCTCTCTCCCTCCCTCCTTCCCTCTTTCTCTCTCTCCCTCTCTCTCTCCCTCCTCTCCCTCACTCCCCCCTCTCCCTTCCTCTCCCTCCCTTCCCTCCCCCCCCTCTCTCTGTACATATGTATGTATAGGTAGCCTTCAACTTACAACAGTAATTGGAACTAGAAATCTGGTCACAAGTCTTTATGGTCATAAGTCAAGACACCCACATGACCGGAAGTAACACTCTGGTCTTTTTTTTTACAACAGTGGTTAAGCAAACGCTGCAATCATTAAGAGAGTAGAATATTCGTTAGGCGAACCCATTCATTTCAATGAGGGGTATTTGTTTTTGCCACAAACTGACAAAAGATGCAGAAACTGCCCCCCCCCCAAAATCTATCCCAAATTGTGGCCCCATGCCTGTGAAACACTGCCATCGGTCATCAAGCTGACCCTCCCGACATGTATTCATGTGTCCCTGGGAACACCACTACAACCATTTATGATGGCCTAGGGCAGTGATGGCTAACCTTTTTGCCATTGCGTGTCAAAAGTGGGGGGAAGCGCAGGAGGGTTGTGCGGCCACACCCATAATTCTATGCATCCCACTCCCGCACATGTGTGTGTACCCTCCCGCCCGCACTTCCCTCGCTTTTGGCATGTGATGGCTTGGCAGACATGGTAGGCCCATTTTTCACCCTTCCCAGGCTCCAGAGCCTTTCTAGGAGCCTGGGGAGGGCGAAAATGGCCTTCCCCACTTCCCTGGAAGCCCTCGGAGGCCGGAAATGGCCTGTTTGCCAACTTCCAGTGGGTCCAGAAGGCCCAAAAATCAGTTGGCCGGTGCGCACATGTGTGCCAGAGCTGAGCTCACATGCCAACCGATATGGCTATGCCTGCCACCTGTGGCACAAGTGCCATAGGTTCACCATCACGGGCCTAGGATACATGGCCATCCTAAATTCAAATGGTCATAAACGGTGCTGCCAAGCATACATAATGCAGTGTGCGATTAAGTAACCTTTCCCTATCTCCTTCTGCCTTTCAGGATCCTTTAGGTTGTAATTACAGAGAGGTTTGTTCCTATCGGCTAAAGTTCATAACTCAAAAGCTCATAACAAGACTGGCAAAAATGTATAAGGATAGATCTGCTAAATGTTGGAAACTCAACCAAATACCTGGGTCATATTACCATATGTGGTGGACATTTATTTATTTACTTATTTGGTTCAATTTATATGCCACCCTTCTACAGTGACTTACAATGGGCGGCTTACAATGCGTTAAGCAATAGCCTTCATACTTCTGTATATAACTGCTTAGTAGGGCTTTTAGCCCCCAGCCCCACCCCAAGCAGTGTTCTTTTTTATACAAAGTCAGCTTATTGCCCCCACAATCCGGATCCTCATTTTACCTACCTCAGAAGAATGGAAGGCTGAGTCAACCTTGAGCCTGGTGAGATTTGAATTCGCAGTAATAGCAGGCAGCTGGCAGCTAAGTGTTAATGAACAGCACTTTAATCTTTAGTCCGCTGCGCCACCAAGGCTCTTGTCCGAAAGTCAAAAAATACTGGGCGAAAATACATATTTGGTTGGAAAAAATGATAAAACAGCATATAAACATGAAACCAGAAATATTTTTACTGGGCATTCTGCCAGAAAGATATGACAATGGGACTATATACTTGATTTTACATGCAGCTAGAATTGTATATGCTCAACAATGGAAGTGTGACGAGATCCCGACAGATGAGAGTGTAATTAAGAAAGTATTAGAATGTGCAGAAATGGATAGACTAACATTTACTATTAAGCACAAAGAAGAAACTGAATACTTTTTGACCTGGGACTTATTTTACCAATGGTTAGACAATAAAAACAGAAGTTAGAAATGCAGGGACATTAAAAGGACAAATGTTAAAAAGGAAATTTGATAAAATAGACAAACTAAGTATTATTGTTATTATAGTATTAACGTTATTGTGATGAATGCTATTGTAAACGTTTTGATTACAACTGCCTAAAAACAATTGTACCCAGACAACACACTGTTTGATTGAAATGGAATTTTTATACGTTATTCAAATAAAATAAATAAAACATGGGGGGGGGGGGAGTTCGTAAGTAGAGGACTGACCTGTCCAGCCAATCAAAGTTGTCATATCCTTCTGAAATTACTTCTCATATCATGCTAATATTCAACCTGATATTAGAAAATACTGATTTTCTAATATCAGGTTAGAAAATATCAGGTTACAATTTTCCTGCCAGGCTGTGGCAATTCAGTTAAAAACATCCGGAAAGGACATGGAGAATATTTTCATGGCTGGGCCATCATCTCCTTGTTGCTATGTTTGGCAACCAGGAAAAAAAATGTCACTAGGGTCATTTCAGCTGAATAATGACCTGCTCCCTTCATACCGCTGATTTTGGAGCCTTTGTTTGGAAGCTTTTAGGAGCAATCTCCCTTCCTTTGAAAGGCCTCTGCCTCCCTCACTTTCAGAGAGTCTTTGATAAAAAGAAAAATAGCAGATGAACTTGCTGCTATGTTCTTGTGGCAAATCCTTGTCAGGAACCTATTGATCAATAAAAGTAAACCGGCGCCTTCAAGATTTGATTGAGCTGAAGGAAAAGTCTGAACAGCCACTCTCTCCGCCATTAGCAATCCCCCCAGGTTACAAGAAATGGAAGGACCACTCAGGTAAATTAATATACATGCACGGGAGAGAGAGAGAGGGAGAGAGAAAGAGAGAGAAAGAGAAAGAGAGAAAGGGAGAGAGAAAAAGAAAGAAAGAGAAAGAGAGAGAAAGAGACAGAGACAGAGAAAGGGAGAGAGAGAAAGAGAGAGAGAACACTTCTTGTGCCACAAACCAGGATAGATTCCGAAGCAGATATCCTAACAATGAGATGTTCCAAAGACTAAAAATGAAGAACGAGAACCTCAGGGAAAGGTTTCGAAGAAGCAGGCATGGAAAAAGATATTGCTTGCAAGCCAGATGGCTGAATTTCTGCTCTCCCAGAAATTGGAAGTGGCTTTTTTCCAAGCCATTTTTTCTGGCTCCTGGAAGAACCTGTAGAAAGTTAGTACCCACCCCTCCTAGAAGATATAAAATATTTTGAAAAATATTTTTTAAAAGGGCAGAATGTTACATTTTCCCTAAAGGAGAAACATCTTTCTAAAGACAGAAATTCAGAGCCTCAGTTCTCTGCCCCAAGTAGAAACTAAGGGACCAACTTTTAGAGATGCAGATTTGGTAATCTATCTAAGACAGGATATTTTGAACAAAGGTAATGTTAGCCTTCAGCCACAATAGGAATTGCACAACAAGCCCCTTCATTGCATCAGCCAAACTTCAACCAAACTTACCTCAGACAAACTCCTAGGATGGGCATCCGACAGCAGCCAATAGAATATATGCCCTTGCATGGGAACAGCAAGCTCAAGGGCAAGGCCCAAGTATAAATAACCCTCACTCTCCACTCTATGTGTTCAGCTGCACCAGGACTTCAAATCCATGTGGTCCTGTCCATCAATAAACCATCTTTCCAATCAGCCTTCATGTTTCCAGTGTCTTTCTCCCCACTTGGAACTGAACCAGATGGATATTTCTTCCAACAAGCCAGACTTAAAACCACAGCTAACCCCTGTGGATAAAAGAGGGAATTAAATTCAACTTTTCGCACCTTCTCATGAATATGTCATGCCTGCCGAGATTCCATTTTCAACTCCATTGCTTCCGAGCAGCTCGGTTCCTTTTGAAAACAAAACATCACACACAAACACAAACACACACACACACACACACACACAGAGGAATAAGGTTGCCAACTTTCTTTTAAAGGGCCTGCTCCTCTGCCCATCCTGACATGCAAAACAAGTGTAATCCCTCTAAAACAAAATATCTGAGAAAGCATTTTTACCACTTTTCCCTTCCCTCTGTTTATCAAGTTTCCTCTGCAGCTTGACACAGAAGAATTAGAAACCGCACCTGGCACTCTACACATCCTACTCAGGTGTAACTTACATTTGAAGCTTCAGCGGTTGCCTCCAAAGCAGGGATAAAATCCAGCAGGTTCTGATAGGTTATGGAGAACCGGTAGCAGAAATTTTGAGTAGTTCAGAGAACTGGCAAATACCTCCTCTGGCTGGCCCCAGACCAGGGTGGGAATGGAGATTTTGCAATATCCTTCCCCCAGGAATGGAGAGAGAATGGAGATTTTGCGGTATCCTTCCTCCGTCACGCCCACCAAGCCACGCCCACCAAGCCACACCACGTCCACCAAGCCACGCCCACAGAACCTGCAGTAAAAAAATTGAATTTCACCACTGTTCCAAAGCATCTTTTTGATCGACACACTTAGTTCAATTTGGAGAATGTGGTTGACCAAGAAAGGAAGACATTCTCTCTCTCTCTCTCTCTCTCTCTCTCTCTCTCTCTCTCTCTCTCTCTCTCTCTCTCTCTCTCTCTCTCTCTCTCTCTCTCTCTCTCTCTTTTTTTTTTTTTAAAGTAATCACCCCAAAATATTCCATCTCTTGCCTTCTGCTTCTAATCTAATCCAGGGCTCTCCACAACAGCCAATGCAATCCTAAATTGCATTAACAGAGGGATGCAATCAAGATCAAGCGAGGTACTAATACCATTCTATAAAGCCTTAATAAGACCGCACCTAGAACACTGCATCCAGTTTTGGTCACCACACTTTAAAAAAAGATGTTGAGACACTAGAAAGAGTGCAGAGAAGAGCAACCAAGATGATTAGGGGACTGGAGGCTAAAACATACGATGAACGGTTGCTGGAACTGGACCTGACTAGTTTAGTGAAGAGAAGGACCAGGGGAGACAGGATAGCACTCTTCCAATATTTGAGGGGCTGCCACAGAGAGAAGGAGGGTCAAGCTATTTTCCAAAGCACCTGAAAGCCAGATAAGGAATAATGGATGGGAACAAATCAAGGAGAGATTCAACCTGGAAATAAGAAGAAATTTTCTGACAGTGAGAGCAATCAATCCATGGAACAGAAGTTGCTTTTGGAAGTTGTGGGAGCTTCATCACTGGAAGTTTTCAAGAAGAGACTGGACTGCCATCTGTCAAAAATGATATAAGGCAGGGTTGGTATTTATTCACCTTTGCTACCGATTTGCAAATGTGAAAATGAGCGCACATGCACTGGCTTTGCGCATGCACGGAGGGTCAAAAATGGGACGTGATGGGTGGGCAGAGCCTCCCGCCGGGAGCTCTACCAGATCACCTGATCCGGATAGAGCCAGCTGAATTTTACCACTGGTATACGGTCTGCTTGGGTTGGGGGGGAATGGACTAGATGACCCACAAGGTCTCTTCCAACTCTGTTAATCTGTATCTAACTTCAGGATCCAATTGTAGATCCCACAGATCTCCCTGTCGTCGTTATTTGTCTTTGAGTAATTACAACCCTTCCCCTCTCATCAGTTGATATTATATTTTAATAACTGTTATCGACCGAACGGTCTCTGAAAGCAGATCCCTTGGAACTGGGATTTATGGTGAAGGAAGGAATAAACCGATCGTGCATCGAAGAGGCCTGAACACACTGCAGAAGCAGCCTCTTTTTTCTTCCTGGCGTCTCTATCTGTGAAAGCACAAAGGAGAAAATCTGGACAGCGATTCTTTTAAAGACACAAGGAGGACATCTAGCAGCAGCTCGTGGCACTGCCTGCTTCGGAGTTTAGACGGTTAGCTATATTGTGCCCACTTGAGCCTCACAAAGCTTCCCCACCCAGGATCTTAGGAATCCTCGCATGGAATCTCTTTGCTCCTTGTCGGTAGCTCAACCTTGAGAAATTTCTCTGGGAGAAATTTGATAATTTTATGGGTGAGCCACAACCATCTTCAGCCCTTTAGTTACACAGCCCTTTAGTTACACAGTCCTTGATAAGATTGTACTTTTTTTTTCCTGATTCAGTCTGGAGAGAGAGGGGGGAGGAAGGAAGAGAGAGAGAAACAGAGAGAGAAACAGAGAGAGAAAGAAGAGAGAGAGAAAGAAAGAGAAAGAGAGAGAAAGAGAGAGAGAGAGAGAAACAGAGAGAGAGAGAGAAAGAGAAACAGAAAGAGAGAGAGAAACAGAGAGAGAGAGAGAGAGAGAGGAAGAGAAAGAGAGAGAGAAAGAAGAGAAAGAGAAACAGAAAGAGAGAGAGAGAGAGAGAAACACAGAAAGAGAGAGAAACAGAGAGAGAGAGAGAAGAGAGAGAAAGAGACAAACAGAGAGAGAAACAGAGAGGAGAGAGAGAGAAAGAGAGAGAGAGAAAGAGAGAGAGAAAGAGAGAAAGAGAGAGAGAGAAATGCGTTACAAGCAGTCCTCAACTTATAACAGTTCATTTAGTGACCATTTCAAGTTACAACAGCGCTGAAGAAAGGGATTTATGGCAGTTTTTCATTCCTACGTCCGTTGCAGCATCCTAATGGGCACACAATCAGAATTCAGACGCTTGACAACTGACTCATATTTGTGACGGTAGCAGGCTTCCCGAAAAAAGTCGTATTTTGTGACCTTCTCGACAAGCAAAATCAATGGGGAAGCCAGAGTCACTTCATAACCGCCTTACCAATTTAAGAACTTCACGACTTGCAGTGGTTTTGCTTCCCAACGGTGGCAAGAAAGGGCATCCGATGGAGCAAAATTCACTTAACACCTGTTTCGTTTAGCCACAGAAATTTTGGGCTCAATTATCGTCGCAAATCAAAAACCGCCTGTACTTATTCTGCATGGCTTCATTTGATTCCAAGTTAGAAATTGAAGAATTATTGCACATTTTATGCTATTTTTTATTTTTATTTTAGGTGTCTGATTTATTTCTAAATAAGGGCTTGTTGGACCCTTCTTCACTAAAGAGTGCAGTGGCTAGAATGCAGCATTGCGGGCTATTTCTGCCGACTGCCAATAGTCAGCAGTTCAGCAGATCAAATCTCACCGGCTGAAGGTTGACTCAGCCTTCCATCCTTCCGAGGTCGTTAAAAGGAGGACCCAGATTGTTGGGGGCAGTAGGCTGACTCTATAAACTGCTTAGAGAGGGCTGTAAAGCACTGTAAAGTGGTATATAAGTCTAAGTGCTACTGCTAGTCCTTCCTTCCTTCCTTCCTTCCTTCCTCCCTTCCTTCCTTCCTCCCTTCCTTCCGTCCTCTCTGTCCGTCCGTGATGTCACAGTGGTTAGAATGCAATATTACAGGCTGATTCTGCCGACTGCCAGAAGTTGACTCAGCCTTCCATCCTTCCGAGGTCGTTAAAAGGAGGACCCAGATTGTTGGGGGCAGTAGGCTGACTTTGTAAACTGCTTAGAGAGGGCTGTAAAGCACTGGGAAGTGATATATAAATCTAAGTGCTATTGCTATTGCCCTTCCTTCCTTCCTTCCTTCCTTCCTTCCTTCCTTCCTTTCCTTCCTTCCTTCCCAGCAGTTAGGATGCAATTTTGCAGAATAATTCTTCCCATTGCCAGAAGTTCAATCCTGATCAGCTCAAGGTTGACTCAGCCTTCCATCTTTCCGACATGGGTAAAACGAGGACCCAGATTGTTGGGGGGCAGTACGCTGACTCTGTAAACCGCTTAGAGAGGGCTGTCAAAACACTGTGAAGCGGTATATAAGTCTAAGTGCTATTGCTATTTATGAATACCCATTGAATCTGGATATTCAAAAGATGCTTACTATGAGCTTTTTGTTTGGGGGCAGTCCCTATGTTTTCCTTAATTTTAAAAAGGAATCTCCAGCTCTTCCTGGGAATTTTAAACATAAAGGAGAAAAGATCAGTGAA
The DNA here is from genome assembly GCA_030761175.1 of Masticophis lateralis. Classification (NCBI taxonomy): domain Eukaryota; kingdom Metazoa; phylum Chordata; class Lepidosauria; order Squamata; family Colubridae; genus Masticophis; species Masticophis lateralis. Next base: position 11,152,261 of record JAUDYJ010000011.1, read on the forward strand.
TACTTGCCAGAACACTTGTGCTGGGACTTTAAGCAATATGGGATATACAAGAGAAAGAACTTTGGCCCGAGAGAACTTAACCAATATATTTCTGGTCTTAGTTCTGAACCAATGCAAAGTATTGGTCTCCCCAATGCATCTCATTGTGCTTTATTTAGACCACTTAAAGTACTTTGCTTCACATACATACAATCTCAGCAATCTTTACAAAAGTGCTGAGGCTAATATATCTTCCTACTGCAACCAAGACATTGTGACTTCCCAAAGGCACTTGGTGCCAAGCTTTAGCTGTGGGGAGAGAAGCCAAGCAAACCTGAGTTTGTGAGAATGGGCACAAAGGTAAGCAGTGAGTGACTGGACACATTTACACTCTTCGCCGTCTCACGGGTTGGACAAAAATGGCTTCTCAGAAGTGAGCCATGTGCATTTTAAGGATAATCTCTACTACAGAGGTAGCAGAACATCTGAGGGTTGGACTGGATGACCTTCAAGGTCCCTTCCAAACTTATGATAAGAATTCTCTGGACTAGCACCGGTGATGTTCCCTAGTTTGGGTAATGAACTGTCTGCAAGAAAATCACCACACTCAGAGAGCAACCGAGGTCACCTCATTTCAACTCTGAGCAGTAGTGGGATTCAGCTGGTTCGGGCCAGTTTGGGTGAATGTTGAGCCCGAACCGGTCCAAACCAGTAATTAAAATTGCTCTGCCCCTTCCTGTCCCGCCCCTTCCAGGAGTCCCTACATGCCCCATTTTGGCTCCCAGGCAAGTTCAGGGAGGCCTCTTAGGCCCAAAATGGGGCTGGGGAGGGTGCAACATCCCTCCTCCCCCCCCACCACCAGCAGCCCATTTTCACTCCCAGGAGGCTTCAGGGAGGCCTCCTAGGCCCAAAACAGGCCATGTGGGGGCAGCACGTCCCCCCCACCCGCAGCCCATTTTCGCTCCCAGGGTGCTGAGTGCTGCCTGTCACTCTCCAGGTCACACCCACCATGGCCACGCCCACCACAGCCATGCCCACCCAGCCGGTTATTAGGGCAGAGAACCGGTTGTTAAATTATTTAAGTCCCATCACTGTGAGCTAAAAATATTCTCCTTTATTGATAAGAATTCCGGTCCAACTTGTTCTAGAATTTTCCATCCTTTGCGGTGGTCTATGCACCCTGGCTAATGTTTGTCCCTTTCTTCCAAAACGAGAGTTGCAAACGTAATCTTGCTTTAGAAAGAAATGTACAAAGTGATTGAAGGTTATTTTCCAGGGCACTTCGCAGCGATGTTGCAGGATACATGATCATTCGAAGAAGAGCTGGATCAGGGAAGACGGGAAGGCCCTTTCGGCGAAGAAAATCCTAGCCGCTTGCCAGACTTTTAAAAGTTAAACAGAGCTGGAAGAGATCCCTCAACCACATCGTACATTTTTTACAAGGAGGTTTATCAGTCCTCGTTTGCTCTATGTATTTCTTCGGGGGTTTTTTTTAAACAGAACTCTAAATGAAAATAAGGCTGCCAAAAAATGGCGCTGAGCACAGAGGATTTTTTGATTTACACAAGGCAGCAAACATAGGTAAACAATCATGGAGTCTCCCTGGTGTTCTGCAGTTCATTAACTCAGAACTGGATGCAACTCTGAATTGGCCACTTCTGTCTGGGAAGCATTTTCAGCTCTGATGTTCGAAATGTATCACCGATCCTCAAAAGTTCTCCTCTGTGGGACAGAGTAAGATTTCTCAGGGTTTAAGAAGAAGGATTAATCAAATATCCAGCCACAGATTGCAATCAATGGGATTGTGTCTTTCTTTTCAGGTAAAAGGTAAAGGTTCCCCTTGCACATATGTGCTAGTCGTTCCTGACTCTCGGGGGCAGTGCTCATCTCTGTTTCAAAGCCAAAGAGCCAGTGCTGTCCGAACATGTCTCTGTGGTCTTCTGGCCAGTGTGACTAAACACCAAAGGCTCACGGAACGCTGTTATCTTCCCACCAAAGGTGGTCCCTATTTTTCTACTTGCATTTTTACATGCTTTCGAACTGCTAGGTTGGCAGAAACTGGGGCAATTAATGGAAGGTCACCATTAACGGGAGCTCACCAGGATTTGAACCGCTGAACTGCTGACCTTTCGAATCGACAAGGTCAGTGTCTTAGCCACTGAGCCACCACGTTCCTTTCTTTTCAGGTAATGAGTATGTAAAACAAGGCCGACTGAAGCCTTCAAACCATGCTGCATATGGAAGGCAGAGTGAGTGAGGGAGATTTTGTCAATCCCAGCGATGTTCAAGGAGTGCTTGGATTGCACCTATAGTAAGGTGCCTATCACTATCGGTACCATCTCTGCTCTTTTTTCTCACAGTCGTTCTATTTCTATTGGCAGGACTATTTCTATTGGGGAGGGGAGGGGAGGGGAGGGGAGGGGAGGGGAGGGGAGGGGAGGGGAGAGGAGAGGAGAGGAGAGAAGAGAAGAGAAGAGAAGAGAAGAGAAGAGAAGAGAAGAGAAGAGAAGAGAAGAGAAGAGAAGAGAAGAGAAGAGAAGAGAAGAGAAGGAAAATATTAGAATGTGCAGAAATGAATAGATTAACACTTGCAATTAAGGAGAAAGAACAAAATAAATATTATATGATATGGGAATTATGATACGGGAATATTATATGATATGGGAATTATTTTATCGATGGCTAGAGACTAAAAATGGAAGTTGGAAATAAAAGGAGGAGATCAGTGAAGAGTAGAAAATGTGTTAAAATAGAGATGTAAACAATACGATGATTGTTGATATTATGACTATTAGGATTACTGTGCTTAATATTATTATTATATTCTTATTAGAGGATATGTTAAGGGGAGAGATGAACAGGTTTACTATGTTCAATACTATAATGGTAAGATCAGAGAATTAATATCAAAGTAATGAATACAGTGGTGCAGAGGTGGGTTTCAGCAGGTTCTGACCATTTCTGGAGAACCGGTAGTGGAAATTTTGAGTAGTTTGGAGAACCAGTTGTAAAATTCTGACTGGCCCCACCCTCATCTATTCTCTGCCTCCCAAGTCCCAAGTTGTAAATTTTGATGGTTATTGCACAGAGATATTTGTACCCAGATGACACTCTGTTTAAGGGAAGATGGAATGTTTAGATTTTTTAAAAAAAATTTTAAAAAATGATTTTTAAAAAAAGATCCTACAAGAGATGGCATTCTTCATAGCTATTGGAAGACAACATGTTGGAGAAATGAAGTCTCCTCCACAGGGACAGGAAACTGGACAAATGGCAACACGATATTAATTTGAAACCTAGTCTGAAGCAGTTCCTGTTGTACCAGATTTCCAGGAAGAAACAGCTGGCAAATCACAGGAGGGGAAGGGCAGCTATGAAAGAAACAACCTTCTATTAGCGATATAGTCAGAATCAGCCAGCTAATCACTACTATGTGGCACAAAACCTTCCTTGAAAAATTAATTCCAATCACTTGATGAGCAACCCGGTGAGTTGAAGACTATCTGAAGGGTCATAAACAAAGGTAATTAGAAACAGGGGAAAGCATTTATGGGGTGTTGTGGGGAGCTAGGTTTGGCCTGCTCTTATTTAATCCCTTCATTAATGACCTTGGGAGAGAGTGTAAACAACATGTTAATGAATTTGGCAGATGACGGTAAATGGGGAAGTGTTTTGGAACGCTGGAGAGTGGAGGGAATTAATACAAACTGGCCAAGAGAGATTAGAATCTAGGACAGCGACACAAATGCATTTCCAACAATGGTTTTTAATACCTGGAGATGAAACATAGGAGTTACACAGGGTCTGACGGGGGTACTAACGGAAACGAAAGCAGGAAGCCACCAAAGAAAGCCTGCAGAAAACTATTGAGAAGAGAGAAAACGAGGGTATGTTCATTCTTCTTGGGTTGTACGGTGGTGAAAATGTAAATTCTCAGAAACAAGTCCATCCGGTATTCTGGATCATGTACCCAACTCAAGAACTAGGCAAGAAACAAGCCTTGGTTAGTCAAATAGTAAAGACACACAAAGCTGGGTTGGGCTAAATCAAACAGGCCTTGACCCATCTTATCTGCTGTTTACTTCAGATGATAGCAGCCAGAGTAATAAAGAGTCTTTTTCAAAACAGATTGTCATGGCTAAATTGAGGATCAAGTTTGGTCTTTGCTGACTAATCCAAGGAAACTAATATATGTATAATGTCAAGGGACATTAATATATACTGTGTTTCACCGAAAATAAGACCCTGTCTTTTTTTTTGAACCCCGAAATAAGCGCTTGGCCTTATTTTCGGGGAGGTCTTATTATTTTGAAGCATGTGGAGCAAGATGGGGTTCCTCTTGCCATCTTACCTGATTTCCAGCTCTGCGTTTAAATATTTTCGGGGGGAGGCTTATTTTAGCTCATGCGCTCAAAAGCCCGATTAGGCTTATTATCAGGGGATGTCTTATTTTCGGGAAAATGATATATAATGTCTGGGATGTGGTGGTTCAGTGGCTAAGATGCTGAGCGTGTCGATCGAAAGGTCGGCAGTTCAACGGTTTGAATCCCTAGTGCCACATAATGAGCTCCCGTTACTCGTCCCAGCTTCTGCCAACCTAGCAGTTCAAAAGCACATTAAAAAATGCTAGTAGAAAAATAGGGACTACCTTTGGTGGGAAGGGAACAGCGTTCAGTGCGCCTTTGGCATTTAATCATGCTGGCCACATGACCACAGAGATGTCTTCGGACAGCGCTGGCTCTTCAGCTTTGAAACGGAGATGAGCACTGCCCCCTAGAGTCGAGAACGACTAGCATATATGTGCAAGGGGAACCTTTACCTTTACTTTAATATCAAGGCCTGTATTCCATTTAGGAATAATCAGTGAGTTAAAGCATTAGGTTCAAGGTTTCTCAGTCTTGGCAGCTTTAACTCTGTGGGCTTCAACTCCCAGAATTCCCCAGCCAGCAAGCATATAAACTGGGAGCTGAAGTCTACACATGTAGTTAAGATTAACATGTAACTCCCACGTTAATGCTGGGCTGAGGATTCTGGGAATTGAACTTGCCAAGGTTGAGAAGCATTAGGCTGGGTCAGTCATGTCTACAACCAATGTAATGCATCAGGGGCATCAAACTCAATTTCACTGAGGGCCGCATCAGGGCTGCGGTTGACCTCGGGGGAGGGGAGGCGGAATGGGTATGGGGTTAGGGGTGGCCAGCTCGATGTCACTTGTGTCGAGGGTGCCTGTGGTGGCCTGAGCCCTCTGCCAGAGAAAATGGGCTCCCAAGCTCCACCTTCGGCTGGGGCGGCCTCTCACAACCTTCTGCCAGTGAAAACGGAGCTTGGGAGGACCCACATACAGCCCTCCTGAGCTCCGTTTTCACTTGCAGAGGCATCTCAGGCCAGTCTTTTGCTGTTTCCAGGGCGACACCATGGACCTGATCTAAGCACTACATGGGCCAGATATAAGCATCCCATGAGTCAGCTCTAAGCACCACATGGACCAGATCTAAGCACACCCTGTGGGCCAGATCTAAGCAACTCATGACTCAGATCTAAGCACCACATGGGCCAGATCTAAGCACACCCTGGGGCCAAATCTAAGCATCCCATGGGCCAGATCTAAGCACCACATGGGCCAGATCTAAGCACCCCATCGGCCAGATCTAAGCACCCCATGGGCCAGATCTAGGCGCACCCTGTGGGCCAGATATAAGCATCCCATGAGTCAGATCTAAGCACACCATGGGCCAGATCTAAGCATCCCATGGGCCAGATCTAAGCACACCCTGTGGGCCAGATCTAAGCGCACCTTGTGGGCCAGATCCGGCCCCCGGGCCTTGAGTTTGACACCTAACCCTAACCCAACCCCCCCCCAAAATTTTAACCTAAGACTGTCTACTGTAGACCTCGCCCCATTCCTAAGCGGTCTATAAGGGGCGTGCATAAGCGCACCAGCGTGCCTAACTTCCCTCTCCTAATGTCCCTTTTATTTGTATCCCTCTCATGAACTCATAATCATGTTTATACTTATATATATTACCTAATATGTACTTGACAAATCAATAAATAAACAAGCAAACCCCTGTCCTACATAGATAAGATGTCCTCTTCTTTCTCCCTCCGCCACTGATTTGGTTTTGTTTTTTCCCCCTTTCTCGTTTCATTCTGAAAAGTCCCATAGTTTCACGTAATGATGGGCCTTGTGTTAATTACACTATCAACAACTGACCTGAATTTGTTTCTGGCAATAAAAATGGCCTTGAACTAAAGGGAAAGGCTGCAGTATAAATGCCAAGTTTCCCAGTTCTGACGCACAAGAACACCACTGCTATTATGAAATTGCAGGGATCAGTGTGATGTCTTTAGGAGATAACTGTTTAATCCCAGTTTTCTGGCACATCTGAGCTCCTAGATCCAGTTAGGGATCCAAGCTGGAGTGAGTTGTCAGCCTGTTCATTATCTGATCTTCTCCACCCCTAATCAGGATGAGTTTAGCTGGAGCCATTAATACCACATCCACTTTGCTACTCAAAATAGATTTAGCAGCTTTGGAACTAAGCTTGCCCCACCATTATACAGCCGGCCTTATTCAATGTGTGCATACATTGCTAGCAAAATAATCCCATTACCGGTCCAGATAAACTTGGGGTGAGAGAGAAGGGGGAAAGGGAAGAAATGACAAAAAAAACTACAACACTTTTACAAAGTAGCTGAAGTAAGAATAAAGACACCAAAGAGAAGTAAAGATTGGGTTTAGATCCCTAAGTGGCCCCTTCTTCTCCCTGGGAAGGTAATTAGTTTTACAAAAGCCCATAAAACTTGTTTATAACAAGGACGCAACTTGTACCTACTATTCGTGGAGTTCATTTTCCACCACAGGAAAGAAGTGACAGACGAAAGAAAAAGAACTCGCTTCTTGTTTTTCTTGTTTTTTCTTTTCTTTTCTTTTTTTTTTTCCTTTTTACACCCAGCAGGAGCATCTGGTTTCCTAGCAACCAGCCAAGGATGTTGGCTCAGCAGCCAAGACGTTGGACTCTGATGCCAATGAAAGGGATGTTAGTCACAAGGCTAGAATTTGCACTGTCGGTCCCGGGGAATTTTAAATGACCCATTCGAACTTGTTTCGCATAATTATCAGCCAGTTTCTCTTTCAACGGCGTTTACAGAAAACAAATCACCGTCGACTACATTTATTTCATTCTCTCACGCAGTCTTTTTTCAAACTTGGCGACTTTAAAATAGGTGGATTTTCAGAATTCCCCCAGCCAGCATACAACATGAGAATTAGGACTGGGGTTTGCTTTTGCAAATGTGGCAACTTTAAGATGGGTTGGAATTCAACTCTCACGTTACATGCCAGCTGGGGAATTCTGGGAGTTGAAGTCCACCTATTTTATTTATTTATTTATTTATTTATTTATTTATTTATTTATTTATTTATTAGTTCGATTTATATGCCGCCCTTCTCTGGAGTCTCAGGGCAACTTACAATGCGTTAAGCAATAGCCTTCATACTTTTGTATATACCTGCTTAGTAGGGCTTTCGGGCCCCCCTAAGCGGTGTTCTTTTTTATACAAAATCAGCTTATTGCCCCCACAATCCGGATCCTCATTTTACCTACCTCGGAAGGATGGAAGGCTGAGTCAACCTTGAGCCTGGTGAGATTTGAATTCGCAGTAATTGCAGGCAGCTGGCAGCTAAGTGCTACTTTAACAGCACTTAGTCCCCTGCGCAGTGGTGGGATTCAAGTAATTTAACAACAGGTTCTCTGCCCTAATTATTTCTTCCAACAACCAGTTTGCCAAACTGCTCAGAAAGTTAACAACCAGTTCTCCTGAAGTGGTGAGAACTGGCTGAATCCCACCACTGCCCCTGCGCCACCAAGATCTTAAATAAATAAAAATAAATAAAAATACTTTATTGTCATTGTATGTACATACACAGTATACCCATACAATGAAATTCACCTAACACCCAAAGACCAGGTCCAATACACATAACAATCCCCAAACACACTTCCACCCACCACAATTCCCCACCCCTAAACCACCCAAACATCCACATAACAGACCAAGTAACGCTGTCCAACAGCTCACTGATGGTGGCCCTTTAGTTCATTGTTGAGTACAGTTGTAGCTCCGGGATAAAAACTATTCAGAAGACCATGTGGTTTGAGTTCTAACTGTTCTGTATCTTCTGCCAGAAGGCAACAGTCCAAAAAGATGGTAAGCAGGATGGGAAGAGGCTCTGAGAATGTTGTGCAACTTCCTCAAACAGCAAGATGCGAAGATGTCATCCAGGGCTGGTAGTTGGAGCCCGATCATATTCTGGGCAGTTTTAATGATTCTCTGTAGAGCTTTTTTGTATGCTGCACAGTTGCTCCCATGCCATGCAAGAATGCCGTATGTCAGGACACTTTCAATGGTGCTGCGATAGTAGGACAGAACTCTTTTAGAGTTGCCAAGTTTGAAAAAACACCACATTAAACAGAGGTGGGCTTCAAAAATTTTAGCAAGGGGTTCTCTGCCTGGTTTCTGGGTGGGCATGGCCTAGTGGGTCTCCTGCACCATAGCGGGGGGACGTTTATGCCCTCCCCGGGCTCCAAAAGCTTTCTTTGAGCCTCCAGGAAAGTAAAAATGGCCTCCCCAGGCTCCGGAGGCCCTTCGGTAGGCCTGTTTTTCACCCTCCCCGAGCCTCCACACACACCCTGCACTTACCTGCACCTAAATCAGGCCACATGGGAACTCCTGGGAAGGGCAGAGCAGGATGGGCAGGGCAAACCAGGAGTGGGATTTGGGGGTTTCTCCAAACTGCACAGAATCTTAGCTAGAGGTTTTCCCGAACCCCTGCGAACCCCCAGCAGCCCACCTCCGACCCTCACCTATAATTGGCAGCCTGCAAATTACAGTGGTGAGTTTTCATAATATAGTACATTGAACTCTTTAAATTTGCAAAATGTGAGAGCCACATTGGTGCGTTCACATCTACGTCTGAGAACATAGAAACGTGGAATAATAAATTTGGAAAGGGCCATTGAGGGTCCCTAGTTCAATTGTCTGCCCAGAATAAAAAAATCCCTCCCATGCATTGCATTTCAAACCAATGGAAGTTCACACACTCTTTCTGATGGGCAGTGCATTGCTTCTTTGAGTAATTAGCGTTATTTGTCAAGCTGTTCTTTTCTGCCTACAAATTTTCTGTAAATTAAATTAGAATTGGCTTTCCTGTAGCTTAAGTCATTATTCCACGCCCTTCAGAGTGGGATGATGGATGAAGGACCAGCCTTCTTCTCAATGGGACTTCCCTCCAGAAATTTGACAATTATTCTCTCAAAACTAAATATATCACGACTTGGATCACAGAACCGATTTCTAGCCTGCTGATCATCACCGTTGCCTTCTTTAAACCCGTTTCGCTTTGCCCAAACTTTTGCTAAAATATAGTCTCCAGAACTGGATGCCACATTGGGATGGGTTTAACCAAGAGCGGAGCTAATATTTCACACACTTTGGAAAATTATGCTTCTATTAATGCTTTTTAATTCATTTTAATCTTAATATATATTTAATATTAATAGCTATTACATTTATGTGACGCCCATCTCGCTGGCTGGCACTTCTAACATCGTAACGCAGCAATGTAAAACAATTAAAATGTTAAAACATTAAATATTAAAAGTTAATAATGTTAAAACAGCATTTGGGCGGTTCCACCACACTCTTGATTCGTATTTGGATTGGTGTTCAACAAACTCTCCAAGATCTTTTTCGCAAAGATTATTGCCAAGCCAGATAAATAAACCCCGCTCTGTATTTGTGAATTGACTTCTGTTTCCAAAATGGAGAACATTGCATATTTCCACTTCCCAGAAATTCTGTCCCAACACGGCAGAGAACATGAGACAAAATCAAACACATATTTTGATGCTTCAAGTTTCGTACCGATTCTCAGCTGAGGCTAATTCGGTTTTTATTAACTAATTTCCCAGATCATACAGACACATTCTACCGTATATTGATTATTTACTTACCGAAAGAGACTAGCACTAACTTACTTAGCAGCAATTTTTTGCTTTTTTTTGCACAAGAAGCCAACGTATTACTGTATCTCCATAGGAATGAATAGAAGCCGACATTTACCAAGTGTATTAATGCTATTATATTTTTAAGCCTTGTAATACTATGTCTGTTCTGGACTAAGAAGCACCATAAAGATGTTATTGTCATTGCGTTTCTTTTTGTGGAATTTCTTGCTGTTATTTTCTACTCCTTTCGCTCATCCGTCAAGGTGGTTTTGAATTTTATTACTGTCTTTGTAGTTATTAGCTATTTCTCCAAACAGATTTAATATATATCCCTTCTCTATGTCTTCACCCACTTCATTTGTAAATTGAAAAGAACATGCTTGGACTGCTCATATATCTTTCTTTGCCATCCAGTCACACTGGTCTCTCCCACTTATCCATGTATCCAGTACCTGTTAGTATCTAAACATCATACTTTGTCACATATGTTACTGGAATGAAGCTATTTTAAATCTTTTATTATTATTATTATTTTAAACCTTTGCTAGACCAATTCTTGAATACAGCTCATCTGCCTGGAATCTGCACTGTGTTATCAGACATTAATACAATTCAGAGAGTCCAGAGATATTTCACGAGAAGAGTCCTCCACTCCTCTGCTCACAACAGAATCCCTTATGCCACCAGGCTTGAAATTTTGATCTTAGACAACTTAGAACTCCACTGCCTTCAGTCTGACCTAAGCATGGTACACAAAATTATCTGCTACAACGTCCTACCTGTCAATGACTACTTCAGCTTCAACCACAATAATACACGAGCACAGAATAGATACAAACTTAAGGTAAACCGCTCCAAACTCGATTGCAGAAAATACGACTTCAGCCACAGAATGGTCAATGCCTGGAATGCACTACCTGACTCTGTGGTTACTTCCCCAAACCCCCATAACTTTAACCTTAGACTGTCTAATGTTGACCTCACCCCATTCCTAAGAGGTCTGTAAGGGGCGTGCATAAGCACACCAACGTGGCTACCATCCCTGTCCTACTGTCCTCATTTATTCGTATCCATTTCCTGTATTCATAATCATGTCTATATCTGTAATCTTATATGTGTTTGACAAATAAAAAACAAAAATAATAAATAAATAAATCTACAGTATCCCCAAATCTCCTGCAAAACTTACCTAAAAAACGAGATAACGTTAATCTCACAAGAATTCTTCTTGACAAAGGCATCAGCCCATTGATCTGCAAAACATCTTGAGAACAATCTTGTGTCCGTCTTGGAACTGTTCCAATTCAGTATCAGATTAGCATGTCAATAACTCCTTATGTCTTCCTTTGAAGAAACGGACATTTACGTTTGTCCCTCTCCGGTTGTCTGGTATTTTATCAATCCTCCATAATTTCTCATAGTACATCAAGATCCTGCCATATGATTACCGTGTTTCCCTGAAAATAAGAAAATAAGTTACAAGAAGTCCTCAATTTATGACCACAACTGAGTCCCAAAATCTATGTTGTTAAGTGAAAAAATTGCTAAGCGAGTTTTGCCCCCATTTTACAACTTTTCTCGTCATCTTTGTTAAGTGACTCACGCTCTTGTTCAATTAGTAATATGATTGTTCAGTGAATTTAGTTTCTCCATTGACTTTGCTTGTCAGAAGGTCGCAAAACGGGATCACACAACCCTGGGACACTGCAACCGTCATAAATATGAGTCAGATGTCAAGCATCTGAATTTTATGCACGCGACCCTGGGGATGCTACAATGGTCGTAAGTGTGAAAAGTGGTCATAAGTCAGTGGTAAAATGTAAAATTTGTTACTACCGATTCTGTGGGAGTGGCTTGGTGGGGGAGGGGGGTAATGTGACTGGGTGGGCATGGCCAACTTTTTTTTTTTTTTTTACTTTTAAAAGCATTTTTTCTACAACCTCTTTGGCTGAAGAGTTTGTAAAAAAATGCATTTAAAAGGCTCTGACGATCCCAGCTGACTTTCTTGATCATCAGAGGCTTTTTTTTTTTTAAAAAAGCATTTTTTTCTACAACTGCTTCAGCCGAAGAAGTTGCAGGAAAAAAATGCTTTTAAAAGCCTCTGACAATCAGGCAACTCAGCTGGGATAATCAGAGGCTTTTAAAAGCATTTTTTTCCTACAACCTCTTCGGCCAAAAAACTTGTCATTTCTGCACAATCTAAGATATTTTTTTTTATTACTTCTTCCTCCAAAGGTATTTTCCCCGCTTTCCAATTTTGTGCATAGACAATCCTTGCAGCTGTTATTACATGTATTATCAAATAAACGTTTTCCTTGCTAATTTTTGTGTGTGACCCACAACACGCTGTATTTTTGACATGGGTAGTAGCTACATGATCAAGGAATCGCTTGTTTATTTTGAATAATTTTAAATCTTCAGGGCCTAACAAATTGCATCTGGCAAAGGGACTGACCATATGTTAGGAAGTCTCTAATAAACTCCAGTGCTTCATTGTAATATCACTTCTAAAAAGAAACCCCAATTCTTTAATGAACTCCACCACTAAAGCTGAACTGTTTTCAGTTATTTATTTACTTACTTATGCATACAAATATGTCTCTGTTTTCCGAGCTACTTTGTTTTGTGCTTATTTGCATCACCTATCAAAAACAAACATCTCTAATTTAGAAATGTTCAAATTTAAGAGAGGAGTTCAACCAGCGGTCAACAGATGGAGTTTCTGTTAAAGGATCCGTTGCTGCAAAGGGATATGTGCAAAAAAAAACCAACCCAAAACAAATTAATACAAGAGGAGTAGACGAAGTTTCCCTTGTCTGATGTCCTCCAATTGGGTATGATTATGCCATCCAGAGGTGATACTCAGCCGGTTCAGACCGAACCGGTAGTAGCGACCTGCGCCACCCACCCATCCACCCACCCAGCCGGAATCCCGTCCTATATTGTTTTTGACACTGCATGCATTTGTGGACGGTGCACGAGAGCGAATTGCCGTGTTTTGTGATGGCGCACACATGCACACTCACATTTCCAGTGCTGGGCGAACCAGTTGGTACAGTATGTGAAGCCATCCCATCATCCCCACCCTGCACAGCTGTATCCTTCTACCCTTGAAGAATTAAATAGATCCCGTCAGCCAATAAACCCCCTCCCCCAAAAAATATATCCAATTTCAGAAAAGAGGTTTAAAAAACTCAGGAGAATAAAAAGCATCATCTTGGAGGAAAAGAAAAGAAAAATAACAGAACAGAACAGAACAGAACAGAACAGAATTCTTTATTGGCCAAGTGTGATTGGAAACACAAGGAATCTATCTTTGGTGCATTGCTCTCAGCATACATAAAAAGAAAAAATACATTTGTCAAGAATCATAAGATACAACATTTAATGATAGTCATAGGGTACAAATAAGCAATCAAATCATATTAGGGAAGAGTCAATATAAATTGTAAGCAACAAGGTTACAGTCATACAGTCGGAAGAGGGAGGAGGTGGGTGATAGGAACGATGAGAAGATTAATAGTAATGCAGACTTAGTGAATAGTTTGACAGTGTTGAGGGAATTATTTGTTTAGCAGAGTGATGGCATTTAGGAAAAAACTGTTCTTGTGTCTAGTTGTTCTGGTGTGCAGTCACACTATTCTATTCCTTTGTTGTGCACAACAACTTCTTTGTTGTGCTTTTTTGATGACGTTTTTGATGTTAGGGTTAGTTAGTCAGTCAGTCAGTTAGTCAGTCATTAATTAATTAATTAATTCATTCATTCATTCATTCATTTATGATAAAACAATTTTATTCCTGAAAAGAAACATTCTCTACACATATACAAGGTGAGTCTCCTACACAGAGAAGCAGCAGGCTTCCCTAAAACAAGGGCAAAAAAATTCTTAGTCGTTGATTCTGTCACTATTGTATTTTTATGATTGGAGAAGGGAGCCAAGGAACGAGATTTTCTGCTCCAGTTCCTAAAATTACTGAGCTGATTTGGGATACCAGACAGCCCGATCACTGCAAAGTTTATTTTTCCAGCTACCGTTGCTATTGCTTGACCATGGTTCAGTGAATAAACGACGAAATGCCTGGATCCCACAAAGCTAAGCAAAACAAAATGACCATATTCCATTTATAGCAGTGTTCCAATATCTGAAGGGCTGCCACAAAAAAGAGGGAGTCAAGCTATTCTCCAAAGCACCAGCAGGTAGGACAAGAAGCAACGGGTGGAAGAGAGAGAGAAGCAACTTAGAACTGAGGAGAAATTTCCTGACAGAACAATTAATCAGTGAAACAGTTTGCCTCCAGAAGTTGTGAATGTTCCAACACTGGAAGTTTTTAAGAAGAGGTTGGATAACCATTTGTCTGAAGCGGCTTAGGGTTTTCTGTCAAAGCAGGGGGCTGGACTAGAAGACCTCCAAGGCCCCTTCCAACTCTGTTATTCTGTTCTGTTCTATTTTACAATGCTAGCCACAGAATCTTCAAACTGCTTTTCCTGATAACACCTTCTAACCCTTGTGAACCAGAGGTGAGTTTCAGCAGGTTCTGACCAGTTCTGGAGAACCGGTAGCAGACATTTTAAGTAGTTTGGAGAACCGGCTGTAAAAATTCTGAGTGGCCCCGCCCCCATATATTCACTGCTTCCCAAGTTCTAGCTGATTTTGCAGTATCCTTCCCCTGGAGTGGGGTGGGAATGGAGATTTTACAGTATCCTTCCCCTGGAGTAGGGTGGGAATGGAGATTTTACACAGTATCTTTCCCTTGCCACGCCCACCAAGCCACACCCACCAAGCCAAGCCATGCCACGCCCACCAAGCCACACCCACAGAACCAGTAGTAAAAAAATTTGAAACCCAACACTGGTGTGAACGTGAAATATTTATTTCTTCATCAGATTTTTGACCCATTTGTTATTTCTACAGCTCAAGGCTAATTTATAGCAAGCCTTCCTTCCACTTTCCTAGGTTGGCCTCGGAAATCCGGATGGCCCGAAGTCACTCTGAGAACTTCCACAACTGAGGTGGATATAAATCTGAGTTTCCCTAGGTCCTAGCACAATGTTTCTCAATCATAGCGACTTTAAGGTATGTGAACGTCAGTGCTGGCTAGAGAATCCTGCAAATTGAAGTCCACAAATCTTAAAGTTGTCGAGATTTTCAAAAAAAACCCCACCATCACAGCCCAACATCTTAACCGTAGCACCACACCACGTTGTGAAATGGAAAGATGACATCAGAGGAACACATCAGACATTTAACAGGTTTTGCCAGATTCCTAATACTCATTTATAGTATCAATTGCCTTTTAAGAAAAGAAAACAGAAGATGGGGGGGGGGAACCCCACCCACTTCCGGTTATTACCAGCCAAGCAAGTTGTTCATTGGTTCTCAGCGAAGGTGTCAGGATTAGTTGTCTTCTAAGAAGGGTATGATCTATCCACCTTATAAGGTTTATTTCCAACACAAACAAATTCACCAATAGCTGTAGTGGCGCAGTGTTCTGCCCCAGCTACAGACCCCAAAGAATGCAGCACACACAAAGTCTGTACAAACCTTAGTTTACTAATTAAGGACTACTAATGAGCTTTCTTAGTAGTTGTTCGAACACAAGTACAGTTTAAATCAGTCTTTTCTGAGCAAGGGCTGTTAATTTAACTTCATTAACAGCCAACAAGAATCCAAAGAATAATAAGTCAATTCTGAGGCACAGTATTTCAGATAACTGTAATCTTACTGTGGTTGGCAGAATGCCCAGAAGCAATTTGCAAGAGAGAAATAAAAGCCAAATCAAACATTTCTGGAATCAAGACGCGAAGGAATATGAACGAAGTTGTTTCCTGCAAATTGCCTCAGTTGTCATCCTTCCTTAAATAGGCTAGGGGAGTGGCCAATTAGCCCCAAGCCTTACTCTCAAGGAGATCTCTTCCTGAAGAGCCACTCCTGCCTTTTGGCAGCTCTGCTCGCCCATGCATCGAGAAGAGGCTCCTCCTCTTCTTCCTCTTCACTTATGGGAGCTTCTGGAGGTTCTGAAGGCCCTGGCTGAATCCCCGCCTCTGGCACCATATCTTCTCCAGCCTCCTTCCTCATTGTTTGACTCGAGCACCAGCTGCGCAGGCTGCTGGCGCAGCACCACACCAGCCTCCTCGCTGTCGGAATCAGCTACTAACTGCACAGGCCGCTGATGGGCCACAATGGTTAGAATGCAGTATTGCAGGCTAATTCTGCCAACTGCCAGTAGTTTGATCCTGATTGGCTCAAGGTTGACTCAGCCTTCCATCCTTCCAGGGTGGGTAAAATGAGGACCCAGATTGCTGGGGGCAATATGCCGCTTAGAGAGGGCTGTAAAGTACTATGAAGCAGTATATAAGCGCTATTGCTATCTTCCTTCCTTCCTTCCTTCCTTCCTTCCTTCCTTCCTTCCTTCCTTCCTTCCTTCCTTCCTTCCTTCCTTTTCAACTCTCATTGACTCAAGGTTGACTCGGCCTTCCATCCTTCAGAGATCGATAAAATGAGGACCCAGACTGTTAGGGGCAATATGCTGACTTTGTAAACTGCTTGAAGAGGGCTGTAAAATACTATGAAGCAGTATATAAGTGCTATTAGTGCAGTATATAAAGCAGTATATAAGTGACTATTTGTCTGTATCCTTGTTGTCATTTTCCTTCCTCATCATTTTTCCTTCCATTGCATGCCTTTTTTTAAAAAAAAAAATCTATGCCTAAAAGCTTATTTCTGTGATTTTGTAAGCCGTTCTGGAGAACCTCTGCCATTGACAATCAGATCTAAACACACGAATCAGTCAATCAATCAAATAAAATCAATTCACCAAGCCCACAAAAGTCCTCCAGTGTGCACACAAAGGCTGCCCCCAGCCACTTACCTCAATGCTGACTTTTTTTTTTTTTCCAAAGGAAGAAGAGATCAATCTGTCAAGTTCTACTTGACTTGGGCTAAATCCTGGCCTGCTGTGGGGAGGGTGGATGGGTGGGTGAGTTCCTTCGGTTTTAAACCATTCTCCTCTCCTGAATAACAACAGATAGCTCTGACATTCCTCCCTGAAAGTCAGAAGAGAAAAGAAAAGAGATCACAGAGATGCCAAAAAGATGGAACACGCAGGCCATTTCATCTGGGAGACACCGCCGCGGTTATAAGAACCTGCTAGCTCCAGATTGAATGCAACAGCCAATTTGCACTGCTTTTAGCAGAAAAATGAACAAAAAGCAACATGGTAAACTCCTGTCATAATGCTTCTTGGAATCAGGAAAGCTAAATAAACCCTGAATTTTGGGGTAGGGTCGGGGTTGGGCTGCTGGGGGTTCGCAGGGATTCGGGAGAACCTCTAGCTAAGATTTTGTGCAGTTCAGAGAACCCCCAAATCCCACTCCTGGCTGGCCCCACTCACCCCAAGCCTCCCCTCCCAGGAGTCCCCATGCGGCCCGTTTTGGATGTAGGTAAGTGCAGGGTGCACACAGAGGCTCAGGGAGGGCGAAAAATAGGCCTACCGGAAGTTCAGGAAGGCCGAAAACGGGCCTGTTTCCGGCCTCCGGAGGGCCTCCGGAGCCTGGGGCGGCTGTTTTTGCCCTCCTGGAGGCTCGAGAAAAGTCTCTTGAGCCTAGGGAGAGCAAAAATATCTGTCCCACCCCCCTCCCCCCGCCGTGGTGCAAGAGCCAACTAGATGACACCCACCATGGCCATGCCCACCCAGCAACTGGGCAGAGAACCCCTTGCTAAAATTTTTGAAGCCCACCCCTCAGTGGGGGCAGCAGGCTGAGATTGTAAGGAGCATGGTAAAGGGTCAGGATTGCAAAACAGGTGCCGAAAACACGGCTTCACTGGAAATGCCACTACATTTCAAGAGGATCTGGGTCAAATCCTGGCAACCAGCATTTGCAAACAATGGCATCTTTCTCTAAATACTTGTAGCCCCTTAGTTTTATGATAGGTAGAGTCGTTCAGGTGGGAAAAGGATTAGACAGAGCGCGCCACCACTGGTGGTTTCGAGCTCCAAATTATCCCCACCTACTGTTATGTTCCAACGTTGTTCTCTCAACAACAGTCAGCCTGGAGCAGTAAGGATAGAAAACAGCTGCAGGTAACAATGTTTTGAAGAGAATCAGAAGAGGGGATGAGAGACAAGCATTCCTTTCATCACACCGGTTCTCCGCTGTCAATCGCTCCTTTCTGAACTCTGTTTTTCCGAAAAACAGAGGCCAATTTTATAGAGCATGCCAGGTTCGTTGACAATGAAGTTGGATAGTTGAAGGCCTGTTTCTCAGCCATTCTCTTAGGCTGCCGCATTCAACTATAAATTCATCTAGTTGATATGGTATTTAGCTCATACCAGGGGCAGGTTTCAAAACCCGTCACTACCAGTTCACTTGTGGGTGCGTGGGAAGCTTTTGTGCATGCAAAAGAACTTCTGCACATGTGCAGAAGCATCTGGACAGGTGGGCGGAGCCTCTCACCACCGCCGCTACCGGTTCGCCCAATCCGGGGCGAACCGGTAGCAACCCACCACTGGTTCACACCCCCTTCCACATTACAGGAACGCAGAAACTGTATTTGGTTTTATGGCTTGGTGCTTCCACCAAGAATCTTGAAAGATTTCAAACACACATTGGCATATAAACCAAGCTTCGTCTGAATTCTAACCACTTCTAAATCAGAAGCAATTTTTTTTTGGTCTTACTCTCCTGCTGATCTTTGAACCAATCAATATTATCGATTATAATTCTAACCAAAATGCTAGTCCTTGAACCAAAGGGTCCCGCCTTTCACCATACCATCCATTGCCACATCGCAAAGAATACATTCACAGGATATATGAATGCCTAACTGAACCATGGTTTATATCATTGGCTCCGGTTAACACTACAGCTCCATAAACTAACCATCTAAGCTGGGTTCTCGGAATCCAAAGAATAAAATTCAGATGTACACAGATAGTGGTGGCGCAGTAGTTCTTATGCAGTATTGCACGCTAATTCTGCTGACTGCCGGCTGCCAGCAGTTCAGCAGTTCGATTCTCACCGGCTCAAGATTGACTCAGCCTTCCATCCTTCCGAAGTCGGGTAAAATGAGGACCCAGATTGTTGGGGGCCATATGCTGACTCTGTCAACCCTTAAGAGAGGGCTGTAAAGCACTGTGAAGAGGTATATAAATCTAAACGCTTTTGCTTGATTTCTTTTTTCCCAATTCACCTGCTTATCAGATTCAAAACCTATTTTAAAATATAGGTAGCGGAAGTCAGAATGTTTTCCCTTCAGACTTCAAAGTTGAGACTTCTGAACCTGATCGGACTCTTCTGGTTTTGTTTTTATTTTTTGTTTTTAATCCCTTCTTTCCATGATAGCTATGTTGCTCTTTGACTCAGCTTAGTTCAAGCAGCAGCTCGGAAGACTCACGAAGATTAATTGTAGATGGAGAAATTTATCTTTCTTGCTTCTTGCTCACCAAGGAGCTATCATGAGCTAGCATCAAAACTCATCAATATGTGTACAAAACTCATCCAACTTCTCCAGGATTGGCATCCACACTGCCCCAGCAGCAATTGGACGGGAATCTGCTCCAAGCTCAAGATTAATTGTCTGAAAGGATTGGTTTTGGCTTCCCAGCAAGCATACAAACCACATTGCTGAAAGATGCCAGGCCAACAACTTCCTCTGAGAGTTCAGGGTAGCCTCAGTTCCTGGCGAGGTACAACTTCCAAGCCCGGTTGCACATCCTGCCACAACAGGTGTAGGCCTGGAGGAAGAAAATACTTGGCTCTTTGATCTGGTTCTAGGGAGGGAGGAGCTGGCAATCTGGCTGGGCGAGTGGGGTTGCCTGTTCCTCGAGGGCTTTGAGAAGTAATCATTCTACAAGATGGGCTAAATAATTTTGGTTGTCCAATAGAATGAGATAAATGATAGAAACTGTAAACTAACGGTGTCAGTGAGACGAGAATATTAGAATTAAAAGATCCAAGGAGAGAATTCTACAAACTACATCCTGCCTCGAGAAAGAACAGTGGAAACACAAAGAAGAAGGGAGTCAAGCTATTCTCCAAAGCACCTGAGGGCAGGACAAGAAGCAATGGGTGGAAACTAATCAAGGAGAGAAGCAACTTAGAACTAAGGAGAATTTTCCTGACAATTAGAACAATTAATCAGTGGAAGAACTGGTCTCCAGAAGTTGTGAATGCTCCAACACTGGACATTTTTAAGAAGATGTTGGATAACCATTTGTCTGAAGTGGTGTAGCGTTTCCAGCCTAAGCAGGGGGTTGGATTAGAAGACCTCCAAGGTCCCTTCCAACCCTGTTATTCTAGTTGTTCGTTGCAAAGTCATGTCTGACCCATTGTGACCCCAGGACCTATTCCTCCAGGCCTTCCTATCCTCTACCATCCTCTGGAGTCCATTTAAGCTCACACCGACTGCTTCAGGGACTCCATCCAGCCACCTCATTCTCTGCCGTCCTTTTCTTCTTTTGCCTTCAATCTTTCCCAGCATTAGGCTCTTCTCCAGTGAGTCCTTCCTTCTCATTAGGTAGCCAAAGTATTTGAGTTCCATCTTCAGGATCTGGCCTTCTAAAGAGCAGTCAGGGTTGATCTCCTCTAGGATTGACTGGTTTGATCACCTTGCAGTCCAAGGGACTCGCAGGAGTCTTCTCCAGCACCAGAGTTCAAAGGTCTCCATTCTTTGGCACTCAGCCTTCCTTATGGTCCAACTTTCACAGCCATACATTGCAACTGGGAAAACCATACGACTATACACACTTCTATTCTATTCTATTCTATTCTATTCTATTCTATTCTATTCTATTCTATTCTATTCTATTCCATTCCATTCCATTCCATTCCATTCCATTCCATTCCATTCCATTCTCTCCAAAACTGCAGTCTGGAGAAGAGAGCACCAATTGCAATTAGAAATTTTATTCTTGGATTTTCTGGTCAAGTGATGCCGTTCAGGGCTGGTGCAAGAAATTTAAAATGGATGCCCTCCAGATACGTTAAACTACAATTCCACCAAATGCCAACAAGCTTAACCCATGTCTATTCAACTTTTCTTTCTCATCAGTTGACTTCTTAATGCAAAAAAATAAAATTCTCTTAGGATTTTTTCTCCCCCCTCCTAATGGTGTGAATGAAACTACATTAGCTTCCTTACTAGTGCGGAGGAAGTCAAGGTTAATATTTTCTTTTGAATATTCTCCAGCAAATGACTTATCTGAGTGAGAGCTAATTCAAGCAAATGCATGTTTATGAACCTTAGTAACAGACCAAAAGTACCATATATTCAGCTACAGACTGGCACAAAGCATTAAGATCTGAGTCTTCCTTTTGGACGCTGCTCTGAACAGCTGGACTCGCACATCAGCCAAGCAATGGCTTGCGAAAGAAACTACAGTTCATTGAATTTGCACAACACATTAAGCCATAAATGATGGACTGTGATTTATTGTAGCTGGGTCCAAACAATAGGAGATGCCTAAACCAAATAAACAGATTTTGGCTTAGTGCAAAGTGTGAACTCAGCTGTCATTCAGACACTGCAGCCTGTTTAGAGCTCAAAACCTTCCATATATGCATTTTTAAGGTCCATTGTTTTTAACCACGTCTTCTTCATAAAGCTAGAACAGGGGTCTGCAACCTTAAACACTCAAAGAGCCATTTGGGCCCATTTCCCACACAAAAGAAAACACCAGGAGCCACAAAACCCTTCCCGTGCCTGACTATTTCTTGAGCGGCCACAAAACTAGCATATGTAGTTGAATGAAATGTTCTGTGTTCTTCTGAAACTTTTCTTTTCTTGGATTTATCCATGGTTGGCCTACTAGGGGCTGAAAAGCTCAATAAATTGCGGGCCGGCAGGTGTCGCACATTGGCGCTTGTGACACATATTTTGAGCGACAGGGAGCCGCAACAGAGGGGTGAAAGAGCCACATGCGGCTCCAGAGCCGCAGGTTGCTGACCCCTGAACTAGAAAGTGTTGTATTCACATCAGAAAAGGTGCTGTTTTTTTTTTAATGCTTAAGATTTTAGTCTAGAGTAGGACTCACCAAATGTTTGGACCTCAGGGACCACCAAATTCATAATTTTAAATCCCGCAGACTGACTGGGTGGGCTAGGTGGGCATGTGACTGGGTGGGCATGGCCAACTCCTTGTCTCCCCGCCCGGGCTCCTTAGGGCCCCAACAGGAAGCAGTTGCTGGAGCTAAGCAGCCACCATGAGAAAGAGTTGGTAAAACAGCTCAATTCAAATTGGATCTGACCGAGAAGGAGGCTCAGCAGAAGCATCTCACTGAGGACTATGAGCCTAGGCTTTCCAAGCAGAGGGAAGACCTGCAGGAGTGCAAGGCCAGGTACTGGTGCCTGGAGGCTCAGCAGGCTGAGATGGTCAGCCAGTTCCAGGACAAGATGCAGTCCACTGGAAGAAGGCCCTCTGACTCTTTGCCACAAGCAGTACTTCCCTCCAGCCTTCGCCCAAAGCCCCACACCAGGAGGCTGAAGCAGACCCCAAGTCAATATTTCTTCCCCTCTCCGACCCACACAAGAAAACCCCGAAGGGGGACACTCTCTGCAGCAATACAAACGTTCATTGCACATATCCATCCCAGGGGCCATAGTTTGGTGACCCCTGATTTAGTGCAATATTAAAAATGCAAATAATTTTTCTGCGGAGCACCAAAATTTTCTCGTGGACCACCAGTCATCCACGGACCACCAGTTGGTGACCGCTAGTCTAGGGAATTTGAAAAAGTTCAAGTCTATCTCCGCCATGAAAACTCACTAAATAAACTCCCAACCGGTCACTCTCTGTAGAGGACTACAAAGATGATACAGACGGAAATATTCAGTAGCCATTAGTAAAACATGAGTTTTTAGCCCAAGAAAACAGGAAAGGGTGAGAAAGAAACACAAGGCTACCTTGTCATGATTCTCTTTGGTATAAAAGGGAGGGAAGATGAAACAAGATTTCAAGACTCTGCTATTGCAGCCTTTATCAATAAAGTAGACTTCTGGTCATTCTTGCAATTTCCACTTCCTGAAAAGGTTAACACTCTTTTGTGCCAGCCCACCACGCAGGGCTTCTGAATTGGTGGTGGGGGGCTGTCAATGCCTTGAGATCGTGTCAGAAAAACAGGATTGAAATTCCACAACTAAAATAAGTCAATCATGCCTGTCAAGGCAATCAGGAAATAATCCCAGAAGAGAACATGGCTGAGGGATCTGATCTCCCCTAAGCTACTTGGAGGGCATTGAATAGGTTGAGGGTGGGATTGCTTAAGCATAAAACTAATATCCTCAAGTGGGAAGTTTCTGGCAGATAACAACACACTGTGCAAATGGGACAAGACACCGACTCCGGCCCGTTTGTTGGTCTGTCAATTACTACCAGTAGAACGCACCGAAAGTGATTTGATTCTGGCCAACGATAAAAGCCAAACAGGTGGCCCCCGTTTTGGCAATTTCAGTTTTGACCTGGACACGAAATAAATAAATACATCACACCCACCTTAGAACCACAACTCCATTTTTGTAAGCTCAACTAAAAGCCCTGTGAAGTTTGAGTCTTCTTCTTCTTGTGCCATATCCGTCATCGGAGGTTGGCGATCATGTTGGCAATCCTATTTTTGTCAACAGCCGCATGAAAAAGTGCTGCTGAGTTTTGTCCAAACTGATCCCTTAGGTTTTGAAGCCATGATGTTCTTCTTCTGCCTGGACCTCGTTGGCCTTCAATCTTTCCCTGGAGGATGAAGTGAAGTATGCCATATTTTTCCAGGTGTCGCATCACATGTCTAAAATATTCTAACTTTCGCTTTTTAATGGCTTTGATTATAAGCCCTGTGAAGTTTGATAGCTGGCACAATTCTAGCCCATGAGTTCCAGGAGGGGTATAATTTTACGTACTTTGCATTTCACACACATAAAGGTAACATGCGGGCTAGTCGTTCTCGACTCCAGGGGGCGGGGCTCATCTCCGTTTCAAAGCCGAAGAACCAGTGCTGTCCAAAGACATCTCCGAAGTCATGTGGCCAGCATGACTAAATGCCAAAGGTGCACAGAACGCTGTTCCCTTCCCATCAAAGGTGGCCCCTATTTTTCTACTTGCATTTTTTATGTGCTTTCGAACTGCTAGGTTGGCAGAAGCTGGGACAAGTAACGGGAACTCAGTCTATCACGCGGCACTAGGGATTCAAACCGCTGAACTGCTGACCTTTCGATCAATAAACTCAGCCACGTCCCTCTTTCACAAACATATGCACACCCAAAACATCTTGGAAAGTGTGAGGATGGACAGGGGAAATGAGACTTGTTACAGGCCACCTGTGCAGACTGAGCATCAGCTTCTGTTAAAAGAGAGCCTGCAAGTCTGTTTCCATTCCCTTCTTTTCGACGTGCCCTTTCTCTTCCCTGATTTCTCCCCAGACAGGATGAGAGTCAGACTTTGATCTCCAGGAACTCAAGCTGAGATGGCTGCCCAGCTTTCAGTGAATAAGCTCCCATTTGGCATCGATATGCATCTCGCAACACTCATAAATGCTACATGGGTTTTCTTTTTTGTTGAGAGCTTCATTTTTCTCCCCCAGCCCAATCAGTCTCTCTGCTCCATCAAGGGTCTTTGAACTCACTTTGGGCAGAAAGAAAGAAAGAAAGAAAGAAAGAAAGAAGGAAGGAAGGAAGGAAGGAAGGAAGGAAGGAAGGAAGGAAGGAAGGAAGGAAGGAAGGAAGGAGAGGGAGGGAGGGAGAAGGGTGAGAGGGAGGGAGAGAGAGAGAGAGAAAGAAAGAAAGAAAGAAAGAAAGAAAGAAAGAAAGAAAGAAAGAAAGAAAGAAAGAAAAAGCCATTGGTCTGCTTCCTTGTCTTCACTGCCTTCAGAGCTGTTGGCCTTTTTTGAAAAATTCTTTCACCCTTTGTTCCTCTCCCGTCCCATTGCCAAGAATTGTTATTAAAGATGGGCAGAAAAATCAAGACATTCTTCCCCCAATGATCCCTATTTTAATCCCCGAGTTCCACAAAAGCTTTCACTGGTGTCATAGAATTTGTCCTTCTTTATTGGCTCTTTTGCATTGTGTGTCTAGTTTAATGAAAAGAAGGACTAGGGGAGACAGGATAGCAGTGTTCCAATGTCTCAGAGGCTGCCCCAAAGAAGGGGGAGTCAAGGTATTCTCCAAAGCAGCTGAGGGCAGGACAAGAAGCAATGGGTGGAAACTAATCAAGGAGAGAAGCAACTTAGAACTAAGGAGAAATTTCCTGACAGTGAGAACAATTAATCAGTGGAACAACTTGCCTCCAGAAGCTGTGAATGCTCCAACACTGGAAGTTTTTAAGGAGATGTTGGATAACTCTTTGTCTGAAGTGGGGTAGGGTTTCCAGCCTAAGCAGGGGGTTGGACTAGAAGACCTCCAAGGTCCCTTCCCACCCTGTTATTCTATGTATTCTATGTATCTTGTCTCGGTGAAAATCCAGCTTTATCTTTGTTCTTCAGGGAAGTCTTCCTGGACCTTGGCCAACTTGAGAAGAGATTGAATTCCCTAAGAGTTACAGCTGGCAATTTTGTTAGGTTCTTATGACATTTATACCACATTGTTCTTCTAGAACAACAATGAGGGAAATTTTGGAGTTGATCTGAAATTATATCCCACTGGAGATCCATACTCCACGCAGCCCCGTTGCGAACCAATAGTAAGGGTAAGTAGAACCCACCTCTGCTTCCAAAGTCAGTAAAATAAGGAGCCAGATTGTTGGGGGCAATATGCTGACTCTGTAAACCACTTAGAGAGGGCTATAAAACACTGTGAAGCAGTATATAAGTCTAAGTGCAATTATTATTGCTATGAGCCCCCATAACCAAAACAAGACAATATCAATGTTTAGAATTTATTATTTATTTATTTATTTTATTTTATTAAATTTCTATACCGCCCTTCTCCCGAAGGACTCAGGGCGGTGCACAGCCACAACAAAAAACATAGCATACAAAATTTAAAAACAATTTAAAACAAATTAAATAATTTGGCTCCACAAATTAAAAACCCAAGAATTTCAAAACCCCAGTCCAGATCGTAGTCCAGCTTGTTGGAAAAGGAAGGACTTCAGGGCACGGCAGAAGGTACACAGGTCAGGGATCATACATATCCCCAGGGGCACTTCATTCCAGAGGGCGGGTGCCCCCACAAAGAAGGCTCTCCCCTTGGGCGTTGCCAGTCGACATTGCTTGGCCAACAGCACCCTGAGGAGCCCCTCTCTGTGGGAGCTTGTTGGTCGGTGGGAGGCTATCAGTGGCAGAAAGTGGTCTTGTAAATATCCAGGTCCTAAGGCATGGAGCGCTTTAAAGGTGATGACCGACACCTTGAAACGCACCCGGAAGACCACCGGGAGCCAGTATAGCTCATGCAGGTGTCACATGGATGTGTTGGGCCACTTCCATAATCACCCGCGCAGCCACATTCTGGACCAGACTGGAGGTTCCAACTTGGAGTTTCCGACTGGAGACTCCAAATTGGAGCTTCCTGCATTTCTCCTTTTCTCAAGGAGCACATCGGCTTTCAACTCAAAGAACTCCTTGGCTGACACAATAAAACCTGACCTATTATATGATGAGTTAGTGATTTTTGGTGGAAGTTAACAAGCCCACAAGACGAGAGGAGAGCAATGAATGTCATTTAAAGGAGAATTCCTTGGGTTTGCTATTTTTCCCCTCCCCTCTGGCTTTTACTTCTGCAGAATTGTCAGCACCACTTCCTAGGACATTTATAGTTTTGACATTTGAATCCCACCTTCAGTAATTTTGTCATAGTTCCCAGTACTAAATAATTCAAAAATAAGATCTTGTTTATGAGGGGGGCAAAAAAAACAGGGAAGTACCATCTCTCAAAAATTCCTGTCAGCCTGGGGGTCTAAACCTTTGTGTGTGTGTGTGTAGTACCATAAAATTATATATCAATGAAAAGATAATTTAATCAAGAATGTAATGCAATAACTTTTATGAAGGATTTGCTATTAGAATAGCAGTTACAGTATAAAGAAGAAAACTGAAACATGTAGAAAGAAAGGGATATAGAAAAATTACCACCATAGAAAAATGAGATATACACAAATTATCACCATGTCAGCTAATACTTAGTTGGGTAACCTTTAGCATAAATTACGGCCTTACAACGTCTTCCCATCGAGTGAACCAAGTCTTTTAGTTCTGCAGCTGTTATTATAACGTGAAACCAAGATTGAAGAATTGCTTCTATTAGCTGGGTTTTATTGCTGGGTCGCTTCTGACTAACAAGTTTCTTTAGTTGGCTCCATAGATTTTCAATTGGGTTAAGGTCTGGGCTATTCCCAGACCATTCCAGCAGTGGAATAGGATTATCTTGAAACTCCCAAAAAGAAAAAAAAAAGTGGTGTTATTAGCCATCATACCTCAAAAATACACTTTTCCCAAAAGGTTTACACAATTTTGGCCACTAATGCATACCAAAGGTTAAAGTTTTTTTATGTCCCTGTTCCTATCCTGCATGGAAGTTTCCCCAATAGCTCCATTAGTTCAGCCGTACTGTGAGACTTCCCACATCCCATCATCCTGATCGAGCCACAGCCCTGATTAATGGACAACCTCATGAGTCAGGCTGCCCAGGGCCCATAGCTATCCATGGAGTGTTTCCCTCGAGGAACCAGCTAGATGTGGAGTTCGGGACTTGGTACAACTTGGCTCTGTAAGAAAATTAAGAAAAGGCTGGGCTTTCCTGCACCACTAATATTTCTCATATTGGAACTGTCCGTGGTGCTGACTTGTCATGCTAACATGACAAGAGCCGCAATTCCAACAAGGTGTGTGTTATAGCTGAAATGAAGGAGATGTCTACCATCTCTTTGGTTTCAAGGTCTGTCAGTTCCAGGCTGCATTGTCAATGACAATGGATTGTGAAAACTAGAGTTCAACTCTTTTGGAAAACACAGATTGTCTACACCACAAGGTAGTCTTGCTGCATTGTTTAAACATCAGCTCCTGCCATCATCCATTATTCACACTGGGATTAGCAATTTTGTGCCCGTGGGTGTGTGGGTTTTTTTTTTTTAGATACCACTTGAGCTCTGTGCTTCACCTGATACAGAGAGAGAGAGAGAGAGAGAGAGAGAGAGAGAGAGAGAGAGAGAGAGAGAGCCACAGAGAGAGATAGAGACAGAGACACACAGAAAGAGACAGAGAGACACAGAGACTGAGAGAGACACAGAGACTGAGAGGCAGAGAGGCAGAGAGACAGACATAGAGAGAGAGAGAGAGAGAGACAGACAGACAGACAGACAGATAGACAGAGCCACAGAGAAAGACAGAGAGAGACAGAGCCACAGAGAGAGAGACACAGAGACACACAGAGAGTGAGACAGAGAGACAGAGAGAGACAGAGAGAGACAGAGACACAGACAGAGATAGAGACAGAGACACACAGAAAGAGACAGAGAGACACAGAGATTGAGAGAGACACAGAGACTGAGAGGCAGAGAGGCAGAGAGACAGACACACACACAGAGAGAGAGAGAGAGAGAGAGAGAGTTGGAAGGGACCTTGGAGGTCTTCTAGTCCAACCCTCACCTCAGGCAGGAAACAGTACCATTTCAGACAAATGATTGTCCGCTCTCTTTTTAAAAAACTTCCAGTGTTGGAAAATTCACAACTTCTGAAGGAAAGTCGTTCCACTGATCAATTGTTCTAACTGTCAGGAAATTTCTCCTTAGTTTCAGGTTGCTTCTCTTCTTGATTAGCTTCCATCCATTGCTTTTTACCCTGCCTTCAGCTGCTTTGGACAATAGCTTGACTCCCTCTTCTTTGGGGCAGCCCCTGAGATATTGGAACAATGCTATCATGTCACCCCTGGTCCTTCATTTCACTAAAGTAGACTGACCCAATTCCAGCAATCATTCTTTACAAGTTTTAGCTTCCGGTCCCCTAATCATCTTTGTTGCTCTTAGATAGAGATAGGGAGATGGAGATGGAGTTGGAGATGGAGATGGAGATGGAGATGGAGATGGAGATGGAGATGGAGTTGAAGAGTCCTCACAATCACAATTGGCTCCAAAATTTCCTTTGCTAAGTGCAGCAATTCTTCAATGAGTGGTGCCCGATTTTATTTTTGTTGCCAAAGTTGTTAAGCGAATCACTGCAGTTTTTAAGCAAATCATGCAGTCGTTAAGGAAACCCAGTTTCCCTCATTCACGTTGCTTGTCAGAAGCTGGCTGGGTGTTGTGGCCTGTCAGTGGCCTGTGCAGTTAGTAGCTGATTCCGACAGCGAGGAGGCTGGTTTGGTGCTGCGGCAGCAGCCTGTGCAGCTGGCACTCGAGTCAGACAACGAGGAGGCTGGAGAAGATGTGGTGCCAGAGGCAGGGATTCAGCCAGGGCCTTCAGAACCTCCAGAAGCTCCCATAAGTGAAGAGGAAGAAGAGGAGGAGCCTCTTCTCGATGCACGGGCATGCAGAGCTGCCAAAAGGCAGGAGTGGCTCCTCAGGAGGAGGTCTCGAGAGTAAGGCTTGGGGCTAATTGGCCACGCCCTTAGCCTATTTAAGGAAGGACGACAACTGAGGCAATTTGCAGGGAACAACTTCGTTCACTCTCCTTCGCGTCCTGATCTTGGTTCTCTTATCGGTTTCCTGCAAATTGCTTTTGGGCTTTCTACCAACCCTAGTAAGATTATTTATTCTTTTTTGGCTGTTAAGAAAGCTAATTAACAGCCTTTATTTGAAAAAAAAGACTGATTTAATTTAGTAAATGAAGGTTTGTACAGACTTTGTGTATGCTGTGTTCTTTGGGATCTGTAGCTAGGGCAGAATACTGGGAAGGCTGCAAATGACGGATCATGTGGCGCACACATACACACGCCCCAGATCATGCGCAATCATTGTTAAATACGCCCGAATTTTGATCCTGTGACGGTGGGGAATGCTGCAACGGTCATGTGAGGCTATAAGTCAATTTTCAGTGCCTTTATAGCTTTGAATGGCCACTAAGTGAATGGCTGTAAGTCGAGGACTCTCAGGTTAGAGATAAAACAGGGGAAAGTGGCATGCTGCAAAGCAAAGCTGCCATCCTCAGCATCCCCTTGAAAAGGAAGACTTCCTAGGGGCCCCGTAGGCATTCTTAGAAAATAAAATAAAATTTGGTAGACACTTCAGTCCAGTGCATTGTTTTGAAGAGTCCTCATTAGCCTAGGAAAAAAGAGCAACAAACTATGCTGGATGCTGGGAAAAGGCTTTGCAAAGGGAAAACCTCATTTCTTCCCCCCTTCAATAGGCCTCCTCCCAGTTTGGCCTGGTTCGGCCGAGCCAGTAGCAATGACAATATGATGTCACCAAACTGGTTCTCTTTTTTTGGGAGCTGGGCCCTCCCGCCCCACCTGAGATATTTTTACCTTTTATTTGGCCCCGCCCCTAATCTATTTGCTGCCTCCCGAGTCCCAGCTGATGGCTAGTAGGAAAAAAAAGTTTAAACTCTTGCTGCGGGTCTTCCAAAGGCCACCCTACAGCTGATCAGTGTTAAAAGGCAGTGTCATGGTAGACTGGCGCCTCCAAAAACAAATGGGTAGACTAGGACGCTAGACCGGTACAGCTCTGCAAGCAGTTAAAAGCCTGGTAGACCAGTACCTCTGGTAAATCCTAAAGAATTGTCACATGACCATCAAGCCACACCCACAAAATAAGCCACGCCCACAGAACCAGTAGTAAAAAAATTTAGAACCCACCCCTGGCCTCCTCGCCATGTAACCAGGACGCCCTTAGAGGGAATATTTTCTTTCCCCATTAAGCAGAGAGATATGAGCAAGGCTTAAATAAGGGAAATGCTTTTCTCTATTTTTCTGTTAATAAAAGAATGCACCAAGGTATTTTTCAGCGCCGCAACCGTCAATTTTCAAAGGCTCTGGCCATCTGAGGCAAGTTACGAAATTACAGCCCTCTAGGTACAAAGAAAATGCCTATTTGGAACAGCATTTTACTTTATTAAGAAAATAGACAGAGTGCTGAACAGAGGACTACAGATGAGAAAACAAGAGTTTGGGTTTTGAAAAGCAAGAGTAAACAAAGAACCAAACGTAAAGCTCGTCCAAAAAAATGAGACGGAGCATTGTGGAAAAATAGTTGAGAAAGGCATCAGACAAGGGAAGGGGAAAGGGAGGGAGAGAAGGAGAGAGGGTGGAAGGGGGAGAGAGAGAGAGAAAGGAAGGGAGGGAGGGAGGTGGGAGGGAGGGAGGGAAGAAGAAAGAGAGAGAAAGAAAAAGAAAGAAAGAAAGAAATGAAAGAGACAGAGAGAGAGAGAAACAAAGAAAGAAACAAAGAAAGAAAAAAGAAAGAAAGGAGAAAGGGGAGGGGAAGGGGAAGGGAAAGGGAAGGGAAGGGAGCATTCGACTAACTCCCTTTGCCCTTCCTCCTCCTTTCTTTCTTCCTTTTTTCCTTTTTTCCTTTCTTCCTTCCTTCCTTTCTCTTTCTTTCTTTCTTTCTTTCTTTCCTTTCTTTCTTTTTCTTTTCTTTCTCTTTTTTCTTTCTTTCTTTCCTTCTTTCTTTCTTTCTTTCTTTTTCTTTCCTTCCTTCCTTCCTTCCTTCCTTTCTCCTCCTAGAACAGGGGTCTGCAACCTTAAACACTCAAAGAGCCATTTGGACCTGTTTCCCAAAGAAAAGAAAACACCAGGAGCCACAAAACCCTTCCCGTGCCTGACTATTTCTTAAGCGGTCACAAAACTAGCATGTATAGTTGAATTAAACATTCTGTTTTCTTCTGAAACTTTTCTTTTCTTGGATTTATCCATGGTTGGCCTACCGGGGGGTTGAAAAGCTCAATAAATCATGTGCCGGTGGGTGTCGCACATTGGTGGTTGTGACGCATATTTTGAGTGACAGGGAGCCGCAGCAGAGGGGTGAAAGAGCCACATGCGGCTCCAGAGCCGCAGATTGCTGATCCCTGCCCTAGAAGAAGTCTACACCTGATTGATTCTTCATTGAATCCTGCAAACCACCTACCCTGGAATAGGCCGTTTCTCTTTTTCGTTCCTGGGGAACCCTCAGTCTAACCTCTAGCAAGCTCTTTTTTTTCCCCCTGCTGGTTCATTCCAAGATGAGAGGGGAGTTGCATTTAATCAGAAACTCTTGCTAGTTTTTCTTGCTAGATGTTACGGATTTTTTTTTTTAATTAGATTTATATGCCGCCCTTCTCCAGAGACTCAGGGCAGCTTACAATGCGTTAAGCAATAGCCTTCATACTTTCGTATATTTATACAAAGTCAGCTTATTGCCCCCCCAAACTGGCTCCTCAATTTACCTACCTTAGAAAGGATGGAAGGCTAAGTCGACCTTGAGCCTCGAAGTCGCATAATTGCAGACAGCTGGGTGTTAATAACAGGCTATCTAGCCCGTCCAGCTATCTGAGGCTCTTTTTCCCCTTGCTATCAGGTTATGAATGCTTACATGATGCCTTCTGGTGTAGCAGGGACCTCTAGGAACTTTCTTGGCTTGAGCTGCCCAGTCCTGCAATCTAGGAAGCCAGAAGGTGGAAAGCAACCTCATATAGTAACAGAGTTGGAAGGGATCTTGGAGTCTAACTCCCTGCTCACACAGGAGACCTGTGCTAGGGATTCGAACCGCCAAACTGCTGACCTTTCTGATCGACAAGCTAGGTGTCTTAGCCACTGAACCAGCAGATGGGCATTGTGTGATGGCCCACAGCCACCAAGCAGAAAGTTTTACAAGTGCCCCTACAAAATGCCTTCAAATTCTCATGGCCCTGAGACCAAGTTAGGTTGCCAATCGCTCCTGAATGCCTGCCACCTGACTCACACTGTAAGATAGGCTTAACTCTTTATGCAGATGAACTCTACTTTCTAATGTTGACTCAGCCTTCCATCCTTCCAAGGTGGGTAAAATGAGGACCCAGACTGTTGGGGGCCTTATGTTGACTCTGTAAACTGCTTAGAGAGGCCTGTAAAGCACTGTGAAGCGGTATATAAATCTAAGTGCTAGTGCTATTGCCTTTCCTTCCTTCCTTCCTTCCTTCCTTCCTTCCTTTCCTTCTTTCCTTCTTTTCCTTCCTTCCTTCTCAGTCATTACAATGCAGGATTGCAGGATAATTCTGTCCACCAACAGTTCAGTCCTGACCAGCTCAAGGTTGACTCAGCCTTCCATCCTTCTGAGGTTGGTCAAATGAGGACCTAGATTGTTGGGGACAATAGGATGACTCTGTAAACTGCTTAGAGAGGACTGTAAAGCACTGTGAAGCGGTATATAAGTCTATTATTACCTTCCCTGCTTTCCTTCCTTCCTTCCTTCCTTCCCTCCTTCCCAGTCATTAGAATGCAGGATTGCAGGATAATTCTGCCTACCGCCAGCAGTTCAATCCTGACCAGCTCAAGGTTGCCTCAGCCTTCCATCCTTCTGAGGTTGGTCAAATGAGGACCCAGATTGTTGGGGACAATAGGATGACTCCGTAAACCACTTAGAGAGGGCCATAAAAGCACTATGAAGCAGTATATAAGTGCTATTGCTAAGTGCTATTGCTAATGAAGTAATCATACCCCACATGCCGCTGGTTCCTAAAGGATGCTGAAGATCTGTTTGCAAGTCAATTAACCTTCCCCATTTCTCATGTGTTTGGCGCACAGAACATTTCCACCGAAACACCCTTTAGAATTAATCTTTTGCCTTAAAAGTAAAGGCAACCACTTCAGCCTTTGAAAAGCGTAGGAAATGAAAGCCTATTCCTGGCCATTTGAAAAAGATCTTCTTAGACAGCCGCGACCCAGGAATAAACCCAACACTTGAATTCCTATAAAATGTTCAAAGCTCTCTGCAGCAGAGTTTCGCTTTCAAAGATGAAATGGGAGATATTACTGCAAAGACAGTGGCCTCGCATACAAAGATACCAAAATACACATATATATATGGGAGGCTTCCCATCTCTTCCCTACCCATTTTCTGCACCTCCATAACTGTCTGGTTTAGCTCTGCAACCCAACAAGACAGACACAGACTTCAACAGATAATTAGAACTGCAAAAAAAATGGCTAAAATGGTTACCAACCTGCCTTCCATTGAGGACCTGTATACTGCACGAATAAAAAGGGGGCTGTGAAAATATCTACAGACACCTCACATCCTGGACATAAATTGTTTTAACTTCTACCCTCAAAAAGACACTATAGAGCACTGCACACCAGAACAACTAGACACAAGAACAGTTTTTTCCCAAATGCCATCACTCTGCTTAACAACTAATTCCCACAACACTGTCAAATAATTCACTGACTGTATCACTATTATTCTTCTCTTCCTTCCTAGTATCTACCTCTTTCCACTTATTACTATAACCACGTCGCTTGTATCTTTCAATTTATATTTTTTTTATTTGTTTCCTAGTATGACTTGATAGTTTATTAGTAATCAAAGTGTTGTATCTTTTTATTCTTGATGAATGTATTTTATTATCCTTATGTACACTGAGAGCATATTCACCAAAGACAAATTCGTTATATTCCAATCACACTTGGCCAATAAAAGTATTCTATTCTATTCTATTCTATTCTATTCTATTCTATTCTATTCTATTCTATTCTATTCTATTATTCTATTCTATTCTATTCTATTCTATTTTCAAATTCCATTCCATTCTATTCTATTCTATTCTATTCTATTCTATTCTATTCTATTCTATTCTATTCTATTCTATTCTATTCTATTCTATTCTAATTCTATTCCAGGCTGATTTCAGCCAATAAACCAATAAACAATTCATCTGCATTTCAAGAGCACTAGAGAGTAACCTCTGCAAGTTGCAATTGAGGAAATGGATATTATCCAACAGGTCCTTTAACATATTAATCAAGTTGGAAGGGACCTTGTAGGTCATCTAGTCCAACCCCCTGCCCAAGCAGGAGATCCTACACCATTTCTGACAGGTGGCAGTCCGGTCTCTTCTTGAAAGCTTCCAGTGATGAAGCTCCCACAACTTCTAAAGGGAACGTCTGTTCTATCGGTTGATTGCTCTCACTGTCAGAAATTTGTTTCCTTATTTCCACTCACATCTCATTATCTTGTGCGTTGGACATACTTCCTCCATAAATTTCACCCTTTGGTGAGTTGTAAAGAGTCTGTGTCTGTGTTGACTCAGAAAAGCATGGAGATCCTTCACCTACGTTCTCATCCAGCTACAAATGGTGATGCCAAGAGCTTTCCCACATCCAACAATTTCTCTGTTTCCAAGTCTTCCTTAGGAAAATATTTTCACCAGAAATACAAGATATAACGAATCAACTCCCTGTCTTTCAATCTCAGCACAGAAACTTTCCTCCGTCTTGAAGGGAAACCGTAAAGAGAACTACAATAAAGATTATGAAGATACAAAATGCAAAGCAAATATTACACATTCCACCTGCGTGTTTAGTCCCCAATGCTTTCTGTTGCAGACAGTTGAGTGATTAAAAGAGAGAGAGAATACTCTAAAAGGAAACATATTGCCCATTGATTTAAGAAAGGAAATATTGGGGAAGGCTCTTGCACAAGACATATTTAACCTCTCACCGCATATTATTGCCTGCCACTGGTGTGAACGCATCCCATCTGTGTATCTCTGAAAACATGGAGCCAGTTTTGTTCATCCTTTCTGCTCTAAAGGTGTTCCCATTGCTATGACAATTGGGGGAGCGGGAGGAGGAGGAGAGAGGAGAAAGGTGGAGGAGAAAGAGGAGGAGAGAGAGTGTGAGGGGGAGGAGGAAGAGGAGAGAGGAGAAAGGAGGAGGAGGAGGAGAGACAAGAGTGGGAGCAGGAAGAGGAGAAAGGAGGAGAGACAAGAGGGGGAGGACAAGGAGGAGGAAGAGGAGAGAGGAGAAAGGAGAAAGGAGGAGAAGGAGAGGGGGGAGCAAGAGCAAGAGGGAGAGGGCAAGGGCAAGGGACAGGGAGAGGGAGAGGGAGAGGGAGAGGGAGAGAATAAGAAAAACAGGTCCTTCAATACAGTACAATAGTAAGATTAGAAGAGACCTGCCATAAATGTAATTTTAATTAAATTTGAACCTTAATTTAACAGCTCCTGTCCTAGGCATGGAAGTTAGGTGGGTGATTTTGGGCCAGTCATTCTCTCTTAGCCCTAAGAAGGCAATAGTAGTGAACCATTTCTGAAATGGAAAGCTATGGAAAATCCAGATAGTGTACTAAAAAGTAGAGACATCATCCTGCCAACAAAAATGCATATAGTCAAGGCTACGGTTTTCCCAGTTGCAATGTATGGCTGTGAAAGTTGGACCATAAGAAAGACTGAGTGCCAAAGAATTGAGGCCTTTGAACTCTGGTGCTGGAGAAGACTCTTGCAAGTCTCTTGGACTGCAAGACGATCCAACCGGTCAGTCCTAGAGGAGATCAACCCTGACTGCTCTTTAGAAGACCAGATCCTGAAGGTAAAACTCAAATACTTTGGCCACCTAATGAGAATGAAGGACTCACTGCAGAAGAGCCTAATGCTGGGAACAATTGAGGGCAAAAGAATAGGACAACAGAGAATGAGATGGCTGGATGGAGTCATTGAAGCAGTTGGCGTGAGCTTAAATGGACTCCAGAGGATGGTAGATGATAGGAAGGCATGGAGGAACATTGTCCATGGGGTCGCGATAGGTCGGACACGATTTTGCAACTAACAATGACATTTTGCTTTCAAATGGGAGGCACAATGTTGTCCATGGCACCTGTAATATCACTGGGAAAGAGAAGGGGGAGGGAAATGCCTCTCTACACCCCCATCTCTTTCTTACCTATTATATTTCTTTAATCACATTGTTTGCAAACTACGAAATATATTTATATTTATACACACACACACACACACACACACAGTGTGTGTTTTTGCCGGGTCAAATCCTTGACAATCTCCTCTTAAAAAGCTATTTCCTATTCTGCTATTTATTAGAAAACACAGATGAGGAACAATATTAGAACAATTCAATAGATTTCTTCCGTCTGCTGCAAAGCAGCCCTTGTGAATTCTCCCCTTCCCTCTCGAACAACCTCCCTCCTCAGCTTTTAAAGAGCCTCTTAATAGTTATTTTGGAAGCCCTGCATGAATTACAAAGCCTCAACATGCAGTAAACAGCCTGCCTGATTTTTTTTCCCCCGAAATTGTTCCTTGATCCATCGGGCCTAATTACCCAGTTTATTGTACTCCATCTGTCTTTAAAGTTAATCCCTGGAAATCCAGCCTAACTACCTTCATTTAGAGGAATCCAACTTAATCTCATCATGACCCTGTTATGGATATTCATTTACAGCCCAATCTCCGGTAGGCTTACTCAGAAGTAACTTCCCGGACTGATGCATGTTTCACTTCAAGCAAATCCTCTTTTCAAAAATGGTTAGCAGCCTTGTTGACTGGAACTAATCCTGCATTCTAGGAAGTGTGACTAGAATTGCAATCTTGAGTGACACGCTTATCCAGGTTAAAAATCGGTTGTAGTTCCGGGGTCTTACTTCCAAGGAACAGCAATATGCTTGTCCTTTGAGAATTGTTATTCGTTTATCTGTGTTTTAATTTTTCACCTTTCTCACGGATCGCAAGATGGTATTTCTTCTTCCTCCTCCTTCTCCTCCTCCTTCTTCCTATTCCTCTTTTTCTACTTCTTTTCTTCTCCTCCTCCTCCTCCTCCTTCACCTCCTCTTCCTCCTCCTTCTTCCTTCTTCTTCCTCTTCCCCTCCTCCTCCTCCTCCTCCTCCTCCTCCTCCTCTTCTTCTTCTTCTTCTTCTTCTTCTTCCTCTTCTGCCATATCCGTCATGGGACGTTGGCAATCAAGTTGGTGATCCTATTTTTATCAACAGCTGCACGAAAAAGTGCTGTTGAGTTTTGTCTCTAACCAGTCCCTTAGATTTTGAAGCCATGATGTTCTTCTTCTGCCTTCAATCTTTCCTTAGAGGATTAAGGTGAAGTATGCCATATTTTTCCAGGTGTCACATCCCATATCTGAAATATTCTAATTTTCATTTTTTTATGGTTTTGATGATTTCCCTTTGGCTTTCTCAGGTGGTTTATCTCCTCCTCATTTCTGATTTCATCAACCCAACTTACATACATAACGTAACAGCCGCCTGTAAATCCACATTTCAAATGCTTCTGGTCTCTTCAAGTGGCTTTCTGTCAGAGGCCATCTCTCCACTCCATAGAGCTCCGTATCCAGGGATGGCTACTGGGGATTCGCAGGGGTTCAGGAAAACCTCTAACTAAGATTCTGTGCAGTTCTGTGCAATCCCACTCCTGGCTGGCATCGCTTGCCCCTCCACTCCCAGGAGTCCACACGTGGCCCATTTTGAATGCAGGTAAGTGCAGGGTGCACACAAAGACTTGGGGAGGGCCCAAAACAAACCAACCATTTGGAAAAGCTGGAAATGGGCCTGTTTCCGGTCTCCAGAAGGCCTCTGGAGCCTGGGGAGGCCATTTTCGCCCTCTCAGAGGCTTGAGGAAAGCTTCCGGAGCCCGGGGAGGGCAAAAACACCCCCACCCCACCATGGTACAGGAAGCCGACTAGACCACGCCCACCACGCCCACACCCACGCAGCAACCAGGCAGAGAACCCCTTGCTAAATATTTGAAGCCCACCCCTGTCCATATCTATTGTTGACTTCACTCAATTTCTTAGCAACCTTGTCTTCTGAACACCCTAAACAATTAGTTTTCCCAAATGTCACCCAGGTCATTTCTCTTCCTGAACAAAACAACCACCACCATAGAATCGGGAGGCTACTCTACCCTTCCTCTTTATTCTCTTTTAAACACTTGTACATCCTAGCCAATGGAGGCAAAAGATAATAGAGACTGTGTTCCTAGAGAAGCTTGGTTTTCATAGGGTCTCTCTAGCATTTTGTCACTACCGTATTTGGGAATCAAGAAGAGATAACTTAGGACTGAGTACTTACGAGATCGCCTTCTGCCACCGATAGCCTCCGACCGGCCAGTACTCTCTCACAGAGAGGGACTCCTCAGGGTGCCGTTGGTCAAATTATGTCGACTGGCGACCCCCAGGGGGAGAGCCTTCTCTGTGGGGGCTCCCGCCCTATGGAATGAATTGGCCCCGGAGATACGTATGATCCCCGACCTATGTACCTTTCGCCATGCCCTTAAGACTTTACTATTTCAACAGGTTGGGCTGACGAGATAATGAATTTTAAACAGGTATTTTAATCCTGGAGTTTTTAAAAATAGGGCCAAATTATCGAATTCATTTTTAAATTGTTTTTAAATTCTATGGTATGTGTTGGGTTTTATTATGGCTGTGCATCGTCCTGAGTTCCTCGGAAGAAAGGCAGTAAAATAAGTAAGTAAGTAAGTAAGTAAGTAAGTAAGTAAGTAAGTAAGTAAGTAAATAAATAAATAAATCTTGTCCAATATGGGCTACCATTAATTCCTTTCAAGATAGCTGTTGGAGCTAATTAACTGAGTTAGGAAAATTGCATGATACCATAATTTCTCCTCCCATAATTAACTTGGTTAATCATGTGATGTAGACACAGCCATCAAGGGGCTCAATCTCAACTTGAAGGAGATTTTCCTTTTTTTTTCCTCCTCTTCAAATCATCAAAAACCCATTTCCTCTTTCTCCAGAGACTGTTTTTATGAAGGGGTGGGGAGGAAAGAAACCTCAGCATTTACTTTTTCTGATCTTCCTTTCTTTCACAACCGTATAATCAACTGAAACTCGTCATTTTTATATACGCTCCATGATTCTTTTTATTAAAAGTTTAAAATAGAACATAAAAACTAATACAAGCTAACAACAAAAATGTAAAAAAGAAAACGAGAAACCAAGTCAGAAGGGCAGAAAGAAAAGATAAAAAGAAATAGAAAGAACCTTCTGATATTTTGCAGCAATTATAAGTACGATTACAAAATTATCTCTCGCTCTACGATTACAGAGAAGAAAAACTCACTTTTTTCTATTATCCCTTTTCTTTCTAATCATCAAAACCACAAGTCATAAATGCAATTATTCTCTTTCATGCAAAAAACCCCAAAAAATCTAGCTGTCCATTAATCCTGAAAGTCTCTGGTTTCAATCATATATTAGGCTTCAAAATCTTCTGAATTAATGTTATTATTTGTATGCAATCTGATAGAAGAAAACTATTAACGCGCATATCCTCCTGCTATCAGATTTTCTCTTGATTTCTTCCTTTGAAAAAATTGCAGTACGTCACAATAAGTTAACCATTTATGTTTAGTTATGATAAAATACTCCTTATGCACAAACTAGATTTAGATTTTTTTTTTTTAATTAGATTTATATGCCGCCCTTCTCCGGAGACTCAGGGTGGCTTACAAGGCATTAAGCAATAGCCTTCATACTTTTGTATATTTTTTATACAAAGTCAGCTTATTGCCTCCACAAACTGGGTCCTCAATTGACCTACCTTAGAAAGGATGGAAAGCTGAGTCAACCTTGAGCCTGGGGAGATTCGAATTTACAGTAATTGCAGGCAGCTGAATGTTCTTTCTTTCTTTCTTTCTTTATTTCCCTTCCTTCCTTCCTTCCTTTCTTCTTTCCTTCTTTCTTCTTTTTTTAAAATTAGATTTCTATGCCGCCCTTCTCTGAAGACTCAGGGCGGCTTACAATGCGTTAAGCAATAGCCTTCATACTTCTGTATATTTTTTATACAAAATCGGCTTATTGCCCCCACAAACTGGATCCTCAATTTACCTACCTTAGAAAGGATGGAAGGCTGAGTCAACTTTGAGCCTCGAACTTGCAATAATTGCAGACAGCTGGACGTTAATAACAGGCTATTCAGCCGGTTGAGCTATCTGAGGCTCTCCATATTTACTCCATACTCTAACAAATGACCTGACTAACAAAATGGTTTTTGGAAATCTACCTTAATCTTAGCTTTGACATTCCATAACGATCCATGCCATCCAGTGGTGGGTTTCAACATTTTTTACTACCAGTTTTGTGGGCGTGGCTTGGTGGGCGTGGCAGGGGAAGGATACTGTAAAATCTCCATTCCCTCCCCAATCCAGGGGAAGGTTACTGCAAAATCCCCATTTCCTCCTGATCAACTGGGATTTGGGAGACAGAGAATAGATGGGAGCGGAGCCAGTCAGAATTTTTACTACTGGTTCTCCGAGCTACTGAAAATTTCCACTACTGGTCAGGGCTGGGTTCTACTTACCTTTACTACCAGTTTGCAACGGGGCTGCATGCTCTTGCTTGCTTTGCTCGCCCTCGCACACTCTTCTGCACGTGCACAGAAGCATTTTGATGATGTTGGGGTCAGTGGCAGAGCCTCCCACCAGTTTTACTATCAGTTCTATAGAACCGGTGCGAACTGGAGGCAACCCACCACTGCTACCAGTTCTCCAGAACTGATCAGAACCTGCTGAAACCCATCTCTGATGCCATCCAAATTTTACATCATATCCTTCCAGAAGTGATATTCAGCCGGTTCGGAGCAATTCTCCCGAACTGGTAGCGGAAATTGCAGGTGGGCC
Organism: Masticophis lateralis; assembly: GCA_030761175.1. Classification (NCBI taxonomy): domain Eukaryota; kingdom Metazoa; phylum Chordata; class Lepidosauria; order Squamata; family Colubridae; genus Masticophis; species Masticophis lateralis. The sequence goes on from JAUDYJ010000011.1 coordinate 11,193,708, forward strand.
TGCATTGGCTCTATGCCATCCTATTTAGGCATGTTTTTGAGGCCGGGAGCATGCACGGAAGGAGTGCATGCGAGCAAAGCACATGAATGGAAGGCCGGGTGCATATGTGGAAGGCAGGCGCATACACGAATCGGACATGTGCGCATAAAAAGTAACAAAGGCCCAGTAGCTTTCAATTTCTTAACCACTTGCTCTCGTTCACCCAAGTTGAAGAGGCAGCAAAGTGCCATTTCCAATCTGGTAGAACCGATCGTTCTCTTTCCTTTGCACTTTGTAATACACTTTCTAAGATAACTTGAGGGGTTTTCTCCCACCGTACAAATTTAGATATATCCTTCTGTCGTTATTTTGAACTTCCACCGGGACCATCCTTTCCTTCGTCCCTGCAAAAGTGGCTTTTATCCTATTACAGGGAGGTTACAATCGCTGCCATTTCTTTTATTTCGTGTTTTTAAGTAAAAGAACGAAAATAATATATCTGTCTATATCTTGCACTCATTCGGGTAAGATGCAACGGCTCTTCTAGGCACAGCACTAAAAGGCTCCAAGACCATCCTGCCGATGGCCAGAATCAACAGCCAGAATCACTTTTCGTAATTACGTTTCCACTCTCTCGTAAAGTAAACACATTATTAATACAGCCGGATAAATCATCTCTCCCTCCAAAAGAAAAGTGGAGAGGAAACAGTTTTAACCCGTGAGCCCTTCCCAAAGTGCAGCCGTTTGCCAGTTTGCAATCCCTAAAAGCTTTGTTTCATAAAAAATAATGAAACGACCAGAAAGGACATATCCAAGAGGCAATGAAAGTCAATCTCTTGGGTCTCCGTGCCTTCGTTTCACACATTCGGGAGCAGGATAGAGTTACATAGAATAACAGAGTTGGAAGGGACCTTGGAGGTCTTCTAGTCCAACCCCCTGCCCAGGCTGGAAACCCTACACCACTTCAGACAAATGCTTATCCAACATCTTCTTTAAAACTTCCAGTGTTGGAGCATTCACAACTTCTGGAGGCCAGTTGTTCCACTGATTAATTGTTCTCACTGTCAAGAAATTTCTCCTTAATTCTAAGTTGCTTCTCTCCTTGATTCGTTTCCACCCATTGCTTCTATTCCTGCCCTCAGGTGCTTTGGAGAATAGCTTGACTCCCTCTTCTTTGGGGCAGCCCCTGAGATATTGGAACACTGCTATCAAGTCTCCCCTAGTCCTTCTTTTCATTAAACTAGTCATACCCAATTCCAGCAACCATTCTTTATACATTTTAGCTTCCAGTCCAGTGGTGGGATTCAGTCAGTTCACACCACTTCAGGAGAACCGGTTGTTAACTTTCTGAGCAGTTTGGCAAACTGGTTGTTGGAAGAAATCATTAGGCAGAGAACCGGTTGTTAAATTACTTGAATTCCACCACTGCTCCAGTCCCCTAATCATCTTTGTTGCTCTTCTCTGCACTCTTTCTAGAGTCTTTTTTACAACGTGGTGACCAAAACTGAATGCAGTATTCCAAGTGTGGCCTTACCAAGGCATTATAAAGTGGTATTAACTCTTCACGTGACTTTTCCAATAGATACTGCTAGTCCTCACTTAAGTGGTCACAATTGGAACCGGCAACTCAGTTGCTAAGCACTATGGTCACTAAGCAAATAATGATAATAACTTTATTGTCATTGTACATATATATACAATATACCCATACAACAAAATTCACTTAAAACCTAAAGACCAAGTCCAACACACATAACAATCCCCAAGCACTTCTTTCACCCACCACAAATTCCCCACCCCTAAACCACCCAAACATCCACACAACAGACCAAGTAATGCTGTCTAACAGCTCACTGATGGTGGCCCTTTAGTTCATTGTTGAGTGCAATTATAGCTCTGGGATAAAAACTATTCAGAAAACGTGTGGTCTAAGTTTTAATTGTTCTGTATCTTCTGCCAGAAGGCAACAATCCAAAAATGATTGTTAGCAGGATGGGAAGAGTCTCTGATAATGTTATGCATTAAAAATCCCATAGAGGAGGCAGGATAACAGATTTGGAAGGGACCTTCAAGTCCAACTTCCTGCTTGAGCAAGAGATCCTCTACCAATTCTACCAAAAAAGACGTTGAGACTCTAGAAAGAATGCAGAGAAAAGGAACCAACCTTTGCCGGATTTTGTTTACTCTTGGTACGTTATAACTTTGATAAGGACCATTGGTGTGTGTCACAATCTTTAGGAATCCAGAGCTGGGGCAGAACACAAGTCATGGTCATGTGATGGTCTCACATAATGACCACAGTGATTTGCTTAACGCAAAAAAGTTTCTAAAATCAGGTACGGTACACCTGATGCTTCCCTGAACAAAGCGTACCTCTTAATGGCGAATTTCCCAACCCTAAGGATGATCATTAAGTCTCAGGATTGCCTGTAACCTCAAATAATAATAATAATAATAAAGGATGGGGAACCTGTGGAATTAAATCTCCCAAGAGATTTTGAAGGCAAAACAACTCTGTCAGGGGTGAAATCCTCCCCCGTTTGCCACCGGTTCACTGCACACACATGTGTGGTGTGTGCCAAGCACGTGCTGCGTGCCTACATATGCAGTGCATATTAAATGCACGCTGCATACACATGCATAATACACACCAAATGCGTGCCACACATGGAAAAAAGAGACTTGGGAAGCGAGGGGGGGAACAGCTGTGCCACGCGATTTAGATTCACTAGAAAGCAGGATTTCCTGCTTTCTAGCAATTTTAAATCACGCGGCACAGCTGATCATCGGAAATACCGGTTCGGACCAATTGGTAGCTTTTTTTTTACTACCAGTTCGCCAAATCAGTAGCTTTTATCACTACCGATTCACCCAAACCGGTGCGAACCAATATGATTTCACCACTGAATTCTGCCTCTTAATACCCAATGATTTTCCCCAGCAAAATGACTAGGGACATACACAATTCCAAAAGGAGTCCATTAAAAAAAATAATAAAGTATATTATGAAAAGTTATATGACACAGAAAATAAGTCTATGGAAAAAAATAAATAATGCCCAATGATTTTCCCTGCAACAGGTTCGCCTGATACGCCAGTTGCGTCCCTTTCTAGATCGGGACTCCCTACGCACAGTCACCCATGCTCTCATGACTTCCCGCCTGGACTACTGCAACGCTCTCTACATGGGGCTCCCCTTGAGGTGCACCCGGAGGCTCCAACTGGTCCAGAATACGGCCGCACGGGGAATTATGGGAGCGACCTCTCCTGCGCGAGCTGCACTGGCTCCCGGTGGTCTTCCGGGTGCGCTTCAAGGTGTTGGTGACCACCTTTAAAGCGCTCCATGGCTTAGGACCTGGGTACTTGAGGGACCGCCTTCTGTCGCCAATAGCCTCCCACCGGCCAGTATGCTTGCACAGAGAGGGCCTCCTCCGTGTGCCGTCGGCCAGACAGTGTCAGCTGGCGACCCCTAGGGGGAGAGCCTTCTCTGTGGCGGCGCCCGCCCTCTGGAATGACCTACCCCCGGAGATACGCAGGATTCCAGATCTCCGGACCTTTCGTCGGGCCCTTAAAACCCATTTATTCCATCTAGCTGGGCTAGCTTGATCCCATCCTCCATTTTTAAATTTGAAATTGATTTTAAATTGGGTTGTTTTAATTCTTGGCCGAATAATATTTAATAATTTTTAATTGTTTTTAACTTTTGTATACCATGTTTTATTCTGGCTGTTCACCGCCCTGAGTCCGCAAGGAGAAGGGCGGTTTATAAATTGAAATAATAAAATAAATAAATAATAAAATGACCAGGGGCATACACAATTCCAAAAGGAATCCATAAAAAAAAATAGTTAAAGAATATGATAAGAAGTTATATGACACAGGAAATAAGTCTATGGAAAAAATAACGCCCAGTGATTTTCACCCAGCACCCGGTGAAAGTCCACGCCTGTTTGTGTACAAGGCTCGCGCACATGTGCTGCCTTCCTTTGCACACCCAGCAATCACATCTAATCTCCTTAGCTCTGCACTGACCTATTGTTGATGCCAACTAGTCGTAATCGGTCCCTGCGGACTATTTATCTGCTAGTGCTGATCGGGCAGAAAGCAGCTTTTCCACGCCATTACAACAGGGCTCTAATGATCTCAGCCAGTTTGGAGAGGAGGTGGGGAAAAAAATCTCCCCACCCTTATTTCAGCAGAAGCTTGAAGAGGGGGCTGACTATCTGTCTGCTTTCTGATACATGATGAGATGCAGGAGGAGGACTCCAGATTGGACCACATCCTGTATCCAGGGGTGAGATTCATCCAGTTCAGACCGGTTTGAGAAAACCAGCTGTTAATTTTAATCTGGTTCACCGGTAGTTGCAAGGACTGGTTGACCCTGCCCACTTTGTCCCGCCCCTCCTAGGAGTCTCCACATAGCCTGTTTTGTATGCCAGGTAAGTGCAGGGCCCGCGTGGAGGCTCTGGGAGGGCCTATTGGAATTATCAGAAGTCTGGAAACGGGCCCATGTCCAGCCTTCGGAGGGTCTCCAGAGCCCAGTGGAGGCCGTTCTCACCCTCCTGGAGGCTCAAGGAAAGCTTCCGGAGCCTAGGGAGGGCAAAAGCGCCCCTCTCCCACTGCAGTGCAGGAAGCCAACTAGGCCACGCCCCATGGCCACACCCACCCAACAACCGGGCAGAGAACCAGTTGCTAAAAATTTTCAATCCCACCCCTGCCTGTATCCATTGTGCAAGATCCTCGGATTACAATTGTTTATTCAAAGTTACAAGGGCACTGGGGGAAAAAAGGGACTTACGACTGGTTTTCATGCTTATGACCGTTGCAGCATTCCCCACAGTCATGTGATTGAAATTCTGGCACCTGGAAACTGGCATGTAATTTTGACAATTGTACTGTCCTGGGGTCATGGGCTCACCAGTTAGTAACCTTTCCAGCTGGCCTCCGACAAGCCAAGTTAGATTTGCTTAATAGCCCCAGTTCACTTAAACTGCAGTGATTTCATTTAACAACTGGGGGGGGGAGGCAAAGAAGGCCATAATGTGGGGCACCTCTCACTTAAGAATTGTCTTGTTTAGCAACGAAATTTGGGGTTTCGTTAAGTTGAAGTCTACTTGTATGTGCAATTCCACCCAAATTCAATGTGTTGGTCAGTTTTATAGAACTGGAATAGCAGTAGCAATAGACTGAGGCTTATATACCACTTCACAGTGCTTTATAGCCCTCTCTAAGCAGTTTACAGAGACAGCGTATTGCCCGCAACAATCTGGGTCCTCATTTTACCCACCTTGGAAGGATGGAAGGCTGAGTCAACCTTGAGTCGATCAGGATCAAACTTCTGGCAGTCGGCAGAATCAGCCTGTAATATTTCATTCTAACCACTGTGCCGCCATGGACGGACGGAGAGGAAGGGAGGGAGGGAGGGACTAACAATAGCAATTAGAATTATATACCACTTCACAGTGATTCTACAGCCCTCTCTAAGAGGTTTATAGACTCAGCCTACTGCCCCCAACAATCTGGGTCCTCCTTTTAACAACCTTGAAAGGTTGGAAGCCTGAGTCAACCTTGAGCCTGGTGAGATTCGAACTGCAAAATTTCAGGCAGCTGGCAGTCAGCAGAAGTATCCTGCAGTGCTGCATTTTAACCACTGCACCACCGAGGCTCTGAGATGCTAGTTAAGGTTGGTCTAAGAGCAAGGAACCCTACTAGTTCTAACCCACCCTCAGCCATGCCAATTCACTGAGTGATTTTGGACTAGCTGTTTTCTCTTAGCTCAATCTATTTCACAGGGCTGTTGTGGGCAAAAATAGATCTTGTTCTTTGCTCCGATAGCCCTCCTTTAAGGAAGTGTTCTCATTCTCTAAGAACTAGTCTTTGGGGAGGTGTGAAAAACGGTTGTAAGTGTTGTGGCCCACCAGTGCCTTGCGCGGATTGTGGCTGATCCCGACGACAAGGAGGCTGGTGTGGTGTTGTGCTAGCAGCCGGCGCAGCCAGCGCTCGAGTCAGACAACAAGGAGGCTGAAGAGGATGTGGTGCCAGAGGCAGAGACTCAGCCAGGGCCTTCAGAACCTCCAGAGGCTCCTTCAAGTGGAGAGAGCGAAGTGGAGGAGCCTCTCCTCAATGCTTGAGCATGCAGGGCTGCCAAAAGGCAGGAGTGGCTACTCAGGAGGAGGTCTCCTCGAGAGTAAAGCTTGGGGCTAATTGGCCACTCCCTTAGTCTATTTAAGTTCACACACAGTTGGCAAATGTTGCTGGAAACAATGTTTGGTCCTACGCAGACCATTTTGAGAGTGAGTTTTTTGTTACAACTTGGTTTCTGGGCTGATTGCCAACCCTTGTCAGACTTCGTTTAATCTCTGTAATTCAGAGCAGGCTAATAAGGACATTTGTGGTTAAAGCCTGCATTTTGAAAGGGGTCTGTTTGTATTAAACGGAGTTTTTGGGAGCTGTGTGTGTGCTACACTTCTTGGGACCCATAGCTGGGGAAGAACAATAACTCACCTTGTTACTTTGAATGGTCACTAAGTGAAGTCAAGGACTACCTGAAAAGGTAAAGGTTTCCCCTGTCCAGTCGTGTCTAACTCTAGAGCACAGTGCTCATCTCTATTTCCTACTTAGTCGAAGTAGCCGGCATTGTCCAAAAACAATCAAAAACATGCGACCAGCCTGACTATATGCCAAAAAACCACACAGAACTCTGTTACCTTCCCACTGAAATGGTACCAATTTATCTAATCGCACTTTCATCCTTTCCAACTGCTAGATGGGCGGGAGCAGGAGCAAGTAATAGGAGCTCACCCCATCGCACGGCGCCTGGGTCTCGAACCTCAACTGTCAGCTCAGCATCTTTAACCGCTGAGCCATCGCACTGCTTCCATTAAATGTAGGGCAATAATTAGGCCTACTAATGCTGGGGGATTTTTTTTTATTATAATGACAAATAAGGATTCAGTAGAGGGAAAAGGGAATTACACCTACTCTTCTTTTTCTTTTTCTTTTTTTCTTCCTATTGCTGAGTCCTTGCAGAGGTGAGCCACACAGGAAAATATATGCCTTCATTTTGTTTTATGGCCACATTAAAGGATCTCACCTCCTGGGAAAAGGCTGTCAGCCACTCAGAAAGGAAAGCAACCATCCTGGAAAGTGGGAAGTTTTAATTCCATTTTTTGCAGCTTAAGCAAAAGTTACCCTTTGCCGACAAGCAGCCAAGAGAAAATGCACAGTTTACAAGTCATCGTAAAGTCTGGATTTGACTTCTCACAGCTTTGGGGAGATATTTTTTTCTTAGCGGCCAATGCACTCTTCAGAAATGAGGGGCCTGAGACCTCCCCGAGATCCTCACCAATCTCTGACTATTCCCAATTTAAGGGGGCTTTATAGTATAGATTAGGGAGGCAGTGGCTCAGTGGCTAAGACACTGAGATTATCAATCAAAAGGTCGGCAGTTCAGCGGTTTGAATCCCTAGTGCCACATAACGGGGTGAGCTCCCGTGACTTGTCCCAGCTTCTGCCAACCTAGCAGTTCGAAAGCACGTAAAAAATGCAAGGAGAAAAATAGGGACCACTTCTGGTGGGAAGGTAATAGCGTTCCATGTGGCTTCAGCATTGAATCATGCCAGCCACATGACCACAGAGACGTCTTCGAACAGCGCTGGCTCTTCGGCTTTGAAACGGAGAAAATTATTATTATTATTATTATATTTCTATACCGCCCTTCTCCCGGAGGACTCAGGGCGGTGTACAGCCTATTAAAAGCACAAAGACAAACATGAATTAAAAATAATTAAAATTATTAAATAATTTCTGCTCAAATGTAAAACCCCAAATTTAAAACACCCAATTTAAAATCATTATATTGATAGCCCAGCCTGGTGGATGAGCACCGCCCTCTAGAGTCAGGAACGACTAGCACATATGTGCGAGGGAAACCTTTACCTTTACCTTAAGCAATAGTCACAACCAATATATAACCCTCAATGGGAGTCCCATTAATGGAGCAAGAACTTCCACAGGTGTGTCTTATCGAGACCAATGCTCAAGAATTTCACACTGGAACACACCTGTGGATGCAGGTAGCCCTCAACATACGACCCCAAGTGAGCCCCAAATGTATGCTGCTAAGCGGGACATTTGCAAAATGAATCTTGCCTCATTTTACAACCTTTCTTCCCACAGTTGCTAAGTGAATCACTCCAGTTGTTAAGTTAGTCACATGGTTGTTTAGAGAATCCGGCTCCCCACCGACATTGCTTTGTCAGAAGGTCACAAAAGGAGATCCCGTGACCCAGGGAGAGGGCAAGGGTCATCAATATGAACGAATTGCCAAGTATCTGAATTTGGATCATGTGATCATGGGGAAAACTGCAACGGTTGTAAGTGTGAAAAAGTCAGGGGTGAAATGCTCCCGGTTCGGACCAGATCGCCCGATCCAGTAGCAATGGCGGCGGGTGGTTTGGAGAACCGGTAGCAAAAATCCCTGGCCCCCCTGCCCAGCTCAGCTGCACAATCATCAGAGGCTCTTTTTTTTACTTTTAAAAGCATTTTTTCTCTTCGGCCAAAAAATGTTTTTAATAGAAAAAAAAAGCCTCTGATGATCACACGGCTCAGCTGGGATCGTCAAAGGCTTTTAAAAGGAAAAAACCCCTTTTTTTCTTTTAAATGCCTCTGACAATCCAAGCTGAGTTACCTGATCGGCAGAGGCTTTTTTAAAAATCCTCTGCCTATCAGGCAACTCAGTTGGGATCATCAGAGCCTTTTGAAAGCATTTTTTTACAACCTCTTCACCGGAAAAATGGTTTTAAAAGTAAAAAAAAAAAATTGGCCATTCCAGGTGTTGACCACTCTGTTGCCGAAGTCGTATTTTCTGCAATTGAGTTTAGACCGGTTTACCTTGAGTTTGTATCGATTGTTTGCCCCTGTATTATTGAGGTTGAAGCTGAAGTAGTCGTTGACAGCTAAGACGTTGTAGCAGACAATTTTAGATACTATGCTTAGATCGGACCACAGGCGGCACAGTTCCAGATTGTCCAAGCCCAGAATTTCAAGCCTGGTGAATATCTAGTAAAGGTAAAGGTTCCCCTCGCATATATGTGCTAGTCGTTCCCGACTCTAGGGGGCAGTGCTCATCTCCATTTCAAAGCCAAAGAGACAGCGCTGTCCGAAGATGTCTCCGTGGTCATGTGGCCGGCATGACTCAATGCTAAAGGCGCATGGAATGCTGTTACCTTCCCACCAAAGGTGATCTCTATTTTTCTACTTGCATTTTTTATGTGCTTTCAAACTGCTAGGTTGGCAGAAGCTGGGACAAGTCACGGGAACTCACCCCGTGACGCGGCGATAGGGATTCGAACCGCTGAACTGCCGACCTTTCGATCGATAAGCTCAGCATCTTAGCCACTGAGCTACTGCATCCCACTGGGTGAATAGCTAGATTCAGGTTAAAACCTCCTTAACCTGAATCTAGATATTGGTAGCATTCTCCCAGTTTTACCTAGGTTTTAAATTTGGAGTTGCAGAGGATAGCAATGATATCTCTGTTTTTAATCACCTGCAAATAGTTCTTGCAAACTGTTCTTTTCTGAAAAGCTGACTATGGCTTGTGCAAAGCAATTAAACTCACTGCTTTTTTTTTCCATCGGTAGCCCAAGGCTATGTTGGCAGGAGATTTTGAGAAGTCCCACACATCTGGAGAACACCGGGTTAAGACGGACTTTCTGAAGCCCTCTGAGAAATCCCACACGGCATAATCCTCTCGCTTCTACTGAAGATTATGGGCTGCCAGCCAGCAGATTAGCAAATCTTATCCTGAAAGCCTCTCAAGAATTACAGTGAAATCGTATACCGGTTCACCTCTGCGGAAGTTGGAAAGGTTATCTAGAAATTTCTTCCTTGCTGTTCCACCACCGATCACAAGAGAGCAGCATCAACACATCAATAAACTTGGTTCTATCTTGATTCCGGCACAGAAGAGATAACCAGTTGGATAAATGATCGAACCCAGTGATGGCTAACCTTTTTGCCATCGTGAGCCAAAAGTGGGGGAAGCACGGGGGAGTTGCGCGCACATGTGCCCACACCCATAATTCTATGCACCCCACTCCCCTGCGCATGCATGCGTGACACCCCTGTGCTCCCCGTTTTTGGCACATGATGGCCCAGTGGGCCTGTTTTTTGCCCTCCCCAGGTTTCAGAGGCTTTCTAGGAGCCTGGGGAGGGCAAAAACCGCCTTCCCCACCACCCCGGAGGCCCTTCAGAGGCCAGAAATGGCCCATTTGCTGACTTCTGGTGGGACCAGAAAGCCCGAAAATCAGTTGGCCGGCGCACGCATGCGCGCTGGAGCTGAGCTCATGTGCCTACTGATATGGCTCCATGTGCCACCTGTGGCACGCGTATCATAGGTTTGCCATCACGGATCTAACCACTAGGCAAGTTGTCAGTCAGTATTACTAATAAGTCTTTTTCTAGTCTACTCTGAAGATAATAAAAAAAAACCCCATTCCACAAAACAAGCACTTATGGTTAAGATCTCTTCAAAGCTTGCACAGGTAGTCCTCGACTTACAATCGCAACTGGGCCCCAAAGTTTCGGTTGCTAAATGAGACCGTTGTGAATTTTGCTCCATTTTACGACCTTTAAAGCAGTTAAAACTAGATGACCCCTCACTTCCTGGACATAAATTGTTTTAATTCCTATCTTCAAAACGAGGCTATAGAGCACTGCACACAGAACAACTAGACACAAGAACAGTTTTTTCCCAAATGCCATCACTCTGCTTAACAACTAATTCCCACAATACAGTCAAATAATTTACTAAGACTATATTACTATTATTCTTCTCTTCCTTCCTAGTATCTATCTCTTCCCACTTATTACTATAACCATGTTGCTTGTATCTTTCAATTTATATTGTTTTTATTTGTTTCCTAGTACAACTTGATAGCTTATTAGTAATCTTGACTATCACTAAAAAGATCACCCTTGTATCTTTTTATTCTCAATGAATGTATTTTATTCTCCTTATATACACTGGCAGCATATGCACCAACAACAAATTCCTTGTGTGTCCAATCACACTTGGCCAATAAAGAATTCTGTTCTGTTCTGTTCTGTTGTTCTGTTCTGTTCTGTTCTGTTCTGTTCTGTTCTGTTCTGTTCTGTTCTGTTCTACTCTACTCTACTCTACTCTACTCTACTCTACTCTACTCTACTCTACTCTACTCTTATTCTATTCTATTCTATTCTATTCTATTCTATTCTATTCTATTCTATTCTACTCTATTCTAATTCTATTCTATTCTATTCTATTCTACTCTACTCTACTCTACTCTACTCTACTCTATTCTATTCTATTTCTATTTCTATTTCTATTTCTATTTCTATTTCTATTCTATTTTTATTCCAATCTCTATTCTATTCTATTCTATTCTATTCTATTCTATTCTATTCTATTCTATTCTATTCTATTCTATTCTATTCTATTCTATTCTATTCCTATTTCTATTTCTATTCTATTCTATTTTTATTCCAATCTCCATTCTATTCTATTCTATTCTATTCTATTCTATTCTATTCTATTCTATTCTATTCGCCATCAAGAATGCAGCCAGACTAGAAAGATGCTTAGCAAAATAATAGCTCAGAAGGGGGTGGAAAACCCAGAAGGAATTAGCATTTGAAATAAAAATGGCAAATCTCTTTCCAGGAGGTCGGGCATGCAAGGAGGATGAGTTCGGAGAAGAAACAGAGCACCCTTGTCCCCTTCTGAAATGTATCCTCTCCTGCACATTTGCAGACTTGGCTGTGGCAACAGCCACACATTTAGCCCAGCCGGCTGGAGAGAGAGAGGGAGGGAGGGAGGGAGGGAGGGAGAGAGAGAGAGGGAGAGAGAGAGAGAGAGAAGGAAACCCTCCACTCTTCGAATCAAGGAGGATTCGAAGGCATCCTGACTCCACCCCAGTCCCAGCTTCTCACCCGTCCCACTCTCTGTGACCAAAAAGAAAGATTTGACACTCAAACGGGGAAGCAGCATGGGGAAACAGCTCCCGGAGGGGTTCCAGGAATTCTGCAAGCATGACGTAAGTCCGTTACTTGACTCTTCTTTGGGGTGTGGGAGGGCAAGACTTGTGCGTGCGTGCGCCTCCAAAGTGTGATTGTTTTTTTTTTTTAATTTGATTTATATGCCGCCCTTCTCCGGAGACTCAGGGCGGCTTACAATGCGTTAAGCAATAGCCTTCATACTTTTGTATATTTATATTTATACAAAGTCAGCTTATTGCCCCCAACAAACTGGGTCCTCAATTTACCCACCTTATAAAGGATGGAAGGCTGAGTCGACCTTGAGTCTGGCTGGGATTGAACTCGCAAGTAATTGCAGGCAGCTGGATCTTAAATGCTGCCTTTGTAGGAGGCATTACCCCCCTACGCTACTCAGGCTCTTTCTCAGGTTTGGTCTTTCTGTAAGCAGGTGCTCCATAACTAAGGAGACATTTGCTGGCAGTGAGAACAATTTGTCAGTGGGACAGCTTGCCCCCAGAGGTTGTGGGTATTCCATCATTGGAGGTTTTCAAGAAGAGAATACGGAATAACAGAGTTGCATTAACAGAAGGATAGAATCAAGATCAGGTGAAGTGTTAATACCTCAGAACCTATCCCATTTCAGACAAATGGTTGTCCAATTTCTTCTTAAAAACTTCCAGTGTTGGAGAATTCACAACTTCTGGTGGCAAGTTGTTCCACTGATTAATTGTTTTAACTGACAGGAAATTTCTCCTTAGTTCTAAGCTGCTTCTCTCCTTGATTCGTTTCCACCCATTGCTTCTTGTCCTGCCCTCAGGTGCTTTGGAGAATAGCTTGACTCCCTCTTCTTTGGGGCAGCCCCTGAGATATTGGAACGCTGCTATCATGTCACCCCTAGTCCTCCTTTTCATCAGACTAGACATATCCAGTTCTAGCAACCATTCTTTATATGTTTTAACCTCCAGTCCCCTAATCATCTTTGTTGCTCTTCTCTGCACTCTTTCTAGAGTCTTCACATCTTTTTTACATCATGGCGACCAAAACTGGATGCCGTATTTCAAGTGTGGCCTTACCACAGCATGATAATGTGGTATTAACACTTCATGTGATCTTGATTCTATCCTTCTGTTAATGCAGCCTAGGACTGGAGATCATTTGCCTGCGGTGATATGGGTGATCATATCATTTGCCTGCAGTGATACTGCTTGAGTGGGGAGAGGTGAACTAGAAGACCTCCAAGGTCCCTCCCAGCCCTAGGATTCTAAAATTCTATTGTGTGACCTGTCCGAAACTGGTCTTTCCTGAAGATCTTTCTGCTCCTTTCAGGCTCACGCTGCCAAGAAGGGATTCTACAAAAGAGTCCATATTTGGGCTGTGTTAACTTTCATTCTGCTCCTCTCCCTCACCTTGACCATCCTGGGTGTCTCCTATTTTTGGAAACCTGCTCCCCAAAAGGTAAGTTCTATTCTCAGGATTATATAGAGGAGATATTTTAAAGGGAGGGGGGAGTGGATATTTCTATCCCACGCTTGAAAAAGACACCGAGAAACTTGTCGAAGTTTTATGGCAGTGGGATCTTAGCTGTGGAAAAGGCAGTGATTTCTTTTTCCTAGCACACTTAATTGTGAGAAATTCCTTGCCATTTTGTTTTAATTAACTCTCCAGGAACTGGAGGAGAAATCCACTCCACCACGCATTAAAGAAGTCGCTTGTTTTGGGAAAGTGATTGATCTCTAGCCAGTTTAAATTGGACTTTCATGAGTTTGCAGCTGAAAACTTGCCCTGTTTTATGGAATAGTTATGAGAATTACTTTCTGCCAATACCACCCCCAAATATACATATATATCCACTTTGTTTGTCATCTCAACCCAGCATGGTGTGAAGAGATCCCTACAGATGAAAATGTGATTAAGAAAATATTAGAATGTGCAGAAATGAATAGATTAACACTTGCAATTAAAAGAAAGGAAGAATCTGATTACTACAACATATGGGATTTATTTTATCAATGGTTAGAGAATAAATATGAAAGCAAGGTATAATAAAGTTAAATAAGTGAAGAAGAGAAATGTTACAATAATAGATATGTTAAGTGTTAAGTCTTAGTATTAAAATAAGAGTAGATATAAATAATGAATATGGTGGTAAGCTTTAACTGTCATGACACAAAAAATTTATACCCAGACTACACACTGTTGAATGAATGATGAAATGTTTGTATTAAAAGAAAATAAAACTTTATACAAAAAAAACCAAACAAACAAACAACCCAGCATTGTGGAGGATATGGTGGTTAAGGAACTGGGTTTGCTTAGAAAGATTTGCATTCTAATCCACCCTCAGCCCCAGAAACTCTCTGGGTGAACGGGAGTCAGTTATTCTCTGAGAGGAAAATTGAACAATGAAATACTATTTACCAAATTCTAAATGTAGGAACCCCCAAATTTAGGCTGGAGTACAAAATCTGTGGATCAAATCATTAACCAGGAATGCTTTCCAGACTGACCACAATTCTGCATCAGATTTCATTTTTAAATATGAGGCTTTTTTTTTATGCAGTCCCATAACTTAATTAGCCCCATTTTTCCACAGAAGGCCTTTCCAACATACACCCAAAATATTATATAATCCTGCAGGTTTATTTCTGAAGTGATACAGCGCTTGATAAAAACAAAAAGGCACGGATGGTTTAATAGATTTGGGAGAGGAAGTTCTTTGGGAACGCCTTCTTAAATCAGTTCTACTACTATCCGTAAAGGCAGCCGAGAAATGACCATCAGCCAAAAACTGGCTGGCAGGCTATGCCGTCCTGCCTTCCCTATCCAAGGCCAGCATCTGTTTCCAATAAGCTGCCTGCTGTTCAGGAGGCAGGACTGCAAAAACCATTTGCATTCCAGACGCCTGCAACCCCAGGGATATTACTGGAGAGGACAGACTGCGTTGGTAACTTGATGTACCCATGTGGGTGCCAACTAATTAAAAAAGGAAAAGAAAAGAAAAAAAAAAAGATCTTAGGATATAGAAAAAAATTACATATGTATAATCCATTGCCCGAGAGGGACGCGGTGGCTAGGTGGCTAAGATGCTAGGCTTCTCAATTGAAAGGTCGGCAGTTCAATGGTTCGAATCCCTAGTACTGCGTAACGGGGTGAGCTCCCGTGACTTGTCCCAGCTTCTGCCAACCTAGCAGTCCGAAAACATGTAAAAATGCAAGTAGAAAAATAGGGACCACCTTTGGTGGGAAGGTTAACAGTGTTCCATGTGCCTTTGGCATTTAGTCATATCAGCCACATGACCATGGAGTCGTCTTCAGACAGCACTGGCTCTTCAGCTTTGAAACGGAGATGAGCACCACCCCCTAGAGTCTGGAACGACTAGCACATATGTTCGAGGGGAACCTTTACCATTACCTTTAATCACTGGTCCGTTCCTCTTCTAGTCAGTACATTATCAGTTATGAGCAGTGGTGGCACAGTGGTTAGAATGCAGTACTGCAGGCTACTTCTGCTGACTGCCGACTGCCTGAAATTCGGCAGTTTGAATCTCACCAGGCTCAAGGTTGACTCAGCCTTCCATCCTTCCAAGATCGGATAAAATGAGAACCCAGATTGTTGGGGGCAATAGGCTGTCTCTGTAAACCACTTAGAGAGGGCTGGAAAATATAATCAGTCTTCATATACAGTGGTACTTCGGTATTCATTTTTAATTGGTTCCAGGACATGAGATGAGTACTAAAAATGATGAGTACCAAACAAGCCACATGACTTACTGCACAATGTTTTGTTTTGCCGGGAAGGACTTCTTGTCTGCTCCCTATTTTATGATTCTGATCATGATTTATCACTTGTTGCTTGTATGTACACTGAGAGCTTATGCACCAGAGTCAAATTCCTTGTGTGTCCAATCACACTTGGCCAATAATGATTCTATTCTATTCTATTCTATTCTATTCTATTCTATTCTATTCTATTCTATTCTATTCTATTCTATTCTAATTTTCTATTCTACTCTCTCTTCTTTCTTCTCTTCTCTTCTATATTTTGTCCTCTATTCTATTCCCTATTTTCTCTTCTCTTCTGTTTTCTATTCTATTCTATTCCATTCCATTCCTGTGTCAGCAACCTCCCCAGCATGGCTGAGTTCCTATCAATTCTCTGTGGCCTTCCTACTGTAGCATGTCAACTACCAAACAAACAGTGAGTATCAGGGCAACATTTGCACATCAAAACGCATTGAGTAGCAAATTTGACCAGTTTTAAAGCAGCTGAGTACCAAGGTACCACCATACTGTACTGGGTTTATTGTCCTGCCTGTACCATCATCCACTTCTCCAGATCTAGAAGGTTGGCATATATAAATCTCAAATAACTCTTGTAACTGCCTGTCCCAAACGCCCGTGTTTTCTTCTTTCCAGAATCATTAATTCATACCGTACACAACATACCTCGTTCCAGCTTCCCCCATGTTGCCTTCTTTCCCAAAAGAGTTCAACTTTCCATACAAATCCAGGAAATTGGGTAGTCCAAAAATGCACGATTGAGCAAAGCATATTGTTGTAAATGCAGACACTGCTTTCAATCAAAGATGGGAGACTCTTGGCTCTCCAGATATTGTCGAACATTAACCACTGGTGAAATCTGAACCAATTTGCTACCGGTTCACTGGCCATGCATGCACGGTGCATACCAAATGCAGGCTGTGTGCACATGTGTAGTGCCAAATGTGCAGTGCCAAATGAATGCTGCGTGCGCAGTGCGTGCCAAGCACATGCTGTATGAGCATGCACAGTGAGCACCAAACACGCACTGCATGCACACACATGCACAGTACGCATCAAAAGGAGGCTTGGGAAGGTAAGTAGAACAGCAAGGGGGAGATCAGCTGTGCTGCGTGACTTAGCTTCGCTAGAAAGCAGGATTCCCTACTTTCTAGCAAAGCTAAACCATGCAGCAGAGCTGATTGTCGAAAATACTGATTCAGAGGAACCGGTAGTTTTTATCACTACCGGTTCGCTCGAACCAGAGCAAACCAGTAGCATTTCACCCCTGACACTAACTCCAATCACCAGCCAGGAGAATGGGAGCTGTGGGGCAACATTTGCTCCTGTCCCCTGCTTCAAATCATCCCCGTGGAGCAAACAGTCAGCATCAGGAAGCTTCTGTTTGTCCAGACATCTGTAACACTTTCCAGAAAAAACAAATTGGATGAAAGTCTGGTTTCAAATGTCTTTTTAGCAAACAACAAAGAAAGGACAGCCGAGCAATTTGAAAGGGGAAAAAAATCACTTTCATCCTTGTCCCAAAACGTAAATATGGAGAGAAAGACAGGAACCTTCATACTTTCATTCTGGAGTATGGTGGACTTAGCCCAACACACTGAAGCTAAGTGCAGGAGGAAGATATCCACCATTAAGCCATCTTATCTGCCTTTCCTTCGGGCTTTTTCCATTTATTTTAATTGCCCTGTGACATCTGTAAGATGATAAGCATCAGTGATTTGCACATGGAAGGACTGATTCCCATCGCTCCAAAATACAGACGTAGCTCACAAGTCACAACAAAATGCTCTTGTCAGGGTTCCAAGTAATACACCCATAGCAAACAGAACTCCGAGGTAGATAGGTTCCTCAAAGAATAGTTTTATATCATATTGACAGGCTGGTAAAAACCGACTCTGTCCCCACAGTTTCACCTAATTAAAGTAAAAGTTTTTCCCCTTCCCCAAAGAATCAGTCACATGGTCCAATCAAGGTATCATCTGGTTACCTGGTAACTTCACTCCTCTTCTCTCCGACCACCTGTGGAAATGTCCTTGGTTCCCAGGAGTAAGTATTTTGTTTTGGCTACAAAATGCCAGCTAACTCTATTCCCTCAGCTCCAGTGTGGCAACACTGACACTTCAAAATGGCTTCCTTCCTTCCTTCCTTCCTTCCTTCCTTCCTCCCCTCCCTCCCTCCCTCCCTTTCTTTCTTTTTTCTTTCTTTTTTCTTTTTTTTTTCTTTCTTTCTTTCACAGCCCCCGTTTTTGGCCTAGAAGCCTCCTGGGAGCAAAAACAGACTTCCCCCAATAGATAGTAAAAAATGCTTTAAAAAGTTTTTTTTTTAAAGTTCCCAGGATTGTGCGGCACAGCTGATTGTCACAGCTGATTGTCGGAATCTTTTTTTTACTTTTTTAAAGCATTTTTTTACTACCTATTGCCCAAATGAGTAGTAAAGAAATTCTTTAAAAAAGTTAAAAAAAAAAGTTCAGACGATCAGCTGTGCCGTGCCATCTTCAGAACTTTTTTTTTTACTTTTTAAAGCATTTTTATTATCAGTTCAGTGAACCAGTCACATTTATTACTACTGGTTCTGCCAAACCACCCTGAACCGGTAGCATTTCACCCCTGAACCAAACTCTGATGAAATTAGAGATAGCTGCACATTCCCACTACCTGATTGGCCGCTCTTACCTGCTGGAATAAGTATAAGACAGCCAAGAGTAAGATCACACCTGGAATACTGCATCCAGTTTTGGCCCCCACCTTACAAAACAGATGTTGAGACTTTTGAAAAAGAAGCAACTAAGATGATTAAAGGCCTGGAGACTAAAACATATGAAAAACGGTTGCAGGAATTGGGTATGGCCAGTCTAGAGAAAAGGAGGACTAGGGGTGATGTGATAGCAGTGTTCCAATATCTCAGGGGCTGCCACAAAGAAGAGAGTTCAACCAGGGGTGAAATCCAGAAAGTTCCGACATGTTCTGGAAAACCGATAGCAGAAATTTTGAGTAGTTTGGAGAACCGGCAAATGCCACCTCTGGCTGGCCCCAGAGTGGTGTGGGAATGGGGATTTTTGTAGTATCCTTCCCCTGGAATGGGGTGGGAATGGAGATTCTGCAGTATCCTTCCCCTGCCACACCCACCAAGCCACACCACACCCACCACAGAACCGGTAGTAAAAAAAAATTGGATTTCACCACTGGGGTCAACTTATTTTCCAAAGAAACCAAAAGGCAAGGCAAGAAACAATAGATGGAAACTAATCAAGGAGAGAAGCAACCTGGAATTAAGGAGAAACTTTCGGAGGACAATTAACCCATGGAACAGCTTGCCACTAGAAGTTGTGGGTGCTTCATCACTGAAGGTTTTTAAGAAAAGACTGGACAGCCACACGTCTAAAGACCTCCAAGCTCTCTTCCGATTGATCGGAAGAGTCTACAGCAGACATGTGCCTCAAACTTTGTCACGCCAAGAACAGCATGTGTCCTCTGAATGACATGTTACGGTCTTCCGACATTCGAGCAGAGCCAGGAATAACACTGTACCCAGGACAATAAATCCGTTTTCATTTTAATTTCCAATTAATTAGCATTGAATTGAGCTAATTAAATCTCATTAATATGACAACTCCCTCTGCCTTTCATCATCTTCCCTTTCTGATGCATTAAACATTGCAATTTGGGTGGGGGGGGAGATATTTTTAGAGGTCCCTGGGGACTGGAGCCGTGTGATGAGGCCATAAAGAAAGTCCCTGCTGCCTCAGGATAACAGCGAAACAACGCCATGAATATTTCAACTTTATTGCCTCAGAATCAAATAGGGTTTGTACAAAACCGTTCTTCTCGCAGTTTATATATTCTCTCTCGGAGCTTGGCCACAATTCTGCATTAGCAGGACCCAAACTCTGTTTTTCAAAAGAAGAAGAATGAAATCGAGTCAGCCATAAACATAACCACCACCACCACCACCCCTCAAAAAAGTAACTTGCAAACAGAGTGGAATTTCAAGATCTTTTTTCCAGTCGTGTCTTCGGATGCCACGAGGTCTGGCCTAAAACACAAATCTGTCCTCAGGGATTATCTCATGAGGCAAACCTAACTGCTCCACACACACACACCCCTCACCACCCCCAAGAATCTACCTTAAATTTTCCATGCTGTGAAACCTATTGGTGTATGAAGTTTCAAGAATTCACTAACAGTCTGAATGGAAGAAAAGGCTGCAATTCGGATGAAAAGGATGCAGAATATTTTCAAGTGTAGAAATATTCTACCTGGGCTCCAAGATCACCACAGATGGGGACTAGAGCCAAGAAATGAAAAGACGCTTGCTCCTGGGGAGGAAAGCTATGGAAAATCTAGACAGCATACTAAAACGCAGAGACATCACGCTGCCAACAAAAGTGCGTATAGTCAAGGCGATGGTTTTCCCCATTGGAATGGATGGCTGTGAAAGTTGGACCATAAGAAAGGCTGAGCACCAAAGAATTGAGGCCTTTGAACTCTGGTGCTGGAGAAGACTCCTGCGAGTCCCTTGGACTGCAAGAAGATCAAACCGGTCAGTCCTAGAGGAGATCAACCCTGACTGCTCTTTAGAAGGCCAGATCCTGAAGATGAAACTCAAATACTTTGGCCGCCTAATGAAAAGGAAGGACTCCCTGGAGAAGAAGCCTAATGCTGGGAAAGATTGAGGTCAAAAGAAGAAAGGGATGGCAGAGAACAAGGTGGCTTAAATGGAACTCCAGAGGATGGTAGAGGACAGGAAGGCCTGGAGGAACGTCATATATTATTATTATTATTATTATTAATTAGATTTCTATACCGCCCTTCTCCTACCGGACTCAGGGCGGTGAACAGCCAATTAAAAACCAATACAAAAAAGTTAAAAACATACTAAAACCAATATAAATTAGGCTGAGAGTATAAAACCAAGTAAAACTCTAAAAAATTTAAAAATAGAAGGGATCAGGCAAGTCCAGCAAGTTGAAAGAGATGAGTCTTCAGAGCCCGACGAAAAGTCCGGAGGTCAGCAATTGTTCTCAGTTCTGGAGGAAGATCGTTCCAGAGGGTGGGGGCTACCACAGAGAACGCTCTCCCCCTGGGGGTCGCCAGGCGGCATTGTCTGACTGACGGCACCCGGAGAAGGCCCTCTCTGTGGGAGCGAACCGGCCGGTGGGAGGCAATTGGTGGTAGAAGGCGGTCCCATAAGTACCCTGGTCCTAAGCCATGGAGCGCTTTAAAGGTGATTACCAACACCTTGAAACGCACCCGGAAGTCAACCGGCAACCAATGCAGCTCACGCAGGAGAGGTGTCACGTGGGAGCGCCCCGTCGCTCCCATAATCCCCCGCGCGGCCGCATTCTGCACCAGCTGGAGCCTCCGGGTGCATCCCAAGGGGAGCCCCATGTAGAGAGCATTGCAGTAGTCCAAGCGAGACGTGACGAGCGCCTGAGTGACTGTGCGTAGGGAGTCCCGATCTAGAAAGGGCCGCAACTGGCGTATCAGGCAAACCTGATAGAAAGCCCCCCTGGCCACAGCTGTCATATGATCCTCTAAAGACAGCCGTGGGTCCAGGAGGATGCCCAAGTTGCGCACCCTTTCCGTGGGGGCCAATGATTCGCCCCCAATAACCAACGATGGAGTCAGTTGGCTATATCGGGACGCCAGCAGCCACAGCCACTCTGTTTCTCCCCATCCAGACCCGCACAGCTTCAAGGCACTGGGACATCACTTCCACGGCATCGTTGGGGTGGTCTGGGGTGGAGATGTACAGCTGAGTGTCATCAGCGTACTGATGGAATTCCACCCCAAAACCACGGATGATCTCACCCAGCGGCTTTACATAAATGTTGAACAGAAGGGGCGAGAGGACCGACCCTTGTGGCACCCCACACACTAGGTGCCTCGGGGTCGACCGCTGCCCCCCTGTCAACACAGATTGCGACCGGTCGGAGAGGTAGGAGGAGAACCACCGTAAAACGGTGCTCCCCACCCCCAATCCCTCCAACCGGCGCAACATGATACCATGGTCAATGGTATCAAAAGCCGCTGAGAGGTCTAACAGCACCAGGATAGAGGAGTACCCCCTACCCCAGGCCCTCCAGAGATCATCCACATCCATATATGGGGTCACGATGGGTCGGACACGACTTCGCAAGTAATAACAACAAGAAAATATTCTAGGGTAGAATATTTTCTTCCTTCTTTGTAGCCTGCTTGGTTCAAAATGGCTCTGAGTTGGCAACGAAAAGCACACAACACTAAAATAAAGGTAGTCCTTGACTTAGGACCACAATTGTGCCCAAAATATCTGTTGCTAAGTGAGATGATTGTTAAGCAGGTTTTGCCCCATTCTACGACTTTAGAAATGGTGATGGACTTTAGGAGAAGCCCTCCTATACAACCACCTCTTACAATACTAGACAACACAGTATCAATAGTCAAGACCTTCAGATTTCTAGGTTCTACCATATCTCAAGACCTAAAATGGACACCTAACATCAAAAACGTCATCAAAAAAGCACAACAAAGAATGTTCTTTCTGCGCCAACTCAGAAAGCTCAAACTGCCCAAAGAGCTGCTGATTCAGTTCTACAGAGGAATTATTGAGTCTGTCATCTGCACCTCTACAACTCTCTGGTTTGGTTCTGCAACCCAACAAGAAAGACACAGTCTTCAGAGGATAATTAAAACTGCAGAAAAAACAATGGCTACCAACCTGCCTTCCATTGAGGACCTGTATACTGCACGAGTCAAAAGAGGGCTGTGAAAATATCTACAGACCCCTTGCATCCTGGACATAAATCGTTTCAACTTCTACTCTCAAAATGACGCTATAGAGCACTGCACACCAGAACAACTGCAAGAACATTTTTTTCCCGGATGCCCTCACTCTGCTAAACAAATATTTCCCTCAACACTGTCAAACTAATTACTAAATCTGCATTACTATTACTATTAATCTTCTCATCGTTCCCGTCGCCCATCTCCTCCCACTTATGACTGTATGATAGTAACCTTGTTACTTGTTGGGTGATCTCCCCAGGTGCCATGTGGTGATTTCTGTTGCTAGATGGATAGAGGGCTAATCCTATCTTTGTTGGATCTTGGGTAAGGGCATTTGCTCATGAATAGACCTAGCTATCTCTTTATCCCTTAAGTGCTGACATCTGCTGTGTGTCAACCTGAACGCGTTGTGGTTGTCATTCAAGTGGGCAGGAGGGAGGGAAAACCTCGCTTACCAGTTGTCTTACCCAAACTGTGTACAGTTGCTGATTCCACCCTGCTCGCCATTTCCGCAATAGCCGCCAGGATGTGAAAACCTTGGATAGGATGGCTGCCGCTGAGGGAACCTCCATTATAGCAGCTCCAATGCTATCACCGCTGCACAGCTGAGAGGCGAACCCAGAAGTGTCTACATGGCTTCTAATATTAAAGACTATTCCTTAGTGTTTCGACAAGCTGGAGGGGCGGAGCTTTGTGTATCATACCCACGATGACGGAATGTAACTAGCATTGGGGGGAGGAATATGGGGTGGAGTCAAGGGATTAGCGGGTAGCTTTAAAAGGTGATGGGAAGCACTGCGCAGTAGCGCTGACAATAAGCTATTCTCCACGTGTGTTTGTTGGTTCGTGACGGAGCTGAAAATAAAGTTTGCTAAACCACAGATAACTTCTGGTTTGGAGTCTTATTTCACCGCGGAATTCCAGAACCTGATACTGTGGGCTATTGAGGAGGGTGGGGGCTATTACGAGTGAGCCTGCTTCCCACCTAAAAAACATGTTTCTCCATTTCTCATCCAGGGAGGTATAATATTCTGCCTTTTTAATATTTCCTATAATATTTTATTCTTCTAGGAGAGGGTGGGTGCTAACTTCCTACAGAAGTAAATCAGTAACTAACAAAGAAGAGTATTGCCAATATCACTTGGAAAAAGCACCTTTGGGACAAAGAGGCTGGCTCTATTCATTATGTAGCCATGGTTTGTTTTAACCATGTCTTGTTCAAAAAGCCACAATGGGCAGGATGCCTGTAACACCATGATGGTGAGCCTATGGCCCACGTGCCGGAAGTGACATGCAGAGCCACCTCTCCAGGTATATGCATTCTCACCCGTTGCTCTTCCGGGTTCTAGCCAGCTGCTTTTCACATGCGGGGAAGTGCCAGAAACCAGAAGAGGGCATGTATCATGCCATGACATCCCTGGCATGTATCTGGTTTACAGTGCACATACCAGCTGGTTTACACACACTCATGCACATCAGAAAACAGAAGACCAGGTGATCGGCACGCATGCACACACCAGAAACTGGAAGCTCAGGTTCCCGGCGCACGCATGCACACCGGGGAAATGCTCTTCCAGTTTCTGGCGCTCCCCCACGCAAGCTCCTTTTTCGGCACTCAGTGTCAAAAAGGTTCACCAACATTGCTCTAACCCAGGGGTCTGCAACCTTAAGCACTCAAAGAGCCATTTGGATCCATCTCCCACAGAAAACAAAAAAAAAAAAAAATCAGGAGCCACGAAACCCTTCCCGTATCTGACTATTCCTTGAGCGGCTACAAAATTAGCATATGTAGTCAAATTAAATGTTCTGTTTTCTTCTGAAACTTTTCTTTTCCTGGATTTATCCATGGTTGGCCTACTGGGGGTTGAAAAGCTCAATAAATCAGGTGCCAGTGGGTGTGCCGTGCACATTGGCGGTTGTGACGCATATTTTGAGTGACAGGGAGCTGCAGCAGAGGGGTAAAAGAGCCACATGCGGCTCCAGAGCCGCAGGTTGCTGACTCCTGCCTTAACCAAACCATGCCAAGGTTTAGCGTGCTGTTTGATCAACCACTGCAACGGATTCATACTCTTCCCCAATCTGTTTTTCAGATTTATGAACTGGAGCACATGTTCGTCACCAACATGGAAAAACAGAAGATATTACTGAAGATCGATCCCCTCACCTGGATGGAGACCTTTCATACTGGGAAGGGTCGTGAGGAAGTCCTGGAAATACACGATTTTAAGAATGTATGTATATCCATTTCCGGGATAGAGTTAGGTCAGCCTGGTTCCTATCTTGGCTACAGCCTGCCTGAATAATCCCCTTTTGTTTTAAAGGCCAAAATACAAGGTGTTGATTTTCTGCACAGAATAAATTTAGCAAATTGGCCGGTTTTGTGTTGTGTGCTAAGCCAATAAACTACATTACAGCTTACTTCAGTCGGTGGAACCAGCAGGACGGAGTCAAACCTGAAATTTCTTGATTCAGAGCGGAGTCTCTTAGCTAACAGGCAATGCTAGTTTGTTTGTTTTTTTTTTTTAAAAAGGAGAAGTCAGCAGGAAGGGGAAAATGTTCATTATAACACAAGGCATTCAAGCAAAACCCCCATGGTGAACCTTCTAAATCGGAGGTGCTTTTTTTAATTTATTTTACGTTCAGACAGCAAATCAGAGGCGTAGAGAAGTATTTATAGACTGCCGGAAAGGTTTACGCTGCTGTGCCCCACTTTTGCTGCAAACGAAAATGGATATATATCCTGAATTAGAATAACCATGGGCTTAGCAGAGATATACCTCTGTTGCGTTTGTTTCCTCTTTGCCACCTTTACCTGGTTATATTTTTGCTTTCCTTGCAGGGAATAACGGGTCTCTTTTTCATGGGCGATCCCAAATGCTTTCTCCAAAATCAGATTAAAGGGATACCAGAAGCATTGCCGATGGAGACGGAGGCGCCGGAGGTATGCAGAAGGAAAAAATGTGCTGAATTAAATAAAGACTCTCTGGCCGGGTGAGCAGATTTATAGCAGCTTGGAAAAGACAGAAGAGAGTAATCCCCGTTGGTTTTTAAATCACTCAGAGGCCAGAGAGAGGCTGAAATTCAACATATGCTAAACGGAGTCTTCCCTAAAACAAGGAAGATGGAATTAACCCATAAGGCCAAACGCAATCCAGCTGAGATGAGGGTAGCCAGGAAAGAATAAGTGAAATATCAACCATATGACATTTATAGGTTTTCAATGTGTGTGTGTGTCCCTTTAATTGGACTCACAGCCTTCCCGTTTTTTCCAAGAACCCCAATCTTTCAGAGTAGAGTAGGGTAGGGTAGGGTAGGGTAGGGTAGGGTAGGGTAGAGTAGAGTAGAGTAGAGTAGAGTAGAGTAGAGTAGAGTAGAGTAGAGTAGAGTAGAGTAGAGTAGAGTAGAGTAGAATAGAATAGAATAGAATAGAATAGAATAGAATAGAATAGAATAGAATAGAATAGAATAGAATAGAATAGAATAGAATAGAATAGAATAGAATAGAATAGAATAACAGAGTTGGAAGAGACCTTGGAGGTCTTCTAATCCAATCCCCTGCCCAGGCAGGAAACCCTACACTTGCTTGCCTTCACACTGGGTGTACAAAACATCTAAGCAGATAGAGAATATTTATAGCTCAGGTTGAAATGAGGAGTCTTTGGTATTGAGACTTTAGAAAAAGTGCAGAGGAGAGCAACCAGGATGATCAGGGGACTGGAGGCTAAAACATACGATGAATGGTTGCAGGAACTGGGCATGGCTAGTTTAGTGAAGAGAAGGACCAGGGAAGACATGATAGCAGTCTTCCAATATTTGGGGGGCTGCCACAGAGAGGAGGGGGGGTCAAGCTATTTTCCAAAGCACCTGAAGGCCAGACAATGGATGGAAACTGACCAAGGAGAAATTCAACCTAGAAATGAGGAGGAACTTTCTGACAGTGGGAACAATCAACTGCTGGAACAGAAGTTGGCTTCAGAAGTTGTGGGAGCTTCATCACTTGAGATTTTCAAGAAGAGATTGGACTGACATTTGTCAGAAATGGTGTAGGGTCTCCTGCTTGGGCAGGGGGTTGTATTAGATGACCTAGAAGGTCCCTTCCAACTCTATTAATCTGTATCTGAGCTTGATTGATTTCTGGAGACGTTTCATTACCCAACTAGGTAACATCATTAGTGCTAGTACGGAGTGGGATTTTCTCTCATATTCTACTGGCTTGCCCTGTTAGTGTGATGGGAGTATTGGGTATAATGCCAAGATTAACATTAGCAATAGCGCTTAGACTTATCAGTATATACTGCTTCACAATGCTTTACAACCCTCTCTAAGCGGTATACAGAGTCAGCCTCTTGCCCCTAACAATCTGGGTCCTCCTTTTACCCACCTGGGAAGGATGTAAGGCTGGCTGAGTCAACCCTGAGCCAGTCAGGATCGAACTGCTGGCAATGAGCAGAGTCAGCCTGCAATACTGCATTCTAATGAA
Organism: Masticophis lateralis; assembly: GCA_030761175.1. Lineage (NCBI taxonomy): Eukaryota > Metazoa > Chordata > Lepidosauria > Squamata > Colubridae > Masticophis > Masticophis lateralis. Next base: position 11,220,731 of record JAUDYJ010000011.1, read on the forward strand.
AGCTGTATGAATCTTTTTGAAAAATCTGAAATGCTTTCACCCAGGTTACTAGTCACCTGGGCTGAGTTACTATTTAGGAAACTCGCCTTCGGTCCCTTGATACCATGTTTCCCTGAAAATAAGACCTCCCCAGATAATAAGCCCAATCGGGCTTTTGAGCGGATGAGCTAAAATAAGCCCTCCCCAAAAATAAGCCTTCCCAAAAAATATTTAAACGCATGTACAGCTGGTCCCCACCATTTCCTCTGGTTGGGGTTAGAGAGACAGAGCTGGAAATCAGGTAAGACAGCAAGAGGAGCCCCAAAATAAGAAGACCTCCCCAAAAATAAGGCCAAGTGATTATTTCGGGGTTCAAAATATAAAACTGGGTCTTATTTTCAGGGAAACATGGTAGTTTCATATCTATTCTCCCTTCCATTCCTTTCCGAGCCTCTCCCAAGTCTGGTTCTTAGCATGGACAACATTGTTAAACTCCGGGAGTTTAATTTCTTCCCAGGACAAATACTCTGAGACACACAAGATGCCTCAAAGATAACTCAGCTTCACATGTCTGGGAATTCTCTCTTATTTTTTTCATTCCAGAAAAGTAAACTCAGTCCTAGCTGTAATAGTGTCACACTGCAAATAAAACACAGAACTTTTAGGAAAGGGAAAAATGCACTAAAACTTTTTTTCCTACCGTTTCCACCTACCAATAAGTACCCACGCTAGTTAAATGCAACCTCTCTATACTTTTAAAAATGTGCAAATATTTTCAGGATCTCTCTCTTTTTTAAAAGAGTTCAATCCCCATTCTGAGTTCAAAGCGCCACATTATGCGAGCAAAACAGCCCTTCCGAAAGTGAAAGGGATTGCTTCAAATCATTTCAGAAGCGTTTTTTTGAGGTGGAAAACTCTCTCTTCCAATCTCAAAAAAACCCCGCTTCCATAGTGATCCAAACATCCTATTTCACACTTAAACTGGTGTGTCGAATCTGCAAGGGCTTCAGTTCAAACTGTTTTTTCATGTTTCTCGCATTACACGGAAGACTAGCAAATTGAGGGGTCGGGGGGTGGGCAAAAAAGGATATTTTTATATTCCTGCAAGACTCTGGCTGGCGCTGAGACACTTCATTAGATGCGTTTCCCATTCTCCTGGCAGGAATTGCTGGGCCATCTTGCCTGCTCGTTCTTGTTTCATTTTATTTTTCTGTTTGGCGGCTAATGGATCAAGAAAGCACGCCTTCGTCTTTTGTGAGTGTGGCATACTTCCATTTTTAGTGTTGTGGCCTGAAAGCGGCCAGCGGAACTGGTAGTAGATTTGGACAGTGAGGAGGTTGAGGAGGAACATGGGCCAGTCCTGGAGTCTGGGGAAGGCTCTGATGAGCCCTCTGCATTGGAGGCAGAGATGGGGCCAGGGCTGTATGAGAGTTATCAGCTGCCTTTGGAGTCAGACATCAATGAGGCAGAAGAACAGCTGGAGCCTGTTCCCAGTGTGCGCATGTGCAGAGTTGCCAGATGAAGGGAAGAGCTAAAGAACAAGGGTTGACTCGGGAGTAAGGCCACAGGTAGATGGTGAATGGTCCCTTCCAGAGGGAATAAAAGAGGAGCGAAAGGGGAATGGAGACAATTAGTTCGCTTAATTGGTTATGACTCTCCGAGACTCCTTGTCAAATTTTGAAGATATCGGCCTGGCAGCTCTCTAAGCCAGATAAGATCTGTGACTGTAAATTCACCCTTGAAAGACTTTGCTAAATGTGAATGAGTATTGTGGTCCGCCAGCAGCCTGCAGAGCTGGCAGTGGAGTTGGACAGCGATGAGGCTGAGGAAGAACAAGGGCCAGTCCTGGAGGCTGGGGAAGGCCCAGATGAGGGCTCTGCGTCGGAGGCAGAGATGGGGCCAGGGCCATCGGGGAGTGAGGTGTGGACTCCAGAGCCTCCAGAGGCGGATAGCAGAGAGGCAGAGGAACAGGAGGAGCCTGTTCCTAGTGCACGTATGAGAAGAGCTGCCAGAAGGCAGGAGCAGCTAAAGCAAAAAGGACGACTCGGGAGTAAGGCCAAGAGATGATTGGCCCCTCCCATAAGGCTTAAAAGACCAGCAACGGCTCTTGGGCTCTTTGTCGGAAAACAACATTGATAGACTTGTTCTTGTCTTGCTGCACTTATCTCTTGTCAGCGTCTTCTGCTTCTGAACTTTTGCCAAGAGAAGCCTTTGGCAGTTTGCCTAATTATACCAAGGTTGGTGATTAGACTGAAGAATTTGTGTTATGAAGAGTTTGATTTAGTTTGAACTAATCTGAGAATGAGTTAATTCTCAGCGGTTCTAATAAAGTTTGTTTGTTTTGGAACTGTTCATGTCGACTACTACCTACTTGGGCTTGGGTCACAACAATGAGAGGAATTCACAGTAACTTAATAAAAAGATATTTTTGTCGGGACAAGGAGCCTGCTTCCTGGTTTGGGAATGCCTAAGTCAGAACATTTAGTCCAGGAAAAAAAGAATGATACCCCAGAAAAAAAATATAATAACCTGGAGAGCAAAGATCTGGATTAAAGTGCTGCACCAGCATAATACTTATGGCGTTGAGAATATGTCCTGTCTTGCAGGCAGAGGAAATAGCCGTCACCTATTTTGATCAATCGGTGCTCTGGGTTCCAGGAGAGAAACCCATTGAAAATAAAGATTTTCTGAAGGATTCCAAGATATTTGACCTCTGCAAAAACGTGACTGCGTATTGGGTCCATCCAACTCTGCTAAGAGGTAAGGCTGTCTTCTCTCAACGTTATACGGCCGGAAATTTATCCGATGTCACAAAGGGCATTTTCTGGCCCATTTTTGCATCTAGCAGGGGTGCCCCATTATTTATCTATTTCTCATCTTTGTTTTTTATAAATATGTCGGACCTGCCCCAGTCTGAGTCCTTAGGTGAGGAAAACTCTTGGCTCCATTTGGTTGAAACGAAAAGTATTTTTACTAAGAGATGATGGTTGGAAAAAGCCAGGTGGAATCTAAGGTTCCCATTCAACAATACAGATCTATGTCCCTTGGTTCCCTTTCCTTCCCCCCAATAGCAGTCTATCTTTAGCCAATCCAATGTTACCGAAATGTTTTGGGAAACGCTGAGGGGTTGAGGCTGGTGAAATTCCACTCTCAGGGTAAACGGCCTTGAAGATGCCTGGCATGAACCAGATTCTCAAATGCTCTGTTCTTCAACCTTTTACCCCCTTCTGAAATTCCCACCATAGACACATACAGATTTATTACTCATTTGCTCCCCTTCCCTTCCCCGGTGCTTTGATGGCAGGAGGCCAGCGAGGCGCCAAGCCAAAGATGGTGGACCTAATAACTGAACATAGCAAACATATCTAATATGCCTTCTTCCTCCTGTTTTCCCCACAAAAACAACCCTGTGAAGCGGGTTGGACTGAGAGACAGTGACTGGCCAAAGGTCACCTAGCCAGGTTTCAAGCCTAAAATGGGACTAGAATTCCCAGTCTCCTGGTGACTGGTCCGAAGTCACTCAGCCAGCTTTCATGGCTAAGGCAGGACTAGAACAGTCTCCTGGTTTCTAGCTTGGTGCCTTCACCACTAGACCCTTCTTTCTAAAGGGCAGGAAAATGTAGTTATAAGGGGGCAACTATCGTCCGATACGCTCTCACAGAGAGGGCCTCCTCAGGGTGCCGTCGGCCAGACAATGTCAGCAGGCGGCCTAGCACACCGAATCGTAAAGTGCTATAATGAATGAATTCATAACAAATTACTTGCTGGGTAAATTGTGGGGTTCAAACACCACTTAACTGCCTGAAATGACAATGTGTAACTTACAGAAAGATTTGAAATTGACAAGGACAGAGACAGACCGACATATCCAGCCAGCCTTGATGATTCTCCGATGACTTCTGTAAATTGCTTGGAAAGTTTTTAAGCAGCAAAGCTGCCAGAAATATTTTTAAATGCAGCAAGGCTTAGCATCATTAAGCCAACAATGCTTTCCATCATATTCTGAAGTGGCATTTGGAATCGCTGAAGGGCTGGATGAGCTTAGTCAAGCCAAAAATTAAATCCAGAACAGCAGAGATGCTCTGGCTTAAGAAACTGACCAGCCTGCGAGGAGCAGCAGCAGGGTGATTATTCTAGTCTGTTCTCCAAACCACCTGAAGGCTTGGAAAGCATGGGTGAAAACTAATCGAGGAGAGAAGCAACCTAGAACTAAGGAGAAAATTCCTGACAGTTAGAACAATTCATCAGTGGAACAACTTGCCTCTAGAATTTGCAAATGCTCCAACACTGGAAGTTTTTAAGAAGAGATTGGACAACCATTTCTCTGAAATGCTATAGGGTTTCCTGCCTAAGCAGGGGGTTGGACTAGAAGACCTCCAAGGTCCCTTCCAACTCTGTTACTCTTGTTATTCCAGGTGTCAGCAACCTGTGGCTCCGGAATTGCATGCAGCTCTTTGGTCCCTCTGCTGCGGCTCCCTGTCCCATCACTGGCTGGCCCCGCCCCTCGTCCTCCCCTCCCAGTCACTTTTTGCCCGGCATTGGAAATTGGATACAGAGAGAGGGGGAGGGAGGTACAGAGAGACATAGATAGAGAGAGAGAGAGGGAGGGAGGGGGAAGAGGGGTGGAGAAAGAGACAGTGGGGGAGAGAGGAGAAGCTAGAGAGGAGAGATACAGAGAGGGGGGAAAGAGGAAGAGAGAGATACAAAGAGGGGGAAGAGAGAGACAGAGAAAGAGAGAGAGAGAGAGAGAGAGAAGGGTTTTGTGGTTTCCAGTGTTTTTTTTTAACCTGTTCTCTTTCCTAATGACCGGCTGGGTAGGCATGGCTAGGGGGGGTCATGTGACTAGGTGGGAGTGAGTGATGTGGAGTTGCACAGGTTTTGTGGCTCCCGGTGTTTTTTTTTCCCTGCGGGAAATGGTTCCAAATAGCTCTTTGAGTGTTTAAGGTTACAGACCCCTGGGTTATCCTGATTATGGACTTCCTTCCCCAGATTCCAACATTCCAGACTTCGAAAAAGGAAATGAGGATCCGATTCCCACGGATGAGCGTAACCAAGCAGATATTCAGCAGGGACGTCGGTCCTCGAGCAAGGAAGAAAGCCAAGGCCCCAAACGCCACGCTCGGCAGCTGACTGAAGACGATTTACCAGTGAATGACTACGTAAGTCTTCGGAATTGAAAAACCAGGCCATTATCACAAGACAATTCTTGTGCCCAAGTGGAATTTTCAGCAATCTTTTCTACAGAGGCTGGGAAGTCCTGTTCCTTCACTTAAGCAAGCCCCGCCCCACCCCAACAGCCCTTGGAAAATAAGCTCAAAATTTCTTGCTTCAAAGCGTTGTGAAACAGAGGACGGTAGAGGCCAGAGTAGCCAAAAAATACGAGTGCTATGAATTTGCACCAGAAAGTGAGAGTCAGGGCAGGGAATGAACAAAAGGAAGAGTAAGAGAATAGTTGCAATGGAGATGGGTTATGTTGCATCCTGCCCTTGCCAGAAACTATTGACATAAGCGGGGGCGGGGGAGATGCAGGAAAGAGATGCACCATTGTGGTGACATATAGTGACATGGTGACTCAGTGCCTAAGACGCTGAACTTGTCGATCGAAAGGCCGGCAGTTCAGCGGTTCGAATCCCTAGTGCCGCGGAACGGGGTGAGCTCCCGTGACTTGTCCCAGCTTCTGCCAACCTAGCAGTTCGAAAGCACATAAAAAATGCAAGTCGAAAAATAGGGACCACCTTTGGTGGAAAGGTAACAGCGTTCTGTGTGCCTTTGGCATTTAGTCATGCCGGTTACATGACCACAGAGACGTCTTCAGACAATGCTGGCTCTTCGGCTTTGAAATGTAGATGAGCACTGCCCCCTAGAGTCAGGAATGACTAGCACATATGTGCGAGGGGGACCTTTACATTTACAAGGGACACTACTCTGATAAGGAATACAGGAAGCTGCCCTAAAGCAGGTCCAATTACCTGTTTAGCAAGCTCAGTCTTCCCTGTTTTGACTAGCTTGTCTCTCTAGCAATAGCAATACCAATAGCTTTTAGACTTATATACCGTTTTACAGCCCTCTCTAAGCAGTTTTACAGAGTCAGCGTCTTGCCCTCAACAATCTGGATCCTCATTTTACCCACCTTGGAAGGATGGAAGGCTGAGTCAATCTTGAGCCTGGTGAGATTTGAACTGCAAAATTGCAGGTAGCCGGCAGTAGCCTGCAATACTGCACTCTAACCACTGCACCACCACGGCTCTAGCTAATCTTCGAGAGAATAGATATAATCCATCACCTTGGCCCTCCTGCCTATAGAACAAGATGCAGTCCAAATAACTGGGTTTACAACACAATTAAATCATTGTGAAGACCGCTTGGCTTCACCAATGAGCAACCAGTGAACGTAAGCCATCAAAGCAAGAATCAAAAAAGGAGCATCATGTGAACTTTTTATCGCTATACCGATTCACAGTGTGTTTCTTTGACCAGTGCATTTATTGATTGGATTAGTCCCTTGTATAACCTCAACCTAAGACTCTCTTCGCGCTTGCTGGGAATCCATCAGCATGTCCCATAGGTGACAGGTTTCCAACCTTGGCGACCCATATTGGCTACAGAATTCCGGGAATTGAAGTCCACAAGTCTTAAAGTTGCCAAGATTGGAGAATCCTGTTCTTTGAGATATGCTGATGGATTCCCACCAAGTGCAAATCCATAGCTGGCAGAATTCTGGGAGTTGGAGTCCACAAGTTGCCTGCCAGGCATCTTTCTCGTTGGATCTTCTGACCTGCCACATTTACTATTGTGGAAAACTGGGAGATGTGGGGGGGGAGGGGATTGTATAGAGTAAGGGTGATATGTAATCATAATAACGTTCTTTTCTCTGGGAGTCAAGGACATCTTGCCCTGCACGTGGAGGGGTGTGACTGGGAGGTATCTCCAGTTAGGATGGTACTTTGGACCACGTGATGGACTCGTGGGTGCTGGGCAGGGACTTGGACTTTCTGTTGGGTGGGGAAAACCTGGAAGCTTTCAGATTCGGGTTTTCCCAGATGTGCCAATATGACATCTCTGAGGAAACTCAAAGCAAAGTTGGAGACCCCTGCCGTAGGAAATCATTGGGGTCCCTCTTCTAACTTTTCCTTAGGCAAGTCAACTTCTAGCTCGCGCTGGTCAACAGGATGAGACAACTGTTTCTAACTCAACTCATTGTTTCCTTCCTCCTCTCGCCCTCCCTAGACCGAGCACGGCCTCGAGTTCCATTCCCTTTGGGATGAGAGAGGATACTGCTGCGCCCGCTGCCGTCGAGCTCACCGCTACTGTCGCAGAATATGTGAGCCGTTGCTAGGGTACTACCCATACCCCTACTGCTATCAGGGAGGGCGGGTGATCTGCCGTACCATCATGCCCTGCAATTGGTGGATAGCACGGATGTTAGGACGGGTGTGAGCACGCTCCATCCAATAGTAGTAATAATAATAAAAAAGCTTAGTGCAGCACCAGGTCCATTCTGACCGTCTCTCTGTAGCCTTTTCTAGGCATGTCCTTCTCTTAAAGGCCATTAGCACGATGTATGTGCCCATTTCTGCTAGCACCCAGGTGCAATTATCTCCAGACTATTGTCTCTGCTCCTCCCTTCCCCCAAACTGTATTCTTTACCGCAAGCCATTTCTCCGGATCGTTTTTTTTTTCCCCTATGCCTTTGTGCCCCCTTGGATATATTATTCCGTGTAAAGTTTTCTGCAACACATTCGACTGTTGTTTTTTTAAGCAGCAAAAAAAAAAACCCACCGTGATGTCAAGTGGAGGTATTGGAATAGCAAAATTGCAGTTTGGTTCGCAAACTGCAAATCCAGATTGGCTCCCTGTAGAAAGGGTAAAACGAAAGGCCATTCGGGGTCTGCGGATATTGCCAAACTGTGGAACCCAACGTTGCATCCCATAATATTGCTGAAAGCAAGGAATTTCTTTATACCAGCATTCTCCTAAAAATCCGCAAGGGGGCCTCCTTTACCTGGAAATAAACAGTATTATGCTCAATGTCAGAAAAAAGCTAGGCGTATATTGTACAAACTCTGCTTTTGCAGCTTCAACAGGAATCCTTATTTTCTCACACACACCAAAATATGTAAAAAAAAAAAAAAACAACCACCCAGAGATTTGCAAATTAATTTCAGCAACTTAAGGTATATGACCAAAAATATATTCAGGTAATTCTCGTTTAGTGCCCTTAATTGGGACCGTCAGTTCAGTCAGTAAGCAAAGGATGGCTAAGTAAAACCACAACTATGCTTAAGATCTTCTTTCAGCAATGAAGTTTTCACTTTCTGGCAAAAATTACCCCACAGCAAACAATGGCCATTTAACTACCACAGTGCTTGCTTTGTGACCATGGTGTTCTCTTCACTGCTGCAAAACATATATCAGAAAATCAGGTATAGTCACCTGGTGATTTTCTTTATGACCATCATGACTTACGACCAAAATTGCAGGTTCAATTACGGTTGTAAGTTGAGGACTACCTATACAGTAGGGGACAATATTGTGGAAGTCTTTTGGGAAAAGTGTATTTTTGAAGTTTGATGGCTAATAACGCCACTTTTTTGGAGGGGAAGTTTCAAGATAATCCTGTTCCACTGCTGGAATGGCCTGGGAATAGCCCAGACCTTCACCCAATTGAACATCTATGAAGCTGATTAAAGAAACTTGTTAGTTAGAAGCGACCCAGCAATAAAACCCAGTTAATAGAAGCCATCATTCAATCTTGGTTTCACATTAGAACAGCAGAACTCAAAGACTTGGTTCACTCCATGGGAAGACGTTGTAAGGCTGTCATTCATGCTAAAGGTTACCCAACTAAGCATTAACTGATATGGTGATAGTTTGTATATCTCGTTTTTTCTATGCTGATAATTTTTATATATCTCGTTTTTTTTCTATGTGTTTCACTGTTCTTTATCCTGTAACTGCTATTCTAATAGCAAATCCTTCATAAAATTTATTGCATTGCATTTTTGATTAAATTATCTTTCTTTTTTTCTTTTTTTTATTGGAAAAATTTTACAAATACACATTTTTCCCATTTTCCCCCTCCCTACCCCCTACCCCACAACCCCCCTTCCCACAACCCCCCCCACCTCCTTCCCCCCAACTTCCCTAGATGAAATCCAAATCATTCCATATCATATATTGCCCTCCTACAATCTTTCCATTGATATTGTATATAATTTTATGGTACTACTCCCCCCAAAAAGTGGTGTTATTAGCTAGGTTTAGAAAATACACTTTTCCCAAAAGTTTCCACAATTTTGGCCGCTACTCCTGTATCTTAATTTGCAGGAAGATTAGAAATATGCATGTATATATTTCCAACATTAACAAAAGGAGCAATTCATCCCCAGACACTTACCACACGTTAATGACCAGAGAAATCAAAATATTTGCTGAATTGCAACTGTTCACAAGAAATTAAAATGGCCAAGTGATGTATTTAAAGAGTTTTCAGAATAAAAAAAAGGTTTATTATGGGTCCGGGAAGATTCCTCTATTGAATACAAATAAAACAAAAGAAATATATTCAAAGCATCACATAATACTGATGATGAAACCATACTCAAACAGATGCAGAGTGACAGCTAACATCCAGGACTCTCCCATCGAGCCTTAAAAATACACACACAGAGACACAAAGATCACAACAACTCCGCTTCAAAGGCGTCACTGAAATCAGAATTTGTTTTCAGAGTAGGAACTGTTCCCCAGACAAGGAACGTGGACCAAAGGAAACCTTCTTTCCCAAAAAATTCCAGGGGTTTTCAGAATGCAAGGAATTAGCACCAAATACTGTTCAGTTTTTGGGGTGGAAGGGCAGAGGCGGGCAGAGGAAATTGGAAAGGAGGCCAAGAGGAGATTTATTTTTCCCAGACCACAACTTAGATTCAAACCAAGTGTTGTCTATTGATGTACAGCGATACATGAAACTTATGTGTAGTGGTACACCTCGGAACTCAGTCAAATTGGGTACCTGACGCATTTTGACACGAAAACGTGTCTCGGTTCTCGTGGCTTGGTTTTCAAACCGCTGCAATAAGAAGAGGGGACAGCCATAGAGGGAGGACAGGAAGTCAGACAGGCTGGGAAGGTTCCTGACATAGGAAAAGGGGGACAAGCAGCCGAGAAGAGAGAGGAAAAACAAAGCATCATCTAGTAAGTCACATGGATTGTTTGGTACTTGTTTTTCGTACCCATTCCCTCTTCCGGAACTAATTAATGAGTAGCGGGATAACACCGCACCATCATCAGGAGTCTTTCAGAAGGTAACACCGGTAGCCCTCGACTTATGACCACAATGGAGCCAAACATTCTGTTGCTAAGCAAGGCTTTCTGTTGTTAAGTGAGTTTTGATCCGTTTTTACGACCTTTCTTGCCATGGATCACTGCCATGGTTAAGTTAGGAGCATACTTGTTCAGTGAATCTGACTTTGCTTGACAGGTGGTTTGCAAAAGGGGATCACATGACTCTCCCGGGGACACTACAACCGTTGTAAATATAAGTCCGCTGGAATTTTGATCATGTGACCATAGGGGGAGGGTTTTGCTGGAACGATCGTGGAGTGTGAAAAACGGCCATAAGCTGCTTTTACGGTGCCGTTAACTTCAAATGGTTACTAAACAAAAGATTATAAGTCAAGGACTACCTATATACATCACACCCAAGTCACAATATATTCGTTTTGTTGAAGGTTTTGCATGGCGGGCGTACCCAATTGTAATGCTTTAGTGTTAGGGACAAATCAAGACCATGATCGCTTGACAAACCGTGGTCCAAACCAGTGATGGTATTCAGACGGCTCTAACCGGTTCGGGTGAAAACGGTAGCAGTGGCTGTGGGAGGCTCTGCCCACCCGTGCAGATGTCATCACATCCTGTTTTTAACGCTCTGCACACGCATGAAAGGTTCTCACATGCATGCTCACATTTGCGAAGTGAATACCACATTTGTGGTATTCACTTGTGAAGACAAGTGAATACCACCCCTGGTCCAAACTCCTGGGTAAATATATCACATATAAACACAGTTAACCGTCTGATAAGAGAGGTTTTGGAGTGCTCATCGCACAAGTTAGGGTTCACGTATAGCATTAAACAAGACGACAGCTGGCCCTGAGCTTTGCCTAGTGTGCAAATTCCACTCCTTGTTCAACCATGGTTTATAGCTTAGCCTGTGAGCCAGCCATTTACTATTCCTATAAGTAAATTTGTCTTGGCATGATCTGTGAAGTGAGGGCCTTAATGTCCTATTTATTACAGAATCTGATTCTCCCACTGAAACCTCAAAGTGATAGAGATCAATTTACTGCTATTGCAAATCAGCATTTTTTTAAAAAAATTAATCTATCCCGTTTAGTTGGGGGAGGGAGCTACAACTCCATCCCATTACATAGGAAACTAGCTTATAAAAGGTGAAGTTAAACGACTCGCACATATATGCTAGTCGTTCCCGACTCTAGGGGGCGATGCTCATCTCTGTTTCAAAGCCAAAGAGCCATCGCTGTCCAGATATCTCCGTGGTCATGTGGCCTGCATGACGAAATGCCAAAGGCGCACGGAACGCGGTTACCTTCCCACCAAAGGTGGTCCCTATTTTTCTACTTTCATTTTTTACGTGCTTTCGAACTGCTAGGTTGGCAGAAGCTGGGACAAGGAACGGGAGCTCACCCCGTTACGCAGGGCTAGGGATTCTAACCGCCAAATTGCCGATCTTTCTGATCGACAAGCTCAGCATCTTAGCCACTGAGCCACCGCATCCCTTGGTTATATGAGTTTGTATAAACTATAACTAGCTTATACAAACCCATAATTATCAGTCGGTCTAGAGTTTAACATTACCAAAAGCTCTCAAAAAATCATTTCCCACCAAATTTGGAAATACTGTGAATTGGACCAGAGGCCTTCTACGATCCAAAACATCTGTTCCACCAACAAGCCACAATCTCGCTGGGGGCTTAGAGGTCATTATTATTTTATCTTGTCCCTACCTATGAAAGGCAAGGGTCCATAAAGAATGAAAGTTTATCGCTTTACCAAAAGATCGGGTCCACTTTGGAGATGGCTCCAAGGGAAGACGATTCAAAAGAAGTGTCTTCTCTGAACATTGTTGACTTCTCATCAGAATTTGGGATTAAGCCACCTAAGATATATTTGAGAACCTCTGAGGCCAATTCTAAAAGTCAGAAGGCAACTCCAGATCAAGGTTTGGTACGGGCTACCAAAATCTTCATCGCCCTTTGTTCAAAGGTGGACAACTGGTTCTAGTTGAGCTCCTCCAACAAGGAAGTTTTGGAACGCTTCCAGAAGCGTAAAACCCTTAAGACTTTACTATTCCAACAGGCTGGGCTGACGAAATAATGAATTTTAATTGGGATTTTACTTTTGGAGTTTTTTTTAAAAAAATAGGGCCAAATTATTTAATACGCTGTAAATTGTTTTTAAATTTTTAAATTATTTAATACGCTGTAAATTGTTTTTAAATTTTTAAATTATTTAATACGCTGTAAATTGTTTTTAAATTTTGTGGTATATATTGTTTTTATTATGGCTGTGCACCACCCTGAGTCCCTCGGGAGAAGGGCGGTATAAAAATTTAAAGAAATAAATAAAATAAATAAATAAAAATTGGAACAGTTCTGGGTTTTGTTTTGTTTTGTTTTTTCAAACTTGGCAGTGCGAAGTTGCACAGACTTCAACTTCCAGAATTCCGGGAGTTAAAATCCACACATCTTCAAGTTGTCAAGTTTGCAAAAATCCCAAGCTCGAGCCTCCAGCAATGGATCCAACGGCAACAAAATATAGGTAATCCTCGACTTACGACCCAACTGAGCCCAGAGTTTATGTTGCTAAATTTGTTAAGTGAGCTTTGCCCAGAGTTTTACGAGTTTGACTGAGAGCTTAGAATAACTATATGGTCACTTTGTTGGTTAAGTGAATCAATGCAGGCGTTAAATGAGTAACACGGCTGTTAAATGAATCTGGTTTCCCCATTGATTTTTTTTTCCTTGTCAGAAGGTCGCAGAAGCTGATCACAGGCGTGACCCCAGGACACTGCAACCGTCATAAAGATGAAGCAGTTGTCAAGCATCCGAATCAGAGGTGCGTTTCAGCAGGTTCTGACCATTCTGGAAAACCAGTAGCGGAAATTTGGAGTAGTTCGGAGAGCCGGTAGTAAAAATTTTGACTGGCCCTGCCCTCATCTATTCTCTGCCTCCCAAGTCCCAGCTGATTGGGAGGGAATGGGGATTTTGCAGTAACCTCCCCCTGGAGTGGGGTGGGAATGGAGATTTTACAGTATCCTTCCCCTGCCACGCCCACCAAGCTATGCCACGCCCATAGAACCGGTAGTAAAAAATTTTGAAACCCACCACTGATCCGAATGTAAATCACACGATCATGGGGATGCTCCCAAGAGTTATAAGCGTGAAAAAATGCTTATAATGTTTACTTCTTTTCAGCAGCGCTGTAACTTTGGACTGTTACTAAATGAACTGTTGTGAGTCGAGACTATAGCGTTTGAGCCCCAAAATAGAGTATTTGAGCCTCAAGCTAAGAGGTTGTGGAGGTCTGGATTGAAATCGTTCATTGCATTTTTTTGAAGGTACTTTGGTTCTGGGTAGGATTTGATAGTCCAGAATGAGAAGCATTAATCCAGAGAGAAAAAAAAAAAACAGACATTTAACTAAAAGACACAACTGTCGGTTAAATTATACTACAATAGCAAGAATAGGCTACTATAAATTTAAATAATACGTCCACTTAAATACGTAGAAGATTAATGACACAGCAACTAATAGTACTATGAAAAGCCTCCCTTTTTTAAAAAAAAAAATCTATTTTAAAACTACTGGTCCTCAGTAGTTTTAAATCACGAAGGATAAGCCTCCTTGCCTTCTCCTTGGTACTTCCAAACATAATTCAAATAAAATCCTAAAGGCAGCTGTCAAATCAAACCGGTTTTCAAAAACTCAAGTCTGTCAGGGAAGTGGCTCCTAAAAAAAAAAAAAATCTTCTGTGTTTTTGTTTGTTTAAATAAACCCTGCAAATAAAGAACAGAAAATTAAGCGATTAAGAGACAGTTGTTTTTAAATGCCAAGAAATTACACATTAAGCCAAAACGGGAGGGTGGGGCTTGCTAGAAACACAATGATCGCAATTTGTAAAAATGGGTGTACACCTTATTGTTATTGTTGGGTGTCAGAATTAGTGTGACGCGCACATCCGGCTAATGACCATCCTTATTATAATTTCCCAAATCTGCAATAACCATTTTTGAAAAAAAAGCAGGACTCAAACCATTGACTTGTGTAAAAATCAATGGTTAGCAGTCATCAGCTTCCCAGCAGACGGAAAATTGCAAGAGCACAACTGATCTCAAGAGGATATAGGATATTAAATACCACATTTCTGAGCCGGGGTGGCACAGTGGTTAGAGTGCAGTACTGCAGGCTACTTCTGCTGACTGCCGGCTGCCAGCAGTTTGGCAGATTGAATCCCACCAGGTTCAAAGTTGACTAAGCTTGGTGGGTAAAATGAGAACCAGATTGTTGGGGGAAAGATGTTGACTCTGTAAACCGCTTAGAGAGGGCTGTAAAGCGGTATATATGTCTAAGTGCTATTGCTATCAGGAGCCCTGGTGGCAGGGGTTAGAATGCAGTATTGCAGGCTAACTCTGCCCACTGCCAGCAGTTCAATCCTGATCGGCTCAAGGCTGACTCAGCCTTCCATCCTTCCGAGGTTGGTAAAATGAGGATTCAAATTGTTGGGGGGCAATAGGCTGACTCTGTAAACTGCTTAGAGAGGGATGTCAAAGCACTATGAAGCGATATATAAGTCCAATAGTGATTGCTATTTCTAGAAATTATTGAAACTCTGAACAGGTGAGCAGGAGGCAACCTGATGGTACAAGGATCTTAAAGACATACCCAAGAAATGATGGCCACAGGTTGCAGCTCCTTAGATTTCTTTTACGTATAAGGAAAACCTTTCTAAGATCTCTGCAACAGCAGAATGGTCTACCAATGGAACTTGTACGCTCTCCATCTTTCAAGGTTATTCAGAAGCTAGACAGCCACTTCTCATAAATGTTTCCATTGGATTCACTGTATGCTACAAAGATTGAGGATCTCTGTGGTCCCCTCCAATTCCACGAGAGTCCAATCCAATTATTCCATACGGTATATATAGAATTGATACCATAATCAATCCTCCATAGCACAGAGACCAGCCCAAGCCTATGTTCACCTACCAAGATAAACTAACCACCGGGTGGCTTGATGTGGGGTCCTTGCTGTGCTCTGAGCTTGGTTGCTTTCTTGCAAATGTTTCATTACCAAGGTAGGTAACATTATGAGTATTAGAAGGGAGTAAGGTTTGTGAGGGGGAAGAGAGGGAGAAGGACGATGAAGAGGAGGAGAAAGAGGAAGAAGAGGAGGAGGAGAAGGAAGAGGAGGGGGAGGAAGAGGAGGAGGAAGAGGCAGAGGAGGAAGAGGAGGAGAAAGAGTAAGAGGAGGAGGAGGAGGAAGAGGAGGAGGAGAAGAAGGAAGAGGAGGAGGAGAAGGAAAAGGAAGAGGAGGAGGAGAAGGAAGAGGAAGAGGAGGAAGAGGAGGAGGAGGAGAGGAGGAAGAGGAAGAGGAAGAGGAGGAAGAGGAGGAGGAGAAAGAGGAAGAGGAGGAGGAAGAGGCAGAGGAAGAGAAAGAAGAGAAGGAGAGGAGGAAGAGGAGGAGGAGGAGAAGGAAGAGGAGGAAGAGGAGAGGAGGAAGAGGAAGAGGAAGAGGAGGAAGAGGAGGAGGAGAAAGAGGAAGAGGAGGAGGAAGAGGCAGAGGAGGAAGAGAAAGAAGAGAAGGAGAGGAGGAAGAGGAGGAGGAGGAAGAGGAGGAGGAGAAGGAAAAGGAAGAGGAGGAGAAGGAAGAGGAGGAGGAGAAGAGGAGGAAGAGGAAGAGGAGGAGAAGGAAAAGGAAGAGGAAGAAGAAGAGGAAGAGGAAGAGGAAGAGGAGGAAGAGGAAGAGGAGGAGGAGAAAGAGGAAGAGGAAGAGGAGGAAGAGGATTGTAGGGTCCTTTGTGCTCTCTGAGATCGGTTGTTTTACTGAAGACTTCATCAGTGCTACTAAAGGGAGGAATTTGCTCTCATTTCATATATTAGCGGTTTGCCCTCCCAAGTGGCTTGATGCCATACAGGGCTCCTTACTTCAAAGGAGAAACTGCCCTCCAAATCAAACCGTAACCGGAAAGGGTTTGAAAACCGACAAGTGCTTTGCTTGCCAAGCGATTCCATTAATTTAACTGGATCTGGGCCATTTCTTTTGATTTCGAAAAGGGAAGCCTGACTCCTTCCAACCCAGGGCCATGCGAGATGCAAGGGTTATTTTACTGCGAAAACATTTATACCTTGGAGTGTTGGGCGAACCCCCGTCTTGTAGCGTTACACCATCTCGTACTGGTTACTCGTGATGGACCGGGAGAGGCAGCAGGCCAAGAAAATGCCAATCAACTAACAAGAGAAAAAGAAAGACAGCGTTAATTGGATGGCATCCAGCTAAACATCTGTACAGATAATCCTCGACTAAATTTAGGGACCATTCAAAGTTACAACGGCACTGGAACAAGTGACTGGTGGATGTTTTTCCTACTGAGCATCCCCAGATCATGTGATCAAAATTCAGACACTTGGCAACTGACTCGTATTTATGACGGTTGCAGTGTCCCGGGCTCACGAGATCGCCTTTTGCAACCATCTGACAAGCAAAGTCAATGAGGAAGCCAGATTCACTTAAGAACCATGTGACTAGCAGCTGCAGTGATTCGCTTAGCAACCATGGCAAGAATGGTCGTAAAATGGGGCAAAACTCACTTAATAAATGTCTTGTTTAACAACAGAAATTATGGGCTCAAGGATTTCTGTACTTTCGTTTCTTCTCGTGTGATTCTTGTTATTTCAAGGACATCAATAACACTGCTCAAGAAGAAGAGACAGAATCTTAACGGAGCAAGTTGGCCAAGGGTCTCCACGCGACTTTGCTAACAGGGTAATCAAAAGATCAAAGGGAGGGGGAAAAGATACAGGCGTTAGGCCAGTCGAAGGTAAGGTAAGGAAGACTCACCTGGAAACAAGCAGTGCCGAAGGAGATCCCAGCCACAATGCCCATCTCAGAGTCCATGGTTTGTATCACCAGGCTAAAACAACCCTGCAGAGAGAAACAAGAGCTGCCAAAAGAGAGGTCTTTTCACAAGGAACACACACCCAAGTCCATTTCAACCTTGACTTGACTTTGACTGATCAAAGACCGTAGGCCGATTTCTTTTAATCGGACGGGAGGCTTGCAAAGGTCTTCCAGGTTGTGTCAATATTTGTGCAGCACTCCTCTGCGCTGTCGCTTTTAGTGCGGTGGACTTTGGAAGGATTAGCAACCAAGACCTGCTCCTTTTTCAACTCAACAGGAAGTAAAGGCCAGACCTACTCACCATCCAAGGTTCGTATTCCATGTCACACACACTCCTTGTTATCTCACATTGTGGTCCATAATACAGTATGATCATGGAGACTCAATCCTCCGAAAGGAAAGATTGAAGGCAAACGAGGTCCAGGCAGAAGAAGAACATCAAGGCTTCAAAATTTCACAGACGCAGAAGCAATGAAACTGGTGAGGATGAAATTTAGGGAAGCCCCAGTTTCATTCCTTCTAGTCAAGACCATCATGTTATGCCTTAACCGTTTTGAGACTTCCCTAAAGACACATCCTGCCTCTACGCCTCTCTCTTGGAAGCACAGGCCTTCTGTCGTCACCCAAAAATGCTTTTTCAAGAGGCAACTGGAATTTCTGGTTTTTCTTTGAAGACGTTTTGCTTCTTATCCAAGAAGCTTCTTCAGCTCTGACTGGATTCCATTCCTTCCATTCCCCACCATCCAGTCAGAGCTGAAGAAATTTCTTGGATGAGAAGACAAATGTCTTCAAATAAAAACCAGGAAGTCCAGGTGCCTCTTGAAAAAGCACCTTTGGGACAACCATGACCTGGATGACTGAGAATCTCCATAGACCTTCTTTTGGCTTAATGTGGCCCTTGGACCAACAGACGATGTCTTATGACACAGCACCAGGTAGGAGCTGTCCATCACGGCTTATCAATAAACTCTTGTTACAACAAGCCATGTCTTCATGCAAGGATGGGCACCTTCATTGCAGCCCAGGAAAGAAGGCCAAACTGGTGGCATCATGGTATCAATGGGAGAGTCAAAGGTGGAATGCTACCATTAAGCAGCTTGCCGGGAAACCAAAATTTGGAAGAATCGGCCCGTGTTCCAGATTTCCAGATACTAGAGTGGGTGTTGGCAACCCGCGGCACCTGAGTCGCATGCAGCTCTTTCATCCCTCTGCCGCGGCACACTGTCGCGGAAAGGGATGAAAGAGCTGTCACCCTGTCGTGGGGGTGGCAATGGGCGGAGCCTTAATGAGGGAGCAAAGCACCCCTGTACTTGCAACAGGATTCCGCCTTCGTTGTGGTACATTTGCTGTTGCCGCCAGCAAAGAGGGCTGGGAGAGAACAGCAGAGGCGGATCTTGTGGGGTGAGGGCCATCCCCCAAGCCTGGCCTTCCTCTTCCCTCGTCGTTGGGGCCAAGAGAAAGAAGGGGGTGGCATGGGAAAGCACTCCCCTTCCCCAGCCGAGCACAAAAGTAGGCATGGCTGGGGTGTGTGTCATGTGATTGTGTGGGAGTGAATGATGATGAGTTGGCCACACCCACCCAGGTTTTGTGGCTCCCGGTGTTTTGTTTTCTGTGGGAAACGGGTCCAAATGGCTCTTTCAAGTGTTTAAGGTTGCAGACCCCTGTTCTAGAGAAACCATTAAAGTCAGCAGCCTTCACTTACACGTTCATAAACTTTGTCTCCTGCTCTGGTGACGTTCTTCAAGTCATCGTCTGTACAGTTCTCCAAAGGTTTGCAGCAACTGATGGGAATCCCCTTTTCTTTGAAGTAGTCGCTCGTTTTCCAGTCTGTGAAATTCTCTACACCACAGCAGTGCAACTGTGCAAAAATAAAAGGGAGCATGAGATGACCATGGCAAGACGTGCAAACTACGCCACCCAAAAATGGGACGCCCCAATGTCCGAATCCCTATTGCAGATCTTTCAACAAGGGCTCTAACTTGGAAAGGGTTTTCTTTTCTAGATCTGGCTTGGAAGGGTTCCACGTTAACCTCAAACATCCTTTGGGAATATTATTTGGAAATAATATAATCTGGAAACTAATCAAGGAGAGAAGCAACTCAGAACTAAGGAGAAATTTCCTGACAGGTAGAACAATGAATCTGTGGAACGACTTGCCTCCAGAAGTTGTGAATGTTCCAACACTGGAAGTTTTTAAGAAGATGTTGGATAACCATTTGTCTGAAGGGGTGTAGGGTTTCCTGCCTGGCAGGGGGTTGGACTAGAAGACCTCCAAGGTCCCTTCCGTCATTTCTACTTCTACTTCTACTTCTACTTCTACTTTTACTTCTACTCCCACTTCTACTTCTACTTCCACTTCTACTCCTACTTCTACTTCTACTCCTACTCCTACTCCCACTTCTACTTCTACTCCTACTCCCACTTGTACTTCTACTCCTACTCCTACTCCCACTTCTACTTCTACTCCCACTTCTACTTCTACTTCCACTTCTACTCCTACTTCTACTCCTACTCCCACTTCTACTCCTACTCCCACTTCTACTCCTACTCCCACTTCTACTTCTACTCCTACTCCCACTTCTACTTCTACTCCCACTTCTACTTCTACTCCCACTTCTACTTCTACTTCTACTTCTACTTCTACTCCCACTTCTACTTCTACTTCCACTCCTACTCCTACTCCTACTCCTACTCCCACTTCTACTCCCACTTCTACTTCTACTCCCACTTCTACTTCTACTTCTACTTCTACTCCTACTCCCACTTGTACTTCTACTCCTACTCCTACTCCCACTTCTACTTCTACTCCCACTTCTACTTCTACTCCTACTCCCACTTCCACTTCCACTTCTACTCCCACTCCCACTCCCACTCCTACTCCCACTCCTATTTCTATTTCTATTTCTATTCTAGGCCCAAAATGGGATTTTTGTTCCCAGGAGGCTGCAGGGAGGCCTACCAGGCCCAAAACGGGATGCGGGGATTGCACGCACATGAGCAAGGGTGAGGGAGACATGGGGGGGTCGCATTGCATTATGGGTGTGGCCATGGGTGCGCGCTTTCGGCACACAACAACAAAAAAGTTGGCCATCCCTGCCCTAGATAAAGGTCAAATTTCACCAGAGTTCAAAACTTTGCTTCTCCTACTTTTCCAGATTTATTTAGGGAGTTCCCTTGACCCCCACCTCAAGGTGTTTTCAGGGATGGAACAAGCTATAAGTATATACATTATAACAAACCGTAAGTATGTAAGTTATAGCAAACACAGAGAAAAATACAACGTTTCCACTCACAGTTTTCTGGATGTCATCGATTGCTTTGCTGGCGTCGTCTCTCGTCCCATTGTAACGCTTCACAGCATTTTCATAGTTTTTCTTAAAACTATCCTTTATCTTTAAGGAAAAGGAGAAAGTCCCATCATGTACAGGTGAGGCTGTCACCTGCTCAAAAGACACCTCCAGCCATTTGAATGAGTTAAAAGCTAACAGGAGATGCAAGAAATGGAAAGGCCTGCTAACGTATCAGAACGGTAGCAGCAGTGGGCTTCAAAAATTTTAGCAAGAGCTTCTCTGGCCAGTTGCTGGCTGGGCTTCGCCATGGTGGGTGTGGCCTAGTTGGCCTCCTGTACCACAGTGGGCGGGGGGGGCATTTTTGCCCTCCCCAGGCTCCAGAGGCTTTCATCTAGCCTCCAGGAGAGCAAAAACGGCCTCCCCAGGCTCCGGAGGCCCTCTGGAGGCCAGAAATGGGCCTGTTTCCAGCCTTCCCAAACTTCCGATAGGCTCGATTTTTGCCTCCGTGCGCGCCCTGCATTTGCGTACATCCAAAACGGGCTGTGTGGGGACTCGTGGGAGGAGAAGGGCGGGGCGGCGTGGGGCCAGCCAGGAGTGGGATTTGGGGGGTTTCTCCGAACTGCATAGAATCTTAGGTAGAGGTTCTCCCGAACCCCTGAGAACCCCCAGCAGCGAACCCCTGAACGGTAGATTCTTAGAAAAGACTTTGCAGAAATAGAAAAATGCCACTTTCAAGATACAGTTCATATGAGAGGTGGTAATTTTCTGTCGGTTTCAACCTTCTTGTGTTAAATTGTATTTTTTTTAAAAAAAAAAATAATAGCTGAGAATCCGCACATATTTTTATACAGCAAAAATGCCAAAGCAGATGTTTTTCAAAATGCATTTTGGCCCATTAAGCCATCGCTGATGCTAAAAATACAAAGGATTTCAAATTGGAAGGATTTCCATTACAATCCGCGATTTGGTATGGACTCAAACAGCTTCTACACACAACACTACCATCCTAAATTGGCTGTGCAAAAACGTTACTCACAAGTCAGGCAGGCAGGCTCATTTGGAAAAGCATTCTGAAGTTTTATAGAACATACAAAAGACGTTTCGGACAACTTAAGGACAATTTTACACACACTTCTATCCTCAAAGACATTTACTATGAAATTATACACCACCTCATTCCAGCTGGACTCTAGATAAAGGAATGGAATTTCTTAAATTTAAAAAATGGGAGATCAAATTTGAATGAAATGACCTTTACTGGAAGGATTTTTCAGGAATCTTGGCTGTTTGGCAAGCTCCAGTTTTCACGGAAAACAAAAGAGGATCCTACTTGCAAACTTCCTGAGGAAAAAATAACAGGAAGTTCCATTTTTACCCCACTAAAACAGCCAATTATCGAAGACACAGCACGCACCTCATGCCTGAAGACAAAACCCAAAATGGCAGCCACCAGCACCACAAGGAAGATGAGGGTTAAGAACATGGCATACTGTGGACAGAAAAAAAAGGAACGAAGAAGATCAAAATGACCCTCAATGTTGTTGTACAAGAATAAACAATTTAATCAATCAATCAGAATACAGCTGGAAGGGAAACCTGGAGGTCTTCTAGTCCAACCGCCTGCTTAAGCAGAAGACCCTATACCAGTGATGGAGAACCTTTTCGACACCGAGTGCCGAAAAGGTAGCGTGGAAACGTCACGCTCACACACTCGTCGGGGCCGCACTCAGGAAAAGCCGAACTTCCGGGTTCTACGATCAGCTGGCCAGCACAAATGCGCAGGCCGGTTTTCGGCACTGCCACACACGCAAAGGGATCACGCTCTGGAAAAGGCAAACTTCCGGGTTCTGGCACGCATGCACACCTGACAATCAGCTGGCTGGCGTGCTGCATGTGCAAAGGACAGCTGATTATCACATGTGCATGCATGCCAGAAACCCGGAAGACGAACAGGCAAGGCTGTATGTGCCGGGCAGCATGGCTTCACGTGCCACTTTGGGCATTCTGGCATGCGTGCCATAGGTTCGCCATCACAGTCCTATACCATTTCAGACAGGTGGCTGTTCAGTCTTTTCTTAAAAACCTCCTGTGATGAAGCAACCACGATTTCTGAAGGCCAGCTGTTCCACTGGTTAATTGTCCTCACTGTTAGGACGTTTCTCCTTAATTCCAGGTTGCTTCTCTCCTTGGTTAGTTTCCATCTATTGTTTCCTGTCCTGCCTTCTGGTGCTTTGGAGAATAATTTGACCCCCTTTTCTTTGTCCCTCAAATCCTGGAATACTGCTATCGTGTCCCCCACCCCAGTTCTTCTCTTCTCTAGACTAGCCAAACCGAAATCCTGCAACCGTTCTTCATACGTTTTAGTCTCCAGGTCTTTTAATCATCTTAGTTGCTCTTCTTTGCGCTTTTTCCCTAAAGTCCCTGGCTTACGAGCACCACTGGAACCCAGAACTTCTGTTACTAAGCAAGATGGTCACTGAGTCACAGTTAAAATTCTGGCTGGTATTTAGATAAATATAGAATATAAATTTTCCATTGTTAAGTCGGTGAATAGCAATAGCACTTAAGACTTATATACTGCTTGACAGTGCTTTACAGCCCTCTCTAAGCTGTTTACGGAGTCAGCCTCTTGCCCCCAACAATCTGGGTGCTCGTTTTACCAACCTCGGAAGGGTGGAAGGCTGAGTCAACCGTGAGCAGGTGGGAATCGAACTATTGGTAGTGGGAAGTGTTAGCCTGCAACACTGCATTCTAACCAAGGGAAGGGAAGTGAAGGGAAGGCAAGGCAAGGCAAGGCAAGGCAGGAGGAGGGAGGGAGGGAGGGAGGAAGGAAGGAAGGGAGGGAGGAAAAAGGGAGGGAGGAAAGAAGGACAGAGGAGGTAGGGAGGGAGGGAGGGAAGGAAGGAAGGAAGGATGGAGGGAGGGAGGGAGGGAGGGAAGAAAAAGGGAGGGAGGAAAGGACAGAGGAGGGAGGGAGGGAGGGAGGGAGGGAAGGAAGGAAGGAATGGAGGTAGGGAGGGAGGAAGGGAGGGAGGGAGGGAGGGAGGAAAGAAAAAGGGAGGGAGGAAAGAAGGACAGAGGAGGTAGGGAGGGAAGGAAGGAATGGAGGGAGGGAGGGAGGAACGAAGGAACAAAGGAACGAAGGAAGATAGCAATAACACTTAAGACTTATATACCGCTTCTCTGTGCTTTATAGTGCACTGTTTATAGTGTCAGCATATTGCCCCCAACAATCTGGATCCTCATTTTACCCACCTCAGATGAATGGTTGGCTGAGTCAACTGGTAAGATTCAAACTGCTGACAGCTGGCAGTCAGCAGAAATAGTCTGCAGTACCGCATTCTAACCACAGCGCCACCCCGCCAACACTAACATGCACACGTCTTCACTTTTAACCTGGGGTGAAATTGCAAATCCCAACCAATTACTTGCCGTTCAATCCAAAAAAAAAAAAAAAGGCTATTTTTGAAACAATTACCAGTTTCAGCATCCAGGTGCTTCCGCGACAGGTGGCAAAACAGCCAAAGGTGCCGAGCAGAGCGACCACCAACCCTGCTCCGATCAGGACGTAAGGAACATTGCTGGCCTTCTCATTCAGCAGGAAGAAGTAGACTTCCAAGCTCACCTTGCCCCAAATGCCGACGCCTAGCAGGATGATGCCAGTGAACTGGAAAGGTAGAAGAAAGAAATGCGTGAGTCAAAAGGGCAGCATTTCAGGAGATCTTTCCCTGCAGACAAGCTGTTTCCCTTAACCAGAATTCTCTGTGATTCTGCGCTACCCTTGCATTGATGCAGATCAGCTCTGCTTCGACCTGAGTTACCAAAGCTGTCAACCACTGTCTGGTTTGACTCTGCAACAAGACAGACACAGACTTCAATGGATAATTAGAACTGCAGAAAAAACAACCTGCCTTCCATTGAGAACCTGTATACTGCACGAGTCAAAAAGAGGGCTGTGAAAATATCTACAGACCCTCACATCCTGGACATAAATTGCTTCAACTTCTGTCCTGAAAACGAAGTGATAGAGCATTGCAAACCAGAACTACTAGACACAAGGACAGGTTTGTTTTTTAAAAAATTTGATTTATATGCCGCCCTTCTCCGGAGACTCAGGGAAGCTTACAATGCATTAAGCAACAGCCTTCATACTTTCGTATATTTTTATACACAGTCAGCTTATTGCCCCTCATTTGACCTACCTTAGAAAGGATGGAAGGCTGAGTCAACCCTGAGCCTGGTGAGATTCAAACTTACAGTAATTGCAGGCAGCTGAATATTAATAACAGGCTATTAGTCTGCTGCGCCACCAGGCTTGAATGCCATCACTCTGCTAAACAACTAATTCCCACAACACTGTCAAACTATTTACTAAGACTGTACTACTATTATTCTTCTCATCCTTTTTATTACCTATCTCCTTCTACTTAAAGACTATAAACTTTTTGCTTGTATTTTTACGATGTATGTTTTGTTTAGTTTCCTAGTATGATTTTGATTGCTTATTTAGTATCCTATGACTATCACTATCTTGATGAATGTATTTTTTTATGTACAAGAGCTTATGCACCGAACACAAATTCCTTGTGTGTCCAATCACACTTGCCAATAAAGAATTATTACCCTGTTTCCTCGAAAATAAGACCCCATCGGAAAATAAGTCCTAGCATAATTTCTCAGGATGCTCGTAATTGAAGTCCTACCAGTGATGGGTTTCAAAATTTTTCACGTTCTGTGGGTATGGCTTGGGGGATGTGGCATGGCTTGGTGGGCATGGATACTGTAAAATCTCCATTCCCTCCCCAATCCAGGGGAAGGTTACTTGGGAGACAGAGAATAGATGGGGGCATGGACAGTCAGAATTTTTGCTACTGGTTCTCCGAACTACTCAAAATTTCCACTACTGGTTCTCCACAACTGGTCAGAACCTGCTGAAACCCACCTCTACCCCTAAAATAAGCCCCAGTTAAGATTGTCAGCCAGATGGATGCATTTATACCATATTTCCCCTAAAATAAGACCTAACCAGAAAATAAACCCTAATGCATCTTTTAGAGCAAAAATTAATATAAGACCCGGTCTTATTTTTGGGGAAACACGGTGTTGTTGTTGTTGTTGTTGTTGTTGTTGTTGTTGTTATTATTTACTTTATTCATTAAACATGAAACTCAGTCAACTGAACATTTAAAAATGTGTCATAAATACCATTGACTGGTGCTAATGGTTGATGCGGGTTGCTGCCAGCATCCTAGGTATCAACCAAGTACCATCTTAAGAGGTACGATGTTCCAAGTAGTGCAGTTTTTTGCAGTTCCGTTGGTGTTATTGCAGGAAGCTGCAATTTGTTGATGTATCGTATAAAATTCTAGGACATGGTACCAAGTGACAATGGGTATCACTGTTGCTGTTGTTGTTATTATTATTACTCTTCTTCTCCATCATAATCATCATATTAATCCCAGGAGTACATAAATGCCCCTTCATTCAGAATCACTGCTTGGGCCCCTCAGCATGCATGTAGAATCTTTTGAGGGAGGGGAGATTCACCCTTCTTCACAGGGGAGGCAACCTACAGCCCTGGATCAGATTTTACAGAGCCCACAAATAAATTGCTAGAACGGGATGCAAGGATTGGCTTAGATTACTAGCACGGGATAATAAGATATTTTTCCCAGTTTAACATTTTTACTGAGTTCTAAACAGTATTGTAAAATACAAAATACAAAAGTAAATAGAAAAGGAGTGGGGGAGAGGGAAGAGAAGTGAGGAAAGATAAGAAGAAAGAAAGAAAGAAAAAGAAGCATTGACTTCCGACTCTGTTACAGTAAAATAAGGCATTAACATCAGATCACAAGTTTTTGCTTTTTCATAATAATATGAACAAGCCATTTTTATAAAGATCTATCCGTCTGATCTGTGAAACCCCAAATCAAAGTTTCATTCTTTTCCACATCAAGCACAGAGTTCAGAAGCAGTCTCCATCTCGAAACAAAAGTACTTATGTTCTTTTCTTTAATCAAAGTAGTCAATTTTGCCATTTCAATCAACTCCATCAAGGAAAACAAGGTATTTTTTCCGACGGCTGAGAAAAGATGGGATAAGAAAAAGCTAAAAAGTATGTGTCCCTGCTTAAGATTCATGGCTGGGTATCATTTATTTACTGTAGAACTTGTTTATATCCTGTCTTCATCATTTTATAAATAACTCAGGGTGGCAAACGTATGTAATATCCCTTCCTCTGCCTATTTTCCCCACAACAACAATCTTGTGAGGTGAGTTGGGCTGAGAGAGGGAGGGAGGACTGGTCCAAGGTCACACAATTGGCTTTCATGTGGCTAAGGCGGGACTACAACTCACTGTCTCCTGGTGTTTGTCTCAAAGTCAATTGGCTTTCATGGCTAAGACTAGAGACTAGAGACTAGAACTCACTGTCTCCTGATGATTAGCCCTAAGTCACTCAGCCGGCTTTAACGTATAAGGCAAGATTACAACTCAGAGTCTCCTGATGTTTGTCCCAAAGTCAACCAATCATCTTTGATGGCTAAGGTGGGACTAGAACTCACAGTCTCCTGGGGATTGCCCCAAAGTCATCTAGCTGGCTTTTCACGTTTAAGGTGGAAATAGAACTCTCAAGTCTCCTGATTTCTCACCTAGTACCTTAACCACTAAGCCAAACTGACTCCGATAATCCATCATGGTTTTTCCTCCCAAAATTATGGAGCCAATCATCTTGCTAAGGATTCAGAAAGAGGTTGTACTTTTTTTAAACTCTTTAACTTTTTAAAACTTTCTGGCCAACGACGCTCCCCATCCTATAGGAAGCGTGCAATTCAATTTCACAGTAGATCATTCAATTAAACTAAGGATTTAACCAGTCTCTATGAAGCCTTAGCGGGACGCTCAGTGGCTCAGATGCTGAGCTTGTCGATCAAAAGGTCAGCAGTTCGATGGTTCGAATCCCTAGTGCCGCGTAATGGAGTGAGCTCCCATTCCTTGTCCCAGCTTCTGCCAACCTAGCAGTTCGAAAGCACGTAAAAAAAATGCAAGTAGAAAAATAGGGACCACCATTGGTGGGAAGGTAACAGCATTCCGTGCGCCTTTGGCGTTTAGTCATGCCAGCCACATGACCACGGAAATGTCTTCGGACAGCGCTGGCTCTTCAGCTTTGAAACGGAGATGAGCACCGCCCCCTAGAGTCAGGAACGACTAGCACATAGGTGCGAGGGGGACCTTTACATTTACTTTATGAAGCTTCGTTTTGTCTTTTACTTCCCACTACTACACAGTGTTTCCTATCTCAGGATTTGTCTCATTGTGCAACTAGCTTCCATCAAGTCCTTCAAAAGCAAGTCCTTGGGGATTCCTTCCCTCCCTTCCCCCCCCCCCGATCTCGCTTTCCCGCCTACCCCCATTCCCACGTACACAGATCCCCTTCCATTGCTCTTCAGTGGAAAGAGACAAAGGAAATCAACAGCGCCTTACGTTCAAAAGACCGACTCTGCTACTCCCTAGGGAAAAAAAAAAACCACACTCACCTGAATCCGAAGCCTGGAGCAGCAATGTTGAAAGGAAAGAATATGGTTACTGACTGTATTCCACACATTGCTATTCACCTTCCCCCAAAAAAACCACGAGCAAAGCAAACTGGCAACTTTTTTCTTTTTTAATGAGAAAAGACGCAAGACTTTGGGCCTGGCCCCTATGAGAGAGGGTGACTATTCCTTACTATAGTCTCAGAGCTGAGCCCTTTCTTTGAAGGATGAGGTTCCACCTTATACCAAGCCACGATGTTATTATTTGTTTAATTAAGCACATGGAGGACTTTTGAGGGTTGGCGAAAACTCTCTGAAATATTATTTCAACGTGTCCTATTTGACCGTGGGCGGGTGTTGACAGACAGCTTGTTCTGCTTTTTTGGGGGGTGTCTGTTTCATCAGGCGGTGTGTCGCACGCTTCCACAAGAAATATCTTTATTGCCGATCTAAGAAGAGGTGGGAAAAGAAAGAAGATACACGCATTCCTTTGAGACGTGGGGCAGCGTGAATTTCCATTCTCTTCCCCGAATGTCTTTAGAGGCCTATCAACAAGACCAGGGGTCTGCAACCTTAAGCGCTCAAAGAGCCATTTGGACCCGTTTCCCACAGAAAAGAAAACACCGGGAGCCACAAAACCTGGGTGGGCATGGCCAGTTCGATGTCACTCATTTCCACCAGTCACATGACACACACACCCCCAGCCACGCCTCCCCAACCTGTCATTAGGGCAGAGAACCAGTTGTTAAAAAACACTGGGAAACACAAAACCCTTTTGATATATATCTCTCTCTCCCCTCCCTCCCCCCTCTCTCTCCCCCTCTTTCTGTATCTCTCTATGTCTCTCTCTCCCCCCCTCTCTGTATCTCTGTCTTTGCCCCAGCTGCTTCTCCACTCCACGGCTGCTTCCCCATCCCACGCCGTCGCCCTTATCTTCTCAGGCCAGGCGAAGAGTGACTGGGAGGGGAAGGCGAGGGGCGGGGCCAGCCAGTGTTTGGATCACCTGACAGGCAGCCACAACAGGGGGCTGAAAGAGCCACATGTGGCTCCGAAGCCGCAGGTTGCTGACCCCGGTACAAGACAGTCCCTGTCCTAATATTTCTTTTTACCCCATTTTTTTTTAATTAAATTTATATGCCGCCCTTCTCCGGAGACTCAGGGCGGCTTACAATGCGTTAAGCAATAGCCTTCATATTTTTGTATATTTATACAAAGTCAGCTTATTGCTCCCACAAACTGGATCCTCAATTTACCCACCTTAGAAAGGATGGAAGGCTGAGTCAACCTTGAGCCTCGAACTCGCATAATTGCAGACAGCTGGGTGTTAATAACAGGCTATCTAGCCCGTCCAGCTATCTGAGGCTCTATTCTTTTCATGTATTCAGATTATGTTTATACTTTTACTTGTTCTCTTATATATGCCTGACAAATAAAATTAAAATTAAAAAAATGTGTTTTTTTTCTGGAAAAAAGGATTCCTACGAGTCTCTCCTTGGGTTTCAGTTGACAAAACGTTCCGCGACTTTGAAGGTTCCAACAACTCTGGATCAGGCAAGAGGGCAGAGGGGGGAAAAAAAATAATAAGAGGTTGAACTTGGAACCCTGATACTCCCAGATTATCTCACCAGTAGATAGAGAAGTTTAAAAACCGCCACCTTCTACACAAGATCAATAACCTTTCCTCTATTATTATTAATTTTTTTTTCTGGTTGGAAAGAATTCTCCAACTTCAAAGTTCGCAGGAGAAAGAAAGGAAGGTCTGAAGCTACAACTTCTCTTGAGTGTTCACCACACTCCTCGTTTAAGCCAGGGGTCTCCCCAACCTTTGCAATTTTAAGACTTGTGGACTTCAATTCCCAGAATTCTCGGAGTTAAAGTCCACAAGTCTTAAAAGTTCACTCAGGCTGGAAATCCTTGGTTTAAGCCCTGACTCCCGGGGAGGGGGGGGCGGAGGGGGGGGCACAGCAAGCATTGGGTTCCCTTCCCACAGCTTCCAAGCCCTTTCGGCTGAACGCGTCATTGCAAGGGAAAAAATGCAGAGTAGAGGGCAACGGGAAGGAAGGAAGAAGCCTCCGCATCTCAATATTAGATGCAGAGTTGGTTTGCAAAATGCGTGCAAGGCAAAACTCGTTTGCTGCATGCTCCCATCACATGCAATGCCCTAAGCAAATGAGCTAGACGCTGGCTGAGGGATTCTGGGACTTGAAGTCCCTGCATCTCCCAAGTTTCCAAGTTTGAGAAACTGCTGGGGGAGAAGAACTGCTTGCTGTGCATCCTTTTTTTATTATTTTATTTTTTTTATTTGCACAAGGTGCTAAGGCTAAGCCAATGGCCGGGGTTGCCTCCAGGCAGGTGAGACCAAAAAGCCCCTTCATGGGCTTTGCTACTTACACATGATGGGGTATGTAGTACACACACACACACACACACACTTCTCTTTGCAAAAGGCGCCCCCTCCCTTTTTGCAAAAGGAAACATTTGGGGGGTGGGAAGGAGAGAAAGGCAAAGGCGCCACCCCCCCCCCCTTTTGCCCTGCTCCTCCGTCTACTAGGGCGAGGAGAGAGGACTCCCCCTTCTCCGCCCACCTCCTATTGTTCTTTAGAGACCCCCTTCCTCACCCAGAAGATGAAGGTGTAGATGAGGAGGACGCTCTTCAAGCAGGTGATAACAGGCTTGGTCTGCAGCCTCCGCGATGGGGATGCCATTGCCCGACCTCCGAACCCCGCAGCTCCGTCGCCCGTCCAAACCAAGAAGGCAGACTCCCGACTATTCCAGCCGCCGCCGGCCAGGACGGAACGAGCCGAGGCTTTCCGGAAAACGCCGAAGCAGACAGAGAGGCGTCTTCTCCCAGCCAATCGCAAATCCCGGCGGACCTGCCGAGCCCGTTCGGGATTTGCCGAAAGAGGGACCTCTTAAGGGTAGCCGACGCCGAGCGTGGCGGGGCGCTTTTCCGGAAGATCCCGAACCGAATCGGAACCACCCGAACCTTTCCGGGAGTCTCCTTCGGCTTTTTCCGACGTCTCGCCTGTTTTTTTTTTTTCTCCCTCTCCCAACGTGATTTAGGTTTAGCAGCTGCAAGGGGGAATTTTTGCAAAGAAAAACTGTGTTTGCGCCGTGAGATGGCGCCAGTCCACCAGCAGCGAGGGATTTAAAAGAGTTTTTGGGGGTTTTAAAAGAGCAAAGTGGGCTCAGGCGACACCCACCCCTCAGGGGTGGGTGGGGGGTTCCCCCACATGGGTTAACTTTGCATCAACAGCTGCAAGAATTCTGTAGAGATTCTCAGTCATTCCAGCTCATGGTTGTCCCAAAATAATAAAACCATGGTTGGTTTTATTATTATTATTATTCCTGAGGTAACTGGGAAAAAAAGCAACTGGAAAAAAAAATTGGCCAAGATGTGTCCAGATTTATCACCTAACTATTGGAGGTACAACTATAAATCCGGAACATTCTACCACATGTGGTGGACGTGCCCCATCACGAGGAAGGCTGGGTGTCCAATTCAAAAATGGTTGGAAGAAATTACAAAGCCAAAAAAAAAAAAAAATAGATTTGAAACCTGAATTGTTTTTGATTAGGAATACTGGACAACCCGAAAATGAACAAAAACCTTCAATACATTATATTGCACATACTTACGGCAGCAAGAATCACATTAGCAAAAAATTGGAAACAAAAAAAATGTACCGTCAGACTGAACTGTAATCAGGAAAATTCTAGAATGCACAGGGATGGATAAAATGACAATGGAGTTGAAAGAGAGGATTCGGAATATTATGAAATATGGAATAAAATGTATAGTTGGCTCAAAAATAGAAATCAGAACAAGAAATGTTTAACTTAATATTGATGAAACTTAAAGTAACTGAACAACATTAAATAAAGAGAGGTAAATATAAACGAATATAAATGTGTAGATAAGAACAATGAATATTATAATGTGTATATATTCTACTATTGAGTAGTAAATAGAAATGATAGAGTAGAGAACTACAAAAGCAAAGTACGTAAGTTGATACGAAATGCTGTAAAATTACCATTAATGTTATGTAATGTTCAATAAGTTATGGCTTGACATGTTTTGTTTTTATATGTGTGTGATTGTTTTTTGTGTTGTTTTTAAAGACAAACTGTTTAATAAAAATGATTTTTTTTAAAAATTAGAACATCAAATACAAGTTGGGCGGAGATGACTTCATAGACGACCCTCATTCTGTCAAGGACCTTGGAGTACTCATCTCTAATGATCTATGCGCCAGATCTCACTGTAACAGCATTGCCAAAAAGGCATTAAGAGTTGTTAATCTAATCTTGCGAAGCTTCTTCTCCGGTAATATTGTACTGCAAACTAGGGCATGCAAAGCCTTTGCTAGGCCAATTCTCGAATACAGCTCGTCTGCCTGGAACCCGCACTGTATATCAGACATTAATACAACTGAGCTAATCCAGAGGTATTTCATGAGAAAAGTCCTCCACTCCTCTACCCACAATAAAATACCTTATGCCACAGACCTGAAATCTTGGGATTAGACAATTTAGAATTTGGTCTGACACAAAATTATCTGCTACAACATCCTACCTGTCAATGACTACTTCAGCTTTAACCTCAATAATACACGGGCAAACAATAGTTATAAACTCAAGGTAAACCATTCCAGACTCGATTGCAGACAATACGACTTCAGAAATAGAATGGTCAATGCCTGGAATGCACTACCTGACTCTGTGGTTTCTTCCCCCAAACCCTCAAAACTTTAACCTTAGACTCTCTACTGTTGATCTTACCCCATTCCTAAGAGGTCTGTAACAGGCGTGCATAAGCACACCAGGGTGCCTACCGTCCCTGTCCTACTGTCCCCATTTATTCGTATCCATTTCATATATTCATAATCGTGTATACTTATATCTGTTATCTTATATATATTTGACAAATAAAAAAAATAAACTGGACATTCTTGGGTTTTTTTTTCCTGTTGAAGACATTTCGCTTCTCATCCCAGAAGCTTCTTCAGCTCTGAGTTCCGTTCCCCACTATCCCGAAGAAGCTTCTGGGATGAGAAGCAAAACATCTTCAAAAGAAAAGAAAAAACAAACAAACAAGAAAATCCAGTTGCCCCCTGAAAAAGCACCTTTGTGACAGCTGCAAAAATCCATATTGGTTGAAAGGCGATATCCAACATCTTCCTCTGCTGAATTCTGGCTATTCCTGTTGAATGTCTGCCTGCTCGGCAAAATCCAGTTCTTCCTTTAAAATGTTAAAAGGGTGCCTGGGCCGACCTGATTCCCCAGCATTTTTTGCAATTATTCATCTCCTGGCCCGTCTTGTTTATTTTATTCTTGACTAGATCATCTTACTGTTAGTCTGAGCTACTTGTTTGTTTATTGCTTTTAGCTGGTTTTCCGGTTGTTGTTTTTCCTTCTGGTTTTGGGACGTGGTCCAGAATAAGTTGGGCAGCCAATACTTTTAAATAAACAAGCGAGCGAGCAAATAAATAAAGATTTCTGCCTGGGCTTCCTCCCTTCCCTCAGCCTTCTTAGAGTTGGAGGCAACGGCTTCATTGCAGAAAAACAGACTTGGAAGGGATCTTAAGAGGTCTTCTAGTCCAAACAATTCTGGACAAATAGTTATCCAGACAAATAGTTGTCCAGTGTCTTCTTAAATAAGACTTATAGACTGGGTGAAAATAGACTTAATAGCAGTAATTGTGAGCGGGATCTTGGCGTCTTAGTGGACAACCAATTAAATATGAGCCAACAGTGTGCGGCGGTAGCCAAAAAACCCAATGCAATCCTAAATTGCATTAACAGAGGGATACAATCAAGATCAAGTGAGGTACTAATACCAGTCTATAAAGCAAGTAAGACACACCTAGAATATTGAATCTAGTTTTGGTCACCACACTATAAAAAAGATGTTGAGACTCTAGAAAGTGTGCAGAGAAGAGCAACCAAGATGATTAGGGGACTAGAGGCTAAAACATACCAAGAACGGTTACAGGAACTGGGCATGGCTAGTCTAGTGAAGAGAAGAGAAGGACTAGGGGAGACATGATAGCAGTGCTCCTATATTTGAGGGGCTGCCACAGAGAGGGGGGTCAACCTGTTTTCCAAAGCACCCGAAGGCCAGACAAGGAATAATGGATGGAAACTGAACAAGGAGAGAACAAGGAAATAAGGAGAAATTTTTTAAGAGTGAGAACCGTCAACCAATGGAACAGAAGTTGCCTTCGGAAGTTGTGCGAGTTTCATAACTTGAGACTTTCAAGAAGAGATTGGACTGCCATCTGTCAGAAATGGTGTAGGGTCAGCTTGGGTGGGTGGGTGGGGTTGGACTAGATGACCTACAAGGTCCCTTCCAACTCTGCTAATCTGTTAAAAAACCTCCAATGTCAGAGCACCGGTACCATCTGAAAGCCACCCCGTTCTCCCAAACCGGGCTGAGCTGTCAAACCTTCCCACGCTGTGGGAAGAAACCAGGCTGGCACTGAAGCGAGCATTGCACTTAAAAGTTCAGAGAAGAAACACGCCCGCCTTAGCTGGCCGCTTTGAACTCGCAACCATCCCTTGGCACGTCAAGACATCTTCCGGGCTGCTCATCTGGAAAGACTCCCAACCGGCCCTTTGCCTGCTGCCTTTGCAACCCTGGAGCTTTTCGAGCTGAGTAAGCCTCTTAGGAAAGTATGTCTTTCAGCCACCACTTCTCTCTTCTTTCCCCTCCTTAAAGCAGACTCTGGCCAGCCTCAGCTGCCCCCACATCTGGGCAGCATTAGCCCAGCCCCTGACCTGTCAGGCTGCTGCTGCTTTTGCAGCAAGCTTGCAGTGAGTTAAGACGGATTTCCTGGATGGCGTGAGAGAAAGGAACCGAAGAAGATCGCTGCACATCCAGCTGCAGGAGACGGGTAAGGGGCGGGGGGGGGGGTGACAAAAATTAACTTTTTCCCCTGTGTACAAAGTTCTGAAGTTTTGTTTAAAAAACCTGTCGGTCATTCAGACGTTTTTTCGGAAGGGGTGGTGTGGTTAAAATCAGAAGCTATTGGGGTATTGTGGATGGAAGCTTAAGAAAAAGGGAAACCCAACCTAAAATTAAAAGAGAAATTTCCCAGGGTCTTATGAAAAAAAAAGTACAATATTTAATTATTCATATTGTCACAGCAGCAAGAATATTATACGGACAATATTGGAAAAATAACAATATGCCAACCGAAGATAATTTGATGAGAAAAGTTTTGGAAAAACATGCAGAAACTGACATGCTTACAAAGGAGATACAAGAAAAAGAGGAAACAATATATTATACAGCATGGGAGAAATGGTAGGAGTGGTTAGAGGAGAGAGATAAAAGGTAAAGAAAGATCCAGTAAGGAAGATATAGGAGTAGAAATGTAGTAAATAAGAGGAAACAGAAAAAATGTAGATTGTACAAATGAAATTGTGTACACTGTTATATAGATATATATATATGTAAATAAATTAATATTACGATTGTATGTATAAAGGATACATTGAAATAAGGGAGAAAATATGGATAAGTAAGAAATGTTTTACCGATGCAAAATGGTTGGAAAGAAACAAAATGTTAAAGATTCTTTTTTGTTTTTTAAAAAAATATTTAATAGAAAAAAAAATTTTTTTTAAAAAAGAGAGAAATTTCCTGTCAGTGAGAACAATTGATCAGTGGAACGACTTGCCACCAGAAGTTGTGAGTGCCCCATCACTGGAATTTCTTTAAGAAGAGATTGGACGACCATTTGTCTGGAATGATGTAGGGCCGTGATGGCGAACCTATGGCACGCGTGCCACAGGTGGCACGCGGAGCCATATCTGTGGGCACGCGAGCATTGTCCTAGCTCAGCTCCAGTATGCGTGTGTATGTCAGCCAGCTGATTTTCGGGTCTTTTGGGCCCACCGGAAATCGGGAAACGGGCAGTTTCTGGCCTCTGGGGAGGTGGGGAAGGCCATTTTCGCCCTCCCCAGGCTCCTAGAAAGCCTCTGGCGCCTCAGGAGGGCAAAAAACAGGCCTATCGGGCCCACTATGCCATCACATGCCAAAAGTGTGGGGAGCGTGGGGGGGTTGCACGTGCGGGCACAGGAGGGTGGGGCACATTGAATTATGGGTGTTGGCACGCACACGCTCAACCCTCCGCGCTCCCCCCCCCCATTTTTGGCACGCGATGGCAAAAAGGTTAGCCATCCCTGATGTAGGGTCTCCATCTTGAACAGAGGGTTGGACTAGAAGACCTCCAAGGTCCCTTCCAACTCTGTTGTTCTATATTCTGTAAGGCTCCCTGATCTGGTGATGCTGGTTAGAAAATTATGTGATATTATTAGTGTGAGTTTGGTGGGTGTTACCCATTTAGGACATGCGGATGTGTAGTGATGCTGAATGGGTTTATCACCTTGGATTAGACAGCGCTGGAGTCTCTGTTTCTCCTTTCCCCATCTTAGATTCTCTAAATGTCCGGTACAATCCATCTAAAGGGCTTGTGTGTCCAGACAGACTGATTTATTTATGTAATGGAACAAAAGGACGTTCCTTCCAAGAGAGTTTCGCAATGCAGCTTAATATGAGCTTTGCGGTGAAGAGTAAAATACTCTGTTACTCACAGTAAGACAATAAGAAGGAGCAAATTTTTTAAAAAAACAATGGAAGCAAAAATCAGTTATGTCTACTAAAGCAAATCAGATGC
The DNA here is from genome assembly GCA_030761175.1 of Masticophis lateralis. Classification (NCBI taxonomy): domain Eukaryota; kingdom Metazoa; phylum Chordata; class Lepidosauria; order Squamata; family Colubridae; genus Masticophis; species Masticophis lateralis. The sequence continues at coordinate 11,257,417 of JAUDYJ010000011.1, forward strand.
TTTGTGGGGAAACAAGAATGTTTAGAACTGTGTTCTCTGCCCTGGTCCTCACCATTGATCCCAGAATTTAGGCAAAGTTGGATCTACCTAACTTAAGAAGTGGATTTAATATTCTTATGGATCATTCTCTCTTTGGATAATAAAGTGAATCGTGACCTATTGTATTTAGCTTTTTCCTTTCTTTCTTTTGAGCTTCTGCCAATTAATTTTCCTTGCATAGGAGAAGCCCTTTCAAACTGCCTTAGCCTAAGGTGGGAAAACATCACACCTTCCTCTTGACATGCAAGTATTTATTTAATGCAATTGCTTGCGTGCTGTCTCCTTAAGCATGGAGTAAGCATGTGCTTTAACTTGCAGTAGTGGTCTACCCTTTGGGTGGATCACTCTTAGTTCCTCAGTGGGCTTCCTACTTTCTCAGGAGGAGATCAGCTTGACACTAGCTGTAATCTTCCACTTATCTAGAATCTCTCCTGCAAAACTTGTTGGAATTTGTTTTCAATACCCACCGAGCCAAGTCCTGAAATTCAGAACTTGAAAAGGTAAAATACTAAAAACTTCGGGGAAAGATTCTTGGTTTTGCAAGGAGTGGAGGCTAAAACATATAAAGAATGGTTGCTGGAATTTTGATATGTCTAGTTCAGGGGTTTTCAACCTTAAACACTCAAAGAGCCATTTTGACCCGTTTCCCACAGAAAAGAAAACATCGGGAGCCACAAAAACCTTTCTGTGCCTGACTATTTCATGAGCAGCCACTAGCATATGTTAGACGTTCTGTTTTCTTCTGAAAGTTTTCTTTCCTTGGATTTATCCATGGTTGGCCTACTGAGGGTTGAAAAGCTCAATAAATCGCGTGCCAGCAGGTGTCACACATTGGCGATTGTGATGCATATTTTGAGTGCCAGGGTGAAAGAGCCACATGCGGCTCCAGAACTGCAGGTTGCTGACCCCTGGTCTGGTTTAATGAAAAGAAGGACTAGGGAGACATGATAGCAGTCTTCCAATATCTCAGGGGCTGCCACAAAGAAGAGGGAGTCAAACTATTCTCCAAAGCACCTGAGGGCAGGACAAGAAGCAATGGGTAGAAACTAATCAAGGAGAGAAGCAACTTAGAACGAAGGAGAAATTTCCTGACAGTTAGAACAATTAATCAGTGGAACAACTTGACTCCAGAAGTTGTGAATGCTCCAACACTGGATGTTTTTAAGAAGAAGTTGGATAAACATTTGTCTGAAGTGGTGTAGGGTTTCCTGCCTAAGCCGGGGGTTGGACTAGAAGACCTCCAAGGTCCCTTCCAACGGTTATTCTATATTCTGTAAAGCTCCCTGATCTGGTGATGCTGGTTAGAGAATTATGTGATATTTTCCAACTCTGTCATTCTATATTCTAGCACGTCTCCTCTCCTTCTCCCACAAGAAACATAGCCTCTGCTATATGAATAAATGTGCAGACGGAATTTACATCTTTTACATAGCAATTCTCCTTGCCTCTCTCTTGTACTAACCTCGAGTCTTTCCCCCCCCCTCGGTTTTAGATTGAATTACGAACCACAAAGGCATGCTGGTATTTCTCTGCTGGCTGCAACCTTCCTCTTGAACGCAGAGATGTTTCAAGAGGCATTGCTCGTCTTCCTACTTCTCTGGCCCACCTTGGTAGTCTCTACCTGGCATGAAGGTGAGTACTGACAAACCACAACTGCGGAGGGAGATGGATGACTACAGCAGTCCAATGTCTAATCCGTAATAACACATTCTGATCAATTCTGGTGCTGTTCCTGTTATATAGAGAGGCATCATCTTCAAGGCTGAGAAACTTCCTAACAGTGTGGTCAATTACCATATTTTTTGGAGTATAAGACGCACCTTTTTCCCACAAAAAAGAGGGTGAAAATCTGAGTGTATCTTATACTCTGAATGTAGACCCGCCCAGCTTCTCAAAGGGAGGTTTCCAAGGCTGAAAAAAGCATCAGAAATGAAACTTCAGAAAAAAGCCCCCCAAACAGAGTTTCAGAGGCTTTTTTTCTGAAGCTGTTTCAGAGGCTTTCAGAGGCAGGAAAAAAAGCAAAAAAAAGCAAGACACAGGGTTCAGAACCAAGAAACCTGTTGCTAAAATTCACCTCTGAGAACAGCTGATTGGGGGTATTCCAGGAGGCCCATCCATTTGCCGATCAGCTTTTTTCTTATTTTCCTCCCCCCAAAAAAGGTGTGTCTTCTACTCCAAAAAATACGGTAACCAGTAGAACGGCTTGCCTTCAGAAATCATGGATGCTCCATCCCTGGAAGTTTTCAAGAAGAGACTGGATAACCATTTGTCTGGATTGGTATAGGGCCTCCTATTTAAGCAGAGGGTTGTCCTAGAAGACCTCGAAGCAGGGGTGAAATGCTACCAGTTTGGGCTGGTTCGCCCCAAAACCGGTAGTAAAAAAAATGCTACTGGTCCGTCGAACCAGTAGTTAAAAAAAAAAAAGTTCCGAAGATCAGCTGAGTGAGTTTTACTTTTTAAAACATTTTTAACTACTGGTTCTCCGGAACCGGTAGTAAAAATGGCTTTAAAAAAGTTTTTAAAAAGGTTCCCAAGTTCGCGCACCACAGCTGATTTCCCCCTCCAGCTGTTCTACTTATCTTCCCAAACCTCTTTTTGGTGCATCCTGTGTATGCACGCCCACAAGCGCATGCTTGGCACACAGCGTACATGCGCAGCCAGCAAACTGGTAGTACCACTAGCTTCACCACTGCCTCCAAGGTCCTTTCCAACTTTGTTATTTATTTATTCATTGTATTTATTTATTGGTTCGATTTATATGCCACCCTTCTCCGGAGACTCAGGGCTTACAATGCATTAAGCAATTGCCTTCATACTTTTGTATATACCTGCTTAGTAGGGCTTTCGGTCCCCCCTAAGCGGTGTTCTTTTTTATACAAAGTCACCTTATTGTCTCCATAATCCAGGTCCTCATTTTACTTACCTCGGAAGGATGGAAGGCTGAGTCAACCTTGAGCCTGGTGAGATTTGAACTCGCAGTAATTGCAGACAGCTGGCAGCTATTTAACAGCGCTTTAGTCTGCTGCTCCACCAAGGCTCTGTCCTCTGTAGATGATCCTAGGATCAAATCACACATATACGGTCGATTGAATGAATAATATGACCATTGAATCAGTTACGGCATGAGTAGATCATTGTAGCAGGAAGCTGAAATGTACCGGAATCCTTACTGCAAAATCCTTTCAACTCTGTTATTCTGTTAAGGCTGCAGATGTAGAGACCCAAGGGTGGAGCAAGTGGATCACGTGTGACCCTTCATCTCATTTCTACAATTTCACCCACCCACCCCCACTCTCCAAGTCTCTTGAAATAACGTTACTGATAATGGAACAGCAGTGCAGTTTTTTTATTTTTTTATTTTTTTTGGTTGTTTGGGGCCTGGTGAAAACTTATTGTGATGTCATTTGAACAAAGCATGGTTAACACAAATCCCAGCTTAGCAGGATGTGCAAATCCAGGCATATATAAATAGTGATCATATGGTAGTTTCTCCCTGCTGGATAAGAGGATGGGTCAAGATTAATGGAAATGAATCAGTTGTCTGACTTTATGATGGGGCAGGGGGTATGTATATAAAAGCCAAATACCACTCACTCATCACGAAATCTCCAGAACGGTAAAGCCTACAAACTTGAAATTTGGCACGTTTGTTCCTCTTGGCTTCTAGGTGCTCGCTAAAAAAGGATTTTTCAAAATGACCATCAGATCATTAGTATTTCATATACAGTATTATATTCACACTCTCTGATGCTAAGGAGTTAGACGTTCTATCCCCCTCCACACCTGAAAGGATCTCTGTCCCAACTGCCGGTTGCCTTATATTAACACACTCTGATGCTAAGGAGTTAGAAATTCTACTCCTCCTCCCCATCTGAAAGGAACTCTGTCCCAACTGCCAGTTGCCTCATATTAACATGCTTTGATGCTACTACCCTGTTTCCCTGAAAATAAGACATCCCCTGATAATAAGCCCAATCGGGCTTTTGAGCACTTGTGCTAAAATAAGCCCCGTCCCCCAAAAATAAGCCCTCCCAGAAAATATTTAAACACATGCACCACCAGTCTTTCTAGTTAGGGTTAGGGAGACAGAGCTGGAAATCAGGTAAGACGGCAAGAGGAGCCCCGTCTTGTCCCACACATCCCAAAATAATAAGACTTCCCCAAAAATAAGGCCAAGCGCTTATTTTGGGGTTCAAAAAATACAAGACAGGGTCTTATTTTTGGGGAAACATGGTACTCCTTCGCTAAACCAGGCATGGGCATGGCCAGCGCATGACTCATCCGGCCTGCGGGCTGGGTCATTCTACTACCCCTCCCCCTCTGTTCCAACTGCCAGTTGCCTTATATTAACACACCCCTGATGCTATGGAGTTACACATTCACATTAAGTTTCAGGCTTTAAGTGTCAATTTATCATGCCCGATCACATAGTTTCGTAGCGAAGCACAGGAGTCCAGCTAGTATTGCTATATAACCCACCTCTGCCTGGCCTTCTGCAAAGACCACACACTACCTGGAAAATAGCTTGGATGGATTTCTGCTCCAAAAGAGACAATCAAAGAAACTTGTGAAGTTAGAATGTGCAGAAATGAATAGATTAACCTTAAGAATAAAAGATAGAGAGGAATCGATGTATTTCAGGATGTGGGGAAGATTTTATGAGTGGTTAGAAAAGAAATATGGATAAAAAATGATAGATAAATGAGGGAGATAATAGAAAGGTAAATGACAGGGAGATCAAAAAAGAAATAGAAATCTAGATGACAACAGAGAAAATTGAAAGGGGGGGGAGAAAGAAGAGTATAAGAATAATGTACAATTATGATGATAATATTGATAGTTAGAATAAATTTGAAAAGAAATTGAAAGAAAGTATATATGATTAGAATATAGGAAGTGCTCGGATACCAACAAGAAGAATATTATATAGCAAAGAAGATAGAAAGAGAGGGGAGTAGAGGGTAGGAAGAGGAGAGGAAGTGACCGGAAAGGAAGGAAGGGAAAAGGAGAGGAAGGAAGGACGGGACAGGAGTAGGAGAGAAGGTCAAAAAGGGGGAAAGAAGAGAGGAGTGGGGGAAAGGAAGGGGAAGTAGGGAGGGAGGAGAGAAGGAAGGAGAAAGTAGCAGAGGAGAGGAGGTTGGGAAGAGAAAGAAAGGAGAAAAAGAAGGCTTGTTGTGAAAAGAGGGAAGAAAAAGTAGAACTGCAACTCTGAATGTAATTAAAATGTCTTATTTTAATGCTTTCTTTAAAGAAAACACATACATATATGATTAATTATGTATAAGAAAATGTACATTTTTATATTATGTGTATATAAAAAAAAATAAAACTGAAAAAACTTTTCAAAAAAAAAAACTCGAGAAGTTAAGCAATGGAAGGATAGCTTCGAATAGGCATCATTTATTCTTTAGCCCCCAAACTGAACCTGGAATTCTACACTGTCAGGGTAAGAGAGGCAGACACACATAAGCCTATGGGACTGGGGCTATCTCTTGAGATGAGTAAATATAGTTCTTCCCACACCACCACAGCTTTCCTGTGGTCACAGGAACAGATGCTATATTTTTGTAAAAGTTTCCATGCCTCGCTTCAGGCCAATGAGAGAGTTTTTGGCAAATGGTCAGTCTACAACAGTTAGACACCACCAAGTCAGGGGAAGGGGAAATCACTCATTTTTTCCCCTTCTTTAGCAAATTTTGTCTGTGTGCCTTATTAAAAATCCATCCATTGCTTGGTCGCCACAGCTAACGAGCAAATATTTTCGGGAGCACATTTCTTCCCTCTTCAGTGGATTGCAAGGTTTTGGAAATATTGCTGCCGATTTGCTTGGCTCCGTGTGCATGAGAATTAAAAGATCGTGCCTCTCTTTTAAGCCCAGGTTTCCTAGACTAAGAAAGGATTTGCTGGGTCAAAGCAGCTCCATCATCCTCCGGCAGCCAAGCTGTGCTCTTCTGATTAAACAGAGAGCTGATTAAATGATGCTTAATCAATTCACCGAATAATCAGATTAAGCTTTTCCTATTGCTGTAGAATTCAGTGGAAACGCTGCCAAGTCGGTGGGGTAGCAAGAGCTTTTCACTGTCCCAATTCACTGTCCCATTTTTAAAGAAGTTTCTTGAATGAGAAGCCAAATGTCTTCAAATAAAAACCAGTGTAGGAGTCTGCATATGTGCAGGAATTTTCCTATCTTGGATGGCAAACCTCAGATAAGGAAGGTTACTTTCACGTAGGCACCAGGAAATGGCATTAGAAAATAAGATCCTAACTCTGTAAACAAGAGGAGAGGAAATGGGATGTGTGTTAGACTTTAACTATAGCTAAATATTATAAGTGCTTAAGCAAGCAATGGTTAACCAAAGATTCTAATTACCTGGAAGATTCTATGAGTCAATGATATGCTGCCAAATATGCTATAACTTGAAAGTAACAAACTATATAAGGTCACTATGTAAGACAATAAAGACACACATATATCTTCCTCCTTTCTGTGTGTGGTCATTCAACAAACCAGGAAGTCCAGGTGCCTCTTGAAAAAGCACCCTTGGGACAGCCGTGACCTGGTTGATGGAGAATCTCCATAGACATTGGAGAGTCACTATTTTCACCAAAGAGCACACTTATTGCAAAAATGCTACCTGATCATTGTCATTACACCTTTAATCTAGTCTCAGATCTAGCCGAGTATTTGTCCCTTTCATTGACTAGATTTTGGGAGCGGGGGAATGTTCTGCCTTCCTGAGTGACTTAGTCCACTCTTGAGAACATAAGGGATAGCATCACTGCACCAGTTGTTGTTATTAGTTGCGAAGTCATGTCCGACCCATCATGACCCCATGGACAACATTCCTCCAGGCCTTCCTGTCCTCTACCATTCTCTGGAGTCATTTAAGCTCATGCTGACTGCTTCAATGACTCCATCCAGCCACCTCATTCTCTGCCGTCCCCTTCTTCTTTTGGCCTCAATCTTTCCCAGCATTAGGCTCTTCTCCAGGGAGTCCTTCCTTCTAATTAGGTGGCCACAGTATTTGAGTTTCCTCTTCAGGATCTGTCCTTCTAAAGAGCAGTCAGGGTTGATCTCCTCTAGGATTGACCGGTTGGATCACTGCACCAGTAGCAGTGAATAAAATCTATGTGGTGAGAGCAGAATTTGCCAGCACCGTCTCTCTGTGTTGGGGACATCCCTATCCTTTTCCTGCCATTGGGGCGGGGGGGGGGGTGGTTGACTTTTGTGTCCTCTTCTTAGCTGAAATTGTGTTACAAACAGCTGATGGAATGCTGGCATTGCAGGCTTACTCTGCTCATTCCAATCTTAAGAAAGAGATCTTGCTTTTGACTCTGTCCAACTCAGCCCCGCACATAGCTTCCAAGACTAAGCTGCAGCCAAAGAGGAGAGACCAATTTCTGCATTCCACAGAGGGGACCTGTGACAACTGTATTTATGAATTCTACAAACACAACGACTGCATTTGTCAAGAAGGCTGACTCAACCCTTTCCTTGCTGGTAAAGCAGACATTAGACATTCCCTCGAGGCTAGTGGCCTGGAAATTGGATACTCGAGGAATTTTAAGTGGGGAAACAAACTAGTCATGCACTTTCTAAGATCTTTGATCTGCATGGGTAGTGTCTAGAGTAGAACTTTCTCTTCATCTCTCTCTGCTTCGTCTGCTCCTCTCTTCCAGCCATGGAGAACATCTTAGCCAGAACAAGCTAGAAAAACAAAACGGCCCATTCCAGTCAGATTCCCAAACAATCAAATAATACTTTTATTCCGATGAAGCAAGATGGCATGTTCTCGAGCATTTACAAACCTTTTTTTTAACTGGTTTGAGTAACATGCTTTGTAGCTTTTGTAGCTCTCACCCTAGGGTTTGTGGCATCCAGCCCACACTCAGCCTCAGCGTCCCTCCACTTAGGAGCACAATGAGACTCTCAAAGCAAGCCAAACATCTGGCATTTGGCTTAACAGACACACACAGTTTCGGGGTTATAGCAAAAAATAAAACGTGCCTCATTTCAATCACGTGTAGCTAAAATTAGAATGAAAGGCACAGGCCCACTTGCAAGAGAGAATTGTAATGACTCCGAAAATTGAATCAGCCCAGAAACCCCTACAGATGATATTATTATCAAAAAAAAATTCTAGAGTGTGCAGAGATGGACAGGTTAACCCTAAAAATTAAAGGAAAAGAAGATTTGGATTATTTTATACCATGGGAACTATTTTTGTTGTTGTTAGTTGCGAAGTCATGTATGACCCATCGTGACCCCATGGACAACATTCCTCCAGGCCTTCCTGTCCTTCCTGTCCTCTACCATCCTCTGGAGTCCATTTAAGCTCACGCCGACTGCTTCAGTGACTCCATCCAGCCACCTCGTTCTCTGCCGTCCCCTTCTTCTTTTGCCCTCAATCGTTCCCAGCATTAGGCTCTTCTCCAGTCAGTCCTTCCTTCTCATTAGGTGGCCACAGTATTTGAGTTTCCTCTTCAGGACCTGGCCTTCTAAAGGGCAGTCAGGGTTGATCTCCTCTAGGACTGAGCAGTTGGATCGTCTTGTAGTCCAAGGGACTCACAGGAGTCTTCTCCAGCACCAGAGTTCAAAGGCCTTAATTCTTTGGCGCTCAGCCTTTCTTATGGTCCAACTTTCACAGCCATACATTGCAACTGGGAAAACCATAGCCTTGACTATACACACTTTTGTTGGCAGGGTGATGTCTCTGCTTTTTAGTATGCTGTCTAGATTTGCCATAGCTTCCCTCCCCAGAAGCAAGCGTCTTTTCATTTCTTGGCTGCAGTCCCCATCTGCGGTGATCTTGGAGCCCAGGAAAATAAAATCTGTCACTACCTCCATTTCTTCCCCATCTATTTGCCAAGAGGGAACTATTGTACAAATGATTAAATGACAGATAGTGAGATTAGAGGAGTGGAATTGGATGAAATATGGTCTATATGAGAAAGAAAAACCGATGAGTTATTGTTTTGATGGTTATATAATCAATGCTTTGATGGAAGACAGTATATATTGTAAAGGTGATTGATATTATTGTATACTTGTTTATACATTGCCGCATATTTGTTGTTTTATATATATATATATATATATATATATATATATATATATATATATATATATATATATATATATATATATATATATATGATTATAGTGATGATGATTCTGTTTGTATGTTAACACCATGGACACCTAGAGAATGCACTGCTTAACATAGAAGTGGAATGTATGATAGAAAACAATAAAAAATATTTTTTTAAAAAAGAAAGAAAGTAGAACCAGCCATGGAGAGGATGAAGTGTGTCATGCAGAATGGGAAAGTAACCCAAAGGAAACCTCACCTCATTGGGTTTAAATGCCATCCACCAGTGCTTCCTCATTCACTCAGGGTCCAGATTAGTTGTCTGCGATTTGCCACGGAAATTATTTTTCTCCCTTGCATTCTGCTGAACTTCACAAAACCTGGCAAATGCAACAATAAGGAAACTTATTCCTTATTCCGATCAATCCTGGGGCATTCTTAGGAACATTTCTTCTTAGTGATGGAATGAACACTCAGAAGAAAGAGAAGGACAGCTCTAGCTTTTCCCTTCTCCAGAAACCGAAATCCCATAAGTGGGACCACAGTTTTCCCAGACTAGGAGAAGATTGAAGGTACTTCAGTTATACAGACAATGCCAGAAATTGCTTAGGTCAGTGATGGTGAGCCTTTTCGGCACTGAGTGCCGAAAAATTAGTGCAGAAATGGCGCTCATATGCTCATCAGAGCCGCGCTCCAGAAAATCGGAACTTCCAAGTTCTAGAGCGCATGCGCACCAGAGGTGGGTTTCAGCAAGTTCTGACCAGTTCTGGAAAACCAGTAGCGGAAATTTTGAGTAGTTCGGAGAACCAGTAGTAAAAATTCTGACTGGCCCAGCCCCCACCTATTCTCTGCATCCTTAGTCCCAGCTGATCGGGAGGAAATGGGGATTTTGCAGTAACCTTCCCCTGGAGTGGGGAGGAAATGGAGATTTTTCAGTATCCTTCCCACCAAGCCACGCCCACCAAGCCGTGCCACGCCCACCAAGATACTTCCACAGAACCGGTAGTAAAAAATTTTGAAACCCACCACTGATACGCGACCTATGATCAGCTGTCTGGCACACATGCACAGGCCAGTTTCCAGCATTCCACGCAGGCAAAGGGATCGTGCTCCGGAGAAGCCGAACTTCCAAGTTCTGGTGTGCATGTGCATCCAACAATCAGCTAGCCGGCACGCATGCACACACCGGTTTTCGGCACTGCTGCACGCGCGAAGGCCAGCTGATTGTCGTGCACGCATGCACGCCAGAAACCCGGAAGACAAACAGGCAAGGCCACATGTGCCAGGCGACTTGGCTTCGCGTGCTACTTTGGGCACGCATGCCATAGGTTCACCATCACGGGCTTAGGTACTAAGTATTAAAATAATGTGTGGGGGTTTTGGGGGGAGTACTTTCTATTGCTACAGTATTTTTAGATCTTCCATCGATGAAGTTTATAGTCATGAGAGAAATGCCATGTGCGCCAAGGACTACGCCCCTGTGGAGTCATCTAGAGGAGCAAAGGATAAGAGGCTTCCTTATCCATAAACAAAGAGCTGTCCTCCTATGGGTGGTTTTACAGAACATTGCTAACTCCTTATGTGGTTTGTGGCTTTGCGTAGTGTGTGAATCCAGCCAACGGGATCAATCAGCCGTGGTTAAGCAAACCACACCTTGGCACAGCGAATCGTTCCCGGCATTGGAAGAAGTCCACTTGGAGAGTTATGAGCCCACAATGTGAGCTCCATGAATAGATTTAAGTTCTGCCTCAGCTAACTCTCTTTCCATAAAGTCACTCCTGTGGCTTCATAGATAAGAATGCGCTTAATCTACGGTGGTTGCCTGGGGGGGTGGGTGGGGTGAGGTAATGATATTTCTGCCGGATTTCTTTTCTGAGAAGATATGCTCTAGCAACAGGATCCTGTTGAAACTAGAAATACATACAAATAGTTATTTTTCACTCTCCAACATGAATTTTACTCAATTGCCCCAAGCGGTGGAAAGCTTAACTTTACAAGGTCACCTTCATTACAACACAACATGATGAAACTCAGTGGTGGAAAGCTTAACTTTACAAGGTCACCTTGCTTACAGCACAAAATGATGAAACTATAATACCTTAGTAAAACCAGGGGTGAAATGCTACCGGTTCGCACCGGTTTCGGTGAACCGGTAGCCATGGCAGTGCATGGTTCAGAGAACCGGTAGCGGCAGCAATGCAACGCTCCACCCGCCCACCCGGACGTTGTTACTTCCTGGTTTTAAGCAGGAAGTGACCTGTTTTTCACTCTTTGCACATCTGCAGAAGGCTTTGTGCATGTGGAGAGGGTCAAAAATTGCAGATGAGCATGCACTTCCGAACCAGTAGGGAAGGTAAGTAGATTTCACCCCTGAATAAAACCTTAATAAAAGACTTTTAGTTTTGTTCCTCTCCTCTGGTTTTGAAAAGGAAAAAAAAATGAGCAAAAAATCAAGAACAAAAGTCTTCAAACTAACAACAGTTCCAATTCAAAACCAACCATTTTTTTAAAATGCATTTTTCATATCTGGTCTGGCCATGTTCGGTTCCCTGTTACCCAGTTCGGCTCCTTTCTATTATTTATTACCGTTGGCCTGATGGAAATAGGGGTCCCCATTTGCATATCTGCAATGTCCACCTTGCTGTCTCCCTTCAGGATAACATCTCCTGGTTCCCCATTACTGACTGGTGATGGTTGATCTCCAATCCGTTACGTTAAATTCATTTACCGTATTTTTCAGAGTATAAGACGCTCCAGACTATAAGACACACCTACCTTTTTGGGTGAGGAAAACAAGAAAAAGAAATCCGCCTCTGCCTCCCAGCAATTTTGCCTCGTTGCAGCAAATAGCAAACAGCCTGCTTTACTTTCATTTTTGTTTTCAGCATAGCTTGATCAGCACAAGAAAAAAAAAATCTGCTCCCAGCAATTTACCTCCTTGCAGCAAGCGGCAGAGGCCCGCGCAGCAATAGGCAATGGCAATTCCTGCAGCCTGAAACAGCTGAGAGTCGGGTGGCCGATCCAAGGGACAATCAACTTGTGCTAATTAGGCTGTGCTGAAGCTGAAATGGGCTGTTTCTTCTTGCTGCTTGCTGCAAGGAGGTAAACTGCTGGGAAGCAGAGGCCAAAGGGTGCGGGCAAGTGGTTCGGCGGGGCTACATTCGGTGTATAAGATGCACTCAAATTTTCACCCCCTTTTGGGGGGGAAAGGGTGCATCTTATACTCCGAAAAATATGGTATTCAACTAGGCTCATAACTTATGTCTTTCCTCTGAGAAGGGAGACATTCCAACAGGGTGGATAAAAATCAATATTTTTTAAAAAAAATAAAAATCAGATTTTTAAAATATTTAAATGGGATTTTTTTATTTTTATCAAATTTATTTTAATAAAATGCTTTTGGAGTAAAAAAAATCTATCTAAAGATAGTTTTCTATTTAAGATACATTAATAATTTAGTTTGTTCAGCATGAAATGGAGCTTAGTTATGTAACATGAGGCTATATGTTCTGCAATATTTACATTTTTTGGCAAACTCATTCAATGACTCGGAGCTCTGCAAGCTAAATAGGAAACCTTCATTTTGCTTGCAAATAATCGTACTGAAGATTCTAACTACCAGCAAGAATGAGTCCTTAGATTGAAAGAGCAGCTGTCGTTTCAGATCCATCATGGCGGCGCCTGTTAGCGGGCATCCACTCACCTCTGCCTGCCATGTCCATCACCTTGTTGTGTCACTGTCACATCACCAGCTGTTCCATTAAAGTGAATGGGACAGTCGGTGAGTCAACAGCGGATCAGAGGAGGAGCCATTGCGGGACAGAGATACCAGTTGCTCTTTAAAAATTATGATTTAAACCGAGTCGATTTAAATCAAGCCTTTTTACTAATGATTTAAATCATGATTTAAATCACGATTTAAATCGACTTGATTTAAATCAAATCCACCCTGCATTCCAGTGACACCGATCCCCAGCAGCACTTAATTAATCATACATGGCTATTGGACATGGACAATTTTGAAGAAGATCTTGTGCTAGATTTAATGGATTCCCTTTCTCTCCCAGGATCTAGATATTCCACGGAAGAAAGTCAAACTGAAGACGTGTACCATACGGAAACCTCCAGTGTCCCTGCTCCAGATTATCAAGGTACCCAACTGCCATTCTGAGCTTCATTGTTCCAAGACCTTAGCAGGGTCAGATCTGGTCCTTCCACTTCGTTGGAGTGTGCATTCGTTTCTCAATCTCAATCTCAATCAGGAGATCGTTGTATTTCAAGGAATTAAATTGCAAATAGACTTGGCCATTTCAAGCTCTTTGCACCATTGCTCTAGGTGGTATTGTCATCAAGGAGATCTATTTAAGCTCTTGAAAACGTGAAGCTGGCCTTCTCTTCAAGTTTACAATGTTGGGGCGACTTTCTCCTATAGCTGTTGATGATGTAAGTTCTCACTTGGAATTTCCTTCTTGGAAGAATAGTACAGGACTGTTGGTTTTTTTGCTCTTGTTGTCAAAGCTGGAACAGCGTCACTGATAGTTCTACAGAAGTAAGTGATGCCTGAGATCATAAGAGATCTTCTATACAGCCCTTTCTTTCTTCCTCTCCCCCACTCCCCAACCTTAGTTCCTCGGTGGTGTCATCCGCTAATCATTTACAATGGGGAGGCTACCTGCTATTCACCCCGTGGAGGAAACTACCGCAGCAGCCTGGGGACACGTTGTACGCTCTCCTGCAACCGTGGGTATCGCCTGATCGGCCCGAGGTCTGTGCAATGCTTATTGAATCGCCACTGGTCTGGGATTATCTACTGTAGACGTGAGTATTAGCTCAGATTTCCCCTCTGAAGTCAGTCCCCATCAACACCAAGATAATCCATTATCACTTGGGTGGGTGCCATCAAGCCACCAAGAGACGTATTCAAAGTTTGAAGTCTTGCAAATTAAGCAGACAAGAGTTTGGTTTATGGATTATAATAAAACATAATTTGGTTAGACTAGAAGACCTCCAAAATTCCTTCCAGCTCTGCTCTGCTCTGCTCTGCTCTGCTCTGCTCTGCTCTACTCTACTCTACTCTACTCTACTCTACTCTACTCTACTCTACTCTACTCTACTCTACTCTACCCTACCCTACCCTACCCTACTCTACTCTACTCTACTCTACTCTACTTTTCTATCCCATTTCTATATTCTATTCTATTCTGTTCTGTTCTGTTCTGTTCTGTTCTGTTCTGTTCTGTTTTGTTCTGTTCTGTTCTGTTCTGTTCAGTTCTATTCTATTCTATTCTATTCTATTCTATTATTTTTTATTGATTGATTAGCCCTTAGGCCCTATCGAAGTGCAGAGCTCCAAAAACAATTATTACAAAAATTTGGTAGAAACAGGTTTAAAATGAAAATGGAATTTAAAAATGCTTTTAAAAGAAAACAAAAGCCTCTGACGATCAGGCAACTCGGCTGGGATCGTCAGAGCCTTTTAAAAGCATTTTTTAAACGTCTTCGGTTGTAGAAAAAAATGCTTTTAAAAGTAAAAAAAAAAAAGGTTGGCCACGCCTACCCAGTCACATTATTCACCACCACCAAGCCACGCCCACAGAACCAGTAGTAATAAATTTTACATTTATGAATTCTATCCTGCTTCCCGATTTTTTTGCATCCGACATTCATGCTGGCCCAATTGGTGTTCAGTCTCAATACAGTCTGCTTCACAGCGATTGGAGAAGAGAATGCTAATTTATTTATTTGTTTGTTTGTTTGTTTATTGGTTCGATTTATATGCCACCCTTCTCCGGAGAATCAGGGCGGCTTACTATGTGTTAAGCAATAGCCTTCATACTTTTGTATATACCTGCTTAGTAGGGCTTTGCCCCACCCCACCCCCCGCCCGCCCGCCAAGCTGTGTTTCTTTTTATACAAAGTCCGCTTATTGCCCCCACAATCTGGGTCCTCATTTTACCTACCTCGGAAGGATGGAAGGCTGAGTCAACCTTGAGCCTGGTGAGATTTGAACTTGTAGTAATTGCAGGCAGCTGGCAGCTAAGTGCTACTTTAACAGCACTTTAGTCCACTGCACCACCAAGGCTCCTTAATTCCTTACAAAGCGGGAGATAAATCAGTAAATAATGTTTAGATTCTCTCTCTCTCTCTCTCTCTCTCTCTCTCTGCAGAGATTCGATGTCACACATTGCCAGCACTTCAGCACGGGTCGTACCACTGCTCCAATGGGGTGAAGACTGATTCTCACTGTCACTACAGCTGCCAACTCGGGTATCATCTAGAAGGTGATCACAGCCGTGTGTGCACAGAAGAAGGGCGCTGGAGCGGTAGCGTGCCAATTTGTGTAGGTAAATTCTCACCCTTCCATGGCTGTCCTCCTTCCAGTCCGAGTCCAAAAGGAGAAGTCAGCTTGGCCCACCCATGGCTTATAAATATGAATAATGGTGGGTTACTGCCAGTTGTAACAACCGGTTCGCCGGAACCAAAAATGTGAGCGTGCATGGCATCAAAAAACTGGCAATTACCGTATTTTTCACAATATAAGACGACCCTTAGTTTTTGGGGAGGAAAATAAGAAAAAAGTTGATTGGCGGGTGGATCGGCCTCCCGGAATAACCCCAATCAGCTGTTCCCAGAGATGAATTTTAACAACAGGTTCCTTGGTTGTGAGCTCTGTGCCTTGCTTTTTTTTTTTTGCTTTTTTTTTTCTGCCTCTAAAACTCTTGTTTCAGGAAAAAAACTTTTTTTCCTGCCTCTGAAAGCCTCCAAAACAGAGCTTCAGAAAAAAAGTCTCTGAAGCTCTGTTTGGGGGCTTTTTTTCTGAAGCTTTGTTTCTGATGCTTTTTTCAGCCTCTGAAATCTCCGTTTGAGAAGTTAGGCAGGGCTACATTCGGAGTATAAGACACACACAGATTTTCACCCTCTTTTGGGGGGGGGGGGAAAGGTGCGTTTTATACTCTGAAAAATATGGTATATATGTGATAGTGCCAGGGCGGGTGGGCGGGGCCAACCGCTGATTGGAACTACAGGTTCGCCCAAATTGGCAGCAGCCCACCATTGGATGTGAAGCTCTTGCTCCAAACTGAAGCCAAGCATCGTTATATTTCTCCAGAGCCACCCATGTCCCCAAGGCGCTTTTCCAAATGTCAACAAGACTTTCTTGGGGTTTTTTTCTTGAAAGCATTTCACTTCTCATCCAACGAGTTTCTTGGATGAGAAGCAAAATATTAACAAGGAAAAAAGCCAAGAAAGTCCAGTTTTCAAGCATGGGAAAATCAGAAGTCCAGGCAGTTCAAACGAATATGAAGATTTCTTGCAAGCTTGTGCTCTCTACGAGAATCTGAACTACTAACGGTCAAAACAAACTGGCGGTAGATAAGAGTCAATGGAATTTGTTAAGGATATTATTGTTGTTGTGTAACAACTAGCAGAGTAAAGTGCACAGAGAAACGTTGCTGAGAGCAATGAGATAGGAGATACATACAAACTGGTGTTATCAAAAGTTTTCTTTATAATGGAAAATAAACAATCTCGTAGTCTTCTAAACAGTCCAAGTCTTTACCAGTTAACTCCAAACAAACTTTTACCAAACAAACAGTAGTTGGTTCACAAACCCCGGATGGTAGCAGATCCACCCACACACGCACGCACGTGATGATAGCAGCTTATCATTCACTGAATACCTTACAGTACCTTCCTTAAGTTAATTAAATTACAAGTTAATTACTTGTAATTTAACAATTTACATTGTTAAATTACAAGTAATTATAGCATGACTCAGCATTACAGCATGATGCAGCATTAAAACTTAAAGTCACAGAACACATATATTGCCTGGACAACTGTTAGGCCCAAATCATATCCTAACATGCTCCCCTTTGGACAGGCCAATATAAATTCATGGTGGGATGGACTTAGATCTCTTGTGGGCATGAAAGGACTCAAGACTGATGATGTGTTTGACCCCTCCCACAGGCTCAGCCTGGACATCTCTTACACCAGTCGCCTTTACCTTTGGGAAAACTGCATGATTGAGAATCTCCAAGCCACCTAGTATTCTAAACCCAACTGTGGTGACTGCTAGGACCGTGATGGCGAACCAATGGCAAGGGTGCCACAGCTGGCACCCAAAACCATATCAGTGGGCACGCGAGGGTTGCCGTAGCTCAGCTCCAGCACGTATCTATGTGCCAACCAGCTGATTTTTGGGCCTTTCAGTCCCACCAGAAGTTTCAAAATGGGCTGTTTCCAGCCTCCGGAGGGCCTCCAAGGGGGTGAGGAAGGCCATTTTCGCCCTCCCCAGGCTCCTAGAAAGCCTCTGGAGCCTGGGGAGGGTGAAAAACAGGCCTATCAGGCCCACCGGGCCATCACGTGCTAAAAGGGGCGGGGTGCATTGAATTATGGGTGTGGGCACACACGTGGCTGACCTCCCCACGCTCCCCACACTTTTGGCATGTGACGGCAAAAAGGTTAGCCATCACTGTGCTAGGATATAAATATTTAGGGGAATGCTGAATATCATAATCATAATCATAAATTTATTTGTGAAGCATATATAAGATAACAGGCAAAAGTATAAACATAATTTGAATACATGAAAAGAGTAAATAAAAAGGAATATTAGGACAGGGTCCTAATAGGCACGCTGGTGCACTTATGCACGCCCTTACAGACCTGTTAGGAAAGGGGTGAGGTCAACAATAGACAGTTTAAAGTTAAAGTTTTGGGGGTTTGGGGAAGAAACCACAGAGTCAGGTAGTGCATTCCAGGCATTGACCACTCTGTTGCTGAAGTCATATTTTCTGCAATTGAGTTTGGAACGGTTTACCTTGAGTTTGTATCTATTACTTGCTCGTGTGTTGTTGTGGTTGAAGCTGATGTAGTCGTTGACAGGAAGGACATTGTAGCAGATCATTTTATGTACTATGCTTAGGTCAGACTGAAGTCGGCGTAGTTCTAAGTTGTCTAAGCCCAAAATTTGGAATCTGGTGGCATAAGGTATTTTATTGCAGTTAGAGGAATGGAGGACTCTTCTCGTAAAATATCTCTGGACTCTCTTGGTTATATTTATGTCTGATATGCAGTGCAGGTTCCAGACAGATGAGCTGTATTCAAGAATTGGTCTAGCAAACGTTTTGTATGCTCTAGTTAGTAGTACAACATTACTAGCTCTCCAAATCCACCAAAACATCTTTGAGTTGACCATGGTCATCCTTAAAAGCACCAACCTCAAAAACACCATATGAGGCAGCTGTTGGATCTGCTCCCTTACCCAAGAGGCCCAACATTCACATTGTCTTACCTATCAATATTTGTTCTTATTTGCCTTTTTTTAAAAAAAAACAAAATATCTAAGTGTTTGTCATTGGGGAGAGCTGCAAAGCCATCAAGACACCATTCCTTTGCTCAGCGTACAGATAATTCTCATAACCACATTTGGGACCAATGATGTGGTCGCTGAGTAAAACATCCCAGGATAGATTGATAGATGTGATAGATTGATGCCACGTCCCATTCAGACATTAAGCAATTCATTGCGGGTCATTAAGTGAGAGGTGATCTCAACTTGCCATTTAACTGCTAAACAGGCAGTCAGTAAACGAGGTGTCTTTGTATTGAAACAGCAGGGAAGTAATGAGCAATTCTTTTGCTGCTCCATTCCATAAAATTCTTCTCTCGTTTTCCCAAACAGACATAGAACCTCCTCAAATCCGGTGTCCGGATTCTCGAGAGCGAATAGCAGAGCCTGGCAAACTGACCGCCACCGTTTACTGGGATCCACCCCGCGCAAAAGATTCTGCTGATGGCATCATCAAAAAGTGAGCTCAATGGGGACGTTGAAGGGTTCAAGGAAGTCTATTCTGATCTCCAATGCTAAAAAGTCTCTCTGTCGTTGGGAGTCCAGACTGAAACGCCGGGGACCAGAACCAGGATCCGAGTTTTCAGAAGGAGAACATCTTATTCGCTATGCTGTCTATGACCAGGCACACAATCGGGCCACGTGCAAATTTTTGGTGAGGGTCCGAGGTAAGAAACAAGACAGCAACTGTTGTCTAAACCACCCTAAATGAAGCATGCTCTAAGATTTGATAGGATTCCCCTTTTCCAGCGGTGGGCTTCAAAATTTTTAGCAAGGGGTTCTCTGTCCAGTTGCTGGATGGATGTGTCCATGGTGGGCGTGGCATAGGTGGCCTCCTACACCACGACGGGGTGCTTTTTCTCAGGCTCTGGAGGCTTTCCTTGAGCCTCCAGGAGGGTGAAAACAGCCTCCCCAGGCTCCGGAGGCCCGTTTCTGGCCTTCCCAAACTTCCGGTAGCCTCTCCTCGAGCCTCCGTCCATGGCCTCTACTTACCTGCATCCAAAACAGGCCACATGGAGACTCCTGCGAAGGAGGGATGGGCAGGGCCAGCCAGGAGTGGGATTTGGGGGTTCTCCGAACGGCACAGAATCTTAGCTAGAGGTTCCCTAGCTGCTGAGGGTTCGAATCCCTGCGAACCCCCAGCAGCCCACCCCTGCCCTTTTCCCTTCAGGCTGCTCTCATTACTTAACATCCTTGTGGTCAAAATTGTGTTTTGTGAGGCCCCATAGTTGGATTCCTACACTGTGTTAAGCCATAGCATGGTAGA
The DNA here is from genome assembly GCA_030761175.1 of Masticophis lateralis. Lineage (NCBI taxonomy): Eukaryota > Metazoa > Chordata > Lepidosauria > Squamata > Colubridae > Masticophis > Masticophis lateralis. Next base: position 11,277,170 of record JAUDYJ010000011.1, read on the forward strand.
ATGGCCTACTAGCATGGTATAGTGAAGTTACTGGATTAGGAGAGCCAGCTAAAAGGTCTACCTCAACCTTGGAAGTTCAATGGTGACCTTAAGCTCATCAAGAACATAGCCAGTATCTCATAGGATTGTCATTATCAGGGGGCGAGGGGGTGGGAATGGAAGAGAACGTGCTTTAAACATCACCTTGAGCTCTGACAGAAAAGAATGGGTGTCTGTCTACAGAATGAATACATTAATAAAATGATTGGTTTTGTTTTGGCCAATATGGGAAGCCAACCTGACATTTCTTGCTTGCTTGGTTCACACTTTCCAAAAGTTACATATTTCAAGAAATAGGACATGACTACAGGGAGTTTGGGACATGGTAGCTCAGTGCCTAAGATGCTGAGCTTGTCAGTCAGAAGGTTGGCAATTCAGCGGTTCGAATCCCTAGTGCCACGTAACGGGATGAGCTTCCGTTACTTGTTCCAGCTTCTGACAACCTAGCAGTTCGAAAGCACGTAAAAAATGCAAGTAGAAAATTAGGGACCACCTTTGGTGAGAAGGTAACAGCGTTCCATGTGCCTTTGGCGTTGAGTCATGCCAGACACATGACCATGGAGACAACTTCGGACAACGCTGGCTCTTCGGCTTTGAAACAGAGATGAGCACCACCCCCTAGAGTTGGGAACAACTAGAACCTTTACCTTTACCTCTGAAAGGAAATGAAGGAAGTCTGATTTAAAATCTAACCATTTGTAATTAGAACAAACCATGGCTTAATCCCATGAAAGAACTCTGCAGTGATTGCTTTTACTCCACTATTGAAACGGAGATGAGCACCGCCCCCTAGAGTCAGGAACCACTAGCACATATGTGCGAGGGGATCCTTTACCTTTACCGGGAGTTGCCTGTAACTATCTGGGAAGGCATCTCTACCGCTTCTTTCTTCTGAAAAGTTGGGTTTTGTTGAACCAAAGAATCCTTCTCATTCGAGACCACTGACTTTCCCTTCTCCAGTGAGTCGCTGTCCCACCTTGAAGGCGCCCGAACATGGTTATCTCAGCTGCACTTCAGCAGGAAACAATTATGGTGCCGTCTGTGAATACCAGTGCGATGGAGGCTACGAACTGGAGGGTACCCGTTCGCGGGTCTGCCAGTCCAGCCGCCAATGGTCTGGTTCTCAGGCCAGGTGTACCCGTGAGTGAATCTGGGATTTGAGATGGGGGAGGGGGGCATGCCGAAGGACATAAAGGGCCATCGGTGATTCATTTATAAGACCCCCATATCCAGCTTGGATACGGCTTTCCTCTTTTACTCTGATCCACTAAAGTCCTGACAATCGGAAAAGCAATCAAGCCGAGCCAAAATTGGTGGCGCCAAAAGGGTCGAATTTCACTCATCCTGCCAACTCATGCTTTTTTTTGAAAAATTAAAAATGGTTTGTTGGACAAGTCAACACTAAACTGCCACTAGCAAACAACTGTGGGCTTTGGGATTGCTTTCCCACAAAAGCTTTCCTGAGCCATGGTGGCGCAGTGGTTAGAGTGCGGTACTGCAGGCTACTTCTGCTGACTACCAGCTGCCTGCAGTTTGGCAGTTCAAATTTCACCAGGTTCAAGGTTGACTCAGCCTTCCATCCTTCTGAGGTCGGTAAAATGAGGACCCAGATTGTTGGGGGCAAGAGGCTGACTCTCTAAATTGCTTAGAGAGGGCTGTAAAGCACTGTGAATTGGTATATAAGTCTAAGTGCTATTGCTCGCCCTTCCTTCCTTCCTTCCTTCCTTCCTTCCTTCCTTCCTTCCTTCCTTCCTTCCTTCCTTCCCTTCCCTTCCCTTCCCTTCCCTTCCCTTCCCTTCCCTTCCCTTCCCTTCCCTTCCCTTCTCTCCCTGTGGTTAGAATGCAGTATTGCAGGCGAAATTTGCCCATTGCCAAGAATTCGATCCTCACTGGCTCATGGTTGACTCAGCCTTCCATCCTTCCGAGGTCGGTAAAATGGGGACCCAGATTGTTGAAGGTCATAAACTAACTCTGTAAACCACTTAGAGAAGGCTGTAGAGAACTATCAAGCGGTATATAAGCCTAAGAGCTATTGCTATTTCTTTCAACACACTTGGCAGTTAGTAAACATGTTTGGATGCCAGGATTAGAGCCCTTCAGGTAACTGATGTGGAAGGAAAAATGAAAAGGAACCAAAGAATCCCAAAGGTGCTTTTTTTTCAAGAACCAACTGAACTTTCTGGTTTTTCTTTGAAGACGTTTCGCTTCTCATCCCAAAAGCTTCTTCAGAGAAGCTGAAGGAGCAGAACTGAAGAAGCTTTATAGATGAGAAGTGAAATGTGTTCAAAGAATCAATCTCTGCTTTGTCCTCTTTTCCCCCAAAGCCATGCAAATCAATGTGGACGTCAATTCTGTCATGGGCCTTTTGGATCAGTTTTATGAAAAGCGCCGGTTGCTGGTCGTCTCGGCTCCCGACTCCTCGGACCGCTACTATAAGATGCAGAATGCCATGTTGCAAGTAAGACTGACCATGGGGTTGGACTACAACACCTCCAAGGTCCCTTCCAGCCAGGGGTGCAATGCTCCCGGTTCGGACCACATCGCCCAATCCGGTAGCAATGGAGGCGGGTGGTTCGGAGAACTGGTAGCAATAATCCCTGCCCACCCCTCCACCCCCAATGCCCAGCTGAGCCACACAATCATCAGAGGCTTTTTTTTTACTTTTAAAAGCATTTTTTCTACAACCTCTTTGACCGAAAAAATGCTTTAAACGTAAAAAAAAAAAGCCTCTGATGATCGCGCAGGTCAGCTGGGATCATCAAAGGCTTTTAAAAGAAGAAAAGGATTTTTTTTCTTTTAAATGCCTCTGACGATCCCAGCTGAGTTGCCTGATCGGCAGAGACTTTTTTTCTTTTAAATGCCTCTAACGATCAGGCAACTCAGCTTGGATCGTCAGAGGCATTAAAAGAAAAAAAGTCTCTGCCGATCAGGCAACTCTGCTGGGATCGTCAGAGCCTTTTGAAAGCATCTTTTTACAACCTCTTGTAGAAAAAATGGTTTTAAAAGTAAAAAAAAAAAAATTGGCCACGCCCACCCAGTCACATTACCCCACCACCACCAAGCCACACCCACAGAACCGGTAGTAACAAATTTTAGATTTCACCACTGCTTCCAGCCCTATGATTCTATGATCTTCCCCCGTTCCCTGCTGTCCTTCACAGCTACCAAGCACTTTGTAGCGGTATTCTTTGTTTCTCCATTGCAGCAAGCGACTTGTGGGTTGGACATGCATCACATGACTGTGATTGAGCTGGTGGGTTTGCCACCTCGTGATGTGGGGCGGATCCGGGAGCTCCAACTCTCCAAAAAGATAGTGGAAGAACTGAGGTAAGTGGAAACCAAACTATGATACGTTACATCCTTTATAGCCACAGGAACCAATTAGAAATCTCTTTCGCCATCCTTCAAGTCATCAGGAAAAGTGACTAGAATCAAAAAGCTTTCATAGTATGAACAGAAGCGAGTATCTGTAGCTCAAGGTTAAACCGTGAGTTCTTGGTGCTCTCCGAGCTTGGTTGTTTCCTTGCAGATGTTTCCTTGCCCAGTTAGGTAACTGTTCTTCATATGTTCTTCAGATGTTCCCTAGTTCAGTAATCAAATGTCTGCAGGAAAACCAAGCTCAGAGACCATCAAGAATTCCAACCCATATGGTGTAATCAATTTATGGAACTCCCTGTCACCAGATAATAGTGAGAAAAGTTGAAGTGAGAAGACCACTCCAGAACCACATCTGGCTCTCCAAAACTAGGCACCAGTCCTACTTTTGCTCTAGTCCTGTTCATTGCTTTAGACCAGGGGTCTCCAACCTTGGCAACTTTAAGCCTGGAGGACTTCAACTCCCAAAATTCCCTAGCCAGCAAAGCTGGGAGTTGAAGTCCTCCAGGCTTAAAGTTGCCAAGGTTGGAGATCCCTGCTTTAGAGTAGTATTTCTCAGCCTTGGCAACTTTAAGGGTTGTAGACTTCAAGTCCCGGAATGCCTCAGACAGCATGTCTAGGATGTCCACCTATTCTGTGCTGTCCACACATCTTAAAAGTTGCCACGGTTAAGAAACGCTGTTTTAGAGAGCAATCCATCCAGGGGTTCAATTTGCCTTTAACCTAAAAAACAAACAAACAGGTAAGGCAGATTTGTGAAGGATAAGGCAGAGATTTGGCACAGCCTGAAGGCATTGCTTGACAAGAGGAACAAATTAGCCAGGACTGAGACCTTCTCCCACCCAGCAACTGAATTTTGCATGCATCATCCTCTCTTGATTTTTTGCTGATGAGTCACTGTGGCGCAGTGGTTAGAGTGCAGTATTGCAGGCTACTTCTGCTGACTGCTGGCTGTTGTTGCCCGTACGCAGCCTGTGCGACTGGTGGCTGATTCGGACAGTGAGGAGGCTGGTGTGGTGCTGTGCCAGAAGCCTGTGCAGCTGGCATTCAAGTCAGACAATGAGGCTGGAGAAGAAGTGGTGCCAGAGACGGGGATTCAGCCAGGGCCTTCAGAACCTCCAGAAGCTCCCTTAAGTGAAGAGGACGAAGAGGAGGAGCCTCTTCTCGATGCACGGGCACGCAGAGCTGCCAAAAGGCAGGAGTGGCTCCTCAGGAGGAGGTCTCCTTGAGAGTAAGGCTTGGGGCTAACTGGCCACTCCCTTAGCCTATTTAAGAAGGAATGCTGACTGAAGCAATTTGCAGGGAACAACTTTGTTCACTCTCCTTCGTGCCTTGATCTTAGTTCTCTGCAAATTGCTTCTAGGCTTTCTGCCAACCATAGTAAGATTAAGATTATTTATTCTTTGGATTCTTGCAGGCTGTTAAGAAAGTTAATTAGCAGCCTTTGTTTGGAAAAAAAACTGATTTTATTTTAGTAAACTAAGGTTTGTACAGACTTTGTGTGTGCTGCGTTCTTTGGGGTCCGTAGCTGGGGCAGAACACCAGCTGCCTGCAGTTCAGTAGTTTGAATCTCACCCGGCTCAAGGTTGACTCAGCCTTCCATCCTTCTGTGGTGGGTAAAACGAGGACCCAAATTGTTGTGGGGGGGGGCAATATGCTGACTCTGTAAATCGTTTAGATAAGGCTGTAAAGCACTATATAATAGCTATTGCTATCGCTATCTTCTCTAAATGTTCATTGAGCGAAAGAGCCAATGGTCTAATCTATCTGTCTGTCTGTCTGTCTGTCTGTCTGTCTGTCTGTCTGTCTGTCTATCTATCTATCTATCTATCTATCTATCTATCTATCTATCTATCTATCTATCTATCTTTAAAACCTTATTTCTCCAGGCAGCTCCTGCACCTCAGCCATTCTCGCTTCAGCGTAGTGTTGATTGGCAAAGACGGCGTAGACCGCGACCGCTACATCCAGCCAGTGACCCCTGATGAGCTGTTCTCCTTTGTGGATATGTATCTGCTGAGCCCCCAGGAACAGTTACAGCGAGAACAGAACAGGGACATGTGCGAGTGAGAAGGAACTGCCTGGTTGCCTTCGGCCACCGATGTCAACCCAAGGGTCTTGTTTCACATTAGCCAAGGTGGTTAGGGGTGAAACCCGAAAAGCAACAGTTGGATTTCAGTCAAGGTGGCAGAAGTAGTTTCTTTTCTGATCCTACAAGATCAGGAAAGGAAGCAGAGCATTCTCATGGCCTGGTTAATATCTATCAATCTTGGAGACACTATTCCAAAGGAGAATGCTTTCTCAAATGATTTTTTTCCCCATAAAGAGCACTTAAGACTCTTTTTGCCTGGATCATAAATCTCTTCCCCTTATAAAGCAGGAAGTTGATGGGTTTGGTCTCCAGTTCCCATCAACCTCAACCCAAGCATGACTAAGGATTTCCAGAGTTGTGATTTCACAGCACTTCAGCGCAAGACCAGCTCTAGCAAGGATATCATTGAGATAACTGGTGAAGAACAAGATCTTCTGAACTGTCCTTTTTGTTCTCTTCTTAGCTTCTCTCTTCTTTGGGGACATGCCCAAAAATTAAGTTATCTTAATTACAAACGAACAGACTACCATGTTTTCACCTACCATCCTGGTCAAATAAAAGCCAACATTCCTGAGTTTTGGGCTCTCCAATCAGAGGTGAACCAAGACTAAAATCACAGGGCTTGCAGCTTCTTTCCATCCTTCTGAGGTGGGTCAATAAAATGAGGACCCAGATTGTTGGGGGCAATATGCTGACTCTGTACCCCGCTTAGAGAGGGCTGTAAAAGCACTGTGAAGCGGTATATAAGCCTAAGGGCTATTGCAGTTCTTAAAATAGTCAAGCTTATTATTTTAAAAAAAGGTTTTGCAACTTGGATACGAGGTCAGAGAACGAGACCTTCAAAGAGAAGAAGTGGAAAGCACGAAAGCAAATCTATATAAAAGGTAAAGGTTCCCCTCGCACATATGTGCTAGTTGTTCCCAACTCTAGGGGGCGGTGCTCATCTCTGTTTCAAAACCATAGAGCCAACCTGTCCGAAGCCATCTCCATGGTCATGTGGCCGCCATGACTAAACACCAAAAACGCACGGAACGCTGTTACCTTCCCACCAAAGGTGATCCCTATTTTTTCTACTTGCATTTTTGACGTGCTTTCGAACTTCTAGGTTGGCAGAAGGTGGGACAAGGAACGGGAGTTCAACCTGTTATGCGGCACTCGGGATTCGAACCGCTGAACTACCGACCTTCCGATTGACCAGCTTAGCATCTTAGCCACCGCATCCCAACTATATACAGGGGCCTATTTTGCTATGAGAACACCAAGGCTACAGACAGAAGAAACCCAATGCAAAAGGGAGTCTCCTTGTAGCTCCACCTTTCCAACATGCTTCTTCCTAGCGGCACCAACAGCATAGCAAGGATTCCCCAGAGATCAGCCTGACCTCCTTCCCCTCCCCTGGTAATTTTTTAGGAAGTTATGAAAACGGGCGCTTTTGTAAAAGCACATTTCAATAACTTCACCTGTGCCTCTTGTTATTTATTTCTCATTGCTTGGGAGATTTGGCTTGTTACGCTGTTTTAATTTGGTTGTCTTTATTCCGATGTTGCAACTGCTGTGTATCGCAAGACTGAAGCAGGTTAAAAATCAAATAAATCTAAAAATCAAATAAATCCATTTGTAAGAGGGTTAAGCTTTTAAGAGGGCTGGGAGCCCCGGTGGTGCAGTGGTTTTCGTGCAATATTGCAGGCAAACTTTGCCTACAGTCTGGAGTTCGATCCTGACCAACTCAAGGTTGACTCAGCCTTTCATCCTTCCGAGGTCAATAAAATGAGGACCCAGATTGTTTGGGGGGGGGGCGGCATAGACTGACTCTGTAAACTGCTTAGAGCGGGCTGTAGAGCACTATGAAGCAGTATATAAATCTTAAGTGCTATTGCTATTGTCCTTCCTTCCTCCCTCCCTCCCTCCCTCCCTCCCTCCCTGTAGTTAGATTGCAGTATTTCAGGCTAATTCAATTCATTGCCAGCAGTTTGATCCTGACAAGGTTAACTCAGCCTTCCGTCCTTCCGAGGTGGGTAAAATGAGAAGCCAGATTTTTTTTTTTTTAATTTGATGTATATGCCGCCCTTCTCCGAAGACTCAGGGCAGTTTACAATGCGTTAAGCAATAGCCTTCATACTTTTGTATATTTATACAAAGTCAGTTTATTGCCCCCACAAACTGGGTCCTCATTTTACCTACCTTAGAAAGGATGGAAGGCTGAGTCAACCTTGAGCCTGGCGAGATTCAAACTTACAGTAATTGCAGACAGCTGGTATTACAATGCTTTAGTCTGCTGAGCCACCAGGCCCTCCAGATTGCTGGGGCCAATATGCTGATTCTGGTAAACTGCTTAGAGAGGGCTGTGAAGCGGTATATAAGTCTACGTGCTATGGCTATTTAATTTAAGGTAAGCACAAAAGGAACAATTGGGGCCCTTCTGCTCTTTTAGGCAACTCTGGCTCTTGAAATCTTCAACATCTGCCATGCTGGCTGGGTTTGAAGATGTTGGAAACCTAACATGTGGCAACCAGAGGATGCCTCCCCTGGCATCCTTTAATCCTCTATTAATAACAGTCTTTTCTTTGAAGTGGCCTTCTGGCCTAGACTGAATATATATTAAGAAGTGTGTGTGTGTGTTCCTACAAGCTTCCTCAAGGGAAATCAACCCTGAACTGCCCTTTTGAAGGACAGATCCTGCCTTGCATCCTCCTCTGCTATTTCCTCCTTCCACAGATAATTCCAGATTTGGGCAACCTACAAGAAAAACAGACTTCTTGCCATGCCTTCTTCATATTCATGTAATTTTAGACATCCTTCCCCCACTTCCAGCACTGGAAGCTTTTCCTTGTAAGTGGAAAAAAAAATACGCAGATGAATGTGATTAGCTCCATTCTGCTGCTTCCAACTTAGAGTAGAAACTTTGAAATGCAACTTCCAGGGCCCTACGGCATCCGGGGGTTTCAAGGCTGGTTGAATTCCTGCAGCTTCTGCAGGATAGATTTGAACTTTATTTCAGTGACCCTTTCCTGCTGACAAAGAAAGAAGGCAGCAGTGACATTTAAAACCGGATGTACAAATACAGCTTACACCCAAAGGGCTTAAAAAAAAAAAACGAGGACAGCCCAGGAAAGGGAGCAGGAAGGAGAAGAAAAGAAAGGGGGAATTTAAAAGGCACTTTGAGACGCCGAGAAGAGCTCGAGCACCAACAATATTGCAAAAAGTACGAATCTCCGAAATGAAACAGCTGGCCAGAATATCTTCCCTTTTTTAGAACGAGCCTGTCTGAACAGCCGTTGCAAAATTAGCTCCTGTGCTAAGGGAGCTGGACAGTTTTGGGCCAGCTCTCCAGATTACCCGCCTCTTTTATTCCCCCAGATTTTAATGGTCCAAGCAAGCGGGGACAAAATTATGGCTTCATCTTGATCATGGTGGCCCGAAGAGGAAGGGTCCCTTCGGCCCAAGATCCTGGGTACTGGCGCATTTTCTGCCACAGGTTTATCTCCTCGCCTGTGGAATCCATCCAATCGACTGCTTGGCCGTTACTCATTCCTGGAGAAAGAGAAAGGAAGGATTAAAGAGGAGGCAAAGGATCCTGGACAGATAAAGGACTAGTAAAGGTAAAGGTTCCCCTTGCACATCACATATGTGCTAGTCATTCCTGACTCTAGGGGGTGGTGCTTATCTCCGTTTCAAAGCCGAAGAGCCAGTTATGTCCGAAGACATCTCTGTGGTCATGTGACAGGCATGACTAAATGCCAAAGGCGCACGGAACGCTGTTACTTTCCCACCAAAGGTGGTCCCTATTTTTCCACTTGCATTTTTTACGTGCTTTCGAACTGCTAGGTTGGCAGAAGCTGGGATGAGTAACGGGAACTCACCCCATTCTGCGGCGCTAGGGATTCGAACCACTGAGCTGCCGACCTTTCGATCGACAAGCTCAGTGTTTTCGCCACTGAGCCCCCGCATCCCTACCTAGGACTAGGGAGGTTTATTATTTTAAAAAGTAGGTCTTTTTCAAAATACGAAGGGCTCTTCTTTTTCAAATAAATGAGAAACAAAAAAAGATGAGGGATGTCACGATAGCTGTATTCCAGCATTTTAACTGTTCACCGCCCTGAGTCCTTCGGGAGAAGGGCGGTATAAAAAGTAAATAAATAAATAAATAAATAAATAAATAAATAAATAAATAAATAAATAAATAAATAAATAAATAAATAAATAAATAAATAAATAAATAAATAAATAAATAAATAAATAAATTTGAGGGGTTGCCACAAAGAAGGGGGGGGGTCCACTTATTTTCCAAAGCCCCAGAGGGCAAGACCAGAAACAATGGATGGAAACTAATCAAGGAGAGAAGCAATTTGGAATTAAGGAAAAACTTCCTAACAGCGAGGACAATGAACCAATGGAACAGAAGTTGCCTTCAGAAGTTGTGGGTGGTCCCTCACTGGAGGTTTTTAAGAAGAGACTGGACAGCCATTTGTTCAGAATGGCATAGGGTGGATGGACTAGAAGACCTTGCAAGATCCCTTTCATCTCTATTCTGAATGGTTCATCTTCTTTCTTTTAATGACCCCATAATCCCCTGCGGGTAGAGTCTGGGCAACTGAATGGAGCTAACAGAGTGTTTTGATGGTCAGATGCCCTCCCTGTCACCAATGCGGAGTTTTGTTCAGCCGATATATTCTCACTGTGCAGAGAGAGAAATATCGGCCTCTATCTTGGCTCGAACTCACAGCCTCCTGGTGGCGAGGTGACAGGGCCACCTCTAGGCCACCGCACCGCTCAATTCTGATGGACTGATTGAGACAAATCAGTCCTTTAGTACAGGTATAGTAACACGGTGGCTAAGTGGATCTGGCTTCCCCCTGGAATTTTGCTTGTCAGATGATCACATGACCTTGGGATTTTGCCGTCGTAAATACATGCCAGCTGTCAAATGTCAAGTGACCATGGGGATGCTGCAAGAGTCAGGTTGGAAATGGTCATAGGTCACTTTTTTTCAGTGACGTTGTAACTTTGAATGGTCACTAAACGAATGGTTGTAAATCGAGGACTATCTGTACATACAGAGACAAACACCCCTTCAACCTGATCCACTGCAAAGCATCCAAGAAGTCGAAGATAGCGTATGGATGAAGGTGCTGATCTGGCACCAAGGAAAACTGAGTTCCAATCCACTCTTAGGCTATAAGAGCTAAACTCACAACATTGTTGTTTGGAGAGGGAAAAAAAATGGGAGAAGAGCAGGGGTGAAATGCTGCCGGTTCAGACCGGATCACCCGATCCAGTAGCGATGGCTGTGGGTGGTTCGGCGAACCAGTAGCAAACATCCCTGACACCCCCACCTCCCCCCCGCAATGCCCAGCTGAGCCGCGCAATTATCAGAGGCTTTTTTTTTACTTTTAAAAACATTTTTTCTACAACCTCTTTGGCCAAAAAAAATGCTTTTGAAAGTTAAAAAAAAAAAAAGCCTCTGATGATCATGCGGCTCAGCTGGGATCGTCAGAGGCTTTTAAAAGCATTTTTTATAACCTCTTCGGACGAAGGGGTTGTAGAAAAAATGGTTTTAAAAGTAAAAAAAAAAAAGTTGGCCACGCCCACCGTCACATTACCCCCACCACCAAGCCAATGCCCTCAGAACCGGTAGTAACAAATTTTACATTTCACCACTGGAGAAGAGAGCCTATCTACATTGAGCAGGATGCAAACCTAGCCCAAAAATGAAGTCGAGACACTTAAAAATCCATCCTAAATCCACCAGAGCTCTCAAATTCAACCCATTTCTTTTTAAAGTGCCCAATTCCAGACATCTGTAAAGACTAGTAGAACCTCAACGGATCCTGTTGCTTTCTCACCATTGCCAACTCCAAGCCGGACGCCGCCCAAGAACTCATTGCTGGACAAAGGCTCTCGGTCCCACACTGTGAGTTCCAGACAGATGTGGGACAACTCCTCCGCAAAGATGTTATTATAGACCAGCGTGTGATTGTAGTGAGGGTTCAGACTCTTCTTCACCACGGGGGTCTTCTTCTTCGCGGTCCTGTTCTTCAGAGGGAGTAAATTCCTGTGGATAGGAAGGAGTCAGTGCTCATTTGTAAAAAAGGCTCTTACACTTGTCCGGGGTCTCCAACCTTAAACACTCAAACAGCCATTTGGACCAGTTTCCCACAGAAAAGAAAACACCGGGAGCCACAAAACCTGGTTGGGTGTGGCTAACTCAACGTCACTCACTCCCGCCCAGTCACATGACACACACCCCAGCCATGCCTACCCAGGTTTTGTAGCTCCCAGTGTTTTCTGTGAGAAACAGGTATCTCTGTGTGTGTGTATCTCTCTCTCTCTCCTTCTTTCTCTCTTTCTCTCTCTTTTTCTCTCTCTCTGTCTCTTTCTCTTTCTCTCTCTGTCTCTTTCTCTCTGTGTCTCTGTCTCTGTCTCTCTGTCTCTTTCTCCCTCTCCCTCTCTCATCTCTCTTTCTCTCTCATCTGTCTCTCTTATCTGTCTTTCTCAGGCCAGGTGAGGAGTGACTGGAAGGTGAGGGCGAGGACATGGCCAGCCAATGGTGGGTTCAGCTGACAGGGAGCCACAGCAGAGGGATGAAAGAGCCACATGCAGCTCCGGAGCCATGCGTTGCCAACACCCGCACTTGCTAAAACTAGTTGTCCCAGAACTGTGGGGCAGAGCAGAACAGAATGGATCTTCTTGACAAGTTCTGCTCCAGCAACAACACACCGCTCGTCCTTAAGACCCTGAAGAGAAACTTCTCAATGCTTAGAAAACAGGATATTTTTCATAACTTGTTCATCCACCCTTTTACTAGCAAAAGCAAACAAAGAAACTATCTGCATAATTTGTGTAAGGCCACAGTGCTGGTGTGTTTCTTTTTATTAAAACAGGAATCAGAGTTTGTTTTCCGTTCCAATATTCCAGAGTTTACACAGCCTGGAGCCAAGGACATTCATTCAAACATTTGACCAGGGTGCAGTGCCGACTGTGACAGTTATATAATTTATATCCAGGCACCCACTACACATAGGTCAGTGTTGAGGACAACCGCTCCAATCTCTCACTTCCTTTTCTATTCAGCACTCATTTAAAAGCCTCTTTCCATTGCTTACCCCTTGACAAAGCTGTCCGACATCCCGCCGGATTTGGCTGCAGTCAAGTTCTTGGCTTCTTTGATCCAGACCTGAAGTTCACCGCCTTCTTCCTTTTTGCCTAACAGAAGACCTTGGTGAGAAGGGTGACAACCCCAAAATAAAACCATCCAAAAACAGTTTCCTTGACCCAGGTGAGTATTTACCGTATTTTTCAGACTATAAGACGCACTTTTTTGTCTTCCATAAGAGGGTGAAAATGAATGTCTGTCTTATAGACCGAGTATTGCTGAAGGTCCGCCCACCCGCTGTCTGGTTTTGGGGGGTTTTTTTGGCCTTCACACGGCCTGTTTTCTGGCCTTTTTTTTGACCTTTTTCAGGCCTTTTTTCGGCCCGTTTTCAGGGATTTTTTTCAGCCTGTTTTTGAGGCTTTTTTTGGCCCTGTTTTTTGGAAAAACTGGGCCAAAAAAACCCTTGAAAACGGGCTGAAAAAAAACTTCAAAAACAGGCTGAAAAAAAACTTCAAAAACAGGCTGAAAAAAGCCTTAAAAATGGGCCCAAAAAAGCCAAATAAATGGGCTGAAAAAAGCCTTGAAAACAGGTTGAAAAAAGCCTTCAAAATGGCCCGGAAAAAGCCTCAAAAACGGGCCAAAAAAAGCCTTGAAAATGAGTTGAAAAAAGCCCCCCAAAGAAGCAGAAAAAAGCCTCGAAAATGAGCAGAAAAAAAGGCTGGAAAGGGGCAAAAAAAGGCCTGAAAATGGGGCACTCGGAAGCCAAAAATTTTTTTTTCTTTTTTTCCTCTTCTAAATTTAGGTGTGTCTTATAGTCAGGTGCATCTTATAGTCCGAAAAATACGGTACACCCCTAACTAACCCCGCTATAAAATCAGAAACCTAAAAAAGCTGTCTTCCAACACCAAATAGGTCAAGCTTTCTCCATCTGAGGGGAAAAGAAAAGCTTTGTTTTTTGAACATCTGGAGCTAATGAGAAACGAAGCCTCCAGGCACAAGCAGTGTATGATTTTTTTAGTTTTTTGTTGTTTCATCCAAGGAAAAGCTGTTTAAACATTCTCAGCCCTCACCTTTCTTCCCATTTCCTGCACTGAGATGTTTAGCTGGTGGGATGAACTTCAAGGACACCACTATCTCGCCTTTGTACTGAGAAGAAGAAGCTTCTCCAAGGTTCTAGAAGAGAAAAAGAGCAATGCCACAGATTAATCGCGCCCAGAGCAATTCCTGAATGTGAAGTTATCGCAAGCAATGTAGCCCTGGCAGGATTTACTCCTGAAAGGAAAGCTACATGTGAAACGGGGCAGGGGAATTACAGATAACCCCAACTTACAACAGTTTCATTTAGTGACCGTTCAAGGTTATAACGGCACTAAAAAAGTGACTTATAACCATTTTTCACACTTATGGCCCTTGCAGTGTCCACGCGGTCACGTAATCAAATTTCGGATGCTTGGCAATTGACTCATATTTATGACGGCTGAAGTGTCATGTGATCCTCTTTTCACTTAACAACCGTGTGACTAACTTAACAAGGGACGCAGTTCACTTAAAAACTGTGGCAAGAAAGGTCGCAAAATAGGGACAAAACTCACTTAGCAAATGTCTCACTTAACAACATAAACATTGGGCTCCATTGTGGTCGTAAGTCAAGGACTACCGGTATTCAGAAGTAGAGCTAAAGGGGAGATGAGGGGGAGGGGACATTACAAGGAATTGCAAAGGAGTATAAATGCTGAGTTAAAAAAAAAAATACAAGGAAGGAATTAGTCAGAATATAAATATTGAATTTAGAAACTGAAGGAAGGAATTATCCAGAATATATATGCAATGAATTCTGGTCCTGCAGGGCCGACACCATCATTGGCAGAGTGACCTACGCAAACAAAATATACAGAAAATGTCTAAGACAGAACAAACCCCGATTCATAAAGCTTCAGAGTGGCTTTAAAAATGGGGAAGAATCCAAAAATAATCATAGTAGAACTTCAACCAACTTGGTGCCTGATTTCAAAGTACTAGTCTCGTACCCTTTAGGGGACTAGTAACTCATGGGGCTAAGGTCTCAGTGGGGTTGAATGGATACATAAATTCCATGCTCATGTTATCCTAGAATGTAGTGCAGAGCGCACTGAAAGAGTGCAGAGAAGAGCAACAAAGAGGATTAGGGGACTGGAGGCTAAAACATATGAAGAACGGTTACAGGAACTGGATATGTCTAGTTTGATGAAATGAAGGACTAGGGGAGACATGATAGCAGTGTTCCAATATCTGAGGGGCTGCCACAAAGAAGAGGGAGTCAAGCTATTCTCCAAAAACCCAGAGGGCAGGACAAGAAGCAATGGGTGCAAACTAATCAAGGAGAGAAGCAACTTAGAATTAAGGAGAAATTTCCTGACAGTTAGAAAAATTAATCAGTGGAACAACTTGCCTCCAGAAGTTGTAAATGCTCCAACACTGGGAATTTTTAAGAAGATGTTGGATAACCATTTGTCTGAAGTGGTGTAGGGTTTCCTGCCTAAGCAGAGGGTTGGACTAGATGACCTCCAAGGTCCCTTCCAGCTCCGTTATTTTATTGTCATAGATGTGGACCTGGCTTGATAACTAAACTGCATTTTACTAAGCTATAAGCTACCCATTACAAACAGGAGCAGCCAAGTTAGTACAGCGAATCAAGCCACAATCCAGTACAGATTGCAATGATTTAATGCATGAACTCAAGCTGTTGGACAGAGGCCCACAGAAATAAACAAAGATTATACTGAATGCTTCTTGGTAGCACCAGAGGTCAGAGGCAGCATTATTTCCCTGCTGTTATTTGCTACTTTTCAAACAAATATAATCTGTTTTCCCATATATGTTTGTATATTATATAGCTTAGATTATTACTGTATCTCCCTGGAGATTTTCATATAGCCCAGGCAAAGAGGAAAGAAAAGGGAAGGAAGAAAATAATTGACTTTAAAACGCATTGGAGCAATTAGAAAGTTTTTGAAGGCACTAAAAAAAAAATTCTCATCTGAATTTAGAATCAAAACTGTTAAACTAAGCCTTGTCATTCTGTCTCTGCAGTGACAAAACTGGTTTGGCTGCTAAGTGATCAGAAAAACAAGTCGAAGAATTATTCAAACTGGTCTTTCCCGTTCCAATTATTCAAATGACTGGACGGAAGTTGGCACTTTCAGATGAACAGTAAGTAAAACTACGGTAGTGGCCAAAATTGTGGAAACCTTTTGGTGTGCATTGTGCCAAATTAATTCAGGAGCAGTTTGATTTCAAAGTATGCTCCGTGCAGAAGGGAAATGAATAGCCCAATCAGATTTCTCCACTAAATTTGATGAGAGCCATTACATTACCTCATTCCTTGTTTCTGTCTTTTCTCTCAAAAACGACTATTGGTAGTCTTGACTTACGACCACAATTGAGCCCAAAATTTCTGTTGCTAAGCGAGACAGCTGTTAAGTGAACTTTGTCCCAGTTTACAATCTTATTTATTTATTTATTGGTTTGATTTATATGCCGCCCTTCTCGTCAATCGCCACCTCCGCATGTTGCATTTTTGGCCTCCACACACCCCGTTTGTGGCCTCCATGGGTCAAATTTTCGGTTGGTTCCAGGTGGCGGGGATCAGCGGAGGCAGCGATTAGCTCTGGTGATCTCCACAGTCTGGAACAGCTGATTGGCAGTATTCCGGGAGGCCAATCCAACCACCAATCAGCTGTTCGTGCTAAATCAGGCTGCAATAACATACTGAAGCTAACCAGGCTGTTTGCTGTTTGCTGCAAAGACGCTAGCCAGATGAATATCGATAGATGCTGGTAGGCAGAGGTAGAAATTTTTTTTTCTTGTTTTCCTCCCCAAAAACGAATGTGCGTCTTACACTCCGAAAAATACAGTATCTTCCAGAAACACAACCAAGATCTATATTACTTTGACCGCAAAGGATAGGAACCGTGACAGACTCGACTGACCTTTCCATGTAGGGGAAGACACTCTTCCAACTGGCTGTCGAAATTCCAGGCATCCATTGGGATATCCACCTCTCCCAAGAAGTGATTCCGTCCAAAGCGGTCATGATGCCAAACAGAGAACTGTAAAGTTCTGGTCAGCAGAAGAGACTTCTGGATCTCATACTGTGACAAGATGAAACAAAAATGAGAGTTTTCACTAGTAGCCTCTCAAAAACGTGAGCCTCTTTTTTGAAAGCTGGACAAAATACTTGACTTGGAAACAAGCTTGTCTTCATCCCAAGCCATTGACTTGCTAAAGGTGAGGGGGTTTGCAAGCCCATGGGTAGGGTAGGGTAGGGTAGGGTAGGGTAGGGTAGGGTAGGGTAGGGTAGGGTAGGGTAGGGTAGGGTAGGGTAGGGTAGGGTCAGGAAGGGAAGGGAAGGGAAGGGAAGGGAAGGGAAGGGAAGGGAAGGGAAGGGAAGGGAAGGGAAGGGAAGGGAAGGGAAGGGAAGGGAAGGGAAGGGAAGAGAAGAGAAGAGAAGAGAAGAGAAGAGAATTCTTTATTGGCCAAGTGTGATTGGACATGCAAGGAATTTGTCTTGGTGCATTTGTCTTGGTGCGTATGCTCTCAGGGTACATAAAAGAAAAGATACATTCGTCAAGAATCATAAGGTACAATGCTTAA
This sequence comes from Masticophis lateralis, assembly GCA_030761175.1. Lineage (NCBI taxonomy): Eukaryota > Metazoa > Chordata > Lepidosauria > Squamata > Colubridae > Masticophis > Masticophis lateralis. Next base: position 11,294,401 of record JAUDYJ010000011.1, read on the forward strand.
TGATAGTCATAGGGTACAATGTACATAGGGTTCATAGTTCAGTTCATAGATTATATTAAACCAGAGTTTGTTTAAGAATGATTTGTTTGGCAAAATGTTATCAGCTGGGATTTGTGCATCACATTGAACAATACACAAGGCACACTGGTGGTTTGTTAACCATAGATAGATATAGATAGATAGATAGATAGATAGATAGATAGATAGATAGATAGATAGATAGATAGATAGATAATTTTATTTCTATAGTGCCTTTCTCCCAAAGGACACACAGCGGTGTACAGCCAGAGTAAAAACACAAAATATACAAACATCATAAATTTAAAATTTAGAAATATTAAAATTATTAAACAATTTCAGCCAAATTTAAAAACCCAAAAATTAAAACTCCAGATTAAAATCCATTTACACAGACTGTCCCGCCTGTCAGAATAGCAGAGTCTTAAGGGCACAACGCAAAACACGTTCATGATTCATGCAATATGTTAAATCAAAACCAAACAAACCACATTATGAATAACATTTTGTGTGAGTCCAATCCCAGATTTTCGCCAATGGACCACTGGTGGGTTGCCCCTGGTTCAGACTGGTTCTATAGATCTGGTAGTAAAACCAGAGGGAGGCTCCGCCCACCAAGCCCGACATCATCAGAACGCTTCTGTGCATGCCCCATTGCAAACCGGTAGTAAAGGTAAATAGAACCCACCCCTGCAATGGACATAAATACTGCCACAATCCCTATATTCAGCACATACAGTGCTGGAATCTTCCCCTTCGTCTACAACCAGAAAGCAACAGGCTTGGCCCAGTTCCGTGTAGTCCACACTGCTGGGGCAATTCAAAGCACATGTTCGACAGTCCCATAATAGTACATTTTGTTAAACATAATTCTACTAGGACTAACCAGTAGTGGGTTGCCTCCGGTAATAAAACCGGCGGGAGAATCTGCCCACTGACCCGGACGTCATCATAGGTGATCTGCGCATGAGGATGCGATGTGAACCAGTAGTAAAGATAAGTAGAACCCACCCCTGTGACTAGCCATGACCCTATATTTTCCCACAAACTGACAATCCTTCCATCTTCTAAGTCCCAAGACTTAGGAGTCCACCTGGCTCTTCATTAGCTAGATGCAAAACTGTAACAGAGAAAGGGAAGGGAAGGGAAGGGGGAAGGGGGAGAAAAGGAAAGAGTCTAACACTTACACACACACGTACACAAATACACGAACCTTTAGCAATTCATTGTAAAGGGGGTTGATGGTGTTACGTTTGATGGTAGTTTTTCGCTTGCCTTGACGAGATTTGTCTGGCAAAAGATAGGTCTTCACATATCTGCAAGAGATCAGGAGGAAAAGATTCATAGCCAGTCTAACATCTCCCAGGAGTTTATTTATTTATTATACATTAAGTTTATATGCTGCCCATCTCACCGTTGCACAACTCTGGGTAGCTTGCAATCCGAATAAAAACAATATTGCCAAAAATTAGAACAGTAGAACAGTAACTATAACGTTAATATAGAATTAATGAAGAAATAGCAAAGACAGTAGGGGGATATAAAGGAGCAGAGCTGGGATCATGTCTTTTAATCCAATAACCGCCCCCAAAAGTGACACAGGCTCATTTGGAGCCCAGGCCAACTGGCAGAGCCACGTTTTAAGGTTCATTTTGCCGCAACACTGCGGAATACACTGCCCTACTTCACATAAGCCATGGTCCGATGAATACATCACAATCAGTTACATTCATCTACCATAGATAGATAGCATGCATAGAAATCATGGATTACAAACACAGCTGATTCTCACAGTACAAGAAACACCTACTGTGATGACCCAGGGCTCGGCACAGAGATAACACGGGCAGCTGGCAGTTCAAACCTCCCCTTTATTGCTCCAAATTTCTCCAAACACTCCCACGGTTCTGGCAAATCCCAGAGCAAAGTGATGACAAACACCCATACATACCTCAAGCAGCCTCTGGCTGCAAATAGTCCAGCCCAGCGCCGTGTACACCATGGCTGCACAGCAATAAATCCAGCAGGGCAAATCAAGGAAGCAAAGTATCCAGTTACCGTATTTTTCAGAGTATAAGGTTTACTCCCCCCACTCGCCGTAAAAGTGGATTAAAATTTTGGTGCATCTTATAGACTGAATACGGGCCTGTCTGGCCTCCTGAACCCTCCGTGTGTCATATTTTCGCCCTGTCCAGCCCCCAGAAGAACTCTGTAGTGCTCCGCACGTCCCATTTTCGGGCTCCCTAACCCTCTGTGCATCACATTTTTGCCCTCCCGGCCTCCCTGAAGCACTCTGCAGGCCAAAAACAGGCCAATTTTTGGCAAAAACGGGACGTGCAGAGCACTGCAGAGAGCTTTTGGAGGCCGGGAAGGGCAGAAACACAACCTACAGAGGCCAAAAACTTTTTTTTTCTTATTTTCCTCCTGTAAATACAGTCCGGAACATTTTATAATCTGAAAAATATGGTAATTAGTCCAGAAAGCCAGAAAGAATGCAAGAACTCTTGGGAAGTTCAAACGTCGACACACAACACTTCAGGAACTCAGCATTTGTTCCTGACAAATGCCCCTTTCCATGGTGTCTCCTTAAATCTCATTCCCCAGGTGTGCCTTGGGAAGATGGGTAGGGCACTCTTCTCCCAAGTAGCCTGCTCAGTCTGCGCTGTTCTCGCCTTCTCTCCCCTTTCCGTGCTCTCGGATCAGGACGGGGTGGTCCTTGCTCATCGCCTGAGCTCTGTCTCTCATGTTCATCCTGCCCCTGTTCCTCCTTGTCTACAACCTGTCATAATCCTGAAAGGCCCTGGCCTTCCCCATTTTACTCCGAAGCCAACAAAGCCACCTCCTCAATCTCTGTCGACTCAGGTTTCTCCGCAGATTCATGCTCACGGGGGCATGAAACCTACAATCCGAAGTAGCACATTGTCCAAACTTGGCTGAAGGCTGGACCTGCTGGTGGCGCAGCAGACTAAAGTGCTGTTAAGTAACACCAGCTGCCTGCAATTACTGCAAGTTCGAATCTCACCAGGCTCAAGGTTGACTCAGCCTTCCATCCTTTTGAGGTAGGTAAAATGAGGACCCGGATTGTGGGGGCAATAAGCTGACTTTGTATAAAAAAGAACACTGCTTGGGGGGGGGGGGGGAGCCGAAAGCCCTACTAAGCAGGTATATACAAAAGTATGAAGGCTATTGCTTAACACATAGTAAGCCGCCCTGAGTCTCTGGAGAAGGGCGGCATATAAATTGAACCAATAAATAAATAAATAAATAAATAAATAAATAAATTCTGGAGACAACAATTACACCTGGTCTTATAGCTTCATTGAAAGGTAAATGATGCCCATCCCAGCAACCCTGCCCCATCCATTACAGCCCCTTGTCCAACGTACGGGTTGGACCGCTTCTTGGCTTCGTCAGCATATGCCAGGTGGCGGCACTCCTTCACGTGGATAAAAAAGGCCTGCGTTTTTTCTTCGTAGCTCAAGGAGAAAGCGATCTCCCCCGTCACGCTGACGTTGCCAAAGTCACCGGCCCCACTGTAAATGCTGACCATGCTTCCTAGGGTGCTCTACGAAAATCAGGAGAGAGAGAGAGAGAAAAATGGGAAAAAACAAAAGTTTAAAATTATAGTTAACACTCACCGCATAATTTTCATCCGCAGCCTCATTGATCAATTGTTCAACTCCGACCTTGTTCCCATCTCTGCTGTTTTAAATCTACCCTTTCTTGGAACAAAGAAGACATTTTCCAAAGCAGAAGCCGAAGAGGCGATTTGGGCCCACCAAAAATTGCAGGATTGAAACTCTCGTCAACCCCAACCAGGGGTCAGAGATAAGATGGGAATTGGAATCTAACATATAGATCAAGGGTGTCAAACTTAAGGCTCATGGGCTGCCGTAGAAGCAGCAAAAGACTGGCCCATGGTGCCTCTGACAGCAAAAAAAGAGCTCGGGAGGGCAGCTTGTGGCCTTCCCAGGTTCCATTTTCAGCTGTGACGGCCTCCTGCCACCCTCTGCCAGGGAAAACGGAGTTTGAGGGGGTTCACACAGCCCTGCTGAGCTATGTTTTCCCTGGTAGAGGGCAGCAGGAGGCTGTCACAGCTGAAAATGGAGCTCTGGAGCCCGTTATTGCTGGCAGAGCACTCAGACCACCAGAGAGACCCCCTGTCAACTTGTAAAGCATCCCTGGCCTGCTCTCGAGTTGCCATAGGCAAGAAGCACGGCAGCCAAAGACAGGAGCCCACTCCAGACATATCTCTCTCAAGGCTGTCTGCCAGGGTTACCCACAGCGGCCAGAGGGGAGTGATCTCTACAACCCGCAAAATTGCTCCGTTGGCGAATGTGATTGATGACACACTCTGGGGGGAGGGGGGAAACAGGGTCATGATTGAGGCGTAAATTACGTGGGGTCAGAGTTGGCTTCACCTGGAATGTGCCGACATGAAGCTCCTAATAAATAACTGGATTTCTTTTGAAGCTTGGCTTGAGGCTCATGATTTAATTAGGGCATCCGTCGGAACCCTGACACCCCCGACACAAGTGACATCAAACTGGCCACGCTCGCCCTGGCCAAGCCCACCCCACCACCAAGGCCAAACACAACCCTCATGCAGCCCTCAATGAAATTGAGTCTGACACCCCTGATGTAGATCAGGAGTTCCCAAGCTTGGCCACGTTAAGATGCATGGACTTCAACTCCCAGAATTCCCCAAGGCGACCATGCTGGCTGACGGGAATTCTGGGAGTTGGAAGATGCTGCATCTTAACTATTGCCAAGGTTGGGAAACCCTGTGTTAAAGTGTCATTAGTAGCTGACTCCTGCCCTAGTTCACCAACGTGGGTTTCCTCCACTGAACTAGGCAGGAAATCAGGAGCACACATTTGCTCTCTCCTCTAGAGTCCACGACGCAAATTGTTAGTAGAGAAACTCACCAAAGATGTACCACTGCGTATGCTATTTCGGCCCGCCCTTCTCCGATGAATTTCAACTAAACTATCTATGTCTTCTTCTTCCTCCTCCTAGAAAAAGATGTAGATGCACATAGGTATCTCAGCAATAGCTGGAGGAACTCCGAGCAGGCTGTGACTTTCCTCCTAACAGCAAATCTTATGGACCCAGCAAAGATCCAAGGCTACTGTCTTCACAAGATATTATATCTTGTGAGCTTGCACCTCACCCCAAACTATGGTTCACAAACAAGAAAGGCTGCCTTCACAGATCTCGTTAGGTCTTGATATCAGGGGAGAAATTCAGCAGGTTCTGACAGGTTCTGGAGAACCGGTAGCGGAAATTTTGAGTATTCCAGCAAACCGGCAAATACCACCTCCGGCTGGCGGCAGAGTGGGGATTTTGCAATATCCTTCCCCCAGGAGTGGGGAAGGAATGAGGATTTTGCAGTATCCTTTCCCTGGAGTGGGGTGGGAATGGAGAGTTTGCAGTATCCTTCCCCTGCCACGCCCACCAAGCCACACCCACAGAATCGGTAGTAAAAAAATTTGAATTTCATCACTGCTTGATATGGCTTCCTTAATTTTGTTATTCAGTTATTCAAGTTTCACAGCTTAGCGTTAGGTATGGCTAGGTCATGATGCCTTGTTTTTATTTTGATATTAATGTCTTATTTTACTGTAACAGAGAGAGTCGGAAGCCAATGCTTCTTTTTCTTTTCTTTTCTTTTTCTTATCTTTCCTCGCTTCTCTTTTCCTCCAACCCTCCCCCCCCCACTGCTTTTTTATTTACTTTGCATTTTGTATTTGATAATACTTTATCATTCAATAAAAATGTTGACTGAGTATGATGTCTTATATCATCATTGGAAGATTTTTTAAAAGCTAATAGTAAAGTAAACACAATCACTGCTGAGTTCTTTCATGGGATTAAGCCATGGTTTGTTCTAATTACAAATGGTTAGATTTTAAATCAGACTTCCTTCGTTTCCTTTCAGAGGTAAAGGTAAAGGTTTTAGTCGTTCCTGACTCTAGGGGGCGGTGCTCATCTCCGTTTCAAAGCCAAAGAGCTAGCTTTGTCCAAAGACGTCTCCGTGGTCATGTGTCCGACATGACTCAACGCCGAAGGCGCACGGAGTGCTGTTACCTTCCCACCAAAGGTGGTCCCTATTTTTCTACTTGCATTTTTTACGTGCTTTCGAACTGTTAGGTTGGCAGAAGCTGGGACAAGTCACGGGAGCTCACCCCATTACGCGGCACTAGGGATTCGAACTGCTGAACTGCTGACCTTTCCATTGACAAGCTCAGCGTCTTAGCCACCGAGCCACTGCATCCCAATATACCTCCTTTCAGAGGTTTGGAATTCCCTGACAAGAATTCCTTGGTCAACGTGGCCCTAGTTTAGAATTCTAGAACTTAAAACACCAACCAACTGGAGAAAATAAATTCAATGATTCGTTTCCACACAATCTGATTTCCCAGCAAAAAAGGCTAGATGTTCTATTCTAAGCCCACAAACCACATAGAGACTTTCCTACAATGTCTGAATGTAGCCCAGTACTGAGGGCTACATTTTCCTCAGGAATGACCTCACAACTTTGAAATGTCTTCTTTTTCCAAACTCACCGCTTCGACATTGAGGCCTGGGACTGACTTGCTTCTGTCTCCCAGAACTCCACCGACCGCATCTTCTGGTCGGAGGTCAATCACAGACTTTGTGTATTCTGTAGAAAATAGGCTAAGATGTCAAAGAAACCACTCATTTTAGCTTCGCAGAGCTAGGAAGGACATATGCTAGGCCTCAAAATCAGCCCTCTTATTTACAATGATGGTATCCCGCCTTTCTATTTATTCACCCTATTTACTAAGACTATAGTACTATTATCCTTCCTATTACCTATCTCCTTTCTACTTATGACTGTAACATTGTTGCTTGTATCTTTACTATTTATATTGTTTATTTAGTTTTCTAGTATGATTTATGTTGATTGCTTTTTTAGTATACTATGACTGTTACTAAATGTTGTATCTTAAGATTCATGATTCAACAACATATGCACCAAAGACAAATTCCTTGTGTGTCCAATCACACTTGGCCAATAAAGAATTCTATTCTATTCTATTCTATTCTATTCTATTCTATTCTATTCTATTCTATTCTATTCTATTCTATTCTATTCTATTCTATTCTATTCTACTCTACTCTACTCTACTCTACTCTACTCTACTCTACTCTACTCTACTCTACTCTACTCTCCCATTTCTATATTCTATTCTATTCTATTCTATTCTATTCTATTCTATTCTATTCTATTCTATTCTATTCTATTCCATTCCATTCCATTCCATTCCATTCCATTCCATTCCATTCCATTCCATTCTATGATGAGTGTATTTTTATGATTTTTTAAAAAATTAGATTTATATGCCGCCCTTCTCCGGAGACTCAGGGCGACTTACAATGCGTTAAGCCTTCATACTTTTGTACATACATATGATAACTATGTTCATGATTTATCACTTATCTTTTATCTACACTGGGAGCTTATGCACTGAAGACAAATTCCTCATGTGTCCAATCACACTGGGCCAATAAAGAATTTGAAAGAATTCTAAGAAAATTGAGAGTTATGGGTCCAATACCAACATCTGGAGATCATCATGTTGGAGAAGGCTGGTTTACACAGGTCTTACCACCCAATGTTCACTCCAAAACCCTGGAAGTTCGGGCTGAATGTGAAAAAGCAACTGGCCCAAAAACGACAATGAAAACTGATGGCTGGCTCAGGAGCTGAACACAAACTTCGGCAGTCTAAAAGCCCAACTCTTTAACCTACCCAGCAGAGTCCTTTTTTATCTTACCTGACGGCCTCTGAATTCTCCTTGGATTTTTTTTGAACAAGACTTCGTTTTCATCTGCTGAAACTGCATTCTGAGGCCCCCAGAGGGCTTCCTAGGGAATAAACCAACTCACGTCAGGCTCAAATCAGTAGGAAGACTCGCCAAGTTCAAAAGACTGAAGAGTCAATCAATGCCACCAGTACACAAGAATCCGATTGACAAAGCTAAATTGATGCTAGTTAAGGGTCAAAGGAATTCGTGGTGGGAGGGGGATGGACTGAGGTCTCTTGTGGGAATCCAATGACTCCAAACTGATGACACGCTTTCACTCAAGCTGCTCTTCTCCTACAACTTTTTATATATATATATATATATATATATATATATATATTAAAAAAATATTTTATTTTAATACAAACAATTCATCCTCCATTAAACAGGGTGTCGTCTGGATACAAATATTTTGTGCACTAACAGTTAAAGTTTACAGCCATATTCATTGTTTTATCTATTCTTAACTTAATACCAATATATAATTTATCTAATGTTATGACAATCCTCTTAATATATTTCACTCATCTACTTTTATTTCTAGGTTTCATATTTATCCTCTAACCATCGATAAAATAGCTCCCATATACTATAGTACTCAGTTTGTTCTTTCTCTTTAATTGTGAGTGTTAACCTATTCATTTCTGCACATTCTAAAATTTTCCTAATCGCATTCTCCTCTGCAGGAATCCCTTCACTTTTCCAATTTTGTGCAAATACAATTCTAGCTGGAGTTATTACATGGATAATCAAATATATATTTTCTTTGCTATAAATTTTTTCAACTTGATACGATAGAAGAAGCTGGGTCATTGTCATTGTATATCGCAAGCTGAAAGGCAAAACACATCTATTGCCCAGGGACACATTCAAATTTTAAGAAGTGTAAAAGATAAAGGTAAAGGTTCCCCTCGCACATATGTGCTAGTCATTCCTGACTCTAGGGGGCAGTGCTCATCTCCATTTCAAAGCTGAAGAGCCAGCGCTGTCTGAAGACGCCTCCGTGGTCATGTGGCCGGCATGCCAAAGGCGCACAGAATGCTGTTACCTTCCCACCAAAGCTGGTCCCTATTTTTCTACTTGCATTTTTTATGTGCTTTCAAACTGCTAGGTTGGCAGAAGCTGGGACAAGTCACAGGAGCTCACCCCGTTATGGAGCACTAGGGATTCAAACCGCTGAACTGCCAACCTTTCCATCGACAAGCTCAGGGTCCTAACCACTGAGCCACCACGTCCCTATTTAACAAGTGTAGCTGCGGTCTATTGGCTCCCAGCTACTGCCTAATTACTTTTATTGTACTCAAAAGCATGTCCCAAGCAACATATTCCAATATTCAGATATAGCATCTTAGAAGGTGCTATATCTGAAGAGAAGAAGAGATTTATGAGTTCCCCAAAACATATCCATACACACTCTCTCTCCACGAAAGACCACCAGAATTGCTCATCAGTAAACATACGCTATCTGAATCCGAATGGGAAGTCTCCTTAAAGCCAGCAGGAAGGGTTAGGCTGGAGACCTTGGGCCCCGGTGGGCTGAGAGTATTCGTCTTCTCTTGGCGAGGGCTATAAAAACAAGAAGAAGAAAAAAAACAAAGATCACAGGATGAAATCTCTTAGATCCAACCAAGAGGTCCATTTGACTCAGCTTCTTAAGGAAACCAGATGTTTCCAAGCAGAACATCAGGTTACTGCCCTCATTCTATCTTGGGACATGAAGGATCTACTTTTGGTTTCTTGCCATGATTTGTCTCCTGCTTCTCCAACATAATCTCATCCCAAGACATTCATTCGAAACAATGTCAGACATGAAGCGGCAAGATCAAAAAGCTAAGAACGCAACAGGGAAGCAACCAAACTTTAAAAAGTAACTACCCTATTTCCCCGAAAATAAGACATCCCCTGATAATAAGCCCAATCAGGCTTTTGAGCACATGCGCTAAAATAAGCCCCCCCTGAAAATAAGCCCTCCCCGAAAATATTTAAACGCAGAGCTGGAAATCAGGTAAGATGGCAAGAGGAGCCCCATCTTGCTCCATGCACCCCAAAATAATGACCTCCCCAAAAAATAAGGCCAAGCGTTTATTTCAGGGTTTAACAAAATATAAGACAGGGTCTTATTTTCGGGGAAACATGGTACTTGGGGACATACAGAAAAGAAAATCACTAGCTCTTCCTTTTTAGCTAACAGAGCTGACAAAGAGGTCTAGATTTGTTTAAGTTTGCATAATTAAAGCATCACGTGATGCATTAATCTAATCACATATGGCTATTATTTGCAGAACACACTAATCAATATTTTATTTGTAGTTGATCTCATACACAGTGAGGTCAATTCACCCACTGTGTCCAATACTAAATCGTGGCTTCCAAACTCATTGGATGGGATCGAATAATATTTTAAAGTCTTCAGACGTGATTTGCGAGTTTCCAAGACGCTAAGCCAACAAGCAAATCAAGAATGGTTTAATGCAGTGTGGGAATCCAACTGCAGTGCAATTATGTTCACACAAAGCTATCATTTGCTATACAAAGCACAAAGTCATGGGTCTGCACAATATCTTAAACGACAAACCCAGGTTGCAAACAACATTAAGGTGAAACCAGCTTGCTAAACTACAATAATCGCACTACTTTATGTTAGTGGCTGGTTAGGGTTAAGGTTAGTTGGTATGAACACAATCTATCTATGTCAGGAGACAATTATAATGACTTTGATTAGCCCCTGCTAATCAAATCTTCCTTGTACCCCTCAAAAGATTTACCATACTTTTTGGCGTATAAGGTGCACTTTCCCCTAAAAGAGGGTGGAAATGTCGGTGTGTCTTATACACTGAATACAACCATTTTTGGCCTCATGAAACCCCGCCCCGTGTGTCCCATTTTGCAAAAAAGAAGCCCATTTTTCGCAAAAACGGAACACACAGAGAGTTTGAGAGGCCTGCAGAGTTCTCCTGGAGGCTGGGGAGGGCAAAAACAGTATGTGTGAGGGGTTTCAGAGGCCTGTAGAGTGCTCCTGGGAGCTGGGGAGGGCAAAAACTTTTTTTTTTCTTATTTTCCCCTTCAAAATCTTGCGCCTTATACTCCGGTGCATCTTATAGTCCGAAAAATACAGTAACAGACAAGATCTCGGAGATCTTTCTGACCTAGATCGAGTAGAAGTGGGACCAGAAGCTGGGCGCGAGCCATCCAAGCTCATGTTCTCGGTAGATTCTGTGTCACTTTTGGGATCCCGCAGCTCAGAGGAATCAGAGATCAAGCTGGAAGAGAACAACCTAATTAGATCAGTAGCCAAAAGAATCCACATCTTCATGACCCAAGTTCACCAACTCTGTGCAACTTTATCAGTCAAGGGAGCAGAGAACCCATGCTGCTGAGCTACCCCTCCCAGATCTCTTCCTATTAGCTGAAAGCTGTCCTTTAACCACATCTGGAGAGAACTAGGTTGAAGATGGCCGATTTGTAAACGCCTTGATTTCGTTCCGACATCACCAATTTGATAAAGTGCAAGAGCATAAGATCTACTTGTGATCTTTGCCATTATTCCTAGGGGGTTGGACTAGAGGACCTCGAAGGTCCCTTCCAACTCCATTATTTTAGAGAATTATTTCTACAATAATGTAGAAATAATGCTTCTCATCTGCACTACTCAGATGACCCTGAGGACAAAGTGCTTCAATGACCCTCTAAAAGGATACAAATGACCAGCTGTCTGCAAGGAGTATAAAGCCTTGCTGAAGAAGAGCTGAAGAAGCTTCTTGGATGAGAAGTGAAATGTCTTAAAAGAAGAATAAACAAGAAAGTCCAGTTGCCTCCTGAAAAAAACACCTTTGGGACAACCATGACCTGGATGACTGAGAATCCCTACAGACTTTTAGCTATACAATTTGGGATGAAGACCCTTTGAATGGTGTGTGAGGAGGAATGGATTTCCAGAGGGAAAAAACCTGCAGACTACAGGAACCAGGAGCACCACTCAGATGACCCTGAGGACACAAATAAACCTCCAAGTGCTTCAAGGCACAAGTCCAGTTGACTCCTGAAAAAGCATCTTTGGGACAACCATGGCCTGGATGACTGAGAATCTCTGCAGATATTTCTACAGCAATGATTTTCCAGCAACCTCTTATTATGCGATTCCATTCCTTTTCTAGTAGAAAAGGAATGGAAATATTCCTTTTCGGAATATTTCGGTTGAAATATCTGCAACGGGTTGATAGACTCGGTTGAATTTCCAAACTTTTTATGGTGGCTCCCCAATTCCATCCGTATAACTCGTTATATTCATTAAATCTTCCCTGACAATTTGAGGTGTGGGTTTTCTGGGAAACTGTTGATCAGAAAAGCACGAGTCGAATTCCCACAATTAACCCTGGTTCCAGGGGTGAAATCTACTTGCCTTCCCTACCGGTTTGGAAGTGTGCGTGCGCATCACGTACAATTTTGGACCCTCTGTTCATGCGCAAAGGCTTCTGCGCATGTGCAGAGGGTCAAAAACAGGTTAGTTCCTGGTTAAAATGGCATCTGGCCAGGTGGGTGGAGCCTTGCGCTGCCGCCGCTACCAGTTCACCAAACTACCCTCTGCCGCCGCTACCAGTTCGTGCGAACTGGTACGAACCAGTAGCATTTCACCCCTGCCTGGTTCTAAGGATACTAAATCTGCTTCCTGCAGCCACAGCTTCGCTCTCCATGAATAACCAGCAGATGAGCTGACAGTGGCCCAGATCCGCTCAACTCTTTATTTCATGCATTTGGAGCATGGGTGCAAAAAAACAACGGATCTCACCACAGCCCTAAGGCAGGGAGGAAGAATCACCTGTGTTCCTTGCGTTGCTGCTGGGGACTTTTGGGGGGCGCTTCAGAGCCACTTTTGGGTTCCTTGCGTTGAGCTTTCTGAAGAAGCACTTGACTTGTTGTCTCTCTTTTGCTAGCTGAATGACCGGAGAAAAAGAGGTGTCAACATACAGTACGGACACCACACAGCGTAAGTCCTTATTTAAATATGGGCTAATGTCAGGTCTGTCATTGTAAATGCTTCAGCTTGCTTTGCTGGCATCGTAGCATAAACGCAGGGAGGGGAGGAGAATGGGGATGTAGGGAGGACGGTTGGCAGGATGAGAGAAACCAGAGGTACCAATCTGGAACAAGCTGGCAGATCCAAGGAACATGAGCGCGAGAGTGGAATGAGAAAGTCCACCAAAAAGGCACCAAACATTAAGACTTTTACCAAAACAGCTAATATTGGACACTTACAAACTGGTCAAGGGGGGAGGGCCCGGGAGAAGGGAGGGAAAACAGGGTTTACGCCAGAATAGTCCAATCCAGTTTTGCTTATGCTGTAACCACTTGGCTTTAGTAAAAGTATACCTTTCACTTCAAATGAAGTCGAGGGTCTTTCTTTCCTAAGTGTCCAAGCTGGGACAAGCCTGACAGTGCTGAATAAGCCAAAATTGGCTAGGTCCCCACCTTGCACTAAGCCTCTAATCCCAGTTTCCAAATTGTAAATGACTCTGTTCACAAAGCCAACCACAAACCAACCATTTCCAACTCTGTCCACAGAGGATGCAACGCTCCGAACCTTCCCCACAATTTGAACACAACTGTGTTGTGGAAATAAGGAAGCCCTTATTTTCACACCCTCTGCATTTGGCAAGGTTACACACCTACAGCCCCGCCTTACATTATGCTAGGCTACAGTTTGTTTCATTATAGTAGCATAACCTTTATTGTCATTGTACATCGTATGTACTATGAAATTGGTTAGGGTTAGGGTTACTGAATGAATTATGCTTGTCTTCTCACATACTTGTCTTCTGGAAACCCAATCAAATCAAATCAAAATAAATATCCGGCTGCTCCTTGAGGAGTCAACCCAGATCAGTCATATTGGACAACTAGTTTACCCCATACATTGTTTAAACCTTTGAACTTGCAAGTATTTAACTGCTCAGATTCCTCTCCAAGATGGGGGTAAAAATGTTCAGCAGGGAGGAGCATAAGGATGGAATAGGACAGGAGTCAGCAACCTGTGGCTCCAGAGCTGCATCGGCTCTTTGGGCCCTCTACTGTGGCTCTCTTTCAGGTCATCCCACTATAGGTGAGGAGTGACTGGGAGGGGAGGGCGAGGGGAGGGGCCAGCCAGTGGTGGGATCATCCAACAGGGAGCCACAGCAGAGGGCCCAAAGAGCCGCAGGTGGCTCTGAGGCCGCAGGTTGCAGACACCTGTCCTAGACCCACATAAGGAGGCCATCGATGACATGAGCAAGGAAGAAGAGATGGGCAGATTCTAACTGGATCAAAACGATATTTGCCAGATAAGAAATAGGACTAATATCTAGACCAGCATTTCTCCAACTTGGTTGTCTTAAGATGCCTGGATTCCAGCTGGGAAATTTGAGAAGTCCACATACTGTAAAAGTTGCCAACAGTTGAGAAACCCTGATCTAGACAGCAAATGCTGCAAAACCAGATTGCATACAGGTGTAATCCAGTTGACAACATCCTGATTTCTGTTTGGAAAATATCTCAGGGCACTGAAGGAAGTGGCAGGGAGAAATTACAACTACTTAGCCTTGGAAACGGCTGAACGTTTGTTCTAATTAAAAACCAGAGACAGAAGTTGCCTTCCGACAAAGAGGCCCCACCCTGTGGTTTGCGCCGAAGAGACATGCGGATGATGTCGCTGCCCAGTCGAGGAGCAAAGCGATGCATTCTTTGGTCATAGAACCAGTCTCCGGTGGCTTTCTTCAGCTCCCTGCAGATGGGAAAGCAGGGAAGAGAACAGCAATCGCTTCTGAGAACATGAATCTCCGCTCCCATCCCAAAGTCCGTTTGGGTAACTCAAGTACCAACGAGAATTAGGTGAAATGAACCATGCTGGCTGGGGAATTCTGGGAGCTGAAGTCCACATGTCTTAACATTGGCCATGGTTGGATAGTCCCAGACGTGTACAGAATCCCATGGTATATACAATCTATTGTGGCCCCTCCAGCAGACGAATCAGAGGAGGAGGAGGAGGCGTGGGAGTCAGGATCAGCATCAAGGCAACCTGAGAGCTCCGAGGGGGAAGAGGGAATGGAGCTGTCAGAAACAGAGGCGGAGCTTGGGCCGTCCGTCAACCCTCAGATGGAGAGTCAACAGCCCCCAGGTTTGGAGGTGGCTGATGAGGAAGAGGAGGAACAGCTGGGTCCAGTGCCTGACATGTGGATGCACAGAAGGCAGAGGAGAGGAGAGCAGTGGAAATCTGTGGGCTGGTCCTTGGGATGGAAGAGCCACCGCTGCTAGTGAAGCCTCACCCGAGCTCGGGGGATAAAAGGCAGGGGGAGGAGATGAATGTGGTGAATGAATAGATGTGGCAGACAACTATTCATCTCCCTGACAGACGGACTTGTTAGACTGCAGTGAGAGGGAAACTTTTTGCTGGGGCTGCTGGCGTTCTTAATACAATCCCAGTCGCAAAGGTGCAAAGCAGGGGAGCAGACTTACGCCTCCTTGGCACAAACTTTGCAGCGCCAACAGCTGTCGGCGTCATAGGAGCGACAGTCGCGACAAACCAGGTGATTGCAATCCCGGCAGGTGTTGGCTTTGGGGTTGACCCGGCCCAGGCTCTGCTGGCAACGTGCGCAGGTCCGCTCGCTGTACCTCTGGCTGCCCCTCTTGGCCCCTTTCCTCCGGATCTCCAGCAACTCATTCTTCAGGCGCCTATTGGGAGGAAGGGCAGAAAGAGAGAAGAAGAGGGGAAAGGGTTGACCTCCTCTCGAGACCAGGTGTGGCTCCTCATACGGCTCATCTGATTTGAGACCCAGATGCTGGTTGATTCAGCTTGGGTAGAAGGAAGAGCCTCACAGCATTGCCTGGGGCTTGGAAGAAGATGACAATGAGGTCTTGGACTCGACCACTGGGCTCACCAAAGAGTCAAGCTCTTCTGAAGAACAAAAGTAGGGTAGATCTTCTGCAGGAGAGGTTCTTAACCCCAAGAACCATCTGCTTCTCACTTAGTGTCCTAAACTGAGAATGGCAACACACTTAGGGGTCCCTCTTCCCCCCTTATCAGCCTTAAGAGCCTTGGGCAATGGTCAACTCCTCACCTAATTCTTCTCTCTTCCACTTTCCGCAGTTCTTCATCTCGCTGGAGAACCCGAATGATGAAGTCCCTCTCCACTTCCGAGAGAAAAGACAGGTCTATCGCCTCCATCGCCATCACTGGAACCCCACTCCTTTCTCTTGCCTTCAGGGCTTGATCTCCCAAATCTAGAAAATACATAAATTGAAAAATATATGGGTAAAAACAAGAGCTAAAAATAAGTGGCGGTCCTTATTATAAATGACTCCATTGCAAAACTCTCCTAGTTCATCGGCTTTCCCAGGTAGAACAGACAGGAAACATGACCAGAGGAGCAAATTCTACTTTACTATAGGGCTACATCAAGGTGAATCTCCACTCCATCCCAAAGTCCATTTGGTTAACTCAAATATGAATGCGCATTAGGTGAAATAACCATGCTGGCTGGGGAATTCTGGGAGTTGAAGTCTACAAGTCTTAACATTGGCCATGGTGTCAGGGTTCCAAGTAACACCCCCAACGAAAGATGATGTTCTGCCCCAGCTACAGACCCCAAAGAACGCAGCACACATAAAGTCCATACAAACCTTAATTTACTAATTAAAGACTACTAATGAGCTTTCTTAGTAGTTGTTCAAACTCAAGTACAATAAATCAGTCTTTTCTGAACAAGGGCTGTTAATTTAACTTCATTAACAGCCAACAAGAATCCAAAGAATAATAACTCAGTTCTGAGGCACAGTATTTCAGATAACCATAATCTTACTGTGGTTGGCAGAATGCCCAGAAGCAAATTGCAGGAAAACTGCTAAGAGAGAAACAAGAGCCAAATCAAACGTTTTCTGGAATCAAGACGCGAATAAATTTGAATGAAGTTGTTTCCTGCAAATTGCCTCAGTCGTCATCCTTCCTTAAATAGGCTAGGGGAATGGCCAATTAGCCCCAAGCCTTACTCTCGAGGAGACCTCCTCCTGAGGAGCCACTCCTGCCTTTTCGCAGCTCTGGGCACTCGTGTATCGAGAAGAGGATCCTCCTCTTCTTCCTCTTCACTTCTGGAGGTTCTGAAGGTCCTGGCTGAATCCCAGCCTCTGGCACCATATCTTCTCCAGCCTCCTCATTGTCTAACTTGAGTGCCAACTGTACAGCTACTGGCGCAGCACCACACCAGCCTCCTCGCTGTCAGAATCAGCTACTAACTGCACAGGCTGCTGACGGGCCACAACAGAAGACTCCGAGACTAGAAGTTCCTCCAAGTTCTATTTTATTAGAGTTGTCATACTGGCACGTCTGGGAAAACCCAAATCTGAAAGCTCCCAGGTTTTCCCCACCCAAAGGAAAGTTCAAGTCTCTGCCCAACACCCGCATGTCCATCACGTGGTCCAATCCAAGCACCGTCCCAACTGGAGATGCCTCCCAGTCACACCCCTCCAGGTGCAGGGCAAGATGTCCTTGACTCTCTGAGAAAGGAATGTTATTATATTGATATAATGTTATTATGACTGCACCGAGGTGGCGCAGTGGTTAAAGCGCTGTACTGCAGCTACTTCAGCTGACCGCTAGTTCAGCAGATCAGGAGATCAAATCTCACCAGCTCAAGGTTGACTCAGCTTTCCATCCTTCTGAGATGGGTAAAATGAGGACCCAGATTGTTGGGGGCAATATGCTATTTAGTATACTGTCAATTGTTGTAAGCCGCCCAGAGTCCTCGGAGAGTGGGCAGCATAGAAATATGATCAATAAAAATAATAAAAATAAAAATAAATATCTCTCCTGCTCCATACAATCCCCCCTTCCCAGTTCCCCACAGTACTAAATGTGACAGGCCAGAAGGCCCAATGCAAAAGATGGCTTCCAGGCCTGACACATGACTGAATAGACCCAAGAGTATATAGAACAGTGAGGGCGAACCTTGTAGGCGCCGAGTATCCAAACTGCAAGGTTCACCCTGTGCATGCGCATGCATTCTGCACATGCGCAGCAGAGACCGAAAGATCATCTGGCCAGCAGGAGGCATGCACACATGCACAGCAGAGACATGAAACAGAGCTGGGCCGATGGCACCTGCGCCCACAGAGAGGCCTCTGGGTGCCACATCTGGCAATCGTGCCATAGGTTCACCACCACTGATATAGAGTATTCCAGAGTGTCTTGCATGTCTGAAAATACAACTACCATCTTCTTTACAGCCTGGGAACCAACAGCACTGAAAAAAAAAGCATGCGCAGAAGTGTGACACTGGCCCACGAGCAAACGGGTAGCGACGGGATTTGCAATCCATTATTTATTTATTTATTAGTTCGATTTATATGCCGCCCTTCTCCGGAGACTCAGGGTGGCTTACAATGCATTATTATTATTATTATTATTATTATTATTATTATTATTGCATAGATTACATACCAGCCAGCCATGCCCCAATTCTTTGCCATCTCTTCTCTAAGATGACATCTACATCAGTGGTGGATTTCAAAAATTTTTACTACCAGTTCTGTGGATGTGGCTTGGTGGGTGTGGCATGGCAGGGGAAGGATACTGTAAAATCTCCATTCCCACCCCACTCCAGGGGAAGGATACTGTAAAATCTCCATTCCCTCCCCAAACCAGGGGAAAGTTACTGCAAAATCCCCATTTCCTCCTGATCAGCTGGGACTTGGGAGGCAGAGAATAGATGGGAGTGGAGCCACTCAACATTTTTACTACCGGTTCTCCGAACTACTCAAAATTTCCACTACCGGTTCTCCAGAACTGGTCAGAACCTGCTAAAATCCACATCGGATCTACATACTTTTCTGCTGCTCCTGCTGTCTCTCTCATGGGGCATTTTGAGGGATTTAAGGCTGCGTCCACCGCTTACTTCAATAAATCTTTTTTCTTCCCTTTTATCGCACCCGTCTTTTCAGTCCCCAAAGCCACTTTTCAGTTACATCACCATTGTGACTGAGATTGCTGTGAGCCAATAGGATTCAAAGTGTGGGAACAAGGAAGAGAAACTTCCTTCCAACGAGATTCAAATATAAACACAGATTGTGCATTATTTGCTGGGGGGGGGGGGGAATAATAGAAGTCCAAGAGACATGGATGACCAAGTTTTAAAACTGGAGAATCCTGCTCTACCAGATAACAGCTAGAGTATAAATAGCGAAGAAGAAGAAGAAGAAGAAGAAGAAGAAGAAGAAGAAGAAGAAGAAGAAGAAGAAGAAGAAGAAGAAGAAGAAGAAGAAGAAGAAGAAGAAGAAGAAGAAGAAGAAACAACAACAACAACAACAACAACCTGGGAGCCTTGGAATTTGAAACTAGTAAAAAAATTCCTGCCCTTGATGGATTTATAGTACATGACATTCGATAAAAGGGCACGAGAGAGATAGGAACATTAGCAAATTAAGTAATAATAACTATTCATGCAGTAACATAGAGAAGAGAGATGCACAGGAGTGACAAAGTCCAAAGTAGGTTCTTTCCCAGCCCTATGAACTTGATTCTTATAAATCCCTGAGCCAAAAAACAAAGAAACCCCATCAGCAAAAGATTTCAGCATTCAGTGCGTGTGGCTCCCTGTATAATGTGTGAACCCAGCTATGGCAGACCTGAAAATGGGTCTATTCCCAGCCTCCCATTCCAAGGAGACTTTGCAGGGGTTTTTTCATTATTTTTTTTTAATTTGATTTATATGCCGCCCTTCTCTGGAGACTCAAGGCGGCTTACAATGTGTTAAGCAATAACCTTCATACTTTTGTATATTTATACAAAGTCAGCTTATTGCCCCCACAAACTGGGTCCTCCATTTACCTACCTTAGAAAGGATGGAAGGCTGAGTCAACCTTGAGCCTGGTGAGATTCGAACTTACAGTAATTGCAGACAGCTGGTGTTAATCACAATGCTTTTTTAGTCTGCTGAGCTATCCAGGCTCCTATCCTGAGGTAAATCCACACACACCAGGAGCATCCTGAGGTAAATCCACACACCAGGAACATCCTTTTTTTAAAAAAAATTTGATTTATATGCCTCCCCTCTCCAGAGACTCAGGGCGGCTTACAATGCGCCAAGCAATAGCCTTCATACTTTTGTATATTCATACAAAGTCAGCTTATTGCCCCCACAAACTGGGTCCTCAATTTACCTACCTTAGAAAGGATGGAAGGCTGAGTCAACCTCGAGCCTGATGAGATTCGAACTTACAGTAATTGCAGACAGCTGGATGTTAATCACAATGCTTTTTTAGTCTGCTGAGCTACCAGGCTCCTGTAGGCAGTGCTGATAAAGGAGAAGATTCGTAGCTCAGCGCTGAAATGAAGGGTCCTTGGCGTTCTCCGAGCTTGGTTGTTTTCTTGGAGACGTTTCATGACCCAACTTGGTAACATCATCAGTGCTAGAAGGGAGCAGGGTTTATAGAGTGAAGAGCGGGAGGAGGAGGAGAACTGTGGGGTTCTTGGTGTTCTCTGAACTTGCAGGCATTTCATGACCCAACTTGGTAACCTCATCAGTGCTAGAAGGGAATGTGGTTTGTGGAGGGAGGAGGAGGATTGTGGGTCTTGGTTGTTTTCTTTCATTATCCAAACTAGGTTAACATTATCAGTGCAAGTCTAGTGTTAACCTAGTTTGGGGTTATGAAATACCTGTAAGGAAAACCACCAAGCTCTGAGAAGCACCAAGATCCCCTCTCAGACTTCGTGATGCCCTCAATGTCTTCCAAGCATTCTTGACTCAACTTAACCAACCAACCTTGTGTTTTCTGACAACCAGATGCCAAGAAAATGCCCAAAGAAAAAATAAATCCAGTTTATCCGCATCCTTCCCCCCCCCCCTTTGGTCTTCAACCCAACATTCCATTTCAACTGCCAAGCTGCCAGACTTCAATAAGCCAGCTTCGGGCACAACTCTTAAAAGAGACTGGCAGTCAGAATGAGAATTATGAGCTGTTGCTCCCATGGCTGGAGGAGAAGCCAAATGCCCAGACCTGTTGAAGCCGTTTCCGAAGAGATAACAAGCAGTCCAAATATGAATCAGGGACCCTGCCCATCTCAACCCCGAGTCGCTAAGAGCAGGAAAAAAAAAAGAGGATTAACCAGCTAAGAGAATATTTTTTGCTTCTAGCCGAGTCAAAGTTTCTCACCCTTCTCTAGTTGCATCATCACAAAATTGTGTGTTAAGACCATAACTGGGGTTGGGGTTGGGGGGGTGAGGGGTTGGGGAAGGCCAAAGGTTTAGCATTTGGACGTCTTGCGAGGACTTAATAAAGTTCATAAATCAAAGTCAGGCTTCCAACGAACTTCAAAGGAGCCAGCTTAACCCCGCTCCCCTACGAAAGGTTGGCATTTAGGTGTGCCAAATTACATCAGGGGGACTGCTGGCATTTCACTTTCCAAGATGAAGATGAATATTGATGGAAAACAGCCAGGGTGGGCTTCAAAAATTTTCACAATGGCTTCTCTGCCAGGTTGCTGGGTGGGCGTGGCCATGGTGGGTGTGGCCTAGTTGGCCTCCTGCACCACGGCGGGGGGGGGTGTCATTTTTGCCCTCCCCGGGCTCCAGAGGCTTTTCTCGAGCCTCTTGGAGGGTAAAAATGGCCTCCCGAGGCTCCGGAGACCCTCTGGAGACCAGAAACAGGCCCATTTTTTGCCTTCCCTGAGCCTCCACACGCACCCCGTACTTACCTGCATCCAAAACGGGCCGCATGGAGATTCCTGGAAGGGGCGGAATTGGGTGGGCGGGGCCAGCCAGGAGTGGGATTTGGGGGGTGAACTCACAGCCTCAGGAGGCTGTGAGTTCGATCCCAGATAGAGGCAGATATTTCTCTCTCTGGGCATGATGGGAATATGTCTGCTGAACAAAACTCCGCATTGGCAACAGGAAGGGCATCCGGCCAGTAAACACTCAGCTCCATTCAGTTGCCCCGATTCCACCCCACAAGGGATTATGAGGTTTTAAAAGAAGATAATGAATTATAAGGGTCCGATTTAATATTTTTCCAAATATTAAATGAACTTGCTTCATGTTCAAAGTCAGCAGAGTCATGTTTGAAACAGGTTTTTCCACACCTTTTTTTTTTTTGCACTTGCAATGGCTCGAAATTAAATATTTTGCACAACCCTCGGCGCTTAAGTTTTTTTTAATTTAATCTTTCCCAATTTCTCTTGCCACCCACAGTAACAGTTTTATTCCCAGCCTACAACGAGATGGATTATTGACTTAAACTTGGGATGTCCCGACTCCTAATCCAACTTCTGTACCACTGCAACTTACCACATCACCTATGTTCAGATTTATTTCTGCCTGTTTTAGAGCGTCTCTAGGAGCAAGAAAGAGCCCTAGGGAACTAGGCCAGAAGTCTGTTCAATTCAGCCTCCTGTTTCCCACAGCTGCCCACCAAGATGGTTTGATATGGCTCACATCTCCTACGTCCTTCTTGTTTCCCCTATTGTGGTTTGTTCTACAAGCAGACGCTGATAGCCTTTATCACGTCTCCTTACAACGGTCAAAACTAGCAGTCATCCCCCGTTTTCACCAATAATACATAAGCCTTCCTGCTAAGGAAGCCGAGCCACATCGACAATGCCGAGCCAGGTCGACAACGAACAACACCAGTTTGAGTGGGATAAGACGAGGGGTGAAATGCTCCCGGTTTGAACCAGATCGCCCGATCCGGTAGCGATGGAGGCAGGTGGTTCGGAGAACTGGTAGCAAAAATCCCTGCCCCACCCCCACCCCCCATGCCCAGTTGAACCGCAC
The DNA here is from genome assembly GCA_030761175.1 of Masticophis lateralis. Classification (NCBI taxonomy): domain Eukaryota; kingdom Metazoa; phylum Chordata; class Lepidosauria; order Squamata; family Colubridae; genus Masticophis; species Masticophis lateralis. The sequence goes on from JAUDYJ010000011.1 coordinate 11,317,043, forward strand.
AATCATCAGAGGCTTTTTTTTTTTACTTTTAAAAGCATTTTTTCTACAACCTCTTCGGCTGAAAAAATGCTTTTAAAAGTAAAAAAAAAAAGCTTCTGATGATTGCTTGGCTCAGCTGGGATCATCAAAGGCTTTTAAAAGAAAAAAAACCTTTTTTTCTTTTAAATGCCTCTGACGATCCAAGCTGAGTTGCCTGATGGTTAGAGGCATTTAAAAGAAAAAAAAGTCTCTGCTGATCAGGCAACTCAGCTGGGATCGTCAGAGCCTTTTGAAAGCATTTTTTTACAACTTCTTCGCCGAAGAGGTTGTAGAAAAAATGGTTTTAAAAGTAAAAAAAAAAAAAATTGGCCACACCCATCCAGTCACATTACCCCCACCCCCACCAAGCCATGCCCACAGAACCGGTAGTGACAAACTTTAGATTTCACCACTGGACGAAACTAAAGTCATAGGGCCACACCAAAACTCATCATGCACTCAAATTCATCGAAGCATGGCACTCTACAAATGGATCCATTAATAAACACATTGACTTAGGACCAGCGTATGAACGTAGAAGAAACTGAACCAACCCAATCAACGACAAAACCGAGCATCTCCTCGCCAGTTGAATTTGGTGCATAAAACGCACCTAAATTTTCACCCCCCTATACTCTGAAAAATACGGATATATATATTTATGTACCGTAATTATAACACACACACAGTGTATACATTAATGTATGCTGCTAATTTTTAATCACTAATTATAAAGGATGTATATAAGAAAAATGGAAATAACCTGTACGTACATATGGGGTGTACTGATATCGAAGTGCTGTAAAGATGGAAACTGTGCTATAAAAGGAAAAAAATGGCTCAATAAAAATTATTTAAAAGAATAAAAAAATAAACTGGCAGTTTACCTATATGCAAAACGTTTGCCATTTTTCTACGTGCAAAATGTTTGCATTGACATTTTTCCTAAACATTTGCAAAACATTTGCAAATTACGAGCATTTTCTACCCCTCTTCGCCCATCAAACATCTTCACACCATATCGTAAATTCTGCCTTGAGCCTCAAATTTTGAACCGAACACAAAAAGAGACAAGAAAATATATATCCCACAGTTCAAGAACCTCTTTCTGAACTTGGCTACCACTTCCTCACTATCTCCGGCCCAGAGTGAGGCATACAGTACAGTGTTTATCTTTGACCTGCACACACTTCCCAGTTCAGCTGTCACCAAACTTTCTCAGGAAAGGAGGAAGAGCAGTTAAGAAAATGCTCAGTTCTGGCTTCCCGAAAGACAAACAATACTCAAGAGTCCAGGAAAATGCCTCCACCTCTTTTTTTTTCCTCTGCTCTCTAAAAGGGACAGCACAACACAAAGGCAACACACAAACACACACTCAGCTCCATGGATTGGAAAGAACATGAATAGATTGACTCTGTAGTCCCTTGGACTGCAAGGCGATCCAACCGGTCAGTCCTAGAGGAGATCAACCCTGACTGCTCTCTAGAAAGCCAGATCCTGAAGATGGAACTCAAGTACTTCGGCCACCTAATGAGAAGGAAGGACTCCCTGGAGAAGAGCCTAATGCTGGGAACGATGGAGGGCAAAAGAAGAAGGGAACAGCAGAGAACGAGGTGGCTGGCTGGAGTCCCTGAAGCAGTTGGTGTGAGCTTCAATGGACTCCGAGGAATGATAGAGGACAGGAAGGCCTGGAGGAACGTTGTCCATGGGGTCGCAATGGATCGGACATGACTTCGCGACTAACAACAACAAAAATATGTTTAAATGATTGTGATTGGTGTTAGAAGTGTACATGGAAACACCGGACAATGAAAGAATGAAAACTTTAATATAAATAGATGTCAAGAGCTAAATAAGGGAAATATGAGTAACAAAGCAGGTGAAAGATGGAAGATAGAAAAGAAACGTCTTTGAATATTACGGTGACATGAAAAAAATGTTAAAATAGAGATAGAAATAAGAGGGGAATAATAGTACATATATATTAATATAATAAGATATATGTAATAATAAGAGGAGGTTTAGAAATTGAAGGGCGGTAGTATTAGGTATGTTTAAACAATATGAAACAATGAAAATGAAAGGTAATAATGAATAATAACATTAGGTCTATTTGTATGAAAATGTATGATACTCAGGTATTGCACTATTCATGCATTGATATGTACAAATAATATAAAATAAAAAACTTGGGGGGGGGGGGAAACACAGACTCTCTCTCTCAGCTCCAAGGAACAAGTCAGTCCCGAAACCTGGAACTACTGGTTAGTCCTTAACTTATGACCAGAAAAATCAAATCAAATTTATTACAGTCAAAGACAAAGAGACCAGAACAAATAAAAACCCTGAAGGAATATTTTTTTGCCATCTTTTTGCCATTGCGTGCCAAAAGCGGGGGGAGCGCGGGAGGGAGTCGAGCGTGTGTGCCCACATCCATAATTATATGCGCCACGCCCCCCCACACACATGCGTGGACGAGCCCCCCTACGCTTCCCCTGCTTTTGGCATGCGATGGCACAGTGGGCCCGGTAGGCCCGTTTTTTGCTTTCCCCATGCTCCAGAGCCACTCTAGGAACCTGGGGAGGACGAAAATGATCTTCTCCACTCCCCCGGAAGCCCTCCGGAGGCCGGATACGGCCCGTTTGCCGACTTCCAGTAAGTTGGCAAACGGGCCATTTCCAGCCTCCGGAGGGCCTCCAGGGAGATGGGGAAGTCCGTTTTCGCCCTCCCCAGGCTCCTAGAAAGGCTCTGGAGCCTGGGGAGAGCAAAAAACGGGCCTTCCCCACATGCACCCAGGCCCTCCGGAGGCAGGAAACAGCCTGTTTCCCTACTTTTAGTGGGTCCAGAAGGTCCGAAAATCAGCTGGCGGAGCTTACTGGGTTTAAGGTGCTGTCCTTGAAACCAGGAGATTGTGAGTTCTAGTCCTGCCTAAGCATGAAAACTGACTGGGTAAACTTTGAGGCTGTCCCTCTCTCCCAATCCAGCCAAACTCACAGGGTTGTTTTTGTCGGGAAAATAGGAGGGGGGGGGGGAGTATTGTGTGTATTCACAACCTTGAGTTATTTATTAAAAAAATAATAAAGGTAGGATGAAAATTAATAAATTAGTCTCACCTGTAGAATGTTAAGCTGCAGCTGCTGAGCATGCACAAAGTCCCCTCAATTCAGACAGAGCATAAATACCTGCTTGAGGTCATCCGATACAATTTCTCCGCCCCCACTCCAAACCACACATTTCCAAAAGTACAGTTGACCTGACACTGTTTTTCCAAGACATGCTCCATGCGCCACATAAATCATACTCTCTAAATAAATTACACTAAGCCTTTACACATTCCGGTTGGCATGGCAAATGTAGCCGTTATGCTTCACTAATCACGATTTGTGGCTCAAGGGATCTCAGTCATAAACTCCAAAGCAGTGTCAGAGACAAGGCTGAAATTTAATTTCCACCTGCTGTATGTATACATGTATATCGTTAATGGTACAATTTGTGATTGTAACAAACAGAGTTATAATCAAGTTTCCAACACTAACCCTTGTCTAACTTCTAAACCTTTGTCTAAATTCTAAACCCATCTCTATATTCTAAACCATTGTCTAAATTCTAAACCCATCTCTAAATTCTAAACCATTGTCTAAATTCTAAACCCATCTCTATATTCTAAATCCATGTCTAAATTCTAAACCCATCTCTAAATTCTAAACTCATCTCTAAATTCTAAACCCATCTCTAAATTCTAAACCATTGTCTAAATTCTAAACCCATCTCTATATTCTAAATCCATGTCTAAATTCTAAACCCATCTCTAAATTCTAAACTCATCTCTAAATTCTAAACCCATCTCTAAATTCTAAACCATTGTCTAAATTCTAAACCCATCTCTAAATTCTAAACCATTGTCTAAATTCTAAACCCATCTCTATATTCTAAATCCATGTCTAAATTCTAAACCCATCTCTAAATTCTAAACTCATCTCTAAATTCTAAACCCATCTCTAAATTCTAAACCATTGTCTAAATTCTAAACCCATCTCTATATTCTAAATCCATGTCTAAATTCTAAACCCATCTCTAAATTCTAAACCATTGTCTAAATTCTAAGCCCATCACTAACTTCTAAACCCATCACTAAATTCTAAACCTTTGACTAAATTCTAAACCCATCTCTAAATTCTAAACCCATCTCTAAATTCTAAACCCATGTCTAAATTTTAGTCCAGGAACCAGGTTATACCCAAAAATATTTGGAAGGGGAGGAGGGAAGAGAAGGATTTTTTAAAAATATATAAATGCTGAAACCTGTTTCCTGCACTGACTTTCATGGAAGAAATACTCACGTTCTTGGGAAGTTGGTGAAGAACAACCTGTACCTCTGAGCTTATGCAGAGTGCCACAGACACACACCCTGCCCCCCCCCCCCACACACACACAACCTGCTAAGCTTCACTTCGCTGAACCGATGACGCCCGGCCAGAATTCACCCAAGGAAAGTTAGCCAGCCACCCCTTGGCTTGCTGCAAAGTCAGATTTGGAGACCGCTCCTTCCAGCCCATTTCGGAACCGGTCCAAAAGTCAAGTTGGAAAGAAAGGCTGCCCCATCCCACCGGGGCTTCGTTTCCAAAGACCCTCCTGCACGGGCTCTCCGGACAAAGCCAGATCCGGGACAGAAAAAGCAGCAGCTGAAGAAGGGCTGCTCCGAGGAGGAGGAGGAAGGAGGAGAAAATGGGAAAAGGCGCCTGGTTCGGAAAAGTCCGGAGCTCCAACTCCGAGCGCGCCAGGAGTTGGGGAGATTGTGGGGGTACCTGGAACCCGCCGCGCCCGGGGAACTCGCCGGCTCCCTCGCGAGGATCTCTCCGCGCGAGTCCGGGACAAGCAGGAGCAGCAGCCGCGAAAAACACGCCTTGACCCGAGGCGGAGTCCCCGGCTTAAAGGCGACGCGCTCCGCCCGGGAAAGGAAGGCGGTGGCGCCGGCGCTGGCGGCCTCGGTCGTGTCAATGTCTCCGTTACGCGGGGCATCCTTTTGGGGACCTCCGTTCCTCTTTCCCTCCCCGTTTTCTTTTTCTTTCCTCTTCTCCTCCTTTCTTCTTCCTCTGCTTTTCCTCGTTCTTCTCTTCTTCTCCATCTCTTCTCTTCCTCCTTCACCTCTTCCTCTCCTTCCTTCTCTTCTCCTTTTCTTTTCCTCTTGTCCTTCTTTCTTCTCCATCTTCTCCTTCCTCTCCTTGTCTTTTTTCTCTCCTCCTCCTCCTCCTCCATTCTCCCCCTCCTGTCCTTTTCTCTTCTTCCTTTTCCTCGTCCTTCTTTCTTCTCCATCTGCTCCTCCGCTCCTTTTCCTCTTCTTCTTCTCTTCCCCATCTTTTCTTCCCCTCCATCTCTCCTTCTTTTCCTCTTCCTTCTCTTCTTCTCCTCCATCTGCTCCTCTCTTCTTCTCCTCCTCCTCCTTCGTCTTTCCTCTTCACCATTCCTCCTCCTTCTCTTCTCCTTCTCTCTTCTTTGCCCTTCTATTGTGTGATCATCTCAAAAAAAGATTTTTTTTTAATATAGTGATGTATGGCCGGTACATGACACCAAAGAATTTATCTAGAAAGTATAAACGTGTGAGATATAATCCGGGCTGAGCTATCTCTGCAATCGGCTAATTCTACATGTCTTTTAAAACGAGATGTGCAGATGTTAATCCAGAGGGAAGCCCAAGAAAAGATACCTTCATGTCCCTCTCACAGGTTTCCCACAGGTATCAAGTTGGTAAAGGTGGGACCGTATGCAAATCCAGCTCAGGATCTTTAAAAAAAGATCTAAAAGTCTATTAAAATGTCAGAACGCAATGCCTATACTCTGGGTTCTGTTTTGTGATGGTCCAGAGTAAGACAGGAAGCTGGGCTGACCTGCTCCAAAATGCAAAGCTAAGACCGTCGCCAACAGTAGGAATAACTATCATGTTTATAGAGTTTCTCCGGCAATGCCCACCACGCTCACTAGGAGATAAAATAGCTGGAATAATTGGTTTGCAAATGGCTTGAAAGCACAGATAGATTTACTTTCCTCTTGCATATCTTTGGTCCTGTATATATTTTAGGTTTTACCTTCTGGAGACATTTAATAAAAATCCGAGGAGGGGGGGAGGAAGGAAATGGGAGAAAAAGAGGGGAAGTGCAAGGAATAAGAAAGAAAAAAAAAAGAGTAAACTTCCAACTTTCTTCATTAGAGTTACAAATACAAATTCCATTGATATTTTGCTCAAAAATCCAGTAACATGAAGTACTTCTATTATAATATTGCCTTTTTTGCATATTGGTGACTGAAGACTTTTAATCTAACCACGCTCTAGTTCAAACCTGGTATGAAAAGGTGATAAAGGTGGTAACCTCCAGAACAAACATATGACTCACTCATTTTCCCTGGGTATTATCTCCAATTTTTTTTAAAAAATGCAATAACCACAACCCTTTAAACTAAACACAGACATCGCCCTAACTAGGTGTTCACAGCTTCTATTGTTATGTCAGGGGAAGATAAAAATTAGATTAAGGCTGCCCCGAAGATCAGTTTTACCATGCAAACTATTTACTAAGTCTGCACTAATATTAATCTTCTCATCGTTCGCATCACCCATCTCCTTCCACTTATGACTGTATGACTGTAACTTTGTTCCTTGAATCCTTACGATTTATATTGACTGTTTCCTGATTTGACTGCTTATTTGTACCCTATGAATAGTGTTGTACCTTATGATTCTTGACGAATGTATCTCTTATACAGTATGTACTCCGAGAGCGTACTTGGCCAATAAAGAATTCTATTCTATTCTATTCTATTCTATTCTATTCTATTCTATTCTATTCTATTCTATTCTATTCTATTCTATTCTATTCTATTCTACTCTACTCTACTCTACTCTACTCTACTCTACTCTACTCCTAATATTCTATTCTATTCCATTCCATTCTATTCTACTCCTAATATTCTATTCCACTGCATTCTATCCTATTCCATTCCATTCCATTCTATTGTCTTCCTCATTCACAAAATGACAGAAGGAATTAGAATCAAACTATTAATTATTGCATGAACTGGTCCTCCTTTTGTTCACTGGAAAACCACGTTTGGCTGGCTTCTCTTTTATTTATCAAATTTATATGCCGCTCATCTCGTGATGCAAGGCCAATTAAACCATGATTATGGACTTGTTTTTAATCTAACTGTTGTGCGAATCTAGCCACGTGAGCCGATGCAATGATCTGCGGCTTAATTTAATGCATGAACCCAGCTACTTTGGATTATTCAACCAATAATGGCAGTAACAAATGTTTTTGTGTGCAAATGGCTGGATTTAGCTCACGTGGTTTGTACTCTTTTCCACGATTCCTACATTCTTTTGCAGACACCGTAGGAAAGAACCATGTTAAATCTATGGTCACCAAAAATTATTCAATAGGATGTAGAATCTCCAGCAAATAGTATAGCTCAGGAAGAAGGCTGGAAGGACTGATGGTGACGCTGTGGTTGGAGGGCAGTACTGCAGGCTACTTCTGCTGACTGCCGGCTGCCTGCAACTTGGCAGTTCAAATCTCACCAGGCTCAAGGTTGACTCAGCCTTGCATCCTTCCGAGGTGGATAAAATGAGGATCCAGATTGTTGGGGGCAATAGGCTGACTCTGTAAATTGCTTAGAGAAGGCTGTAAAGCACTGTAAAGCGGTATATAAGTCTAGGTGCTATTGCTATTTACTTTGTAGAACCCAGCAGGCATCAACTAGCTGCCCAAATCACTTCTATCGTCTTCTTATGTTCAGAACCCTGCCAGGATTCAAGGGTTCATTAAAGTTCTGGCTGCATTCACAAAACCCCCAAAATTATGTGATAATTTCCAGCCCCCAACTTCAGGATGCAAAAAGTGAAGAAGCAGAAGTCGCGAAGAAGATCCAGAATGCGATGCCCATACCCTGCTTCTTCCAAGGTCCCCCGAGTCAGAGAGAAGACATTCTCCAGACGCTACTCAAGTGGCCGGCAATCTAGATCCAAGACTAGGTGGTCTACATGAGGGGCGTACGATTTCACATGTTCAAGATGCAAGATTTGGGTTTTCCAAGGTTTCCTATCCAGGTCCTGAAGCAATTTCTGGATCCGTGTCGCCGTGGCTTCTGCCCAGTCCTGCCATTCTTGTTTGGCTGAAGCCGTGAATGATTGTCCAACGTTCTGGAGAACATCGTGGTCCTTCAGAGTTACTCGATCGTCTTGGCCATGGGATATTGCTTGGGTGGGAACCTGCTCGGGTGACTGTTTCTTCTCCGGTTGCTGGGACAACTCGAGTGCCTTTCCTGGGAAAGCCTCCACGTTTTGGTGTATGTGAAGAACCCCTCCGACATCCTTTCTCAAGACCCGGCAAGCGACTGGCCACCCTTCCTCTGACGTCGGGATCAATCCTAGGTTTACTCGGTCAGCCACACCCCGTAGTTCCACCTCCAGCCAAGGAGACACAGAGAGAGAACAGAGAAAACATTTTTTTCAAATCAACGCATTGATTTGTCTTCCTAGCTTACTTTCTACTCAGAACGGCAGCAGCTCCTGAGAGTTTCAGGCAGACAAAGTTTCGGGGTCCATTTTGCGGCCTTTTCTACTCACCTTCCTATTATCCCCCTGGTGAACGTGGCAGCGATCCTGAACGGCATTCAGTCGCAGGTTCCTCCGTAGAGCTTCCACAGCGTGGGGGTTCCACTCACAAGCGTGAACAAAGGCAGCACCGGCATGGACTAAGTAAGGCAGAGTGAAATAGCCAATCCCTGAAGAAGAGAAGACAGACATTATGAGCTCAATGTCCATGCCGTTAACATTATGCATGTATGTATGTATGTATGTATGTATGTATTTATTTATTTATTTATTTATTACGTGTATTTATATGCCGCCCTTCTCCCGAAGGACTCAGGGCGGCGAACACAAGTTAAGAAACATGTACAATAAAATCCTTGATTGACATCCCTCTATGCTTTGCTTAAGCAGCGTGGGAAGAAATATCCATCTGGTTCAGTTCCAAGCTGGGAGAAAGACACTGGAAATATGGAGGCCAATTGGAAAAGAAGGTTTAATGAGGAACAGAGCCACCAACCACATGGTTCTCTGGTGCAGCTGACCACCTGGAGTTGAGAGTAGGGTTTATATATATATATAACTTCTCTTGGGCTTTGAACTTGAGCTTCCTGTTCCTATGCAAGAACACATATTCTATTGGCTGTTGTCAGACTCCCATGGGGCCATGTAGGGCTCATAGCTGGCTCTACAGGCAAAGTACAAATCCTAGGTGTTTGTCTGAGCTACCGTATTTTTCGGCGTATAAGACACTCTGGACTATAAGACACGCCTACCTTTTTGGGGAAGGAAAACAAGAAAGAAAAAATCTGCCTCTGCCTCCCAGCAATTTGCCTCCTTGCAGCAAATAGTTTTGCTAGCCTGCTTTAGTTCCATTTTCATTTTCAGCACAGCCTGATTAGCACAAGAAAAAAAATCTGCCTCCCAGCTATTTGCCTCCTTGCAGCGAACAGTGGAGGCCCGCGTGGCAACAGGCAATGGCAATTCCTGCAACCTGAAACAGTTGAGGGTCGGGAGGCCGATCCAACCGACAATCAGCTGCTTGTGTTAATCAGGCTGTGCTGAAGCCAAAACGGGCTGTCTGCTGTTTGCTGCAAGGAGGTAAATTGTTGGGAGGCCAAAGGGTGGGGGCCGGCTACATTCGGTGTATAAGACGCACCCAATTTCTCACCCTCTTTTAGGGGGGGGAGTACATTTTATAATCCGAAAAATACAGTAAATTTGGTTGAAATTTCTGAGAGTGATGCAATGAAGGGGCATTGGGCAATTCCTACTGTGGCTGAGGGCTAATCCTGCCTTGGTTCAGACCTTGCTGCAGGGACTTTTCAAAATATCTTGTCTTGAGTGGATTTCTGCCTGCGGTATTTGCTTTACCTATGAATAGAGCTGCCTATCTCTTAAGTGCTGACATCTGCTGAGGGCTATTAAGAAGGGTGGGGACTGCTTTCTCCCTCTAAAAATATGTTTCTCCATTTCTCATCCAGGGAAATATAATATTCTGTCTTTTTAATATTTCTCAAAATATTTCCTTCTTCTAGGAGAGGGGTAGGTGCTAACTTTCTCCAGCAGTCTGCTGCTTACAAGCATTCCTCTTCCTTTTATTTATACCACTGAAGAACTAACAGCTTTTAATAGCTGATCCCGCAGCAACCGAATTGATTGGAGCAAGTACACCATACTTAGTAGAAGGAGTGTCTCCCTCCTCCTACCTGCCCACCCATCCTTTGGCAGCTCCCTTCATAACTAACTCAAGGTGGAGAATACACATAATACTCCTTCCTCCCATTTTCCCCCCACAACAACAACCCTGTGAGGTAGGTTGTGCTAAGAGAAAGTCACCCAGTCAGCTTTTGTGCCTAAGGGCCAAACTAGAACTCATTTGCCTGGTTTCCAAGCCACCAAATTTGCATGGCAAGTTTATATATATATGAGACAATATTTACCAGCATAAAGATCCACCACTACTTCTCCTGTGCATAACATGGAGGCTATCCGTAGCTTCTCAGTTATGTTTCCTGGAGACAGCATGCACTGGGTCACATCGAAGGTGTATCTGTGGAGAAAAGCACAGATCCAGGAGACTAGATATCCACCCTAAATTTCCCAAGAGGTATAAAGTAAAAGTAAAGGTTCCCCTCGCACAGATATGCTAGTCGTTTCCGACTCTAGGAGGTGGTGCTCATCTCCGTTTCAAAGCCAAAGAGCCAGCGCTGCCCAAAAACGTCTCCGTGGTCATGTGGCCAGCATGACTCAACGCCAAAGGCGCATGGGACGCTGTTACCTTCCCACCAAAGGTGGTCCCTATTTTTTGACTTGCATTTTTTACGTACTTTCGAACTGCTAGGTGGGATAAGTAACAGGAGCTCAGCCCATTATGCAACACTGGGGATTCGAATCGCTGAACTGCTGAACTTTCAATCAACAGGCTCGGTGTCTTAGCCACTGAGCCACCCTGTCCAAGAGGAATACTTATAGCCTAACACTAAGTTACAAGAGTACAAGAGATATACACCATGTCCAAGAGGTATACTTATAGTCTAACGCTAAGCTTTGCCAGTCTGTAGGGCTCATGGCCCTGATGGAAGCCAAAAAATTGGCAGCCCAGATTAACCAAACAGATGTTCATCTTGGCTTGTTTTGGAAACATATCAACTTATCAGAGATCTTTCTGTCCTGTCCAGCGACAGAATTCCCAAAGGGACTAACAACAATCAGATAACTTCATATCCAAACTAACACGTGCATAAAGTGTGGGAAATGAAAATTACCGTACATGAATAGGAAAAACACTGTGGCACTTTTAACAGGCCTTATCTGCTTTAAGATCTCCACCACAGGAAATCTAGCTTGTTCCCACGGTCAAAATACTCGAAGATTGTTTTCATCAAACTTTCAAGCAGAATCTGCTTTTCTGTAATTTAAGACCATTATTCCATGTCCTGCACTAGCAGACACCACCAACTTTCTCGATTAAACTTGAATGTCTAGGATAGGAGTCTGCAACCTTTAACGCTCGGAGAGCCATTTGGAGCCGTTTCCCACAGAAAAGAAAACACCGGGAGCCACAAAACGCTCCCCGTGCCTGACTATTTTTTGAGCGGCCACAAAACTAGCATATATAGTTGAATTAAACCTTGTTTTCTTCTGAAAACTTTCTTTTCTTGGATTTATCCATGGTTGGCCTACCGGGGGTTGAAGAGCTCAATAAATCACGTGGCTACATACTATCATATATGGTGGACTTGCAAGAAAGTGAAGGCTTTTTGGATTAAAATATGGTGGGTCATGCAAAATGTTTTGAAGAAAAAACTGAAATTTTCTCCTCAATTGTTCCTACTGGGCATAATTAGGGATTCTTCAGTGATTGAAACAAAAATGATATTATATATGATTACGGCAGCCAGATTATTGATTGGCCAATAATGGAAGAAAGACTCTATGCCTACCATAGAAGAATGGACTTTGAAGGTGGCCAGTTTTGCAGAAATGGCGAAGATATCAGCATACTTAAAAGAACAGACCCAAGAAACTTACATGCTGGAATGGAAGAAATGGATAGATTATGTGCAGAACAAATACCCAACAAGGAAGTATCAGATAGCTTTCAGTTGAATGTAAAGATGTAGAAGTTTATAGTGTAGTCAGGGGTTAGAGTTGTAAGAGGGTAATATATGATATGGTATGATTTGGATTTCACCTACGGAAGTCGGGGGGGGGGGGGTTAGGGGAGGAGAGGGTAGTAGAAGGTGGGGGTTATGGGAGGGGGGGTTATGGGATAGGGGGGAGGGGGGGAAAATTTGTATTTGTAAAACTTTTTTCAATAAAAAAAAATCACGTGGTGGCGGGTGTCGCACATTGGCGGTTATGATGCATAGTTTGAGTGACAGGGAGCTTCAGTAGAGGGGTGAAAGAGCCACATGCGGCTCCAGAGCCGCAGGTTGCTGACCCCTGGTCTAGGACAGTGATGGCGGAAAAGGGAGCACGTGCATAAGTGCATACGGCACCCAGTGCCAAAAAGGGAATGCTGCGCGCGCACGCACAAGCACTAATCAGGGCCGCAACCAGGAAGAAGAGCTGCCCAGGGGGTATGAGCACACCGGATAAGGTACTTCCAGTTTCCGGTGTGTGCATGCATGACAGCAAGCAACTCATGTGGTTGCTGCTGCACATCAGCTGGCCGACACGCATGCTCACGCTGGAAAACGGAAGACCTGCTCTTCCAATTTCCGGCACAGCTGCACGCACAAAAGCCAGCTGATCCTCACGTCAAAAACCCAGAAGAGGAACGGGCGACGCCGCACACGCCAGATGACATGGCTCCACGTGCCGCTTCGGGCACGCGTGCCATAGGTTCACCATCACGGGTCTAGGATCTGTCGTGCGATTGCATTATTCAAGTGTAAATGAAGAAAAGAGGAATGAAGAACCTTTTCCCCCTTACCTGATTCCATTGTCTACTTGTTCAACCCAACCATCTTCGCCCAGCAACAGGGTCACAGCAGGCGAGCGAAAGAAATCTGGCTGCACTCGGCCCCGTTTGGCTAAACGCCGGGCCCCCAAAGCATCAGCAACCACCTGCCAAAGTCCTTGGCCTAAAACAGAGAGCAAAGACCATTATTTCTCATTACAGTGTTGCTCAGTTATACCAGGAGTCAGCAACCCGCAGCTCTGGAGCCGCATGTGGCTCTTTCATCCCTCTGCTGCGGCTCCCTGTCGCCAGTCGGCTTCACAGTTGATAGGGCTTTCGGTTAGGACATTTAGAGGAAAAAGGACACCATGCTAGGAGGAGACTCTATGGTGGGGGAACTGGACTTCCGGTCAGCATAGGAAAAAGGACCCCATACTAGGAGGAGACTCTATGGTGGGGGAACTGGACTTCCGATCGGCTCCAGAATTGAACGGGGGGCTTCCGGTCAGGACCTTCGTGACTCTTTGAGTGTTTAAGGTTGCTGACCCCTGATTTACACCAAAACCAATCAGGACATGTTTAAGAATCAACATATGGTATTTTATTACAGCAGTACGTTTCTAAAAGAAACCATATCATCAGATGAGTAAAGAGCAATCTAATCTTCAGATGGCAGTTCTTATATTTCATTGTGGTCTCACGTTCAAGTACTAACTCAGTTTATCTTTTGGGAGATCAATGCAGATTGACTTCCATCACCCATCTGGACATTATCTGCTTTGTTCTTATGTGCTGTCTGTGCTGAATACGTATTCAGCTATAATGTGCTTTGTTGCATATTGGTTTAATGTGTGGTTGGAATTTTAGCCCACGGTAGTTTATTCAACAAACTATGGTTAAATAAACCATAGGGCAATTATGGTTGGCTTAGGGCAATTATGAAGCCCAACAATTGTAATTCAGCCCAAGTATGTATAATTGCAATTATTGCATCTTCTTCTCCGGTTGCCCCATGTTTCATCTCTTCCTCCTCTTTCGTTATGTAAATCCCATGCAATAAAGATCCAGCATACCAGATCTTCGTGAAACCCTGAGCACCAAGTCACTGCTATGTAACTTACAAATATTAACCTTAACAAGGAAAGAAAATTAACATTTATGATGGGAGAGAAAAATAAAACCTGCCTCTGTTCAGACCTGGATTAATAGTATTGAATTTCTAGTTATTTTAAACTTGCACTCCCCCACAGTTTCTTTCTGCAAAGATACCTATCTTAGATAAGGAATAAAAGTTTGGTTTTGCTGAACAGGGATCCCACACTGTAAAATCACCGTATTTTTCAAAGTATAAGATGCACTTCCCCCCTCCCTAAAAGAGGCTGAAAATTTGAGTGCATTTTATACTCCGAATGTAGCTTTTTCTAAGCTTTTTTTCAGCCCTAACGAGGCACTAGGGAGTGAAGCGATCTTCCGCCCTTCGCCTGCTTTTCTGATTGCTTCTCTCTCCAACGATCAGCTCTGCTTTAGAAGCTTTTTTTCAGCCCTAACAAGGCGCTAACGAGTGAAGCAATCTTCCTCGCTTTGCCTGCTTTTCTCATTCCTTCTCTCCCACAATCAGCTGTGCTTTAGCTTTTTTTCTGCCCTAACAAGGCACTAGCAAGTAAAGCAAACTTCCTCACTTCGCCTGCTTTTCTCATTGCTTCTCTCTCCCACGATCAGCTGTGCTTTAGAAGCTGTTTTTTATCCCCAATCAGGGGATAAAAAGCATGCATGTGGGCTCAAAACCAGCAAACTAATGTGCTGAAGCTGACCAGATTTAAGGATGCTAGCCAGATGAATACCTGGTAGGCAGATATTTTTTCCTCTTATTTTCCTCCCCAAAAACTAAGCTGCGTCTTATACTCCAAAAAATACAGTATATTTGCAATTTATTTGTTTGTGTGATTGACTGATTTCTATAGCCACCCAACTCAGTAAATGACTCTTTACCAAATTCTCTCCACTGCTTTGCTCTGAAGCAATCCTCGCTTAGAAGAACAAGGTCCCCATGCCTCTGCCAGGACCGTGGCAGATCTTTCTCTAGCTCTTCTGACCACGCAGCACCATGGATTGACATGAAGTGTTGTAGTTCACTGTGCAGCTTCTGAACGGGTGAACGTACCATAACAGCTTTCGAAGGAATAGGATTCTAAGAAAGAAAAAGAAATGGTCAGTTTCCTCGATGATACACACAGAGCTTGCTTCTGTTTCAAATCCTTTCTAAATGGGGTCGTAGGTGCTCTCTGATCTTGGTTATCTTAGCTGTACATCTGAGCTGTATGTGGAGTGGAATGGAATGGAATGGGGATGGGGATGGGGATGGGGATGGGGACGGGATGGGATGGAATGACAGAATTGGAAGGGACTTGTAGGCCATCTAATCCAAACCCCTCCTCAAGGAGGAGACCTATACTATTTCTGACAGATGGCTGTCCAGTCTCTTCTTCCAGTAATGAAGCTCCCACAATTTCTGAACACAAGCTGTTCCGTTGATTGTTCTGTCAGAAAATTCCTCCTTATCTCTAGATTGAATCTCTCCTTGATCAGTTTCCATCCATTATTCCTTGTCTGGCCTTCAGGTGCTTTGGAAAATAGCTTGACCCCCTCCTCTCTGTAGCAGCCCCTCAAATATTGGGAGACTCCTCTCATGTCTCCCCTGGTCCTTCTCTTCACTAGACTAGCCATGCCCAGTTCTTGCAACCGTTCATCGTATGTTTTAGCCTATTGGATGTTTATGACAGAAAGGTTTAAAAGGCAGACTACTTTGAATGTGTTAATCAAAACTCCAGTGATTCCCAAAGCTTTACCTTACACAAAACCAGCCCTTTTGTGATATCAGAACAGTTAAAACAGTGGCAGCCCTAGTTCCGATCCAAACCCACGGCTACATCAAAGAAGCTCAACCAGCATCTGAATTTTGATCACATGGCCATGAGTAATGCTGCTACAGTCATAAGTGTGAACGGTCATAAGTCACTTTTTAAAGTTCTGTTCTACCTTTGAACAGTCCTTAAATGAACTGTTTTAACTCAGGAACTACTTGTATTTATTTCCAGCTCCAGAGATAAATCTAAAGGTAACACACATATGTGCTAGTCGTTCCCGACTCTAGGGGGAGGTGCTCATCTCTGTTTCAAAGCCAAAGAGCCAGTGCTGTCCGAAGACGTCTCCGTGGTCATGTGGCCGGCATGACTCAACACCAAAGGCGCACGGAATGCTGTTACCTTCCCACCAAAGGTGGTCCCTATTTTTCTCCTTGCATTTTTTTATGTGCTTTCTAACTGCTAGGTTGGCAGAAGCCGGAACAAGTCACGGGAGCTCACCCCGTTACACGGCACTAGGGATTCAAACCGCTGAACTGCCGACCTTTCGATCAACAAGCTGAGTGTCTTAGCCACTGAGCCACCACATCCCTCAGAGATAAATCTAGAGTTAGGCAAAAAACCTGACTTCTTCGGAAGAGTCTGACTTACATGTATCCATGTCAGAGCGCAGGCCTTTCCATGTGGTATGCTCTCCTTGAGCTGTTGAAGGTGCTGCGCTGTGAAGCTTTGGCCAATTATAGGCAACGCTGTGGTCCCATCAGGAAGTTTTTGCACTCGATAAAGGGAGTTCAGAATCCCTTCTCTCGTCAAGCGTTTTCTGTAATATCAAACCATTTGTGAGGATCCCCACAGAACATTATTGCCACCGTATCACTACAGAGAAGGTCCAAAACAGAATGCAAGAAAGACTGGTGGGGTTTTTTGTTTTATTTTGTTTTAGTCTCTGGGCGATACCACATGAAGTCAACAACATAGAGAAAATGGATCTGGCTTCGCCAACATTCACCAAGTGGCCAGCCTGAGAAATCATCAAGACTTTACAAGGAAACCGTTCATTGCATAGCCACAAAACAGGAAAGCTTGGATGGATGAATAGATGGAGGGAGGGACGGATGGAGGGACAGGATGGGGTGTGTGGATGTATAGAGATAGAAGAGAGAGTGAGATACGACAAGAGAGAGAGAGAGAGAGATGATGATAGGTAGGTAGGTAGGTAGGTAGGTAGGCAGGCAGGCAGGCAGGCAGGCAGGCAGGCAGGCAGGCAGATAGATAGATAGATAGATAGATAGATAGATAGATAGATAGATAGATAGGAGAGAGAGAGAAGATAAGAGAGTGATAGAGAGATGATAGATGATAGGTAGGTAGGTACTGATAGGTAGATAGATAGGTAGGGAGAGATGACGATAGATAGATAGATAGATAGATAGATAGATAGATAGATAGATAGATAGATAGATATTGATAAGAGAGAGAGATGATAAAGAGAGAGAGATGATAAAGAGAGAGAGATGATAGAGATGATAGGTAGGTAGATAGATAGGTACCGGGAGGGAGGGTGGGAGAGATGAAAATTGGGAGGGAGGGAGGAAGATAGATAGATAGATAGATAGATAGATAGATAGATAGATAGATATTGATAGGAGAGAGAGATGATAAGAGAGAGAGATGATAGAGAGATGGTAGATAGGTAGATAGGTACCGGGAGGGAAGGAGAGATGAAAATTGGGAGGGAGGGTGGGAGGGAGGAAGAGATAGATAGATAGATAGATAGAGAGAGAGAGAGAGAGAGAGAGAGAGAGAGAGATGATAGATAGATAGATAGATAGATAGATAGATAGATAGATAGATAGATAGATAGATGTGATAAATGATGATAGGTGGATAGAAGAGAGAGAGGTAGGTAGGTAGGTAGGTAGAGATGACAATATATAGACAGACAGACAGACAGACAGATAGATAGATAGATAGATAGATGACTAATAGGGAGGGATGGAGGAAGGAAGGGAGAGTCAGACAGACAATAGACAGATGGGGGGCAGACTGAAATGAAGCGGTTTTAGGGAAATAAGACCTTCCTGTATAAAAAAAAAATCCTAGCATCCCAGCGCGCCGTATTCCTAGAAACCTGCCCTCCACACCTGAAAAGCTGCGTAAACCGAGCCTCGGTAACGAGAGCCGCGGTGCCGCCAGAGGACGGAGCCCCGCCTTCCATCTTCGGTCAATCGTTCACGGAAGAGCAACGGAATCAGCGCGGAAACGGAACTCAAGTTTCAACGGCAAGGCTTTCCGGGAGGGAAGGAGAAAAGGGTGGACTCCCCATGGGAAGGAAAGAAAGAAAGAAAGAAAGAAACGAAGCTAGAGGCGGCCTATTTCGGCGGCGGACCGGAAGCCGGACCGGAAGTCGGCGGCTGGCTTTGAAAGCCGCGGTGGGCGGTAGGCGAGGAAGATGGCGGGTTTGTCAGTGCGGGACCCCGCGGTGGATCGGTCTCTGCGCTCCGTGTTCGGTGAGGTGCTGCGACCGGTCAGCCTCCCTCTCGCCTCAGGGAGCCTCTCGACGCCGCCTTGGCCAGCCCGTGGCTGATCAAAGGGGGACTACAAGCCCCATCACCCCATCTGGTTAAGGGATATATGGGGGGGGGGGTTGTAGTCTCCTCCGTGGGGTCCTGGAATCTCTGGCTAATTGCGGGGGGAGGGGGGGAGGACGGATGCAGCTTTCACATCGCTTCTTAAAATTGTGCTCTTGCGTATATATTTTTAAATCGGCTTTTGTGTGTGTGTGTGTGTGTGTGTGTGTGTGTGTGTGTGTGTGTGTGTGTGTATCACCAATGATAAGCATCAGGCAGAAGACCATAACATATCCATATGTTATCATATTTACATATATATCTATCTATCAATCATCTCTCTATCATCCATCCGTCTATCTATCTCTTATCAATCATCTCTAATCCATTCTCTCTCTCTCAGTCATCTCCCAATCCATCCATCCATCTATCTCTATCAATCACCTATCATCCATCTATCCATCTGTCTGTCTGTCTCTCTTTCTTTATATCAATCATCTCTTATCATCCATTGATCCATCTCTCACTATATCATCCATCCATCCATCCATCCCTCTCTTTCTATCAATCATCTATCATCCATCTCTCTCTCTCTCTCTCTCCCTCTCTCTCTCTCTCAATCATCTCCCAATCATCCATCCATCTATCTCTATCAATCACCTATCATCCATCTATCCATCCGTCCGTCTCTCTCTCTTTCTTTATAACAATCATCTCTATCATCCATTGATCCATCTCTTACTATCGCTATCATCCATCCATCCATCCATCCCTCTTTCTGTCAATCATCTATCATCCATCCATCCATCAATCTATCTATCTCTGTTAGTCATCTATCATCCATCTATCATCCATCTGTCTGTCTGTCTGTCTATCTCGTTATGCAGTGAAGACCCTGTTATTCCAACAAGCCGCCCTGATGGGATAAAGGATTTTAAATTTGGTTTTAATGGGGTTTTAAAATTGGTTTTAAAGGAAAATTTAAATTTGGCCCGTGATCTAATTATTTTAATATGTTTTTTAAATTTCTATTTTGTATCTTGTTTTATTGTGGCTGTTCACCGCCCTGAGTCCCTAGGGAGAAGGGCGGTATATAAATATAAACAAACAAACAAATAAATAAATATCTCTCATCCATCTATATAGCCATACACACACACACATATACACATATACATGTACACACGCACTTTTTTTCACATATATACATATGTATAAATTAGGTGTGTGTGTTTGTGTGTGTTTGTGTGTGTGTGTGAATATAACATGTATATGTTAAGGTCTTTTGCCTGTTGCTTATCAGCACATAGGTTTTCAACACTTCAATTCTGTTTGCTTTTTCATTGCTGCTGTATAGGGCTGGGCAGTATTATGATATTGGCATTTCACTCTTTCTGCTGTAAAGTATCTTATACTTATGTAAATTAAATCCTCAAAGTCTCTTTAAAGAAGTTCCTGTCTTCAATATTTTTTCCACTCCTACGTAGGTTTTATAATGCAACGGCATAATTTAGCAACAGTGATAGATGTCACTTTTAACTGCTATATCAAACTGGTGTTTGGTACAGGCCTGGGATCAGTGTATTATTCTTTGACCAGGGCCCATCTTTGGTTTGATTTTTGTTTGACTATAAGATTATTTTAAGTCTGGGCTTAAGTTTGACTTTTTTTTAGTCTATATTTTGTGGTTTTGTTAGTTTTGTACCACTGGAATGGGTAGCTAATAAATCACAATAAATGAATGAATAGCATTAACTGCAACAAATGACTAATGCAATAAGATTGCTGACTTTATAGGAATCATACCAATAAAAGGCATCAGGTTGGAAAGACTGCCTTAATATCTACCTGAAAAGGTGCCTGCCTAATTGTGGATATGCCCAAAGATACTGATGACCTGCTCCTGTCTTTCTCCTCTAGTGGGCAACATCCCTTATGAAGCAACAGAGGAACAGCTAAAAGATATCTTCTCAGAGGTTGGACCTGTGGTCAGTTTCCGGTGAGAAGCTTCCCTTTCGGAATTCCTCGAAAAACAGTTCATGTTGAAGGATTTAAAAACTGTAGAGAAAGAGGGCAAAAGACGAGGGATTTAGGATGAATAATAGAGTGCATGGGTTGGACAACAGTCTCCATTCTTGAAATCTTTGTTAAAATCATTTGACCAATGAGATACAGGCCCCTGTCAGAGAACCTAGATAACTTCCCCCAACCTGGCATCCTTTAAATATATCTGATGGATCAGGCTGATGCTTCCATTAGAGAAAGGCTACTCTGGAGAACCACTGCAATTCAAAAGATACGATATGTTAAGAGATGGGAATGCTGGACCCTCCAGATACAGGTAGTCTTCGACTTACAACAGTTCATTTAGTGGCTGTTCCAAGTTACAACGGCACTGAATAAAGTGAGTTTTAACCTAGGCTTCCCAAGAGTATGAAGCAGACTCCTTTTTCCGGACAAAAACCCTTTTTTATTAAGTTACTATGAATTCCTCTCATTCACATCCAGCAAAGTCTTTCAAGGGTGAATTTACAGTCACAGACCTTATCTGGCTTGGAGAGCTGCCAGGCCAATATCTTCAAAATTTGGCAAGGAGTGTCGGAGAGTCATGAACCAATTAAGTGAACTAATTGTCCCCTGCAAACTCTACTCCCCTTTCGCTCCTCTTTTATTCCCTATGGGAGGGGCCATTCACCGTCCACCTGGGGCTTTACTCCTGAGTCGACCCTTGTTCCTTAGCTGTTCCTTTCTCCTGGCAGCTCTGTGCTATGTGCACACTGGGAACAGGCTCCAGCTGTTCTTCTGCCCCACTGATGTCTGACTCAGAAGGCAGCTGACAACTCTCAGACGGCCCTGATCCCATCTCTGCCTCCGATGCAAAGCACTCATCAGAGCCTTCCCCAGACTCCAGGACTGGCCCATGTTCCTTCCCAACCTCCTCACTTATCTTACCTCAGTTTAGTCTGCCATCACAGGCCACAACCCATCACCATCGTTTAATCAGAATGCAGGGGCTCGGCAGAATGGCTCATATTTATGACGGTTGCAGTGTCCCAGTCAAGGGAAAAACGTTTGCACATTTTTCTAACAAACAAAGTCAATGTCGAAGCCAAGATTCATTTAACAAACTGAGTTACTAACTTAACAACTTCGGTGATTCACATGACAGCTGCAGTGAGAAACATTGCAAAATGGGGCAAAACTCACTTTTGCAAACCTCTCACTTGATAAAAAACTTTGGGCTGAATTGTGGTTGTTAAGTCGAGGTCTACCTGTAATGCTGAATTGCTATTTCCAGTGTCCTTCACCATTGGCTATCCCTCTACGGGGATAGATACCCTACCCTGGCTTAGACATGCAGTCCAACATATATAAAATAGTTTCCTTTGTGGGATGGGGTCATCAATTAGTTTTAATTCTAATGTTCTCATTACCAGCATCCCTCTTCCTCACTCCCTCTCTCCCCTTCCCTTTCCCCTTCCCTCCCACCTCTCTCTCTCCCTCTCTCCCTCTTTCCCTCTCTCCCTCCCCCCTCTCTTTCCCCCTCCCTCCTTCCTCCCTCCCCCCTCTCTCTCTTTACCCCCTGTGTCTTCCCCCTCCCCCCTCTCTCTTTCCCTCTCCCCTCCCTCCTCCCTCTCTCTCTTTCTCCTTCCATACCCCTCTCTCTCTTCCCCCCCCCGTCTCTTTCCCCCTCCCCCCTCTTTCTCTTTCTCTGAAACATTCCATCCAGTTGTCTTCTTTGGCATAAGTGTCTTGGCTTTCTCTGTTCTGCCCACCAGATTGGTATATGACAGAGAAACGGGCAAACCGAAAGGCTATGGCTTCTGTGAGTATCAAGACCAAGAAACCGCACTCAGTGCTATGCGGAATCTCAACGGGCGAGAATTTAGTGGAAGAGCCCTGCGAGTGGACAATGCGGCCAGTGAGAAGAACAAGGAGGAACTCAAGAGTGAGTCTGAAGGCCCATCAAAAGATTGGAGCGGGGAGGATGTGACACACTGGTGGTTGATTCTGTGCTTGTTTACAGCACGTGTGATCTACGATCTCTGGCCCTGAGGTTTTCCTCTATTTCTCTGCTAGGCCTGGGCACTGGTGCTCCCATCATAGAGTCACCCTATGGAGACCCCGTCAACCCCGAAGATGCTCCTGAGTCCATCAGCAGAGCAGTGGCCAGCCTGCCTCCTGAACAGATGTTTGAACTGATGAAGCAAATGAAGGTTGGTGGGCCGGCAAGCCAGAGAAGATGAGGACTTGTTAATTGCAGGAGATCCTCTCTAGAATAGAATAGAATAGAATAGAATAGAATAGAATAGAATAGAATAGAATAGAATAGAATAGAATAGAATAGAATAGAATAGAATAGAATAGAATAGAATAGAATAATAGGGTAGGGCAGGGCAGGGCAGAACAGAACAGAACAGAACAACAGAACAGAAAAGAACAGAATAGAATAGAATTCTTTATTGGCCAAGTGTGATTGAACACACAAGAAATTTGTTTTGGTGCATAAGCTCTCAGTGTACATAAAAGAAAGGAAACATTCGTCAAGAATCATAAGATACAACACTTAATGATAGTCATAGGGTACAAATAAGCAATCAAATCATTTTAGGAAATAGTATAAACCCTAAGGATACCAGCCACAAGGTTCCAGTCATACAGTCATAAGTGGGAAGAGATGGATGATGGGAACGATGAGAAGATTAATAGTAGTGCAGACTTAGTAAATAGTTTGACGGTGTTGAGGGTAAGAGTTGAAACAGTTTATGTCCAGGATGTGAGTGGGTCTGTAGATATTTTCACAGCCCTCTGACTCTTGCAGTAGTCTTTTTGACTTTAGCTGGAAGTGCAAGGCAGCATGTTGGATGCAGAAGAAAAGCATGTGGGAATTGGAAGAAGGAAAGAGTCCCATCAGAGGCAGAAACAGAGATCATAACCTGAGCGGGTCCTCGTAGGACCAAAGACTATTTTCATACCAGACCAGATCATTCTCAGCCCATTAATATCAATAGTCTCCCGGCTTTCTAGGTAAAAAGTCTGTTCCCGAGTGATCTTTTTTTAAGTTAGGAATCCCTTCAGACTTTCTGAAGCAGCTATCTCCAACCTGGAGCCCTTGAGATGTGGAGGCCTGAGAAGGAGGGGTAGGTGGCAGCAGAGATCGCATTGGGGATATTGCTGAGCGCATGTCCCATCGGCCACAAAGCGATGGTTCCTTCTCCCTCGGGGAATACGGTGTGCAAGGAATGAAGTGCGGGAGATAGAAATAGAAATACTTATTCGGCTCTGTGAACAGATGGCTTTTTCACATTTACCTGCAACTGTAAGAGCCAGAAATAGCCTTTGTGCCAAATCTGACCATTTGTTTTCTCCGGTCTGAGTCACGAAACCTTGAGCTGTGGAGAAAAGCTTCAGAAGTTGAAAGATGACAAGCCAACTATTCCTCATGCTCTAGATCAGTGATGGCGAATCTTTTAGACACCAAGTACCCAAACTGCGTGTGTGCTCATGCCCACTGCATGCATGGACATATTGAACATGTGCATGCGCAGACATGCATGAACATGCTCGTGCGCAAATGCACATGTGTTCATTTGCACATGCAAATACATGCAAACATGCATGAAGGTGTGCATGTGTGGAGATACGCCTGCATGGACATGCTCACATGTGCGCATGTATGCATGCACAGACATGCACACATGCGCAGCAGAGGCCCGAAGACCGGTTAGCCGGTGGCAGGCCGGGCATCCCAACACTGGCAGTGCGGCAAGAGGTGAGATCTTTTTCTTTTATGAGCTTCTGTTTTGTTGTTTGCAGGGAAACAGAAGCTCATAAAAGAAACAACCACGGAAATCTGACCTGGGGCGACGGCACCTGTGCCAGCAGAGGGGGCTCTGAGTGCCACCTCTGGCACACATACCGTAGGTTCGCCATCACGATTCTAGAATCTCCTTGTCAACCCTGAAGCGAAGCTGGTTGAGGCCATCTTTGAGGCTCCGGGGTTGCCACAAGGCAGAAGAAGGGGCAGGGAGGAGGGAGAAATAGATAACTGGGGTTTTGTAGTTGAAACAAAGTTTTCCTGTGGGAACCAAGGACATTCCAACAGGGAGGAGGAGTAGAGTAACCAAGCAACCGGCCAGCACCTTGATTGGATAAGGTGACTGATGAGACTTGGGGAAAGTGAGACTTGGGGGACTTTCACTTTTTAATTAGGTGAAAACCACAGGAATGTTCAGAGTCGGTTTTCACCAGTTGTGCTAATAAATTGAGTTCTGAGGAATCTCACCTGCCTCAGAGTTCTGCTTTCAATGGGTGCATTCCTTGGAAGGCTGACACCGCTCTTTTCTGTTTTTTCCAGTTGTGTGTCCAGAACAGCCCTCAGGAGGCGCGGAGTATGCTCTTGCAAAACCCTCAACTGGCCTATGCCTTGCTGCAGGCCCAAGTGGTGATGCGTATTGTGGACCCAGAAATTGCGCTGGTACGTTCGCAACCTTTTTGCGGCCTTAGGATAAGAGGCGGAGCCGTGTGCCTCGAACGTAGATGCCTTTTACCTTGTTAAATGCGTATTTTATTTTTCTCTCTTCTGTCATCCAGAAAATCCTTCATCGCCAAACCAGCGTCCCATCTCTGATTCCTGGAAATGCACAGCCAGGGCCAGGGCAGGGTCCCGGTCCCGGGCCAGGAGCTGGTCCCGGGCCAGGACCTGGGCCAGGACCTGGGCCAAATGCTCAGATGAACCAGCCGAACGTCCCTTCTTCTCAGCCACAACCAATGGTAAGCAGCTCTTGTCCAAGTTGAATCGTTTCCTTCAGAAGTTGTGGGCGCCTCCAACACTGGCAGTTTTTAAGAAGAGATTGGACAACCATTTGTCTGCAATGGTATAGGGCAGTGATGGGGAACCTATGGCATGTGTGACGGAAGTGACCCGCAGAGCCATCTCTCTGGGCACACCAGCTGTCGCCCGTTGCTCTTCAGGGTTGAGGGGGTCCCTAACCAGGGGTTTCGTTAAATCTATGACGGGTGCAGCGCATGGCCAGTCTCGCATCTGGCGCATCCAGTTTCAAGTTAGCCAGCTCTGTAGAACTCTGTGAAATCTTCATTGTGCTTTTTCTTTGTCTGAGCAGGGCGGGATGCATGTCAATGGAGCTGCTCCCCTAATGCAACCTCCCATGCAAGGAGGAGTACCTGCCCCAGGCCAGATGCCAGCTTCAGTGCCCGGACCTGGTCCTGGGCCCATGGCTCCAGGAGGTGAGTGGGTCACCAGGTTCATCTTTCCCAGCCTATTTCACAACTCAGGGACAGAAACACACCTGTGTTTCTATCCCCGAGACAGAAACACATGTGCCCCATGATAGCAATAGCACTTATTTATTTTATTTTTATTTTATTTTAATTTGATTTATATGCCGCCCTTCTCCGGAGACTGCTTTACGGTGCTTTACAGCCCTCTCTAAGCAGTTTTTCAGAGTCAGCACATTGCTCCCAACAATCTGGGCCCTCATTTTACCGACCTTGGACGGATGGGAGTCTGAGTCAACCTTGAGCCTGGTGAGATTTGAACTGCTAAAAGTTACAGGCAGCTGGCAGGCAGCAGACATAGCCTGCAGCACTGCACTTTAACCACTGCGCCACCACGGCTCATGAAAAATAAGCAAGAGAAACTTGGCCAAACTTAGTTTAATCCTACACACTCGAGAGCAAGCTCTTGAATTCCTACTCAAGTCATGCTTAAAGTTGCATTGAATTGCCCCATTAAATATTTCAAGCTGCAATCCTATTAGGGAGCAAGTCCACTGAATTTTCCTGAGTGTTCCCTTAGGCAAACTTTCACAGTTTAAACCGGATAATTTAGACAAGAAGATGGATAATGTATACGCAAAGCAATGGATTTATAGGTTAGATGGCAGTTATTTTTTTATATATATATTATTCCGCAAATGATGTTTTGGTGAAAACTGCCTGGTTAATTTTTTTTTCACTCCCAAATTGCAAATAAATACAAATTTCCCAAGCAATAGCAGTGTGCAATAACAGCCATGGATTAGAGTCCCTTGCCTTGAGGCAAAGCAAAGCTAAGTGAATGTCGACAGTTAAACATTAGGTCTTGCTCAGCCTTGATTTCTTCAGTTTTGGTTAGCCAGAGTCATCCTAATTTTGAAAAACATTTTCTCTCACAACGATAGGAAAATCAGCCCTGTATATAGATCTGTTTGGGCTGCTTTGAACAGTTCCTTTTCAAAATACCTAAGTGACATGATACATCATTTCCTTCAACTTGAAAAATGCTCTGGAAATTCTGATTTGGAAGGTTAACTTGGCCAATTTGCCTCCCAAGCACTTCTGTTTTCACTGATTCATCTATCTCAGGGATCGGCAACCTTAAACACTCAAAGAGCCACAAAGGCCCTAACCGGAAGCCCCCTGTTCAATTCTGGAGTCTCCTCCTAGCGCGGCGTCCTTTTTCCTCTACCTATCCTATGTGAACGCCCTATCAATTGTGGAGCTGACTGGCGACAGGGAGCTGCAGCAGAGGGATGAAAGAGCCACATGCGGCTCCAGAGCCACGGGTTGCCGACCCCTGATCTACCTAATTGTTTCTGTGAATGTTCTCCCGCAGGTAGCATGCCAGGGAGCGGCCCGATGATCATGGAACGCGGACAAGGTAAATGCACTTTTCAGTCTTGCTCGGAGCTTGTTATCCGCTTGGACAGTGACCGATTTGGTCTGTATAGCAGGGGTTTCCCTACACAAAGAGGGTGCAATAAATTTGCATCCCCATAATCCCTTTTTAACGCAGCCGTGAAGCTCCCTCTGCTTCCACGTTAGCGGATCACAATTTCAGGATATTGTGAAGTTGGAAGAGCGTTAAAACAGAAAGCGTAAAGCCCTATAAATAGACAGTGTAGCTTTTTTTTTTTTTAAAGAAACAAACCCACCGTGGGAAAACCAGAATCTCCTGGCCCCACCCATTTGCATGATGCAGCTCCACCCACTTTGCATCTACACACACACACACACACACACCCTCTTAGAAATGTACCGTGCGTCTCCCGGTTGTCAAAACAATTGCCGCCACCCCCGCAGCGTTTCCCTTTCCCGACTTCACTCGCGCGACAATCTTCTAGCTCTCCCAGGTTTCCTGTAACTCTGTCCCCTTCGTTTCTCTTTGCGCTTAGTGGACAGTGAGAGGGATGCTTTGCCCAGTAATGCGCCATCAGGTACTTTGCATGCGGAAAACAGGGAAACGCCACCTTTTGGTTGAAACTCTTCCAAAGGGAACCAACCCCTTCCCGGGGTCATGCTTGAACCAAGTTGCACCTGCTTTCTTTCATTTTGCCAGCAGAGGGCGCCGCTTGCCCACTCTTTTGAGATGCTTCTTTTTTTTTGTTTTCTAGAATTACCTTTTTCTTTGCAACAAAGGAAAATGGGGCTTTGCTTTGTTCTGGTGACGGAAGCCAAAGAGGTGTATGACTGGGAAAGTCCCTGCATGTCATTCCACTTGTTGCGCTCAAATGTTACGTTAACTTCTGCCCCCCCCCCCATTACCTTTTTCCCAAGAGCTGCCCTCATTGGCAAAAATCCCATTTTAGCCCCAAGCTCTGATCACTTCCAGGGCTGCCAAATGTCCCAGGAACTTTATCAACTGACCGTGATGTAAATATCTATCAGAACCGTGATGTTTTTCAATATATTTTTATCTTCTTCATTTTCTTTCCAGTCCTACCCCTAGGACAAATTGCACTATTCTCTTGAATTCATCTGGTTTAGGTTAAATTCCACTGGGTAGAAAAGAGAAGCTGTCCTCACCTCTGTTTTTTTGGGGGGGGGAGGGGTTGGGGGTTTCCAGAGGTGAAATGCTCCTGGTTCAGACCGGATCGCCCAATCTGGTAGCGATGGCAGCCGGTGGTTCGGAGAACCGGTAGCAAAAATCCCTGTCCACCCTCCATGCTCAGCTGAGCCGCGCGATCATCAGAGGCTTTTTTTTTTCTTTTAAAAGCATTTTTTCTAAAACCTCTTCAGCCAAAAAAATGCTTTTAAAAGTTTTTTTAAAAGCCTCTGATGATCACTCAGCTCAGCTGGGATCGTCAGAGCCTTTTAAAAGCATTTTTTCTACAACCTCTTTGGCGGAATCATCTTACAAATCATTAAAAACCTGGACAATAAGACAATAAATGCCTTGAAATGGTTCTTCCATTGCAAAATGGCATTTGAAGCCAGCAATAAAATAATTCTCCAGAGATTAGAAGCCATCAGGGACATAGGCACCTGATGCCGTGCGAAAGATATTAATTTCTTGCCTCTTAAAAACTGGGAGGCATTGGACAAGGGTAGACCTGAATCTCTGACAGGTTTGCATATGAGTAGAGATCCGTTGTTGAGATCCCAGTTTCTAGACCCTTCAGGGCCTTAACAGTCAAACCGTCATTTTAATTGTGCCAGAGATGGAACTGATCATTCCTATCAGTCTCAAAAATGACCAGCAAGCCCTAAACTTCCCCTTTCATACAAGAAAGAAATCCATTAGAACCTGCCTAGCATTTTTTTCATCGAGCAGCTTTTCCCATCCCTCCATGTAACCCTGCTTCCCTTAGACTCTACCTGGCAGTCGCCTAATATTTCCTATTAGACCAGGGCTCTCCGAACTTGGCAGCTTTAAGACTCCAAGTCCCAGAATTCCCCAGCCGGCATAGCTCTCTGGAGCCTTTGAAGGCAGCCTCTTACCCAATGGCCTAACGCAGGAGTCTCCAAGAGTAGAGCTGGCCGAGGAATTCTGGGAAGTTGAAGTCCACGGGTCTTAAAGCTGCCAAGTTTGGAGACCCCTGTGTCAGGGGCTGCTTTCAAAAGGCTCGCTTCTCTCCAGAGAGATATCAGAAGACATGTTCTAGCCGGGCGTGTGCATGCATGTGGCGGGGTGCCTCTCCTGTTGATGTGACGGCTCTTTCTCCCTCTCTTCCTGCTACCCGGCCAGGGAACCTGCAGCTCTCTCCTGTGGGACCTGCCAGGCCTGCCTCTATTGAGCGTGTTCAAGGTACCAGCAGCTGCCATTGGCCTCACCCTTGCTTGTGGCACCTTGTAAAAAAGATGGGCAAGACTCGTGCGCACAAAAATGTGTATCTCCTGTTAGGTAGAGCCGCAAATGAAGCGGCAGGTGTGGCTTTTAGGTGGTTGTGGCCCGCCAGCAGCCAGTGGAGCTGGCGACAGTGAGGAGGTTGGGGAGGAACATGGGCCAGTCCTGGAGTCTGGGGAAGGCTCTGATGAGGGTTCTGCGTGGGAGGCAGAGAGGGGGCCAGGGCTGTATGCCAGTTATGGAGTCAGACATCAGTGAGGCAGAAGAACAGCTGGAGCCTGTTCCCAGTGTGCGCATGTGCAGAGTTGCCAGACGTAGGGAACAGCTAAAGAACAAGGGTCGACTTGGGAGTAAAGCCACAGGTGGACGGTGAATGGCCCCTCCCAGAGGGAATAAAAGAGGAGTGGAGTTTGCAGGAGGCAATAAGTTCGCTTAATTGGTTCGTGACTCTCCGAGACTCCTTGCCAAGTTTTGAAGATATTGGCCTGGCCGCTCTCCAAAACAGAGAAGGTCTGTGACTGTAAATTCTCCCTTGAAAGACTTTGCTGGCTGTGAATGAGAGGAATTCACAGTAACTTAATAAAAAGGGAGTCTGCTTCATGCTCTTGGGAAGCCTAGGTCAGAATATAGGCCTGGAATGAAACAGATGGAAGAATGACATCTGTAACTCTAACTATGGGGCAGGAGAAAGTCTCCACCAGTGCTAGCCATAAGAGGGATTGCGTCTGATGAATATTTTGCGCTGACGTATCATTAGGGTGCCAAAAACGTTTGAAACCCCTCCTAAGTATTCTTAACACAATTCATGCATCTTTCTTTCTTAATTCAACCGTGCTTTCTCCTTCTCTCCCCTTTAAGTTGGTGTCCCCATTCCTGTTTAACAATTAGATTATTGTTTCTCAACCTTGGCAACTTTTAAGATATGTGGACTTCAACTCCTAGAATTCCCTATACTCTATGAGTTAAAGTCCGCACGTCTTTAAATTGCCAAGTTTTAAGAAGCACCTTGGGGTCAACTTTGGGCTCCTTTTTGTCGATTAGGTTAGAGTTCCCCAGCACCTCAGGTGTTTTATAGAAAATAATGTGATGCTGGAGTACAGAAGCCCTATGTACTTGGACAACTTGTTGGACGAACGGGTTATTTTTAAGTATCAAAGAAGCGTATACAGGTGTACGTGCCATTTAAAATGCATAGAAGCAGACGCTCAATCCATTTTCAGTGTGCACATGAATACATTATAATAGGTGCCAGGGAGAGCTAATTAAAATCTTTATACCTGTGCTGTTCAGAACAGATGCAACTATGTCAAAACAAGCTGGATCGTCTATGCTTGTGGGAAGCTTGTCTTTTCTTGAGTCTATTTATCCTCGGTAAGGGAAAATATAGAGGGACGCGGTGGCTCAGTGGCTAAGATCAAAAGGTCGGTAGTTCAGCGGTTCGAATCCCTAACGCCGCGGAACGGGGTGAGCTCCCGTGACTTGTCCCAGCTTCTGCCACCCTAGCAGTTCGAAAGCCCGTAAAAAATGCAAGTAGAAAAATAGGGACCACCTTTAGTGGGAAGGTAACAGCGCTCTGTGCGCCTTCCCCGTTGAGTCATGCCAGCCACATGAGGACGGAGACATCTTCGGACAGCGCTGGCTCTTTGGCTTTGAAACGGAGATGAGCACCGCCCCCTAGATTCGGGAACGACTAGCACATATGTGCGAGGGGAATCTTTACCTTTTAAGGGAGAATATGTGTGATTAGGGGAACGAGCACTGTAGTCTGTATGCAGGCAATTCATAAGCTTTGCATGCCCTTCACACCAGTGTAGGCTTCCTTTTACGTAAAGTGGGTATGTGATGGGAAAAGCACCTCAGTTCCAAAGTTGCTGAACCGTAGGATTATAAGCAGTTTTCTCTTCCTGACCTTCAAAGCCCTCTCTTTGCCTCCTTGACAGTACCTATGCCGGACCCACGAGCCCCTATGCACCGGGGGCCAATGCCAGCTAGTGGGCCACCACCCCGAGGCCTCCTGGGAGATGCCCCCAATGACCCACGGGGAGGCACGTTGCTCTCGGTCACAGGAGACGTGGAGCCCAGGTAGGCAGGTGGGAACAGAGACACCTATTTAGGGGGTCCTCTTCTAAGGGACCAGAAAGCAGGCTGATTTTAGGAATGGGAGAATTAGAGGTTGCAAGCAAAGCCGTTGCTTTAACAGGAATTCAATCAAGGTCAAGGGAGATACTAATACTATTCTATAAAGCCTTAGTAAGACCACACCTAGAACACTGCATCCCATTTTGATCACCACACTATAAAAAAAGATGTTGAGACTCTAGAAAGAGTGCAGAGAAGAGCAACCAGGAGGATTAGGGGACTGGAGGCTAAAACATACGATGAACGGTTGCAGGAACTGGGCATGGCTAGTCTAGTGAAGAGAAGGACCAGGGGAGACAATGATAGCAGTCTTCCAATATTTGAGAGGCTGCCACAGAGAGGAAGGGGTCAAGCTATTTTCCAAAGCACATTAAGGCCAGACAAGGAATAACGGATGGAAACTGAACAAGGAGAGATTCCACTTAGAAATAAGGAGAAATTTTCTGACAGTGAGAGCAATCAACCAAAGAAACAGCCTCTCTAGGAGTCTCTGGAGGCTGGGGACAGCAAAAAATGTCATTTCCTGTCTAACCAGAAGTTGGGAAACGGGCCATTTCTGGCCTCCGGAGGGTTGGGGAAGGCCGTTTTTGCCCTGCCCAGAATCATAGAGAGGCTCTGGAGCCAGGTGAGAGAGAAAAATGGGCCTACCGGGCCATTGTGTGCCAGGAGCGGAGGGGAGGGTTGCATGCGTGGGAGCGGGACGCATAGAGTTATGGGTGTGGGCACATGCGCGCGTGACCAACCCCCCCCCCCCTTTCCTGGCACACTATGGCAAAAAGGTTAGCAGGGGGTTGGACTAGATGACCAATAAGGTTCCTTCCAACTCTGTTAATCTCTTAATCTGTCTGTTTCCATTTCCCCCCTCCCCTCTTTGCCTGTAGAGCTCAAGTGGGAGCTTAATTCCAAGTCTTTACCTCCCTCCTGCGGTCTTGTCCTTATGCAAAGTTCTTGCAGACGGCGATCTCTTCTTTAGGCCTCCCCACCAGACTTCCAAGCTGGCCCTCAACTGATTTGTGCTTGCACTGAACCCAGATTGTGTTCTTAACTCGGTTCATTGCGCAAGCCAGAATCAGGCTTGGATCGCCCATCACAACTGAGCCCCTTTTATTTACGAGGTGGGGAATCTTCTCTGGGTCTTTTAACCTGGCATCTGATGTCTCCTTTCTTCCCTCTTCGCCTTTTCTGCAGAGGTTACCTCGGGCCACCCCACCAGGGACCACCAATGCACCACATGCCCGCACACGACAGCCGTGGGCTGCCTCCCCATGAAATGAGAGGCGGACCAATGGGAGAGCCACGTCCCCTGATGGGAGAACCACGAGGGCCCTTGATGGATGGCCGAGGTAAAAGGGAGGCAGGCGACAGGAAGGCTTTTGACGTAGATGGAACCGTTCCAGTAGGACGTCAGAAGAAGGATGAGCTCAAGATGATGTAGGAATACTTTGTGAAGCCTGTGGCCTGACAAGTGTTACAGAACAGTCATTCCAAGCTGTGTAGCCAGTAGTGACAGATGCTAGGAGTTGTTGCTTGGCAACATCTGGTCCATAGATTCCCATCATGCTGTTCTAGCAGGTACAAGAATATATATCTATAAAAGCGATTCTCCTACAACTTGGCTGTACCATACTAAGCTGAAACAAAAGGATTTTGCAGAACAAAATTCAAACCTGGTTTTATAGATTGATCCCCCTTATTTCAAATGCAACAGGCTGCAAGCATTTTTTGCGACCGTGCTGGAGTGGGTCCTTTGCGGACCTTGGTGGGTAGCTCCTACTTTTGCCTCTTTGCCCGTACAGTAGAACCTGTGTAAGACGTACCTTCCTTCCTTTTATGTAGGTGGACGAGACCCAAGGGGCTTGGAGCCCAGAGTGATGGATGGCCGGGGCATGGAGCCCAGAGTGATGGATGGCCGGGGCATGGAGCCCAGAGGCATGGAGCCTAGAGGCATGGAGCCTAGAGTGATGGATGCGAGGGGCATGGAACCCAGAGGCATGGAACCCAGAGGCATGGAGCCCAGAGGCATGGAGTCCAGAGTCATGGATGCAAGGGGCATGGAGCCCAGAGGAATGGAACCCAGAGTCCTGGATGCAAGAGGCATAGAACCTCGTGGGATGGAACCCCCCAGGGGCATGGAGCCCCCTAGGGGCATGGAACCCCCCAGGGGCATGGAACCCCCTAGGGGCATGGAACCCCCCAGGGGGATGGAGCCCCCCAGGGGGATGGAGCCCCCCAGGGGCATGGAACCCCCAAGGGGGATGGAGCCCCCCAGGGGCATGGAACCCCCCAGGGGCATGGAGCCCCCCAGGGGCATGGAGCCCCCTAGAGGCATGGAGCCAAGGGGTATGGAGCCCCCTAGAGGCATGGAGCCCAGAGGCCCAGGAATGGAGCCCAGGGGCCCAGGAATGGAGACCAGAGGACCCGGTCCGAACCCCAGGGGCCCAATGACAGGTGCAATTCAAGGGCCGGGGCCTCTGAATATGGGATCAGCCGGCCCACAAGGCCCTCGACAGGTAGGTGGAGACTGCACCCGAGACAAACACTCGATACTTGGACTATGTCTCTCCTCCCATCCCGATTACACCAGTCTTTTAAAGCAGGCAGGAGAGTTGCATGCCAACTGCATTGGAGCTGGTGGGAAATTGCCTGCAACAATTGGACAGGGAGACCCCCTAGTACCGTGATGGCGAGCCTATGGCACGCATGCCACAGGTGGCACGCAGAGCCATATCAGTGGGCATGCGAGCGTTGCTCTAGCTAATTTCAGGCCTTCCGGGCCCGCTGGCAGTCGGCAAATGGGCCATTTCCGGCCTCCGAGGGAGTGCGGAAGGCTGTTTTTGCCCTCCCCAGGCTCCAAGAAAGGCTTTGGAGCTTGGGGAGAGAGAAAAACGGGCCTGCCAGACCCACCGGGCCATCGTGTGCCAAAAGTTACGGTTAGGGTTAGGGGTTAGAGTGCTGGGGAGGGTCACGCGTGCAGGCGCGGGGAGTGGGGCGCATTGAATTATGGATGTGGGCACATGCACACGACATCCACGCTCCCCACGCTTTTGACACGTGACAGCAAAAGGGTTAGCCATCACTGCCCTAGGATGAATTCAGCCTGCAGGGGGTGACCAAACAGCAGCTATAATTCAGCCAATAGCAGGACAAGAGGTTTCCCTCCAATAGCCCTGGGTTTGTTTTCATTAAACGGCTGTCAGCCAGTCATCTACCTCATGACCCAAAACACCAACTCCAGTGAGTTTGCCAATGAAAATAATTGGTCATCTGGAAAGTCTAAAAAGGGAAGTCTTTCCTGCACAGGACTTACTGTCCATCAGGACATTGGCTGTAATAGGGTGGGATGGGGTGGGTGGACTGGACTGGGTCTGGCAACACAGAACAAACCTTCCATGCACCAGTTGGCTGCAGGCTGCAGACCACCTATACCGGGTGTCGGCAACCCATGGCTCTGGATCCGCATGTGGCTCCCTGTCGGGTGATCCCACCATTGGCTGGCCCCATCCCTCGCCCTCCCTTCCCAGTCACTCGACACGTGCAGCTGGGCAGGAGAGCACGGACAAAGAGAAGAGAGAGAAAATGAGACAGAGAGAAAGAGAGAGACAGTGAGAGAAAGAAAGAGCAGAGACGGACAGTCAGACAGAGAGATACCCGTTTCCCACAGAAAAGAAAACACCGGAAGCCACAAAACCTGGGTAGGTGTGGCTGGAGGGGTGGTGTCATGTGACTGAGTGGGAGTGAGTGATGTTGAGTTGGCCACACCTACCCAGTTTTTGTGGCTCCCAGTGTTTTCTTTTCTGTGGGAAATGGGCCCAAATTTGAGTGTTTCTGGGCTCTTTGAGTTTTTAAGGTTGCATACCTCTGACCTATACAGATAGTCCTTGACCTATGGCCATAATGGAACCTGCTCATTAGAGTCATATGTCATAACAGTTGTAAAATACGACCAACCCGATTATACGACCTTTTTTTGTGGCAGTTTTGGAAGACTGCTATCCTGTCTCCCCTGGTCCTTCTCTTCACTAGACTAGCCATGCCCAATTCCCACAACCGTTCATCGTACATTTTAGCCTTCGGTCCCCTAATCATCTTTCCTGCTCTTCTCTGCACTCTTTCTAGAGTCTCCACATCTTTTTTATAGTGTGGTGACCAAAACTGGATGCAGGATTCTACGTGTGGCTTTACTAAGGCTTTACAGAGTGATATTAGTACCTCCTTTGTTCTTGATTGAATCCCATCTATCGTGCTGCATGCCGGGAACCAACAATAAGAGGCTGTTGGTAATAAGAGACCTTTTCTGTCCTCTCCTGATGCCAGGTCTCCCAAGGTGCCAACCACTTTCAGAGAAAATCGAGTGGCTCTTCCCAAAACGGTCATTTTGCGTGCTGCCAGATCCTCCCCACTCCACCCCTCCCCTCCCTGCAATTATAGTTGGGTTAGATTCACGTTGGTGAAACGGCACCTGGTGTGCTCTTAAGTGGTTGCTCGATGGCCAGAATGAGTTTTTAAATCTTTTAAAAGATGCAGTCGGCTTGCCAGCAATGCGGTTTGCTGCTAAATTTTAGCTCCAGGCAGAAGAAATGGGGCTCGATCTGTTTGCGCACACACACACACACACACACACACACACACACACACACACACACAGAGGATGCCCATCCCTGTTCTGAAAAGTCCAGCACTCTAAAAAAAAATAAAACTCTGGCTGCTTCTTTTTGCCAAAAACCCCGGGCGTTGTCCAAGTCAAAATGCAACTGCCTTAGAGTGATGGTTTCATATCCTTGCGTTGAAATTGACCAAGCCTTTATCAAGAGCTGTTCGTAGAAATAACGCAGCTGGCTCCACGACTCTTTTAGCCTGATAATTGACAAAGCTTTTTGTTGTCATTAAAAGAATCATTACCCACCCACCCACCCACCAAGACGTGGACTAGAAAAACCCATCCATCGGCAGAAAGGACAACAGCCAAAGCTTTGTTTGTTTGAAATCTGCGGTGTGAAATTAAAATTTGCTGAGGCAAGAGGTCAGGTCTTCACATTATCCTCTTGTCTGATGGATTTGCAGCGCACCTCCATTACCTCCCTCCCCCCACGCGCCCCCCACCCTTGTTTCTCGTTCAGAGATAATTACTCTTTTCTCAGACTGTCAATTCCACTTTGGCTCGGCAGGGCAGTAAATCTGAAATACCTTCTGTCTTCTCAGGTTCCTAATATGCCAGGGACGACAATGCAGCAGGCTGGAGCCATGGCAGGTGGAGCGGTCCAGCCTGCAGCTCAGCCTGGAGGCTTCAGCCCCGGGCAAAACCAAGTCACACCCCAGGATCATGAAAAGGTAAAGGAAATACCCTAAAAAGCCAGACCTTGGTTTCTTTTTAATCAAGTTTACGTTTAATCAGGTGAACCTTCCGAGTTAGTTTAATGTCAGGGTTCCAAGTAATATACCCCTAACAAGCAGAACTCCGGAGTAGGTAGATTCATCAAAGATTGGATATATCATATTGGCACAAATCTGGTGAAAACCAACTCTGAAGGTTCCCGCAGTTTTCACCTAATTAAAAGTGAAAGTTTGTCACTTTCTCAAAACAATCGGTCACATGGCCCAATCACGTCTCTGTCTGGTTGCCTGGTGACGTCACTCCGCCTTCCTCCCAGCAGGTGTGAGGACATCCTTGGTTCCCAAAGGAAAGTATTTTGTTTTGGCTACAAAAACCCAGCAATCTCAAATCCCTTGTCCCTCAGCTCCAGTGTGGCAACTTTGATGCTTTCAAGATGGCTTCGGTCAGGTCAGCTTCAAGGTTGACAATGGCGTGTTTTTCCTTTGAATTCCCCGTGGCAGCTGTCAATCCTTCTGAAAGTGAGCCGACGGAGGAAAGTACAATCGAAGTGTTAACTCCTAACCTTTTAAAGACTTTTGCCTGGAGATTTTAAAACAGGGTTTTAGACCAGAAATATACCCTGTTCTGCTCCCCTGAGGTTGGACGATGCTTTCTGCACCATTATTTTTAGTGCTTCTTTTCAGTGGCGTTTAGTGCTTGTTTCTGGGGCTGTTAGCCACGCCCAGGACAAGAGCAAAGAAAGGCTTTGAATTTGTACAGAATCTTTTCTCCTCTTCTCTTAACTCTCACGTAGAGACATTTGATGCCCGTTTCAAATCCGGTTCTTAATGTGCTTTAGAAATGCCAATTAAGCCGAGTTATGATTTATGTTCCTTTTTTACACTGTCCATTAACGATTCATCAAGTATTAATGGGCCCTGTTGGTATTTTCTTCTATAAGGCCTTGGCCTGCAGCAGAGGGAGGTAATCAGCTACCATGTTTCCCCGAAAATAAGACCCTGTCTTATATTTTTTGAACCCCAAAATAAGCACTTGGCCTTATTTTTGGGGTGGTCTTATTATTTGGGGGCATGTGGAGCAAGATGGGGCTCCTCCTGCTCTTATCTGATTTCCAGCTCTGTGTTTAAATATTTTCAGGCAGGGCTTATTTTCAGGGGGGGAGGCTTATTTTAGCACACGCACTCAAAAGTCCAATTGGGCTTATTATGAGTGGATACCTTATTTTCGGGGAAACGGCAGATTTAGCAATAGCACTTAGACTTATATACCACTTCACAGTACTTTTACAGCCTTCTCTAAGCAGTTTTACAGAGTCAGCCTATGGCCCCCAACTATCTGGGTCCTCATTTTACTGACCTCGGAAAGATGGAAAGCTTGAGTTGGTCAGGATCCTTGAGCCGGTCAGGATCGAACCGAATTAGTCTGCAATGCTGCATTCTAACCACTGTACCACCACGACTCTGGTGGAGATGGATGGATGGATGGATGGATGGATGGATGGATGGATGGATGGATGGATGGATGGATGGATGGATGGATGGATGGATGGATAGATAGATAGATAGATAGATAGATAGATAGATAGATAGATAGATAGATAGATAGATAGATAGATGATAGCAATAGCACTTAGACTTATATACCACTTCACTGTGCTTTACAGCCCTCTCTAAGCTGTTTACAGAGAGTCAGCCTATTGCCCCTAACTTATCTGGGTCCTCATTTTACCCACTTCGGAAGGATGGAAGGCCGAGTCAATCTTGAGCTGCTCAGAATCGAGCTCCTGGCAGTGAGCAGTGAGTTAGCCCTGCAGTACTGCATTCTAACCACTGCACCACCATGGCTCTTTATGGAAGAATATCCTCCCCAATTCCAAATGAAGATCATAAATCGACGCCAGAAAAGCCGAATCCATCAAGGCTTCTCCTGTCTGGTTTATCATTTTTCCCTCTTTTCCACTTCTCCACAGGCAGCCCTCATTATGCAAGTTCTCCAACTGACAGCCGACCAGATCGCCATGCTCCCTCCCGAACAAAGGCAGAGCATTCTCATTCTGAAGGAGCAGATACAGAAATCGACTGGTGCCCCATGATCCACATTCCTTGGGTAACGATGGGATTTAAGCAGGGGAGGAGGAGGAGCTGGAAATAGCACCATTTTTCTGTAAAACGGCACAAAATCTTCGGCGATCAGGCAAATTCCCTTTGCAAGCCTTCTTCAAGCTTGAAAAAAAATCCTTCCTGTTCTAGCCTGATTTGGTTTTTAACTCCTATACCCACATTTTTGTTATGGCCCGCCGGCAGCCAGCAGAACTGGCAGCAGAGTCGGACAGTGAGGAGGTTGGGGAGGAACATGGGCCAGTCCTGGGGGCTGGAGAAAGCTCAGACGAGGGCTCTGCATCAGAGGCAGAGAGGGAGCTAAACAGCAGCGAGGCAGAGGAACAGCTTGGTCCTGTTCCCAGTGTGCACATGCGCAGAGCTGCTAGAAGACAAGAACAACTAACAAAGCAGTGTCAATTTGGGAGTAAAGCCACACCTTGGAGGTGATTGGCCCCTCCAATAGGAAACAAAAGAGGAGCGAACAGGGAGCTTTGGGGCTTTTGTAGGAAACAATTCGGTTGGTCGGTCGTTTCAAGAGTGGAAAGTTCTGTTCATGAGACTCTGTGCCAAGTTTTGCCTTGCCCTACATTTGGACACTAGTTATCTGGCAGCTTTCCAAGCGAGATAAGGTCTGTGTTGATAAATATTCCTCTGAAAGACTGTTTGGCAAGCCTTGCTCACTGTGAATGAAAGGAATTCACAGTTGCATAAATAAAAGGGATTTTGCTGGGACCCAGACTCTGCGTCATGCTTTTTAAGGAAGCCTACGTCAGAACAATTTTAATCTATTATAATCATATTTTAATAGCAAATAAGTAATATTTTAATAGTAAGTGAAATAATAGTCTTATAATATTAGTACACACGCATACTTAATATCATTCTATCTCATTGCAGATTTAATTTTCATTGCTCGTCTTATTCTCATCTTTTTGCTTTCAGGTTGAAATATCCTTTTTTATTTTTTGGAGGGGAGAAAACGGGTATTACTCCCCCCCCCCTTTTTTTTTTAAACGCTGTCCTTTTTATTCTTACAGGCTTAGAAATACTTTGAATGAAATTCAGCCCTGGATGGAAGTGACACTGAAGGCAGCTTACAGATCCTTCCCTCGTCTGATCCAAATCAGAATGGAGGAGGGAGTTTCTTGTCCCCACCCCCTCATTGTTTCCACTCTTGTCTCTCAAATAAAACTATGTTCCATAGTTGAACACTTTTTCCTGTGTGTTAAGCCAGACCCTCCATGTTTCAGTAGTATTTTTACAAATGTACCCAGTTCTCTTTAAGCAACATACAAGAAATTAGATTCAGGTTGCTGGGTTGCTTGACAAAAAGAACATATAGCAGTAGCCATAGGACTTAGACTTATATACCACTTCACAGTGCTTCACAGCCCTCTTTCTAAGCGGTTTACAGGTCAGCATCTTGCCCCCAAAACAATCTGGGTCCTCATTTTACCCACCTCGGAAGGATGGAAGGCTGAGTCAACCATGAACCCGTCACGATCGAACTGCTGGCAATGAGCAGAGTCAGCCTGCAATACTGCATTCTAAGCGGAAGGCAGGAAGAAAGATAGCAGTAGCACTTAGACTTATATACCGCTTCACAGTGCTTTACAGCCCTCTCTAAGCTGTTTACAAAGTCAGCATCTTGCCCCCAAAACAATCTGGGTCCTCCTTTTACCCACCTCGGAAGGATGGAAGGCTGAGTTCAACACTGAGCCGGTGAGATTTGAACTGCCGGCAACAGGCAGGCAGTCAGCCTGCAGTACTGCACTCTAACCACTGCGCCACCACGGCTCCTGATGAAAGAGTTGCTGAAATCTAGGTGTTCAACATAGTCCAAGGCTATTTTGCGGTGCGGTTTCATCACTCTGATTTACTGAAGGAATCAGAATTGGCCATTTACACAAATCAACAGCAGTTAAACCACCAGTAAGCAAATTGGATGATAGCTCAGCTGATGTAGCATTCTAATACAGGGAACGGGAACATTACAGAGTAACCTTTTCCTGACCCGGCACCGTTCAAAGCCTGCTCAGAAATACATTACAACCCTTTAACATTAGCCTTGGAATAATTCCTGATCAAGATTGCTGTTTATGCATCCGTCATCCCTTGCAATTTCCCACCACAAGAGGAATCAATTCACAGCACTCCCGAGCAATGTGATTGCTCGAATATGGTTTGCAGCCCTTGCAAAAATGAAAAAAAAATAAGGGCAACATCTGGGAAATGTTGACTCCCTGGCTGAATAGAAGATTGAGCTGATTATAGCTCTGAAGATGTGACATCAGCATAGATTTTAGCACACAGCGATCAAAATAATGAGATGGGTGTTTGCGGATGAAACAAAAATCAAATGTTTGAATGTGCCATTCTTTTTAACTGCAGCTTTGGGAACGACAGCATTTCTCAGGCTCGGTTATTTGAACAATTTTTTTTTTTTTTTTTTTTGGTCCCCAAATTGCCCGTCATCAATACAAAAAAGCTTGCACTTTTTGCCACAAAGCAGTTTTTTAAAAAAAAATAATAATTGCAAGTTGATCCTGACATCACTACTGAACGAGAGAGACTGGCTTTTATCGATACAGTCAGACGGCAATGCAGTGTGTCAATTTATTAGTGCTAATTGGCTCCCGACTTTTTTTTTTTTTAAGTTTACATTTTGTCTATTCAAACTTTTAAAAAAAATAAATAGAAAAACATTATCCTGGCACTATGCAAACATACTGCAACTTTTAACATTGCTTGTTAAAAGTTGCAAACTCTGGTCTGACAGTCCTTATTTAGTTCAGTGAGGCATTTTATAGTTTTCCCCTTCTGACTTGAGTCTTGGTGTTTCAAAAGTTCTCTTTGTTGAAATAAAACCGGACATTTCTGGGATCCAGACTAGAGTGCTGACTGCAGTACTTTCTCAGAGTTTTGGCCAGCTGCTCTGGTCCACACAAGAACACACCCACAACAGACCTAAGATAAGGATAAAAATAACATAAATCAGTTGGAATGAACATTCTTGGAAACTGCTGGGCTTTGGAAGCAATATTAAGTGGGATTTGTATAACTTGGCAGGTTTGACATAATTCTTTTATTAAGGGACAAGAACAGAATGGCACCCTGTGGTTAGCTGGAGAGATAAAACATTGGCTGGTGAACTTAACAATGGGGTTGGGTTGGGTTTGGCTTGAGATGACGGGCAAATTGGATGAATGAATCATCCATGGTTTCTTGAGGTCAATGAAGAATTTTTTTTCCTGTTTATTTACAGATTAACACCTATGGCTTGGTGTAATGTGCAGACAACAACAATAAGTTGGTTTATGACCCCATCTTTTTGGTATCTACTTTTGTGTCCATCTAATGTACCAAGACCCAGAACAGCAAGATAAGACAAAGGAAAGACTAGGAATTAAACTAGACTAGAAAAACAAGCCACGATTTTTCAGGACTGGCTCTAGCTTGTTCAAGGAAGCATAGATAATACAATCTTCTATATATATATATAAATGGCTGGATGTATGTGTGTGTGTGGGTATGTTTCAGCATAACCCTGGAATGCCTCGAGCAATTTCAACCAAAGTTGGTACACAGATGACTTACTCCCTGGAAAGAAATACTGTGGGGATAAGATACCCCTAACACCCCTCGGGGTGGGGGTGGGGGTGGGGTGTCTGTATGTGTGTGTGCCAGCATAACTTTGGAACACCTGGGTCACTGAAATGAAATGAAAAGGAAAGGAATTAATGATATCTATAATGTCAAATCACAGTACTTTTGACAGTGATAGTGTATATTTTCGATTCAAGTTCTGTTAAGATACAGCCTCTTGTGCCTTAAAATGGCTTCTACTGTACAGCACAGTGGAGTTGCCATGGTAACGGCTTCACAGTACTCCACAAGGGGGCTCCCTCTGGTAATACACAACCTCTCTGTCTAATACAGGGTTGGGATAAATAAATACCCAGGCAACGCCAGGTTATCAGCTAGT
This sequence comes from Masticophis lateralis, assembly GCA_030761175.1. Lineage (NCBI taxonomy): Eukaryota > Metazoa > Chordata > Lepidosauria > Squamata > Colubridae > Masticophis > Masticophis lateralis. The sequence continues at coordinate 11,360,107 of JAUDYJ010000011.1, forward strand.
TACCTATAAAAAGTACAGATGGCAATTGTTATATACATTCCCTTTTTATCATAAAAGAGAGAACATGACTTCTAAAATGTTAGTTCATGGGGCAAATGTATCTGGAACTGAAACTGCATTCTTTAAAGTAAATTTGTAGGCCCTGCAAATGTAAATAAAAGATTAACTAGATAAATGTTTGATCCAATTACAAAAAGGTTTAATATGGAGCTGTCCAGGGTACTGATTCCCTGTTCCACTATGTTCCAGAGAAGAGACCATAGCTCAGCGATAAGAGCATCTGGGCATTCAATCCCAGACATCAGAACTGCATTTCCAATTTTTCAAAAATTCAGGTAGCCAATGGTGGGGCGGGGGGGAACTTTGTTTCTTCCAGAAATCCTGGGGGGGAAAAGTCATTGCTATTTGGAAGAACTGCTACAGGGTTAGATGAGAAGAAAAGAGTTTAACCTGGTTGAAAGGTGCTCTCTTACCTGGATTTGCTATCTAGATTTGCCAAGTCAAGGCTATAGTTTTCCCAGTTGCAATATATGGCTGTGAAAGTTGGACCATAAGGAAGGCTGAGCGCCAAAGAATGGAGGCCTTTGAACTCTGGTGCTGGAGAAGACTCCTGCGAGTCCCTTGGATTGCAAGGCGATCCAATCGGTCAGTCCTAGAGCAGATCAACCCTGATGTCTCTTTAGAAGGCCAGATCCTGAAGATGAAACTCAAATACTTTGGCCACCTAATGAGAAGGAAGGACTCCCTGGAGAAGAGCCTAATGCTGGGAACGATTGAGGGCAAAAAAAGAAGGGGACGGCAAAGAACGAGGTGGCTGGATGGAGTCACTGAAGCAGTAGGTGCAAACTTAAATGGACTGCAGAGGATGGTAGAGAACAGGAAGGCTTGGAGGAACGTCCATGGGGTCATGGTGGGTCGGACACGATTTCGCAACTAACAACAACTCTTACCTGGGGTGTGCAGCCGCCACTGCTGAAAATTCATTATTCCACATGGGTCTCCCAAAAGAGGTTTTTTGCCTCAGGCCTGTCACCATGTCGGTGGACTTCTGAAAATGGAGAGCTGCATGGCCAACCTAGTTTCCCAACAAAGAAAGGTGGCCAATGTCAAAATTTCACAGCAACTCCCAACAATCTCCTCAACTGTTGTGTTAAAACACATCTTCCTCTTTGTCCTCTTCACTTGAAGGAGTTTCTGGAGGTTCTGAAGGCCCTGGCTGAATCCCTGCCTCTGGCACCACATTTTCTCTAGCCTCACTGTCCAACTCGAGCGCCAGCTGGACAGGCTGCTGGCGCAGCACCACACCAGCCTCCTCATTGTCGGAATCAACTACAGTCTGTACAGGCCACTGACGTGCCACAACAGAGAAGGATATTGTAAAATCTCCATTGCCTCCCCACTCCAGGGGAAAGATACTGCAAAATACCCATTCCCATCCCACTCTGGGGCCAGCCAGAGGCGGTATTTGCCGGTTCTCAAAACTGCTCAAAATTTCCACTGCCGGTTCTCCAGAACCTGTCAGAACCCGCTGAATTTCACCCGTAGTGTTCTCCACCATTCATGGGAATAACCTAATGATGAACCTCTTCATATAAACAGTTTTAGGCCAAGCAAACCAACCAAGCAGCAGGTTTTACCCAAACATAAACTCTTTTAATTTGCTTCCTTGTGGTTTGCTAAATAAACAACCACCTCTCTTTTGTTCAATAAGCTACAAATCTTGGCTTGTAAAAGAAAATGGCTGACTTTATAGCCAGCAAAGTCAATGGAGGAACCTGCATTCACGTAACAACCATGGTGAATAAGGTTGAAAAATTGGACATGACTTACTTAACAACTATCATGCTTAGCAATGAAAATGCCGGTCCCTGTGGTTGTAAGTCAAGGATTACTGTCTTTTATTAATATACTTTCCTGAAGGCTATTTCCAAGAAATCTTGGAAGGTCCTTCAAAGGTGAACCCAGAGACCATTGGAGGGTAGGCCTTCTCAGTGGTAAAGCCCCATGTGTGAAGTCCCTTTGTCAGAAATCTTGCCTTGACTCCTTTTAGAAGTCAGATATGTGCCTTTTCACCTCCAACTTTTATCTTTATTTCATCTTTAAGATGGTTTTATAAGACTTTGAGCTGTGAAAATAACCCCTGACCTATTTGGTAAAGCAATTGAACAAACTAACTTTGAACAATGGCTTTTTGTTCTGGTTTCTAGCTCGGACCGAAGACTGAAATGACTTCCTTAAAAGTGCCAAGTGATAAGTTAAGAAGCTCCAGGATAAGAGAGGTCACACGCAGATTAGCCCTCCAACTCACCATGCTTCTGTTCCAGCCAGTGAGGTAGAGATGATAGCTTAGGAAATCTGCTCTGCCAGATCCCTCCATCTCTTGTTCCAAGGAGGAAAGGAGGTGTTTGAACCAGGCAAACGATCCCGTTTCTCGGCAAATCCAGTAGAAGTAAATCTTGCAGCCCACACAAGTAAGAAAGAAAAAGAAGAAGAAGATGGAGATGGCAACGTGCTTTAAAATGCCAGTTTGCACCCTCCGAATCAGAATGCCAAGATCTTTTTCTTCTTTCAACAACAAAGTTGAAAGATGTTGAGATCAGCGAGAAGCACAACAACGTTTGGGTGACACAACATGTTGGCCCTGCTTACTGCATCGATTTCCCATTTTTATGCAGGCCATCAAACCCCAAACCAACTCAGTTTTCATAGCACACTAAACCTCAAAGAAACTCAATCAACTCCTACTACTCCTCAACTTTGGCATGTAGAAAGCGCATAACCCAATAAGCATTTAAAGGAAATCCATAAGCAGGTTGGGCGAACCAGCGCTACTAAATTGTAAAAGTTGGATGGAAGGCAATCTTGGTTGAGTAATAGAGAAGATGTTTGCAGGAAGTCTTTTAGTCTTTATTTCATTGATGTCGCTTGCTTTTCTATTTGTCCCAAAGGTGCTTTTTCAAGAGGGAACTGAACGTTCTTGTTTTTCTTTGAAGATATTTCGCTTCTCATCCAAGAAGCTTCTTGGATGAGAAGTGAAACATCTTCAAAGAAAAACAGAAAGTCCAGTTGCCTCTTGAAAAAAAAAACCCCACCTTTGGGACAACGATGACCTAAATGATTGAGAATCAGTCATAGATATTTAGCTATGCTTTTCTATTTAACATTTTTATCATTTTGTAAGCCTTCCAGAGTCAGATTAGTAGTGCGATGGGTAACGTATAAATTTAATAAATAAATCAATAAATGTTGTAGATTCCACATTCAATCTCCATGCAAGTAAAGGTGGACACATTCTTGATCTTGGAGAACTTTTGGCAGTGGACAATTCTGGCCTAGAAGAGCCCAATGTCTAACTCTGTTTTCATCTTTCTAGAGAAACATGATATGCTGATTCTGGCTTAGGCCTCCAAGACATTATAAAGTCAAGAACTCTTTTATTGCTGTACCTTAGAGGCTATTTGTAAACAGGTTGAGGAGAAGCCAACTGAGCTTACCTTTCTGGTTTGAAGTTCCTGGTCACCATGTTGGAACTTGTACCAGATGGATTTCAGTACTGAAGCAAAGGGAGTCACCCCAATCCCAGCTCCCACCAGCATGGCCACCTCATATTGGAAGACATCCTCACTGGCTGTGCCAAAAGGACCATCCACCATCATCCTGAAAAGATGAGCAAACAGTGTTTTGCTTTTTCTGCTCTCATAGCTGAGTGGTGCGGTGGCCTAGAGCTGGAGCTCTTGCCTCACAATCAGGAGGTTTTGAGTTCGATTCTAGGTAGAGGCAGATATTTCTCTCTCTGCGCACGATGAGAATATATCTGTTGAATAGAACTCCACATTGGTGACAGGAAGGGCATCTGGCCAGTAAACACTCAGCACCATTCAGTTGCCCAGATTCCACCCCGCAAGGGATTATGGGGTCAATTAAAAGAAGATGATAGATTATAAAAAGCCAAGCTAATGTCATCCGTGCCATAAAACATCCAGAAGAGCTTAGTTCCACAAACTGGACTTGGACCCTGGGACTTTTCAAATATATTTTAATGCTTTTGGCCAAACAAAACAAAATATTAACTGTGAAAAGCTTGTAAATTTTCAAGCTTATCCAAATAGGACTTATTCAAGAAATTCAAGTGAGGCCAACCAACCACAGCTACTCATGTCGCCATCTCTGCTCACCTGGGCATCGGTGAGTTTGGCTGCTGCAAGGTGTCAATCAAGGTCTCCGTCCAATCCCCTGCCACCCGAATGTGGACCGAGAAGTAGTTTTCCTCCGGGGCAGAGGTGAGAGTGAATGGATGCCATTCTAGATAGGAGATGGTGGGGCAGTTGAGGAACACGTACTGTCCAATTTCCATGCTGAAACCTGCCTTGCACATCTGAATTTCCAGGACTCTGGAAGGATGCATGATGACCTTAAGACAAGATTTCCAAAGTGAGCAAACCCAATACCTTGTCCCAATGGGGATGCGGTGAATCCCACTCCCCATGTACAGTATACTCTCCCCACACTGAGTAGACCTGTTTTGCCCCCCCCCTCTCTCTGTCTCTATCTCTGTCTCTGTCTGCATCTCTCTGTCTGTGTCTCTGTCTCTGTCTCTCTCTGTCTCCCTCCCTCCCTCCCTCCCTCCCTTAACTGTATTTAGGTCAAAGCTGGTTAGCAGATTTGGAGACAGACCCAACACCTACCTTTGTAATAACCACCTTCTGGCAGGAACGCCAAATCCTCAGGGCTCGCTCAAATGCATAGAGAATAATAGGTGCCAGCACCCACTTCCAGGACTTAAAAGAAAAAACCAAGTAAAGTACAATAAGAAGGACCATCCTGCAGGAAAGCAGGACTTTCTCCTCTTTTTTTATCTCCAGAATTAGTGTAGTTCCTTATGCTGAATTCATACATTATGCTTGCTTTTTACCATAATTGCCTGGGTTTTCCCCAATATACCAAGTCACAAACCATAACTTTATAACTCATCAAGCCCCAATCAAGTGATAGCTACATTTAGTATACATTTCGTTCAGCTTTTGGGGTGGGGCTGAGTGGATGAAATTTCAGTTAACATCAACTACACATTGAGTTGATGCCAAGCTTTGGCAACTGACTCAACCAATCCAAAGCAAAATTCTTGCTGGGTCTTCTTTAATGGGATAGGACTAAAATTACAAGAATCTTCACTATTGAACCATTCCCATTTTAGGACTTGTTTCTCTTTCACTACATTAGAGTGGAGAGCTTTTCCATTTTTTGCTAATGGCTAACACATGAACCAGAGAGAAGGAAGTTCTCTCTCAAGATAAGGTGGCTGCATATGAAACTATCTCCTGAATCCTTCTCAGGTGCTGCACTCAGGCCCAGAATCAAAAATGACATATTGTGATACTTCCAAATTGAGGTTTTCATTGTTTCATACCCATAGACAGAATCTTGCCAGACTAAACACTCTAATATCTGCATCTATCATATACCGTACGTTTTTGGGGGGTATAAGATGCACTTTTCCCCCCTAAAAGAGGGTGGAAATGTTGGTGCGTCTTCTACACCGAATATAGCCTTTTTGGTCTCCCAAAACCCCACTCCGCATGTCCCATTTTTGCCAAAAACAGGCCTGATTTTTGCAAAAATGGGATGTGCAGAGGGTTTGGGAGGCCTGCAAAGTACTCCTGGGGGCCAGGGAGGGCAAAAACTTTTTTTTCTTCTTTTCCTCTTCAAAATCTTGGTACGTCTTATATTCCAGTGCGTCTTATACTCTGAAAAATATGGTACTTTAGGAACGATTCGGGAAGGGCTGTCTTCATCCTCTTTCTGTCACACAAAATCTCTTGGCTGAGTTGCCTCTTATATTCCTCTGGAATGCACCCCTCTCTGCTGGGAATTTACCTTCTCATTACCTTTCATCACAGTACAGACTATCACCAATGATGTTCTCACCTCAGCCGGAATACTTCCAAACTCAGGCACTTCACAATAGTGATGGCTGCTGTTTTGGCCCCACCGGCTAGGGTGATGCGCACACTGCTTGGGGTTATTCCTCGTCAGACTTTCAGCTGTTTGCCCACGAACAAGACCTCTGTGAACACAAAAGGGCACCTTCTGAATTGTTGCCTTTCCCAGGAGAAAATTCCAAAAGGATTCAGTGGCTAGGATAGTGGGAGAAAGTAGCTTGCTATGACAATGCCTCGTCCTCATCCTCATCCTGTAGGAGAAGAGAAGACAGAGCTGGAGGACGGAGTTAAAAGAGGCATCAGCCTAGGACAGGGGTGTCAAACTCGCGGCCCGTGAACCAGATGTGTTGGCCCCGCCCTCATCCAGTTCAATGAAAAGGAAAAAAATCCTGATACGTCATGTGATGACGGCGTGATGATGCAAGTTTGATACCCCTGGTGTAGAATCATTACATTCAGTGGTGGGTTTCAAATTTTCTTACTACCAGTTCTGTGGGTGTGGCTTGGTGGGTGTGGCAAGGGAAGGTTACTGCAAAATCCCCATTTCCTCCCGATCAGCTGGGACTTGGGAGGCAGAGAATAGATGGGGGTGGGCCCAGTCAGAATTTTTACTACCGGTTCTCCAAACTTCTCAAAAATTCTGCTACCGGTTCTTCAGAACTGGTCAGAACCTGCTGAAACCCACCTCTGATTACATTCCCACAAACAGTCTAAGTTCAACCCTGCTTGAATTCCATGGACCCTTATCTGGTACCAATTAATATTATTTACAGATTAACAGAGTTGGAAGGGACCTTGTAGGCAGGAGTGGGCTTCAAAAATTTTAGCAAAGAGTTCTCTGCCCGGTTGCTGGCTGGGCGTGGCCAAAGTGGGCATGGCCTAGTCAGCCTCCTGCACCACAGGAGTTTTTGCTCTCCCTGGGCTCCGGAGGCTTTCCTCAAGCATCTGGGAGGGCGAAAACCGCCTCCCCAGGCTCCGGATGCCCTCTGGAAGCTGGAAACGGGCCCATTTTCGCCCTCCCCGAGCCTCCGCACACACCTTGCACTTATCTGCATCCAAAACGGTCCACGTGGGAACTCCTGGGAAGGGTGGGGCTGGATGGACGGGGCCAGCCAGGAATGGGATTTAGGGGTTCTCCGAACTGCACAGAATCTTAGCTAGAAGTTCTCCCAAACCCCTGAAAACCCTCAGGAGCCCAGCCCCCCTTTTTAAAAAAAATTAGATTTATATGCCCCCCTTCTCCAGAGACTCAGGGTGGCTTACAATGCGTTAAGCAATAGCCTTCATACTTTTGTATATTTATACAAAGTCAGCTTATTGCCCCCACAAACTGGGTCCTCAATTGACCTACCTTAGAAAGGATGGAAGGCTGAGTCAACCTTGAGCCTGGAGATTCGAACTTACAGTAATTGCAGACAGCTGAATGTTAATAACAGCCTTTAGTCTGCTGAGCTATCCAGGCTCTTACCCCTGCTTGTAGGTCATCTACTCCAACACACACCCTCACCCAAGCAAGAGAAAAAGGTTTTTCTACTGAACTTTAGTTGACTAGATTTCTGTCTATAGGCTTGAGCACTAAATCTTCTGAACTGCTACTTATCATATGGTCTGATTATTTGTGCTTGACACACCCCTCGTTCTCGTTCTGGTGTTTTTTTTTTTTTTCCTAAGAGATGCTAGATTTCCAGAAGTTTCCAAAATCGCATAATCCTTCACTCATTGCTCTAGGGGTGGGAGGAATTCGCGATACAATTACTGGCTATGTTATGTATTTACATTGGCTGCTAGGATTGCAATGAAACTATTGCATTTGTCGTTCTGAATGATGTGTCACACGCGAGTATCGTTAGCGTAACCAAACACAGCCTTCAAAACGCGAATATCTGCACTCGCTGAAAAACCGTGTGTATTTTGCACCTGTTTAAGAATTGCCACCTTTAACTCCAGATATAAACATCAACATTAACATTTTAGGAACCATGGTTCATATTAATATAACCTTCTTTGTTTTTAAGGGTTTATCTAAACATCAGAATGTTAATGATCTCCGGTCAACACCGTATAAATGCCACAGGATCCAAACACTAGCATGCTTTTATAACAATTTTAAAATTATTACATAATAAAAATACTGCATAATTATAAAATAAAACAAGATAAAGGGGTAAAAAAACCCTAATCAGTCTTCTCACTCATTTAATATTTATCTGTATTTATATGTTAGGTTGTAGGTACGGTATATATACTGCTCAAAAAAATAAAGGGAACACAAGCAGAAGACATCCGAGATCTGAATGAATGAAATAGCCTTATTAAATACTTTGTTCTTTACATACAGTAGTTTATACGCTGCTCGAACAACTAAAGGGAACACAAAACTACTGTGTGTAACGAACGAAGTATTTAATAAAGCTGTTTCATTCATTCAGATCTTGGATGTCTTCTGCTTGTGTTCCCTTTATTTTTTTGAACAGTGTACATATGGATGAATATTGAGTATCAATAGCAGGGATGGGTTCTACTTATCTTTACTACCGGTTTGCAATGGAGCCATGCGTAAGCACAGAAGCTTCTAGGCATGCGCAGAAGTGTTTTCATGGCATCAGGGTCAGCGGGCAGAGCCTCTTGCCAGTTTTACTATGGGTTCTATAGAACCAGTGCGAACCAGGGGCAACCCACCACTGATCTATAGGTGTGTTATGTATGTGTACAATTTGAGAGCAAGCAACAGAATTTCATTTTTAATGTGTGCCAGAGTGCCCACAGGAAAAAAATGACATTATCATCTCATCTCATCTCATCTCATCTCATCTCATTTCATCTCATCATCTCATCTCATCTCATCTCATCTCATCTCATCTTAAAAAGAGCCAATTGCATCGGAATTAACCCATCTTACTAATTCATATTTACATCTTTTTTTCTGGTTTCCTTCTACACTTTTAGCTTTTGCTTTTTCTCTCTCCCCCTTTCCTTTTCTTCCTTTTTGTTCTATTTCAATTTTTGTTAAGCCTTTGATTAAAGTGGCTAAAACTTTCCATCAAAATGAGAAATGTATGTGTGTGTGTGCATTTTCCTTGTTTTCCCGGAAATAAGAACCCACCTGAAAATAAGCCCTAGCATGATTTTTTTCAGGGTGCTTGTAATATAAACCCTACCCCCCAAATAATCCCGAGTTAAGATCATCAGCCAGATGGATGCATTCAGTAACCATATTTTCCCCCCAAAAAATAAGACCTAACCAGACAATAAGCCCTAATGTGTCTTTTGGAGCAAAAAATAATATAAGAACTCAGTCTTATTTTGGGAGTATGTATCAGAGGTGGGTTTCAGCAGATTCTGATCAATTCTGGCGAACCGGTACCGGAAATTTTGAGTAGTCTGGAGAACCAGTAGTAAAAATTCTGACTGGCCCCTCCCCCATCTATTATCTGCCTCCCAAGTCCCAGCTGATCGGGAGGAAATGGGGATTTTGTAGTAACCTTCCCCTGGATTGGGGAGGGAATGGAGATTTTACAGTATCCTTCCCCTTGAGTGGGGTGGGAATGGAGATTTTACAGTATCCTTCCCCTGCCACGCCCACCAAGCTACACCCACCAAGCCATGCCATGCCCACCAAGCCACACCCACAGAACCGGTAGTAAAAAAATTTGAAACCCACCACTGGTATGTATGTATGTGTGTGTGTGTGTGTGTGTGTAAATAATTAACCCAATGTGTGTGTGTGTAGAATTAGCCCATCCTGCCATCTGTTAAAGAATTGGTGCCTTACGCGATGCCATGGATGACGAGGCCAGCAAAATAGATGACAAAGAGATGGTGGGTGTACCAGAAGACTTCAAAATAGCTCCTGCGGATCTGTTCCATGGAAGAAGTGATCATGAGAATAAGTGCCAAAGTGATGATCACACCCGTCAGGCCTGGAATGGTGGTGAATGCTACATATAAAGGAATCTGCAAGAGCAAGCAAGGTGACGTCACACAAAGATATAGCAGATCATGTCCCTGGGCTGCAGTAGTGGGTTTCAAAAATTTTTACTACCGGTTCTGTGGATGTGGCTTGGTGGGCGTGGCAGGGGAAGGATACTTTTTGTACCGGTTCTATGAAACCGGTAGTAAAACTGGTGGGAGGCTCCACCCACCGACCCTGACATCATCAGAACACTTCTGCGGGTGGCCCCATTGTAAACCAGTAGTAAAGGTAAGAAGAACCCACCCCTGCTTCCCACCACACTCCGGGGGAAGGTTACTGCAAAATTCCGATTTCCTCCCGATCAGCTGGGACTCAGGAGGCAGAGAATAAATGGGGGCAGGGCCAGTCAGAATTTTTACTACCGGTTCTCCGAACTACTCAAAATTTCCACTACCGGTTCTCTAGAACTGGTCACAACCTGCTGAAACCCACCTCTCCTGGATTGTATTTAAACAACCTAGGATCCTCCCAACCTGGAGAATTTCAACCCCATAACATTTAGGAAACCTGGCCCGTATGACAAAATTGTAACAGAGTAAAATGACCATCAAAAATCAAACATCCTTTAACAAAAACCATAGCTGAAACAGACCGTGTCCATTTTTTAAAAACAGACCCAAGGCAGCTCACCAAAAATTTAAAACAAGGTTTTAAAATGGCATCTTCTTTTTTTAAAAAAAATGCCGTTCAATGCACATATTTAAGACCTTTATCCTTTAAAGTAAAAGACAATTAGAATATTGACTCGGTGTAACCTAGCAAAAGACATGGGGAAAAAACCCAGACTGTCAAGAAAGCATTGGTGTCAAGCAAATCTCATGTTTTATATCCAGGTTTAAAAAAGCAGAGATAATCCTCCTAAATTCCATGAACCAATGTTACAGATAAAATCAGATGGTTCCTGTTACTATCAGATTTAGCCAAGGGCTCTCAAGTAATTTTATTTTCAGAAGTTAATTATTGATTTGGCGATGCACTTACTGTAGAGTTGGACTGGATAGGATTTAACCACAAACCATCCGTCTGATGAAGATGGGACAGGATGGAAGGCAAGCTCTTATCTGTTTTCTGCTGAGCATCAATGTACCACTCAATGTTGAAGAAATGAGCAATGATGTGAATTGCTTGAAGAGAGCACAAAGTAAACTATTTATTGAATTGAAAACAAAAAAAACCTACAACCCAGATGGTAGATTGACTCCCAAACCTCTTAATACTCCTTAATACATCTTAATCATAATGTAGAATACATTAATCATAATGTAGAATAATTTGAACTAAAACTTGGAAGGGCTTGAAAACGTTCAAGTCCTGTTAGTTCGGAAAAGGAAACGACATGGTCACACTGAGTTTTGAGCAGTGATGGGATTCAGCCAGTTTGCAACTATTTGGGAGAACCGGTCATTAACTTTCTAAGCAATTCAGAGAATTGTTGGAAGAAATCTTATTTTGGTTTTTTCCACTTTACAGGGCTAATCCTGTAAGGAAGGCAGGAAGGAAACATTCTGGTGGTGTTTCTAGCCTAGTCTTTATTGCCCTGCTTACAGAAACTGCCTCTCTGGTTAACCCTTGTTACATTGTAACAGTTAAGGCGAAGTACCCAGTGACATAAGTGATGTTGAGTTGGCCACACCCACATGGTCACATGACCACCGAGCCACACCTACCCACCTGGTCAATATGGCAGAGAACCGGTTGTTAAATTATTTGAATCCTACCACTGGTTTTGAGTACAAAGGGGCACTCAGAAGTGTAAACAAATTTTTTTTTCAAATTTGATTTTTAAGAAGACCTCTTTTTAAGGGCCAAGATGGGACTCGGTCAACACAGTAAACTGTAACATGGTTTCCTTTCTGTTGCTTGGTATGTTGTGTGAATTCTGAACCCAGACATTGTGCAGTAGTTTGCAAATCAGGGTTGATAATTCAGTGTCTTATCTGCGCCCTACCAACTGTGATGTTTTCAGTTAACCACGATTAAGCAAACCAGGGTTCAGCGTGTGATGTGAATGCAGAACATACCGTTTCCTGCAAATGTGCAGTTATGGAGAAAGTCATACTGACACGGCCTCCATCCCCATCCCCATGACACAGGGGTGGGCTTCAAAAATTTTAGCAAGGGGTTCTCTGCCTGGTTGTGGGTGGGCGTGGCCTAGTCAGCCTCCTGCACCATGGTGGTGGTGGTGGGCATTTTTGCCCTCCCCAGGCTCTGGAGGCTTTCCTCAAGCATCCAAGAGGACAAAAACAGCCTCCCCAGGCTCCGGAGCAGTGGTGGGTTGCCCCCGGTTCGCACCGGTTCTATAGAACCGGTAGTAAAACCGGTGGGAGGCTGTATCCACTGACCCTGACATCATCAAAACGCTTCTGCGCATGTGCAGAAGAGCCCGCGGCCCCGCTGCAAACCAGTAGTAAAGGTAAGTAGAACCCACCCCTGCTCCGGAAGCCCTCTGGAGGCCGGAAACAGACCTATTTCTGGCCTTCTTGAACTTCCAGTAGGCCTGTTTTCACCCTCCCCAAGCCACCACGCACTTTGCGGTTTGCAGGTTCTCCAAACTGCACAGAATCTTAGCTAGAGGTTCTCCCGAACCCCTAGCATCCCACTCCTGCCATGACACCAAAATGATGGAAGATGCATCACGGCCTGTTTTATGCCCTTGTGCTGCAAACTTAAGGGCAGCATTTGCATGGCAGCCAGCATCCCAATATTGCAGTTCATTCCTTTTCCGCCAAATTTGTTTTAGATTTTTCCCAGATGCTTCCATTTACCTGTATGAAGTGCAATCATGTAAGCCACCAGTTTATGGAAGGCCAGGTTATGATCCAGCTGCCGTCTGATGGTGCGTCTGCAACACTGAATAGATAAAGCAAAAAGTCAGGCACAGCCAGACCGTTCAATTGTAGGAAAATAAAACATGAAGATGGGCCTGCTGGATCAGGGCCAACCCCATCTAGCCAGCATTCCTGGTCATAAGTTGGACCTCTATCTTCGTTGCTCTGTTTTGAGGCACATATTGTATCGGAAAGCTTTTCTAGCTTCCGATAGGAAGGAGAGGGGAAAAAGGAATCGGAGGACTTCACACAGTCCCCAGGTTCCAGGTTGTCTCCTGGGAACAACCATTTCTAAATGAGTTTTATCACAGGAACTACTGTATTTTTCAGAGTATAAGAAGCACCTTTTTCCCCATTAAAAGGGGGTGAAAATTTAGCTGCGTCTTATACACCGAATGTAGCTCCACCCACCCACTGGCCCCCACGCTCTGGCCTCTGCCTCCCAGCAGTTTACCTCCTTGTAGCAAGCAGTAAGAAGAAACAGCTCCTTTCAGCTTCAGGACAGCCTAATTAGCACAAGTTGGCTGGATTGGCCTCCCAGCTCTCAGCTGTTTTGCCGGGGCCTCTGCTGCTTGCTGCAAGGAGGTAAATTGCTGGAGCAGATTTTTTTTTTCTTGTGCTAATCAAGCTATCCTGAAAGCGAAAATGAAAGTAAAGCAGGCTGTTTGCTGTTTGCTGCAACCAGGCAAAATTGTTGGGAGGCAGAGGCAGATTTCTTTTTCTTGTTTTCCTCACCAAAACAGTTAGGTGTGTCTTATAGTCCGGTGCATCTTATACTCCGAAAAATACAGTAGGCTCTCTATGGCCCTTCAAATTTTGCTAAACTGTAGTTCCCAAGATCCCACAGAACAAATCTCAATGCCTTTGGAATGGAGATCAATGTTCTAGCCATTCCCCCCCCCCCTCATTTATTTCGTTTATCATTTAATCTAGAACTTGAGACATTCCACCTTTCTGAAACAGAATCCACACATAAATTATACCCCTTGTAATCTTCCATAAGACATCTTTTAGCAACTGGCTGGATTCTGGGTGCCCACCAGTGGTGAGTTTCAAAACTTTTTACTACCGGTTCTGTGGGTGTGGCTTGGTGGGCGTGGCAGGGGAAGGATACTGTAAAATCTCCATTCCCACCTGACTCCAGGGAAAGGATACTGTAAAATCCCCATTTCCTCCCGATCAGCTGGGACTCGGGAGACAGAGAATAGATAGAGGCGGGGCCAGTCAGAATTTTTACTACTGGTTCTCCGAACTACTCAAAATTTCCAGTACCAGTTCTCCAGAACTGGTCAGAACCTGCTGAAACCCACCTCTGGTGCCCACCCAACCTCCAGGACTAAGTACACCATACCACCAGCTCAGCCTCTTGCTCACCCGACAGGTGCCTCTCACGAAGGAGAGGAGATTTCGGCAAATGGGCAACAGGATCAACATACTATTGAAGTTCAGACACTTGGCTGAAGCCCGAGCCCAAGCCAGAGCAGACTGGAAAGGCAAAGAGGAGATAAAACCATTTGGGCATTATTTTATATTCCGTATTACAACTTCTCCTAAAGCACAAATATTATCAGGTGTAGGTCAAGAATGTCACACAGTTAAAACAGTTCAGTTTTATTATTTGCATAGACCAGGGGTCAGCAACCTGTGGCTCCAGAGCCACATGCGGCTGTTTGGACCCTCTGCTTCGGCTCCCCGTCGGGATCCCACCACTGGCTGGCCCCACCCCTCGCCCTCCCCTCCCAGTCACTCCTCACCTGGCCTGAGAAGGGGATGGCAGGGGATGGAGAAGTGGCCAGGGCAGAGAGAGAGAGAGAGAGAGACAGAGAGAGGGGAAGAGAAAGAAACATAAAGAGATACACAGAGAGAGGGAGAGAGAGGGGGGAGCGAGGGGAGAGAGAAATATGTCAAAATGTTAGTTATCACCTTTAAAGCGCTCCATGGCTTAGGGCCTGGGTACTTACGAGATCGTCTTTTGCCACCAATAGCCTCCCACCGACCAGTTCGTTCTCACAGGGAGGGACTACTCAGGGTACTGTCAGTCAAATTGTGCCGACTGGCGACTCCCAGGGGGAGGGCCTTCTCTGTAAGGGCTCCAACCCTTTGGAATGAACTGCCCCCTGAGATACGAAACATCCCTAATCTCCGTGCTTTCCGCTGTGCCCTCAAGACCCTGATGGTCAATCCGGCGGGGCTAAGCATGTTAACTGGGAATGATTAAAATATTATCTAATTCTGGGTTTTATTTAATTTGGGTTAAACTTTGCTAAAATTTTAATTATCAATTTTATGATGTTTATGTATCTTTTATTTTTTCTTGACTGTACACCGCTTTGAGTCCTGCGGGAGAAAGGCGGTATAGAAATATAATTAATTAATTAATAAATAAATAAATAAATAAATAAATAAATAAATAAATAAATAAATAAATAAATAAAAGGTTTTGTGGTTCCCAGTGTTTTTTAACAACTGGTTCTCTGCCCTAATGACTGGCTGGGTAGGTCATGTGACTGGTGGAAGTGAGTGACATCGAGTTGGCCACGCTCACCCAGGTTTTGTGGCTCCCGATGTTTTCTTTTCTGTGGGAAAAGGGTCCAAATGGCTCTTCGAGTGCTTAAGGTTGCAGACCCCTGGCATAGACAGAATCTTGCCTGACAAAACCTTTACTACTGTTACCCTAACTAACAGAGGTACGCTGGGAAATTCTAGGGAGTCTCTGATTCTGATCCAGTTTTACACTGCGTTGCCTCTTGTCTCACCTTCCTCTTTGGAATGTGTCCCTTTCTTCCTGGGAAACCTGCTAGGTTGCTATAGCCCAGGAGGGTGTTTACATTCGGCCCACAGGGCTGCCCTGGAAACAGTGAAGGACCAGCCTGCGGGTGCCTCAGTCTGTCATCAAAAACGGAGATCAGGAAGGCTGTGTGTGGCCCACAAGCTCCATTTTCGCTGGCAGGGGACTGCAGGAAGCCATTGCGCAGTGGTGGTTTGCCTCCGGTTCAGACCGATTCGCAAGAACCGGTAGTAAAACTGGCAGGAGGCCCTGCCCACTGCCCCGGATGTCATCATTGGCAATTTGTGCATCCGCAGTAGGTTCTCGTTGCAAACTAGTAGTAAAGGTAAGTAGAACCCACCCCTGTCATCGCGGATGAAAATGGAGCCCGGGCAAGCCCCACATGGGCCCCCCGAGTTCCGTTTTTTTTTTATTGGAAAAGTTTTACAAATACAAATTTTTCCCCCCATTTCCCCGTACCCCACAACCCCCCCTCCTCCCCCCCCGACTTCCCTAGGTGAAATCCAAATCATATCATATCATATATTGCCCTCCTACAACTCTAACCCCTGACTACACTATAAACTTCTACATCTTTACATTCAACTGAAAGCTATCTGGTACTTCCTTGTTTGGTATTTGTTCTGCACATAATCTATCCATTTCTTCCATTCCAGCATGTAAGTTTCTTGGGTCTGGTCTTTTAAGTATGCTGATATCTTCGCCATTTCTGCAAAACTGGCCACTTTCAAAGTCCATTCTTCTATGTTAGGCATAGAGTCTTTTTTCCAATATTGGCCAGCCCGAGCTCCGTTTTCACTGGCAGAGGGCTACAGGAGGCTGTTGCAGCCAAAGTGATGTCGAGCTGACCATGCCCAACCCAGCCACGCCCACCCCCAGCCCCCTCAAAGTCCAACACAACCCTGATGCTGCTCTCAATGAAATTGAGTTTGACACTCAATAGTATGTAGCCCATCATACTAACTCCCCTTTCATATACATTTTCCATAACCGATATATATCTTGAGGCAGGGGTGGGTTCTACTTACCTTTACTACTGGTTCGCAATGGGATCACAGGCGCACGCTAGCTGTGCTCACATGTGCGCCTTGCATTTGCGTATCTGCAGAAGCTTCTCTGTATGCGCAAATCACCAATGATGACATCCAGTGTGGTGGGCGGGGCCTCACGCCAGTTTTCCTACCGGTTCTTGCAAACCGGTCTGAACCAAGGGCAACCCACTACCGTCTTGAGGAACGCATAAGGACTTTCAATGGAATGCAACAATAATTCTTGGGGGGAAAACTTGATAAGGCCAGGACAAAGAAGTTGAGGGACAACTAAACTAAACCAAACTAAAGAGTTAAATCTGGTTAATCCAACTACAACAACTACATTTTACGACTGAGTCATAAAACTTAAACTTCCTACATTTTATGACTAGGTCACTCAACAACTGCTTAGCAATGGAAATTTTGGATTCAGTTGTGGTCTTAAATCAAGGACTACCTGTATACATCGACGCAAATATAGGTACAATTTAATCCTATTAAGAAGTATAAAATATTTTTTCCCCAGTTAGGTTAAAACATTTTCATCCCTACAGCAGGGAGATCAAAAGCGTATAAGATGCCAAAATGATGCTCACCCCAAGAAGCTGCCTGGTGTAATAGTATTGTTCACTTCTATCAAATATCAGGAAATATGTCACAAAAAGGTATATATTCAGTGCTATCCAAACAGCCTAAAGAAGAAAGGGGAAAAAATCATTTCATGTTTTCAGTTTTACAATATTAGCCATTCATTGACAAGAAAGACAATTACATTCAGGAATATTTTGAAATGAGATATATTAAGCATTATTTGAAGGGGGGGGGGGGGGAAACCATCTGTGTGCATGACCACACATCAATCATGAATTGTTTTCTTGCCTGAATTTGGATAAGTCACAATTGAGCCAAACAAATGTTAGCATTGTTTAGGAAATAGACCTAAGGGTTCAGGTCACATTTCATGCAAGAGATCTACAAATATTAAGCATTCTTTTAGGGTAACAGATGGTCAACATTTTTTGCCCGTTGTTGTGTGGCAACATATGGCAGTTTTGCGTGCATTTTTAAATTTTATTTATTTATTTTTGAATAAAATAAAAGCATAGAAATTGAAGGAAAAATAAGGACGTGGGAAGAAGGGAGGGAGGGAGGGAGGAAGGAAGGAAGGGTCTTAATGAGAAGGGAGGGAGGGAGGGAGGGAGGGAGGAAGGGTCTTAATGAGAAGGGAAGGAGGAAGGGAGGGAGGGAGGGAGGGTCAGTCTTAATGAAGGGAGGGAGGGAGAGAGGGAGAAAGGAAGGAAGGGTCTTAATGAGAAGGGAGGGAGGGAGAGAAGGGAGGGAGCGAGGAAGAGTCAGTCTTAATGAGAAAGGAGGGAGGGAGGAAGAGTCAGTCTTAATGAGAAGGGAGGGAGGGAGAGAAGGAAGGAAGGGTCTTAATGAGAAGGAAGGGAGGGAGAGAGGGAGGAAGGAAGGAAGGGAGGGTCTTAATGAGAAGGGAGGGAAGGAGAGAAGGGAGGGAGGGAGGAAGAGTCAGTCTTAATGAGAAGGGACGGAGGGAGGGAGGGAGGGAGAAGGAAGGAAAGAATAGCATAGAAGGGAGGGAGAGAAGGAAGGGAGGGAGGGAGGGGGGAAGGAAGGAAGGATTTCCGCCTTTCTTTTTATTAAGTGGTTGTCATTTTACTCTTTCCTCTCTTTAATCCTTTTTAGTTCCCAAATACATAAATCATCAATTCAGTCTTTTCTTTCAACAAACAGTCCCTATAAGGTTTTCCCGTCTTTCAAAATAATATTTATTGGGGGGTTTTCTCTGATCGCTGAGTGCATTTATTGGTTTTCATGTTTTTTTATGCTGTAAACGCCTAGAACCTGTTTTTTAAACTGTCGGTAATAAAATAAAATCCTCCAGCCCCGGACAAAATACAGATAATACTTAATCAGAATGGAGCGACCAGAAAGACAAAATTCTGCAAGATTTTTTTCCCCCTTCTATATCTTCTTTCCCTAATTAGATCATCTGAGGAGGAAGCAAAACCTTTTCTGCAAATCCTTCTTTTCATTATACAAAGTGCTGAGCTGCTCTCAAGAACGAATGCAAATTTCGTTAAAATCATTAATGGAATGGTCCTGAATCTCTCTAGGCAAACTTTCAAATCCTTCCATAAACCATTAACTCATTTCCTCATCCAGCTATGTAGTTCTACCATGAACAGAAATTCATGACTTTAAAAAGAAGAGGAAATGTGTTTTTGAAAAATCTGTTTGATGACAACCCTTCGCCAAATATATTCCTGAAGTGCTAAGTATGAGGAAATGAGCCGTGGAAAAATACATAGCTACTCAAAAGGAAAGAATAAGACTAACTGCATTTCATCCTACTGTTCTAACAACAAATCACACCACACTTACGTCACAGTTGCAGCAATACTGTGACTCAAGGGTGAAATATAAAATTTGTTACTACCAGTTCTGTGGGCGTGGCTTGGGGAGGGTAATGTGACTCGGTGGGCGTGGCCATCTTTTTTGGGGGGGGTAACTTTTCAAAGCATTTTTTCTAATGCTTTGAAAAGCCTCTAGGGATCAGGCAACTCAGCTGGGAATCATCAGAGAGGCTTTTTTAAACATACCTCTCTGACGATCCCAGCTGAGTTGCCTGATCGGCAGAGAGGTATGTAGAAAAAAAAGCTTTGAAAAGCAACTGATGATCCCAGCTGAGCCGCGTGATCATCAGAGGCTTTTCTTTTTTTTACTTTTAAAAGCATTTTTTCATCTGAAGAGGTTGTAGAAAAAATGCTTTTAAAAGTTTAAAAAAAAAGCCTCTGATGATCGTGCGGCTCAGCTGGGCATGGGGGGTGGGCACAGGGATTTTTGCTACCAGTTCTCTGAACCACCCTCTGCCATCGCTACCAGATCGGTGGATCTGGTCTGAACCGGGAGCATTTTACCCCTGCTGTGACTGTATTTGTTACAGAGTAGAGTAGAGTAGAGTAGAGTAGAGTAGAGTAGAGTAGAGTAGAGTAGAGTAGAATAGAATAGAATAGAATAGAATAGAACAAGGAGTAGAGTAGAGTAGAGTAGAGTAGAATAGAATAGGATAGGATAGAATAGAATAGAATAGAATAGAATAGAATAGAATAGAATAGAATAGAATAGAATAGAATAGAATAGAATAGAATAGAATAGAATAGAATAGAATAGAATAGAATCCTTATTGGCCAAGTGTGATAAGACACACATGGAATTTGTCTCCGATGGATAAGCTTCCAGTGTACATACGAGCAACAAGTGATAAATCATGATCATAATCATCATAAAAATTCATTCATCATAAATCATAAGGTACAACACTTTGTGATAGTCACAGAGTACTAAATAAGCAGTCAACATAAATCATGTTAGGATACTAAATAAAACAATTAATATAGATCATAATATACAAGCAACAAAGTTACAGAAATAGGTAATAGGAAAGATGAGAAGGATTACAGTACTTCAGCCCTACTAGGTAGCTTGACAGTGTTATGGGAATTAGATGCTTAGCAGAATGATGGCATTCGGGGAAAAACTGTCCTTGTGTCTAGTTGTTCTGGTGTGCAGTGCCTTCAATGTCTTGAGGGAAGAAGTTGAAACAGCTTATGTCTAGGTGTGAGGGCTCTGTAGATATGTAGATATTTCTCTGAATTATGGGCTGTTATTTACAAGACCCAATTTTTACACACCCCAGAGCCATATATTAACTTTGTACCTGAGAACTAGAGTAAAAAGAGGCGCCAACTTTAGGTCAAATAAACACATCCTGTGAGGCAAAACTAGGTACCCTTATTGCTATGTCTATGGAGATTCGCAATGCAGTGAGCCATGGGCAGATCTGTACATTGGGGAAACAAAACAACCACTTCATAAACGCATGGCACAACATAGGAGAACAAACACATCAGGACTAGACTCAACAGTTCATCTGCACTTAACCTCTTGTCCATTCTCCCTATACACCTGTATTGCCTAGGTAGTAGTTTGCCTCTCACTATATCCCAAAAGTGTTTTTTTCAGGAGACAACTGGATTTTCTTGTTTTTCCTTTTGAAGATTTTTCCCTTCTCATCCAAGAAGCTTCTTCAGCTCCTTGGGGAATGGAAGGATTTATATTCCTTGCAGACAGCTGGTCATTTGCATCTTTTTAGAGGGTCATTGAAGCACTTGGAGGTTTATCTGTGTCCTCCGGGTCACCTGAGTAGTGCAAATGGTTCCTGTAGTCTGCAGTTACTAAGGCTTTATAGAATACCTCACTTATTTATTATTTATTATTTATTAGTTCAATTTATATGCCGCCCTTCTCCGGAGACTCAGGGCGGCTTACAATGCATTAAGCAATAGCCTTCATACTTTTGTATATACCTGCTTAGTAGGGCTTTCGGTCCCCCCTAAGCGGTGTTCTTTTTTATACAAAGTCAGCTTATTGCCCCCACAATCTGGGTCCTCATTTTACCTACCTCGAAAGGATGGAAGGCTGAGTCAACCTTGAGCCTGGTGAGATTCGAACTTGCAGTAATGGCAGGCAGCTGGCAACTAAGTGCTACTTTAACAGCACTTAGTCCACTGCGCCCCCAGGCTCTTTTTAATCATGATTGTATCCAGTGGTGTGTTGCTACCGGTTCACCCCGGATCAGACAAACCAGTAGCAGTGGCGGTGGGAGGTTCTGCTCACCCTCTCATACGTCTCTGCGCATGCACAGAAGCAATGTGCATGTAGCAAAATGGTAGCAAATGAAAAATGATAGCAAACAAAATTGAAACCCACTACTGATTGTATCCCTGCGTTAATGCAATTTAGGACTGCACAATAGACCAGACTGACAAAAAGGTTAAAAGAAAGAAAAAGGAGGTGATAGAAGAATGTGGTGTATCAGAGGATACTGCAAGCTACCTCTTAAATCCCAGTTTTAAAAATATCCCCACCATTTCCCAAGTCAGCTTCTCTTCTTGGCACACGTAGCCTTCAATTGTTGATCCTGCTAATCCTTTGAATCTTACAGGAATGAACAACAAGAGTTTGTAACCACAGCTGATTATCTCTGTGGCAACCCAATTCAAGGCAGTGTACATACATACCTGATGCTCCCACCTCCTATTTTCTCTTTAACAGCAACCCTGTGATGTAGGCTGGACTAAGAAGGACAGAGCAGCCCAAAGCCACCAGTGAAGTTTCCTGCCGAAAGAACGGCTTGAAGTCACTTTCTCCTGGTTTCTATCCAAGACCACTTCAACTCCCATGCCAAAATGGCTCTCATTACTCAATTGTCAACCCTGAAGCTGGCCTGGCTGACGCCATTTTGGAGTTTCAGTACTGCCACACTGGAGCTGATGGTGGTGGTGGTGGGGGGGGGGCATTAGAGACAGCTGGGGTTGCGTAGTCAAAATAAAATGCTTTCTCTTGGGAACCAAGGATGTCCTCACACCTGGTCAGAAGAAGAAGGAGTGAGGTCACCAGACCGGTGGACGCTGCATTGATTGGGCCATGTGACTGATTGTTTGAAGTTGAGGGAAAAACCTTTACTTTTAATTAGGTAAAACCAGGGGGATCCTCAGACTAGGTTTTCACCAGATATGTGCCAATATATCAACAGACCCCTTGCTTCCTGGACTTAAACTGTTTCAACTCCTACTCTCAAAAAGACACTATAGAGCACTGCACACCAGAACAACAAGACACAAGGACAGTTTTTTCTTGAACGCCATCACTCTGCTAAACAAATAATTCCCTCAACACTCTCAAACTATTCACTAAATCTGCATTACTATTAATCTTCTCATTGTTCTTATCACTCATCTCCTCCCACTCATGACTTCATATGACTGTAACCTTGTTTCTGTATCCTTATGATTTATATTTATTGTTTCCTAGTGTGATTTGATTGCTTATTTGTACCCTATGTCTATCCTTAAGTGTTGTCCCTTATGATTCTTGACAAATGTATCTTTCCTTGTGTGTCCTTGTGTGTCCAATCACAAAGAATTCTATTCTATTCTATTCTATTTCCAATAAAGCTATTCTATGAGAAATCTACCTGCCTAGGAGTTTCTGCTTGCAATGGATGTATTACTTGGAACCAGTAGTGAAATCCAACATTTTTACTACCGGTTCTGTGGGCGTGGCTTGGTGGGCATGGTGTGGCTTGGTGGGCATGGCTTAATGGTGTGACATGGGAAGGATACTGCAAAATTTCTATTCCCTCCCCTCCTGGGGGAAGGATATTGCAAAATCTCCATTCCCACCCCACTTTGGGGTCAGCCAGAGGTGGTATTTGCCAGTTCTCCAAACTACTCAAAATTTCCACTACCGGTTCTCCGAACTGCTCAAAATTTCACCCCTGCTTGGAACCCTAACATTAGTCTTGTCCCGTATCCTCTTTCAGATACAAGATGGGGACAGTCTCATTAGAAATATATTTCATTTATACGTAACACTTTCAAAAATACAGAGTTTTGGAATTCAACTGCCACGGAGGGTGGTGGTGGTGGTGTGGGGGGTGTGATGGTGGCTTCAGACCTGAGGTAACTTTCATTAGTCAAAATCACAATGGAGAAGGCCAACGGGTTATTTGTCAGCCTTGAGGTGCCAATCATAAATAGTATGATTTTCTGGCAGCTTCCAAACAGAAATAAAAGACATGGATAGATAGATAGATAGATAGATAGATAGATAGATAGATAGATAGATAGATAGATAGATAGATAGATAGATAGATATAGATAGATAGATAGATAGATAGATAGATAGATGGTATAGAGATATAAACATGACATATAGTCAGTACTCTGTAAATGCATTAAGAAAAGTTTCCCAATGGAAAAAAAAACCCTAAAAAATGTTTAAGACAAATTGGCCAGCACATGATGACATCCTAGATACAGATCTATCTATGTACCTGTATCTATAGATCTATAGATACAGAGAATAACAAAAAAAGAAAAGAAATAAAAACCTCTTCACCATCAAAGGTTGTTCACCTTAATGCAGCTTGAGTAGAACATTAGAACTTCAGACAATGGTCTTTGTTACTCCATCCCATGTTTACCAAACCGGTGAAACTGGTACCATTCTTTTTAACTAAGGTTGAACCAGGGGCCTCTTGCAGATAATTTTTTTGCCATACATTAAATGGAGCCCCATAAAGTAGGTATTGGCCCTTCCTTCTCTCCTTTATCTTTCCATCCAGTCCAGATAATAATAAAGCGGAACTTACGATCACCAGGGCTGAAAACCAGTGGTTGACGGCCCAGTTCCCCATCCTGGACTCTCACAGACCAGTTGCTTTTGCCCAGTTTAAGTTTGAGTTTGAACTGGGAGCTGGTTCTCTTGATCCTGCTGGTCCTTCCTCCTTCTTAGTTATGCCTTAACTGGCTTTCTGTCTTTATTGATTTAGTCTTGGGTGGAAACATAGCATCTTAAATCCAGCCCAATCTAGGAGGTTGGCTTGGGTTTTTCCCTGTAGGGTTAAGAAAAGGAAATAATGTCTTTTGTCGCTTGCTCACTTATATTAATAGTAATAAAAAAAAATCCCACCCCATTTTGAAAAAAAACTAACAAACATTGATTAGAATAGCACAAGCACAGCCTAAAGTTATCAGTGATTAAACTTCATCTGCCTTCTGTGTTTGCAGAGCAAGGACATATTTTCTCTGTCTTCATGGCATTTTTATCCCGTTTTTTTTAATCTCTTGCAAATATATATATTTGCTTTTTATATATTAATCTTTCCCCTGGCTCAAGCTGATGAAGGGAGGAGAACTTGTGGCTCAGAAGGTTAATTCAACTGCCTAACACGCAGGAAGCCCAAGTTTGAATCCAAGTAAGGGTATGGCTAGCTGATGAAAGCTAAAAAGCTTGAAATAGATCTATACTAGTCTCCCTTTATTTCATAACTAGCCAATTTTGGTTTAGGTTTAGTCGAACGAACCCATTTCATATCTTAAGTAGTGAGGTAATCAGAATGGCTTTCTATTTCAGCTATTCTCGAGTGGATGCCTTCCAGATACCTGGATCAAGTTTCCAAAATATTCAGCCACAGCTATGTTGACTGGCCAAGTCTGGGAATTGATCAATACACCTGCAGGATATCCAATTAAAGGACATTGTGCTATTTCCTTCCCCTCTCCCCATTGCCACTTCCTTCTACCAATTGCATCTGTAAGATTTCCCAGCAATTCTTTTGGGCATAATTTTTTTTTAATTTTTATTTCTCTTAAACATATTTAAGTATACAGTCTCTTATCCATCATTAATCATTGATCATTCATCTTATCCTTTAACTTTCATTTTTATTTCATCAGGGCTGCTCTTTTATCAGCAATTCTACTCTATTCTCAGAAGCTTCTAAATCCTTATGTGGCCATGTCATTGGATCACCTTCTACTTCAGGGGTGTCTAACTCAAGGCCCGTGAGGTGCTTAGATCTGGTCCACGGGGCTGCCCTGAAAACATTGAAGGGCCAGTTGGCGGTGCCTTTGCCAGTGAAAATGGAGCTTGTGAGGGCCACACATAGCCCTCATGGGCTCCGTTTTCACTGGCAGGAGGTTGTCGCAGTCGGAAACGGAGCTCGGGAGCCTGTTTTCGCTGGCAGAGCGCTTGGGCCACCGCAGGCGCCTCCAACATGAGTGATGTCGAGCTGGCCACACCAGTAGTGGGTTTCAAATCCCGGCGCTACCAGTTTGCTATTGGGAGCACATGGGTGCGCACACTTGCTTTGCGAGAGTGTGGCGGTTCTGTGTATGCACAAACTGTTTTTGATGATGTCTGGGCGGGTAGGCGGAGCCTCCCGCTGCTGCCGCTACCAGTTCGTACAAACTGTTGCGAACTGGTAGCAACCCATCAGGGGGCCACGCCCACTCCACCTCACCCCACCCCCGAGAGGTTAAATACAACCCTGATGCGGCCCTCAGTGAAATCAAGTTTGACACTCCTGTTCTAGTACTTCTCCAAAAAAAAGTCCTGCCTCTGATCTAGTGCTGGGTTTCAAAAAATTTTACTACCGGGTCTGTGAGTGTGGCTTGGTGGGCGCGGCTTGGTGGGCGTGGCAAGGGAAGGATACTGTAAAAATCTCCATTCCCTCCCCACTCCAGCAGAAGGTTACTGCAAAATCCCCATTTCCTCCTGATCAGCTGGGATTTGGGAGGCAGAGAATAGATGGGGGCAAAGCCAGTCAGAATTTTTACTATCGGTTCTCCGAACTACTCAAAATTTCTGCTACTGGTTCTCCAGAATTGGTCAGAACCTGCTGAAACCCACTTCTGCTCTGATCATAGTCCTGTTTTAGGAGTGCTAAATCCTAAATCCTAAAGAGTGCTGTACATCAATCATTCATGTTAGAAATTGGATATACTAATTATGTTTCTTCCTTCGGAACATCTATAGTATAAATATGGCTTAAACATGAGCTCCAGGATCTCTCCTGCAATATATTCTATCCTGCACCTGTTTTGGAAAATTATTCATCAAACAGAAGTATATTATGGAGAATATAATGAAGAGTTGTGGTCCTTTTCTTGCTTCTATTCTTCTTCACATCCTGGAGATCTTCCCAGCTAATATCGGTTATGGGCCCTGTGGTACAGCTTGGCCCAATGGACATTCAAACCACAGCTCCTGGGAACAAGTGGACGTTTGTTAATACTGTATATGTGGCTATTTCTATACAACAATACTGAACATCCTTTTTCATTGCAAAATGGTATGGTGGTCATATAAAGGACTGAAGAACGCAACACTTCTTCATTTGTGTATGTCAGATAGGAAGGGATTGCAAGTAGAGTAGAGCAGAATAATAGAATTAGGAGTAGAGTAGAATAATAGAATTAGGAGTAGAGTAGAGTAGAATAATAGAATTAGGAGTAGAGTAGAGTAGAGTAGAGTAGAATAATAGAATTAGGAGTAGAGTAGAGTAAGGGATGCGGTGGCTCAGTGGCTAAGACGCTGAGCTTGTCAGTCGAAAGGTTGGCAGTTCAGCTGTTTGAAGCCCTAGTGCTGCGTAACGGGCTGAGCTCCCGTTACTTGTCTCAGCTTCTGCCACCTGGCAGCTCGAAAGCACGTAAAAAATGCAAGTAGAAAAATAGGGATCACTTTTGGCGGGAAGGTAACAGCATCCTGTGCTCCTTTGGCATTTAATCATGCTGGCCACATGACCATGGAGACATCTTCGGACAGTGCTGGCTCTTCAGCTTTGAAACAGAGATGAGCACCGCCCCCTAGAGTTGGGAACGACTAGCAGATATGTGCAAGGGGAACCTTTATCTTTACCTTTATCTTTATGTAGAGTAGAGCAGAGCAGAGCAGAGTAGAGTAAAATAGAATGCTCACAGTTCTGAACCAGTAGCAAAGGTATGTCAAAACCACTACTGGTTGACACCCCCACACACACACCTCTTCTTTGAGGCAGCCCCTCAATTACCGGTGTACTGCTATCATGTCTCCCCTAGTCCTTCTTTTCTCTAGTTTGGCCATACCCAAATCCTGTCAACATCCATCCATGTGAATGCAACTTAGCTCTTTCCTCTGAGATCATAGTATTTGGCTGATCGTACGTGACTGGGGAAAAAGAAAAAACCTTAAGCAAGATGACTTTTGTTTATTTTTATGCCTTTGAGTCAACGGTGACGCTTGAAAACTGTCCGGACAGGTCCCTGCAGTTCTCAGGACAAGTTGCTTCAGAAGTAGCTTGCCATTGCCTCCCTCCTAGGGTGGGAAGAACATGACTGGCCCCAAATCACCCAGTTGGCTTTATGCCTGAGCGGGATTTCATTTAACCTCCCCGTTTCCTGGTTTCTAGCCTTGAACCTTTAACTTCATATCAAACTGACTCTCTAAGCAAGGTTAGGTGTGTTTAAAACGGGGATAAAAGACAACCAGGAAATGAGAGATAACACTAGACTAAAGGTTACAAAAGTATTCTGAAAAACAACTAGCGAACTCTTTAAATATTGTAGCTTTATTCCTACGGAGGATATGCAACACCCCAGCTCCTGTTTCATTGCAATGGTGAGGCACACTTATGAGAATCCACAATGATGATGTCATTATCAGGATTTCCATCTCAATATAGAAGGATGAGCTCAATCTATTTCAGTCACCTCACAAGCATCAGTTGGAATGCTGTATTCACAAGTGAGGGGAAGAGCTTTTTTTTGGAAGATGGTGTGTGCGCTCTTGCAATGTTTTGGGGCTGCAGCTCCCAAAAATTCTCAGCCAACCTGGTTTTTTAGACGTAATTCCTAAACATCTGAAGAACATCAGCTTGCAAAAGATGGGTGCTGTGGCCTGAAGCACATCAACCAAGGAAGGCATTCATGCTCAAATCAACCTCCATCTTACAGCTACCGCAGTGGACAAAATGAGATAGAAGTCTACTCAAAGCTCCAGAGGAGAACATATTGTGGCAATTACCGTATCTTTCAGAGTATAAGACGCACCTGAGTATAAGATGCACCTTAGTTTTGGGGGAGGAAAATAAGAAAAAAGCTGATTGGCAGGTGGATCGGCCTCCCGGAATCCCCAGAGGTGAATTTTAGCAACAGGTTCATTGGTTGTGAGCTCTGTGCCTTGCTTTTTTTTTTTTTTTCTGAAAGCCTCAGAAAAAGAGCTTCTTTTTCCCTGAAGCTCTGTTTCAGAGGCTTTTTTTCTAAAGCTTTGTTTAGAGGCTTTTTTCTGAAGCTTTTTTTCTGAGGCTTTTTTCAGCCTCTGAAAACCCCATTTGAGAAGCTGGGCAGGGCTACATTTGGAGTATAAAATGCACTTAACAACATAAATTTGGGGCTCAATTGTGGTCGTAAATCGAGAACTACCTGTATGTACCGTTCATGTCCAGGACAGATTTACCTTCGCAGCTAAATCAAAGCTTCAAAGTTTATCTGGATTTGAACCAAAGGTGGTATTCAGCAGGTTCTGACCAGTTCTGGAGAACCTGTAGTGGAAATTTTGAGTAGTTTAATTAAGAGCCGAGGTGGCGCAATGGTTAGAGTGCTGTACTGCAGCTACTTCAGCTGACTGCTAGTTCAGCAGAACAGCAAATCAAATCTCACCGGCTCAAGGTTGACTCAGCCTTCCATCCTTCCGAGGTGGGTAAAATGAGGACCCAGATTGTTGGGAGCAATATGCTATTTAGTATACTGTCTTTGGTGTAAGCCGCCCAGAGTCCTCGGAGAGTGGGCGGCATATAAATATGATTAATAATAATAATAATAATAGTTTGGAGAACCGGCAAATGCCACCTCTGGCTGGCCCCACCCCCGTCTATTCTCTGCCTCCTGAGTCCCAGCTGATCAGGAGGGAATGGAGATTTTACAGTATCCTTCCCCTGCCATGCCCACCAAGCCATGTCATGCCCATCAAGCTACGCCCACAGAACTGGTAGTAAAAAAAATTTGAATCCCACCGATTTGAGCTGAAACACACTCTGATCCAGCCAATCAAAGGGTTCTCCCTCCAAAATGTATTTGCATTTCACATTTTATTAAAGGTTTATTTCAGTACAGTAGTCGATTATTTCATAGTTATTTCGAGAGTTGATATGCAATCGTAGTTCACGGGTTACAAAAAATAACAGTGCATGCAGTACTATTGTTTGCAATATCTGCCTCTTATTATAGACGGTGTGGAATAATATTCGGCACCCGATAGCATCCGGAAATCAGAATGACAGCATTTGATAAAACAACACGTAACAACGCAACATCAAACTCACACCTGCCCAACACGCTATCGATTTCAAATGCAAGTTTTAATTTTTTAATCGAGGGTATCCAGGGGTAGGCTGCTGGGGGTTCGCAGGGGTTCGGGAGAACCTTTAGCTAAGATTCTGTGCAGTTTGGAGAACCCCCAAATCCCACTCCTGGATGGCCCCGCACGCACCACCCCTTCCTTTCCAGGAGTCCCCACGTGGCCCGTTTTGGATGCAGGTAAGTGCAGGGTGCGCGTGGAGGCTCAGGGAGGGCGAAAAATGGGCTTACTGGAAGTTTGGGAAGGCCCCATTTCCGGCCTCCAGAGGGCCTGCGGATTCTGGGGAGAAGGAAACCCTCCGGAGCCTGGGGAGGGCAAAAATGCCCCTCCTCCCTGCCATGATGCAGGAGGCCAACTAGGCCACACCCACCATGGCCACGCCTACCTAGCAACCGAGTAAAGAACCCCTTGCTAAAATTTTTGAAGGCCACCCCTGAGGGTATCCGTTTTTGTGTTCTACTTCAGTTGATTTTCCTTAATATCGCATCGTATTATCAATTCTGCCACCCAGTGGTAGGTGTTTTGTCTGTCACTAAGCTTCTTTTCTATACTATACCGGTAATCAGATACTAACCAAAGCCACCCTGAGCTGAGATTCTATATTTAAAAGCATGACCTAAGCCGTTTAAAATACTTTTGTCAACAGGTGGGCATAACCACTGATATCTTTTTGCTGTTCCGGCAGCTGCATTGCAAGGCCTTATGTTCCACCCAGCTTTAAAAAAAAACAAAATAAGTTTTCCTATGTTTTTTTTTTATAAATGGAGAGAAATATAGCATGAGATGATAGTGCACAATTGCATGAAGTGATGTTGTCTATGGTACAAAGACGACAAAATTCTCACACGCGTTTAGCTGGGCAGGTATTTCATTTCAGGAGTAAGTTTTTCATGGCCCCTGATTATGATTAATCTTCCTTGGCTAGTTTAATAAGAGCCTTTTAACAAAGCTTTTTTTTTTTTTTTGCAGAGGGAAACATGTCTGTAAACATTAAGGTTTCCAAACACTTCAGATTCAATATCTTTTTTATATATAAATGCTACCTTATGCCTAAATAGGTCTCCTAACTCTACCTGAATATCAAAAACAGAAAGTTCATGCATATAAAAACAGATGCTTTAATTAGGAATAGTAAATTTGTGGTCTGTTCTGAACGAGGTTTTGGCTAGACCAGTACAATCTAATTTAAATCCAATATTTGGCTGCAAATTCTAAGTGTGGTAATTCTGGGTACTTAGAGGGTGGATGGGTTAAGACACGCTGGATTAGGATAATTGTATAGGGAACTCTTTCCCCAAACAGGCTACTTTTCTATATATGGGGAAGAGTTTTGTTTTTCCTTCCATAAATAACAGGAACCAATCCATCATATAATCTTCAAACCTCCCATCTAAAGGGAGGGGGGGGGGAACACCTTATTTTGCAATTTTGCTTAACTCCTCGACACACCTTCAGAAGAGCTTCCTTTTTTGAAAAGGAATAGATTTTTTAAAAAAGACATACTTTATTTGCAGAGCCCTCACGCTCCTCCAAACATCTCTTCTACCCAAAGAAACGGCAGCAAAAAAAGAGAGAGGGAAATCTGTCATTTCAAAGAGGTAGTTAAGGATGATTTTTTTTAATTGCTGCACTTGTCTATTTCCTAAATCCCTAAATGCAGGCTGCTTTGTTTAAGAGGAAAAAGGAGAAAGGAAAGGAGGGGAGAGGAAAGGAGAGAGGGGAAGGGAGGGAGAGGAGAGGAGAGAGAGGAGAGAGAAGAGAGGAGAGGAGAGGAAAGAGGGAGAGGGAGAGGGAAAGAAAACCACCAGCCATGAAAAATCACATACGAGAAGTTCCTGGCTGCAATGGATGCCCTGCAAGAAATGATGCATTAAAAAGAAAGGGAGAATCAGAGAAAATAAATTGTGCCTCTAGTCTTAAGATTGCCTGGTCCCAAAACCTGATCTGGTTTAATCCCAGAGAACAGCAGCTGGAAAAGGCAGTGGTGGAATCTCTCTCCTTGAGGTAGGTGATCATTCCTTGCTGTCTCAGCTGTTGGTTGGGTTCAGCTGTCCTCAGAAAGCCAACCAGACAGGGTGAAACTCAACCCGAGGAATTGGCTCGGCTAGTATCTGCTAGGTTGGCTTTATGCTCCGTTGCTGAAAGACAGACTCCTGTTCAACATGAAATGGAGGAAGGCAAGAGCATCTGAACGTTGCCCTGAGGTTGGGTTTATTTCAGATTAGAGGTCTCCATCCCAGGAACAGACGAATGCTTCCGTTGCAGACAATACGCAGGCAGTGAGGATTTAACGGATGTACAGATTCAAACCGGGTTATTTAAAAGGCCAATCCAGAAGGGACTATTTTGTTTCTAAAGACGCTCCTTTTTCTTTCCTTCCTATTCGCAGTCGAGAACGGGCAAAAAAGTAAAGATGGACATGATCCAGGGGTGAAATGCTCCCAGGTTGGACCGGATCGCCCAATCTGGTAGCGATGGCAACGGGTGGTTCGGAGAACCAGTAGCAAACATCCCTTCCCCCCGTCCTCCCCCATCCCCAGCTGAGCCGAGCAATCATCAGAGGCTTTTTTTTTTTTTAAAGCATTTTTCTACAACCTCTTCGGCTGAAAAAATGCTTTTAAAAGTAAAAAAAAAAAAAAAAAGCCTCTGGTGATCATGCAAGCTCAGCTGGGATCGTCAGAGGCTTTTAAAAGCATTTTTTCTACAAATCTTCGGCCGAAGTGGTTGTAGAAAAAAATGGTTTTAAAAGTTAAAAAAAAAAAAGTTGGCCACGCCCCACCGTCACATTACCACCACCACCAAGCCACGCCTGCAGAACCGATAGTAACAAATTTTACATTTCACCACTGACATGGTTTAACTCTGTGATGGCGAACCTATGGCACGCGTGCCGGAAGTGACACACAGAGCCATCTCTCCGGGCACGCAAGCCATCGCCTGTTGCTCTTCCGGGTTCTGGCGTGTCGGCTAGCTGGTCTTCACACACAAGGGAGCACTGGAAAACCAGAAGAGCAGCCGCCCAGTGCTCATGCGTGCACCAGGAAGATGATCTTCCGCTTTCTGGTCTTCACAGGCACATGCATGCCAGAAACCAAAAGACCAGGTGGCCGATGCGCATGCATGCACCAAAACCCGGAAGATCATCTTCCCGGTGTGTGCATGTGCACTGGGCAGCTGTTCTTCCAGTTTCTTGCATGTGCACATGTGTGCTCCCATTTCAGCCCTTAGTACCGAAAAGGTGATTATTGATACTAATGAGAATCTCCTTGTCAATCAAAGGTGGCCTTCTCTAACTTTTACATATTAGCGGTTGATGGTAAAAATCACAAAGCGTAGTATCTACGGCGGTGGGGTTGGAAAAGGCTGACCTGAAAATCACTGTACAAGTGAGAATTAAAGGAGCCTGAGTGGCGTAGGAGGCTAATGCCTCCTACTAAGGCAGCATTTAACATCCAGTTGCCTGCAATGCGAGTTCAATCCTAGCCAGGCTCAAGGTCGACTCAGCCTTCCATCCTTTCTAAAGTAAATAAATTGAGGAGCCAGTTTGTGGGGGCAATAAGCTGACTTTGTATAAATATACAAAAGTATGAAGGCTATTGCTTAACGCATTGTAAGCCGCCCTGAGTCTCCGGAGAAGGGCGGCATATAAATCAAATTAAAATATATATATATATATCCAAAGTGCTCCAGAGAGGCCATCTTGATGTAGCAAGGAAGGACAGTTGAATTATATTGTGTTGCCCCTACTCTTGGGTTTAGCATCAAATGTGTATCTTCCTCTGGTTATTATGGGATTTAGGGCTTTGGAACTGTTTTTTTTCCAAAGTCAACCAACCTTAGGGGGTCATAGGCTGATAGCCATACAGCAGTGCATTATAAGTAGTTATGACGGCAGTTGCTATCATCCAATTAGACTGTGTTTCTATTGTCCACTGCCTCACCTTCATCCTCCTCTTCTGTTTTTTTTTTTCTGAATTATTACTGCTGAAGTAATAACTGTTCACCCTGCTCCTTGAGGCAGAAATAACCCTGAAGTGGAAGGATGGTAGCAGATCAAACTTTCCACACAAGGGCATCCAAACCCCACACAAGGGCCTGGTGGCTCAGCAGACTAAAAGCATTGTGATTAACTCCAGCTGTCTGCAATTACTGTAAGTTCGAATCTCACCAGGCTCAAGGTTGACTCAAGCCTTCCATCCTTTCTAAGGTAGGTAAATTGAGGACCCAGTTTGTGGGGGCAATAAGCTGACTTTGTATAAATATACAAAAGTATGAAGGCTATTGCTTAATACATTGTAAGCTGCCCTGAGTCTCCGGAGAAGGGCGGCACATAAATTTAAAAAAAAAAACATAAAAGTGGTCCTTTAACTCAGTCTGGCCTCTCTGTTAGCTTTGGGGGGGGGGGGGGTGTCTCCAAACTTGGCAAATCTTTTTAAGACTTTTTTTTAAAAAGTTTTTTATTAGTAATTCCAAATCAAATCTAATCCGGTGTTAGGATGATGGAAGTACTGGATGAATATGGGGAAGTAGCAGGCCTAAAAATAAATAAGGAAAAAATAAAAATGATAGTCAAAAATGTGACTGAAGAGCAAAAAAAAAAAAAAAAAAAAAGAATTGGAGGGAAAGATAAATATTCAGACTATGAAAAAACTTAGATATTTAGGAATTCAATTGACTGCAAGATGCATCTCACTCAAAGAAGATAATTATGATAAATTAATGGCACAAATTAGGTCTCATTTGGAAAAATGGGGGAAATTACAGCTATCTTTAATGGGCAGGACAGCCACCATTAAGATGAATGTCCTACCAAAAATATTGTTTCTATTCCAGGGCATACCAATTCAGCTCAAAAAAGATTTTTTTACTAATTTGGATAAACCTATTTCAAAATTCATCTGGCAAGGGAAAAAAACAGAGAATTAGATTAAAGTTATTACAAGACGTTAGAGAAAGAGGGGGATTCAGTTTGCCAGATTGGGGAAAATATTCTCAGGCAGCAGCTTTGGCACAGATAAGTGAGTGGATGCATCTCAAAAATACAAGACAATTGGCATTAGAAGGCCACAATTTACAGACAGGATGGCATGCTATTTTATGAGTCTTTTTAAGACTTGTGGACTTCAACTCCTAGAATTCCTCAGCTGGCCATGCTGCTGAAGAATTTTAGGAGTTGAAGTCCCCAGGTCTTAACATTACCAAGTTTAGACAACCCTTTATTAGCTCAATAGAGGAGAGGTACAAGGAGAAATCAGTTCACACAAGGAAACGATATGGGGGGCTCAAGTATGCAACTCAACATGTCAACCTGTATTCCTCACAAAGATTTCAATTGAAGACTCACCCTACTGGATGAGCTTGTGTTCAGAAACAACTGTGCACTACATACAGTGGGAAGTGTTTTGGGAGGCCAAGAAGCTTGGCTCAATTGGATTGGTAGCCCTGAGCACTGCAACGTAATGGGTTCTTTAAGTATATCTTTGCATGGTGTCCAGTGATTGGGAAATGCTTACCTCCCCAGGCAACAGCCCAAACTATGATGAGCTGATCACTTCCTAAAACCAGAACTTGAATGCGGAATGGTCCAGTTTCCCATCACAAGCTCAACATGTTCAACCTCAGCCCTTTCTCCCTTGAAGAATGCCCCTAATGTAGTAGTGGGCCACTAGCGTGGTCGTTCCAGGGCAGTTGGGAAGGCCAACTTGCTATGGCACCCCTGAAGATCTGGAGGCAAGAAATCCAAAGCTCATCCTCCATCCATGGGGCTCCTTAGGAGACTCGCCATCCTGAGCTTTTAGCCTGAGCACGGATCCCCTGACCATAAATGGAACTGTAGGAACCCAAACAAATTCTGAAACCACGTTACTGTCAACTGCAACATCTTTTCCAGCACTTCAAATTACAAAATAACAATAATAATAAAGTCTTCATAAGTTTTCAAATAAATAAAAGGAATGGCTGGGGAAGTCACTCTGAAGTTTTACTCAACTGTGCAGGATCCCACAGATCTGAGAGAGTCTCCATTGGCCACGTTTCTGCACTTCTTCTTACAATAGTTCTGAGCCAGCTGAGTGTCCTTCAGTTCCATTTCTGGAAATGAACACAGCCAAGGCAGTTCTGGTGCATAACTGCTGGCACCTAGAAGAGGTCATCCTTCACTGATGGTTTGCCCCATCAACTAGAGTTCCTTTTTCATACTATGTGTCAGGTCTTCTACTGCTGTCCCTGCTGAGTGCCCTAGTCCTGCACCAACAACATTAAAGGCTACAGCCCTCTATCATAAGTCCAGCTGATGCTCCAGAAGCTATCACCACCTCGATCGCCTGCATCCCTGCTTATAAATTATAGCATAGCACCGTGAAATTAAGGCTTATCCCAGTGGGGTAAACAGGTACCACTCCTGAATCTTGAAACCGGATGGGGTTGATCATCACCCCATCAGCAGGGTGTCGATTGTCATACTACGCTGTGCCTCACACCGGGTTCACGAGGTGGTTCCAAATCGACCGAGACGGCAACGTCTTTCTTCTGGCAACAGACGCAGTGCAAAAAGTCCGTAACGTTGTGCGTGAAAAGGCGGCGGCAGGGATGAAGGTACTGCATGAAAGAAAGCATGAAGACAATAGCCAGGCAGTAGGCCACGAGCAGCTGCAGCACAAGCATAGGAGTGCAGACGTACTCGTAGAACTCCGTCTTGAAGAAGTACCAAACGAGGAGCAGCAGACTGTTCTCTAATCCGCGGAACACATAGAATAAAGCTAAACAGCCCCAGTTTTGGGACCTGACAATCAAGTCTCGCCTGGACAACCTGAGCTGGACAGCCGACCAACAGAAGACATTGATGCCGCCGTAGAGCAGAGTGATGCAGATCAGGACAGTCAAAGTCCCCACCCGGCTGAAGTTTTTCTCCACGTTCTCGGGCAGTTTGGCCCCGCTTCTCCAAAACTCAACCCACGGTAAGAAAAAGAAGATCAAGAAGTTGGCCGCCCCGACGGCCAAGCCGTAATATTTGAAGACGGTCCCAAAGAGGACCAAGATGGTGATGCGGGTTGAGATCTCCAAACCCCTCCACAAGATGATGCAGATGAAGGCCAGCGGGTGGAGCTGGATCTTGTAGTCATCGTACTTGATCTGGATGGCCAGGGTGTTGCAGACCAAAGCGCCGTATGTGACGGAGAGTAAGCACATGCTCATCAGGACAGCTAGCAGGGAAGCAAAAATGAAAAGTGAGCAATGAAGAGCAAACCATGATCAACTTGTAAAAATTAGAGGTGCTGGGAATCACTGCTATTGTTAAATTAGTATGGGTAGTCCTCAAGTTACAGCCACAATTGAGTCCAAAATTGATGTTACTATGAGAAACATCTGTTAAGTGAGTTTGGCCCCATTTTACAACTTTTCTTGCCACTATTGTTAAGTGAATCACTGCAATTCTTAAATTAGTAAATGTGTTGCTTGTATCCTTACGATTTATACTGATATTGTTTCCTGATTGCTTATTTGTACCCTATGACTATCATTAAGTGTTGTACCTTATGACTCTTGATGAATGTATCTTTTCTTTTATGTACACTGAGAGCATTTGCACCAAGACAGATTCCTTGTGTGTCCAATCACACTTGGCCAATAAAAAACTTGTTCTGTTCTGTTCTGTTCTGTTCTGTTCTGTTCTGTTCTGTTCTGTTCTGTTCTATTCTATTCTATTCTATTCTATTCTATTCTATTCTATTCTATTCTACTCTACCCTACCCTACCCTACCCTACCCTACCCTACCCTACCCTACCCTACCCTACCCTACCGATTCCTATTCCTATTCCATTGTTCTGCCCCAACTACGGATCCCAAAGAACATAGCACACACAAAGTTTGTACAAAACTTAATTTACTAAAATAACTCAGACTTTTTCAAAACAAAGCTTTCTTAACAGCCTACAAGAAACCAAAGATAAAGTAATCACAATCTTACGAAAGTTGACAGAAAGCCCTGAAGCAATATGCAGAGAATCCAGACGCGAAGTAGAGTGAACTAAAGTTGTTCCCTACAAATTGCTTCAATCGGCGATTCTCCTTAAATAGGCTAAGGGAGTGGCCAATTAACCCCAAGCCTTACTCTCGAGGAGACCTCCTCCTGAAGAGCCACTCCTGCCTTTTGGCAGCTCTGTATGCCCATGCGTCGAGAAGAGGCTCCTCCTCTTCGTCCTCTTCACTTAAAGGAACTTCTGAAGATTCTGAAGGCCTGGTTGAATCGCCACCCCACATCTTCTCCAGCCTCCTCATTGTCTGACTCGGGTGCAATACCCGTATTGCAACACCATACCAGCCTCCTCGCTGTCGGAATCAGCTACAATCCACACAGGCCGCTGACGGGCCACAACAAGTGATGGACTGCTCCCGGTTTGGTCCGGTTCTATAGAACCAGTAGTAAAACTGGTGGGAGGCTCCGTCAACCCGCCACGACATCATCATGGGTGATCTGTGCATGCGCAGAAGCTTTTCCCGTTGTGAACCAATAGTCACACATTTTCTGAATAGTTTTTATCCCAGAGCTATAATTGCACTCAACAATGAACTAAAGGGCCACCATCAGTGAGCTGTTGGACAGCATTACTTGGTCTGTTGTGTGGATGCTTGGGTGGTTTAGGGGTGGGGAATTTGTGGTGGGTGGGAGTGTGTTTGGGGATTGTTATGTGTGTTGGCCTTTGGGTCTTTGGGTGTCAAGTGAATTTCGTTGTATGGGTACACTGTGTATACACGTACAATGACAAAAAAGTTATTATTTATTTAAAGGTAAGTGGAACCCACCCCTGCGCCTGTTGTAACTTCGGTCACTAAACAAAGACTAACAAAGGATAAGTCAAAGACTATTTATATAGCGTAGAAATCCCAGATCCAAACGAATGCTGGAGCTGTGGATATCAGTCCCCTGCAAAGGAAAGGGGCCTGCAACTGGGAGTGGGGTGGAAATTGTTTGCAGCTGGGGAGGTGGGGGTGGGGGGAGAATGAGAATTGCTGCCCTGGGGGTGGGGGCAGTGTCTCCTTTCTTTTTCCAGAATCTACAGTAGTGGCCAAAATTGTGGAAATCTTTTGGGAAAAGTGTATTTTCTAAAACCAGCTAATAGCATCACTTTATTTTTGGAGTCATACCATAAAATGATATATCAATGGAAAGATAATTTAATCAAGAATGCAATGCCATCACTTTTACAAAGGATTTGCTATTAGAATAGCAGTTCCAGTATAAAGAAGCAAAGTGAAACACGTAGAAAAAAACGAGATATACAAAAATGATCACCATAGAAAAAATGAGATATACAAAAATGATCACCATGTCCATTAATACTTAGTTGGGTAACCTTTAGCATGAATGACGGCCTTACAACGTCTTCCCAGGGAGTGAACCAAGTCTTTCAGTTCTGCAGCTGTTCTAATGTGAAACCAAGATTGAACGATGGCTTCTATTAACTGGGTTTTATTGCTGGGTCGCTTCTGACTAGCAAATTTCTTTAGTCGGCTCCATAGATTTTCAATTGGGTTAAAGTCTGGGCTATTCCCAGGCCATCCCAGGAGTGGAATAGGATCATCTTGAAACTCCCCCTCCCCCAAAAAGTGGTGTTATTAGCCATCAAACCTCAAAAATACACTTTTCCCAAAAGGTTTCCACAATTTTGGCCACTACTGTATATTGAAAGTTCACAAGGAGTGAGAGGAAAGACCGTGTGCTGAGCTAAGCTAAAAAAAAACCAGTGAGACTGGTTAGTCAAGCAGAAGAATGCCCTAGTTAAAATCCAAAATACCCTTTCACCTTAAGAGTATTTTCCAAGTTTTGTAGGTGCGGATTCTGTAGACTATTTTCTATACGAAGATGGAATTTTGTGGCTTTTGGAGGCGAGTTCATTTCCTTGACCGGAATGTAGCCATGGGCCAGCTTGGAGAGTTTGGATATGAAAGCCTGAGAGGTTTTTAACTTGTGTTTCCTTCATCCAATTCTCGGTTGGGTTACATCTGCTTAGGAGGGGTTAGAACAGGGGTGCTATTCAGCGGGTTCTGTCAGGTTCTGGAGAACCGGTAGCGGAAATTTTGAGTAGTTCGGAGAACTGGCAAATACCACCTCTGGATGGCCCCAGAGTGGAGTGGGAATGGAGGTTTTGCAATATCCTTCCCTTTGGACTGGGGAGGGAATGGAGATTTTGCAGTATCCTTCCCCTGGAATAGAGTGGGAATGGAGATTTTGCAGTATCCTTCCCCCAGGAGTGGGGAGGGAATGGGGATTTTGCAGTATCCTTCCCCTGGAATAGGGTGGGAATGGAGTTTTTGCAGTATCCTTCCCCTGCCATGCCCACCAAGCCACGCCCACAGAACCAGTAGTAAAAAAATTTGAATTCCACCACTGGGTTAGAGAATCTTTGCGGAGAAATATGGAGGATATACGGAATGAGGAAATAGCACATTTTGTCACCGACTCCTTGGCAAAGGCTAATGCGGAATTGACTTTCAAAAATTCCCAAGCCACCCACACAAATGTACACTCAATGTCTGTGAACAGAGTCTCAAACATCAGATGTGAAACCCTGTTTTACATTTACAGAGACCGACGATACTGTGATATGAATATAAGGAAAAACCAGCCAATATCCTTCCCCCAGGAGTGGGGAGGGAATGGGGATTTTGCAGTATCCTTCCCCTGCCACGCCCACCAAGCCATGCCCACAGAACTGGTAGGGGAAAATCTTGAATTTCACCCCTGCGCCTATTTTCAAGAAAGCATCCATCCATTCATTCATTCAGGAGGAGGAAAGGAAGAGAAATTCCTGCAAGGGAATTAGGAGCCTTGGTGGTGCAGCAGACTAAAGTGCTGCCGGCTGCCTGCAATTACTGCGAGTTCAAATCTCACCAGGCTCAAGGTTAACTCAGCCTTCCATCCTTCCGAGGTAGGTAAAATGAGGACCCGGATTGTGGGGGCAATAATAATAATAAGCTGACTTTGTATAGAAAAGAACACCGCTTGTGGGGGAGGGGGCAAAAGCCCTACTAAGCAGGTATATACAAAAGTATGAAGGTTATTGCTTAATGCATTGTAAGCCGCCCTGAGTCTCCAGAGAAGGGTGGCATATAAATTGAATGAATGAATGAATGAATGAATGAATGAATGAATGAATGAATGAATAAATAAATAAATAAATAAATAAATAAATAAATAAATAAATAAATAAATAAATAAATAAATAAATAAATAAATAAACAAACTTGACATCATGCCACATCTGGAAAAGATCAGGATGAGGTGGGCTGTTCAAAGCACTAACTGACACTGAATCAGTTGGATGGGTGTGTTATCTATCTGCATGTTTCCAAGGTGATATCCCTCTCGGAAGGCAGATGACAAAATACCTTCATGCTTGGCAATTAAAATACCTGCAGTTGATTTTATAAATACTAATTATTGGAACCACACCCCTGGGAATTGCACAGAAGCTTTTATTAAACCAGGAGCACAAGAAACCACACTTACTGAATTTATACACTTAGCCCATGTTCCAGAGACTCGATTGTCCAGAATTCGCCATCCAGGTGTTTTTCTGAGCCTTTTAGGCAGTTTTATTTTCGAGCCATGGGGCGCTGCAGCTGTTCTAACCTTTAAAAACACAGGCTCTGCCTTCTGGTCTTAAAAAGGATTGTAGAATCCTCTGGAAGAGTCTAGATTGATCCAGTGGTGAAGTCCAAATTTTTTTATTACCGGTTCTGTAGGCGTGGCTTGGTGGGCATGGTGTGGCTTGGTGGGTATGGCAGGGGAAGGATACTGCAAAATCTCTATTCCCTTCCCACTCCAGGGGAAGGATTCTGCCAAATCCCCATTCCCTTCCCACTCCTGGGGGAAGGATTTTGCAAAATCTCCATTCCCACACCACTCTGGGGCCAGCCAGAGGTGATATTTGTCGGTTCTCCAAACTACTCAAGTAGTATTTTTCTCTCAGCCAGGTTTTTCCTACGCAATTCAAGATGTTTCACAGCCATAGTTCAGTGAAATCTCATTCACTAGTATTTTCATAAGCAGCATTTTGAAAATACACATAAAGACCTACAAAAAGAGAATATAATAACTCCTCCCGTTACAGGGAGGAGTCATGAGATGAGGGTGTGGCTAACTGAAGAAGTCAGAAATAGATCTATCTTAGTTTCCCTTAAGTCTCTAAACAGACAGCAAAATGCTGCTTTGATGTCTGATAAAGCCTAGAAACTAGTGAATGAGATTTCACTGAACTATGGCTGTGAAACATCTTGATTTACGTAGGAAAAACCTGGCTGAGAGAAAATAATAATAATAATAATAATAATAATAATAATAATAATAATAATAATAATAATAATAATAATAATAATAATAATAATAATAATTTTATTTCTATACCGCCCCTCTCCCAAGGGACTCGGGGCAGTGCACAGCCAGGTAAAAACAAAATACAGACATCAATATAAATTTAAAAATTATTAAATTATTACATTTTCAGCCACTAATTAAAACCCCAAAGTTAATACTCCAATTTAAAATTACAAAGCAAGCCCCGCCTGATGGAAGAGTATATATATATATATTAGGAGAGCAAATAAATATTCTAGTCAAAATGAAATCTCCCCTACCCATGTTCCCTTTAGTTTCCTTTCCCCTCCCCATCCTTTGGCCCTGTTCTGACCTTACCTCTGCTGGGAGGGGCATACTGCTCTATTACAGTGACATAAAGCTGTAAGGTGAGCTGTGGGGTGGAGCCCAGGAAGGCCTGAATGACCGCCATGCGCTTGAAAGCATTACGGTGAGTGACCAGCCGGCGCACCAGGTGGCCCACTTCCTGCTCGATCTCGATCTCGCAGTCGCTGTGAAGATGCTTCTTACGGGTGATGGTGACGTAAGGCTCCTCCTCCCGGCCTTGGCGGTAGAACATCACTATGGACTCCAAACATCTGCAGAAGAGAAAGAGGTGGGGAAATATTCAGTGGTGCAGTGGTTAGAGTACAGTACTGCAGGCTACTTCTGCTGCCTGCCGGATGCCTGCAATATGGCAGTTTAAATCTCATCCGGCTCAAGGATGACTCAGCCTTCTGAAATGGATAAAATGAGGACTGAAATTGTTGCGGGGCAATAGGATGACTCTGTAAAACCGAGAGGGCTTAGAGAGGGCTGTGAAGCCCTGTAAAACGGTATATAAGTCTAAGTGCTATGGCTATTTTCCTTCCTTCCCTCCTCTCTTCCACCTCCCCTCCCTTCCGCATCCATCCATCCATCCCAGCTCAAGGTTGATTCGGCCTTCCATCCTTCCGAGGTGGATAAAATGAAGACCCAGATTGTTGGAAGCAAGATGCTTGCTCTGTAAACCGTTTAGAGAGGGCTCTAAAACACTGTGAAGCGGTATATAAGTCTAAGTGCTATTGCTATTGCTACTCCACAATCCATCCTTGTTGGCGGAGGGAGGGAGGAAGCAGATAGGTTTGCAAATCAGCATTGTAAAAAGATTCAGCTTTCTGGGCACTAATCAATACTTTTTAATATATATATATATATTATTAATTTTCTATTAATTA
Organism: Masticophis lateralis; assembly: GCA_030761175.1. Classification (NCBI taxonomy): domain Eukaryota; kingdom Metazoa; phylum Chordata; class Lepidosauria; order Squamata; family Colubridae; genus Masticophis; species Masticophis lateralis. Next base: position 11,403,004 of record JAUDYJ010000011.1, read on the forward strand.
CATTTCTTAGTGCTTAATAAACATCGTGTTGTCTGGGTGTTTAATTTGCTTAACAATATGAATGGCATTCTTACTTTCTTAGTTACTCAATCTGTCCGGCCAAATTATTTAATTTAATTTTATTCTGCTTTTTAAATTTTGTAATTGTGTATTTTTTTGTGTGGCTGTGAGTCCTTCGGGAGTAGGGCGGTATACAAATCAAATAAAACAAACAAACTTTTACCTTCAGAGGCTGGCAAACTCAGGAAACAATAAAATAAAATAAAAATACAAATGTCCAAATTCCCCCCACATGATTGTGGGGGTGCTACACTTAAGACTGTCTACTGTTGACCTCACCCCATTCCTAAGAGGTCTGTAAGGGGTGTGCATTAGTGCACCAGCATGCCTACCGTCCCTGTCCTAATTACATTTATACTTCTACCTGTTATATATGCTTGACAAAATAAAAAAATAAAACATAACATAACATAACATAACATAAAATAACATAAACCCTGAGACCACACAACAGCCGCAACTGGCACCACTCATCTGCTCATTCCAAAAATGAAAACAAATCAAGGGAGCTGTTCTCCTGCCATGGTGATAATGCAGGCAAGGAACCAAAAAATCTCTATTCAAGATAAGCACACATCTACTATATTTGTAGCTTATTGTAATGGAACACCGGAAGTCTAGCCCTATCCTAGAATCCAGTGGTGAAATGTAAAATTTGTTACTACCGGTTCTGTGGGGGTGGCTTGGGGGGGGGCGTAATGTGACTGGGTGGGCATGGCCAACTTTTTTTTTTTAACTTTTAAAAGCTTTATCTACAACCTCTTACAACCTCAAAGAGGTTGTAGAAAAAATGCTTTTAAAAGACTCTGACGATCTCAGCTGAGCCACACGGATCATCAGAGGCTTTTTTTTTTTCTTTTCTTTTAAAAGCATTTTTTCAGCCGAAGAAAAAATGCTTTTAAAAGTTAAAAAAAAAAAAGCCTCTGATGATCGCATGACTCAGCTGGGCATGGTAGGGATTTTTGCTACCGGTTCTCCAAACCACCCGCCTCCATCGCTACCGGATTGGGAGATCCTGTCCAAACCGGGAGTATTTCACCTCTGCTAGAATCCTCTCTTATCTTTTATTTCCTCCTGCAGAAACAGACCGAAACAAGATTCCCTGGGTCTTAGACATTCCACTTTCTACAGCAGCTGGGTTCAAAGTTTTCCCACAGTCCCAAAGACACCCGCCCACATTCAGCTCCCCGGGGCTAAGCATGAGACTACAGAGCACACACCTTCCACCAGCAGCCTGAGATAAGTGGCAAGACTGTGCTTTCCCCCTGACTGACTCACACACGGAGCTTGAAATTCCTGGGAGAGATTTTGCAAACCTCGTAAATAGTTTCCTATGAGCTGTGAGACAGCTACGTTTGTTAGAAAGGCAGAGCACAGGACATTGGCCAACGTCCAAATGAAACCATGATGCCATGTCTTGGGAACTGACTCAAAGGCACGTCCATGACACAATCCAGAAGGAAAAGTCTTGGGGCACCTTAAGCAGCTGCAGATCAGGGGTGAAATCCAGCAGGTTCTGGCGAACTGGTAGCGGAAATTTTTAGTAGTTCGGAGAACCAGAAAATACCACCTCTGGCTGGTCCCAGAGTGGGGAGGGAGTGGAAATTTTGCAATATCCTTCTCCCAGGAGTGGGGAGGGAATGGAGATTTTGCCCTGCCATGCCCACAGAACTGGTAGTAAAAAAAAAATTGAATTTCACCACTGCTGCAAACGTATTAAGCTTTCTGCTTCGGCGGACCAAGTATAACTTCATTCTCATGCAACTGAAAAAGCAAGCCAGGTTTAGGCAGCAATAAATTGGTTTGTCTTTGAGAAGCCATGAGACAAGTTGTTTGTTTTGGATAGAAAAGGCAAAAGCCATTACCAACTCAGGGGAAAAAAAATATTTCTTGAAAGACTTGTGTTAATCTACCTCGAAAAATAAATGCCGTGCAATCTTAAAAATGAAGTTCCTAAGCCATGGCAGCTTAACTGTGATAAGTTGCAATAGGCTAGCCTTGCACAGGATGCTATGCTAGATTGGCATGCTAACACCATAAATCATGGTTTGGAATCCACAGGAACGGGCTCACAGAGAAGACGAGTGTTTTCGTACGGCTTAAAACACTGAACTGCTCTTTAGATTAGTCTATTTTTTCGTACAGAGAATGAAGATAAGTTCCTCTTTCTGTGCTAAGCTTGCTCTGTTTCTTTCCTCTTCCTCTTCCTCCTCCTCCTCCTCCCCGAAGTGTATTTCCTTTCCCTCTCCAGGGATGGGCTTCAAAAAATTTAATAAGGGGTTCTCTGCCCGGTTGCTGGGTGGGCGTGGCCATGGTGGGCATGGCCTAGTCAGCCTCCTGCACCATGGGGGGGGGGGGTGTTTTTGCCCTCCCGGAGGCTTTTCTTGACCCTCCGGGAGGGCAAAAACAACCTCCTCAGGCTCCAGAGGCCCTCAGGCTCCAGAGGCCCTCTGGAGGCCGGAAAACTGAACTTCCCAAAGGCCCTTTTTTCACCCTCCCTGAGCCTCAAGTGCGCACCCTGCACTTACCTGCATCCAAAACAGGCCACATGGGGACTCCTGGGAGGGGAGGGGTGGGGGGGAGCAGCCAGGAGTAGGATCTGGGGGTTCTCCGAATTGCACAGGTAGAGGTTCTCCCGAAACCCTGTCAGCCCCCAGCAGCCCACCCCAGATGTCTCCCTGCAACACCTTTTCCCTCAGAATCTACTTTCCAGAAAAGACAATATTTTTAATTTCTAAACAGAAAAAAGCAGGAGCGTCTCAAATCTTTCCAAAACTCTACCACTGAATTCTAGATGTTTGAGGACTATCTGTAAAATGCATACTTTATGAAAGAGCTGTTCTGGTCTGCCAGCAGCCTGCGGAGCTGGCAGCAAAGTCGGACAGTGAGGAGGCTGGGAAGGAGCATGGGCCAGTCCTGGAGTCTGGGAAAGGCTCGGAGGGCTCTGCATTGGAGGCAGAGAAAGGGCCATCTGGGAGCCTCCAGAGTTGGACCTCAGCGAGGCAGAGGAACAGGGGGAGCCTGTTCCCAGTGCGCGCATGCGCAGAGCTGCCAGAAGGCAAGAACAGCTAAAACAAAAGGGACGACTCAGGAGTAGGGCTTGGAGATGATTGGCCCCTCCCATAAGACTTAAAAGAGGAGCAAAGGCAGGTGGGCCTTTGCAGGAAGCAACGTTTGTTCATTCAGTTCAGTTTAAAGCCTGAAGCTCTGTTTGATTCTGGACTCTGTGTGGCTTTGCCAATTAGGTCTTTGGCAGCGTGTCAAGGGAGATAAAGGTGGGTGGTTATCAGCCTTATCCCGAAGGACTCTTTACAACTATTTGGGACTCATCTGTGAATGAACAGAATTCACAGCTGTTGCAATAGAAGAGGTTTTTGGGACTACTCGCGTGTTTTAATGACTCAGGAAGCCTAGGTCAGAACAAGAACTTAGCGTATTTCCAGGGCAAGCATTACCCCCAAAATTGTCTTTTTAGGTTGTTTCACCTTCAACCCAACCCAAGCAGAGCCACTACTAGGATGAACTACATTTGAAGGCTTTCACAAAAACCTTCTCATCGGCTTGGAAGGAAAGGGAGGTACGGCAATGCAAATAGCCAGCGTAGAAAAGGGTTCTTTGTTGACCTCCGGATGCTGAAAATAGAACTTTAGACAAGATGGCTCTGTTCTCATTGATGAAGGAAGGCTGGTGGAGCTAAAACCGAAGGGTAGAACAGGGTGAAGAAGTGTGCTAAAGAAAGAACGAGGGAGGGGGTGGATAGTTGGACCTCGTCTCGTCTCCTGGCTCCAATCGGAGGGATGCTGGTTTGCTGGCTGATGCATCGGACACTACGAGCCAACAAATGGTGAGGGAGTGTGAAAATCCCACTGTTGTATTTTCTGAAGGAGCCTGTAGAAGAAGGGGATAAAAGCAGCCATCCTATGCAGGAGACTAAGATATTTGGGTTCCCTACCAAAGCTGTCGCCACGATGTAAAAACAGATGTTGAGATTCTAGAAAGAATGCAGAGAAGAACAACGAAGAGGATTAGGGGATTGGAGGCTAAGATATATAAAGAACGGTTGCTGGAATTTGAGTAAGTCTAGTTTAATGAAAAGAAGGAGTAGGGGTGACATGAGACCAATGTTCCAATATCTCAGGGGCTGCCCCAAAGAAGAGGGAGTCAAGCTATTCTCCAAAGCACCTGAGGGCAGGACAAGAAGCAAATACGGACCACCTTTAGTGGGAAGGTAACAGTGTTCCGTGCGCCTTTGGTATTGAGTCATGCCAGTTACATGACCACGGAGCATTTTCGGACACTGCTGGCTCTTTGGCTTTGAAACGGAGATGAGCACTGGCCCCTAGAGTTGGGAACGACTAACGCATATGTGCGAGGGAAACCTTTACCTTTACCTAGGGATTATGGGAGCTGAACTCCAACCCAGCTAAAAAGTATCCCGTTGAGGGAATTCACAGGATTCAGCCCTCCCGTTTCCAGCATTGCAACATCTCTGCAAACTAGGATAGGAACACAGGGAGATGTAATCGTTTTAGGCTGGTCTTTGGGTCAAGGGCTGCAAGCCACATTTCCCAAACACGCAAGGCCAGAGCAGGCAAATGGGAGAAGCTGGAACAAAACCTTGGACTCAGTTCAAGTTTCAAAAAAATGCAGCGACTCTTATTATTCCCCATAATTTTAACCACCTCCTTTCCCCATCTCAGATATAAAACCATTTTTTTACTAGCAAAGTTGGAAGCTGGGAGGGATGCAAGCAAAGTTTTTCAGGAAACTCCTCCATTTAAGGAAAAAACTTTTCTTCCTATGGAGTCCTATAATGGACATGTCCGTGCTGTTTTTCTTGGCAATAATAAGGAGAGGCTTGGCTTTGCCTTTTGTGGATTTGATTTGTTGTGATTTCATTTCAAACTGCCCAGTCTAGCTCGAAGCTCCTGGAATTTCCTATCCTGGCTAAACCTGATGCAATTGGCTGTGGGGCTGTTGTCTACCGGGACTTCTGTGTTTGGGAAAGAGTTTGCTTAGTGATAAATAGTTGAAATAGTTTGGTGTAATAATGGATCGCTAGCAGCTAGCCTTGAGCTTTGTAAAAAGCTAAATTCCTTCCTTTTATCTATCTCAAACCTACCAGGTGGAGACGTTTCTTCTTGCTTACATCTTGAATCTGCAACCCATCAAATACAGTGGCCTAAATCGCAACTTCCAGAATTAGAACAGAGAGCCAAAACACGTGGGATTCAAAAAAATTAGTAACTGGTTCTTTGCCCAGTTTGTGGGTGGGCGTGGTCATGGTGGGAGTGGCCTACTCGGCCTCCTGCACCACAGCGATGTCTTTGGGGTGTTTTCACCCTCCATAAGCTCCGGGTGCTTATTCGAGCCTCCGGGAGGGCGAAAATAGCCTCCCCCGTGTTGTGACCCAGGTCCAAGTTAAATGCAAACAGTATGAAAACAAACAGGCTTTATTAGGACAGCTGAGAATTAACTCATTCTCGGCTTCGTCCAAACTAAATTAAAGCAAATTCTTCAAAATACCATTCCTCAGTTTATCACCGACCTTGGGATAATTAGGCAAACTGCCAAAGGCTTTTCTTGGCAAAAGTTCAGAAGCAGAAGACGCCGACAAGAAATGAATACAGTGAAACAAGAAGCAAATCTCTCAACGTTGTTTTCCGTCAAAGAGGCCAAGAGCCATTGCCTACTCCCGAGTCGTCCTCTCTGCTTTATCTGCTCCTGCCTTCTGGCAGCTCTTCGCATGTGTGCACTAGGAACAGGCTCCTCCTGTTCCTCTGCCTCTCTACTGTCAGCCTCTGGAGGCTCCGGAGTACACACATCACTCCCTGATGGCCCTGGCCCCATCTCTGCCTCAAACGCAGAGCCCTCACCCGGGCCTTTCCCAGTCTCCAGGACTGGCCCATATTCTTCCTCAGCCTCATTGCTGTCCAACTCCACTGCCAGCTTGGTAGGCTGCTGGCGAACCACAACACCCTGGACTCGAGGCCCTGCAGAGGCCAGAAACCGGCCTGTTTCCAGACTTCTGGGAAGCCCGTTTTTCACCCTCCCAGAGCCTCTGTCACGGGCCCTGCACTTACCTGGCATCAAAATGGGCCATGTGGAGACTCCTGGGAGGGGCGGGGAGTGTTGGGTGGGGCCAGCCAGTTCTTGCAACTACCAGTTAGGTGAACCAGGTGTAAAATTAGTACCTGGTTTGCCTAAACCAGTCTTAACCGGATGAATCCCCCCCCCTTTCTTTGCCCCACCTAGTAGTTTTCTACAGGCCATGTCCCAAGACAATCAGATCTGCCCACTTTCTATTCAGCGAATCTCCAAATGGCTATGTAACATAAAATCAATGTAGATGGCTTCACAATAGGGTTGCCCCTTTAAGAAAGGATTAAGGAACAAACTGAGGTGGAAAACTGTGATTTCTAACAGCTGAAAACGAGCTCAATTTTTAAAAAAGCAATTAAGAGATGACCCTGGTCCAAGAAGCAACTTGGAGAAGATACACCAAAGGTTGAAACAAGTGTGAGAAAGAAACTCAGGATAACCCTGCCTTGAATTTGTTTACTGTAAGATGAGACAGAAAGAAGCTTTGGCAGAATTTCAAGATTCTCTTTTTATGCCCTATTGTATTATTATTGTGTTATTATTCCTGGAATCCCTACAGCACCCAGCCTGGTCTGGTTTGAAGGGTTGATACCAGCCGTGAAATTCAAACATTTTTTACTACCGGTTCTATGGGCATGGCTTGGTGGGCGTGGCAGAGGAAGGATACTGCAAAATCACTCCCCACTCCTGGGGGAAGGATATTGCAAAATCTCCATTCCCACCCCACTCCTGAGAGGATACTGCAAAATCCCCATTCCCTCCCCACCCTTGGGGGAAGGATATTGCAAAATCTCCATTCCCACCCCACTCTGGGGCCAGCCAGAGGTGATATTTGCTGGTTCTCCAAACTACTGAAAATTTCCGCTACCGGTTCTCCCAACTGCTCAAAATTTCTGCTACCGGTTCTCCAGAACCTGTCAGAACCTGCTGGATTTCACCCTTGGTTGACACTCTGAAATAAACTGAAGAAGTCCAGCCTGCTTTCCGCTTGAGTTAGAGGGCCTTTTCCGTTCCAATATAATGTTTACCTTATTTTTATCTTAACGGGCAATGAGTGTTCGCAAAGTGATGAAGCCTGATAACATACGTTCTCTAAATAAATAGGCCCTTATTTTAAAAAAGCTGGCCACATCCTTCTAGATCCTATTTCAAGTGATCTGGAAAGGACACCGTGTCCTGGTTGGACTTCTTCCGGTTTAAAGATTAACATGATGTCAGGCATCTTCAAGGAAATGTGGACAGGGACTTCATGCTCCAGATGGGAGTTTTTTATCCAGCTGAAGTAGTTATGGGCTTCTGGAATCCTCAACAATAAGAATAGCACTAGCACCTAGATTTATTTATAAGTCACTTGTAGTGTTTTAGAGGGATGCGGTGGCTCAGTGGCTAAGACACTGTGCTTGTCGATCGAAAGGTCGGCAGTTCGGCAGTTCGAATCCCTAGTGTCGCGTAATGGGGTGAGCTCCTGTTCCTTGTCCCACCTTCTGCCAACCTAGCAGTTCGAAAGCACTTAAAAAATACAAGTAGAAAAATAGGGACCACCTTTGGTGGGAAGGTAACAGCCTTCCATGCACCTTTGTCATGCCGCCCACATGACCACGGAGACGTCTTCGGACAGCGCTGCATTTCAGCTTTGAAACGGAGATGAGCACTGCCCCCTAGAGTCGGGAACAACTAGCACATATATTCGAAGGGAACCTATACCTTCACTATAGTATTTTACAGCACTCTCTGGGCAGTTATGTCAGCATATTGCCCCCAAACAATCTGGGTCCTCATTTTACCTCAGAAAGATGGAAGACTGAGTCAACCTTGAACCGGTCAGGATCAAACTCCAGGATGTGGGCAGAGTTTGCTTGCAATTCTGTATTCTAACCATTTCATCACCCCAAGGAGATTTAACTGAGTTCCTTGGTAGCTAAGTAGGGTTAAATATGGTGTGGAAACTGGACCACAGGAAGGAAAAAGGAGAAGTGTGGAGAAGAGTTTATTGAGATGGGCAGAAGCCCCAATTCTCTCAAAATAACACCTCAAGTGTCACAATGTCACCAAGGCAATGTTGCAATTTTGTTTTTGTCAACCTAGATTTCAAGTTCAGACTGTTCATATCGCCGGAGGAAAAATGGAGTCAACAAGCAACCTCTAACCCTGTTTTTGTTTTGTTTAAGTAAGTTGACGGGGAATATTTCACATCACCAAGAAAAGAGGAACTTAGAAACACCCATCTAAAGGACGAATTGAAGAGAAACAGCCCCCCAAAAAATAACAATTTGGTGAACAGGTGGAACTTAACCACCTCACACCTCCAACAGAGAGTTTTGACACTTTCATTTCATTTTGATTTAGCATCCATTTTCTTGTGAACTACTTTGTCACTAATATATAGAAGCCAGCCGGATCAATAATTTGCAAATAGATTTAGTCGTTTAAATTTTGGGGGGGTGAGGGCCTGTTTTGCATGGGGTGAGAACGAATGTCATAATAATGCATTAATCAGTATTCAACCAGGGAGGATAAATGTGTATAAATGTTGTCCTTTTTTTAATGCATCTTTTTTCTTTTTTTAAAATGCTTTGATGGTTTTGTGAGTTTTTGTGGGGTTTGTCTCTTTTTATTTGGATTTTTGGGGAGTTTTGTAAATTTTTTTTGCATTTTAACTTTGTCTTAAATAAAATAAAAAATACATGGAAAAAATAACCTTACACCTCCAGCACGGTGCCCTACTTTTTAGTTCCTAGATTAGATAGACTAGACGACCTCAAAGGTCCCTTCCAACTCTGTTATTCTGTTTCCTGGAGCTCTCACATCTTCCACACGCGGCCATCACCCTCGATGCTAGTTAGCTCAGCAAAGAGCTAACCACCGACCAGTACGCTCCCACAGAGAGAGGCTTCTCAGGGTGCCGTTGGCCAAACAGTGTCGACTGGTGGCCCCCAGGGGGAGAGCCTTCTCTGTGGGAGCACCCACCATCTGGAACGAGCTCCGCTCGGAGATACGGAGGATCCCGGATCTGTGCACTTTTCGTCCTGCTCTTAAAACATTTTTGTTCCAGCAGGCTGGCCTGGCCTAACGCTCCCTTTTAAATTTGTAAATTTTAAATTATTTTCATCTGTTTTATAAATTGGGTGTTTTTAAATTTGTTCTTGGGCCAAAACGTTTAATATTTTTAATGGGTTTTTTAATGTTTGTATTGTCTGTATTTTATCTTGGCTGTTCACCGCCCTGAGTCCTTCGGGAGTAGGGCGGTATACAAATTTGATTAAACTAAACTTAACTAAACTAAAAAGACGTTCTACGCGCCTTCCTAACTTTGGACATACAGTCTCTTCGGCCCTCGCAACTCCCAAGGGCATTTGAGCATGCTAAACATTCTGAGAAGATCACATTTCCTCCTGCTGAAAGGGCAGCAACTCAGCCTTCCATTCTGATCAACATTCCTCCATGGAGAACATTGGCTTCCAAACTGGACTTGCCTCTTGGCTTCTAGCATGCTCAGAGCAAAAAAAAAGAAAGGAAGAAAGAAAGAAATCAAGGACAAATAGCCAGAACCACACTTAGCAAAATGAGCATGGCGAGTGAGAGGGGGTCAGGAAGACACAACAGCTAATCCGTGGGAAGTAATTTTTAAAGCAAGCATAGTCAGATACTTTTTAGGACTGCATTTGTGAACTTTGGCAACTTTAAAATGACGAGAGTTTCAATGGAAGGGACTATTTGTAGCTCAGGTTTGAACGGTGCTCTCTCTGAGCTTGTTTTCTTGCAGATGTTTTATTATCAAACAAGGTAACATCATCAGGGCTAGTAGAGAGTGGTGGGGTTTGCTCTCGTTTTATATTCTATAACGGCAAGTTATAGTTTAATTGTGGCATTTTATACATTAAAGGTAAAAGTAAAGGTTCCCCTCGCACATATATGCTAGTCGTCCCCGACTCTTAGAGGGTGGTGCTCATCTCTGTTTCAAAGCCAAAGAGCCAGCGCTGTCCGAAGACATCTCCATGGTCATATGGCTGGCATGACTCAATGCAAAAGGAGCATGGAATGCTGTTACCTTCCCACCAAAGGTGGTCCCTATTTTTCTACTTGCATTTATTACGTGCTTTCGAACTGCTAGGTTGACAGAAGCTGGGACAAGTAATGGGAGCTCACCCCATTATGCGGCACTAGGGATTCGAACCGCTGAACTGCCGACCTTTTGATCGACAAGTTCAGTGTGTTAGCCACTGAGCCATCGCATCTCTTTTATACATTTAGGGGCATCAAATCAGAGGAAACCTCACTCCCTATGAAATTATTAACTCATTAGGAGTAAAACACCTGGAAGAAAACAATCTGGCTGAGAGCACGAAGGACCCTAACTGTCTGAAGTTCAACTCAACTCTCATGACTGCCTGGGGAATTCTGGGCATTGAAAGCCATGCATCTTGGTTATGAGAAGGTTGAGATTTAGGAACTCGGACTGCAGGATGTCTTTAGTCCTCCTCACATGCAAATCAACATTTTCCAAACTGAGCTGCCATTTTCACCCCGCCCATTGCTCATTTTAAGAAGCCCAAAGCAGAACATGTAGACCATTCAATTTTGGCGCGTCGTGGTTGGGATGGAGATGGGGTCCTTGGTTTAAGCATCCAGCTGGCCACTTATGAGAGACCAAACCCCGATTTCAATATTCGGAGCCCTGTGTGACTCTGACCCATGATGGTTTATCCCGCAAACCATGTTTAAATGAACTACGGCTGAGTGTAATAATGCAAGAGCCCCACCTGGCAGCTGCAAGGCCTAAACATCTGGGCCAACCCATAAAAGTTCATTTTGACAGCCGCAACCTCTCCTTAGCAAAAGACAACCTAACAACCAACCATCACTTCCCTAATTTTTCACAAGCTGCAAGCTTTCCAAGGTATTTGGAGACAATTTGAAGCCAAATGTGGATTCTGGGCATGGTAGTCCCTGAACAGCTGGGGGAAGACAGACTTCCTTGAATCCCGCTTGTGGATTCTGGGCATGGTAGTCCGTGCACAGCTGGGGGAAGGCAGGCCTAATTGAACCCTGTTTGTGGATTCTGGGCATGGTAGTCCCTGCACAGCTGGGGGAAGGCAGGCCTAATTGAACCCCGTTTATGGATTCTGGGCATGGTAGTCCCTGCACAGCTGGGGGAAGACAGACTTCCTTGAACCCCGCTTGTGGATTCTGGGCATGGTAGTCCCTACACAGCTGGGGGATGACAGGCCCCCCTTGAATCCCTCTTGAGGTTCTGCTGCTGGAGTCAAGTTGAGGAGCCAAGTTTTGGGATGGGGAGGGGAGGGGAAGGAAGAGCTGTCCCTAACTCACCTGATGAGGGGTCCCAGGAGCACCAGGTGCATGAAAAGGATGAAGGGCTTGTCGCTGGTCAAGTCCCGGTTGACGAAGATGAGGGTCAGCTGGACCATGACGGAGGAGATGAGCATCAAGAGCAGAGTCAGGGTCATCCAGAACTGATCGTTGGAGCGGCTGTAGGAGACGGTCACCACGCAGGCCGAGGCCAGCTCCCCGCAATACAGGAGGGTGGTGAAGATGATGCCCAGCGGCGGGTTGGTCCTAGTCACCGCCTGGGAGGCCACCCTGCGCAAAAGCTTGCGGGGACGGTTTGGGGTCCTTCCACCAAAGATGTGATCGGAGCATTCTTCCACCGAAGAGTCCGCCACCGTCATTCTTCCACGGCCCATTCCTCTGGCAGATGCTCCAACCCCGGGGTGGTTCCCTCCAAATCTCCCCCCCACACACACAAAAAAGAAACAACAACCCGGCAAAGGAGCCTCTGGCTGGAACTGGGAGACCACCTCCCCCTCCCCCCCCCACTCTTCTAGACCCACCTGCCTTGCCAATGGAACTGTAGCTCTCCTCCAACTTTTCCCTTCAGCCACTTTTCAAAGGGGGATCCAGACAGCTGATTGGGAAACCGCCGGCCTGCCCAACGAAGCGGCCCAACGAAGCGGAGACGCCGGCAAGCTGGAGCTTTCCAAATGCGCCCATTTCACAGGAGGAGGAAGAGGAAGACTGAGTCCGCGGTTAAATCCCGAGAGCTGCTCAACCAGGCTGGAAGCCAGACGAGCGTCCCCGGGGCAGGTTCTGGGTGGGGAAATCCACGGAAGCCGGCTTCTCGCAAGCCCACACGTGGGAAACCCGCCCCGCTCGCTTCCCCCGCGTCTCGCGGCTTCGGAACCGAGACTCTGAGCCCGCGGGCGCCTCCTTGGCGGCCCTCGCGGGGTGGAAGGGGACTCCTTAGCTGCTCGCTGCTTGCGAGCGGAGCTCGGACGGGCACGCACTCCTCCGTCCGCCCGCCCGCCCCGCTCTGTTGCTCCGGAGCTGGGAAAACAGGTGTGTCTGCTCCGGCTCTGGGAGGCGGGCCCCGGGTCCTAGAGCACGCCCTGCTTTTTGGAGCGCCAGCGACTCCCTGCTTCCAGTGGCGGGGAATCCCTCGGTCCCGCTGCTCCCGGAACCGGGCTGGAACAGGCGTCAGGACTTTTCAAGTGGGCTGAGGTTTCATCGGACCGTAATAGGCGCTGGACGTGAGTCTGCAAAAAAGAAAGGAAGGAAGGAAGGAAGGAAGGAAGGAAGGAAGGAAGGAAGGAAGGAAGGAAGGAAAAGAAAGGGAGGGAAGGAAGGAAGAAAGGAAGGAAGGAAAAGAAAGGAGGGAGGGAGGGAAGGAAGGAAGGAAGGAAGGAAGGAAGGAAGGAGAGAGAGAGAGAGAGAGAGAGAACCTAAACAAGGGATTTCAGAATGAGACTGAAAAGACCTTTATCTCCTTTGCCCCAGATTAAAAATTCCTCTGCCATGAATTAGCAGAGACTTGTATAAATGCTTTCCAGCCCTCTCTCAACGGTTGACAGAGTCAGCATGTTGCCCCTATCCCCAAACAATCTGGGTCAATATTAGCATCATTGGACAGAGGCCATCCTCCAGGCTAAATCCATAGATTTAAGGCGGGGTGATGCTTGGGGCTTGCATTAAAATCCAGGGGTTTTAAAGCAGTGGTGAAATCCAAATTTTTTTACTACCGGTCAATATTAGCATCATTGGACAGAGGCCATCTTCCAGGTTAAATCTGTAGATTTAGGGGGGGGTGATGCTTGGGGCTTGCATTAAAATCCAGGGGTTTTAAAGCAGTAGTGAATTTTTTTTATGACCGGTTCTGTGGGTGTGGCTTGGTGGGTGTGACAGGATACTGCAAAATCTCCATTCCCACCCCATTCCAGGGGAAGGATACTGCAAAATCTCCATTCTCCACCCCACTCTGGGGCCAGCCAGAGATGGTATTTGCCGGTTCTCCGAAATACTCAAAATTTCCACTGCCAGTTCTCCAGAACCTGTCAGAACCTGCTGGATTTCAGCCATTTTAAAGGTTTTGCTTATGTTTTCCTGGCATGCATTGATGCAACAGCAATTCGGAGCCTGCTAGCATGAAAACGCACAGACAATTAAACAAGAGCATATGTACATAACAGAAGAGATTGGCAACAGATTTGTCAACAAACATCACGTTTATCCCAGGAGGGCCTAGTTAACCTTTAGGTATCCTCTGGAGTCCAAATTCCCAGAAGTAATTGGAATAAGGAGTTCCATGCCAGCCATTGCCACCTTTCCGATATTTCCTATCTTTGAATCTCGGATACACTTCTCGCTAATCGTGTGACAAATCGCACAAATCAAAGAGAGGCAGCAAAAGCATGAGGCGGGGTGGAGGGGAGTGAATTCAAAAACCAGAGGGTTAGGGTTGCCATAATATTTTCCACCGTCCATAAGGATGCGAAACTGAAACTCTTGCCAGTTTGTTTGTTTATTCTCCACGAGCCAAAGACAGTTCAACAGAAGCGGCCTCTGTCTGATCATAGGGCAGCAAATCCACTTCCTTATGACAGGTTGTGATGATTAAACCGCCTAATCAAAATCTTTTCCATCTCGTCCCAGCCGGTTTTCCAGAGTGAATCAACTTGTTCCAGAAAATCCAATAAAGAAGCTTGAGGGCAGGCTGTCACATTTTGACCGAAGTCCAGATTGTGAGGAGTGTGGAGGACTTTTTAATGCAGTGTACGTTCTACTTAATAAAGCCATATTAAATATCTCATCCCTAAAGTTGCACGCACCTATAATGTTGTGCTAAGGAGAAATTCCTCTGCTTATATCTTATACCTTATTTATTTGGCCAAGTGTAGTTAAACCAGGGGTCAGCAACCTATGACTCTGGAGCCGCATGTGGCTCTTTCACCCCTCTGCTGCGGCTCCCTGTCACTCAAAATATGCATCACAACTGCCAATGTGTGACACGCACTGGCATGCAATTTACCGAGCTTTTCAACTCCCGGTAGGCCAACCATGGATAAATCCAAGAAAAGAAAAGTTTCCGACAAAAATAGAACTTTTAATTCAACTACATGTGCTAGTTTTGTAGCTGCTCAAGAAATAGGCAGGCACGGGAAGGGTTTTGTGGCTCCCGGTGTTTTCTTTTCTGTGGGAAATGGATCCAAATGGCTCTTTGAGTGTTTAAGGTTGCAGACCCCTGGGTTAGACGCACAAGGAATTTGTCTCAGAAGCACTGTGTCCTTGCAAAACAACAGAAAATAATAATACTAAAAATGCTAACAACAACAACAATAATAGGACTTCAGAATTCAGGCAGACAGGAACCTGCCATATAATACCCTGGACTTAACAGCTGTCGATAAGAAAGACAAAAAACTCTGGGTAGTGAATGTGGCAGGGCCTGGAGACAGCAGATAGAAGAGGCAAGGACTGGAGAAGATAACAAAATACAAAAACCTACAAATAGAAATAGAATGACTATGGTAAAGGCAAGCAAGGATAGTACCAATAATAATAGGTGCCTTGGGTGCAATCCCAAAGCAACCAGAGCATCACTTGAACACAATTGGCATTGACAAATTTGCCATCAGTCAATTGCAGAAGGCAGGTTCACTGGGAACAGCTTCCATCCTGCAATGATATCCGTAACACTGTCAGACATTCAGATCTGCCTATCCCAAGTCCTTGGTAAGGAGTCGATAGGTAGACGAAAAATGCCAACCCAATCTGGCTGTGGAAATAATAATAACAACAACAACAGCCAATAAAGGGGTGAAGTAAAAAATAATAAAAGGGATAAATAGCACTAGAGCCGCACCCTATGAGTTAATATACATGCACACTAGACAAAAAACTTAAGTCACTGTATTGTGTCAGCTGTGAAAATTAAGCGTTCAGCAGAGTAGGGGCATGGGGAAAAAAAACCGTCCCTGTGTTTAGTTGATTTATAGCACCTTATTGCACCATCGCAAAGAGAAGGAGTTAAAACAAATCATTTTAAAATATTCAAAGCTAGCGCCTGTCTGAAAAACACAGGCAAAGAAAAAGATTAGCCTGGAATTCTGAAATAAGACAAGATGTGTTTTTGCGTGCGTGTGTCTGTGCACACGCATGTCCGTGTGTACGATAGGTCAGGCTGGGCCTGCAAACTCGAGAAATGAGAATGGACTCTGTACAAACGAAACAAGGAAGCCGACAAGCCAGGTGATTTGGAATCAGGCCAAGTAGGGAGACAATCCCATAAGAGAATTTGAGATCTTCCTTTTGGAAAAGCTGGAGAACAGATAACGTGCCTTGGAAAAAGAGAAGGATGAAGATGGGGTAGAATCAGTGGTGAAATTCAACTTTTTTTACTACCGGTTCTGTGGGCATGGCATGGCGTGGCTTGGTGGGCATGGCAGGGGAAGGATACTGCAAAATCCCCATACCACCCCACTCTGGGTCCAGCCAGAGGTGGTATTTGCCGGTTCTCCGAACTACTCAAAATTTCCGCTACAGGTTCTCCAAACTACTCAAAATTTCCACTATCGGTTCTCCGAACTACTCAAAATTTCCCCTACCGGTTCTCCGAACTACCCAAAATTTCTGCTACCGGTTCTCCGAATTACTCAAAATTTCTGCTACCAGTTCTCCAAACTACTCAAAATTTCTGCTACCAGTTCTCTGAACTACTCAAAATTTCCACTATCGGTTCTCTGAACTACTCAAAATTTTCCCTACCGTTTCTCCGAACTACTCAAAATTTTCCCTACCGGTTCTCTGAACTACTCAAAATTTCCGCTACCAGTTCTCTGAACTACTCAAAATTTCCGCTACCAGTTCTCCAGAACCTGTCAGAACCTGCTGAATTTCACCCCTGGGTAGAATGGATGGTATAGATCAGGGGTGTCAAATTCAGGGTCATATCCGGCCCTCGAGGTGTTTCCAGAGACCAGCCAAAGGATCAGTCCGTGGTGCCTCTGCCAGCAAAAATGGAGCTCAGGAGGACTCTGCGTGCTCACACACATACACACAGAGGCTCTGTTTTTGCTGGCAGAGGGCTAGCAAAACAAACTAAAAACAACAAAAAAAGGAAGAAATGTTTCCCCTTTTGCATTTGCGCATGAAAGAAGGGACAGGAAAGGAGAAAGGGAAGGAGGAAAGATGAAGAAAAAGAAGGGAAGATGGGAAGAGAGCAAGGAAGGAAAAATAAGGAAGGAGGGGAAGGTAAAGAAGGAAGGAAGGAAGGAAGGAAGGAGATTATAATGAGAGTGAGGGAGAGTGTGAGGGAAATCCTGCCTTAGAACTTGGCCACAATAGGTGCCCCCCCCGACACGAGTGACATCGAGGTAGCCACGCCCACACCAGCCACGCCCACACCGCCCCCCCAAGATCAAACATAACCCTAATGGGGCTCTCAATGAAATTGAGTTTTGACACCCATGGTAAAGAGCAAGATTGGGCAACTAGCAAGTTTCTTGATCCCAAACCAGCCTCCTTGATTAACATCCAGCATTGGGGCATTGCACATTTGAACACAGAAAGGTGTGCCCTGAACATAACACATGGGTGTTACTCCTTCTATGGTGCCTGGCTGGAGTTTCGCTAGGACCGTGAAGGAAGCTGTGCTCCGGGGGGAGGGAATGTTGCCCGTGAAACATGCGGAGAGACACGTCACAATTCTCCATTCCAAATATAGCCATGAACTGAAGACAGCTGGGTGCCCTGGAGCCTGCTGAGCATTGGGGGAGCTTTGCAATCGGTTTCAAGCCTGCCTGCAACAGTTGGACTAAGTAAATAAGTGAATAAATAAATAAGTAGAGCCATTTCGGTTTAGTGGTTGAGGCATTTAGGCTAGAAATCAGGAGACTCTGATTCTTGTCCTGCCTTAGCTCTAAAAGCCGGCTGGGTGACTTTGGGTCAGTCACTCGGAAACGATGAGTTCTAATCCTGCTTTAGGCATGAAAGCTGGCTGAGTGACTTTGACCTAATCAGTAAGTTCCAGTCCTATTTTAGGCATGAAAGCTACCTGGCTGGCTTTGGGCCAATCACCAGGAGACTGTGAGTTCCAGTCCTACCTTAGGCATGAAAGCTACCTGGCTGATTTTGGGCCAATCACCAGGAGACTGTGAGTTCTAGTTCTGCCTTAGGCATGAAAACTGGCTGGATGACTTTGGCACAATCACCAGGAGACTGTGAGTTCTAGTTCTGCCTTAGGCATGAAAACTGGCTGGATGACTTTGGCACAATCACCAGGAGACGGTGAGTTCCAGTCCTACCTTAGGCATGAAAGCTACCTGGCTGACTTTGGGCCAATCACCAGGAGACTGTGAGTTCTAGTCCTGCCTTAAGCATGAAAACTGGCTGGGTGACTTTGGCACAATCACCAGCAGATGGTGAGTTCCAGTCCTACTTTAGGCATGAAAGCTGGCTGGGTGACAAATGGAGTTGCTGCTTATTAAAGCAATTCAAAAGAGATTATAATCATGGAGGAAAAATGGAATGGAGACCAAACGCAGGGGGGAGGGGAAATCATAATTAAAGACTGCATCTCTCAAGCTTCTTTTGATTGTTGTTTGAGCTCTTGAGTGCTATAATAGCTGGCTGGAGAATTCTGAACGTTGAAATCCAGATGTCTTAAAGTTCTCAAGGTTAAGAAATAATGATTTTAGAGACTTTGGGTGGGCTCCTTGACTTCAAATTTGTAATTTTAAAGGTAAATTAAAGGGGGAAAATTCATCGAATTTGTATCAGGAATGCAAATTTATCTAACGCTGCACGTTTCAATTAACAGCTTCCGCAAAGCTTAAACTTCACCTGAAATGTGCCCTCTCTAGCTTTTGCGATGCAGCTCACACTTCATATTTCCCTGCGTTTGATCTCTTTCATTTTTCCCTCCACGGTTACGATCTCTTTTGAACTGTTTTTTCTAAGCAGTCACCCCTTTTGATCTGCCAAACGGGCATTTTGGGTGTCGGGCCAAGAAAATTCGGCTGGTTACTGTTGATTAAACAGTTCAGGGAGCCAGCCTGCTGTGTTTTCAAAATAGCAACCCCGTGACTGGGCAGACAGGGGGGTGAGTCAAAAATGAAACCTCTTCCTTGGGAGAGAAAAAAGATGATTTCAAAGCACTATAATACCTTCGCAGAGCAGATCCCAGCCAATAAAGTGACTGGGGCATTGCATCACCTCTCCCTCAATTGCACTCACCCTGTGCTGACAGAAACCAAGATATCCGGATTATCGAAAAGGCCAAGCTAACGATTAACTCAACCAGAAGATCCTGCCTGCAGATTTCTCCTTTCAATACCGGTTTTCCCAATTAGCTGCTTTTCCTTCTTCAGCAACAGGCAGCGTTGGGTTTGCAAGGAAAGGAAAACCAGCAATTCCTCTTCAATCAAACACATTTTGATTTTTTTTTTTTAAAAAAAAGGCATAAACCACCATGAGTTGCAGCTCACCTCATCCGATGCAAAAGGGATGCAGGATTTAAACCAAGACGAAGCAGAAGGAGAAGCTTAGGCCTAGAATAACATGAATTCTTCTGGGGGGCGGGGGGGGGAATATTCCCAGATGCTTCCTAGATTTTTTTTTTTAAAAAAAAACCATCCTGATGAACGGAGCTCTTTGCCTGCAGTGTCTTTTGAGCTTAAATTCAATTCATTTCCTCAACTGAAGCAGACAGTTATCTTAAATGGCCAGATCTGGCCAGTTTGAAGAGTGGAAGACAAGCAGCTGAGACAAACAACACTTTCAAAGAGATAACATTTCAGTCCTAGAACGAGTCACACATTCAGCGTGATGGGAAACCTTCATCTGTGGAACATCGATTTCTTATCGCTGCTGTTTTCAGTGGGGTTTTTTTTGAAGTTTTGACATTTGGTACTCTTTGAGCTTGGCTGTTTACCTGCAGATGTTTAATGAACAACCTAGGCAACACCTTGATTGCTCATTAATAGTATTAGGTAATGAAATGGCAAATAAAATAAAATGTCTACAAGAAAACCAGCAACACAGACAGCATCCAGGACTTATGGTTGAGCCCTGAGCTACAGATATTTCCTTCTATTTAACATGTGCATTGTTAGAAGGTTCCTTTGAATCATTTTTTGAGTCCTGGATGAATCTCTGCAGTTTTCTTGGCAAGCAGTGGCTTGCCATTGCCTTCTTGCTAGGGCTGAAAGAGAAGGGTTGGCCCAGTGGTGAAACCCACATTTTTTTACTATTGGTTCTGTGGGCATGGATGGATTGATGGGCGTGGTCTGGTTTGGTGGGCGTGGTTTGGTGGGCATTGCAGAGGAAGGATACTGCAAAATCCCCATTCCCTCCCCACTCTGGGCCAGCCAGAGGTGGTATTTGACGGTTCTCTGAACTGCTCAAAATTTCCGCTACCGGTTCTCCAGAACTTGCTGAATAGCACCCATGTACTAGAATTCACAGACTCCTGCTTTTTAGCCGGATGCCTTAACCACTACATTAACTGGCTCTCTAATATATCTATACATTCAGGAAGTTGCACATTTCCTGCAGTTTGGCTGATTAAATTTCACCAGGCTCAAGGTTGACTCAGCCTTCCATCCTTCCGAGGTGGGTAAAATGTGGACCCAGATTGTTGGGGGCAACAGGCTGACTCTGTAAACTGCTTAGAGAGGGCTGTAAAGCACTGTGAAGTGATATATACCATATTTTTTAGAGTATAAGATGCACCTTTTTCCCCCTAAAAGGGGATAAATATTTAGGTGTGTCTTATACACTGAATGTAGCCCCATTCGCCCAATGGCTCCCACCCTTTGGCCTCTGCTTCCCAGCAGTTACCTCCTTGCAGCAAACAGCAAGAAGAAACAGCTTCTTTCAGCTTCAGCACAGCCTAATTAGCACAAGTTGATTGGATCGGCCTCCCAACTCTCAGCTGTTTTGCTCCCAGCTGTTTTGCGGGGGGCCTCTGCTGCTTGCTGCAAGGAGGTAAATTGCTGCAGCAGATTTTTTTCCCCCTTGTGCTAATCAAGCTATGTTAAAAACGAAAATGAAAGTAAAGCAGGCTGTTTGCTGTTTGCTGCAACGAGGCAAAATTGCTGGGAGGCAGATTTCTTTTTCTTGTTTTCCTCACCAAAATAGGTAGGTGCATCTTATAGTCCGGTGAATCTTATACTCCGAAAAATATGGTAAGTCTAAGTGCTAGTGCTACTAACAGTTAAGATGAATTGGCACCAGATAATAGTTGACAGACTTCAAGCAGGGATGAACTAGGTCTCGTACGGCAGCAGTCCCCAAACTTTGTGGCTTGGCAGCCCAGCTGGTGGGGCAAGAGAGGGGAACTGGGCTGTGCAAGTCACAGATCAGCACGTGTGTGCACACACATCCATTGTGTGTGGGGGGGCTGGCACACATACGTGCAGCTCAGAGATGGTATTCAGTAGGTTCTAACCAGTTCTGGAGAACCAGTAGCAGAAATTTTGAGTAGTTCAGAGAACTGGTAAATACCACCTCTGACGGGCCCTGCCCCCATCTAGTCTCCGCCTCCCAAGTCCCAACTGATCGGGAGGAAATGGGGAGTTTACAGCATCCTTCCCCTGCCACACCCACCAAGCCATGCCATGCCCACCAAGCCACGTCCACAGAACTGGTAGTAAAAAAATTTGAACCCCACCACTGGTGCAGCTCCATTTGCGTGAGTGGTGGGCCAACATGCATTTGTGCAAGGGCCCGCCAGCCCACTACTCATGTAAACTGAGCTGTGCATGTGCCCACATGGATGCTCTGGACTTGCATGGCCCAATTCTGAATAGGCCACAACTTGGTAGTGGGTCACAGCCTGGGGGTGGGAGACCACTGTCTTACGGGACCCAAATGATGATGCAAGTAGGCAATTCATAGCTTTTTCTCCTGGTTTCCTGGCAGTGGGCAGAATGAGATCTTAGTAGAGGTGGGTTTCAGCAGGTTCTGACCTGTTCTGGAGAACCAGCAGTGGAAATTTTGAGTAGTCCGGAGAACCACTAAATACCATCTCTGACTGGCCCCACCTCCATCTATTCTCTGCCTCCCAAGTCCCAGCTGATCGGGAGGAAACGGGGATATTGCAGTATCCTTCCCCTGGAGTGGAGAGGGAATGGGGATTTTGCAGTATCTTTCCCCTAGAGTGGGGAGGGAATGGGGATTTTACAGTATCCTTCCCCTGCCATGCCCACCAAGCCATGCCCACCAAGCCAAGCCACGCCCAGCAAGCCATGCCCACAGAAAGGGTAGTAAAAAAGTTTGAATCCCACCACTACAGTCTGAGGGCCTTCTTTTAAAAGCTAGGTTAAATTCAGATTAGAGCACATGCTCGATTTCTCATGTGTTTCCTTGCCTCAAAATGGCACAAAGCGGCATGCCCACTAATGGCCACCATAACTCCTGGACGCCTCTATAAAGAAACTTCTTTTTTCTACAACCTCTTCGGCCGAAAAAATGCTTTTAAAAGTTTTTTTAAAAAAGCCTCTGATGATCGCGCAGCTCAACTGGGATTGTCAGAGGCTTTTAAAAGCATTTTTTTCTGCAACCTCTTCAGCCGAAAAGATGCTTTTAAAAGTTAAAAAATAAAAAAAAAAGTTGGCCACGCCCACCCAGTCACATTACCCCACCACCACCAAGCCACGCCCACAGAACCTTTCTCTCTTGGGAAGGGATGTACCTTTCAGGTGATCTGATAGAAATCTTCTCTTTCGTTTTTGAACTTGCTGAGAACCTGGGACAGGAGCTGGTGATGGGAATGTTTGTCACCCTCCACTTGTTTTCTTTCCAGTCGGAAGTGAGGAGGAAAACCGCAGACTAACGTTGGAGGCAGAGGTGAAGTTTTGAGTAGGGATTGTGGCATGTGATTGCAAGGTGCTCCTTCAGAATCCTCCCTGTCTTCACCAAATGGCTTTTTTCCCCCCCCTTTCTCAAAGAGAATCTGTAGAATTTCTCATCTGGGCTTGGGAACAGGCAGCATCTATTGTCAAGCAGCGGAATAAATTCCACTACAAAGAGCCTCTCCAGGCAACGGTTTCTATGGAAACCCGGAACTTGTCCTGCATCACCAAAAAGCAAGGAGGAAAGACCGAAGAGAAGGTCTCCAAAGGCCTCGGACCGAATCTGTCGCTGAAGGAATTCACAATACGTTTGACAATATATCTCAGGACCCCAGAGGCTTTAGAGAGCCTGTGAGGAAAGAGACAAGATGCAGAAACAGAATCTGGGCAAGTAGGACCATGTCATAGCCCAGCAACCATCCTTCTCAAGATAGTCCGTGCCTTGTTATTCTTTTTAATATCTCTGTGTGTGTTGAGCCTATTATAATAACCAGGGCTGCTGGGGGTTCGCAGGGGTTCGGGAGAACCTCTAGCTAAGATTCTGTGCAGTTCAGAGAACCTCCAAATCCCACTCCTGGCTGGCCCTGCCCACCCTCCCACTCCCAGGAGTCCCCACACGGCCCGTTTTGGGTGCGCGCGGAGGCTCGGGCCCGTTTCTGGCCTCCAGAGGGCCCCCAGAGCCTGGGGAGGCTGTTTTCGCCCTCCCGGATGCTCAAAGAGACCTCTGGAGTCCGGGGAGGACAAAAACACCCCGTCCCCCAGGCCATGGTACAGGAGGATGACTAGACCACGCCCACCATGGCCACGCCCACCCAGCAACCGGGCAGAGGACCCCTTGCTAAAATTTTTGAACCCCATCCCTGACAATAACACTTCACTGATCTCCAAGTTAATTTTGCTGAGCAGCTGCGAATTCCATTTTATTCCAGTATGAAACTTTTTTTAAAAAAAAAATCCTGATTAAGAATCTTTCTCTCTTTCTCCCTCTTTCTCTTTCTCTCTCTCTCTCTCTCTCTTTCTCTCTTTCTCTCCCTCTCTTTCTCTTTCTCTTTCTCTTTCTCTCTCTCCTCCCCCCCTCTCTTTCTCTCTCTCTCACTCTCTCCTTTAATATAGAAAGTTGAAGCATTGTAAACTATTAAGGGGGAGGGGAGAGAGGAAGCTGTATTACCACTTGCATCCTTCTAATTTTTTTAAATTTTTATATACTGTTTTCTATTTTAACATTGTCTGGTACATCAGCCAGAGTCCCAGAAGAAAATTGGACTGTTCAAAAATGTCAAAAATAAATAAATAAACAAAACAACAGAGGGCGTCAGTGGAGCGATCAGCTTGACTTACAAAAATCCAGATGTCCACTAGCTGGCAGCCCAGCAATACAGAAAACTGGACTGAATTTTATAGCGGAGGATTTGGATCTAATGTTGCTGGATTCTGACTGCAGTTTAAATTGGAAGCGAGAGTGCCAGCATTTGTGGGATTTTCCCCAAAGTTTATTGCTCCTGGAGCGGATTACAACCAGGTACTTATGGAAACTCCCGAACTGTGCTAACAACCTAGCACGCTCCTCTGGAAAAAAGTCAGAGCCTGATGCAAACCCAGCCTGTAAGCCTAAATAAGGGTTGCAAGCAAAGAGGTTTTACTAATCATCTTAAGAGCATCTTAAATTTATGGATAGACTTGAGCTCAGCCAAGTGGAATACAGTCCATGTAGGGCCTTGATGCCTGATGGAAGAAAAGACAGCCCAGCCTCTGGCATGAAAGCAAGATCCTTTGCAATTCTCACAATCCTTTACCAGTGGCTAGTAGCGCTCTGGTTTGGGAATTAAAGGCCTGCCACTCCTTAACCTGTTAACTTTTAAAACAAGAAACAACATAAATCTTGGGCAATGCATATTTAAGGGTAAGAGTTTGCCTTTGCAAAAAGACTGATTCCAGCTTGGGGAGTTGTTTCTGAACAAAATGCTGGTGCTTCCCCCAATTTTTTTCTGAATAATTCTGAAATAGAATTCATGGAGCTGCCAAGATACCTGACTAGAACTCCATTTAATTTATTTCCACCTGGATTTTTTGACAATATAGATTTTGATTAACTGAGTTTGTAGGGACCTTGTAGGTCGTTTAGTCCAGCCCCCTACCCTACACCATTCCTGACAGTCTCTTCTTGAAAGCTTCCACTGAAGAAGCTCCCACAACTTCCAGAAGAAACCTCTGTTCCGCTGGTTGATTGTTCTCACTGTCAGAAAATTTCTCCTTATTTCCAGGCTGAATCTCTCCTTGATCAGTTTTCACCCATTATTCCTTGTCTGGCCTTCAGGTGCTTTGGAAAATAGCTTGACCCCCTCCTCTCCGTGGTAGCCCCTCAAATATTGGAACACTATGGACAGATAACCTAATCAAAGTCTAGCATGGATTATTTTATTTTATTTATTTTTATTTTATAGTTTATTTTATTATTTTACTTTATTTTATTTTATTATCTATATTTTACTATTTATTTTTTACATTTGTAAACTACCCACCTTCCTCAAAGAGGGACTTGTCCCCCTGTATATGGCCCTAAAGAGCATATCTGTACAACTGCTATGGTCTTTCCTTTTCTATCTTCCTCTCCACCCCAACACTAAATATTGTGGCAGGAAGCAGAAGGCAGGTATCCCTTCCAATACGCTTGAATGAGCAGATCTATAATAAACGGCTGCGAATTGCAAAACCGCACAGTATAGTTACCCTGTAAGATAAAGCTGAACCACACAACAGAAAAGATTAGCCTTGTTCTGCAAGATTTGTTTAAATAGAAACTCTGTTTTCCTTCAGGGATAGGAAGATTAAAAATAAACATCAGAGATGGCCGTTTTTACAATGCGTTTGAAATAAGTTAACTCAAGTTAAGTTTTGGTAAACTATATTCAAACACTGTTTAACTTAGCTCTTCCTTCCTTGTTCTCTCATTTCCTCTTAATTTTAAGTTGCAGTAGAAATTCTGTGAGGTAGAAACTATGCATATACTGCATCACGATATACTGCTAACAATAAATAATGCCATTTGGAGTCTCTATAAGAAACCATCTCATTTTGAAGGCTTCCTATTTTACTTTTCTCTTGAGAAAGGAATCTTCTTCTCGTCTCTTTAAACCTACAAATAAAAATATCTGTGATCACTACTTCATCTGATTGTTCCATTTTTAAGGTGTTATGCTTTCCCCTTACAATTGTCACTCTAAATGTATATCCCATCTGTTGTGTGAGTCTCTCCCTGTCGGTTGTTATGTTATTTTTATATAGTAGTGTTGTATTTTCACATGGTTTTTACTGGTTGCAGTGCGTTTAACTAACAGCAATGCCAATTGCGTGTGGCGCAGAAAACCATTATTGGACTGGACTATAAAATGTCATGCACAACTGTAAAGGCACAGCTTTCAAATGCTTGGAAGTATATGTTGGTTTGGCTAAAGAGCTGGCAAAATCCTAAGAAAAAGTTATATGCTCTGTGATGGGATGCAGGCAGGGGTGAAATCCAGCAGGTTCTGACAGGTTCTGGAGAACCGGTAGAGGAAATTTTGAGCAGTTCGGGGAACCGGTAGCGGAAATTTTGAGCAGTTCGGGGAACTGGTAGCGGAAATTTTGAATAGTTCAGAGAACTGGCAAATACCACTTCTGACTGGCCCCAAAGTGGGATGGGAATGGGGATTTTGCAGTATCCTGCCCCTGCCATGCCCACCAAGCCACGCCCACCAAGCCGCACCACACCCACCAAGCCATGCCCACAGAACCAGTAGTAAAAAAAAATTGGATTTCACCACTGGATGCAGGAGAATTATCCTTTACAAGATAAGGGATGGTATTTTCAGCCAAAAAATTAGGCTTCGTTTGGTTTAATTTTTTTTTTAAAAAGCTTTAAAATGATTGCTATTATTTCAATCAACTAATCGCTAACTGGAACATTCTTAATTTTGAGGAGGTCTCTGTATATCTTTCCCGTCTTGATCTGATCGTGGCCTTCTAATTTATCTGCATGGACAGAGAACGGTTGCCAGGACAAGCAAAACTAAACCTTGGCTGTTTACGGAGCAATTTGTTCCGGTTTGTTCCTCTGCCATCCTCACCTGTCCTCTTTTTCAAGTCAAATTAACTCTCAGACAGGCCTGAATCCCAGAATAATCACTATAGAAACCCCAAATCCCTCTTGGGGCCATCTTTAATGTGAAAATGGTTCTGTCACATGTTGCTTTCCGCTAGAATGAAGATGTGGTGTGTAACGCGGAAAGACACAGGAGGATCCACTTCAACTATAAGCTTGCTATAATAAGCACAAAGACTTTCCAGCCATTAACAGATTTTTAACAGATTAACAGAGTTGGAAGGGACCTTGTAGGTCATCTAGTCCAACCCCCAATGCCAAAGCAGAAGACCCAACGCCATTTCTGACAAATGGCAGTCCAGTCTCTTCTCAAAAGCCTCCAGTGATGAAGTTCCCACAACTTCTGAAGGCAACTTCTGTTCCATTGGTTGATGGTTCTCACGGTCAGGAAATTTCTCCTTATTTCTAAGTGGAATCTCTCCTTGTTCAGTTTCCATCCATTATTTCTTGTCTGGCCTTGTCGGGTGCTTTGGAAAATAGCTTGAGCCCCTCCTCTCTGTGGAAGCCCCTCAAATATTGGAAGACTGCTATCATGTCTTCCTTGGTTACCATCTTCAAAGCGCTCCATGGCTTAGGACCAGGGTATCTTCGGGACTGCCTTCTGCCACAAACAGCCTCTCACCAACCAGTCCGCTCCCATAGAGAGGGGCTCCTCAGGGTGCCATCGGTCAAACAGTGTCGACTGGCGGCCCCAGGGGGAGAGCCTTCTCTGTGAGGGCACCTACCATCTGGAACGAGCTCCCCCCTGAGATAAGGAGCTTACATGACCTGGGTACTTTTCGCCGCGCCTTGAAAACATTTTTATTTGAACAAGCTGGGCTGGCTTAACCTCCTTTATTTTGGGTTTTTAAATTTTTATAATCATAATTGGATTTTTAAACTGTTGAGCCAAATTATTTAATTTGTTTTAATGATTTTTTAACTTTTGTATTTATTGTATCTTATTCTGGCTGTTCACCGCCCTGAGTCCTGTCTGGGAGTAGGGCGGTATATAAATTTAATAAATAATAATAATAATAATGTCTCCCCTGGTTCTTCTCTTCACTAGACTAGCCATGCCCAGTTCCTGCAACCGTTCATCGTATGTTTTAGCCTCCATCCCCTAATCATCCTGGTTGCTCTTCTCTGAACTCTTTCTAGAGTCTCAACATCTTTTTTATAGTGTGGTGACCAAAACTGGATACCGTATTCTAGGTGTGGTCTTATTCTAGGGCTTTATAGAATGGTATTAGTACCACATTAGGGGTGAGGGACAGGATTTCAGAGCTTATTGACCAATGACATTAGCCGTGGAGTGAGTAGATGCTCAAAGGTTTTGCATAGGACTCTAACAGGATCGTGGCTATCTTTTGAGCATTCTCTCCTCCATATTTTTTCCGACAATGTCCCCTGAGACAAATTGGGCTGGAATAGGGAGGTTGGCCCACACCATGAGCTTCCATGGATGATGGCAGTCTTAAACTGAAGTCCCAAAGGAGATTCTCCATCATCCAAGTCACAGTTGTCCCAAAGATGTTTTTTCAAAAGGCAACTGGATTTTGTTTCTCCTCGAAGACGTTTCGCTTCTTATCCAAGAAGCTTCTTCAGTTCTGACTTTCAATGTTCTCTCAGTGTTACCTATTTCTGCTTCCGTTGTCTATCTACCTATACCCGTGATGGTAAACTTATGGCACGCGTGCCACAGATGGCATGTGGAGCCATATCTTAGGGCATGCAAGCATTGCCCTAGCTCAGCTCCAGCGTGCATGTGCGTGCTGGCCAGCTGATTTTTGGGCTCACCGGAAGTCGGGAAATGGGCTGTTTCCGGCTTCCAGAGGGCCTCCGGGGGTGTGTGGGGAAGGCAGTTTTCGCCCTCCCCAGGCTCCAAGAAAGCCTCTGGAGCCTCTGGAGGGCAAAAAAATGGGCCTATTGGGCTCATCGTGCCATTGCATACCAAAAGTGGGGTGAGTGTGGGGTGGGGGGGGGTCACACATGCATTGAATTATGGGTGTGGGCATGTGCGCTGCCCCCGTTTTTGGCACACAACAGCAAAAAAGGTTAGCCATCACTGACCTATACCATTTTCCCCAAACCGCATAATATTCTGAATCCTCTTTTTCTTTTAATTCTAAAGTTAGTTTATTCATTTCGGCACATTCAAATATTTTTTGAATAATCAATCCCTCTGGTGGTAAGTTATGTTCTTTCCAATATTGAGCGGACGCCATTCTTGCTGCTGTTAGTATATGCAGGATCAGATATCTTTTCTTTTTTTTTTTAAATCAAATTTGGTTTTTAATATTCCCAGGAGAAATGTTTCCGGATTTAACTCAATTTGGCAATTTATTAAATCTTGTATCTGCAGTTTTCTAAAAAGGGCAGGGTTCAGCATTCTTCAAGTCAGAGTCGTCCTGAGACCATAGCTGTAAAAATGTTTATTTTGATTTACAGGTTAATTAGATTTATAGGGAAGGGATAACTGCAGGAAAGGCATCTCAGTGGTATTACTTCGCAGCGACAGCCCCTTCCGAGTACAGCAAAATGCAAACTCTGTTGACTGTAAAGTCAAGAGGGCTAAAAACAAAAAGGGAAGCTATTTTGGGAAGAAAATTGCAGGCAAGCAAGGCGGAAGACGTTATCTCATTCATTCCCCCCATCCGAATTGCATTCTCACTGCTACTTGTTTTGGATTTTTGCTAGCATGTCATCCTTAGAATCCGTGACAAATAATTTAATTTCTCATCTCATCCGTGCCTGGGAACAGCTCCTAGCATTCTATTGATTGGATGGTTAAAAAATGGATTTCTTTCTGCAAATTCATTTCCCATAGCAATAGCACTTAAACTTATACACCGCTTCACAGTGCTTTACAGCCCTCCCTAAGGGGTTGACAGAGTCAGCCTATGGCCCCCAACAATCTGGGTCCTCATTTTACAAACCTCAGAAGGTTGGAAAGCTGAGTCAACCTTGATCCGGTCAGGATCGAACTGCTGGCAGTTGGCAGAATTGTCCTGCAATACGGCATTCTAGCCAGGGGTGAAATTCAGCCAGTTCCTACCGGATTGTGTAATACGGTAGGCCCAACTGAGCGAAGGCCCACCCACCCACACAGATGTCCCTTTTTTGTGATGATTTTCAGCCCTGCACATGCGGTGCGCACACATTTGCCAACCAGTAATGAAGATAAGTGAATTTCACCCCTGATTCTAGCCACCGTGCCACCATGCCACTACCATAATCATTATCCATTTTCCATTTCCCACATCAGTTCATAAATTTTGAGTTGCGGTGCCACAGTGGTTAGAACTCATCTGGTTACATCTACATCTGCTCCCTGCCGGTTGCCTGCAATTTGGCAGATCGAATCTCAACAGGCTCAAGGTTGCTTCAGTCTTCCATCCTTCTGAGGTGGGTAAAATGAGGACCCAAATTGTTGGGGGCAAGATGCTGACTCTGTAAACCGCTTAAAAAGGGCTGTAAAAAGCACTGTGAAGCGGTATATAAGTCTGGGTGCTATTGCTATTCTTAAATTTCACCTTAAAGGTAAAGGTTCCCCTCGCACATATGTGCTACTTGTTCCCAACTCTAGGGGGCGGTGCACATTTCCATTTCAAAGCCGAAGAGCCAGCACTATCCGAAGACATCTCCATGGTCATGTGATCGGTAGGACTAAATGCCAAAAGCGTACGGAACCTTCCCACCAAAAGTGGTCCCTATTTTTCGACTTGCATTTTTTATGTGCTTTCAAACTGCAAGGTTGGCAGAAGCTGGGACAAGTCACAGGAGCTCACCCCATTACACGGCAGTAGGGATTCGAACCACTGAACTGCCAACCTTTTGATCGACAAGCTCAGCATCTTAGCCATTGAGCTACCGCGTCCCTGAATAATTTCACCTTACGCAAAGTAATTTCTCCTTTTGGCACTTGGGTCTTCCCAGAAGACCAGAGAGAATCTGCAAAGTTCAAGCACCTCTCAGCAGAACCATCTGAGATAGAATCCTTGTGTAGCCCATCAACTCGATGCTTGGCCTTAAGTAAAGTTGGATATTCCTAATGCCTTATTCCAACGTCTCACAGGATTGCTGGGAAGTAGTTAAAAGCTTTCCAAAATCTGATCGACCATCCTCAAGTGCTGCACCATTAATAGTCCATTGTGAGACCACATCAGGGGTGAAATCCAGCAGATTCTGATAGGTTCTGGAGAACCTGTAGCAGAAATTTTGAGCAGTTCGGAGAACCGGCAAATACCACCTCTGGCTGGCCCCAGAGTGGGGTGGGAATGGGGATTTTGCAATATTCTTCCCCCAGGAGTGGGGAGGGAATGGGGATTTTGCCGTCTCCTTCCCCTGCCACGCCCACCAAGGCAAGCCACGCCCACCAAGCCACACCCACAGAACCGGTAGTAAAAAAATTTCACCACTGGGCTACACCCACGGAGAAAGTCCAG
Organism: Masticophis lateralis; assembly: GCA_030761175.1. Taxonomy (NCBI): domain Eukaryota; kingdom Metazoa; phylum Chordata; class Lepidosauria; order Squamata; family Colubridae; genus Masticophis; species Masticophis lateralis. The sequence goes on from JAUDYJ010000011.1 coordinate 11,433,876, forward strand.
AACAAAGTACAACATCGGCTTGGCAAGTCCCCAGAAAAGAAGAGAAAAATGGAAGAAAAGTCCACAAGGAAGTTTTCTTTCACTTCCTTCTAAAAAAAAATGCTGAGTGTTCTTTGTCTTTATCATGGCGTTGCTAAAGCACCTGAAAACAGGACAAGAAGCAATGTGTGGAAACTAATCAAGGAGACAATCAATCTAGAAATCAGGAGAAATTCCTGACAGCCAGAACAATTAACCAGTGGAATGTCTTGCCTTCAGAAGTTGTGGGATGCTCCATCCCTGGAGATTTTTAAGAAGAGACTGGATAGCTATTGGTCTGAAATGGTGTAGGTTTCCTGTTTGAGCAGAGGGATGGACAAGAAGATCTCCAAGGACCTGTTGGAAAAAATGTCCATCTAAGTTCAGTTCCAAGTGGAGAGAAAGACACCGGAAACATGGTGGCTGATTGGAAAGATGTTTTTTAATGGTGGACAGGACCACATGGTTTTGAGGTCCTGGGCAAAAAAGCACATGGGTGAGAGAAAGAGAGATTTGCCAAACATTCCTATTTACAAAATCAGTTAAATTGGAGGGAGGGTAAAGATTGGCTGCAATGGCGCAGTTCTTTTTTTGCCATCTCCGAGCCTCCGCGAATATCCTGCACTTACCTGCATCCAAAATGGGCCGCGTGGGGATTCTGGGGGGAGGGACGGGGGGGGGCCCAGCCAGAAGTGGGATTTGGAGGGGGTTCTCCGAACTGCACAGAATCTTAGCTAGAGGTTCTCCCGAACCCCTGCGAACCCCCTGGGAATATCCATTGAGTAAAATTTCAGCATTTGCTTAGTTTACTGTCAATCCTTACGTTGAGGAAAACGTATTTCTTACCGAAAATGTGTGTATTTGATAAAGGTTACAATCCTCAGGTTTCTCTCAGATCTTTTGAAAAGGATTCAGAATTATTTATTTATTTATTTATTTATTTATTTATTTTTGCTAAGAATATGTCTGCCACCTGCTGTTCAGCAAACGGCTTATGTTCATAATTTTTAAATAACAAGAATTCAATTGCCAGTTGAAATGCCTTTGTTAGTAAATCAAAACCAGTTGAGGAAACTCTGTAAACGATTTATGCAGTGTTGCAAGCGTAATTTTAACAGAGTGGAGTGGAGTGGAGTGGAGTGGAGTGGAGTGGAATGGAATGGAATGGAATGGAATGGAATGGAATGGAATGGAATGGAATAGAATAGAATAGAATAGAATAGAATAGAATAGAATAGAATAGAATAGAATAGAATAGAATAGAATAGAATAGAATAGAATAGAATAGAATAGAATAAGGAGTAGAGTAGAGTAGAGTGGAGTAGAACAGAACAGAACAGAACAGAACAGGGAGTAGAGTAGAATAGAATAAGGAGTAGAGTAGAACAGAACAGAACAGAACAGAATAAGGAGTACAGTAGAGTACAGTAGAATAGAATAGAATAGAATAGAATAGAATAGAATAGAATAGAATAGAATAGAATAGAATAGAATAGAATAGAATAGAATAGAATAGAATAGAACAGGGAGTAGAGTAGAGTAGAGTAGGAGTAGGGTAGGAGTAGGAATAGGAATAGGAATTGGAATAGGAATAGGAATAGGAATATCAATAGGAATAGGAATAGGAGTAGGAATAGGAATAGGAATAGGAATAGGAATAGGAATAGGAATAGGAATAGGAATAGGAAATAGAACTGAACTGAACGGAACAGAGTTGGAAGGGACCTTGGAGGTCTTCTAGTCCAGCCCCCTGCTCAAGTAGGAGAACCTATACTATTACAGACAAGTGGCTGTCTAGTTTCTTCTTAAAAACCTCCAGTGATGGAGCGCCCACTTCTCAGAGGCTGATACATTTCGGTAACCACCTGCATTGTGGAACTGCCTGCATTTATTCTAAGTCAATAATAAGGATTCACTTGTTTCTGGCACCAGAATGTTCATTATCTTTGTAATTATGCAGTTGTGGCACATCTCTGAACTCCGGTCACTCAACATTACCGACAAACGGGGCACAGCATGGATTGCAATAAATCCCACCAATTGATTGAGTCAATTTGAAGTTGCTTTCCTCCAATTTTAATGTCCTTCGGTTTCACAGGGGGGGTGGGAAACGGGCAGCAGACTGGCTGATACAGAGGAGAAGGGAAATAATAAGTGGTTAGTTTCTGTGGACTATAGAGTAGCACCTTACAATCGCAAGTGTTTTGCAGCAAAATTAAGAGTTTTGTGGCATCCTAAAGATGGCTACATAATATATGAGAATGGAATAATCAAGCGGGTTAGCTGCTAAAAAGAGAGGAGGAGGAGGAGGAGGAAGGAAGAAGGAAGAAGGAAGAAGGAAGAAGAAGAAGAAGAAGAAGAAGAAGAAGAAGAAGAAGAAGAAGAAGAAGAAGAAGAAGAAGAAGAAGAAGAAGAAGAAGAAGAAGAAGAAGAAGAAGAATTGTTTAATGGTCAAAGATTTTTTTCTCTTTCCACTTGGTGGATCTAAGGATTGGCTTGATGGTTAAATTAGAGAGAAAGAAAAGATCATATTAAATTCTTTTACATTTCTTTCTGGATTAAGGTCAATTAAGCAATATTTATTCAGTCAAGGACCAGCAAGTTTTTAAAAAAACTGAACCAACAAAATTAGAGCAAAAATAAATAAATGCAGTAAGTTGTTGATTGGTTGGTTGATTCTGGACTAAGATTATAAAAAGGAATTGTGGCTTTTTCCAAAATATCTGACCAAAGTAGTAGTAGTAATAGTAGACATAGTAGTAGTTTGCAAGTACTTTTTTTAAAAAAAGAAATTATTAAACCTTTTTTTAAAAACAAACAAAAGGAAAGCTTTAACACTTTTTCTTTTTCAACAGTTTAACATCCGACAAAAAATTCATAGTTACACATTTTTCCCTCCCTTATTTCTACTATATCATTTATACATATACTTCTAATCTTTGTTTATTTACATATATACATAACAATACCCATGTACCCACTTTCATTTCTACAATTTTTGTTTCCTCATATTAACAATTATACTTCAACTCCTATTTCTACCATTATTTAATTTTTCCTTTCCTTTTATCTCTCTCCTCCAACTATTCATACCATTTCTCTCACACTAAGTAATATTCTCTTTCCTCTTTTTCTTGTATCTCCTTTGTTAACTTATCCATCTCCGCACATTCCAAAACTTTTCTAATCAGATTTTCTTCGGATGGTATATTGTCATTTTTCCAATTCTGAGCATAGATTATTCTTGCTGCTGTGGTAATATGGATGATTAAATATTGTATTTCTTTTTCGTATGACCCTGGGAGTATTCCTAATAAAAATGTTTCTGGCCTCATCTCTATCTTTTGTTTGGTTATGTCTTCTAATTGTGATCTGATCCTACTCCAATATTGTTTCGCTTTGGGCAGGACCACCACATGTGGTAATATGTTCCCTTTTGCTGTTTGCATTTCCAAGATGTTGCATTTCCAAGACATTGGACATCTTTGCTAATCTGACTGGTGGCAAGTGCCACCTGTAAAACATTTTCTTTATAGGATACAGACATTGTCAGTTTATAATTTTTGTTCCATAATTTCTCCCATCTATCTAATTCAACATTGTATGGAAATTTTTCACCCAAATTATCATATTTTCTTTAACTACCTCCTCTTCCAATTTGTATCTTAATAAATAATTGTATTTAATTTTTGATCAATTGTTGTTCCCAGCCTTAACCACCTCATCATTGTCAAGGTAAAAGAGAGGGGGCAGCTGTTATGCCATGTTTTTAGCATTTATATCAATGGGCCTCCGACTCTTCTACAGCTTTTTTGCATGGCCCAGAGAGCTGTCATGGACAAGTCTTCATGAACAGCTCCCACCTTCTCTTCCACTGCCTTTCCTGCCTCTTGTTTGGCAGATGTCACCTTGCCAATGCTGTGAAAAAGCAGGACGTTAGGACCCAGAGGCAGCTGAGCCAAAGAGGCATTCCCGTCTCTGCTTTGTGTCATCCTCCTGGATTTCTGCAGCCTTCCGCTCCCTCCATCCCCCCCCCACCCGTCTCCTTCCATGGTGACTGGCCATCCCTTGACATAGCCAAGGGATCAGACCAAACGGGGAAGCTGCAGCATCCTGATGGGAATGGCCTCCCCTCGAACTGTCACCATCGTGGCCCTCTCGGTGGCCCTGGGGCTCTTCTTCGTCTTCATGGGGACCATCAAACTGACCCCCAGGCTCAGCAAGGATGCCTACAATGAGATGGTGAGTAAATACCAGTTGTGGTGGTGGTGGGGGGAGACATCTTGCCAACTGGCTGCACTGTTATGGTAGAAGCTTGGACACGAAGGACAGTTGGAGAGGTGCAAAAAGGTGGATGGAAATTACCACCCAACCCTCTCGTCTTCCTTTGCTCAGGAATCTCTCTTCCCATCTTCCGTTTGCAAGGTTCCCTTCTTCCTATGGCAGGCTCCCCTGCCATCCGATGAAGAGGGAGACAAAACCGATGGGCTGTAAAAAGAAGGGAAGGAGAGAAAGCAGTGGCAAAAGCCTAGAAAGACATTCTAGAGCAGAAAGGACATCTTTGTTATGTCCAGGAAGAAGCAAGGTGGACATGATTTAAATGGTTTTGGTGTTGGAAGGAGAGGAGACAGGAAAGGGCTAGTGATGGATGAGTCTTTGCCAGATGCAGAAGAGAACTTCTTCCCCTCCTAAGTGATTGTTTATTAGGGCGAAGACTCACAAATAGTCCCATTATTTGGCTTCCGTATTCCTTGATAACCTGTTACAGGCACCCACATGGCTCAGGTTGCCTGCAGCTCAACGCAACCGTAATGTTGTCCCTCAGAGAAGCTTCTAGAAAATGACAAATCAGGGTCTTCCATCAGCCCAGACTATGCTGAAAGGAGACAGGCATTCTTTTTTCCATCAGAAAGCAAGTCTATTTCCAGCTCTTTCTATGCATTTTTTTTTCCTCAAGGAAGCTGGTGGTGAGATCCAGTTGCGTGACAATGCAGACAGTCAATCCATGAAGGGGTTTCTTTTATTTTATTTTTTGTCTCTTCCAGGAGGTCACTCAGAACGCAGTAATGTTCACTTATAGGACATGACCGAAATGGCCAGACTTGTAATTTCTGGGAGCAAACAATAGTGGAACTTTCTAGCGTGGTGATTTTTTTCCTCTTCTCTTCTCTTCTCTTCTCTTCTCTTCTCTTCTCTTCTCTTCTCTTCTCTTCTCTTCTCTTCTCTTCTCTTCTCTTCTCTTCTCTTCTCTTCCCTTCCCTTCCCTTCCCTTCCCTTCCCTTCCCTTCCCTTCCCTTCCCTCCTCTCCTCTCCTTTCTTCTCTTCCCTTCCCTTCCCTTCCCTTCCTTCCCCTTCCCCTTCCCCTTCCCCTTCCCCTTCCCTCCTCCCCTCTCCTCCCCTCCCCTCCCTCCCCTCCCCTCCCCTCTTCTCCTCTCCTTTCCTCCTCCCCTCCTTCCCTTCCCTTCCCTTCCCTTCCCTTCCCTTATCTTATCTTATCTTATCTTATCTTATCTTATCTTATCTTATCTTATCTTATCTTATCTTATCTTGCTTACAGTGCTAAATATCACATGAATGACTCTCTGTGCCAAGGCATTTGAATTACTTTGAAAAGCAAAAAGTAAAATGAAATCCTAGGGATATCATATAATGTCAAGCTGCTTGTAAACTTCAGGTCCTCCTTGGTTTCGGTTATTCTTGTTTTTTTCTTATCCTGATAAGTGTTATCTTTATTTGTATTTCCAAGAGCTTTTTTAATTAATTATATTTGCACCCGTGTTGTAACCAATATCCCTTTCACTAATTGTTGTACTCATCCAGTTCACACCATGTAGCATGGTTTTGGTTTTGAGTTATGTGACATAATCCCTCCATAATTTGCAAAACATGCTTGATGGCATAGTGGGTTGTAAGGATTCAGTTGTAGCTAAGCTGACAAGTGATGGGCTTATCACACAAGGTATAAATCTAGTCATTGGGACCAACAGAACAAGCTGTGACTTCTCATGATGAATGAATGCCTCTTGGGCAGGATACTGGACATATCTCATTTCAACTAAGATGCCAGTGCTTATTTGTGATTTAGTGTATTGTCTGCCACTATGATTTGAAAGGCACAGATTATGTTTTGATTTACTGAGTGAACCAGCCAGCTGTGTGCTACAGTATTCAGTAACCATAGTTAAGCATATCATAGCTTAACATGTTAGAGTAGAGTAGAGTAGAGTAGAGTAGAGTAGAGTAGAGTAGAGTAGAGTAGAGTAGAGTAGAGTAGACAAGCTGGTCTGACAGAATGATGAGTTTTAATGGGTATTTTAGCTTTGGGATTTTAACTATTACGGCCAATTTATTGAATCTATTTCAATTGTTTTTAACTTTTGTGTCTCTGTTATTTTTATTAATGGGCTGTACACCGCCCTGAGTCCTTCGGGAGAAGAGTGGTATAAAAATTCGATCAAATAAATAAATAAAAATAAACAGTAGAGTAGAATAGAGTAGAATAGAATAGAATAGAATAGAATAGAATAGAATAGAATAGAATAGAATAGAATAGAATAGAATAGAATAGAATAGAATAGAATAGAATAGAATAGGAGTAGGAGTAGGAGTAGGAGTAGGAGTAGGAGTAGGAGTAGGACTGGGGTAGGATAGAACAGAACAGAACAGAACAGAACAGAACAGAACAGAATAGAATAGAATTCTTTATTAGCCAAGTGTGATTGGACATGCAAGGAATTTATCTTTGGTGCATATGCTCTCAGTGCATATGCTCTTTGGTGCATAAAAAGACAAGATACACTCATCAAGAATCACAAGGCACAACATCCAGTGATAGTCATACAGTACAATAAGCAATCGAATCATACTAGGAAATAATAATATCAATATAAATTGCAAGGATAGAAGCAACAAAGTTAGAATCATGTTGTATGAACAAGAATACTATGACATAGTGTTTTTCAGTGCCTTTGCTATGAAAAGGATGCTGTATAACACTGCAGGTTTTCAGATGAAACTTAATGGCTCTGTTTTCTTTATTTTCCAACTCATTATCTGAAAAAAAAGAGTTTTGGAAGACTGGGTTGCTTTTCCGTATTTATAGCTGTGCATCATTTTTTTTTAATGGTTACATGAGTTTCTTTCTGCAGCTACTATATATATATATATATATATATATATATATATATATATATATATATATATATATATATATATATATATATATAGAGAGAGAGAGAGAGAGAGAGAGAGAGAGAGAGAGAGAGAGACAAATACATTCTGTTGGTTTGCCCATCCGATCCAATTTGTTTTCCCAGGAGTTGATGAATTACGTATTGGTTTTATACAATTTCCATTCTTTAAACTGTACACTGCTTGGTCAGGGACTGTAATAAGAAGAGTCTGTTCGCAACCTTATATTATTTTATGTTTGGAAGCTGGTCTCTCAGAATATAGATGATTTATTGCTGAAGTTGTTTCATTTGGGGGCACCCTCTGGCTTTGTCTGATCTTGGAAGCCATGCTGGTTGGGAAGCTCCCTGGAAAAGCTGAGGTGAAAAGCTGGAGCGGGAAATCAGGAAAGGAAAAAAAAATCCTGAGTGAAGGCAAAGATGAATCATCTCCATGCAGTTCTCAGGAAAGCCGCCTGCCAATGAAGTCAAAAACTCAGCTAGATTCAAAAGAGATCTTTCTTTCAAATAAATTAATTGAGAGTAGCACAGTTGTCCAGCCTTTTGGTAGGTCTGGGCTACATTGAGTGAAGAGAAATCATTTGGGCCGCATATATAATATAGGTAACAAACTTACTCTTTTTTCATTGTTGTATTTTTGTTATCTCGTGGAGCCAATTACTAGCAGTCCAGGGCCACATGCTGACATGGGCTGTGGGTTGAACGCATCTGTTCTGTATGCTCCACATAAATAGTCAAAGTGGTTTTCAGTAGCTCATACATTTGACAAAGATTGCTCATGAACCATCCCTGGGAGCTGAAGAAATTATTGTTAGCTCGTCCATCCGTCCATCCATCCATCCATTCCAAGATTGTCTACTGACAATACTAAACCAATGCAAGCGTCCATCCATCCAACCATCCATCCATCCTTTCATTCATCCATCCATTCCAAGATTGTCTACTGACTATACCAATGTAAGTGTCCATCAATCCATCCATCCTTCTATCCATCCATCCATCCATCCATCTCAATATTGTCTACTGACTATACCAATGCAAGTATCCATCAAACCATCCATCCTTCTATCCATCCATCCTTCTATCCATCCATCCATCCATTCCAAGATTGTCTACTGATTATACCAATGCAAGGGCCCATCCATCCATCCAACCATTATTCTATCCATCCATCCATCCATTCCAAGATTGTCTACTGACTATACCAATGCAAGCGTCCATCCATCCATCCAACCATCCATCCATCAATCCATCCATTATTTTATCCATCCATCCATCCATCCATTCTAAGATTGTCTACTTATACCAATGCAAAAGTCCATCCATCCATCCATCCAGATTGTTTACTGACTTTACACTAAAGCAAGAGTTCAGTAGGAAGCTCTACATCTGGAGAAAGCTAGCATCAAAGACCTTCTTCATCTAGACTAGGCATTGTACCACTGAGCTATGGTCCTCTTCTCCAACCTTATCATACAAAATACCGATGGAAAAAGATCACTTTGTTCATTACTGTCCATTTTTTCCTCCATGCTGTAACATTAGTGTTTCCTGTTTGACTGGTTCCAAAGCTGATCCAAACTGTACCCCCCTCTGCTTCCCAAGGGTGATATAATAAACTATAACTCGGGTCCCAAACCAGTCATGAATGCTGAAGCTCGTCTTCTTTTACTTACAGAAGCGGGCCTACAAGACTTATGTGAGGGCGCTGCCCATGCTGAAGAGGTTGGGCATCAGCTCCATCATTCTCCGCAAGAGCATCGGTGCCCTCGAGGTCGCCTGCGGGATTGTCATGACCCTGGTTCCGGGCCGCCCTAAAGACGTAGCCAACTTTGTACTGCTGCTGCTGGTGTTGGCCGTGCTCTTCTTTCACCAACTGGTGGGTGACCCACTCAAGCGCTACGCCCACGCCTTGGTCTTTGGGATCCTGCTCACCTGCCGTCTGCTGATTGCACGCCAGCCTGAAGACCAGCCTCCGGAGAAGAGGACCCTGACGGTGAATGGGGAAGAGCAGCAGTTGCTGGCAGATGCGGCCCCAGAGAAGGGCAAGATTAAAGTCTCCTAGTGGGTGCGTTTGCCCGGGACCTACGGACCCACTTTGCAGCTCTCTGTGCAGAACAGCTACAACAGAGCCAACTTGTTTCTTTCTGTCCTTCATTGATTGGTTGATTGGTTGATTGGTTTTGGAAAGGGTTCCGTTTTGGAGCATGGGGAAAAAAATCCTTCAAGCGGCCGGTTAAATTTCAACCTGGCTTTACGCACTCTGAACCTGTAGAGCTGCCCTCTCTGCTATATAGCCCTCCACCTCCCACACGCAAGTGTGTCATCATCATATATTGGATCTAAAAAAAAAAGAAAGAAAGAAATGTGTCCCTTTCTATCGAGTGTGTAAGTGTCCACGTGCATCTGTGTCTGAGTGTGTGTGTGTGAAAGAAGTAGACAGCTGAATTGCTTTTGCCTGAATTGCCTCTGTGCCAAAATGCAGTCCTTCAGGGGTAGAAAGCCTGGGGTGGCAGGGGGTGGGTGGGAATTCCCGAGGCAGCCTTTACTCATTCACTTTCCTGGTTCACCTACGCCGAGCAATGCATGTCTCCACCCCTTTCTCAGCAGATAGTTAAAGGACCTTGCAGAGACAATCATCCATCCATCAGGCCTCTTCTCTCCCAAGTCTGTCTGTTGATTGTTGGCAAAAGATCAGGGACTATCCCCATGAGGGTGAACCTATGGCACGTGTGCCCAAAGTGGTACATGAAGCCATTTCGCCTGGCATGCACGGCCTTGCCTGTTTTGTCTTCCGGATTTCTGGCGTGCACGCGCATGCGACGATCAGCTGTCCTTCATGCATGTGGCAGCACTGAAAACTAGTGTGCGCATGCACGCCGGCCAGCTGATTGTTGGGTGCACATGCGCATCAGAACCCGGAAATTCAGCTTTTCTGGAGCATGATCTCTTCACACGTGCAGCACTGCCAAAAACCGGCATGCGTGCCACACAGCTGATCGTCAGGCACGCATGCATGCTAAAACCTGGAAGTTCAGCTTTTCTGGAGTGCAGCCCCATCGAGGGTGCTCATGCCCAATCTGGACGGCATTCGCCATCACTGGACTTTTCATTATCTGTCCCTGTGTAAATTTGATCTTTGGCCAGCCACTCTTACTCACAAGAGTCACAGATTAAGGCCAGATTTCAACCAAGGAGGCTTTGAGATATGTAGACTTCGATTCCCATAATTCCCCCAGCCAGTCCAGGGATGAGCCACACTGATTTCAGGTGATGCTAACAGCGCGATCAATTTTTTCTTCTTCTTCTGCATGGGTCTCTCTGTTTAAACCAAGGCATCGTGAGCTCTCGGTGAACGAAAGGTTTTTATTGTTCTGTTGGGGTGAACACGAAAGGCAAGTCTTGACTATCAAGAGAAATGCATTTTTAAAAGCTATATATAAATATATGTGTTGCTTTCTTCATATTGTCTGGTTTGCATTCTCCTCCTGCTCTTCTCCTCCCCAGCCCTTGTCCAATTTATAAAAAATAAACTTTTGGAAATTTGGAGGAAATTTGCTTTTTTTAAATGATGGGGATGTTGCAATTCTTTGCATATATATATTTGCACCACCACGTGTATGACTGCAATGGCTTTTATCATGCCTTGTATTGGGTTTTGAATGACAGGAAGCAGAGTCAAGAACCCCGGACAGGTAGCTGCTCTCAATTCTGTTTGAACGTATTGAAATGTGTTGAAATGAGATCGGAGAAGATCTGAGAATAAGCCCTAAAGGCAATGTTTCAAGATGAAAAACAGCATAGTCAAAGGTGTTTGGGAGAATATGACGTATCCATCATATATGATACATCATTTGTAATATGTGCTCATGACATCACAGGGCACATGATGTCACTGGAGGCCTGTGACCATAGAGATATGGAGCTAGATTGCCTGTTATCCCAATGAACAAAGTTGGCAAATATTCCTTCCAAGAAATCACTGTTAAAATGACTGCATTCATAATCCTCAGTCAACTTGCCATGCATCAAAAATATAAGATTCTCTACAAGCAGCAGAGCATATGTGCTAGTTGTTCCCGACTCTAGGGGGTGGTGTTCATCTCCATTTCATAGCCAAAGAGCCAGTGCTGCCCAAAGACGTCTCCGTGGTCATATGGCCGGCATGACTAAATGCCAAAGGCGCATGGAACGCTGTTACCTTCCCACCAAAGGTGGTCCCTATTTTTCTACTTACATTTTTAATGTGCTTTCGAACTGCTAGGTTGGCAGAAGCTGGAACAAGTAACAGGAGCTCATCCCGTTACGCAGCACTAGGGATCCGAACCGCTGAACTGCCGACCTTTCAATCCACAAGCTCAGCGTCTTAGCCACTGAACCACCATGTCCCTTTTTTTCAACATTAAGGCTGAACAAATAACCTCTGTGGATGATCTGTGAAATATGGCCGCCATCTCTTCCCACAATTGCATGGAGAAAATACTGATGTATGTTCATAGCAAGATTAAGAGGGAAAAGTAAGTCTGAATTTTATTTTTCTAGAATATTGGCCAATATGTCAAGAGATTCTAACTCCATCTGCAGAAGCCAAGCATTAAATAAATTCAAGTATTGTCTGGGGGGGCGTTTTAAACTCCAGTTGGAAGATCTGAGGTTCTCAGTCATAATAATTTTTCTGTGATGAGTTCAGTTCATTTGGAATAACAAAGGTTTGACAATACCACAGAAATGTAGAGAACAGTATTTGGCAAAAAAGTTGCAATGGCTTTTATATGTTGTATGCCATTCTCAAAGTTTTTGAGGAATGCTGGACAAGATTGCTGTCCAATGTACTGAAAAGTTTGCCCTTCTATGCAAATATGCCATTTTGCTATAGTATGGGTCTAAAAGCAATTGAATTGCCTAATTTCAGTATTAACTCAAATTGAACCTAACATACTGGATATAAAATATAGAACAGAATTTCATTCACGAAGTACTAGCCAGTTTTTATTTGGCCATTTGAAAAACAAAGTAATACAATTTTAAACATTCAGTATATAGAATGTTTTCTGCATATTGGGCAGTGGTAAAATCCATTTTTTTTTACTACCAGTTCTGTGGGCGTGGCTTGGTGAGCATGGTGTGGCTTGGTGGGCATGTCTGAGGAAGGATACTGCAAAATCCCCATTCCCTCCCGACTCCAGGAGAAGGAGACTCAGGACGGCTTACACTGCATTAAGCAATAGCCTTCATACTTTTCTATATACCTGCTTAGTAGGGCTTTCAGCCCCCTCTAACCAGTGTTCTTTTCTATACAAAGTCAGCTTATTGCCCTCACAATCTAGGTCCTCATTTTACCTACCTCAGAAGGCTGGAAGGCTGAGTCAACCTTGAGCCTGGTGAGATTTGAACTCGCAGTAATTGCAGGCAGCTGGCAGCTAAGTACTAATTAACAGCACTTTAGTCGACTGCGCCACCAAGGTTCTTCTACTGCAATCCTGTATACATTTTCTCATAAGTAAACCTCACTGGATCTAATGGTGTTTTTTGTTTCTATACTTTACGCTTTACTCCTTCAGAGCCCAAAAACGTGCTTTTTGAGTGTAACCAAAGATTTGTAGTTTAAATCAAATTTGAATTTGGGATTAGAGAATTAAATTAAAGCAAATTGGTCTCTAGGAAATTCTCTGTGGATCTGTGTAAGAAAGCACAGCTCCTGCTTATAAATGATGAAATCTCACTACAGATAATCCTCAATTTATGACAATCGAGCTCCAAATTTTTGTTGCTAAGCGAGACATTTGTTAAGTGAGTTTTGCCCCAGTTTACGACTTTTCTTGCAGCTGTTGTTAAGTGAATCACTGCAATTCTTAAATTAGCAATGTAGTTTTTAAATGAATCTGGCTTCCCCGTTGACTTTGCTTGTCAAAAGGTTACAAAAGGTGATCACACAACCCCAGGGTACCGCAACCGTCATAAATACAAATCAGTTGCCAAGCCTCTGAATTTTGATCGCATAATCATAGAGATGCTGCAATGGCCGTAATTGTGGAAAACCATCATAAGTCACTTTTTAAAGTGCCATTGTAACTTTGGGTCACTAAATGAACTGTTGAGCCTTGGTGGAGCAGCAGACTAAAGTGCTGTTAAGTAGCACCAGCTGCCTTCAATTACTGCAAGTTCGAATCTCACCAGGCTCAAGGTTGATTCAGCCTTCCATCTTTCAAGGTAGGTAAAATGAGGACCCGCATTGTGGGGGCAATAAGCTGACTTTGAATAGAAAAGAACACCGCTTAGGGGGGGCCAAAAGCCCTACTAAGCAGATATATACAAAAGTATGAAGGCTATTGCTTAACGCATTGTAAACTGGCCTGAGTCTCCGGAAAAGAGCGGCATATAAATTGAACCAATAAATAAATAAATAACTGTTATTCTGCAATTCAGAAATATCAGCAAGCAGAATGGGTGAGAAATTAGGTTTTCTGTCTCTGATGGGAGAGATACGAATGCTTTAAAAAATCAGTTTTACCTCAGGCTGTCCAGCTATTTTGAACTAAAAATCTCTCTCTCCCTCAATAATCTGGTTGTGTTCACTGGACAGGAGGAGCTGCGATCCTTCATATTTGGAGAGTATCAAGTGGCCTTGGTGATGGATCTGTTGGATTGCAGTGACCCTAATCTTGATCCATATGCCAGAGATTAATACATATCTGTGGAACATCTGGTTGGGAAAAGCTGCTTACAAAGAATGTCCCTTCCAGCTTGATTTTTCACTTTTTATTCCCCTTTTGCCTCAGAGCTTCCAAGTTCTAAGCTTTTTGGAAGGAGAAAAGGAGGAATGAAAAAGCCGGTGTCCTGCATTACCATCATAGTACATCCACAGATAATCCCAGTCCAGTCCAAACGGTTGGTAAAGAAGTTGAAAAGGTTTCAAACTTCTATTTTCTTAATGTAATGAACCTAACAGTGGCTCTTAGTCATGAAATAAAAAATTATCTACTTGGGAGACAAATGACAGGTCTAGACAAAATAAGAAAGAAACATCACACTGGCAAGAAAGGTGAATATTGGCATATCATGATTTTCATACTTGTTAACATGGCTGTGAAATCTGTAGACCATCAGAAAGACTAAACAAAGGGAAAAAACTCTGCTTTTGAAAGACGGCACTGCAGAAAATTGGTGAGAATATCTTACCTTGCTTTACAAATGCTATTGTACCTGTGTTTCCCCAAAAATAAGACCCTGTCTTATTTTATTTTTTTTATTTTTTTATTATTATTATAAACAAGTTTTATTGATTTTTACTCCTCTCCCACATTCATCCACATCTTTTTTTTTTTGAACAGTGTTGGCTGTTTCTTATCTTATACAATTAATCAAATTCAAATACATTTTACTCAATTACAATTTTTACCAAAATCGTCTTCCCCCCCTTTTTAGACATATCTCAATATTTCTATACTTCCATACATAAACACCATCTTCATTTGTCCCTAAATTTTAACTTTACTGTATTATTCATATTTATTCTCTTTTATTCTTAAACAGTTCATTCTTTATCTTAATATATTTGTATTTATTGGTTCGGCGTTGCCTTTCTTCCACTTCATCTTTTTTATTGTACAGCAATCTTTCTCCTCAAACCTACCCTCTCCCTCTTCCCTATCCCTTCCTACTTTCTTTCCCCATCCTCTTCTTCTTTTCTCTACTTCTTCCCTTCTCCTTCTCCACCTTTCTTCCACTCTGTCTTACCTTCTCTCCTACTCTAATTTCCCTTCCCTTCCTTCCTCCCTATTCTTCCGTCCCTCTCTCTCCTTCTTCCTCCCTTCCACCTCTCTTCTTCTCTTTCATCTCTCTCTTTTGCTGTATTCATTTATTTTTTTTTCAACCCTGAAATAAGCGCTTGGCCTTATTGCTATGAGCTCAAAAGCCCGATTGGGCTTATTATCAGGGGATGTCTTATTTTGGGGGAAACAGTGTAAAAAAAAAGCATTTAGAATAGATGAATAACACCAGGACGCTCACCGAAGCTCTAATAAGACAGGTAGTCCTCAATTTACAACTATAACCGAGCCCAACATTTCCGTTACTAAGCAAAACAGTTGCAAAGTGAGTTTTTTGCCCCGTTTTAAAACCTTCCTTGCCACATCTTTTAAGTGAACCCCTGCACAAGTTAATGGAATCTGGCTTTCCCGTTGAGTTCGCTGGTCAGAAGCTCGCAAAAGGTGATTGATTAGATGACCCCAGGACACCGCAACCATTATAAATACATGCCAGTTGCTGAACCTCTGAATTTTGATGGGCATGATCTTCTTGAGGACGCTGCAATGGTTGTAAGTATGAAAAAGTGTCAAACATATTTTTTTCTCCAGTGTCTTTCTAATTTATAACCCAGAAGTCTTCAAACTTGGCAGCTTTATGACTTGTGGACTTCAACTCCCAGAATTCTCCAGCCAGCAATGCTGGCTAGAGAATTCTGGGAATTGAAGTCCACAAGTCTTAAAGCTGCCAATGGGGATCCCTGCGTTTAACCCCTCATTAAATGAATGGGTGCAAGTCGAGATTTATCTCTATATTTGAGAATTTTTTTTAAAAAAATAAGATATTCAGACGCCATCACTACCGAAGTTTGCAAAAGAATTCAAAGCAGCAATTACTGCCGAGGCAACGCAAAGCGACCCCAATTTCCAATTTTCCATAGTAAATTACCACCCCACCTCCCCATGTCGCGCATGCGCGCTTCCCTTCCAGGTTCCGCCCGGCTCTTTTAAGCAAGCTGCGAAGACTCGGGTGACGTCATCCTTTCCTCCTCCCGGCGGAGGTCTGAAATGGAGAGCGCGCGAGAAAGCGCGCCTGCGCATGCTCACGGCGACGGTTTTGGAGCCGCCTTTAAACCAATGGGAAACGGTTCTGGCCGCCCGGCCCCGCCCCTTCTGGCGTCCGGACGACGAGGCGCGCCTGCGCGTGGGAGGGGAGAGCAAAAAATTTGAACCGGACGGCGGTTAAAAGGAGAGAAATTGATCGCGGCGGTTGCTGTGACAGCGGAGCCGCCTAGGTGAGCCCTGAGGCGGCAGAAGCCACGGACGGACGAACGGAAGGAAGGCAGGAGGGCAGAAGCTGGTCGAGGAGGGCCCGAGGCCTGGTGGGAAGCCGGTTCCCAGCGTTCAGACGAGACTCTGAGCCGGGCTGCGCCCATGTAACGTTGTGAAGTGAGTTTTTTGCCCCATTTTACCAACCTTCCTTGCCACACAACCCCTGCACAGTTAAGGGAATCTGCCTTCCCTGTTGACTTCGCTGGTCAGAAGGTCGCAAAAGGTTAGATTCAAGGCCTGAGCCTTGGTTTGGGACTGGGGTCAACCCCGGTATCGAAAACCAATGACTGGTTAATACTGAAAGAAAGGGAAATAGTCAAGAAATGAGTGTTGTAGCTTATGATTCCTGATGAATATGTTTTATTTTTTCTTTATGTACACTGAGAGCGTATGCACCAAAGATAAATTCTTTGTGTATCCAATCACATTTGGCCAATAAAGAATTCTATTCCATTCCATTCCATTCTACATTCTATTCTATTCTACATTCCAATATTCTATTTTATTCCATTCTATTCTACATTCTATTCTATTCCATTCCATTCTCTATTCTAGTCTAGTCTAGTCTATTCTACATTCCATCCCATTCTATATTCTATTCCATTCCATTCCATTCTATTCTACATTCCAATATTCTATTCCATTCTATTCCACATTCCAATATTCTATTCTATTCCGTTCCATATTCTATTCCATTCTATTCTATTCTATATTCTATTCTGTTCTACATTCCAATATTCTATTCTATTCTATTCTATTCCATTCCATTCCATTCCATTCTATTCTATTCTGTTCTCTATTCTATTCTACATTCCAATATTCTATTCCATTCTATTCTATTCTACATTCCAATATTCTATTCTATTCCATTCTATTCCATCCTCTATTCTATTCTACATTCCAATATTCTATTCCATTCTATATTCTATTCTGTTCTATTCCATTCCCCATTCCATTCCATTCCATTCTACATTCCAATATTCTATTCTATTCCTTTTCTTATTCTATTCTTGTTCTTGTTCCTGTTCCTATTCTATCCTATTGTATTCCTATTCCTATTCTATATTCCTATTCCATATTCTATTCTAATATTCTATTCTATTCTTCTGCAGAACCCTCCATCTCATCCTGGGCACCCTTTTTGTTTGGACTATTACCATCTAGCAGATGGTACAGAACAATAAAAACAAGGACAAATAGGCTGAAAAACAGCTTCTATCCCAGAGCAATAACTATATTGAATTCTACTGTACAGGGCAATATTAATACAATACCAGGGGTTTTCAATTCAATTGTACAGAATGCGAAGGAGGTGTGTTTTTGCTTTATTTTTTATGTATGATGTACACTGAAGATGGCATTTAATTTTGCTGTACAAGGTGCAATGACAATAAAACTAAGCTAAACTAAAACCTGCCGCTAATGATGGAAGGAGCTGGGAATCAGCATTAGCAGCAGGAAATTTAAAAAGTCCTTGGTGGAATAATTTTTATTTTATTTTCTATCATATGTCCTTGATAATAATAGTTGTCCACCTTCTGGCTAATAAAATCTACCTTTGGGTGTATTTACTTTGTTTAGCAATGAACTTGTAGTTGTTAATGCTGTCATATATTGAATATATGGATCATTTGTGTCTATAAAAATTCTCTTCAAAGCTTCTTGCTTTGCCTGTATGATTTGGTGATTTGTATTTTCAGATAGGCAAAAAAAAAAAAGCTGCTTTTGCAAAGCTTAAAAAGTCTTTAGCTCTAGTCTACACAGACTCAGGGGCCTGAGTTTCTAGGCAACTTGCTAATCAGGAGGAAGTGAAAAAATTTTGTACCCCAACATACGGGAAAGACTACTAGGGGAAATGTATGTATAATTTAACTTACTTAACTTAGAAACTTTATTGTCACTTTGTACCCTAATTGGCACACATTAAAATGAAATTTCATTGCATACAGCTCTCAAAGGGTCAGCACCTCCAATATACACTACATAAACATGACAAAATAAATAAATTATGCATATACCCACATATATAATACAGAGAAATAACACAATCTAGTTCAGATGTATACATGTACATGGCGAGAAAAATGAATCTTACATAGCATACTCCCATTACAGTAGTCATCTCCAGTTTGGTGGTTTAGAAGCATTAAGTGATCATTGTTTTTAAATCTTTTTATAATAATACTGTTAACTCCTTAGAGCCTCTGAAAAATGGAGGTGTTTATAAATTGTACAAATAGATGATATATTGGGACTTGGAGTTACCATAATGCCCCTCCTGGGAAGAAGGATCATTGTAGGAAGCTGCACTAAGGCTGATACTAGAGCAGAATTGTTTATAAATATGAACACTTTATTTTATAACAATAGTATTAATATATATATATGTATACATAATTTCTGAATGCCTCTACAAAGAAAAATAAAACATTTTTATCTCCAGTTTTGTTTGTTTGTTTGTTTAGTTTGCTCAAGAATGCATTCCTATAGTTTGATTTCATCATAGCATTGCTTTTTGAATCTGCTTACAATGGCTTTCTGTTTTTTTCAGGTAGTTCTTTCAATGTGGATGCCACAGCTTAACATGGTTGGATACAGCGTTATTTCTGGCAAATGAAAATAATAGGCCCTGTTGGCATTTCTATGCTTGGAATTGAAAAGGATGAAGAGAGGAGTAGCTGCTAAAAAGAAAAAGCAGAATTTACCAGTTGCTTCAAATAAACAAACTGATATATCCACATGGATAGCAAATGGCAGCAAAAGTACCCAGGAACATAACGATCATAAAATACCTTCCAATGAAGAGACAGACTGCACCCAGGATCCTCTTGAAGAAGCATTGGTCTTTTTGACAAAAAGTAAGGATAAAAGCAAGGCTAAGCGTTTAATGGCTAAGCAAGGCTAAGCTTTGTTCCTAAAACAAAGGAAACCCAAGCGTATAAATAAGATCTGCCAGGTGTCGCCCTGGATCAAATAAGGATACTATAAATCTGATAACGTACGAGAGTGTCATTACTGCCTTTCAGCAGGGCATTGTTTTCAACAGAACACAATTTTACTGTGCACGTCTTAGTGCAATAATCATCTGTTTCAATTAATGTTAAATAGAATGCTTTATTCAAATACAGTAAAAATGATAAAATATCTAATCTTGGATTAGATTAGCAATATGTTTATGCCTATGTGGCTGTTTCCAAATATTTGATTTGACAGCACATATGAGAATGCAAATACATTTTAAAAAATCCTTACTATAACATGTATTTATACTCTTAATTGGAATAGATGGATAGTTTTAATTCACTCAGTAAAGGCCTTGCAAAAAAGGCCAATAGTTGAAATCATTGTGAGATATTCTTTATTGATCATATTGGTCATAGCATATATTAACACTTTTCCAGGTAAACAACACATTTTTACAAGTGATAAAAGTTAATTTTCCAATGGAGGTTCATTTTGTAGGAAATATTTTGGTGGAGTTTTTAAAAACTGGTAATGAATTAAACGTCCGGTCAATTGTGACCTTTTCTATATGTGTTATTTTTCTATTGTAAAGTGCCCAGAATCAATAAACACTTGGGTGGCCTCAAAATTGAATGAAATGAATAAATATGTTTGGAGGGTAAAACTTGATGGTGAAATAAGCAAGTGGGCAGATTCTCCTATGAGATGCTTGCTGCTCACAAGGATTGCGCCTACTTTTGTCTCAAGTTTTGATTTATTTTTTCCTAGTTAAAGATCGTACTTCCCTGAAGAATGAAGCTTTGCAGAAACACTTATTAAGTATGGAAAAGATTGCCCAAGAAAGAGGCTTGACTCCAGAAGAAATTGATGCCTTGCTGAATATAGCACTCAGCGGCAAGTTTGGTAAAAAGAAAAAGACAATTATATTATGTTTCTCTCCCCTTGTGTTTCTACATTTTACTTAAGCGTTTCAGTACTTAAGTCTTATGAAATATTATTCTCTTCCAGCTGAAGTGATAAATGTTCGACTGTTAAAGAACCTGATCCCCATTTCAACAATAACAGAGGATTCAATTGTTTCAGCCGTTTCATGGCTTTGTGTTGGCAAATGTTCTCGCAATACTCAGGTAACTTGGCAAGCATGTCCTGATATTTCAGCTCTTAATAATATTTTCACTAGTATGGCGTGTCCTGTTGACGTCTGCAGTTCGTTTACATCTTTCTGCTTTGAACACTAATTACGAATATACTATGATCCACATTCATATCAACTAATTAATTCCTGTTTTATTCCCATTAGGTTCTTTTCTTAAAATGGTTAATTGCAATGTATGATTTGATTGATCATAAAGAAAAGGTTAATGCACTCTATGGGTTCTTCTTCAACTTCTTACAGGATGAAAAATTGGTAAGATAAAAATTGATGTGCTTTTTTAAAAAAAAAAATCCTGGATACTGCATAATAGGGATGTGCAGCAGTTCAGCTTTAGACAGTATCTACGTTGATAGGCCAACAAACATTTTTGCCTTGGGAGCCAAAGAACTATGTAATACCTAACTCCTTACTTGAGTTGTAATCAAAGATATGGTCCTTAGTTGTTCAAAAAAGGAACATAATTAGGTATATTTTTGCTACTGTAATTGTAGATTAGAAAGTTAAAAAAAAAACCACAGAGGCTCAAAAATACCACCTGGGGCTACATACCACATGCAGCCATGCTGTTTGTGTCTCGCAGAGTGAGAAGGCTGAAGACATGCATCCTTTTCCCATTGGGAGGCTCAGCAAGAAATGAATGGGCGTTTAAAACATTGCAGATGTTTAAGGCTCCCATTTCAGTTCCTGAAATTCTCAAAATCACTCACAGATTGGGCCAGCCCTGTCTGCTTTTAG
The DNA here is from genome assembly GCA_030761175.1 of Masticophis lateralis. Taxonomy (NCBI): domain Eukaryota; kingdom Metazoa; phylum Chordata; class Lepidosauria; order Squamata; family Colubridae; genus Masticophis; species Masticophis lateralis. The sequence goes on from JAUDYJ010000011.1 coordinate 11,455,016, forward strand.
AGTGCTAGCTCAGTCATGTGATTTAGTGCTTGCGGCAACCCTTAAGATGATGTTTTTAAGGTACTGAAAGTCAAATTGTTCAATATAATGCCACTAATGTATCCTAAATTTAAAAGAAATGCTAACTCTTTATATTGTTTTGGAAAAGTGTAAAGCATAGACTACTGTGCCCAATTATGTATTTCTTTGATATATTTTTTTTTGTAGTGCCCCTTCATCTGCCATGTGCTATATTTGCTGACCAGAAGAGAAAATGGTGAGATGAAAGTTGGAATCAGAATATGTAATGTGCTTTCAGAAGAATGTATTTTTTCCTTGTTTTCTTCCCTTGAGATAATAAAGCTACTTTTAAATTTTTAAAATTTTAATTGCTAGCCTATTCTCTTGACTTGAATTACCCGCAAAGGGGTTGGGGTTTTTTTAGAAGAAACAACGTTCAAATCTTTAATGTCCCAGATTATAAGATTATAACACATAGAATAAGGGAATGTAGTCAATTTTGCTTGTTTATGCTATTCTAGCCTCAGTGTAGTATGTTCCTCTCTTAGAACAGGGGTGTCAAACTGGCAGCCCACTGGCCGGATGTGTCACACTCAGGCCACGCCCACCCAGCTCCACAAAGGGAAAAAACGTTTTGAAACATCACATGATGGCAACATGACACTGCAAATTTGATACCTGTGTCTTAGAATACAGGTCTCTTTTTATATATAGTCTCATCAAGGCCAGAATATAAAATCTTAAAACTCCAAATAATTAGACACCATTTATCTTTCTTCCTAGTGAAACCTTTCCGTGTGCGACGACTCTTAGATTTAAGAGCCAAGATGGTGAGTCATTTGAAACTAATGTCATGTGAAGTACAATTTATAAAATTTAAATTCACATCTGTGACGGGATAGCTTTTATACAGGGTGAAAGCTAATCAATATCCAGCATTTATTTATTTATTTCCATTTTTATCTCAGTTTTCAGTTCTTAAGATGATGTTTAAATATACAGTATACTGTATATATACCAATACCAAATACATATACATATTTAAAAATCTAGTTAAAACAATTTATTTATTTATTTATTAGTTCAATTTATATGCCGCTCTTCTCCGGAGACTCAGGGCGGCTTACAATGCGTTAAGCAATAGCCTTCATACTTTTGTATATACCTGCTTAGTAGGGCTTTTGCCCCCACCCCCAAGCGGTGTTCTTTTTTATACAAAGTCAGCTTATTGCCCCCACAATCTGAGTCTTCATTTTACCTACCTCGAAAGGATGGAAGGCTGAGTCAACCTTGAGCCTGGTGAGATTTGAACTTGCAGTAATTGCAGGCAGCTGGTTCTAGTTAACAGCACTTTAGTCTACTGCGCCATCAAGGCTCTCCAATTGAAATGTTAAAGTCACTGGCATCCATTGTCTATCATTACATGATTAGTAAGTTACATTTTAAGTGTAATATAACAATATAGAAGCATCCAATGTTCTAACTGCTGATTAAGACTTTGCTTGAGAAGTAATGCAATCTTTGGTTTACAAGCAACAATGTACAGTTTAATCCATAAGGGGGTGCGCACCAAGTGTTTATGTCAATAGAGACTAGTTTATTAGATTCCACTTCTCTTTTCACAACTGCTCTCACAGATCAGGATTTAGAATAATCCTCAGATTCCTATACTTGTGATTTATAATAAGAGGACTTTACTTTCATCCTTTTCCAGCAATTAACTTCGGACTTTGTTTTTGTTCTTATGTTTACTCAGGGATCAGAAGCTCCGTTGCAGGCTCTTCTCTTAATGTATAAAAGCTTTGCTCCAAGCATGGTGTCTTCACATTTGTTCCAAAGCACAAAGGTGAGAGAAAGGATGACTGAATGGAAGGGCTATCCTTTGATTTCTCTGGGAGAGGACTACCCCAAGGTCTTAAATTCGTGATGATTGCAGGATGGAACCTATGAAGTGGTGTGCATTTGTGTGTAGTTAGAGCCTGTAGACCAGAGAAGAAAAGTGAGCAAACTTTGAAGCAGAAGATGAAAACTCTTCCTGCATAATCTTTTCTGAAACAATCTCATAACCTAATACCAAAGAGTTGGTAAATTGAGTACCATCATATAAATTACTTCAATGAAATTAGAAATAATTGAATTTTATTTATTTATTTATTTATTTATTTGTTTAGATTTGTATACCGCCCTTCTCCTTGCGGACTCAGGGCGGTGAACAGCCAAATAAAAATAGTACACAAAAGTTAAACAATTTCTTAAAAAAGCATATAACTTTGGCTAAAAATTAAAACCATTAACCATTAAATATTTAAAATACCCAACCCTATAATACAGATCTTAAAAATTCAGCGGGGTCAGGCTAGACCAGCAAGCTGAAAGAGATGAGTTTTCAGGGCCCGACGAAAAGTCCGGAGGTCAGCAATTGTTCTCAGTTTTGGAGGAAGATCGTTCCAGAGGGTAGGGGCTGCCACAGAGAAGGCCCTCCCCCTGGGGGTCGCCAGCCAGCATTGTCTGGCTGACGGCACCCTGAGGAGACCCTCTCTGTGGGAACGCACCGGCCGGTGGGAGGCTATTGGCGGCAGAAGGCGGTCCCGTAAGTACCCTGGTCCTAAGCCATGGAGCGCTTTAAAGGTGGTCACCAACACCTTGAAACGCACCCAGAAGTCCACCGGTAGCCAATGCAGCTCGCGCAGGAGAGGTGTCACATGGGAGCGTCCCGTCGCTCCCATAATCCCCCGCGCGGCCGCATTCTGCACTAGTTGGAGCCTCCGGGTGCACCCCAAGGGGAGCCCCATGTAGAGAGCATTGCAGTAGTCCAGGCGAGAGGTGACGAGTGCCTGAGTGACTGTGCGCAGGGAGTCCCGATCTAGAAAGGGCCGCAACTGGCGTATCAGGCGAACCTGATAGAAAGCTCCCCTGGCCACAGCTGTCGTGTGATCCTCCAAAGACAGCCGTGGGTCCAGGAGGACGCCCAAGTTGCGCACCCTTTCCGTGGGGGCCAATGATTCGCCCCCAATAACCAGCGATGGTGTCAGCTGGCTAATTGAATTGGAATTTAATTCACATTGAATTGAATGGTCTTCTGCCCAGTGAAGCTTTACCCAACTAAACATTTTGGAAAGAAAAGCTTGCATATATTTTTAATTCCACGTGTGAATATACATGCATAGACATATACACAGGCACACGCTGGTTAACACACTCTTTTACATCTTGGATAATGGCAACTTTCAAATTCATCTCTTCTCAGATGCGATTTAAGAATACAGAAAACCTGTGGAAAACTGCAATTGGTAACATAAAGCAACGGATTTATGGCATTTCACCTACATCGCAACCAGTTTTAACATTTCAGCCCCCCAAAAAAGTAAGTTACTTTAGATTGTTTAAATGCGGTTCCTAGTCTGTGATTGTGTGTCAATTTTTCATTGAAATGTTTGGTTGCATTGACAGTCATTACCTTCTAGGCTATTCCTTAGATTGTCCCTATTTATAATTCACAATCAATTCCTTTATTATTTGCCAAACCATCTTTCATTACAATAGTAACTGATTTCTTGATGCTTCATCTTTTTTTTTTCTTTCTCATCTTTTAATATCTACACAAATATGGGGCGGGGAGAGGTTTCGTATTGTTTATTTTTTCCTGATTTCTTCTGATTTTACTAATTCAATTTATGCAAAGGCTCTGAAATTTTCTCTCCTCTGTCTTGGTCCTGCCTTGAATTTCCATACTGAATCTAGCACTCTCTCGCTCTCCCGCTCCCTCTGTAAGGATGGAAATGATCCATTAAAGAGATCATATTTAGAAAAGTGTAATTGAGTTGAGGATGAACACTATTGCATCACAATAGAATTATACCTATGAATTGCTAGGGTTGGATTTCTGCTTTTCGTAGAAATGGAATCCCAAATTGACGATACCTGCGAGTAACAGCAACTCTGATTGCTCGGCTCAGAGTTCAAAGGCTAATTGTATCGATTTCAACAGTCATCCTGAATTCTTCCCAGTGCAGCACCTGCAGACCTTCTCCCAGCTTTTGGAAAACATCCATTGTTTAGAAGTAAGTGGCTAACATCAAAGTGAGCAGAAACTACAAGGTATGGGAGTGCAAGTGCTTAGCTTAGCTCCCCGAAGCTTGTTAATATGGTGCAATAATAAATGCCTGTCTAATGCAAATCAAATAATTCTAAAATGGATTGCAGTTTTTAAAAGACCTGAAAGTACGTGCTGGTTACAATATATTGTAAAAACATGAACCTCGATTAAGGATTATTACTACATTCCTGATCATTTCGAGGTGTATTGTCTTATCTTAGGCAAGTTTTCTTTTTAATTCAAGTCAGAGCGGGGAAAATGTTTTCAAAACAGAACTGGAAAAGTAAATATCATTAAGTTACTGTAGCAATTAAAGCAGCTTCTGAGTGTTTGTTTCAAAGCGATCAAGAAACAAAGTGGCATTAGCTCGAATGTCTACGGTGCATGTTAGTTGACAATGTCTTCTGATTGCTTTCATAGCTTCCTTCCCAAATAGGCTCAGTGTTAGGAAATCACCTGCTGCTCCATTACATTAATTGTGTCACAGACGATGTCGTTTACCAGAGGATGTACTATTGGCTTGGCCAAACCTTCAGAGAAGGTAGGGGAACTCATTCTTGTGACTGGTGCTGTCTAAGTGAAGTTAAATTACAAGTGGCCCTCAACTTACAACCATTGATTTAGTGACTATTCAAAGTTATAACAGCAATGAGAAAAGTGACCTATGACCTTTTTTCGCCCTTATGACCATGGCAGCATCCCTGTGGTTATGTGATCAGTATTCAGACACTTGGCAACTGATTCATATTTATGACCGTTTCAATGTCCTAGAGTCATGTGATTAGCTTTGGCCACCTGACAAGCAAAGTCGATGGGGAAGGCAGATTCAATTAACAACCAAGTTACTAACTTAACAACTATAGTGATTCATTTAACTGGCAAGAAAGGTAGTAAAATGGGACAAAACTCACTCAACAAATGTTTCACTTAGCAATGGAAACTTTGGGCCCAATTGTGGTTGTAAGTCGAGGACTACCTGTATGCTAAAACACGTGCTGTTGCTTGTACAAATAATGGCTTATTATTTCTCAGAGAGGCAGAGAAGAAGAAAGGATTGTATTCAAACAAACTTTTGTCTCTGTTTCTTATTTATAACGCAGAATGCCCTTGGACTAAGATTGAAAACCAGAAATATGAACTGGAATTCAAAGAATTCTTGGACACAGTTTTGGAAGCTGAATGCTTCTTGCAGGTTAGTTTAAGCCTTTCCCTACCGTCATCATCAAAAAAAAAATTATCAAAAGTATATTTTTGTCTTTGGCACCACCAGGATGTGTATTGGAATGGAAGCACCCAGAGGGCATAGGATGGGGGCATGTAGGGACCCCCACAATTGGGGGCAGTTGGGAAGGTTATGATGGATATAGGAAGATGTGGGAGACTGGGAGTGGGCCACTTGTAGCAAAGATGGGCCAGGTATTTTATATCAGTTCTGCATTCCAGCCCCCCCCCCCCCCTTTCCCCTGATCTGGCAGCCCTTCTGTCTGTAGTAAAGCCTCCTTCATCTGTGATCTAATCAGAAATGAGAGGCTAGGTTCGGAGCAGAGAGTTCCCCTGTTGGAAATATACCCAGGTAGGTTTTGGTGTGGCATCAACTGAGCCTCCACAGTACCAGTCAGTTTTGCCTGAGTGTGAGAGGTCCCACCCTATATCCCTATTATGTGGGGTCCTGCAGGATTTGGTACTCTCTCCATTCCTATTTAACATCCCCAGGAAGCCACTGGGTGAGATTATTCAACACCAAGGGATAAGGTATCATCATGAAGATACCTCACCCCGTGGCTTTGTATAATCTCCATGTTAGGTATTTCCTTCCCAGGCCAATTAAGTGATACCGTTGATGTCTTGTCCCGAAGTGGACAATTAAGAACCTGCTGCCCAGGAGAAAGTAGGAGAATTTATTTGGAAGAAAATCTGGGTTTCCCTGATAGTTTGTGCTTTTCAGGAGGGCTTTTCGTCTTGTGAAGAATTTTTGTACCGAAGCCTGCCCTTCTGGGATGGCTGTTGCTGTAGGTCACAAGTCTTGCAGATGATCAGTTGGATTCCCCTCAGCACCTTCTCAGGTACGTGATGCAGACCCAACCAATCTTGCCTTGTTCTGTGGTCGAGTATGGCTGGCTTCAAAATCGCTCTTTGTTTCTTCACTTTCAGAAATGAGGCCTTATCTCTGCAAGCCATTGACACAGCTGTTTTTCACCTCATCACTTTATTTTAAGGTAAATGAAGGGCCCCCCTGAATAGACGTTTTCACACAACAAACTTGATTTGTGCCATACTAAGGAAATACGCCCTCTGCTGACTATAATTTTTCCAAAACGTGAACAATTTTTAATCCAAGCTGCAGGAAACAATATTGGGGTTCACCGACTAACTCAGGGCTACTTATGCCAAAAGAAGCATGCAGTTTTCTCTTACATGCATTTGTGCAATGAGGTAGAATCAAAGTTTGCTTGGGGGGGGGGAGATATGGGAACACATTGCCAATAACAACAGCAAAGATATAAATCTAGTATCACTTATCTGAAAAATTCCTTTTTTAAAAAAATCTACCTGCTTTTACCTTTTACTTGACTTTGCAAAAATTTCTGTTACTGTCTTTTGATTGCTGTCTGCTTGTCGTCTATAAAATTAGTATATCATAGCAAAGGTACTTAAGACTGAATCTACCTACCTATCGTCTGTCTATAAAATTAGTACATCATAGCATAGTTCCTTAAAACTGAATTGCAGCTATTCAGTATATGTTTTTTGTGTCCTTCTTCTCCTTCTATAGTGTAGTGTTCTTGAAAGCCTGAGGGAACTGCTACTGAACTGGCTGAATTGGCACTTCTTGCAAACAGACCTGACATCTGAGTTAACTGCAGACGTCCTGTAAGTATCATTTTTTAAAAACAGGTCCCACTTGTTTTGCACTGTGATTTCCAGCTAGAAGCTGGGGAGAAAAACACTCTTATACATAGAAGTCATTTCCAACGTGAATGCTCATGCTTCTGTCTCACTCTGCTGCAGGAACACTTCTATTTCAAGCCTGGTTAATTCTATAACAGAACTCATCCACTTCGTTGGCCGGCTTTCAACCATTGCCCTGCACTTGGAGAACAACTCTGCTTTTTTAATGCACTTCATTCTGGATTTCTATGAAATAGTATGTAAGCTAGTCTTGCTGTAACTTTGTTCCAAGTATTTAGATAAAGCACTTCAATAGTATTAGTGAAGAGATTCTAATATGTGTTGGGTGTGTTTGCTGCCTTGAGTTATTTGTAAAAATAATAAAGGCAGGAGATAGGTAGATGGGCGGGCGGGTGGGTGGGTGGGTGGGTGGGTGGGTAGGTAGGTAGGTAGGTAGGTAGATAGATAGATAGATAGATAGATAGATAGATAGATAGATAGATAGATAGATAGATAGATGAAGGAAGGAAGGAAAAGAAAGAAAGAAAGAAAGAAAGAAAGAAAGAAAGAAAGAAAGAAAGAAAGAAAGAAAGAGAAAGAAGTTAGTTAGTTAAAGGATTCAATCCCTTTTGTTCATACAGAACCTATTTTTCCTCAGGTCAATGCTGCTCCACTTTTAGAAAGATTGCAGTCAAGGGAGAAAAAAATTGATCTGTTTAAGATAGCAGTAAAAGGAATTAAGAGATAACAACCAAACTATTACAAACAATAATGATTTGAAGACTTTACTAAATTTCAAGCAAATGAAGTATCTCAAACTCAGTATATCTGGTATCTAGTGAGGATTTTTTTAAAAAATTCGTACTATTGAGTAGCACCAATTGGAACAATTTTCTCCAATAAATAGATTTTGGGGGGGGGGGGACTTCTAAAAGTTTCTGTACAGGAGAAAATCCAAAAGTAGCAGCCAATCTTGTAATCCTTATGTTTTCCTTTTTATCTATAGTAAATCTATATTAAGTTCTGCGTCATGATTGGAGCCCAGTGTGAATAGATGGATGACAAGGGCATGACACTCTCTCAATTTTATATGTAAATACTGAAATCCCTTCCTTATTCTAGGTATGTGACATGTTTCAGAAGTACAAGGTCCCTTTGCTTGTGATCCCTCCTGCAGGAGTTTTCTATCCAGCACTTCTCAGCATGGATTCTGTCACAGTGGACCAGCTGTGCCACATTATGTTCAGGTACTGACAGGGCCTTTCCTTTGTTTTTCTTCCCTATGCTATTTTTATCTTTCAAACCATCTGGGAGGCCATAATCTTTATGGTTCTGGGTAAAGCAGTGCAGGTAGTCCTCAATTTACGACCACAGTTGAGCCCAGAATTTATGTTGCTAAGTGAAAAGATTGTTAAGTGAGTTTGGCCCCATTTTGCGACTGTTCTTGCTACATTTGTTAAGTGAATCACTGTAGTGGTTAAATTATCCTGTTTCCCCCAAAATAAGACATCCCCTGATAATAAGCCCAATTGGGTTTTTGAGCGCATGCCAATAAGGCCAAGCGCTTATTTCACGGTTCAAAAAAATGAATTTGATTCCCCATTTCTTGGGGAAAGTACAAAAGGGGATCACATGACTCTGGGACTCTGCAGCCATCATAAATATGAGTTGGTTGCCAAATGGTCATAAGTCACTTTTTTCAGTGCCATTGTAACTTCAAACGATCACTAAGCAAAGTTGAGGACTTCAGTTGGGCTGAGGTTGTGGAAGTCAGTGAGTTCTGTTCTGTTCCATTTAGTTGTGCGAAGAGAGAATGCCATACATTAATGCATATAATTTAGCTAATTTAAGCAAAATTCATGAACACGTAGGCTATGAATTATTCTGATTTTTCTTCAGTAGAGGGAGAATATGCACGATCTTTATGGTTGGCTTGTGAGACTACTCTAGACATCTGGCCCTGGTATACAGGTAGTCCTCGACTTACAACTATCTGTTGCTGTGGCATGTCAGCCACCAGCCCTCCAGCACCTGAATCAGTTGAGGCGGCGTGGGAGTCAGGGCCAGCATCAAGGCAACCTGAGAGCTTCGAGCGGGAAGAGGGAATGGAGGTTTTTTATTATTATTATTAATTAGATTTTATATGCCGCCCTTCTCCGGAGACTCAGGGCGGCTTACAATGCGTTAAGCAATCGCCTTCATACTTTTGCATATTTATACAAAGTCAGCTTATTGCCCCCACAAACTGGGTTCTCAATTTACCTACCTTAGAAAGGATGGAAGGCTGAGTCAACCTTGAGCCTTGAACTCGCATAATTGCAGACAGCTGGGTGTTAATAACAGGCTGTCTAGCCCGTCAAGCTATCTGAGGCTCCTAGTTGGCAGAGATAGAGACAGAGGCAGAGCCTGGCCCTTCCATCAGCCCTCAATGAAGAGACAACAGCCCTCAGGTCTGGAAGTGGCTGATGAGGAAGAGAAGGAACAACTGGGCCCAGTGCCTGAGGCATGGGCAGAGGAGAGGAGAGCAGCGGAAATCTATGGACCTATCCTCGGGGCAGAAGAGCCACCGCTGCTAGTGAAGCCCCACCCTAGCTCTGGGGATAAAAGGCAGGGGGAAGAGATGAATAGGTGTGACAGACAACTATCCATCTCCCTGCCAGACAGACTTGTTAGCCTGGTGTGTGTGTGTGTGTGTGAGAGAGAGACTTTTTGCCGTGGGCTGCTGGCACTCCTAATAAAGGGAACATTTATTTAACTACAGAGGGTTGGTCGTGTTTGGGAGCCAGGTCAGAACAACTGTTCATTTGACCATTCACCATTATAATCCCACAGGCTAAGAGGTCTGGATATGGTGGGGCAATGAGAAAGACTGGATCTTCTAGGCATGGTGGGGCAGTGAGGTAGTCTGGGCCTCCTGGCCCATGGATAGTTTCCACTCAACAGTGGGCCCTGTGGCCTCCTGGCCCATGGCAGATTTCCACATGCTTCCCTCTGCCCCTGAGGAACATCTGTACAATAATTTAACAATTCCCATATTGCTTAACAACCAACAAGTGGAAGAGCTGGGATTACAGTTGATGACTAAAGTAATGACGTGGGCATCTCACTTAATGGCCACTTCACTCAACAACAGAGACTTCAATCCCAATTGTAACCTTAAATTGAGGGCTACCTATACATGTAAGACTTCTGCCTGTGAGAGAAAAGCAGGTTCTGCTTCAGCATTATATGAAAAAGCACTTCAGAGATTTGAGGCCAAATGACAATGTGCACAGCTTGCATTTTAAATATAGGAGTTTAAAAGAAACTTTTGACTTAACTTGAGAATGATTCTCTGCGACCTATACACTTGTTATTTTATACCCAGATGTGAAGAAATACCTTCTCATTACCTCATCTTTTCCTTCCCTAAAATTGTGCCAAGATCTGCTTTCTTTGGCCAAGAATCCTGGTCTCTCAAATTTGATAAACAGGATGGTTATAAAAATGAATTCCCAGTTGATGGCTTATTTCTCTTAAACCTACTGTTGCCTTGGTTACTCGCTTTCATGCTTTTTCCCCAGGAAGAGTGACTGAAGGGGACAGTCGTCTCAGACAGTGATTTCATATGCGCATGTAAGCGATCTCTGCAGCCACCCTGTGAAATTAAGAGTCAACTTTTTAATATTAAATAGCGCTTCACAAACATCACCCCTATCAAATCCGATGTGATTTGATGGACAGATAACTGTCATAAAATTACAAGAATCGCCTTGGTGAAGCTTAAATCATTTGAACTCCAGTTTTAATTGTGTAGAACATCGTGATGTTAATTGGGGACACAGTGCCCTGTTCGTTAGTGGTCAGCAAAGAACTGAGTTATTGAGGTCAACTGAATCTGGATTTGTTTTTACAAGGCTCGTGGCTCAACAGGGTTGTTTGTCAGCGGTTTTGTTTCTAGTACTTGGCGTCTGAGAAGTCACCAGTTGCTGACTACTGTGTTAGGATTCTTTAGGTTAGTTTCCTTCCCTCAAAAGCTGCAGATAGTTCACCTGGAAAGAAGCATTCTGGGAGTTGTGCTGAAAATTATATTCATTATGTGGAGAAATAGATGGAGCTTGCTACTGGAGGATTTCCAGTTTCTATAGTGACTGAATGATGTACCATTGTTCCTCCATATGAGAACGTCCTGTCTTCTGCATTAGATGCAAAGCCTGTTGGGTTTCATGGTTGGCTTATAGAGTCCTTAACTTATTAGTGACTGCTTAAAGTTGTGACCGCATTGAACAAAGGGACTTAGGATCTTTTTATTATTATTATTATTATTATTAGATTTATATGCCACCCTTCTCCAGAGACTCAGGGCGGCTTACAATGTGTTAAGCAATAGCCTTCATACTTTTGTATATTTTACAAAGTCAGCTTATTGCCCCCACAAACTGGGTCCTCAATTTACCCACCTTAGAAAGGATGGAAGGCTGAGTCAACCTTGAGCCTGGTGAGATTCAAACTTTCTAATTGCAGACAGCTGGAGTTAAATTACAATGCATTAGTCTGCTGAGCTTTTTCACACTTAAGACCAAGGGTCCCCAAACTTGTCAGCTTTAAGACTTGTGGACTTCAACTCCCAGAAGAGAATTCTGGGAGTTGAAATCCACAAGTCTTAAAGCTGACAAGTTTGAAAACCTCTGCTTAAGACCATTGCAGCATCCCCAGGTCAAATGATCAAAATTTGGATGCTTGGCAACTGGTTCATATTTATGACCGGTCGCAGTGTCCTAGAGTTATCGGATCACCTTTTGTGACTTATTAACAAGCAAAGTCCCTTAACAACCCTATTACTAACTTAACAACTTTCCATAAAGCCGGACAGGAAAGACTTCTTGATGCCTAAAATTTGGTGAATGGGGACCGGCAACGCAAGTAGCCAAGAAATCAGCTATCTTTTTAAGCTTTTTAAGCGTTTATGGGTTGGAATTTTAGTAGTCCTGTTTGTAGTTTTTAAAAAATAGTCAAAGCCTCTTCTTTGTTTCTATTTTAGGTATCGAACCAATTTGATAGCTGCAAAAAAATATCTACAAGCCAAAAAGGTACAATAAAACAAGGGCTGCTATGTCACTGCCACAATATAGTAATTAGCTTTTCTCTATCTTACCTTTCAAACTTGTTTTCCAAAGTTACTGTTCAAAGATTTCCTTCTTTTTTTCTGACTTTGCCTGAGAAAGCAGTTTCTGTCTTTTGCTTTTTCATACCATCTGGTATTCTGTAAGTAATGCAAACGGTTGCTTTTAGCAAGGGTGAAAGAGCTACTGCAAACCTTGTCTTCCTTGATCCTTTCAGGCATCGCTGCAGATTAAGTTTAGCAGCCAGATTTGCCAAGAATACAACCAATATATAACAAGCATGGTTGGATGCCTATGGACTTCAAACGTCTTCCAGACAGATTCCCACCCTCAGGGGATTTATATAGAGCCTGGAGTGCTGGAGAAGACCTTGGTGCAGGACTACAGAAAGGCCTTGAACATAGTGTACCATCCGGCTTTGACAGGTTATGCCATACTCTTTGTGCAGCAGGTAAATGGAGGTTTTATCTTTGATGACCATCCTCTTTATTTTGTCAAATTTTGTTTACTGATGCCTAAACCTTTGTGGTGTCCTTCACTAGTTTTCACTGTGTCATATTTTATTCATTGGCATAGTGTGGTTGAGCTGCAACTATGCTATAAAATCTCAAGCTTTCATGTACTTAAGGAGTTTGAGACTCTGTGTATATGTGTGTGTTTGTGTGAATATATATGTATGTATGTATGTGGATGGATGGATGGACGGACAGACAGACAGACAGACAGACAGACAGACATGGAGTGGTGCGGTGGCCTAGAGGTGGAGCTCTCGCCTCACAATCAGGTGGCTGTGAGTTCGATCTTAGGTAGAGGCAGATATTTCTCTCTCTGGGCACAATGAGAAAAAACTCCACACTGGCAACAGGAAGGGCATCCGGCCATTAAACACTCTGCTAGCTCCATTCAGTTGCCCAGACTCTACCTCACGAGGGATTATGGGGTCGTTAAAAGATTAGATAGATAGATGGATGAGTGGATGGATGGATGGGTGGGTGGGTGGATGGATGGACAGATAGACAGACGTGTGTGTGTGTATGTGTGTGTGTGTATCTTTAGCCAGGTACTTCCTACGTAAACCAAGATTTTTATGCAGCCGTAGTTCAGTGAAATCACAATTTTTCTGGCAGCCAGCAAACCCTCTGCTGCCCATTTTTTTCTGCTGGCTGCCAGAAAAAAAAGCCTAGAAACTAGTGAATTGTGATTTCACTGAACTAGGGCTGCATAAAAATCTTGGTTTACGTAGGAAGAACCTGGCTAAAAAGAAATACACATAAAGCCTACGAAAAGGAAAGAAGAGAGAGAGAGAGAGATTGCCTATATATGTTTATACACATACACCTTCAGCTATATATCTATAAAGTTATGTTACATTTCTAAGTTACCCATCCCCTACAAAGAGTTAGATTCAACTCTCAGGGTAGCTGTAGAAGCTCACTGGCAACATATTGGCCAGTTAAGGCACAAGTCTCTTGATTCCTTTTGTCCAGTACCCTTTTAATTTTACTTTCTGTCTTTGGGACTTGGACTTTAAAAGAGCTTTTTTTGCTGCTTTGATTATAGTCAAATATTCTGTTCACAATTAGAGACTAAGCCCAATGTGATACTCTGATTCCTTTATTCCTTCAAAAAAAAAGACTTCTAGTTCTTAAGCTTAACTTTTATGGCAATGCTTAAAGAAATTTAGAAGCTGTGAAGATGTCTCCGTTTTGCCGAACTAGTAAGAAACAGAATTAGGGGTTAATGAATATTCATAGAAGCGGGCATCACTTTTACGCAAGGCATCAAAATCATTACCTTGTTTTTCCACATAACAGATTAAATATGCTAATTTGTACATGCTGCTCTCTCATCAATCTAGCTGATCTTAATATATATAGGACTAGCCATTATTTAGGGAGAAAAGATGGTAGGAAAAATGTCACAATGTTGCTTTACTTCCACTGGGGGAGCCTCACATCTCCAGGAGACAAGGCAGCAGCAACGCCTTTCAAAAAGTTCAACCTAGTTCAGGGAGTACAGACCCCAGCACAATTTTTGCTTTGTTTTGCTGAACACCATTATTTTCATTCCTGCCTGTCGAAATATGTGTTTCTAGCTCCCCATGGTACCTATAAGACATCAGGGCTCTGCAGTGAGATCTCATCTCTTAGGAGCACTATAGAAAACTAACCATTTGATCCTTCTTTCTAAGTGCTTTGCTGAAAGCAGATTTGTCATGAATGAGCATTCCCCTTCAATTGCTAAAGACAAAGCAGCCCTTCGGGGGGAATCTTTGGCAATTGCTGGCTTCAATGACTGGTAGACATGTTCAGTTTTCTGACAAGAGATAGAAACTGCCTTAGGCCGATAATGACCAATAGCGATTTAATAAATCACTATAATATGAAATAGAGATCATCCTGCAAAAGAGATGGAAGAATAAGGTGAGGAGCACCATTGAAGACAGAAATAGCGAGAAGCTCATTGCAAGAGAGTTAAATGTCCCCAGCAATTAAGTCAATTACAATTCAGTTTATAGTGGAACGGCAATCGCTTAGCGGCAATAAGAGCTATCTGTTCTGTAAGTGGGCCTAGATTTTTTATTTTATTTTTTATTTTTGATTCACTGAACTTTCTCATGTTGAACTCAAGGAGACCCAGGTATTTTCTAAAATCAATCTAATACAGAGGTGTCAAACTCAAGGCCCAGGGGCCGAATCCGGCCCAGGGGCTGCTTAGATCTGGCCCATGGGGCCGCCCTGGAAACAGCAAAGGATCAGCCCTACCGAGCTCCGTTTTCACTGGCAGAGGGTTGCAGGAGGCCATTGCAGTCAAAAACAGAGTTTGCGAGGGCCACGGGTGGCACTTCCAAGCTCTGTTTTCACTGGCGGAGGGTTACAGGTGGCTGTTGTAGGTGAAACAGAACTCGGGAATTCATTTTCGCTGATAGAGCTCTCAGGTCGCCACAGGCACCCCTGACACGAGTGACGTCAAGCTGGTCATGCCCACCTGGCCCTCCAAGGTCCAACAACCCTGATGCGGCCTCAATGAAATCAAGGTTAACACCCCTGGTCTAATATAAGCCAACTGATATAGGACCGTTATAAAATCCTAGGTTTGCATTAATGTATCCTAATTTCATGACGTTGTTTAGAGATGCCGATACACCTGATGTTATTTTTTAGAACCTCAAAAGCATCCTTATGGTACCTTTTGTCCTTCAGCAGTATCATCTTACTCTCAACTATTTTTGATGTAGTTTCTAGGCCGTGTTAATAACTTTTTAAAATATCTGTTCAAAGTTCACAAAACAATTATTTTTTTTAATTGTCCCTTTCTTTTTAGATACAATCAGAACACAAAATTCCAGATATCAAGCTAATTCAGGTAAAAAGTCATAGCATTTTGAAAACAACTAAATTTCTTGGGAAGTTTGCTATATTGTAACCGGTTGGGCATCGGTTCTGAGAATAAGACAGTACAATGATTCCACACGGCTAGGTATGGAATCCTAGTACACAAAATATGAGTACTTCCAGGTGCATGCTTTTGTAAATTGATCTGGGAATACAGAAGCTGCACAGAAAATGAGTGGATATTGTATGGCAAAGGAGAGGAGGCCCAGGGGCCCAGGGGAGGTCTGACCTCACAATCGGGAGGCTGTGAGTTTGACCCTAGGTAGAGGCAGATTTTTCTCTTTTTGGGTGCAACAAGTTATTGTCTGCTGCAAACTCCATGTAGGTGTCAGGAAGGGCATCCAGCCAGTAAACGTTCGAGCTCCGTTCAGTCGCCCTGACTCCACCCCGATGCAAGGGATTATAGGGTCATAAAAATTTGTATGGCAAAGAAGAATTTCTGTACCTGGAGACGTAAACTACTCTAATGCTTTATCTGCAGGGGAGGAGATGGGATTGGTACTTGGAATATTTGTACTCCCAGGAATTACGAGGGTTGAAATTCTTCATTGAAAGTAGCATCAGGCGTGTATTTCGACCTTCTCAAACAAAACCAGGCAACTACCAGTAAATGGGTATTGAAGATTGACTCTTGTGAATGGATTTCTTCCTGCCTTCTCCTGCTGAAGCGAACCTTGGATTCTAATGGACTCCTGTTACTGAAGAGAGAGATCCTTTCAGTGCCTCAGTACTGATATCCGTACAGATAATTCTGGGTAACAATCATGGCACACATACAGATTTTTGCCCAGCTGGTCTTTGTGACATTAAACCTTTCCTCTTTGGGTAAAGGGCTCTTTGGCCTTGAGAGTACAAACTTACTCTCATGAAAGAAATAGAGCATGTCTAATTCCTGTTGCTAACTTTTTGCTTTGTTTTGGAATTAAGCAACCCGATTCAATTCATTATTTGGAAACATTCAAGCAAATTACAGCAGGATTTTCCAGCCTTTGACCATTTTTCGACAGCTAAATTATCATCTTTCACTGATAAACCACAAAGCCCTCGCAATGGATTGAACAATAGTCTAATGCAGGTTTTTCTTGTAACTTGTAGATAAATTGTAAATAATTGTATAGAACGTATTTATGCATAAAATGCTCTGTAATATAAATTAAACAGTGTTTGGCTTTGGTTTGTTACAGTGAAACCTCAATTTTACGGATTTTGGTTTTCTGAATATTGCATGTGGTGGATGAAATTCTGTGGCAGTTTGTGGAATGACAGCATTTGTATTAAGACTTTCTGAAAAAGATACAAATCAAAATTTCTCGGTCTGATATACTCCTATTCTTAAGCAAGATCTTTATTTTTGGCTTATTTACTTTTAAACCAGCTAAAGCAAAAAAGTCTTCAATTTCCTCATTAAGTGCTCAATACTGTTCTGAGGCTGTGTAAAATCAAAACTACACCATCAGCAAAAGTCCTCGAATTATAAGTCTCTTTAACTTTTCAAACCAATTGTTTTCTCATCCTGTCTTAATGTCTGGAACTAACATAAAAAGCAAAGTGACATCCTTGCTTTGACCTCTTCTGTATTTCACATGGTTTCATTAAATCATTATTAATAATATGCACCTTCTAAGGTATGTATACTGATTTAATCCTTCGAATAAAATTCTCCCAAAAGTCCATGTCCTTCTAAAACTGTAAACCTAAAGGACCAATTCACATTGTTAAAAGTTTTTTTCTGCATCCAGAAAAATCAGCGCCACTTGCGTCTCGTTATATTGTTCCAGATACTCTTATTATATTCAATATAATTCTCACATTATCTCTTAATTGTCTTTTGGTAAGGAAAGACAATTGTCTTTTGGTATGGGAGCAGCTCTAGCAGACAAAAAAGCTCTACAAAGAATCATTAAAACTGCCCAGAGTATCATCGGACTCCAGCTACCAGCCCTGGATGACGTCTTTGAATCTCACTGTTTGAGAAAGTTGCAGATGACTCTTCCCATCCTGCTTACAATTTTTTGGACTGTTGCCTTCTGGCAGAAGATACAGAACAATTAAAACTTAGACCACACGTTTTCTGAATAGTTTTTATCCCGGAGCTATAATTGCACTCAACAATGAACTAAAGGGCCACCATCAGTGAGCTGTTGGACAGCATTACTTGGTCTGTTGTGTGGATGTTTGGGTGGTTTAGGGGTGGGGAATTTGGTGGGTGGGAGTTTGTTTAGGGATTGTTACGTGTGTTGGACCTGGACTTTGGGTGTTAAGTGAATTTTGTTGTATGGGTATACTATGTATACATGTACAATGACAAGTTATTATTGTTAAGAACTCACATTGATCACCATGAGTAAAATCCTGTAAAATCTTTAATCTATCAGCCAATATTGGTGTAAATACTTTAGTCAAATTAAATTTGGCAATAAAGCAGTATTTATTAGTCTCTTTCCAAGATTCTGGCATAGCAGATCCCTGCAAAATAGAATTCATTGTTCTTTTCAGCAGTTGCAAAGGTTAGTCTTCAAAACATTTATAGTATGAACTTTGTATTCCATCAGGGTTTGTTTTGGTGTTCTATGGTGCTTTCTCTATTTTTTTTTTTTTTTATGGCTTCTAAGATTTCAAAAGTTGTTATATTTTGTTTCATATTCATAAAATTTGTTTCTATATTGTGAAAGCTTTGGTAAATTCTGGGGTTTTTTTTTTTCAAATATTCATCAGTTATTTTCCAGAGAGGAAAAAACATTTGTATCTTTTGTACAAGTTTGCATAAAAATTATGGAAGGTTTTCTGAGCATTCCCATTATCTGTTAATACAGTGTCACCTTACTGAATCTTTAATGTCCCTAATAATCCCTAATGCTATGAATAAATCAGGAATCTCTTGATTTAAGAAAGGTGCAGCTGGATCCATTTGGAGAACTGAACAGTTTAAAGCAAAGCTTGACAGCGGGTGGTTCCTAAAGTTTTTAATTTTTCATATCTTGCGTGAGAAGAATGCGGCTTTAAACAAATTGGTTACAGTTTCTTCCTCTCAACTTTTTCTCCAACCAGCCCCAAATCAGACTTCGATAACAAGTCTAGTCTGACTTGTAGATCTGCCTCGACGTACAATATTGTTTCTTTTTATATCTTGTGGTTCGCTTTTATCTTTAGGCAATTTGAGCTCCCTGCTCCGACAGCAATTCTTGTAAGAGCCTGACTTTTACCCAGCTTGGTGTTCAAAGCGAAAGGTGGGTAGTTCTCACAAATAGCAGATAAGGTAGGCGGCTTATCTCTGGGATGTGCCTCTTCCTTTGAAGTTCCTCCATGCACAAATTATCCTGCATATATAACATGTCAAGTTAATGTGCAGCCTTCCAAATGTTGGAGCTCCAGTTACAAGAAGTCCTATCTTGGCCAATAGGAAAGGATCAGCTGCTACTATCCAGTAACAGCTGGCAGGCTCGAGGTTGCCAATTCATGGGCTAGAAGCCAGCCTTCTCTCCAAGAAATTGGATTTTTCTCCGTGCCTGGAGAAGTCATAATTCTGGGCGACATCGAAGGCTTAAGTTGGCATTTCTAAGTTTAAGAAAAGCTTCAAACAATAGGGTACAAATGAATGTGTTTTAGTTGTCAAGTCTCAGTGGCTCTCAACGCACAGCTTCCCTCAAGTCATCATTTCTGAATGAAATAAACTTTCATGGAGATCTCAGAACAAGAGTGCAGTTCCAGCTCTCTGCTTATCTTTGTTGGTGCTCACCGTATTGGTTTAAACGTAATTGTGCTTCTCTATGATTGCTGTGGTTTCTCTTTTTCATTACTTATAGGTGGGAGAGGAGAATAGTTGAATGGATCACGTCGGGCAGTGGAATGCCCAAAAGACCATGGGAAAACTGAATAAAGAGGATGGGAGCGATTCAACTACCATTCAGGCCGGTTCAGAGCAAAGTGCATGGACATGTCCAATTTCACTCCCCGTCTTGTTCAAGGGCTATAATACAACGATTTCAAACAGGATATAATTGGAAATTTTCAATGGTCTACTACCTCCGTCCCAATGAGACAGTTTGAAGAGTTGACAGCAAAGAAAGAAAATTCTGATTTACGTTTGAAACTGAATTACATACGAATGGTCGTATTTGCCTTGACCAGAGATGAACAAAAATTAAAGAATATTGGGGCTGAAGACATCTCCCCTAGTTTTTTCTTAATATTCCATACTTCTCCAGGGTTTTTTTTTAATCTGCTTAATTTCTTTTTGATTTTTTGACAAGTTTGGGAGAAAGTCAAGGCAGAGTTTCTCCCTCAAGGAACCAAGGACCAAGCTCAAATTATCCATCTTCAGACGCATCTCTCTGGAGAATGCCCTAACGTTGGGTAAGATGGACAGAAAAAGCAGGAGAGGAAAAGGCGAATGGACTCCATTACAGCAACAATGGATGCTCCCTTAGAAGTTCTGAAGATGTTCTGTCAGGGACAGAATATCACAGACAAAATCTGTTGGGAGTTGAGACTGACTTTTGGCACATAATCAATTGGGAGAAACTCCAAGGACATCAAGTTACATGTTTCAAATGCTGTTTGAACTCCATGCGTCTAATTTTGTGACCATCTTTAAATATTCAATCATAAATGGGTTATAGATTGAATTAATCTTTAGTTAAATAACAAGTACATTCTCCTAACAGAATTGATAGCACAACCCTTTCTAGCTGCTGGTTTTCCTCTAGGCTAGGCTATTAATGGGGCAGTATTGTGAGTAATTGGGGCTATTCCCATAAATTTCCACCAGCCAAGGACTTAAGTTTTAAATTTGGGGTTCTTTGTTTATATTCTAGTTTTTAAAGTCTGCAATATGGATCTGCGGTGGGTTTTTTAAAAAAAATAAAATAAGTTATTTTTTAAAAAGTGTTTCTCAGTGTCCATATAATTTTCCAGCCAAGTTAGAAATAGAAATAGAATAAACAGAGTTGGAAGGGACCTTAGAGGTCTTCTAGTCCAACCCCCTGCTTAGGCAGGAAACCCTACACCACTTCAGACAAATGGTTATCCAACATCATCTTAAAAGTTATGTGTTCAATAAGACGATCTCTGCTCTTATCACAGAATAAAATGCAGGAGCTAGAAGCAAGAGCATCTTTTGCTGTGCTTATTCCTTTTATGACCCTAAATGCCGGTCTCCAACTTAGAAGCCGATTATCTAATTCCCCGGAGTGTCCCCCAGTTAATTCTTCTGCTATAAACGTCCATTTTATTTATCTGCCACATTTACAATCTGCCACTTTCGGGGAGCAGTAAAACCGATCCATAAACCACGCCCCAAGCCGAAAAATGAATATCGCCCAGCTGATTTGGCTTGGTTAGAAGATGCAAAAGAGCCATCCATAACTTGGGTGGGGGGGAGGCAGTTCCAAAGCGGTGGGGGGCCACCCCTGAGATAGCCATTCGCCTGGCCCACAGCCCACCAGTGGGATGGAGGGGGGGAGGGAATCCACCCTCGAGGATCTTCCTGGAGGGGCAGATCTTCCTCCTTGCTGCCAGAGCCATCCTGGTGCCCCAAAAGTTGCCAGCTCCTATCTCTCCCCTCCCAGCTAAACTCCTGGTCCCTTTGATCTCCCCTCCCTTGCTCCAAGCAGGACCCTCCCCATACACGTGGGGGGGGGGGGTTTCTCCCTTCCCCTCTCTTCCCCTTCCACGCAGCCTTCCTCCAAGCCAGGGAAGGCGGGCGGCGCATGGACTCGCCCGGAAGAGGCGCGCGTGGAACGGCACGCCTCGATTTTGCCCGCTCGGCAACCCCCGATTCCAATCGGTCCCGAGCCAGAGAAGAGGATCCCGCAGGTCACGCAGCGGCAGGGGGCGATCCACGCCCCCTCCCCTGCCGGATCGGTCCCTCCTCCTCCTCCGCGCCCCGGCGGGCGGGCGGACGCGCCTCGCTTTCTCCCTTTGCAAAAGAGCCGTTTCCCCCTCCTCCTCTTCTTCCTCTCGCCGACCGGCTCCGGGTGCAGCCCGTCGGCTTTCGCGGCAGCAGCCATCGCCGCCAGGGGCCAGCGTCGAGCGATCTGCTGCTGGATCTCCGCTTCGTCCTTCGGGGGCGGCGAGGCGATCGCCTGGCCAGGCTCTGGATGCCGCTGTGGCCCCCCGGAGGAAGCCTCGATCCGGGCTGGTTGAAGAGGAGCAGCCTCTGCTGCCGCGTCTTCCCTAGCCGCCGGGAAACCCCTCCAGGTAGGCCGGCTGGGGTTGGAGAAGGCGAGCATCCTTTCTCTCCCTCCATCCCTGCTCCTCATCTTCATCCCCATCACCTCTTCCCCCATCATCATCATCCAGCCTCTGTGCTCCCCCCCCCCACCGCCATCCTCTTCTTCCTCCTCCTCCTCCTCCTCCTCCTTCCTCTGGGCTTCCTTGCCAGAAAGGGTCTCCTTTCCCTTCTGCTTGTTTCAGCATCCCCCCCCCCCACCTCCCCAATTTCACGGCTGATTTTCCAATGAGATGTTCTACAAGCTTTTTTTTTTTAACCCCAAGGGAACAGAGCACCCAGCATTTTAGCAGCAGCAGCGGCATAGGAGGGAGCTCCTTCCCCAAAACACTGTCCCCGGAGCACCCTACACCCTGCAGCCCCCTCCCTAAATCTTCCCAGAGGCACCAAAAATAATTGATCCCAGTGACATCTCTCTGGAGATAAGAGGGTTCAGGAAATGGGCCAGAACTTTGCTCAGATGTGATGGGAAGACAGCATGAGGCAACACCCTAAAAAGCTTGGATGCCTGGCTCTAGAGAAAGTGGGGCGGCAGATAAGCAGGATAGCCCACGTTTTGGAGGGAGGAGAAGAGACCCAGATTAGCCGCTACCTTGAAAAGGTGTCCTAAAATCAATGCTGTGATCAGCTGCTCTTGAGCTGGGTGACTTTACAGGCTCCCATGCCCTTGTTCTCTGGATGTGGTCATCCAGCCAAGGATCAGAAAATGTGGGAAGGGGAGACATTGCAAATTTCAAGGCAGGCTGGCAAGAGGAAAAAACCGGCAAAGGACACCTTACGTTTTTTTACCTTTAAAATCACAATCCCGACAAGGTATTTCCGACTGGAGGTACTTCCCCGTCACGCAGGCCAGGTCCTTTCGCTTTAAAATAAAATAAAATAAAAACAAAAGACCAGATTGTTCGACCCAAGTCGATACTGCAGTCCTAGCGATGAGTTATGAAGAGGGAATCAAGCAATTGGAGCTTGAAATTGGCCACTTGGGGAGACTGGCAAAACCAGGGGATGCGTGAATACGCATTTATTGTGGTTGAATATCAGGGGCTCCCTGATCATTTCAATGAGGTTGATGCCGGGTCGGTTGGATTTTTAACTAGGGTCTTCTTTTAATTTTGTACAAAACGGGGCATCGTCACCCTGCTGATAGAAATAGTAAGCTGGGCCAAGAAACTGGGTTCGCACATTGCTGAAGCCTGGGGTTGCACACACCTCTCCAAGTTCTGGGTGCAGTGTCCAAACCCCTCTAGAAGTTTCCTCCAAATCAAAATATTTCACAGGACAGAAGAAGGGAATTATTTAAAAGGATGGGAAACAAAGATGTTCAGAGAATGTTATTCAAACATGAACCTTGTTTTTTTTAATCTGGCACCATATTATTATTATTATTCGTTAAACATGAAACTCAGTTTTTATTATTACTATTTATTATTTACTTTATTCATTAAACATGAAACTCGGTCAACTGAACATTCAAAAATGCATCACGAATACCATTGACTGGTGCTAACGGTTGATATGGGCTGCTGCCAGCATCCTAGGTATTACCCAAGTATCTTCTTAAAATATGTGATGTTCCGAGTAGCACAGTTTTTTTGCAGTTCCGCTGGTGTTATTGCAGGAAGCTGCCATTTCTTGAAATGTTTATAAAATTCTTAGACATGGTACCAAGTGCCCCGATGACAATACATGTTTCATCCATAACCATGTAGTTTCATTGGCCAGGTCGTGATATTTCGTGATTTTTTTCCAGTTCTTTTTCTTCAACTCTGACACAACGATGTCAATAAACTGTACACTTCGGCCCTTGACAACCGTGATATCTGGCTGTTGTGTTCCAAATGACGATCTGTTTGAACTCAAAATTTATTATTATTATTATTTGACCCTTTAGCACACCACTCCAAAATCAAGAGATTCTCAGCCTAAAACAATGTTATCCAGCCCAGCCTAGCCCTGCACTAAACTTTGCTTTTTGTATAAATCCTTCTTGACTTTATTTGCAAAACCAATTTAGATTATTTGCTGAATCTGATCTTCCTTTCATAGCAGGAGAAATCTTTTGACATAGAAGGATATTTCTTTCTGGGGGGCGTGACTTCGATATCTTGTCACACAAAGAATTAAATGCATTGATTGATCCATTCCACCAACTAGTATTCAAAATATTACATAGAATCCTCAGGTGCCGTTCACGAACATCAGCTTTCCAAACTTTAGGGAAAAAATGGCACTGAACCTCCAAATGCATAGCTACACAATATTGTGATTGTTTCCTTCTTAATTAAAAAAATGGACCAGAAATTATAATAACCGAAAGTGCAAAGGCTAAAAGAAAATTATCTTAGAACAACCGGGAGCACTAGCTAGAAAGTAGAAACATTTTCTAGCTAGTGAGATAGGACAGTAAAAGTTCAAGAGCACTTGAATTATACACTAGTCCAGCGGTCACCAACTAGTGGTCCACGAGAAATTTTTGGTGGTCCGCAGAAAAATTATTTGCATTTTTTATATTGCACTAAATCAGGGGTCCTCAAATACGGCCCCTGGGCCGGATACATGCAATGAATGTTTGTGTTGCTGCAGAGAGTTTCTCACTTCGGGGTCTTTGTGTGGGTTGGAGGAGGGCACAAATTCTGACTTGGGGTCTGCTTTGGCCTCCTAGTGCAGAGCTTTGGGCAAAGGCTGGAGAGAAGCACCGCTGGTGGCGAAGAACCGGAGGGCCTTGTTCCAGTGGGACTGCATCACAGCCTGGAACTGGCTGCCCATCTCAGCCCGCTGAGCCTCCAAGGGCCGGTACCTGGCCTTGCACTCCCGCAGGTCTTCCCTCTGCTTGGCTGTTTAGCTCCAGCAACTGCTTCCTGTTGGGATCGTAAGGAGCCCGGGTGGGCAGGCGAGGAGTAGTGAGTAGAGGCTGGCAAGGACCCCCTCAACGTGAGTGACATTGAGTTGGCCACGCCCACCCAGTCACATGACCACCTTGCCACGCCCACCCAGCTGGTCATTAGGCAGATCATATTAGTCGTCTGCAGGATTTAAAATTATGAATTTAGTGGTCCCTGAGGTTCGAAAGGTTGGGGACCGCTGCGCTAATCTACATTTTACTTTAAAGAATCCAATATAAATAGTGTAGATGTATTAGGGCAAGAGCCCAGAATATTTCTTTAGCTAACAAAAGGCTGCCCACACAGACTGGTGTTGGAATTTCTGGATGGCATGGTGTTATTCTCTCCACAAACCAAATTAGCCAACTGTATTTCAGCCTGGTGTTTTATTCACATGTAGTAAGTTGCGTAGCCTAAGGTGGTTGAGCCAAAGGAGGAAAGGGGCGTTATTACAGGTGAGCTAGTTGAGTGAACTCAAGGTATGATAGATAGAGTGGAGTCCTTCCATTTTTCTGGTCTCCTGGGTTGTTAGCTACAGATTCAGTTGAATCTCTTATTTATAAATCAGTCAGACCTGCTTTATCATCTGTTTAAACTTCCCTTTTAAAACATCACTCTTCTACCCTATGGGGTAAATTATGTTTTAATTATGGTGCAGGTTAGAATAAATTACAATAACTGATCTCATATAGCACTTTCTTTCACTAATGTGGCTTCAAAGAATCCGATAGTTCTTTAACTCATATGATTTGGTCTTGCTCTGTTATAACTTTGTTCTATTTTTTTTTTTCTTACATTTATATATTAAAATAATCTTGGAGAAAATATGTTTAGGATCTCACTATGACATTTAATTCTGTTCTGGATAAAATGTTGGATTTATTATCCTATGGTTGCTTCGACTTTATCGAGTTTGTGGTACAGCAAAGACGATAATTTTATTTAAGTGGAAAGACATTTTATGTCTTCTGATTTTAAGGAATGAGCCCCTCGGGAGAAGGGCGGTGTATAAATTTAAACAATTTAAGGAATGGGTCCAAGGCAGTGGTGGGTTGCTATCAATTCGCCCCTGATTAGGCCAACCGGCAGCGGCAGGAGGCTCCACCCACCCACCTCTGCGCATGTGCAGAGTGTAGTGCACACACGCAAGCACGTGCACGCCCACGAGTGAACTGGTAGCAACAGGTTTTGAAACCTGCCTCTGTTCCAAGGTTTAAGTGTGTTATGTTTTAAAGGTTTTTTAAAAGATCTTTTCAAAGTTTTTTTTTAAAGCCTTTATGATTAAAAAATAAAAAGATGACTTGATGTAGCTCTACAGTCCAGATTTAATGTTTAAGAATTAAATGTATTGCACCTAGCTATTAATATTTTTATATATTTTTAGTTTTTGTTGTGTTTGGTTCCTTTAATCGTCATGTTAAGCTAAATATTTAGTTCTTTTTCTTTTCCATGTTACCTAGATTTGATCTCACCTTTTTACTCTACATCTCGTGATTGTAGTACGAAAAGCCATGTTTCAAAAACAACGTTTTGAACAATGTCCCTAAACAAATTCTACTGAAATCTTTTACTGCAAAAAGCTTCAGTGGGATTTCTTTTTAGCCGGAACTCACAGAAGTCCTGACGGTGCCTAGAAAATGCCTTGTATTTTATCTTTGTCTGTGGCACTGGCAATTGGAAAAGTACAGTGCTGAAAGTGAAAAGAGATCTATTAGATACAAATGCCTCTCGGATCATGCTGTGGTACCTGGAAAAGAGATGCTCCCAGCCTGAGTAGAATAATAGTAGTAATACTAGCAATTAGAACCCTGGTTTTTACAAGCAGAGCCATAAAAGTTGCAAAATGCAGTGAAATTCATTCTTTTGTTCCGTGAGGCTGGTAGTTGCTCATTTAATCACCTTTTATGCTGTCTTCATCACAAAGCAGACTCTAGCCAGCATGCTGCACATAGTTGGATTAATAATCATGATAATAACACCCCAGACTTAACAACTGTTGATAAAAAAGATTTAAAAGATATGGATAGTGGACGTGGCAGTACATGGAGACAGCAGAAAAGAAAAAGAAAGAAAAAGAAAGAGAGAAAGAGAAAGAGAATACAAAAAATACCTGCAAATAGGAGTAGAATGTGAGAAAAGATTTCTAAAACCTTGCCCAGAAAACTACCAGGAAGTAGTCTCAGTTGCCAGTAGTCAACACTGACTCAAGTGTGTACCTACAACCCACATTCACACATAGACACACACAAATGCACAATGTTGCTCTACAGCCGATCGCCAGGGAGAGGCACTCAAAGGTTTGGTCTGCTTGATTTGATCTTGCTTCCTAGAATCTTTCAGAATTTCAAAACTTTCATACCTGGTGACGCACGGATTGAAGATAAGCAGCAAGAAAAAAATCACAAAGTACCGGGACTTGCAAATTGAAGTTGAGCGACTGTGGAAAAAGAAATCATGTGTTGTCCCGATTGTAATTGGAGCCCTTGGAGCAATATCCAAAGGGCTACCCCGCTATTTAGAAATTCTAAATTTACCGGACTTGAATATTTTGACTCTACAAAAAACCACCTTACTCGGAACAGCTTACATCCTCCAACGATACCTTAACAGTTCCCAGGTCCTTGGTTAGGACCTGAGCTGCTGAGCTATTAACCAGCCTCAAAGGCTGTGAATCTCACTACAGATTAAATAATAATAATAATAATAATAATAATAATAATAATAATAATAATAATAATAATAGAATAAGTAGAATTAGTGAGACATAATAGTAGAGTCAGTAGAATTGGCTTGACCTGCCATTTTGTTTCTGTAAGAATTGCTTTGCTAAGAATAGGAATTGCCTCTGCCGTTTGCTTCTACCAGTGATCTAACTTCTGGTATCTTGTTTTTTTGTACAACGCCATACCTGGTGGATATCTCAAGAAGCAGGGTATGTCATGGCTTGGCAGGGTTACATTGGGCAAATACCTGTGTTGCTAAGCACCCAGCCCCTCTGTTGCTAAGCACTCAACCCCCCTGTTCCTTGCTGCATTGCCAAAGGAAGGCATGGACCAGGGGCCCAGAATTGGATTCTAAGATGATGTCTCTGAAGGTATAAAAGGATGCCATACCTTCCCCAAGGTGTGGCCTTTCACTGCATTCTCTTTATATATAATGGTATGATCAACCCAGCTCTTTTTTGTACAAATAAAAGCTGATATTTTTTCCAAGCCTCTTCTTGGGTCTCTCTCTTTGGCATTCTGGTGACCCAAGTACATTTTGGGACCTTACAATATGCTTTGGAAGTCTTGCTCAGACGGGTTCAGGTTTTGCCAAGTTGAGGAAACGTTTTCATGAACTAAGTCAGTGATGGCTAACCTTTTTGCCGTCGTGTGCCAAAAGTGGGGGGAGCAAGTAGGGTCATGGGTGCGGGTGCCCACATCCATAATTCAATGCGCCCCGCCCTCCCACACATGCACATGTGACCCTCCCACACTTCCAGTAGGTGGGCCCAGTAGGCCCATTTTCCCTCCCCCCCAGGCTCCAGAGGCTTTCTAGGAGTCTGGGGAGGGCAAAAACAGCCTCCCCCATCCTCCCGGAGGCCTTCCGGAGGCCAGAAACAGCCAGTTTCCCGACGTCTGGTGGGACCGGAAGGCCTGAAAATCAGGTGGCCAGCGCGCGCATGTGCGCTGGAGCTGAACTAGGGCAATACTCGCGTGCCCACCAAGATGACTCCGCATGCCACCTGTGGCACCCGTGTCATAAGTTCGCCATCATGGAACTAAGTCAATAATATATAAAAAATAAATAAACTCAATAAAGTTTGCCCTCAGAAGTTGTGGTAGCTTCATCACTGGAAGGTTTCAAGAAGAGACTGGACTGCCATTTGTCTCCTGCTTGGGTAGGGGGTTGGACTAGATGACCTACAAGATCCCTTCCAACTCTGTTAATCTGTATCTATCCATAAGTAAAACCTGGCTCTGCCAATTGGCTTCGGGCCCCATAGGGGGTGTCCCATTCTGGAGGTGGCTAATAGATTAGAAGATCCCACCTCTACCGCATCTACGCACTGGCCCTTAATCTCCAGGGTAAATTTCCTGTCAGTGAGGAAAACTTCTCCTTTTCCAGGGTAAATTTCCTGTCAGTGAGAAAAATTAACCAGTGGAACGGCTTGCCTCCAGAAGTTGTGGGTGCTCCATCACTGGAGTCCTAAAGGTGCTTTTTTCAAGAGGCAACTGGACTTTCCTGGTTTTTTTCTGAAGACATTTTGCTTCTCATCCAAGATGCTTCTTCAGCTCTGACTGGATGGTGGGGAATGGAAGGATTGATACTCCTTGCAGACAGCTGAAGAAGCTTCTTGGGTGAGAAGCGAAATGTCTTCGAAGAAAAACTAGAAAGTCCAGTTGCCTCTTAAAAAAGCATGTTTGGGACAACCATGATCTGGATGACGGAGGATCTCCATAGATCTCCATCACTGGACAGAGACCGGACTGCCATTTGTCTGGAAAGGTCTAGGGTCTCCGGCTTGAGCAGGGGCGTGGACTGGAAGACTTCCAAAGTCCTTTCCAACTTCGTTATTCTATATTCTTTGCAATGTGAATTTTATTGGTTTTAACTTTTAATCCCTAAATGTTTTTTTTAGCCTTTGCTATTTTCGATATTGGAAGCTTGATTGTGAGGTGGGTGGCCTATAAATTGAACAAATAAATAAACGCATCTTGGGACCTCTGACTGGGGGCTGGGGAATTCTGGAAGTCCATATACATCTTAAAACAGCCAAAGGTTGAGAAGCTGCTGTAAATCCTATGGAAAGATGGAATAACATTTCTGTCCTCCATCTTCCTTCCAGTTGCCACTGCTCAGCCCGGGCTTGGTCCTCATGAGCATCCGTTCTAATGCAGCCGATGGTCATGCAGGGATGCTCATTCACCCTCCCCAGATGTCATGAATGGCACAACACCGGGGCATCCCGTCGCAACAGCACCTCTTACACTCAGTCTCAGGTAAGACCTTTAGGTAAAGGTAAAGGTTCCCCTCGCACTAGTCGTTCCTGACTCTAGGGGGCGGTGCTCATCTCCATTTCAAAGCCAAAGAGCCAGCTTTGTCCAAAGACGTCTCCGTGGTCATGTGGCCGGCATGACTCAACGGCAAATGCGCATGGAACGCTGTTACCTTCCCACCAAAGGTGGTCCCTATTTTTCTACTTGCATTTTTTTTACGTGCTTTCGAACTGCTAGGTTGGCAGAAGCTGGGACAAGGAACAGGAGCTCGCTCTGTTACTCAGCACCAGGGATTCAAACCGCTGAACTGCCAACCTTTCGATTGACAATCTCAGTGTCTTAGCCACTGAGCCACCATTTCCCTACTGAGACACCGCATCATTTAGGTGGACCTTTATTCTCCACCTATCGGCTGTCTTCTTTGCCTTACCTGTGCAAGGGGTTACTCTGTGGCTTAGCACCTCACCTTCATGGATTTCATAAAGAAAATGATTCCTAACTTGCAGTCATGGAACGAGGCTCGTAATATGGGCACCACCCTGGAATTTCATTTCATTTTTTGTTGTTGTTGTTTTGAGTCCCTGTGCATCGCAGCAACGATTTCTAAATAGATTATATTCTTGTGGGTTTTTTTCTCTCCCCTAAGTCTCTCTCCTCATTTCTTTATCCACCTAAACGAAATCAGAGGGAAAAGAAAAAAGGATTCTGATTCCAGGTGACATTCCCCTACGATAACATTTTAAGGATGATTCTGCCTCCGTTTCCATCTATCTCATTTTGAGAACCACAAATGGCCCAGTTTGTTTGTACTGTGCCTTTATTATTTTTACAAATAATCATGCAGCACACCTTCCTCCTCCTATTTTTGCACACAACAACCACCTCCTGTCAGGTAGGTTGGGCTGAAAGAGAGGGACAGGCCCAAAGTCATCCAGTTGGCTTCCATGGCTAAGGTGGGACTAGAACTCACAGTCACCTGGTGATTAGCCCAAAGTCACCCAGTCAGCTTTCATGCCTAAAGCGGGATTAGAACTCACTATATCCTGGTAATTGGCCTAAGGGTCACCCAGATTACTTTCATGGCTACAGCGAGACTTGAACTCATAGCCTCTTTTTTTTTTTTTAATTAGATTTATATGCCGCCCTTCTCCGAAGACTCAGGGCGGCTTACAATGCGTTAAGCAATAGCCTTCATACTTTTGTATATTTTATACGAAGTCAGCTTATTGCCCCCACAAACTGGGTCCTCAATTGACCTACCTTAGAAAGGATGGAAGGCTGAGTCAACCTTGAGCCTGGGGAGATTTGAACTGGTGTAATTGCAGACAGCTGGATGTTAATAACGGGCTTTAGTCTGCTTTTAGCCTGTTGAGCTATCGAGGCTCGATGCTTTCTAGTTTGACTCGATACTTTCTAATTTCTGTTGAGCTATCTAGCCTCTGCTTTCTAGTTTGGTGCTTTAACCAATAGGTCAAAGTGGCACCTTTCCTGCTCTAACTGGTCTTCTCTTTTCTACTCCAACCTTAATCCATGACCAGGGTGGCTGGCAAATACTTTCTGAGGTATTTGAAAAATGGAGAAGTTTCTCAATACCATTCATGATGGTTTTGTAGAAAGTCATCAACAGAGAGAGGTTTAGTCCTCAGAATGGAGCAAAAGAGAGGCAAAAGAAGGAGTAGGGGTGACATGATAGCAGTGTTGCGATATCTCAGGGGTTGCCCCAAAGAAGAGGGAGTCAAGCTAT
Organism: Masticophis lateralis; assembly: GCA_030761175.1. Lineage (NCBI taxonomy): Eukaryota > Metazoa > Chordata > Lepidosauria > Squamata > Colubridae > Masticophis > Masticophis lateralis. Next base: position 11,486,335 of record JAUDYJ010000011.1, read on the forward strand.
TCTCCAAGGCATCTGAGGGCAGGACAAGAAGCAATGGGTGGAAACTAATCAAGGAGAGAAGCAACTTAGAACTAAGGAGAAGTTTCCTGAAAGTGAGAACAATAAATCAGTGGAATAACTTGCCTCCAGAAGTTGCGAATGCTCCAACACTGGAAGTTTTTAAGAAGAGATTGGATAACCCTTTGTCTGAAATGGTGTAGGGTTTCCTGCCTAAACGGGGTTGGACTAGAAGACCTCCAAGGTCCCTTCCAACTCTGTTATTCTATTCTATTCCATAAAACAGAGGTGTTGAGTAGCACATCAGGCTGGTTGAGGGAAGAAGAAAGAGGCAGAGCTGGAGCAGAAGTGAGCAGGGATTTTTAATCCCATGCTTGTAGGCGAGCTGGAGCAAGGAAATGCCCTTTGAAGCAAAAATCTGTGGGAGATCCTTGTTGATGGGAATGGAATCCTCTGGGTGAAAACAATGCATGTTTTCCTTCTTCGGTGCTAAGGATTGGGTGCCAGCCACAAATTTCTGCTCTCCCAAGAGAAAACAGAGACTCCTTAACAATTCCAGATGCCAGTTTCAGAAGGAAAATTTGGGGTTCCAACTTGAGTCAAGGCTGCGCAAGAATAAATAAAAATGAGATTCTATTTATTCCTAAAAACAAAAGAATTTGCCTTTAAGGGCAGGCTGCAGAGAAATTGGGGTACAGCAGGAGAGTTTTATAGGGAGAGTTTGTTCAGGGTGAAGTGTCTCCATGCTGATTCTAGGGGCGTGAGTGTGTGTGTGTGTTTGTAGGTATGTTTATTCTTGGGAACAAGGAGTTCCTCTGGGAGGCCTAGTTTAATTAACTCTGTGTTTGCAGACCGTATCCTTTGATATGTGGATTAGGTTTGTTTGAGGATGTTTGCTAATTTTATTCGATTAACTTCGTTTCCGCTTGACTGTCAATTATCTAGTGGAGACACTCATTCTCAGACCATTGTGGTTTCTGTTAATATTTTAAGGGATGATGGAAATGCAGAAGTGCAATTTTCAGGAGCCCCAGGCGGGATAGTCCATGTAAGTTAGCAAAGTATGGAGACACCCCCCACCCCCCCAAGGATCCCTCTTGCCTGTATGATGGGTTTCAAGCGCATGGGAATCGGACTCTTGTTCTAGGACAGCAATCTGGTCAAAGGTGGGGAGGGTCACGTGCCTTTAAGAGCAGGCTGGAAAAGTAGTTTTGCAATACAAGACCCAGTGGGCAGTGGTCCCGGATTTGCATAACTACTAAAGATGGACGAATCCCATCCTTTTGCTCCTGCCTTCAATATTTCCATCCCTGATTTCATCCCATCGCTCCCTTGAATATTGGGGGAACTACAAGGAAGGCTGAGAATAGATCAGAAGTGGGTTTCAGCAGGTTCTGACCAGTTCTGGAGAACCGGTAGTGGAAATTTTGAGCAGTTCGGAGAACCGGTAAATACCACCTCTGACTGGCTCCACCCCCATCTATTCTCTGCCTCCCGAGTCCCAGCTGATCAGGAGGAAATGGGGATTTTGCAGTAACCTTCCCCTGGAGTGGGGTGGGAATGGAGATTTTACAGCATCCTTCCCCTGCCACGCCCACCAAGCCAGGCCCACAGAACCGGTCGTAAAAATTTTTTGAATCCCACCACTGGAATAGACGGTGGCTCTTATACTGTGCTGTTGAAAGCTTTCGCTGGATGGGCTCCATGACCATGTGGCTGAACATTTCTTCCAGCAGACTTTGAGACCCCTCGTGTCAAGCCTGAATTTGATTGGGGCGTGGGATTGTTCGTATCCGTGGGCATTCTGCGTTGCATTCAGCTTGACGCAGTTTTCACAGTTCAGCGTTACTTGGAGTCTGACACCCTCAACCATTGTTGTCGAAGGGGACGTCCTTCTACCTCAAAGGACCCTTCCCAATTCTGTAGGGCTGCGTAAAATGTGATGTGGGCTCTTCATTCCAAGACCATTTCTAGCAGAGACCCTGCCCCATCTACCCTCTCCCTCCCTCCCTCCCCGTGCCTGGAAGACCTCATCCCAAAGCCCATTCCAACCCCCCTTGACCGAGCTTCCTTTTGCCTGAGTAATGAAAAGTCAAGCGTGACTGTCACACGTCCGTGCTTGCGGGAGTTGAAGAGCTCACCCGTAACATTTAAGCCTTCCTCGCCCGTAAGCAGTTCTACATTCTCTCTTTTTTGTCCCCCTCCCCCGCCCCTACAGAGTCAAAATGGCTTGGAAGTTGCTGGAATTCCACCTAGACAAAGCCCCGATTCACGGAGAGAACGGTTGGCTGTCACTCTGCCACCACCTCCTGCAGATTCCAAGGGGGTCACAGCCTGAAGGCAGGGAGCAACCTCTTGGGTCCCTCCCTGCCCTGCCCTTTCTGTCACTTCTCCCTTCCCTGTTTTCTTCTCCACTTTCTGGGGTGGTTTGGAGACATAGGGAGCTGACAGCCAGGCATAGGCTTCCACATGGAGCTCTTCCCTGACTTCTGAATAGGTAAGCTATGGTCCCCGGAGGATGAATGCCTGCCTTGATCTCAAAAGAAAGCCCAGCATGCAGCGATCTGGTGTGCCGATGGGGGTGGGTGGGTGGGTATTTATTTGTTTGTTTGTTTGTTTGTCAAACATGTACAAGATAGTAGGTATGAATATGAGCACGGACATGAACGAAGGAAATGAGTACAAATAAATGGGGACAGTAGGACAGGGATGGTAGGCACACTGGTAGGTGCACTTATGCATGCCCCCCCTTTACGGACCTCTTAGGAATGAGGGTGAGGTCCACGGTGGACAGTTTAAGGTTAAGGTTTGGAGGGTTTGGGGAAGTAACAACAGAGTCAGGTAGAGCATTCCAGGCGTTGGCCGCTCTGTTGCTGAAGTTGTCTTTTCTGCAATTGAGTTTGGAGCGGTTTACCGTGAGTTTGCATCGATTGTTTGCCTGTGTATTATTGAGGTTGAAGCTGAAGAAGTCATTGACAGGTAGGACATTATAGCAGACAATTTTGTGTACTGTGCTTAGATCAGACCGCAGGCGGCGCAGTTTCAGATTGTCCAATTGAGAGAGGGGTGAGTGGATTGAGAATTGAGAGATGGGTGAGTGGATCGGCCAGATGGACTTCTCTTGTGGCAAACGACTGATATCTTGAAAGTGAAGCTGGAAAACGGCGTACACATAATTCTGAAGCATATTTGATTTCAAATATGGATGAATGGTTGCAGAAGTTGATGGAGTTGGTTGAAATGGCAAAATTGACTACTTTGATTAAAGAAAAGAACATAAGTGCTTTCGTTTCCACATACTATTATGCCAAAACAAAAAGTTGTGATTTGTTGTTAATGCCTTATTCTACTGTAACAGAGAGAGTTACAGAAGTAGAGAGTTACAAAAATAAATAAGAGGAACTGTCCTCTTATTTACTTTTGTATTTTGTATATTATCATACTTTATCATCATCTTCTTCTTTTAACGACCCAATAATCCCTTGCGGGATAGAGTCTGGGCAGCCGAATGGAACTAGCAGAGTGTTTACTGGCCAGATGCCCTTCCTGTCACCAATGCGGAGTTTTGTTCTGCAGATATATATTCTCAGTGTGCCCAGAGAGAGAAATATTTGCCTCTACCTAGGTTCGAACTCACAACCTCCTGATTGTGCGGCGAGAACTCCACCTCTAGGCCACTGCACCACTCCATTTTATAATACTTTATAACCCAATAAAAACATTTTTTTTTAAAAAAAAAAGAAAGAATATTTGATTTGAAGGGAAGAAGTGACGAATGTCCCATTTCCCATGGAGCCATGGCGCTGGGATCTTGTCTGGCGTTGCTACACGAATGGTGGATATCTTTTGTAGGTCTCTTACCCAAATCAGGTTCTTTTCCAACCTGGCCTATAAGGTTGCTTCTGCCGTCCTTCTTCTTTAAAGAATTTGGAGTCCGATAAAAGTTTCCCCCTTGGGCTTTGGGTAACTACAATGGTTACAGAGCAGATGGTTAGTCTGCTTGGGCACGTGGAAAATCCCAGGCGACCCCAGCATGATGCACCATAGCTTTGATGTGAATGATTTATAAAGGGCATCTTTTTAAGCTGGAGCTGGCAGTATTTTTTTTCTCTCTCTCTCTCTCTCTTTCTCTTTTCATAAATCCGTATTGCTTTTGATGTTGCGGCGTATTAGGAGAGAGGAGTCTGTCAAATCAAGCCTGGTTTGAAATGGGCACAGCCGGGCAAATTCTGACAAGGCGAGGCTGTTTGGGCTATATTCAGGATATATCTCAATGGAATAAGAAGGAAGCGTTTTATCTGTTACAATACGGGGCGGGCGATGCTCCCCAAAATTAGAATAGAGGCTCTGTTAGCATGGGAAGATTTTTGGAACGTGGAGAAACTTTTTGGAACAGCCCTTTTGCCATCTCTCTCCATGTCTGTCTGTCAGTCTCTCTCTCTCTCATCCATCTATCCATCATCTATCTATCTCTATCTCTCTATCTCTACCTACCTATCTATCTATCATCTATCTATCTTTCTATCTATCATCTATCCATCTATCTATCATCTATCCATTTTATCCATCCATCCATCCATCTGTTTATCCATCTCTATTATTTATATATCCTTCTATCTATCTATATCTACAGTATCTATATCTTTCTATCATTTTTCTATCTATCTATATCTACCTACCTACCTACCTACCTACCTACCTACCTACCTACCTACCTACCTACCTATCTATCTATCTATCTATCTATCTATCTATCTATCTATCTATCTATCTATCTATCTACCCTGTTTTCCTGAAAATAAGACATCCCCTGATAATAAGCCTAGTCGGGCTTTTGAGTGCATGGCAATAAGGCCAAGGGCTTATTTCAGGGTTCAAAAAAATATAAGACAGGGTCTTATTTTTGGGAAAACACGGTATCTATCTATCTATCTATCTATCTATCTATCTATCTATCTATCTATCATCTATCTATCATCTATCTATCATCATCATCCTCTCTCTCTCTCTCTCTATCTCTATCTCTCTATCTATTTCTCTCTTTCTCTTTATACCTCTTTATCTCTATCTATCTTCCCTCTCTCTATTTCTCTATTTATCTCTCTATTTCTCTCTCTCTCTCTCTCTCTGTATCTATCTATGTTATCTATCTATCTATCTATCTATCTATCTATCTATCTATCTATCTATCTATCTATCTATCTATCTTCCTCTCTCTAATCTTGTTTCTTTAATCTGTTACATCTATTTATCATCTCTCTCTCTCTCTCCCCTCTCCCTCCCTCCCTTTCTCTCTCTCTCTCTCTCCCTCTCTCTCTCTCTCTCTCTCTCTCTCTCTCTCTCTCTCTCTCCCTTTCTCGTGCTCTCTTGCTCTCTCTCTTTGCATAAAACTATTTCAGGTCTCCAATTAGTAACCATTAATTTGCTGAGTGCAATTGTTCATCCTCCCTCTTTTCCCTCTAAATTTCCTTCCCTGATAAAATAATTCCTTAATGGCCTGTGATGGAGGCATAATGTAAAATGTTACGAGGTCTAATTTGAACAAGATTTTTTTAAAAAAATCAGCCTGTGGTAGGAGACTGTATTGGAGAAATCCTCCCATTCAGCTACCTACCAGATTTCTAACCGGGTTTGTGCTTCGTAAGAGCCCGATTCCTGCAGACTGTGGAATATCAGGACAGATAAGGCTGCTCTCAAAAGTAAACCTTCCATGAAGAAGTTGATGACGCTTAAATGTAGCCGTGCTGAAACACTTGGGACAAAAGAACTGCAGATGGAAGCAGCACTAAAGTATTCCATTTTCTGTGTCACTGGTATTTGCTCTGCAGTAATAATTTCTTTGTAGTGAAATCTCTCGTTAATTGCCAAGGGAAGAAAAAAAAAGATCCATTGCAACTCTCATTGGGAATCAAAGCAGGGTCTTCTTTGAAGCCAGCATAAGGTTGTCTGAAGAATACAGGTTGACATCTACCATTTTTGAGCCCCGTTTTTCTCTTTGACATCTTTGATTCCCCCCCCCCCCAGCAGATAAAAAATAAAAATAAAAATACAAGCAGGTAACAGGGGATGATTATGGTTTCTCATTCAGTCAGCCAGAAATTCAGACTGGATTTGACATTTTTATTCACCTATTGAGTCCTTCCCAAGAACATTGTGGGCAGATGTGGTCTGGTGGCATTAAAAGTACAGTTGCAGGATGTGAGCTGTTCCCAGTGAAGCTGCCTTTCGCAATTGACTGATGGTGATTTTGTCAGTGCCGCTGGAGCATCACTTGAACATTGATGACGATGATGACAATGTTGATGTTGACGATGACAATGATGATGGGTAGAGCTTGTTCTGAGGCATGATACCATTCACTGTGTGGAAAGGAGTCTACATTTTGAAAACTACCGTGATCTGGGTAGCATAGTCATCTCCTGCTGTGTGCAATTTTTTCCTACGTTTTTGTGAACGAGCAAATGTTTGCCTTGAGCTGCTGACTCTCCATCACTCCATGAAGTGTACTCCCCTCCCCTTCAAGCACAATTTTGGTTACTAATAATATTCTTCCTTTCTGCCCATGGGATGCCCAAAGTAACAAGTAACTAAAACTCAAAGATCTAAATAATCATCCACCGCAGGGGGGAGCTGCAAGGTGGTTGTATTATAGGAGTTGATTGGTATTCTCTCGCAATCTTGGTTTTTCTATTTTTTTCCCATTTTAATTTGTACCTCAGTGTTTTAATATTTGTCCTACTGTTTAATTGTCCCTGAGGTTCTAGGACAACCAGTGTCACGTTCTATGAGAGAGCTGGCTACATAAATCTGCTAAATAAATAAACAGCAACGTATTTATGGAGGGGGGGAAATGCCTGAATCAAATTGATTCTGTTCCTTTTGTGCTTCCCTTCTTTCATCAGGTTCTCTGTCTTTACACTTAGGTTAAAACAGCTCGTGATGGCACCATACCAGCCAGTCTGAACAAGAAGCCTCCAAACGGTGCTGTTGGGCCCCAGATGACCCTGGAAATGAATCTATGCTGGAATGAGATTAAGAAGAAATCGCACAGCCTCCGGTAAGCAGCTCCATGAGTCCCAATTGTAACTTTGCTTCCACGCCTCCTCTTTTCTTTTTTTCTTTTCTTTTCTTTGTTTTAAAATAATCTTTATTTACATTTCCAGTTAAAAACAACAAGGGAAAAAACAAAACATTGTACAACAAACAAAGACATAGAAACCCCATAAGAAGACAGATGTTCTGTCTTCTCCGGATTACAATATAAATACATAATATAGGACATTAAGTCATCAGATTAATGCATCAAGATACAGTTGTTTTATGTTTTCTGTGGGTGATTTAGGGGTTTATGGGGTTTCTGTGTCCACACCTCTTTCGTCCTCCATGGTACGACGTCTTCTTTGTTTCCTCAGGGCTCGTCTAGAGGCCTTCTCGGATCACAGTGGCAAGCTGCAGATTCCTTTGCAGGAGATCATTGACTGGCTTAGTCAAAAAGATGAGGAAATTTCGGCCCAGCTACCGCTCCGTGGAGACGTTCTCCTGGTACAGCAGGAGAAAGAGAGGCATACGGTAGGCACCGAGAGTCCAGACCAATCCTAGCATCGTACAGAACATCTGAGAAAGCCAACAGAATCCACAAGGAGTTTCCAAACACATATCTCCCTCGGCCAGTGATGGGATTCGAATAAATTAACAACCAGTTCTCTGCACTAATGACCAGCTGGGTGGGTGTGGCTATGGTAGGCGTGGCCAGGGGTGTGTGACAGGCAGCACTCAGCCTCCTGCACCCCAGGGGTGAAATCTACTTACCTTCCTTACCGGTTTGGAAGCGCACGCACCAGTACGCGCACGCATCACGTGCACACGCAGACCTTCTGCACATGTGCAAAACCATCTCCGCATGCGCAGAAGGTAAAAAACACATTACTTCCTGGTTAAAACCAGGAAGTAATGACACCCGGGCGGATGGGCGGAGCTTTGCTCTGCCATCGCTACCGGATCGCGAAACCAACGGCCAAGATTGCTACCGGACCGGGCTATCCGGCCCGATCCGGGAGCATTTCATCCCTGGGAGCAAAAACGGGCCACGGGGAGGGCGGGGGTGCCGCTTAAAACAAATGTTTTAAGGGATTTCACTTTCAGTTTTACTTTCACAGCAGGAAGCAGCTTTAATACAGAACGCTTGCGCTAAGCCATGCCCAGCCTCCTTCCTGTCTCCTTCTTGTTCACACAGCAAATACTCGTTCACTTTCCAAACAGCCCTCTGATGCCAAGGAGTTCTACTCCCCCTCCCCACCTCAAAAGAAATCTGTTCCAAATGCAAAACACAAGCAGAGGGGAGGACTTTCAGTTTCAGTTTCAATTTTACTTTCACAGCAACAAGCAGCTTTATTACAGAACACTTGAGCTAAGCCATGCCCAGCCTCCTTCCTGTCTCCTTCTTGCTCACACAGCAAATACCCCTCAACTCTCTCATGCACTGACAGGATGCTAGCCAGATGAATACCGATGGATGCTGCAGGCTGGGACATTCTACTCTCCCTCTGTTCCAACTGCCAGTTGCATTATATTAACACACTCTGATGCTACGGAGTTACACATTATACGTTACGTTTCAGGCTGTAAGTGCCAATTTATCAAGCCCACGCACATAGTTTCGTAGCGAAGCACAGGTGTCCAGCTAGTTAGTACATAAGAGCCAAAAAGAGTTGATTCAACCAAAGACAATTGTGGCTTTTAAGGGCTCTGTCTTGTGCATGGACACAACATTTTCTGGGCTTCCCTTCAGTTCTTCTGCTCTTCTCTCCCTGATGTAGGCCTTCATGGAAGAAGTGAAGTCTCGGGGACCATACATTTATTCCGTTTTGGAATCAGCTCAAGTTTTCCTTACTCAGCACCCGTTTGAAGAAGTGGAAGATGTAAATCTTGACAGCAAAGGTTGGCAAATCTGCTCGTTTTCTTCTTCTGTCTGGTTTTGCACTTTCCAAACATTTTCTCTTATTCTTGACTCCTTCAGGACTTCAAAAGGTTGCCAGCTCAGCTGGTGGAGTGTATCGGCTGGGGGATTGGTCTTTCAACCTCATCTTGAAAAATAATCTCTCCAGAACTGTGTTAGTGGACACAGAGATGCCCTCCTGCTTTTCAAAGGAGTATCTTAGGGAGAAATTTATTAATAGCTTGTGGCTTAAAAGCCCAGCCCAGGAAAAGTCCTTTGAAAGGAAAAGGTTACGCAGAATGAATAAGAACCTTTCTGAAGTAACTGGGGAAATTAAATATTCAGAATCAGGAAGCTTAATGGACCCAAATAATTGATAGCCAGTTACTCCAGCAATAGTACATCAAGTGTGGTCTCTTGTGTTAAATATATTTTTTTGTTTTATATCACGTATTTCATTTCTATGTTGAACAGTGTTTTTTCTAGGTGTCCAAAGTGTTAACATATAAACATCATTATAATCATACATATATATATATATATATATATAAACATACATGTGATAATATCGATCGTTATTGAAAAGTATGCTATTGTTATAGTCCACCGGCAGCCTGCGGACCTGGCAGCGGAGTCGGACAGTGAGGAGGTTGGGGAGGAACATGGGCTAGTCATGGAGTCTGGGGAAGGCTCGGAGGAGGGCTCTGCGTCTGAGGCAGAGAGGGGGCCAAGGCCATCTGATAGTTATGTACTGCCTCGAGAGCCCCCAGAATGTGACATCAGCAAGGCAGAAGAACAGTGTGAGCCTGTTCCCAGTGTGTGCATGCGCAGAGCTGCCAGAAGGCAAGAACAATTAAGAAAAAAAGGGGCAACTCGGGAGTAAGGCTTGGAGATGATTGGCCCCTCCCATAAGACACAAAAGAGGAGCAAATGGATGTGACCCTTTGCAGGAAGCAATTAGTTCATATGGTCAATTCAAGCTCTGAGAAGTCCGTTTGACTCTGTGCTCCATTTGGCCTTGCAAAACTAATCTGGCAGCGTTTCAAGGGAGATAAAGGTGGGTGTTTATCAACATTACCCTGAAAGACTGTGTCAACTTGAGCAGACATCTATCGGAATCTTCACAGACTGTTTGTGAATCCTTATGGGCTGTCAATGATCATAATTCACAGTCGTCTCAATAAAAGAGGTTTTTTGGGACTAAAATTGTGATTTATGCTTTCTCAGGAAACCTAGGTCAGAACAATTATCTTCCATTATAGTATCAATTATATAACCATCAAAATATTTACTCATCAGTTTTTCTTTCTCATGTCCATATTTCACATAAATCCACTCCTCTAACCTCAGTATCTGTCAATTATCCATTTGTAGAATAGTTCCCATGTTATAAAATATAAAATAGTATTGTCTCTTGACTGGGATTCCAGCCAGCTAGCCATGATCTTCCCATGGATATCATTCCATTCCATTCCTCTTCTCCAAACCATCGTCTCTCAATCGACACTCGCCGAGTATGTTCTGTCTTCATTGAATGTTCTTTTTTTGGGGGGGAGTTCTTTTTTTCCTCTCTGTCCACAGATTTTTTCCCCCTTTCCTTTAAATCAGTGGTGGGTTGCTCCCGGTTCGCCCCAGTTCGGGCATTCCGCTAGTGATAGCAGCGGGAGGCTCCGCCCACCTGCCCAGACATCATCAAAAACTATCTGCACATGTGCAAAAGCGCTGAGCACTTGCGCTACCGATAGCAAACCGGTAGTGCCAGGGTTTGAAACCCACTACTACTTTAAATGCATTTTTATATTTATTCACATTTGAACCTGGGATTATTTGCATGAAACATTTCTTCTGTATCCATGATATAGACTGCCCGTAAAGTCATAAACACCATCCCTGCAGAAGAAATGTGTACATGGAACCACAGTGAAGACAATACTATCCAACCGTCCTTCCCTCCCATCTCCTCCTCCTTCCTTTTCTTCCCAAAACCTGGTTGCTTTCTATTTTTATCTACTGCTAATTTATTTGTCACCGAAATATGTACAACCTCCCGAATTGTAAGCAGCATAAAATAAATGCCAGCTGTCGGTTATCACAAGTGGAAAAGAGTCATCATCACCCTCTTTCCTGTACTAGTGAGTTTCTGACCACAGTTGTATAATTCGGGATGCTGAACTATATAGATGACCATTGGTCTGATCCTACAAGGCTCTTCTAATGTTCTGCTCTCTACTCTGACTTTTGAAAGTCCATCAGATCTGCTGATGACACAGTTGCATTTCTGGAAATTCAACACCAGATCTTCTCCCTCCTTGATGTTCTCTTTTTAGATGTCTCCCCAAGACACCGGATCCAGAATATCAGCCGTTTTGTGTGGAAACAGGCGACGGTGGCCAGCGAACTGTGGGAAAAGCTGACCGCCCGCTGTGTCGACCAGCACCGTCACATTGAGAGGACCCTAGAGCAGCTGCTGGAGATCAAAGCGACCATGGAAGAACTCAGCACCACCCTCAACCAAGCTGAAAGTGTACAAGAGACATGGGAACCCATTGGAGACCTTTTCATCGATTCTTTGCCGGAGCACATCCAGGCCACCAAGGTAATCTTTTGTCACTCATTCTGTACTTGTTTAAGAGATCTGGAGTAAAGATTAGACCAGGGGTCGGCAACCTGCAGCTCTGTTGCGGCTCCCTGTCACCAGTCAGTAAAAGGAAAAAGGACGCCGCGCTAGGAGGAGACTCTATGGTGGGGGAACCGGACTTCCGGTTGGTTCCAGAATTGAACGGGGAGTTTCCGGTTAGGACCTTTGTGGCTCTTTGAGTGTTTAAGGTTGCTGACCCTGAATTAGACAGATGAAGGTACTGTAGACTCAGCATCTCACTGTGCAACAGGGCACTAACTCTAGAAGTATGCAAAGTGACTAGGGTCCAATGTTGTGTTGAGTCATGGCTGTAGAGCATTTATCACCTCGAAGACACTACAACGTTTTGTGTGATGCATTGTTCTATCTGTAGAGCAAGGATCGGTTTGGGGAGAAGAACACATGAGTTTTAAGGAGTGAAGTCGTTGCTTTCAACCTCTATAAGGCTTATGGCAGTGGTGAAATTTGAACTGGTTTGCCACCAGTTTGCTGGCCGCCAAAAGCACACTGTGTGCACACAGGTGCGGTGTGTGCCAAATGCACACTTCATGCAGAAAAAGGCTTGGCAGGGGTGAAATGCTCCCAGTTCGGACTGGCTCGGGTGAGTAGGTAGCGGAGATTGAGGCTCGTTCGCCGAACTGGGAGCAATGGCTGGCTGGCCACGTCCCCGAACCGATCCACGGCCCGCATTCCTGCCATGCTTGCCTGCCTTCCATGCTGCCTTCCTGGTGTCCTAGTGGCCAGTTTGCGAAGGCAGGAAAGCAGAAGTCCACATGGAAAGCAGGTAAGCATGGCAGGGCTGCAGGGAAGGAGCTACCAGCTTACTGTCCCCCCCCCCCACCCTCAAGCAGCGGCTTCCCTGCTCAGCCCCGACAAGCTATGCATGCATAGCAATGGGGTTGTTTTGTTCGCCGTGGTGGTGCTTCAGGAGGGCAGGTGAACATATTTATTATAGTTGTCAACTGCAGATGTCCACCTGCCCTTCTGAAGTACCATTTCGGTGAACAAAACAACCCCATTACGCTGCGCGTCCTTCTGTAGCCAAACACAGCCAGCCATCCATGCTGGGCTTTCCTCAAATGGGCTATGCATGGGGCGCTTGGAGAGCGAGTGAGCAAGAGAGCTCTCCAACCTCTGTTTGTGTGTGTGTGTGTGTGTGAAGGAGGGAGCGATCTGAAGCAAAGGCACCCAAACTTCTGGCAGCGGCGGGGCAGCTTCTGAGCAGCCAGCTCCACTTGACCTACTCCCTGAGTCTCGCCGTTCTCCCTCCCCCCCCCCAGCTCAAGCAGCGGCAGGCTCTGCGGGACAACAGGACCTCTCATTTTCCTTACAGCACGGCGTACGCTTGCTACCTCTGCTTGTCTGCTTGCAATGATGATCTTCTCTGCTTCTCTCGGGATGCTGGTGCGGGCACCATGGATGCATAGCTTGTTGGGGCTGAGCAGGGAAGCCGCTGCCTGAGCTGGGGGTGGGGGGTGGGGCAGGAGAATGGTGAGACTCAGGGAGTAGGTCAGGCGGAGCTGGCTGCTCAGAAGCGCCCCGCCACTGCCAGAAGTTTAGGTGCCTTGGCTTCAGATTGCTCCCTCCCCTCGCTCCCTCACACACACACACACACATACACACACACAGAGGTTGGAAAGCTGTCTTGCTCGCTCTCTCTCCAAGCACCCCATGCACAGCAGAGTGACGTAAATTATGTCAAACTGTCCAGGCCCACCCAGTCACATGACCGCCATGCCACACCAAGCCACGCTCACAGAACTGGTAGCAAAAAATTTAGATTTCACCCCTGAGACTTGGAAAGGTAAGTAGAACAGCGAGGGGGGGGAACAGCTATGCCGCACAATTTAGATTCAGTAGAAAGCAGGATTTCCTGTTTTCTAGAAATTTTAAATCACGCAGCACAGCTGATCGTCAGAAATACTGGTTCAGAGGAACAGGTAGCTTTTCACCATAGTTTTTATCACTATCGGTTCTCCCAAACCGGTGCGAACCGGTAGCATTTCACCACTGGTTTATGGCATCCTTTGATTCCTTACCTCTTGCCAAATGTAAAAAAGTCAGAGAACAGAAAAGGTTTGTTAGCATGCTTCATGCAATCACCGTTCCATATTTTGTGCATTCCCCCTGGTAAGTGATGGTTTGTTGAACACATCACAATGATTGGATTCGTCCAACATATCAATTCTTAAATCATGTTCTGCAATCACAGAATTACTAGCTGGAGGTCAGAAGCTTGGCAGAGACATTTTTACTCTCTACCCTTTTTTCCCAATCCCTGGTAAAATAAGTTCCATGTTTGATAATACTCTGTGTCTTCTTTCTGTTCGGTTTTCAATGTAAGTCTATCCATTTCTGCACAATCTAGCATCTTCTTAATTATCTCTTCATCTTGCGGTGTTTCTTCGTTTTTCCAATATTGTGCAAAGATAATCCTGGCTGCTCTTAAGACATGTTCATGTTCTGCAATCACAGAATTACTAGGTTTTTTCCATTTTCATCAAACAGTGTGCGTTCTGGATACAATTATGTTCATCACCCTCCTATTAATAATATAACAATATAGTACTATAATAACATTAATACATAACATTTAACATCCTCATCTAGCAACTCTCCCCTATCCCATTTCCTCCATTATTATCTCCTCCTTTCTGACTTCTGTTTCCGTTATCTAGCCATTGATAGAATACGTCCCACATCAAAAAATATTCAGTTTCTTCTTTATCCTTAATAGCAAGTGTTAATCTATCCATTTCTGCACAATCTATTTTTTAATTACATTCCCCTCAGACGGAATCTCATCATTTTTCCATTGTTGCGCAAATACAATTCTAGTTGCAGTTAATATATGCAGGATCAAATATGCAGTCTTTTTATCATATTTTTCTGGTAAAATGCCCAAAAAACTATCTCTGGTTCATAGAATTACTAGTTGGAGGTCAGAAGCTTGACGGAGGCCAAGACCAATCTACGACTCACCGATCTGGGTTACTGATTATTTGCTTTCTTTCTGTCTCTGTCTCTTCCCTTCCCCTCCCCCCTTCGATCTCTCCTGATTTTTCTTGGACTGATGTGGCTCCCCAGTTGTTCCAAGAGGAGCTCTCCCCCATGAAAGATGGGGTGAAACTTGTGAATGACCTTGCACACCAGCTGGCAATCTCCGATGTTCACCTGTCCATGGAAAACTCCCGTACTCTAGAACAGATCAACACACGTTGGAAACAGTTACAGGTGAGACATCTTGCACAAGGCTTGGAGCAGTGGTCACCAACTGGTGGTCCGTGGACCACTGGTGGTCTGTGAGAAAATTTTCGTAGTCCGCAGAAAAATCTTTGTGTTTTTGCATTTTTTTTTATATTGCACTAAATCAGGAATCCTCAAACTACAGACCCTGGGCCAGATACGGCCCACTGAAGCAAGTAATTGCTGAGGGGATGGGGTCCTTCAGGCATTTAGCTTGGCCATCTGTTTAGTAGCTCCAGCCCTTCCCTCCCTCCCTGGGAGACTAGGCGCTTCAGCGAGCGGCGAGCAAAACTTCGGCCGGGCTCCTTGAGAAATGGAGTTTGCAAGGGGCTGATCTACTGCCCAGGCTGGCTACAGGACAAACATTCATTCTTGGCCATATCTGAGATTCCTAGCTGCAATGGACAGCAAAGTTAGGGTTGACCCCAGGCGCTTCTCTCCGCTAACAGGTGGCCAAGCTAAGTGCCTGAAGGACCCCATCCCATCAATAATTCTTATTAGTGGTCCATGGGATTTAAAAATGGTCCCTGAGGTCCGAAATGTTGGTTACCCCTGGCTTGGAGCAACTTGGTGCCTAGTCTGGTCTGCTTTCGACCCAGATCCTCCTCCCCCTCCTCCCTACCCAAAATATAAACTTGGAAGCTACCTGCTGCGTATGTTTTTATCGGTACCCAACTTCAGCTTTCCCTGCAACTGGGTACATTTGGGTTGTGCTGAACTACAACTCCCATACTCCCTACTCTGTGGGGAGGATTCAGAGGTAGAACAGCTGGCTTTCAAAAGCCTCTAGACGTGCTCAGCCACGGAACTGCTTGCTCAGACCGAAAAGCTAAACTTTTCACACAACTTAGTTTGACGGGTCCATCTTCCGCACAGGTCTCCATCAATGACCGTCTGAAGCACCTTCAGGATGCCCACCGGGACTTTGGGCCAGGATCTCAACACTTCCTGTCGAGTAGGTGCACTGGGTTTTTTTTTTCTAAATGGGGAATTGCTCTCCTTTTATATACTCGTGGGATTTTATATACCGGTGGCGTAAAATGAGAGCAAGCCCCACTTCCTTCTACCTCTGATGATGTTACTGTCAGCATTTCACGCTGCATTTACTCCAATGCTGATATAAGAAGAAGAAGAAGCGGAAGCATCTGGAAAGAGACATTTGACACTTCACCTACTTATTTTCCCTGGAGAGAATATCACCTAGGAGATGAGATGGGAGGGGGGAAATTCCTTTGAGTGGGAGCAGTAGATTAGGGGCAGAGTGATGGGGTAGATGGCCAATGAGTGCAGAGGAGGGGGAGAGGAAAAGGAGGGTTTTGCCTGAGGAAGCCAGAGTTGGCTGCAATGAATCAGAGATAGAATGTGGGTGCTTAATAAATTAGAGGGTTTTTTTTCAAAGACTTTGTTTGAAATGCAATTTATTTAAGATGACTTCGAAACTTGACAGATACCTAGTTGGGTAATTAAACATCTGCAAAAAAACAAGCATACTCAGAGAGCACCAAGGACCCCACAGTCCTTTTCCTCCTCCTCCTCCTCCTCCTCCTCCTCCTCCTCCTCCTCCTCCTCCTCCTCCTCCTCCTCCTCCTCCTCCTCTCCCTTCTAGCTTTGATGATGTTACCTAGTTGGATAATGAAACATTTGCAAGAAAACAAGCAAGCTCAGAGAGCACCAAGGACCCCACTGTCCTTTTCCTCCTCCTCCTTCTCTCCCTTCTAGTACTGATGATGTTACCTAGTAAGGTAAGGAAACATCTGCAAGAAAACCAGCAAATTCAGAGAGCACCAAGGACCCGCAGTTCAACCCTGAGCTAACAAACCTCCTCTTGTTTTTCCTTTGCAGCCTCCGTCCAGGTCCCCTGGGAACGAGCCATTTCTCCCAATAAAGTTCCTTATTACATCAAGTGAGTATCAAGCTATGTCTTACAAAGCTTCCTCCGGTGCCTCGACCTTCGTTATTCTTAGCAACCTTCAGACCTCTTGCCGTATCCTTTTCTTTAAACCTTCATTTGCACCTTGTAGAAATCAATATCATTGATTTTTTTTTCCCCCTGTACTAATCCGTTACGTTCTCAATGCAGGAGCCCAAGTGCATTTTTGTATTATTTATATGAGCCTTTGGTCTCGTGTTATTTGTTTCCATCCAAGTGTCCAATTTAAGTATTATTATTATTATTATTATTACCAAAATTCAGTAAGCGTGTTATTACAGGAGTTTTTCCTGGACATTCTTTTCTTCCCATCCTGGATCCATGAAGTATCTGACTTTGTGTCTTTGCAACTGTGTGACAAACATAATTAAAGTAGCCTTATGACTTAATTTATTATACCCTTTTTTTCTAGCCACCAAGCCCAGACAACCTGTTGGGACCATCCAAAGATGACTGAATTATACCAAACGCTGGGTAAGAAAAACCGTATGGGTAATCCTCGATTTACGACCACAACTGAGCCCGACATTTCTGTTGCGGAGTGAAACTTTTGTTAAGTGGGTTTCGCCCCACTTACGACTTTCCTTACCACAGACTACTGCAATGCTCTCTACATGGGGCTCCCCTTGAGGTGCATCCGGAGGCTCCAACTGGTGCAGAATGCGGCTGCGCGGGGGATTATGGGAGCAAGGGGGCACTCCCATGTGACACCTCTCCTGCGTGAGCTGCATTGGCTTCCGGTGGTCTTCCGGGTGCGCTTCAAGGTGTTGGTGACCACCTTTAAAGCGCTCCATGGCATAGGGCCTGGGTACTTGCGGGACCGCCCTCTACCACTGATAGCCTCCCACCGGCCAGTTCGCTCCCACAGAGAGGGACTCCTCAGGGTGCCGTCAGCCAGGCAATGTCGGCTGGCGACGCCCAGGGGGAGAGCTTTCTCTGTGGCAGCACCAGCCCTCTGGAACGATTTGCCCCCGGAGATCCGTACGATACCTGATCTCCGGGCTTTTCGCCATGCCCTAAAAACTTTTTTATTTTGTCAAGCTGGGCTGGCGTAACCCCCCCACCCCCTCTTTTTAAGTTTAAAGTTTTTATGGGTTTTAAATTTTAACTGTCTATTGGTTTTTTAAATTTGTTGGGCCAAAATTATTTAATTCTTTTACTAATATTTTAAATTTTGTATTGGAGTGCTTTTATTCTTGGCTGTACACCGCCCTGAGTCCACTAGAAGAAGGGCAGTATATAAATTTAATAAATAAATAATAAAATAATAAAGTTATTAAGTGAATCGCTGCACAATTGTTAAGTTAGTTCAACCAAATCTGGCTTCCCCGTGGATTTGGTTTATCAAAAGGTCACAAAATGGGGATCTCGTGACCCGGGGACGCTGCAGCCGTCATAAATACGAGTCAGTTGCCAAACATTTGAATTGTGACCACGGGGCATATTGCAATGGTCATTAAGTGTCATAAGTCACTTTTTCCAGCGCTGTTGTAACTTCCAATGGTCAGTAAATGAACTTTTGTGAATTGAGAGCTACCCGTAATACCATCTCATGGACAGTGGGAACTGATAGTCAATAAACTCTAGAACACGGGTGTCAAACTCAAAGCCCGGGGGCTGGATCCGGACTCGGGGGGGGGGGGGGGATGCTTAGATCTGGCCCCGCAGGGCTACCCTGGAAACATTGAAGGATCGGACTGCGGTGTCTCAGCCTGGCCCTCCCGAGCTCCATTTTCGGTGGCAGCATGCTGGAGCAGGACATCACAGCCGAAAATAGAGCTCAGGAGGGCCACCTGTGCCCCTTCCAAGGTCTGTTTTTGCTAGCAGAGTACTGCAGGAGCTGTCACAGTGCAAAACAGAAGTCAGGAGGGCCACCTGGCAGAGGAGGAGGTAAGCGCAGCCGGGCACCCCCTCTGGGAAGCGGGGCTGTGGGGTCCCGGTGCCCTGGGAGCTCAAGGGCCAGGCTGGGTGCTTGCCCTCCACTGCCTGGGGCTCTGGACAGCCTGTGCTGCCATCCAGGGGTCCTCTACATGGCCTGAGAGGGACAGTGAGGTTCCTCTGGAGGACAAGGGTTTGGTGCTCTCCCTGGTCTTGCCTTGCTCCGCTGAAGACAATGGATCCCCCTAGCCCCACCCGTGCCACCACAGTTTCCCTGAGGTGAGTGATGTTGAGCTGGCCACGGCCACACCTGCCCCCCCAAGGTCAAAACACAACACTGATGTGGCCCTCAATAAAATTGAGTTTGACTCAATTTTACCGGTCCACAATAGAAAGCTTCTTCACTTATTGCATCACAGTATGGCATGCTGCTCTGACAGGCACGGATAGAAAAACATTATAGGGGGTAGTGAACACAGCACAAAACATCGTGGGCTGCCCCCCTGATAACACGAGATGACATCGCTAGGGCTCGCTGCCTTAGAAGAGTGAGGACGACACAGGGACGACTCTCACCCTGGTCATCACTTCTTTACTCTCCTACCATCGGGAAGAAGATATAGAAGCATAGACAGCCTCACAGACAGGCTGAAGAACAGTTTTTATCCGTGGGCTGTCAGACTCTTGAATGCGAAATAACATCATAACTACGTAGTACGATGGACTGCAGGGCCGGCGCAACGTGTAACATGTTCATACTGGTGCAATAGGACTGGGTGTTTTGTTAATATGATTTATTGGGTTAAGGATTTTCTGTCTTCACTGTGAGTTGTATTGTGTTGAGGGGGTGCACTGAGGGAGCTCAACCAATCTCATTGTACATATGTTGTGTGCTGACAATAAAGATTTGAATTTGAATTTGACACTCTTGCTCTAGAACAATCTTTCCCCACCCATCACCCCCAAATACATTATGGCTACAATTCCCAGGCAGTGTACCTCCTGAGAAAACCCGAGAGTTGCTGTTCCTACGTGTTTTGGGTGGTCCTAAAAAGGAGAAGGGATTTTTCTGGGGAGCCAAGGGTATCCAATTGTCAAGGGAAAGGATATGAAATCGATGGCTTCCTTTTTTTTCTCTCTTTTTTTCTTTTCTCAGCCGACTTAAACAACATCAAGTATTCTGCTTACCGTACGGCCATGAAGCTACGCCGGGTGCAAAAGGCTTTGAGATGTAAGCCCTTCCGCCTTCCTCCGTCCACTCAAGTTGCATTTGCCTCCGACAGAATTCAGGATCGGTCTGCACCATGAGCTTCATATGTGTCCTTGAAGGAAGATGTGTGCATGGGCTGACTTGCCCGCATATCCATCTCTTCCTTGATGATGTTGTGTGAAGACCCAGAGTGTTGGGGGCAATAGACTGACTCTGTAAAACCGCTTAGCGAGGGCTGTAAAACACTGTGAAGTGGTATATAAGTCTAAGTGTTAGTGCTTTGTGCTCCTTCCTTCCTTCCTTCCTTCCTTCCTTCCCAGTGGTTAGAATGCAGTGTAGCAGGCTAATTCTGCCCATTGCCAGCAGTTCGATCTTGATTGGCTCAAAGTTTATTCAGCCTTCCATCCATCCGACGTGGGTAAAATGAGGATCCAGATTGTTGGGGGCAATAGGCTGATTCTGTAAAACCACTTAGAGAGGGCTGTAACGCACTGTGAAGCGGTATGTAGTGCTATCTTCCTTCCTTCCTTCCTTCCTTCCTTCCTTCCTTCCTTCCTTCCTTCCTTCCTTCCTTCCTTCCTTCCTTCCTTCCTTCCTTCCTTCCTTCCTTCCTTCCCTCCCTCCCTCCCTCCCTCCCTCCCTCCCTTCTTTCTTCCCAGTGGTTAGAATTCAGTGTTGCAGGCTAATTCTGCACATTGCCAGCAGTTCAGTCTTGACTGGCTCAAGGTTGACTTAGCCTTCCATCCTTCCGAGGTGGGTAAAATGAGGATCCAGATTGTTGGGGACAATAGGCTGATTCTGTAAACCGCTTAAAGAGGCCTGTAAAGCACTGCATAGTGGTATATATAGTGCTATATAAGTGCTATTGCTATCGAGATGTGCTGTGGCTGCTTTGTTTTTCATTTGTCTCTCACAATCATCTCCTGGTTCTGATCCGTCTTTTTTCTACCCCACAGTGGATATGGTGACGCTGTCCACAGCCTTGGAGGTCTTTAATGAACATGAGCTCCAGCCCAGTGACCACGTGATGGACGTGGTCGAAGTGATCCACTGCTTGACCGCTCTGTATGAGCGGTTGGAGGAAGAAAGAGGCATTCTGGTCAACGTCCCTCTCTGTGTGGACATGAGCTTGAATTGGCTGCTGAACGTTTTTGACAGGTATTGGGGACAGACACCCACGCAAAGAACAAAAGCTTACTAAAATGTGTGTGTGTGTGTCTCTCTCTCTCTGGGATTGTTACTTCAGAGAAAAGCAGTCATTCCCTCACTCATCCCTGGGGCAAAAATGAGATGATTACTGTAAATCAGGGACAGGGGTGGGCTGCTGGGGGTTCGCAGGGGTTCGGGCAAACCTCTAGCTAAGATTCAGTGCAGTTTGAAGAACCCCCACATTCCACTCGTGGCTGGCCCACCCCACCCCTCCCCTCCCAGGAGCCCCCATGCAGCCCGTTTTGGATGCAGGTAAGTGCAGGGAGCACAAGGATGCTCGGGGAGGGCGAAAAATGGGTCTATCGGAAGTTCAGAAAGGCCAGAAACGGGCCTCTTTCTGGCTTCCAGAGGGCCTCTGGAACCTGTGGTGGCCGTTTTTGCCCTTCTGGAGACTCAAGGAAAGACTCTAGAGCCAGGGGAGGGTGAAAACACACCACCACCACCCTGCCATGGTGCAGGAGGCCGACATGGCCATGCCCACCATGGCCACGGCCATCCAGCAACTGGGCAGAGAACCCCTTGCTAAAGTTTTTGAAGCCCACCCTTCACAGGGTTGTCAAACTCAAGGCCCAAGGGCCAGATCCGGCCAGCGGGATACTTAGAACTGGCCCGTGGGTCTACCCTGGAAACAGCGAAGGACCAGCCCGCGATGCTTCTGCCAGTGAAAACGGGCTCCCAAGCTCCGTTTTCAGCTACCATGGCCTCCTGCAACCCTCTGCCAGTGAAAAGGGAGCTCGGGAGCCCATTTTCGCTGGCAGAGTGCTCAAGCCACCACAGGTGCCTACAACAGGGGTGACGTCGAGTTGGCTTCTACGCCCACCTTGGCCCCACCCACTCCGGCCCCCCAAGGTCAAACACAACCCTGATGCGGCCCTCAATGAAATTGAGTTTGACACTCCTGCTGTAAGTCTATCTCAAGCACGAGTCACAGTATCGCAGTGGTTAGAATGCAGTATTGCAGGCTACTTCTGCTGACTGCCAACTGACTGCAGTTCGGTAGTTCGAATCTCATACGGCTCAAGGTTGACTCAGCCTTCCAGCCCTCCGAGGCTGGTAAAATGAGAACCCAGATTGTTGAGGACAAGATGCTGACTCTGGAAACCGCTTAGCGAGGGCTGTAAAACACTGTGAAGCGGTATATAAGTCTAAGCGCTATTGCTATTGTCACCATTGTTCCACCTCCATGGCTTGGGGCTGGGTTATCTGAAGAACCATCTCTTGCTGGTTACATCCACCCAACTGACGAGAAGCAAGGAATGTCCCATCTCCTTCATCTGGTGGGACCCAGAAGAAGGGCCTTCTCTGTGGTGGCTCCCTCCCTTTGGAATATCATCCCTGCAGAAATTAGACTGGCTCTCAATTTGGCATTCTTTTGCCGATGGGCCTAGGCAACCCAGAATGAGATGGAGCCCGTCAAGTGGCTTATTTGGCTGTGTGTTGTTGCCAGGGTGGTTAATTGTTTTTATATATATTGTTTATATCAGGTTTTACTACTTATAAGCCACCCAAAATCACCATCAGCGAGTGGGCAGCCATGTAGGTTTTCCAAATACATCAATAAAATTAATCATTTTGCATTGTCCGTAAAACAAATCTTCCCCCATGCTCCCCCTTCCAAGACTGGAAGCAGATAATCCAAGGGGTGAGAACCTAGGATTTATATTAAATCAATGTTATTGATTAGAGGAAAATTAAAAGTCATGGCCCAAGAATTCCAGCCATGTTCTTCACCTTAAACGGGATATCTTTAAGATATTGCGTTTTACGGCAGCAAAATTCTCATCCATTCCTAAATTGGGCTCTTTCAGGACCTGTTCATTGTTTGGGTTGCCGCTGCGATTTTCTTTTTATCAACGTGGGAAATCTCCAGCCAAATTCAGACTTGTAGGGGGGTGGGGGGGACACAGGAATTTGAACTGAACTGGAATTTGTTAGCTTCTCCAGGCCTCTCCTCTCTTTTGCTCCAGAGGGGAGGCTTAGAACTATGCATGGAAACGACGAGGAAGCAGATGGCGACAAAATTAAAAGAAGCTTTGTAAGGGAAGGGCTCCCATTCATCTGAGAAGCTGGCAAAAGATGGAGCTTTTTATCAGGGGAACAGAGGACAAAACGTTTTCACCCCGCTCCTTTTCTTTTCAGTGGGCGCAGCGGGAAGATGCGGGCGCTCTCCTTCAAGACGGGCATCGCGTGTCTCTGCGGCACGGAGGTGAAGGAGAAATTCCAGTGTGAGTCACTCTGCAGAAGACGGCGGGTGGAATCCGAGGGGGAGGCTTCCAGATTTAGCAAGGATGGAGAGAGTGTCACGGGCAGCTGCATCCAAGAAACGGTCCTTGGTCTGGATGGCAGTCATGTTCCGTCGCTCTCCGGCTCTTAATTTTGGCAGTGGAGGCAGTAGATCATTATCATAGTTGTTGCAAAAATATATTCATTAGATACTAAGTGTTGTATCTAATAAAACATTAGATACAAGACTTAGTGATAATCTTGGATCCTAAATAAGCAATTGGGTTAGGGGTCAGAGTTTTCACCACTCATGGGAGCAGCAGACTAATTTAGGGCACCAGGATCAAGACGGCTGGTACCCCTGCCCTATTCCTTAATATTTTTCATCCCAACCAGCGTGGGCTGCCCAAGGCAAATGGCCTCATAATCAAGCTACTATATGCAAGTTTTGTATGGCTGTTTTCTTGTTACAGAAAGACCCCCTTGAGTCTAAAGCTTTGCCAAAGACTGCTGTAAATTGTAGCTGTGCCAAAAAATCTGCTGTCGAGGTTTCGACTGACGAACCCAACTCAGCAAGCACTGATGAGATGACCCAATCTCTTAATGCAAAGCTTTATTGAGTACATCATTTCGGCACAGCATGAAAGCCAAAGCAACTCTGGTTAATTCCCAGGCAATTCAATATAATTAAAGTATAGAATCCTCCCTCCCCCCCCATTAGTGAAGATCACATTGTCCAATTAGGTGTCCAGGTGTTGTTATGGGAAAACGTCCACACCTCTGGCCAACAACTGCTGGAGTGACCTTGATTCCCACAAGACAGTTTCTTGTTATCGTCTGGAATGCACATTCCAATCTCTCTGCCCCTTATCCCCTGTCTGTTGGCAAGCTGTGAAACAGTAAAAGTGAAGGCATCCTGAATACGCTTCGAAGATTGACATGTGTTTGACATGTGCATATTCACAAATCAGCCATTGTAGTCTTTTTCCAAAGAACACTGGGGACTATAGTTCAGTGAGAATACAAAGGATTGGAGCCTTTGCGGAAATAAAATTTCTCCTCTGCGTTTTTAACAGTTGAGACATAGGTTTGAGTCGAGCTTATTTTCTTCCTATGAGACTGGGAAGATGACATGAGGAAGGCCGCTCTTCCTCTTTTCTCTCCTCCCTGTAAACTATGCATGCCCTTCCTTCCTTCCTTCCTTCCTTCCTTCCTTCCTTCCTTCCTTCCTTCCTTCCTTCCTTCCTTCCTTCCTTCCTTCCTTCCTTCCTTCCTTCCTTCCTTCCTTCCTTCTTTCAGACCTCTTCAGCCAGGTGGCCAACTCCAGCGGGCTCTGTGACCAGAGGCATCTCGGCATCTTGCTCCACGAAGCCATCCAAGTCCCGCGGCAGCTGGGGGAAGTGGCGGCCTTCGGCGGGAGCAATGTGGAGCCCAGTGTGCGCAGCTGTTTCCGCTTTGTAAGTGAGGCTGTTTCCGCTTTTCCCAGGGACATTTGTATGGAAGGGGAGTTTAGAAAAATAAAAATGACAGGTGGAGGCGTGTGATTGGAGCCCTGTTACCTTTTGATGTGGGGCAGCATGCAACATACATGTAAAAAAGGAGTAAGAGTTTGATCAGATAACTGCAGCTGTCATCTTTACTCTTTTTTGACATACATGTAATCCCAGGACATTCTTGATTTTACCCCTGTTGATATTCTTAATAGGAGCCCTTATCAAGAAGAAGGGTGGAAGACAGCCATAGAATGCAATTATAATATTCCAGTTCCTTTTGTGACTTATTATTTCGAAGTTGTAGCAAATGCAGTTATGGTGGCTTTAAACTAAAAAATTACTTGCTATATTAAAACATTTCTTTGTAAAACTATAAACAAACGAAAACCTGAAATATCCTGACTAGCATGCATATCTAATCATATTGTTTTAATCCAATTTGTTGTTATGTTAAATTCACCAAATCCAATAATTTTAACCCTGTTCATTCTCAAGCCCAAGGAACTGAATGTAGCTTATCATAGATTTGGAGGAAAAAAATATCTGCTGTGAACTCCACCTAAGCGTCAGAAAGGGTATCCGGCCAGTAAACGCTCAGTTCCACCCAGGCACCCCCGACTCTACCCTGAATTAAGGGATTACAGGGTCCTAAAAAGGGGAGTTTTATATTGCAGATTCAGAGGAAAAAAGTGTACAGCCTCGGAAGTTGTGGGATTTGATTGTCTCCTTTCCTTCTTCTAGGGAAATGGCAAAGCATCCATTGAGGCAACTCAGTTCCTAGAATGGGCAAACTTAGAGCCACAGTCAATGGTGTGGCTGGCCGTCCTTCACCGAGTAGCCATTGCTGAGCAAGTAAAACACCAGACCAAGTGCTCCATCTGCAGGCAATGTCCCATCAAAGGTTTCAGGTATGGAAAGCAACACAGAGGGTCATTCTGCTGGAAGGCTGGTGGGTACAGACTGATCCTTTCAACGGAATAACAACAGAGTTGGAAGGGACCTTGTTGGTCATCTAGTCCAACCCCCCACTAAAGCAGGAGACCTTAAACTGTTTCTGACAAGAGGCTATCCAGTCTCTTCTTGAAAGCTTCCAGTGATGAAGTACCCACAATTTCTGAAGACAAAGCGTTTCATTGGTTTTTACTCACTGTGCAGATCCAATGAGGCAGAAGTAATAGTCATACAATTTGGGATGCAGTTTAATTCTCTGTGATACTTGACGTTCTTCCAAACACTTTTTTTTTTGTTTTTACAAACGTATCAATGTGTCAATAGTGTGGTACCTGGGTGCCATACATTCTAATACAAATAAAACCATGATTAACCATGAATTAATCATGGTTATTACATTCAATCAACTTATATATTTCTAATAATGGTACACATTTATATTAAGTGGCAATCTGTCATTGTTCAATTATTCCATGCTTCCCCTAAGTGCCTACACTAATATTCCCCCTTCTCTTATTTCTATCTCTTATTCTAACTTTTAATCCTATCTAACTTCTAGTCATGCCACCTGCCTAAAAAGAAAAGAAAAGAGAGAGAAAGGGAAGAGCAAATCAAAACAACCACAAAAAAGAGAGATCATCTATCCATCGACACTTGCCCGCTTCAATACTTTAATTGCTATGCTTTTTTTTTTTTTGCCTCCCAAATTCCTCACTTGGATCTTTATCTCTATCTGCATCTCTTTTCAAAACTCTCTTGGGCATCACACCTTCCCTCCTCGTATCTTGGGGTATCGGTTTGGTTGTTTTGACTACTACTAGTTGTCTTCCGGGAGGCGATATCATTTCCTCCGTCCACCCCCACCCCCCCCACCCCCAGCAAATGAGAGACATAGGCTCCCAAACTTTGCTGTCCTTCTGGATTTAATGCCTCTGATGTCATTTTTCAGGTAGCCAGATTAAAAAGGATTCGGTTTGAGCCTGACTTGGCAGTAGAGGGACAAACAGTTTGAAAAAGGCATAGGGTGACAACTGCAACATTTTTAGCAAAAGGATGAAGTTAAAAAAAGGGATGAGACACAAAAGCTTTCTTTTTAAGAACGGAGACGCAACAAGGCCAAACAATATAAATAGCTCTGTAGAGGTTTTTTTTTTAGCTGAAGGGAAAGAAGGCTAATTAACATGTAATCTACATTATTCCTATAATCCCACATCATTCTGATCATCAAATCCCCAAATCAATGTTTCATATATTTTTTTCCAGTTTTTCATAAAAAATCAAAATCAAAAATGGCTTCCAAATAGAAATAAAACTGATCGATCAAGGCTGCCGATTTTGCCAATATCATCCACCTCACCATCCATTCTTCCATTGTAGGTATCCTACAGGTATCCTGTAAGTTCCTAACCTTCTTTGTGGGTATAAAAATCACTGCTGTAATCATACATAAAAGCAAAATTCCAGACGAAAAACCAATCCACTGTTTACGTGGACATTTGCTTTAAGCACACCTCAAACGCCGCACACAAAGCAGAGGTGAAATGCTACCAGTTCGGACCGGTTCAGTTGAACTGGTAGCGATGGCGGCGGTTGGTTCGGAGAACCAGTAGCGACGGCAGCGTGAGGCTCCGCCCACCCGCCCAGTTGTCGTCTTTTTCTGTTTTTAACCTGTTTTTTACCCTCTGCGCATGCACAGAAGGGTTTGTGCATGCTCAGAGGATCTGTGCGCACGCATGACACATGCATGCAAGTGTGCGCACAACGCATGTACTTCCGAACTGGTAGGAAAGGTAAGTAGATTTCACCCCTGATACAAAGTGATTGGAAGCATGCCTGCCAAATGAATTCATTATACCTCCGGAGTCCAACTCTGATTTATGAATTGATAGTATCTCAGCTCACTCCAAAGTGTAGCCATCATAAGCCATTAGCCATGTGCAAGAGTGCGCTGTTTTTATTCAAATACCCCTGGCTGAATCAATCATTATGATATATTTAAACTGTTCATCAGCTAAGAAATTTATAGCCCTAAGTGGCCAGTCTGGATTTAGTGCCTCTGATGTCATTTTTCTGGTAGCCAGATTAAAAAGGATTCGGTTTGAGCCTGATTTGGCAATAGACCAGGGGTGAAATCTACTTACCTTCCCAACCGGTTCGGAAGTGCACCCGCTCCGCTCGCGGACCCTCTGCATATGCGCAAATTCTTCTGCACATGCGCAGAGGGTAAAAAACAGGTTACTCCCTGCTTATAACTAGATCGGACAGGTGGGCGGAGTCTCACACTGCCATTGCTACCGGTTCTCCGAACCACTGGCCGCCATCACTACCGGTTCGAATACGTCGTTGTAGACTTAGAGCTGTTAGGAATGGGTCATTGGGGGGGCAGTTAGTTTTCTTCCGTCACCAAGTGTCAACACACAAGAACTCTGTTTTCAGTTTTGATCAGCATCAGGGCAAGAACAAAGCACCCCCACCACACCCCCTTGCCTCTTATTTCTCCATGTCACAAGCTTCAGCCGAGTTGGATCTTTCCCATACTTCTCGCCACGCGCAGGATTTTCAGAAAATCAAGAAAAGAAGCTTGCCGGTGCCACACAGGGTGACAGGGTGACAAGATCCAGCTATGCCACATTCAGCTGCCAAATCTGATTCAGAAAACCAATATTTCAGGGTGCAATTTAAAAACACAAAAAGCAATATATCCGAAAGAAAAATCTATAGTAGTTTTAACAGGTTTGGATTTTATTTTTTTTTTTTAGATAAAAGTTTGTTTAAGTTGGATTGCATCCCATCATGGAGAGTCTGTCTGTAGCCTGGTTTGGTGCAATTGAAATGAGTTTTGGTTGTGTGCAGGCATTTGATTGACATCAATTTTTGGGCTGGCCGGTAACAATGAACATTTTTTCGGTTACTCCAGATACCGCAGCCTCAAGCAGTTCAATGTGGACATCTGCCAGGCTTGTTTCTTGACGGGACGAGCCAGCAAAGGGAACAAGCTGCATTATCCCATCATGGAATATTATACGATGGTAAGAGAAGAGAGGAGCATGGTCTGCAATGAGCTATGCACAGTGGTTGGGTGCTGCTTAAGTGAGGCTCTGCTTAGCATCCTTATGGGGCATCAGGTTGTGCAATCCTGCATAGGCCTGAGGGTAGAATTTGCTACTTATTACTGATGCAATGGCTCAGGGGCTAAAATGCTGAGCTTGTCGATCGAAAGGTCAGCAGTTCAGCGGTTCGAATCCCTAGTGTTGCGTAACGGAGTGAGCTCCCGTGACTTCGTCCCAGCTTCTGCCAACCTAGCAGTTCGAAAGCAGGTAAAAAATGCAAGTAGAAAAATAGGGACCACCTTTGGTGGGAAGGTAACAACTTTCCGTACGTCTTTGGCGTCGAGTCATGCCGGCCACATGACCACGGAGACGTCTTCGGACAAAGCTGGCTCTTCGACTTTGAAACGGAGATGAGCACCACCCCTTAGAGTTGGGAATGACTAGCATATATATGCGAGGGGAACCTTTACATTTACGTTTACTGATCTCTCTCTCTCTTTTTTTTAATGAAAAAAAAAAGTAAGAATAATGATTGGAGTATCCAGAGAAGCATACTTCAGATGAAGTGCTTTTCTGGTGAAACTAGTCTATCAGGGCAATCTTTGAAGAGCCTTGGTGGCGCAGCAGACTAAAGTGCTGTTAACTAGCACCAGCTGCCTGCAATTACTGCAAGTTTGAATCTCATCAGGTTCAAGGTTGACTCAGCCTTCCATCCTTCCGAGGTAGGTAAAATGAGGACCCGGATTGTGGGGGCAATAAGCTGACTTTGTATGAAAAAGAACACCGCTTGGGGGGTGGGGGGCGAATAGTATACCTACTAAGCAGGTATATACAAAAGTATGAAGGCTATTGCTTAATGCATTGTAAGCCGCCCTGAGTCGCCAGAGAAGGGCGGCATATAAATCGAACTAATAAATAAATAAATAAACCTGGTCTACCCAACTATGGGATGGAGCATACTGCTTCCGCTTTTGCCTTTCAGCCCCAATCCAGGGAACTTCGCAGGCAGCTGTTTTCGCAAACAAACTATTTTTTGTGTGTTGGGTTTATATTTTTATTTTACCAACAAAGAAATAAAGGGATACTAAAGGTAAAGTTAAAAGTTCCTCTCGCACATACATGCTAGTTGTTCTCAACTCTAAGGGGCGGTGCTCATCTCTGTTTCAAAGCCAAAGAGCCAGCGCTGTCCTAAGACATCTCCGTGGTCATGTGGCCGGCATGACTAAATGAAACAGAATTTTCAGAGGCTGAAAAAAGCCTCTTAAAGGAGGTTTCAGAGGCTGAAAAAAAAGCAAGGCACAGAACTCACAACCAAGGAACCTGTTGCTAAAATTCACCTCTGGGAACAGCTGATCGGGAGTATTCCAGGAGGCCATCCACCCGCCAATCAGGCTTTTTCTTATTTTCCTCCCCAAAAACTAAGGTGCGTCTTATACTCCGGTGCGTCTTATAGTTCAAAAAATATGGTACTTCTTGTCTGGGCTACCTTGCAAGGCTGGTTCTATTCGTCAGGATTCAGAATAGCTCAACAACTTCTTGCTTTCCATGTCCTGATTATCATCTTCCAAAAAAATCTGTCCTGCTCCTATTGGAATCAGTCAAGTGCTAGGCTGAAGGTGTCCCTGGCTCTTAATCCTGGTTCTTTACAGACCACTTCCAGCGAGAACATGAGGGATTTTGCTACCACCTTGAAAAACAAATTCCGTTCCAAGCAGTACTTCAGCAAGCATCCCCAGAGAGGGTACCTGCCAGTCCAATCCGTGCTGGAGGCAGATGTCATTGAAACGTGAGTTGAAAGTGGAGAGACAGCTGTGAAATCCTGTTGCCTTCCACTTCACAGCTCCTCTGAGCAACCCAGAGCTAGGTTTGGGCATTTGGGGCACTGTTTCTCTTTTATAAAAGACTGGAAACCTTTTATGGGCTTTTTGTTGAAAATGGATAAGAACGAACTGGTGATTTCTGGGTTTACCAATTAATAAGGGATGGATATGAGGGGAGTGGTGCAGTGGCCTAGAGGTGAAGCTCTCACCTCACAATCAGGAGGCCGTGAGTTCAATCCTAGATAGTGGCAGATATTTTTCTCTCTGGGCACAATGGGTAAATATCTGCTGAACAAAACTCCGCATTGGTGACAGGAAGGGCATCCGGCCAGTAAACACTCAGCTCCATTCAATTGCCCCGACTCCATCCCGCAAGGAATTACGGTATCATTAAAAGATTAAAGAAAGAAAAAAAGGGAGAATGGATATGAGGGGGAAGGAAGCCAATTATGTCTGTTCACCCTTTTTTTCTTTATCATTTTTATTCTATATCGTTTTGTTTTTATCCTTCAACTGGGTAAAAACTTTCTTTAATAAGAATTATGTATGTAAAGAAGTTGGGCACATATCTTTTATTTTATGTACGCTGAGAGCGTAGGCACCAAGACTTGTGTGTCCAATCACACTTGGCCAAAAAAAAATCTATTCAATTCTATTCTGTTGTTCTCAGAGACCTTTTCCTTGTCCAACTAATGTAGCAGATGTTTTCATTGATCTGCTAGTTAGCTTTTTAAATTTTTATGCTGCTTCTTTTTTTTTTTTCTTCCAGGCCAGCCTCTTCTCCAATGTTACCACATGCTGACACCCATTCTCGGATTGAGCATTTCGCTAGCAGGTGAGATTTGGAAGCGCTCAAGGAAGGAACCAGGATTGGGCAAGGAAAGTCTAAGGCGGAAAGACCTGGGGTTTTAGTTCCGTATTTTAGATTCCACTCGACTCTCCCGCAATCAGCATCTTTTAGTGAAAGTGCCTTCTCACTTTAAATGGCGTCGAGAATTTTACTTCCCTTAAGGCAGGGGTCAGCAACCTGCGGCTCTGGAGCCGCATGTGGCTCTTTCATCCCTCTGCTGCGGCTCCCTGTCGCCCGTCAGCTCCGCTTTCAGTTAGGATAAGTAAAGGAAAAAGGATGCCTCGCTAGGAGGAGATTCTCTGTTGGGGGAACCGGACTTCCGGTCAGCAGAGGAAAAAGGACACCACACTAGGAGGAGACACTATGGTGGGGGAACCGGACATATGGTCAGCAGAGGAAAAAGGACACCACATTAGGAGGAGACACTATGATTTCCGGTCAGCAGAGGAAAAAGGACACCACACTAGGAGGAGACACTATGGTGGGGGAACCGGACTTCCGGTCAGCAGAGGAAAAAGGACACCACACTAGAAGGAGACACTGTGGTGGGCTGACCGGACTTCCGGTCAGCAGAGGAAAAAGGACACCACACTAGGAGGAGACACTATGATTTCCGGTCAGCAGAGGAAAAAGGACACCACACTAGAAGGAGACACTGTGGTGGGGGAACCGGACTTCCGGTCAGCAGAGGAAAAAGGACATCACACTAGAAGGAGACACTGTGGTGGGCTGACCGGACTTCCGGTCAGCAGAGGAAAAAGGACACCACACTAGGAGGAGACACTATGATTTCCGGTCAACAGTGGAAAAAGGACACCACACTAGAAGGAGACACTATGGTGGGGGAACTGGACTTCTGGTCAACAGAGGAAAAAGGACGCCACACTAGGAGGAGACACTATGGTGGGGGAACCGGACTTCCGGTCAGCAGAGGAAAAAGGACACCACACTAGGAGGAGACACTATGATTTCCGGTCAGCAGAGGAAAAAGGACACCACACTAGGAGGAGACACTATGATTTCCGGTCAGCAGAGGAAAAAGGACACCACACTAGAAGGAGACACTGTGGTGGGGGAACCGGACTTCCGGTCAGCAGAGGAAAAAGGACATCACACTAGAAGGAGACACTGTGGTGGGCTGACCGGACTTCCGGTCAGCAGAGGAAAAAGGACACCACACTAGGAGGAGACACTATGATTTCCGGTCAACAGTGGAAAAAGGACGCCACACTAGGAGGAGACACTATGGTGGGGGAACCGGACTTCCGGTTGGCTCCAGAATTGAACGGGGGGCTTTCAGTTAGGGCCTTTGTGGCTCTTTGAGTGTTTAAGGTTGCCAACCCCTGCCTTAAGAGATCAGACTGGGGCAGGTCTGACATACCATTTATACCTCAGGTCATTAGTCCCTCAGCTGAATGAGAAGGCCAATCCCAAGGTCAAACAGTAAGTGGAAGGAGATGGTCTATCTGGTTCAAAAGGAAGAAGAAGCAAACTCAGCTGGTCTACTCTAGGTAGTAAAGTGGTAGACAATTTTCTTTAATCAAATAAGTTGATCAAATTTATCTCACCAAGAGTGATTCCGGGTGGCCCACAACCACAATAGGAAAAATGATAGAAGATAGATAGATAGATAGATGATAGATAGATAGATAGATAGATAGATAGATAGATAGATAGATAGATAGATAGATAGACAGACAGACAGACAGACAGACAGACAGACAGACAGACAGACAGACAGAATTCTTTATTGGCCAAGTGTGATTGGACACACAAGGAATTTGTCTTTGGTGCATAGGCTCTCAGTGTACATAAAAAGACAAGATACATTCATCAAGAATCATAAGGTGTGACACTTAATGATAGTCATAGGGTATAAATAAGCAATTGAATCACACTAGGAAACAATACATTTAAATCGTAAGGATACAGCAACAAGTTCAGTCATACAGTCAGAAGTGGGAGGAGATGGGTGATAGGAACGATGAGAAGATTAATAGTAATGCAGACTTAGTGAATAGTTTGTGTTGAGGGAATTATTTGTTTAGCAGAGTGATGGAGTTCAGGGGAAAAAACTGTCCTCGTGTCTAGTTGTTCTGGTGTGCAGTGCTCTATAGCCTCGTTTTGAGGGTAGGTATTAAAACAATTTATGTCCAGGATGTGAGGGGGTCTGTAAATATTTTCACAGCCCTCTTTTTGACTCGTGCAGTGTACAGGTCCTCCGTGGAAGGCAGGTTGATAGCCATCATTTTTTCTGCAGTTCTAACTATCCTCTGAAGACTATGTCTGTCTTAAAATCCATATTAATAAACATCACAAAAACGTCAGGATGCAAACCTTAGATGACAAGGGGGAAATCATCATTTATTGACTCTGCTTTCCTTCTCTTGTAGGCTTGCAGAGATGGAAAGCCAGACTTCTTCCTTTTACAACGACAACCTTTCGCCAGATGATAGCTTGTGAGTTGCAACTTCTCATCTTCCCCCCCTCCACGCACACCTTTTTTTTTTCTTCTCTTATTTTGCATATCAATTCTTCGTCAACCTGGACCCATCTCAGCCCGCAGATCTATTTATTTATTTATTTGTTTGTTTAGATTTGTATACCGCCCTTCTCCTTGCGGACTCAGGGCGGTGAACAGCCAAATAAAAATAGTACACAAAAGTTAAACAATTTCTTTTAAAAAAGCATATAACTTTGGCTAAAAATTAAAACCATTAACCATTAAATATTTAAAATACCCAACCCTATAATACAGATCTTAAAAATTCAGTGGGGTCAGGCTAGACCAGCAAGCTGAAAGAGATGAGTTTTCAGGGCCCGACGAAAAGTCCGGAAGTCAGCAATTGTTCTCAGTTTTGGAGGAAGATCGTTCCAGAGGGTAGGGGCTGCCACAGAGAAGGCCCTCCCCCTGGGGGTCGCCAGCCGGCATTGTCTGGCTGACGGCACCCTGAGGAGACCCTCTCTGTGGGAACGCACCGGCCGGTGGGAGGCTATTGGCGGCAGAAGGCGGTCCCGTAAGTACCATGGTCCTAAGCCATGGAGCGCTTTAAAGGTGGTCACCAACACCTTGAAACGCACCCGGAAGTCCACAGGTAGCCAATGCAGCTCGCGCAGGAGAGGTGTCACATGGGAGCGTCCCATCGCTCCCATAATCCCCCGCGCGGCCGCATTCTGCACTAGTTGGAGTCTCCGGGTGCATCCCAAGGGGAGCCCCATGTAGAGAGCATTGCAGTAGTCCAGATCTAATCTAGCCCATCAAGCCTACTCATCTTGCAATGATGAGTGGAGCCTGGATAGCTCAGCAGACTAATGCATTGTAATTTAACTCTAGCTGTCTGCAATTACTGTAAGTTTGAATCTCACCAGGCTCAAGGTTGACTCAGCCTTCCATCCTTTCTAAGGTAGGTAAATGGAGGACCCAGTTTGTGGGGGCAATAAGCTGACTTTGTATAAAATATACAAAAGTAGGAAGGCTATTGCTTAACGCCTTGTAAGCCACCCTGAGTCTCTGGAGAAGGGCGGCATATAAATCAAATTTAAAAATAAAAAAATAAAAAAAAAATGATGGAAAATGAGGAGGCCAGAAAATACCAGGCAGAGGAATCTAATTCCTATGCATCTGGTTAGATTTGATCTGGCTGGTCTAATGTGGGGTCAAAAATAAACCATCACTATTCACAGGGTCACTTCTGAGTTAGAGAGGACTTTAGGCTAAGCATCCTCTGGTGGGCCTCCTCCCTCTGCCAGGTGTCCAGTTGGTCATTGCCCTGTCCACTTCCCAAAATTGCCCTCAAGACAATGTATCCTGCTGATACTACTTCTTCCTGAAATGGCTGATCAGTGGAGGAAACCTTTTAAAGGGAAACATGGGGCAGATATGGTCCTTCTATAGGGACATGGTGGCTCAGTGGCTAAGATGCTGAGCTTGTGGATCTAAAGGTCAGCAGTTCAGCGGTTCAAATCCCTAGTGCTGCGTAATGGGATGAGCTCCCGTTACTTGTCTCAGGTTAGGCCAACCTAGCAGTTTGAAAGCAGGTAAAAAATGCAAGTAGAAAAATAGGGACCACCTTTGGTGGGAAGGTAACAGCGTTCCATGTGCCTTTGGCGTTGAGTCATGCCGACCACATGACCACGGAGACGTCTTTGGGCAGCGCTGGCTCTTCGGCTTTGAAGCGGAGATGAGCACTGCCCCCTAGAGTCGGGAACGACTAGCATGTATGTGCGAGTTTAACCTTTACCTTTACCTTTTCATGGTCCTTCTGGGGTTGATAGGTAAAGGTAAAGGTTCCTGCATACATGCGTGCTAGTTGTTCCCGACTCTAGGGGGCGGTGCTTGTTTCTAAGCCAAAGAGCCAGCGCTGTCTGAAGATGTCTCCGTGGTCAGCATGACTCAACGGCGAAGGCGTTCGGAAAGTTGTTATCTTCCCACTAAAGTGGTCCCTATTTTTCTACTTGCATTTTTTACCTGCTTTCGAACTGCTAGGTTGGCAGCTGGGGTTGACAGACCCCGGCAAATGCCTGAGAATTTAGACGTTCCCACCTGTCTCTTCTCTTGGAAGCTTCGGTCCCTTTCGCATCTCCATCTCTTCTCCATCGATTCACATCATCCTTTCTCACAACCCGGTTGCTCTTCTCTCCACTACCTCAACCTCATCATAGCTCTATTCACAACAGGGATGAAGATCAATATCTTTTGCGCCATTCCAGCCCTGTCACCGACGGAGAACCTATCTCCAGCCAAGAGGCCCAGAATGGCACCAGGACAGATGATAAAGGAGAACTGGAAAGAATTTTGGCCCACCTGGAGGATGAAAACAGGTAAGATGGTGCTGATCCCTTTGGTGGTGGCTTCTCCGTGGGAAGCACATATTCTACTGCAGAGCTCCTGAAGTCCTTCCTTAGCTCCATCAGATCTGGTCTTCTAAAATCCAGGGAAATTGCCAGATAGCAGTTAGTCTATCTATTCAGCCCTTAGTTCTTAACAGTTAAAATTGGTTTCCTGTATGTATATATGTATATGTGTATATGTGTATATATGTATGTGTGTGTGTGTATGTATGTGTATGTATGTATGTGTGTATGTATATATATATATATATATAATTTTATTTTCGTAGGCACATCATTCTTTGTGCCAGGCTTTTCCTATGTAAATCAAGATGTTTCACAACCATAGTACATATATATGTAGGTCTTTGGTTATTCAGGTCTTCTCCACGTAAAATTGGAAGTGTCTTGGCGACGTTTCGATGAAGTCTCATTTGTCATCTTCAGGCTGGTGTTTTTGGCTTCGTGCTTCTAGGAGCAATGTGTGATCGCAGCTGTTTCTTCCTTTTAACTGCTAGTGGGGGTGTGAACTGATTGGGTGGGACCTTGGATATGTTCTGATTGGGTGGAGGTGTGTTCTGATTGGTTGGGGGCTTTACGCGGGAGAAGACCCGAATAACCAAAGACCTACATACAAACACCTGCAAAAACACACACACACACACAGACACACATATTTCCTTCTCTCTTCTGGTTATTAGAGTTTTTGAAGACCAGATCTGGTAACCCAACCATCCCATAATGTAATCACTGAAGCACAATATGGCAAACCCCCTGTGAGGGGAGTTATCAGCCTAAAAATAACTCCCATCATCCCCAGAGAATATTCCAGGCTGGAATTTTCTTTGAACTCAAATTAATCCATGGAGACCAGATTGGGAAGGATAAGCCCCCTGATCTGGTGAGTTGTTGTTGCTGGTCCCTCAGTGGGAGTCTAAGGTTATCAGATCCAGACCGCAAATCTTCAGACAACCACTAGATGGCAACAAAGAGATAGAGAAAACCTTAATGGTTGGGGTACTCTCTGAACTTGGTTGTTTTCTTGAAGAGATTTCATTACCCAACTCGGTGACATCACCAGCGCACTGATGATGTTACCGAGTTGGATAATGAAACATCTGGAAGAAAACAACCAAGCTCAGCTAGTACCAACCACCCCACAGTTCAACCCTGAGCTACAAATGTTCTCTTCCGTGGAAATTCTTAACTCTCTGCTGCCGTCTAGCAATTGAGAGCTGGTTGCTCTAACCGGTTTCCTTTCCACAGGGTCCTTCAGGGAGAGCTGAGACGTCTGAAGTGGAAGCACGAAGAGGCAGCCGAGTCCGCCCAAGGAGCTCCTGAGACGGCCCAGGATCCACCCAGTGAAGAGCTCTTGGCCGAAGCCCGCATTCTTCGACAGCACAAGAGCCGCCTGGAGACCCGGATGCAAATCTTGGAGGACCACAACAAGCAGCTGGAATCTCAGCTGCAGCGCTTGAGGGAGCTGCTTCTTCAGGTAACGGCACCCCAGTGATTTATTCTGTTGAAGGGGACGGGTTTGTGGGTAGGAAGAAATGGAAAATAGCCAAATTATCTGTTCTGAGTTACCTTGAATCTCATTTAGACCAGAGCTGGTATTCGGCTGGTTCGGACCGGTTCAGGCGAACCGGTAGTGGAAATTGCAGGTGGGCCCACCCCGGCTCTATGCCATCCTATTTAGGCTCGTTTTTGAGGCTGGGCACATCTGTGGAAGGCGTGCGTGTGAGCAAACTGCATGCATGGACCAGGGGTGGGTTCTAAATTTTTTTACTACTGGTTCTGTGGGCGTGGCTTATTTTGTGGGCGTGGTTTGATGGTCATGTGACAAACAATTCTTTAGGATTTAGCAGAAGTACTGGTCTACCAAGTTTTTAACTGCTTGCAGAGCCATACCGGTCTACCCATTTGTTTTTGGAGCGTTCCGGTCTCCCCCATTTGTTTTTGGAGCGTTCCGGTCTCCCCCATTTGTTTTTGGAGCGTTCCGGTCTCCCCCATTAGTTTTTGGAGCGTTCCAGTCTACCTATTTGTTTTTGGAGCGCACTGGTCTACCACCACACTGCCTTTTACCGCTGATCAGCTGTAGGGCGGCCTTTTGAAGCGCCGCGGCAAGAGTTTAAACAGTTTTTTGCCGCTCTGCCACCACAGAGAGCATCGGAAACTGCTTTCAGGCAGCTTGGCCTCAATTGCCAATCTACCACCACCGAGCGGTTTACAAGGAGCAGATCAGTTCTAGCTGATCAGTTGGGAGGCTTCTTGGCTTCTCAATTTAAAGCTACGGTGTCTTGTTTTTTTTCTCTCTACTTTGTCAAGTGAGCCCTGATTTTTTTCCTTCTAGCCGATCAGCTGGGACTCGGGAGGCACCAAATAGATTGGGGGTGAGGTCAGGCAGAGGTGGTATTTACCGGTTGTCCGAACTACTCAAAATTTCCACAACCGGTTCGTAAGAACCAGGGAGAACCAGTAGCAACCCACCATTGGCATGGACGGCGCACGGGGGCAACCAGTGGTAAGAAAATGTGAATCCTACCACTGAATTAGACCCACATTCAATCCATATGAAGACCTTCATTTAGACTGCAACTGTATTGTCATTGGCCAAAACTTTCCACTCATTGCTTATGTATTGCCAGGAAAACAGAATCTACAACTTCTCACTCAGCCCGATCCACCATCTTACAGCTGAAACACTGGGACTATTGTTTACCTGAAACATGCATTCCTGCATCTTTATGGATGGTCACCACCAAAGGTGAAATGTTCCCAGTTAGGACCGGATCGCCCGATCCGGTAGCAAAGGTGGCGGGTGGTTCGGAGAACCGGTAGCAAAAATCCCTGCCCACCCGCCATGCCCAGCTGAGCCGCGCGATCATCAGCGGCTTTTTTTAATACTTTTAAAAGCAACTTTTCGTCGGCCGAAAAAATGCTTTTAAAACTAAAAAAAAAAGTTGGCCACGCCCATCCAGTCACATTACCTCCACCCACCCACAAAGCCACGCCCACAGAACTGGTAGTAACAAATTTTACATTTCACCACTGGTCTCCACCTTGAGTGAACCTCACCAAATTGTTCCCAATCTGCTTGTTCCCATTTCCTCCAGCAAATCCGGATATTTCACAAGCAGAAAAAGCGAACGAAAGCACTTTTTTGTTTACAGTCCTATCTTCATTTCATCTTAATTTCTGCCTCCCCCTGCATTAACAGGTCTCAACATGTTACAGTAATCATTTCTATCTATGCGCTGTTTCTCTTTTGTAGAACGTTTCTTGTGCTGAGATTCGCACGTACAATTCGCAACCCGAAGCTCACACGGAGCTCGTAGCTTAATTTCAAAAAGCTGCTGCAGGCCTTTGTTAATTTTCTTTGCCATCTTCCCCAGCCACCAGCCAATTCCAAAGAAGAAGGCTCGGCCACATCTTCCACCGTGGCTTCTTCTCCTCAAGCATCAGAAGGCAGTCAGCCTAGGGAAAAAGATGCCAGCACTCCAAACACAGAAATGGCAGGTGGGTTCTGTTATGCTGTGAAGCTCCTCCTTCTTCTCGGTAAAGTATTTTCCCTCAGAATTCCTCATTCTGATGCTTGGTGACTCACTAAAAATGGGCCTCTTGGAGCACCTGTTGAAGTCCACACCTCTTCAAGTTGCCATGGTTGAGGAACACTGACTCGATGTTTAAAGTCACCTTTTTCAGTTAGTGTCTGGGCAGAGAACAAAGAGTGAGGGGAAAAAATTACATGATAAATTTACAAAAGCACCGGTAAATGCAAAACTTAAAATGCATAGCAGCAATGCTAGGTGGAGTAAGGTAAAGGTAAAAGTTCCCCTCGCACATATGTGCTAGTTGTTTCCAACTCTAAGGGGCGGGGCTCATCTCCGTTTCAAAGACGAAGAGCCAGCGCTGTCCGAAGATGTCTCCGTGGTCATGTGGCCGGCATGACTAAATGCTGAAGGCGCACGGAACGCTGTTACCTTCCCACCAAAGGTGGTCCCTATTTTTCTACTTGCATTTTTTACGTGCTTTTGAACTCTAGGTTGTCAGAAGCTGGGATGAGTAACAGGAGCTCACCCCATTATACACGGCACTAGGGATTCGAACTGCTGAACTGCCGACCTTTCGATCAACAAGCTCAGCGTCTTAGCCACTGAGCCACCACATCCCTTTTGCTAGGTGGAGTAGGCTGACTTATATTGCCCCAGGAGTATTCGGGTGGTATATAGAGACGTCTTGGATGTTTTCCTGGTCTCTTCTTCAGTGTTGGCATGACCACTTTTCTTCTCCTTTCTCACAGATGAAGTAGACGCAAAGTCTCAAGATGTCAGCCTGTGTCTAGAAGATATCATGGAGAAATTACGGAATGCTTTCCCCAATAATGGAGGTAGAGTGCAATGAACAGTCTCAGAGTATGTTAAGGTGGAGGAATTTCCTGATGACCCATATTATCTCAGTTGAACTTACCCTGGAAGTCTGCCTCCCCGATGCATCATCATAAAAAATAGAGCATGCTGGCAGATCATGCGGATTATGCATATTTTGTGTGGATGTTTTCCACAGTCAGTTGTCCCTAAGAAAGATTAGACTTCTGGCTGGAAATCCTGAGAGCTGCAGTGCCACTTTATTGGCTGACATTGATTTACAGCAAGGGTCTCCAATCTTGGCAACTCTAAGATTTCGGGACTTCAACTCCCAGAATGCCTCAGCCAGCATAGCTGCCAAGGTTGAAGACCCCTGGTTTAGAGAAAGCTGAGCTATCACAGGCTTTTGGTTGAGACAAAAATCCATGAAGAGAAGGAGAATGGAAGAAGGTACAAAGAGCTTAGCCATTGGCTGGACTCTGAACAGAAGTACCTCAAAACAATAACACTTAGATTTATATACCTCTCCATAGTGCTTTACAGCACTCTCTGAGAGGTTTACAGAGTCAGCCTATTGCCCCAAATAATCTGGATCCTTATTTTACCAACCTCAGAAGGATGGAAGGCTGAGTCAACCTTGAGCCGGTCAGGATCAAACTGTTGATAGTCAACAGAGTTAGCCTGCAATCCTGCATTCTAACCACTGTGCCACTACGGCTCCTTGGTGAGACCCCCTCCAGACCCTCACATCAGTGGTGGGTTTCAAATTTTTTTAATACCAGTTCTATGGGTCTGGCTTGGTGGACATGGCAGGGGAAGGATACTGCAAAATCCCCATTTCCTCCCGATCAGCTGGGACTTGGGAGGCAGAGAATAGATGGGCCAGTCAGAATTTTTACTACCGGTTCTCCGAACTACTCAAAATTTCTGCCACCGGTTCTACAGAACTGGTCAGAACCTGCTGAAAGCCACCTCTGCCTCGCATGTCAACATTTTAGCTAGAGAAGAAGAATTTATGGCTGGGGACAGAAGATGTGCAAAATTGCTAGGTATGTCCCATTCCATCAGCAATGGACTTTTGATTCCCCGCAGGAATCCAAAGCTAGTAAGCCAAACTTCAGCCTTTAGATGTGCCCTAAATTACAATCCCCTTTTCTCCTAACAGGACAAAGATCTAAGCCCTTGGCCTTGTTGAAGAAATCCCTCAAGTTCTCCTAGAGACTTAGAATTGGCAGCTGCTGGTATAAGCCACCATTTTAGCAATTGCTTCCGGCTCATGGGCTTCTGATTGGTGTCTGCAATTCCCAGTCTCTAACTATTTGCTAATTGCTTTGCCAAGCTTGAGAATATTAAACCTGCTTTTGCTCAGCGATGATGTCTTACACTAAGATGTATCCGTCCTCCTTGTGAAGCTGCTCATTCCTTTCTAAAAACCAGCATAGGGTGTAGATACGTCCATCCCCATGTAAGATGTGAAAAATCTTTGAACGCCAGCTTGTTGCAGACATTCCATAAATTCCTGACAAAGGACATGACCCTCATCAAAATAATCTGTACAGACATCAGAAATGATTGGCCCCAAATACTTTGGATCTCCCGCCAACATAGTGTCTCTGCCCTTCGTGAAACCAACCTGCTCTAAAACAAAAACTTTATATCAAAAACACTTGAGCTAAGCCACGCCCAGTCTCTTTCCTGTCTCTTTGCTCACACAGCAAATACTGTTTCATTTTCCAAACAGCCCTCAGATGCTAAGGAGTTCTACTCCCCCTCCCCACCTCAAAAGAAATCTGTTCCAAATGCAAAACACAAGCAGAGGAGAAGAGTTTCACTTTCAGTTTTACTTTCACAGCAGCAAGCAGCTTTATTTAC
Source organism: Masticophis lateralis (assembly GCA_030761175.1). Lineage (NCBI taxonomy): Eukaryota > Metazoa > Chordata > Lepidosauria > Squamata > Colubridae > Masticophis > Masticophis lateralis. The sequence continues at coordinate 11,528,834 of JAUDYJ010000011.1, forward strand.
TACAGAACACTTGAGCTAATCCACACCCAGTCTCCTTCTTGCTCACACAGCAAATACTGTTTGAGTTTCCAAACACAGCGTACTGTCTGAGTCAGTTTGTTTACACAGTGATATTTCTTAAATTTCTAATTTCTACCCCTGTTGTCCAATCATTGATAAAACAGGTCCCAAGTTTGAAAATATTCCGTGTCTTCTTTTTCTTTTATCTTCGGTGTTAATCTGTCTACTTCTGCACAGTCCAAATTTTTTAAAATTATACTTTCTCCCGTAGGTGTTTCCTTGCTTTTCCAATGTTGTGCAAATACAATTCTTGCTGCTGTTTAAAACATGCAATATCAATTATACATTCCCTTTTGCCGTATTTTTCTGGTATTATGCCTAACAAAAATAGCCCTGTCTTAAAACCTATATGAACATCGTTGGATATGACTCAGTTTCGTTTTCTCTTCCAGGTTCAACCTCCCTAATCTAACACGTCCCGAAGGCTAGAGGCTTTATCTAACCAGTTCTTGTCAACTGCTATTCTCCTTTCTCTTCACTTCTGTCTTTCCCTCATGTGGTGGGTTTTACCCGCATCCTCAAAGGAAAGTTATTCAGGATCTGTGCAAGACCTCCGCTTAGAGACTTCAGGGGACTTGCCGGAGGAGTGATCTAGGATCAGCGACACAGAGTCAAAACCTGGAGCCCAAAAGAGGACCCGGGTTCGAAAGGGCCCATGTGACAGCGAGGGGACAAATCTTTCCCAGCAAAACAAAACAGCAACAACAACAACAAAAAACAGTGGTGTGTTCTCTTTTACGGTCTGTGAATTGTTGCCCTTTGTGAGGTCAACTCTGGAGTTGAGATGACCCACTGAGGATTTGGCTTCAGCCAATGGTCAAGTAGTGGTTTAAGGTAGCAGAGCCTTGAAGCTACTTTCGTAAGAACTGATTGACAGATGTTTCAAACCAAGGGACGGTTCAAGAAGACGAGAAGAAAATTACGTTTCTCGACGATTAGGATATTTGTGAAATGATTGCGTTGTTTCCATGCCTGACACGGCTCAGTGGAAATGATGGAAGAAATTGGGAGAAACCTCACAGAATTCGAAGAGAAAGAACAGATTTCGGAAAGGCATAATTTTAGCAGCAGCAACGGCAGCCTTATGACTGATAAGCTTTATAACAAACAAGCCTTATAGTTTTATTTGTGTGTGTACCACACACGCATAAATACAATGTTGTCTATATTGTATTTAAGTGCTGTTATGGACTCCCGTCATGCATTAAATTCTAATACCTGGTTGTATGTTTATTTTGGCTGGCCTCTTTCGCTCTGTTTCAATTGTTGCTGTTGCTGAATTTTGGTCTGGTTGTCTTTTGGCCCTGGACTGATCTCCGCTGGAATGACTTTGAGCAGGGAGGGTTGGTGCCTGGTTTTCTTTCACCCATCTGTTGGTCCCAACGGTGCTTTTTTCTCAAGAGGCAACTGGACGTTCTGGTTTTTCTTGGGAGACATTTCGCTTCTCCTCCAAAAAGCTTCTTCAGCTCTGGCTGGATGTGGTGGAGGATCTGGCAGCATGGCTGTGGATTAATTGAGGTTATGGAAAATGCCCAAGGTGCGCTGTTCCCATGCACCTTCAGTAAGGAGTAGACCATAGAGTGAAAGCATAATTGATTGAAATGCTACCCAGAGTCATGTGCTACCAATAGTTAGAGAATAACAGTAGTTTGGATTTGTACTGCAAAATCCTTTGTGCTCTCTGAGCTTGATTGTTCGCTTGCAGATGTCTCATAACCCAACTAGATAACATCATCAGTGCTAGAAGGGAATGGAGTTTGCTCCCTGTTTATATATAGTAGATTGCAGTAGATTTACTTATCTTTACTACCGGTTTGCAACAGGGCAGTGTACGCGCTTTTGCACGTGCGCAGAAGCTTCCTGGTCACGTCGGGGTCGGTGGGTGGAGCCTCCTGCCGGTTTTACTACCGGTTCTATAGGATTGGTCCGAACCGGGGGCAACCCTCAACTGGTAGATTGTCCTTCCAGTTTTGGTGGGGTTGTGGTTTCTCCTTGGTAGTTTCCTGACTTGTTTCCTTCTTGTTTGTCTGGTGGTAATCCCTGCTTATCTGGATGTTGGTTGCTGGAGAGGACTTGTTTTGGTCTTTTTGTTTCCTTCTTAGCTTTGTTATTGTCTCTTTTGAACGATATGTAAATATGGTTCATCTCTATGTGTCTTGATGTTATCTGCTCGGGTAATGAAACATTTGCAATCAAACAGCCAAGCTCTGAGAGCACCAAAGACTCCAGAAATTCTAGAAAATAACCGTGAACAAACAGTTTTGTCTTCTGGGAAACCATCCTTCGCATATTTTATTTCACGGAAAATTGCTGTTGGCCCAAAGAAGACATGAGCAAGAAAACATACGAACACACCGGATAAATTATGTACGCTTACCGCTGCTGGAGTGTATGTTTTAGCCAACATGCTCCTTGTTGAATTCATCTGAGATATTCTTAATTTCCACCGATTTGTAATAAATGTACGTTGGTGTATAAGAACACAAGGCGGAAATATCCTGAATTTCTCCCACAGGGACATAAGTGTAGATGGGTGATACAGATTCCATTGGATTTTTGGGATAAAAAAAATAGAAATGGACAGAAGTATCTGTATGAAAACAAAAATTCAGAAGGGAAGTAGAAATTATGGCCCAGATAAGTCTGCTCCCTGTGGTGGCATCATGTGTTAGTTTCGGTGGGTGTGAAAAGCATGCATCCACATCACTCACATGCATTCAGTGTGCATTTTGTCACAGTACTGACACATGCGTACCAGTGAAGAGCAGTTGTCTATGGAGATTCTCAGCCAACCAGGTCACAGTTGTCCCAAAGGAATTTTTTCAAAAGGCAACTGGACTTTGTTTTTCTTGAAGTCATTTCGCTTCTCATCCCAGAAGCTTCTTCGGTTCTGTACCAAGGGTGCCCATTATGATTGTTGGAATATCATTCTAGTCATTAGGAAGGGTGTCTATACAACCCTGAATTAAAAGGCCTCAATATGGGTTAGTTGGAGATTGTGGACTACAACTTGTTTTAAAGCAAACATCACTTGGGTTTTTAGTCAAGTATGTTGGACGGTTTGCGTAGCGTCGAATTTAAGGTGTAGTGTTTGGAGCAAGACCTCGTCCACGGAATTTTACCCTTGCAGAGTATGGACTGAAAAGCCAATAAAGGAGAATATTGATAGCTCAGGATTGAAAGGTGGAATCCATGATCGTTGTGGCCCACCAGTTGTCAGCGGAGCTGGAAGCAGAATTTGGACAGTGAGGAGGTTGGGGAGGAACATGGGCCAGTCCTGGACTCTGGGAAAGGCTCTGATGAGGGCTCTGCGTTGGAGGCAGAGAGGGGACCAGGGCTGTATGCCAGTTATCAGCTGCCCTTGGAGTCAGATATCAGTGAGGCAGACGAACAGCTGGAGCCTGTTCCCAGGGTGCGCATGTGCAGAGTTGCCAGACGAAGGGAACAACTAAAGAACAAGGGTCGACTCGGGAGTAAGACCACAGGTGGATGATGAAGGGCCCCTCCCAGAGGGAATAAAAGAGGAGCGATAGGGGAGTGGAGTTTGCAGGAGACAATTGTTTCATTCCTGCATTCTTGCCAAGTATTGCAGCATCTGAAAGATATCGGCCTGGCCACTCTCCAAGGTCACCCTGAAAAAGGTCAGTAATTGTGAATATCTTGAAAGACTGTGGGAGAGGAAAGACTTTGCTGGAGAGGAATTCACTCTAAATTAAATAAAAGGGGTTTATCGGGAGAAGGACTCGGCTTCGTGCTGCTGGGGAAGCCTAGGTCGGAACAATGATGCTCTCTGAACTTCATGGTATCCTTGCAGACGTTTCCTTACCCAGCTGGGTAACATCCTCAGTGCACCGATCGTCAGCGCACTGAGGATGTCATCTAGTTTGGGTAACGAAACCTCTGAAAAAAAAACAAACTCAGAGAACCCCAAGAACTGAAGGACAGATCTGTTCAAAAAAGGAGGCATGCTTTTTTGAAACCTCTCTTAGAAAGTTACACCGCGTTGGCCTCTTGTTTGTTACAAGTTGCTGCTGTAGCAGTAGAAGACCCACCTTGGGGGTTTTACTTTTCAATCGGTGATGATGCCCCGAATGGTTCTTCATTCTAACATTGTGAATTGTCAGGAAGGCTACAGATGTTGAAAGTAGGGTAAGCCGGGAAGGATGTTGTAGCATGTAAGGTTACACGATAAAGTGGGGGGGGGGGGGGCGGGGAAGAGATTGCGACATTTTGGATATTTGGGTAGGTTCCATGCAGTAAATATTTAAAGATTGTCTGTGATGGTTGCTGGCTATAGAAGAAGCTGCTATAGAAGAAGCTGCTGTCTGGATTTGCAGACTTTCTGCAGGAAACCAGGTTGAACGGGAGGTCTAATAACAGATGTTGAACCAGCCTCTTGGAATTAATGCCTTTGGGTTGCATTCGGCTGCAAATCCCGCTGTTCTGCTCCTACAACTGGCCAGCCCTTTCTATTTTTGGTGGGGTTTTTTTCTCCAGGGAAACCTGGGGAATGCAACTCTGCAAGAGCGATTTGTTTTCCTGGTACTTGTTTCATGCCAATCTAAATAGAGCTTGATATGTTTGAAACCAGGCTAGATTCTAGATGTGTTGTGATCCACCAGCAGCCTGCAGAGCTGGCAGCGGAGTCAGACAGTGAGGAAGAACATGGGCCAGTCCTGGAGGCTGGGGAAGGCCCGGATGAGGGCTCTGCGTCGGAGGCAGAGATGGGGCCAGGGCCATCGGGGAGTGATGTGCAGACTTCGGAGCATCCAGAGGCTGACAATAGAGAGGCAGAGGAACAGGAGGAGCCTGTTCCTAGTGCATGCATGAGAAGAGCTGCCAGAAGGCAAGAGCAGCTAAAGCAAAAAGGACGACTCGGGAGTAAGGCCAAGAGATTATTGGCCTCTCCCATAAGGCTTAAAAGATCAGCAATGGCTCTTGGGCTCTTTGTCGGAAAACAATGTTGATAGATTTGTTTCTTGTCTTGCTGCATTTCTTTCTTGTTGGCGTCTTCTGCTTCTGAACTTTTGCCAAGAAAAGCCTTTGGCAGGTTGCCTAATTAGACCAAGGTTGGTGATAAGGCTGAAGAATGGTGTTATGAAGAATTTGTTTTGAATTAGTTTGGACGACGCTGAGAATGAGTTAATTCTCAGCTGTTCTAATAAAGTCTGTTTGTTTTGAACTGATTGCGTCTGATAATATCTGGGCCTGGGTCACAAGAAGATGCTTCTTGGAGTTACTAAGATTAGGAAGCAGAAGTTGGCTTGCAGGATCCTGTCAGTGTTGGTGAGAATGTTCCTGGTTCACGCCAAGATTAATACTAGATTAGTGATCAAGCAATAAACAATACCTCAATCAAGTGACTATCAACTCAGGCAAACAGTAAACAACAGTCAAACAGTAAACAAAACCAAGATCACGCCTACCAACACTGACAGGCAAGCCACTAGAATATAAATTTGAGAGCAAATCCCAATCTGTCGTAGTACTGATGATGTTAGCTAGTTGGGTAATTAAACGTCTGAAAGAAAACCCAGCTCAAGGAGCACCAAGGACCCAACCGTGAAGGATGTAACAGCTGTTGGTATTGATAGGCTTGATCCCTTCTATGACATCTGGCTAGTGGTGGGATTCAACTGGTTTAACAACCGGTACGGTGAGCGCATGATTTGTGCATTGAAAAACTGCCCATTTTAATCTCAAAACCTTACCTTCTATTGCAGCGCTAGTGAATAAAACAGCTGAGGCGTGGGAATCTGTTGTGCCGCGTGAATCAGCTGAGCTGAAAAACACAGAAATATAGGACAGAATAGGGCAGGGGTGAGTGGGCGGGGTCAACTGATCACTGGAACTACCGGTTTGTCTGGACCGGCTGAATCCCACCACTGCATCTGGCCATTGCCAGCACTGGCAGTGCAGCATCCCATCTCAAAAGAGATGGCTAGCAAAATTCTTCTCCTTTGATCTTCCAGAACATCTTTTGTGGTCCATCCACCAAAGAGAACCAGCCAAGAATATATATTCAGATTGTCTGGCGACGGAATGAGGGGAGGAAATTCTGAGTTAAAAGCAAGTGAATGTGGGGGCCAAATACAGGAGGAGGGTTTCTTTCTCTAAAGATCAGGAGCTAAACTAATCTGGACCGATGATAATGTCTTCTTCACTCAAGTCTTTCTCCATTTCTTCTGTTCTGGATAACAATGACAATAAATTTGTATTTCCGTTTTTTCTGTTTGGTCCCTTTCTTGATTGGGTTGGGATTATTGCAGTGGTGGGATTCAAATAATTTAACAACTGGTTCTCTGCCCTAATGACCAGCTGGGTAGGCGTGGCTTGGTGGTCATGTGACCGTGTGGGTGTGGCCAACTCAATGTCACTCACGTCGATGGGTGCTTCGTCTTAGCTGTTACAATGTAATAAGGGTTAACCGGAGAGGCAGTTTCTGTAAGCGGGGCAATAAAGATTTGGCTAGAAATAGCACCAGAATGTTTCCTTCCTTACAGGATTAGCCCTGTAAAGTGGAATAAAATTTCTTATTCCAACAGCCGGTTCTCTGAACTGCTTAGAAAGTTAACATCCGGTTCTCCTGAATAGGTGCAAACTGGCTGAATCCCACCACTGGATTATTGCTTGATTTAGACAAACAGTGTCAAGTTCTGGGGTTACATCTTCCGTACATGACATGAAAATGCATTACAGGTATTCCTTGACTTGCAACGGTTCATTTAGTGACCCAAATTACAAAAGCACTGGAAAAAAAGTGACTTATGACCATTTTTCACACTTAACGACCACTGCAGCATCCCCATGGTCACGTGATCAGAATTCAGACACTTGGCAACGGACTCACAATTATGACGGTTGCCATGTCCCGGGGTCGTACAATCAATCTCCTTTTACGGCCTTCTGACAAACAAAGTCAACGAGAAAGCTGGATTCATTTAACAACCGTTGTTACTAATTTAACAAGAGCAGTGATTCATTTAACGACTCTGGCAAAAAAGGTCATAAAATGAGGCTTAAAACTCACTTAACAAAGGTCTCACTTAGCCGAAAAATAAGTCATAAGTGGAGGACTATCTGTACTTAACATTAAATGGATCTGGGAATATCAAATCTCCATCCTTCTCTTCCTGTAACATCAGAAAAGAAGTTTCTTCTATTTTACGCTTCCAGAACTTCATAAGAAGCTTGGCGGGTAAGAGTCAATGAATTATTCCCTTACTGACTGTTGCCTGAAACACTTTAATTTATTTTGTTCTCAGACCCGGGGTAGAATTCAAACATCCAGATATTATTGCATTTTAAACCAAAGGATCTGAAAGGTTTTAGATGTCAACCCAAGAGACCTCTACAAGTTATTTTGCTGGGCAGAACACGAAATAAATTGAAACCTGTCCAAATAATTCATTTAATCTGACAAAAATGTGATTAAACCAATCTGCTTTTTTTTTTTTAACCTTACCTTGCGCTTACTATTTTGGGCAGTTATATTGCTCAAAGGTCAATTGTTGCCCAAATGAGTCCAACATATATGGCCCACTTTTTATTTTAAAGTATATTGAGTGTTAGCAATCACTATTTCATCTTTACTAATGGAAAACACCGGCAGATTTACGACGTTAAAGGTCACTCGATATTTAATTTCGCAAAAACACTGCCAGATCAAGAAAGGCCAGCAAGGAGTCAGGATACGTTCTCTTGGGTTTAGATGTAATGAAATCGAGAAGAAAGAACTATCAGTTCCGCTTTGTAAATCCTTTGTATGGCCATCCCTGGAATCCTGCATCCAGTTTTGGTCACCACATTACAAAAAAGATGTTGATACTTTGGAAAAAGTGCACAGAAGAGCAACTAAAAGGATTAAAAGCCTGGAGACAAAAACATATGACAAACTGTTGCAGGAATTGGGTATAGTCAGTCTAGAAAAAGAAGAACTGGGGGTGACATGTTAGCAGTATTCCAGTATTTGAGGGGTTGCCACAACGAAGTTGGGGTCAACCTATTTTCCAAAGTACCAGAAGGCAAGGCAAGAAACAATGAATGGAAACTGATCAAGGAGAGAAGTAACTTGGAATTAAGGAGAAACTTCCTAACAGTGAGGACAATTAACCAGTGGAACAGATCTTGCCTTCAGAAGTTGTGGATGTTCCATCACTAAAGGTTTTTAAGAAAAGACCAGACAGCCACCTGTCTGAAATGGTATAGGATATCCTGCTTGAACAGGGGGTTGGACTAGAAGATCTCCAAAGTCCCTTCCAGCTCTATTCTGATTGACTGGTTAACTGCTAAGTGACTTATGGGGATCATGAGATCTTAGCATTGGGATGTCATTGCTCAAGATGTCGAGGTGGCTCCTTCAGCAAAGGGGATGGGAATCTTCACGTTGGCCCTGTTCCTAAAGGTAAGCTAGTCAACGGATGCTCTCATCCTGTCATGTTTAGATAATTTTCCTTCTTGGAAACCAGTTTTCTCCTGCATCAAGGCAGTCTGACCTGGGATAGAAACATGGCACTAGTCCTGCTGTTTCCAACCCAGCCATCTCTCCTGAGCAAACGCTTGTCTTTGTGTCTTCTGCGTAATGCATGGTAAAGGACGCATCATCCTAACCACCGTCTTCCATTCCTGACATCTGAAATCATCCCCAGTGAGGTTCTTCCCCCTCAGATTTGCTCAGTTCCTCCTCTTTTTTCAGGCTCTTCCCACGTGACTTGCGAATCCACCTGCTCCACGTCAGAAGTTCTTCCCTGCGGTCCTATCTTCGAATTTTTAGCTTCAGTGCTGGGAATTAACTCTGCCTCAAAATATTTCCATCCTGAATCGTCCAATTCAACCTTTTCCTGTGTTATAGAGCTGCCCAGAATGTCGATTCCTTCCTTATCAGGTCCAACTTTTTCTTCGTGGTTATCTCTCACTTCCCTAATGCTCATCTCTGCATTTGCACTATAGGCAATTACTTTTTCCCCATTTTCTTCAGTGTCTGAGCCTCTGACTTCAGGGCTTGCCTCATAACAACTTGGACTTGCTTCGTGTCCAAATAACTTTTCTGGCTTGGAATTGTCACCCATGTCCCCTTTTTCCTTCCTCAAAGGTACTTCCTCCACCCAATCCAAATCATTTGACGCCTCCATTCCTCTTTGGGACTTTTCTTGTTGGATTTGAGAAGAATCCTCTTCTTCCAGACACTTGACTCTCATACCTTCCTTGACATGTTCTGATCCAAGATCCACATTGGCCATTTTCCAATCAAGATTATGAGCTTCGGTTTCTCTGTTCTCACAGTTTTCTTCAAATTCTCCCTTTCCAGTGAAATTATCCAGCCCAATCCTCACTTCAGTCTCATAGTGTCCTTCTCTGGATTCTTCTTCAGTCTCATAGTGTCCTTCTCTGGATTCTTCTTCCGTGACATTCATCGGCGTTACTGTCATCCCATCAGAGTTGTTATGGGTGGTTCTGAGGTCTTGCTTTTCTGTCAGCGCTATAAAATCAATCTCTCCATTTTCATCCCAGGCCTTAGAATTCATCTCCGCAGCTTCAACCTCTCCTTTCGCCTCCTGTAGTCCTGGTCCTAACTGTTGTTGATTCTCAGAATGTTCTACTGTACAGTTTTCAGAATTGAGAAATAATTTTCTTTCCTTGTGGTCATCTTGTGTTCCTCTTTGTTTTGCAGCCACCATTTCTTCTGTTTTCTTCTGAGAGACAAAATCTTTTCTCTCTTTTTCCTCCACCTTTACCAATAGCCCTTTCCCTTCTTCGACTACTTCTCCTTCATTTGTTTCATTCTTTATTGCCCCAAATTCTCTCTCCTGCTTCATAGCTTCTGGGTTGCTTTGCTTCTTTTCTGCTGTGAGGCCATTGCCAGCCTGCTCTTCTTGTTTCACAGAAGTTTCTTCAGATACTTCATTCCCCGCTTTTGAGAGGGGCTGCTGGAACAGATCTCGGTATCTCTTGCGATCCTCCACATGTTTCGATCTCATCCTCTCGCCCAGGATCCTTAACTCTTTTCTCACTGCGGCTGCCAGCGAAGGATCCAGTTGGGCTGCCTTCAAGAAATCTGCTCGGGCTTCCTTCTCATTCCAAACGGCAGCATGAGCTTTTGCCCGCTTGTAGTATGCCTTGACATTTTCTAGGAAAGAACAAAGATGGTTTACATTTTACATTTTTCTAAACAAATCTTGTAAAATGTGACCATTCACAAACACTTCTCAAATGTAGCCCTTTGTGATGACCCGGGACACGGCACAGAGATAACACCACCAGCTGGCAGTTCAAACTCTCCTTTTATTGCTCCAAATTTCCCCAAACATTCCCATGTTTCTGGCCAGTTCCAGAGCAAAGTGATGTCAAACCCTCACACACACCTCAAGCAGCCTCTGGCTGCAAATAGTCCAGCCCAGCTCTGTGTACACCAGGGCTGCACAGCAATACATCCAGCAGGGCAAATCAAGGAGTTCAGGAAGTAAAGGATCCAGGTAATTAGTCCAGAAAGCCAAAAAGAATGCAAGGACTCTTGGGAAGTTCAAACACTTAACACTTCAGGAACTCAGTGTTTGTTCCCGACAAATGCCCCTCCCCACAGCGTCTCCTTAAGTCTCATTCCCCAGGTGTGCCTTGTGAAGATAGGTGGAGCACTCTTCTCCCGAATAGCCTGCACAGTCTGCGCTGTTCCCGCTTCTCTCCACTCTCCATGCTCTCGGATCAGGAGGGGCTAGTCCTTGCTCCTCACCTGAACTCTATCTCTCAAGTTCATCCTGCCTGTTTCTCTCCGTCTACAAGTTGTCCTAATCCTGAAAAGCCCTGGCCTAATTGGCCCTACCCTTCCTCATTTTCCTCCGAAGCCAACAAAGCCACCCCCTCAATCTCTGTCGGCTCAGGTTCCAGCTTGTCTTCCCCCGCAGATTCAGGCTCCGATGGGGGCATGACACCCTTTATGTTCAAGGACCATTGTTATTGAGATGAGAAGACAAAATCGTACAGAAATTATTCTGTCACACAAACAACATAATCTTACAGAAATATGGCCTCTACCACAAACTATACTGTAACATGCAGAAGGAGTAACTTGAAGAACAGGAGGAAGAGCCATAACCAAGACAACAGTCCAATAAAAGAAATAGGAGTCCAAGATAGAAATGTAATTTGAGAAAATATCTCAGGTAGGACCCCCATAAACGATAGTTTACACCCAACAATCATTAAGTATAAATCAAATAATTAAAAAAAGTTCATTAAGCCAAAATCAAGGAAAGCAGTTCAAAGTGATTGCCATACCCTTATGCTTCTGTAGAATTTCTGTGGTGTGTTCCAACACTTCGTAGTACTCCCCTAACTCTAGCAGGCACTGGCAGTAATTCAACACAAGTGGTGTGACCAGGTTCTCTAGCGTCAGCCATTCTTCCTCCCATGGCTTCTCCTGTTAAGAGTTCCAGAAAAGAAGAAAATAGTCACTACCCAACTGTAAGGGCATGAGGAGAGCCCTGATCAGACCGTAGGATCATCAAAAGATGGACACATTTCATCATATGTGGTGGACTTGTGCTAAAACAAAAAAATGTTGGGCAAAGATACACAGCTGGCTAGAAAAGAGAATAGGGAAACAATGTGCATTTTAAACCTGAACTGTTTTTATTAGGGATAGATGGCCCTGGCCCCATCTCTGCCTCCGACACAGGGTCCTCATCCGAGCCTTCTCCAGACTCCAGAACTGGCCCATGTTCCCCCCCAACCTCCTCATTGTCCGACTCTGCTGCCAGCTCCTCAGGCCACCGGCAGACCACAACAGAAACATGGTACATCTTATTCCATCCATCTCTCACCTTAACCTGGAGATTGCGCAAACAGATGACAGCTTCCTGATATTTCTCTGCTGCTTCCTTGAATTTCCTGGACAAGACCAGTCGGTTGCCCTCCGTGTGTAATTTTGGCACAGCAGCCAACTTCTCATCATTGCTCATGGCCCAGGTGTCTCTTCTGTAGGAAGAAGGGTCCTCCACCTTGAGAAACCAGCAAAGCAGTGGGTGGATATAAATTCTGAATTTATATCAGAATTTACAACCCATTGTGTCCTTCATTACCTGTCAGAGCAAGTTTAATAACAATAACAGAGTTGGAAGGGACCTTGGAGAGTTTGGTGGTGCAGTGGACTAAACTGCTACTGCTAAAGTAGTAGTTAGCTGCCAGCTCCCTGCAATTACTGTGAGTTCAATTCTCACCAGGCTCAAGGTTGACTCAGCCTTCTATCCTTTCGAGGTAGGTAAAATGAGGATCCGGTTTGTGGGAGCAATACGATGACTCTGTATAAAATAGAACACCGCTCAGGGGGGCCAAAAACCTCTACTAAGCAGATATGTACAAAAGTATGAAGGCTATTGCATTGTAAACCGCCCTGAGTCCCCAGAGAAGGGTGGCATATATAAATAATAAATAAATAATAAATAAATCTAGTCCAACCCCCTGCTCATGCAGGAGACCTAAACTAGCAAACCAGTCCATTTTGAAATGAAAATCACCAGGGAAGATACTTAAAATCAAGGTAAGGGTGTAAGAAGAGATGCTGTGGAATCCAACATAGGAAAAATTAACAGGTTAATTAACAGATTAACAGAGTTGGAAGGGATCTTGTGGGTCATCCCCCACCCCCTGCCCAAGCAGAAGACCCTACACCATTTCTGACTGCTGGCAGTCCAGTCTCTTCTTGAAAGCTTCCAGGGATGAAGCTCCCCCAACTTCCAAAGGCAACTTCTGTTCCATTGGTTGATTGCTCTCACTGTCAGAAAATTTCTCTGTCAAGCCTGAATTTGATTGGGGTGTGGGATTGAGTGTATCACTGAGTATTCTGACATGAATTCAGTTTGACACAGTTTGAAGCTGAAGGAGGATAGAGCCTTCAGTCAAAACATCATTCCTAGCCAATGTGTCAACCACATTTCAACGGGTGGTTGACCGGAGGAGGAGGAGGAGAGAAGTTGCCAAGCAACCAGCTCCCATCTTGGTTGGACAATGTGACAAGTTGTTTTGGGAACTTGAAAAACTGAAACTTATATTGGGGTGAAAAGCCCAGAAACATCAGTACTGGTTTTTCACCAGTTAGTGCCAAGATGGTATATCTAAATAAATATGTTCTTTGAGAGAAATGAAAGCCTCAGAGTTCAATTTGTGATGGATGCATTACTTGGGACCTGACATTCTCCTTATTTCCAGGTTGAATCTCTCCTTGTTCAGATTCCATCCATTATTCCTTGTGTAGCCTTCAAGTTCTTTGGAAAATAGCTTGAGCCCCTCCTCTATGGCAGCCCGTCAAATATTGGAAGACTGCTATCATGTCTCCCCTGGTCCTTCTCTTCACTAGACTAACCATGCCGAGTTCCAGAGATTATTATGTAAGATGGTCCACACATCTTAAGGTTGTCAAAGTTGAGAAACACTAACTCAGAAGACCTCAAAATACCTTTATGAAGTGAACTCACTTTGAATAGCTCCATGATGAAGATGAGGGGCTGAGGAGTCCTCTGTAGTTCATCCAGATCGTCATAGCCTGTGCTGTGATAGTCAAACATGTTGCCCATTCCACAATGGTGATTCTGTCTGTGGAGTGGATCTTTGCCTTCCGCAATTTGTCTCAAGCCTTTGGAGACCAAAGCATACATTCCTGTGTGCTGGAAACACAGACGGGTGATAAAATTAGATCAAATGGCTCACAGGCAGCGGAGCAGCAGAAGATACAATAAAGGAGGAACATCGAAAGGGAGGTGACCTCAGACAGCAGCAGAAAAAGGTAGCTCTCTTCTAAAGCAGAGAAGAGAAGAGAAGAGAAGAGAAGAGAAGAGAAGAGAAGAGAAGAGAAGAGAAGAGAAGAGAAAAGAGAGAATAGAATAAAATAGAACAGAAGAGAAGAGAAGAGAACAGGAGAAAAGAGAGAAGAAAAGAAAAAATAGAATAAAATAGAGAATAGAGTAGAGTAGAGTAGAGTAGAGTAGAGTAGAGTAGAGTAGAATAGAATAGAATAGAATAGAATAGAATAGAATAGAATAGAATAGAATAGAGAATAGGATGGGATGGGATGGGATGGGATGGGATGGGATGGGATGGGAGAGAAGAGAAGAGAAGAGAAGAGAAGAGAAGAGAAGAGAAGAGAAGAGAAGAGAAGAGAAGAGAAGAGAAGAGAAGAGAAGAGAATAATGGAATGAAGAAGAGAATAATGGAATGTAGAAGAGAAGAGAAGAGAAGAGAAGAGAAGAGAAGAGAAGAGAAGAAGAGAAAAGAGAGAATAGAATAAAATAGAACAGAAGAGAAGAGAACAGGGGAAAAGAGAGAAGAAAAGAAAAAATAGAATAAAATAGAGAATAGAGTAGAGTAGAGTAGAGTAGAGTAGAATAGAATAGGATGGGATGGGATGGGATGGGATGGGATGGGAGAGAAGAGAAGAGAAGAGAAGAGAAGAGAAGAGAAGAGAAGAGAAGAGAAGAGAAGAGAAGAGAAGAGAATAATGGAATGAAGAAGAGAATAATGGAATGAAGAAGAGAAGAGAAGAGAAGAGAAGAGAAGAGAAGAGAAGAGAAGAGAAGAGAAGAGAAGAGAAGAGAAGATAGAATAGAATAGAATAGAATAGAATAGAATAGAATAGAATAGAATAGAATAGAATAGAATAGAATAGAATAGAATAGAATTCAATTCTTTATTGGCCAAGTGTGATTGGACACACAAGGAATTCGTCTCCGGTGCATAAGCTCTCAGTGTACATAAAAAACATAAGTGATGAATCATGATCATAGTCATCATAAATACCTTCATCAAGAATCATAAGATACAACACTTAGTGATAGTCGTGGGATACTAAATAAGCAATCAACATAAATCATAGTAGGAAACTAAATAAAACAATATAAATCGTAAGATACTGTACAAGCCACAAGGTTATAGTCATAAGTAGAAAAGGAGATTTTTGTAGAAAAGGAGAAATTTGTGGGGAGCTTGAAAGAAAGCAGGTGCGACTTCTGGAGGACCATAGGTTCACCAACCCTGTCCTTCAACCCTACCACCACCAACAATGCTTACATAACAAGGAAACTCTTGCCTATATTCATTCTTATTCTGAAGATCACCACCTAATCCCTCAAGTGTCAGACGTTAGTTATTATTTATATTATATATGTATTACATCCCACAGCAATTGCATTCAGGCCTTTGGTGGGTCACAGCATAAAAAAGCAATAACAATTAAAATGAAACATGTAAGAACCAACGGTCAAAGATGGACAATACCTGGCACTATAATAAATCTGGACTCTGTAGATGTTTCCATTCATTTTCAGAAACGTGGTGGTCACAGAAGCTTTTATAGATATGACAGGACTACCGAAGATGTTTATTGCAGACAAAAAAGAGTCGTGCAGAACATAGAAATCAAGTTGCAAATGTACCAGTTCCAGGGCTTTATCCTAGGGGTGAAATCCAAATTTTTTCCCTACCAGTTCTGTATGCATGGCTTGGTGGGTGTGGCAGGGGAAGGATATTGCAAAATCTCGATTCCCACCCCAATCTGGGGCCAGTCAGAGGTGGTATTTGCTGGTTCTCTGAGCTACTCAAAATTTCTGCTACTGGTTCTCCAGAACCCGTTAGAACCTGCTGGATTTCACCCCTGCTTTATCCCCAGATAAGATTAGGGGACTGGAGGCTAAAACATATAAAGAACGGTTGCTGGAATTGGGTATGTCTAGTTTAATGAAAAGAAGGACTAGGGGAGACATGATAGCAGTCTTCCAATATCTCAGGGGCTGCCCCAAAGAAGAGGGAGTCAAGCTATTCTCCAAAGCACCTGAAGGCAGGACAAGAAGCAATGGGTGGAAACTAATCAAGGAGAGAAACAACTTAGAACTAAGGAGACATTTCCTGACAGGGAGAACAATAGTGGAACAACTTGCCTCTGGAAGTTGTGAATGCTCCAACACTGGAAATTTTAAAGAAGATATTGGATAACCATTTGTCTGAAGTGGTGTAGGCTCTCCTGCCTAAGCAGGGGGTTGGATTAGAAGACCTCCAAGGTCCCTTCCAACTCTGTTATTCTAAAATAAATTCGTGCTAGATTAGACCAAAAATTCTCACATGCACATGCACATGTCTCTCCACACATGTACGTGTGACACACACCCCCATGCTTCCCCCCGCTTTTGGCATGTGATGGCACGGTGGGCTCAGTAGGCCTGGGTTGTTTTTTTTTTTTTTTTTGCCCTCCCCAGGCTCCAGAGGCTTTCTAGGAGCCTGGGGAGGGCGGAAACAGTCTTCCCCATCTCCCCCAGAGGCCCTCCGGAGGCCGGAAACAGCCTATTTGCCAACTTCCTGTGGGCCCAGAAGTCCCAAAAATCAGCTGGCCCGCACATGCATGAGTGCTGGAGCTGAGCTAGGGCTACGCTCGTGTGGCCACCAATACAGCTCCACGTGCCAACTGTGGCACGCATGCCATAGGTTTGCCAACATGGGTGTAGGGTCCTGGGTTGGCAGCCAGCTGACAAGCTCAGTGTCTTTAACCACTGAGCCATTATGCCCCCCTTTTTATCTGAAGATATTATTGATCACCATATCTCCTAACAGAGAGGCAGCAATGTCCGTTCAAACATAAGCTTAACATAAACATCGTCTTAGTAACACTCACTACAGCATCGCACCAGAACTCCGCCACCTCATGGATCCTCATGGAGGTCAGCAACATCTCCCACACTTCGATTTTGAACATCTTCCCCACAATGATCTCCATGGGGACCCCACTATTCCGGCTGTCATCAATCACTGTCCGCTCAAAATCATCTTTCAGAGTCTGGAAGTGGAAGGTGATCTGCATCGAAGGAAGATTATAGTGAAACCTGGTTAGTGGTGTTGGGGGGAACTTGCCTGGCTATAAATATAGATCTTTGTTCTCATTGTTTAGCAGCTTTTTCTTGCTAGGTGAAATCTCGATCGTAACTGATTCTCCTTTCTCCAGCAATGAGTGAGCTGTAAAGCACTGTGAAGCGGTATGTAAGTCTAAGTGCTATAGCTATTTTCCTTCCTTCCTTCCTTCCTTCCTTCCTTCCTTCCTTCCTTCCTTCCTTCCTTCCTTCCTTCCTTCCTTCCTTCCTTCCTTCCTTCCTTCCTTTCTTCCCTCCCTCTCTCCCTCCCTGTGGTTAGAATGCAGCATTGCAGGCTAATTCTGCCCATTGCCAGCAGTTCGATCTTGACTGGCTCAAGGTTGACTCAGCTTTCCGTCCTTTTGAGGTGGGTAAAATGAGGATCCAGATTGTTGGGGACAATAGGCTGACTCTGTAAACTGCTTAGAGAGGGCTGTAAAGCACCGTGAAGCAGTATATAAATCTAAGTGCTATTGCTATTGCTGTCTCTAGTCTACGCAAACATTGTTTTCCTTCAAGTATTTTTTATAAACTTAGAAGCTAAACACAAAGAAACGTAAGAAATGGGGGAAAAGATATAGAAGAAAAAATAGGATAGAAAGATTAAAGAAAAGGTTTTTTTTTTTTAAAAAAAAACCCAATATAAATTGAGAGAAAAAAAGAAAGAATATTTCCAGACAGAAACTCCACTGCAAACTGGGCATTCCCAACAAATGGGATCTGCTCTCTCTCAAAAAAAAACCCCAACCCTGTGGCTATTATGACTACCTACAGTTCCCATCTTAAACTCAACATTGCTAGTTAGTGCATGTAGACATTTTACCTTGCTCCCATCTTGAAAATGAGGCAGTTTCCCATAACCTCCGTGTAAAATCTTCTTCTTGACTCCTTCCAAGTTAAGGAGGTACGTTTCTTCCATAGTTATGATGTGATGATTCTTACGTTCCCCTTTCCTTCAAATCTGGGAGAAGACAATTCTTCTCTTTACACGCACAAAGGACACTTCAACCCACCTAATTTCCAATTATTTATACTGTACTTGAGTGCCACAACAGATATCCAAACAGTTGCAACCGATTCTAGACAACTATCGCTAGAGCTCCTTAAGAGCATGGAGGACTCTTTTCAGAGGCCGAGAACATCTCTTCAAGGGCTCAGTAGAAGTTTTAACGTTCGCAAATCTTCTTTCAGCCAGGTTAATGCAGGATTTGCTGTCTTAGGAATTTAAAATTAGATCAAGCTAAACAAAGGGTGCCACCAATAACTTCCTGGATGATACTAGAACATTCCTACAAAGAGTGCAAGCCTAGGAAGAACTGACTCTTCCTTTAAGCATTGGGATAGGATGGGGAAGTTGAGCTGTAAGGATGTGTCATCTGATGCCTGGGGGGCGGGGAGAAAGTACAATAGTGGCCAGAATTGTGGAAATCTTTTGGGAAAAGTGTATTTTCTAAAACTAGCTAATAACCCCACTTTTTGGGGAGTAGTACCATAAAAATTACATATCAGTGGAAAGATAATTTAATCAAGAATGTAATGCAATCACTTCGATGATGGTTTTGCTGTTAGAACAGCAGTTACAGTATAAAGAAGAAAAGCGAAACACGTAGACAAAACGAGATATACAAAAATGATCACGTCAGTTAATCCTTCGTTGGGTAACTTTCAGCATGAATTATGGCCTTACAACGAATTCCCATGGAGTGAACCAAGTCTTTTAGTTCTGCAGTTGTTATTATAATGTGAAACCAAGATTGAATGATGGCTTCTATTAACTGGGTTTTATTGTTGGGTTGCTTCTGACTAACAAGTTTCTTTAGTCGGCTCCATAGATTTTCAATTGGGTTAAGGACTCTGGGCTATTCCCAGGCTATTCCAGCAGTGGAATAGGATTATCCTGAAACTCCAAAAAAAAAAGTGTTGTTAGCCATCAAACCTCAAAAATACACTTTTCCCAAAAGGTTTCCACAATTTTGGCCACTGCTGTACCTTCGTTTCCATGTTTTATGGATTGTTCATAACCACCTGGTATCATTATATGAGGTTGGCGGCCACGTTAAGTCCTCTAAATAAATACGTTTTGAGGGAGAAACTCAGATCTGGAATGTGTCACTCTAAGCTCCACACAGAGTTTACATAACTATACAGGTAATCCTCAACTTACGGCCACAATTGAGCCCAAAAGTTATGTTGCTAATTGAGACATTTGTTAGGTGAGTTTCACCCAATTTTACAACTTGTCTGGCTACAAGTGTTACAACACTTGTGCTACAAGCTACAAGTGTTAAGTGAATTACTGCAGTTCTTAAGTTAGCAACGTCATTGCTAACTTAAGTCTGAGTCAGCGGCCAAGTATCTGAATTTTGATCACGTGATCGTGGAAAAGTTGAAAAATGGGCATAAGTCCCTATTTTCAGTGCCATTGTAACTTTGGTCCCTAAACAAACTGTTGCAAGTACAGAACTACTGTATTTTCCTGCGTATAAGACTACTTTCTAACACACAAAAATCTTCTCAAAAGTTGGGGGTCGTCTTATACGCTGGGTCTCATTCTCCTGTAACCAGGCAGACCAGCCCATAAGGCTCTGACGAGCCTTAAATGGCTCTGAGGAGGGTCGTCTTATACGCCCAGTTGTCTTATACGCTGGAAAATACGTATTTTGCTCCATACATTTGTATTAGGCAGGGCAAAAAATTTCCTCCTTTTGATGGAGCATTATAGACAAACTAATCCTAATCCTAATCCTTCCTCCTCTTTCATTGTACTTTTGGACCATTTTCTTATTCTTATTATTCCATACTTTGCATCTATATTTAAGCCTAAACTTTGTACATTCTAATTCCCATTTGATCAAATCCTTTTCTAGAGATTGGTTGTGATTGTGTTATCACACAAGGGCTCTAGTTTATCACAAACAGAATTCTTGGGGAAGTCTATACAGCTTCAAGATGCTAAGGTAAATTTTTGCGAGTATCACTTTTTGAAATTGGAGCTGTTGTGAGAATGATTGCTAGGTGGTTGGGCCATTATATCCAATATACTTAAATAGCATCAGATAACTTGTGAAATATACCCCAAATAACATTAATGCTATATACAGAGAACTTTGTTTTTATTTCACAATGCTCTTGAAGACAAAAAAATGAATGCGTAAAGATGAACGTTAGGAGGCAAACTTTTGTCTCTCACATTCAGTATTTACAAAGATGCAGAGTGTTGTCATCCCTCGTGCCAGAAAGAATTGATTTCATGCCACTTAAAATAAGTGCAACATTGGACTCATTGGAAAACAAAAAAGACGCAGAACTGAAAAAAAAATTAAAGATGGTCCTGAAGTGAATTTTGCTCTCAGCAATGAACACTGGTTTTTGTGACCGTCTTCCAGGAAATCCTGTTCTTTGCAAAACATTCACATTTTCTGCATGTTCTGCGTGCATGTTATTTGTAAGCCACCACTCCTGGAGTCTGGCTAAATATTTATCTAGATTTCGGCGAGGAACTTGCTAATCGGCTCAGAAGTTATGATGAATCTTCACTGAAGAATATGCGGGCGGCAGCACCAAGAGAAGGGACTTCTTAGTCAACATCAGAGCATCTGTTCTTGGAAGTTTAGAGGTTCATTTTTCCATCAGAGCTTCTAGCTGCTCCTGAAGAGATGCCAGCTGCAGAGAAAGAAGGAAAAATGAAAAAAAAATATTAAACAATGAAATGTAAAATCAGTCCCATCTTTCTCCTTCAAATAAAGATTCAGGGACCTTTCCATTAGTTCCCCGATCTCTCTAATCTCTGGGCAATTTTGTCCTATTATTCCCAACCTGTACAATAATCCTTTCCTCTCACTTTAGAGTAGAGTAGAGTAGAGTAGAGTAGAGTAGAGTAGAGTAGAGTAGAGTAGAGTAGAGTAGAGTAGAGTAGAATAGAATAGAATAGAATAGAATAGAATAGAATAGAATAGAATAGAATAGAATAGAATAGAATAGAATAGAATAGAATAGAATAGAATAGAATAACAGAGTTGGAAGGGACCTTGGAGGCCTTCTAGTCTAACCCCCTGCTTAGGCAGGAAACCCTTCACCACTTCAGACAAATGGTTATCCAATATCTTCTTTAAAATTTCCAGTGTTGGAGCATTCACAACTTCCGGAGGCAAGTTGTTCCACTATTGTTCTAACTGTCAGGAAATGCCTCCTTAGTTCTAGGTTGAATCTCTCCTTGATGAGTTTCCACCCATTGCTTCTTGTCCTACCCTCAGGTGCTTTGGAGAATAGCTTGACTCCCTCTTCTTTGGGGCAGCCCCTGAGATGTTTCTCCCCTGAGAAAATGTGGCAGGCCAGAAGGCCCAAATGTAAAAAATGGCTTCCAGATCTGACAGGAACACTGCTATCCTGTCTCCCCTAGTCCTTCTTTTCATTAAGACTAGACATACCCAGTTCCTGCAACCGTTCTTCATATGTTTTAGCCTCCAGTCTCCTAATCCTCTTTGTTGCTCTTCTCTGCACTCTTTCTAGAGTTTCCACATCTTTTTTACATCATGGCAACCAAATAAAGGGTGTTTTATAAAGGATGTTCTCGCTAGGTCCACAGTTTCATCACAAGTGCGAGAATGTGAATGGAAGCTTTTTCTGTGTAGAGATTTTGGGAACATAGCAATGAAGAAACGTCAAGGCATTCTCCTAAAGTCATGACCTTCGTTTGATTTCCTCAGGGCTGTGTAGACAATGCAAACAATCTCATGGCCGCTGAATCTTGTCCTCGTGGGTTTGTTCTCCAGCGCATAGCACAACATAGGTGAACAAACCCATCAGGACAAGACTTAGCCATCCACATTTTGGACAGAGAGAGACGCTGGTTGACAGAGGGGTCAAAGAGGCCATCTGTGTCAAAACTGAACAGCCCTCTCTCAACAGAGGAGGAGGGATCCGCCATTATCTGTCTCCAGTCTACAACAGTCTTTCAGCAGTTCCACACTCAGTTGCACTTCTCAGACGACCCTGAGGACACAGATAAACCTCCAAGTGGCCTCAATGACCCTCTAAAAGGATGCAAATTTCCAGTTGTCTGCAAGGAGTATAAATCCTTCCATTCCACACCATCCAGTCAGAGCTGAAGAAGCTTCTTGGATGAGAAGCGAAACGTCTTCACAGAATAACAAGAAAGTCCAGTTGCCTCTTGAAAAAAGCACCTTTGGGACAACCACAACCTGGAGGACTGAGGATCTCCACAGACAAATCTCCTCATGGATTTCTCAGCCACCATCAAAGCTAGTCTGAGTTGCTAAAAAGGACGACAACTCAGAAGCAATTGCATCCAGCTTTGTCTAATTCACAAAACAGGGTCTCCACAATATCTTTTTTTTAAAAAGGATCTAAAAAAGGTTATAGATGTCAAGCAAATGACCCCCCCCTAAATCCTGGCCAGCTCAGCCAAGCAGCATTGACTTGTAACTATGAAATTGCTCTGATTAGTCGCCACTCATATGTGCTAAATGGATGAAAGTTACAAGCAGTTCAGAGCTAATAACGTGTAAGTCAAATGTGAGGTAATCGCTTAGTTTCCCTGCAAATATTTTCCCAGGCTAGCCTACCAGGGAATGTTACGCTTCTGTGTTTTGAACGTGCATCCCAGCTAAAATTGCTGCACCTTCTGGGTTTCTAACAGCCTTCTCAGAATTTATCAAAATGGCAGAAATCTTACCTGCTGTTTCTCTCTCTCTTCCTGTTGTTTGAACTCATCCAGCACGGCTTGGAGGCGCGTCTGGAAATTAGACCGATAAGAAAGGTGTTATCTACGAGCTGCAGTGGTTAGAGTGCAGTACTGCAGGCTACTTCTGCTGGCTGCCTGCAATTCGGCAGTTCAAATCTCACTAGGCTCATCCTTCCATCCTTCTGAGGCCGGAGATTTTCAGAGGCAGGAAAAAAAGTTTTTTTCTGAAACGGAGTTTCAGAAGCGGGAAAAAAAGCAAAAAAAAAAAAAAAAGCATGGCACAGAGCTCACAACCAATTTTATTGCTAAAATTCACCTCTGGAAACAGCTGATTGGGGGTATTCCAGAAGGCTGATCCACCTACCAATCAGCTTTTTTCTTATTTTCCTCCCCAAAAGCTAAGGTGCGTCTTATACTCCTGTGCGTCTTATACTCTGAAAAATATGGTATGTTCGCTACCTCGAGTTTCTAAACAATAATAAAGGTGGGATTAAAAATCAATTAATTCCAGAATCACCTTGAGTGCCAGATTCTCCACTTTCATAATGAGGTCTTCTTGGCGTTTCCGTCGTTCCTGGGTCTCCTGCAGCTTGCCCTTCAGGTTGTCAATTTGCTTCTGGATTCCAACCGCTGCAAAGAGAGAAATAATAAACCAAGGGCTGCCCCAAGGACCACCCAAAATCACCTAACTCCATAGACCAGGGGTCTCCAGCCTTGGCAACTTATGTTCTGCCCCAGCAACGGACCCCAAAGAACGCAGCACACACAAAATCTGTACAAACCTTAGTTTATTAAATTAAATCAGTCTTTTTCAAACAAAGGCTGTTAATTAACTTTCTTAACAGCTTACAAGAATCCAAAAGAATAAATAATCTTAATCTTACTAGGGTTGGCAGAAAGCCCAGAAGCAATTTGCAGAGAACTAAGATCCAGATGAAGGAGAGTGAATGAAGTTGTTCCCTGCAAATTGCCTCAGTCATCGTCCTTCCTTAAATAGGCTAAGGGAGTGGCCAATTAGCCCCAAGCTTTACTCTTGAGGAGACCTCCTCCTGAGGAGCCACTCTTGCCTTTTGGCAGCTCTGTGCGCTGGTGCATCGAGAAGAGGCTCCTCCTCTTCATCCTCTTCACTTAAGGGAGCTTCTGGAGGTTCTGAAGGCCCTGGCTGAATCCCCACCTCTGGCACCACATCTTCTCCAGCCTCCTCATTGTCTGACTCGAGTGTCAGCTGCACAGGCTGCTGGCGCAGCACCACACCAGCCTCCTCACTGTCTGAGTCAGCTACTAGCTGCACAGGCTGTGTACGGGCCACAACGCTTTAAGACTTGTAGACTTCAACTCCCAGAGTTCCTCAGCCAGCTTTGCTGGGAATTCTGGGAGTTGAAGTCCCTCAAGTCTTAAAGTTGCCAAGGTTGGAGACCCCTGCCGTAAAACACCTTCCCTTCCCCACCAGCTCCTCACCGATTTGGCTGGTTCCTTCGTTCTCTTGCTGCTGGGAGCTGGATTCGTTCAGCTTGCCCTGCAGCCTCCTATTCAAGTCTTCCTCGGTATCCATCACGTTCAGATCTTCGTCATCGTGGTGATCTCTCTCTTCTTCGTCGCTGCTGCTGCTGCTGATTTCATTGAACATCTCCCGGAGTTCGTCACGTTCTGCTGGTTGGAAAGAGAAGGGAAAAAAGGAGCCAAGCCATTCCTCAATGTACTCAAGGGTGGGATTAAAAATTTTTATCAACTGGTTCTCTGCCCGCTTGCTGGTGGGCGTGGCCAACTCAGCCTCCTGCACCACAGTGGGTTGCGGTAGTGGTGGTAGTTTCGCCCTCCCCAGGCTCCAGAGGCTTTCTTTAAGCCTCTGGGAGGGTGAAAATGGCCTCCCCTGGGCTCCGGAGGCCTTCCAGAGGCTGGAAATGGGGCAGTTTCCGGACTTTCGAAAGGCCCGTTTTTCGTCCTCTCAGAGCCTCCGCGCAGGCCCTGCACTTACCTGGCATCCAAAATGGGCCATGTGGACTCCTGGGAGGGGTGGGCGGGGCCAATCAGTCGTAGCAACTACTGGTTCAGCAAACCAGATGTAAAATTAACATCCGGTTTGCCTGAACTGATCCGAACCAGCTGAATCCCACCCCTTAATGTACCCCATTGTGTCTTGCTGAGAAGGCTGGCTAGTCTGGTCTCTATACCCCAATGCCCCCTCCCCTTATATAAAGAGCCATTTAGTTAGGACTATCCTGAGCAGGCTGCAAAACTCCAGGGAATCACAAGGGATCAATAGAGAGCAGGAGGAAATACTAATCCTTTGCTGCCATCTAGTGGTTTTTCAAGAATTGGCAACCCTCGGGTACCATCCTAAAAATGTGACCATACCTGAAGATCCATGGCCTTGTTTATGTCCGGTCATGCCAGGAGAAGAAATATCTAGGCCTGTAAATGAACCATGATTCTCGGCTTCCTTTGTTTCATCTTCGGCAATCACTTCCCAGCCTGAATTCAGGCACAGACCAATTAAGGAAAAGTCCATTTAATTGGGAAGCGCATCAAGAAACAGAATGTGAATCAATATTGGAAAAATATTCTTGCAGTTTCCCCCACCAGTCTTACTCAATTAAATGAAGGGAAGTTCTGCTTTAGAAAATTAGTAAAGAAAATAAATACTTGATTATTCATGTAGTAACTGCAGCAAGAATTGTATTTGCACAAAATTGGAAAGCGGAAAAACATCCCTACGGAGGGAGAGGTAATTAAGAAAATATTAGAATGTGCAGAAATGAATAGATTAACGTTAGCAATTAAAGGGAAGGAAGAATCGGAATATTACAACATATGGGGGCAATTTTATTATTGGATAGAAAATGAATATGGACAAAAAACGGTGCTAAATTAAATAAATCCGGAAGAAAAATGTTCTAACAGGAGATATATTCAATCGAAAGGTAAAAGCAAAGAAATATATATATATTATGATGACACAAAAATTTGTACCCAGATGACACACCGAATGATAAATGATGCAATGTTTGTTTTAAAAATATAAAAAACTTTTTATTAAAAAAAAAGAAGAAAGAAATGATGTCCCGAAAAGAGAATTCCAGTTAAATTCCCATGGATGGAATGTACTGTAACACTCGACGCACCCATGTGACACCTCTCCTGCGCGAGCTGCACTGGCTCCCGGTGGTCTTCCCGGTGCAGTTCAAGGTGTTGGTTACCACCTTTAAAGCGCTCCATGGCTTCGGGCCTGGATACCTACGGGACCGCCTTCTGCCACCAATAGCCTCCCACCGACCAACACGCTCCCACAGAGAGGGGCTCCTCAAGGTGCCATTCGGCAAAACAATGTAGGCTGGTGACCCCCAGGGGGAGAGCCTTCAGAGCTACCCCTTGGGATATGTACGATTCTCGATCTCCGTACTTTTTGCCGGGCCCTCAAGACCTTGTTATTTCATCAGGCGGGGCTGGCTGACTAAAAAAATTCGGACAGGGTATTTAAAATTATGGGGGTTTTAATTAAGAAGGCCAAGATTTGTTTAATTTTGTTTTAAACGGGTTTTAAATTTTGTACGGTTTATTATCTTTTTATCATGGCTGTACACCGCCCTGAGTCTCTCGGGAGAAGGGCGGTATATAAATCTAATAAATCAAATCAAATCAATTGTGGTCTTAATTCAAGGACTGCTTGCATTCATTTCAAAGCAAATCTTACAGGGGAGGAGGGGAAAAGGATACGGACACTGACAGCTTCAGCATCCGTGCTGAGAAGGCGTTTCACTTCTTTCTCTACATCTGGAGACTCGATATACTGTGACAGAGAAAAGGGGAAAAAAAGAGAGAGATTATATACTAGCAGCTGAGTTTCTGCCTCCAGAGCAGAAACTTCTGCATTAAGAGTTTTATTTCTCTCCTAACATTCTGCTGTGGGGCACATCCGTGTATAGCCATCAACCTCACCTTTCACGTTCACTTCTGCGCAATGATGCAAGGGTTCTGCCTTCCCATGTCACAAGTCAAAGCTGTTGTGACCCAGGCCCAAGTAAGTAGTAGGAAAATCAGTCCGTGAAAAAACAGACAAACTTTATTCGAACAGCTGAGAATGACTTCATTCCCAGCGTCGTTCAACTAAATTAAAGCAAATTCCTCCCAACACAAATTCCTCAGTCCTATCGCAAACCTTGGTCCAATTAGGCAAACTGCCAAAGGCCTTTCTTGGCAAACGTTCAGAAGTCCCAGATACAAAAATAAATACAAGACGTAGATGAAGAAGAAGACGAAGCTACCAACGTTGTTTTCTGACAAAGAGCTCAAACACCATTGTTGGTCTGTTTTAAACCTTATGGGAGGGGCCAATCATCTCTTGGCCCTACTCCCGAGTTGTCCTCTTTGCTTGAGCTGCTCTTGCCTTCTGGAGCTCTTCTCATGCATGCATTAGGAACAGGCTCCTCCTGTTCCTCTGCTTCACTCCTATCAGTCACTGGAGGCTCTGGAGTCCGCACCTCACACCCCGATGGCCCTGGTCCCATCTCTGCCTCTGATGCAGAGCCCTCATCCGGGCCTTCCCCAACCTCCAGGACTGGCCCATGTTCTTCCTCAGCAGTTTGGACCTGTTTCCCACAGAAAAGAAAACACTGGGAGCCACAAAACCCTTCCCGTGCCTGACTATTTCTTGAGCGGCCACAAAACTAGCGTATGTAGTTGAATTAAACTTTCTGTTTTCTTCTGAAACTTCTCTTTTCTTGGATTTATCCATGGTTGACCAACTGGTGAAAAGCTCAGTAAATTGCGTGCCAGCAGGTGTCGCACATTGGCGGTTGTGATGCATATTTTGAGTGACGGAGCCGCAGCAGAAGGGTGAAAGAGCCACGTGCAGCTCCAGAGCCGCGGGTTGCTGACCCCTGCGTTAAGCAACCGCTCTCGAAGGCTCACCTACATGACTCACCTTCTTCTTAGCCGTCTTTCGGAATCTCCTCTTCCGGACGTTCTTCAACGGGAGCGTAACTGCAAGAACACAACAAATCAATTCGCAAAGGGAAGACGGAACACGAGGACGCAGCCAACAGGGCTTTGGGGAACGTAGAGAGGCTAGCACTCTGAACCAACGACAGGAAGATCAATGGGTCTCATCATCCTTCATGAGGAATGGTGAGCGCATAGAGCCGTGATTGCGAACCTGTGGCATGCAAAGGGGGAGGGCGTGGGGTAGTTGTGTGTGCATGCGCAGGGGGCCCAGCATTGCATTATGGGTGCCGGCATGCAAGTACACTTTTGGCACATGATGAGAAAAAGGTTAGCCATCACTGGCATAGGGGTAGGGGACAATGCCCAGATTAAGGCTCTTTAGCGTAGGTAAATGACCCAAGAGCTACTCACTGCCATGATTCCAGATAAACTTCTTCTCCCGGTCTTTATCCTTCTTCTTGTTGGCTCTAGCATCAGTACTAACGGGTGGTTCCTCCAAAGGAGGGTAGAGGTCTCCATCCACAGTGCACACAAGCATCTGAACTCCGCCATAGAAATAAAAGGGTATAATTGACCGTTATCAGAAAGAAATTGGAAGGCGTAAAAGCCCAAGGAAATTTCTTGTTCTGACCTAGGCTTCCTTAAAAAGCACGGAGTAGAGTCCTGGTCCCGGCAAAACCCATTTTATTTACACGACGGGGAATTCCTTTCATTCACAGGCAGCAAGGCTTGGCAAACAGTCTTTCAGAGGAATATTTATCAACACAGACCTTATCTCACTTGGAAAGCTGCCAGGTAACTAGTTTCCAAGCGCAGGGCGAGGCAAAACTTGGCACATTGTCTCTTAGAGTCGCGAACAGATCTTTCCACTCTTGCAATGACCGACCGAAATGATTCCTGCAAAAGCCCACTCCCTGTTCGCTCCTCTTTTGTTTCCTATGGGAGGGGCCAATCACCTCCAAGGTGTGGCTTTACTCCCAAGTCGACCCTGCTTTCTTAATTGTTCTTGTCTTCTGGCAGCTCTGCGCATGCACACACTGGGAACAGGCTCCAGCTGTTCCTCTGCCTCGCTGCTGTCTAGCTCCCTCTCTGCCTCCAACGCAGAGCCCTTGTCCGAGCTTTCCCTAGCCCCCAGGACTGGCCCATGTTCCTCCCCAACAACCTCACTGTCTCGACTCTGCTGCCATCTCCACTGGCTGCTGGCAGGATCAAACTAGAGGCTTGCTTAGTTAAGTCTTGTCAGAGTGGTCAATCAACCAGTTATCAATCAGAAATTCGTAACATGAGCACAAATAGCTCAATATTAGAGATAGACACTAATATCTTCAGAGTGGCTCTGAATCTTCATAGCTAATTGCCACTGCCTTTCCACCATCAAGTTGTCTAATCTCCTTTTCAAGCCTTCCAAGCTTCTATCAATCCCAAACTAATGGGAGTTTTCAGCTCCAGGATGGCAGTTTATTAGAAATACTGCACCCTCAAAGAACTGTTAAGATGAACTATATTCCATAATTACTGTATTTTTCAGAGTATAAAACACCCCCCCCCCAAAGAGGGTGAAAATTTGGATGCGTCTTATAGACAAAATGTAGCCAAAAACGCAAGGCATAGAGGAGGTGATGGTCTATGGCAATCCTTGCAGCCTGGAACAGCTGATTGGGGGTATTCCAGGAGGCCGATCCACCCGCCAATCAGCTGCTTGTGCTGAATCAGGCTGTAATAATGTGCTGAAGCTGACCTGGCAGCTCACTATTTGCTGCAAGGACACGTCAGAGTTTGCAGCAGCAATCACATCCAGAAAGCACACACAAGTTAACTGATTCAGCAGGATTCAATAACTTCTCTTTATAAATATATAATATAAAGTAAATATACAACATTAAAAGCAGGTTTTCTAACACATGCAAAACACAAGCCAAGGAGAAGAGTTTCAGTTTTAGTTTCCAAGATCAGCACAGCATGCAACTTTAGAACAGTTGACCTAAGCTATGCCCAGGTTCCTTGCTGTCTCCTTCCTTGTTGCTCACACAGCAAATACTGTTTCGGTTTCCAAACAGCCCTCAACTCTCTCACACACTGACAGGACGCTAGCCAGATGAATACTGATGGATGCTGGTAGGCAGAGGCAAAAAAATTTTTTCTTACTTTCCTCCCCAAAAACTAAGGTGCATCTTATACTCCGGAGCGTCTTATACTCTGAAAAAAATACAGTATTGTGGTTTGGAGAAAAATAATAATACAGATTTAAGAGTGGAGCTGAAAATGAAGACGTGCCTATGAAAATGAAAAGCAAAATCGTCTCGGATCATCTTTCTGATTGGTGGAGGGAATCTACCTGGCAAATGTCAGCCGTCTTGTAGAAGGTCTTCTTATCGATGGTTTTCAAGCTTTCCATGATGCAGGGCAAATCCACCAACTTGGCAGCTAAGGGGACACGGTCTACTCGCACAATTCCGTGACGCCCATCCGCTGAAGGAACAGGGAAATGAGACAATTGCTATGTCAGGGGTATCAAACTCTGAGATCTGGCCCGCGGGGTGTTTAGATCTGGCTCGTGGGGCCGCCCTGTAAAAAAGCGAATGACCAGCCCAGGGTGCCTCTGTGAGTGTCCCCTTTGAGCTCCATTTTCACTGGCAGAGGCTGTCGTGGTCGAAAATGGAGCTCAGGAGGGCCACGCATGCCCCACCAGCTCTACTTTTGCTGACAGAGGACTGCAGGAGGCCGTCACAGCCGAAAACGGATGTCAAACTGGCCATGCCCCACCGGCCACGCCCACACACCCCGTGTTCGAAGTCAAACAGAACCCTGATACGGTCCTCAATGAAATCGAGTTTGACACCCCTGTATTTTTTCATTAGCAATTGGAAGACACAAGGTTATGGGCTCAGATCATCACATTACTTCCATTATAGGTGAACTAGATCTAAAAGTAGCGAAGTGTCTGTGTGGTTTTTTTTTTAATGATGGGGAAGACCCCATTTAGAAAACGCTTTTCTATTCATTTTATTTCTCCCTATCTTAGAAACGGCAGTGAAATGAGATGTTAGACAACATTCAAATGCTTTCAACTCTCGAGAAATTTGTCCCCAAAAGGCTAAGCATGGGATGAATTCAGGAGTGGGCTTCAAAAATTTTAGCCAGGGGTTTTCTGCCCGGTTGCTGGGTGGGTGTGGCCTAGTTGGCCTCCTGCACTACAGCAGGGGGCGTTTTTGCCCTCCCCGGGCTCCGAAGGCTTTACTCGAGCCTCAGGGAAGGTGAAAACAGCCTCCCCAGGCTCCGGAGGCTGGAAATGGGCCCAAACTTCCAGCAGGCCCATTTTTTGCCCTCCCCAAGCCTCCGCAAGTGCCCTGCACTTACCTGCATCCAAAATGGGCTGTGTGGGGGATCCTGGAAGGGGCAGAGTGGGCAGGGCCAGCCAGGAGTGGGATTTGGGCGGGTTCTCCGAACTGCACAGAATCTTAGCTAGAGGTTCTCCCGAACCCCTGCGAACTCCCAGCAGCCCACCCCTGAATGAACTACATAGTCAATGAACTGCAATGGTAACAGTTCGAAAATTAGAACCATATTTTACTATGGTCCAAGACCAGTACAAAAATCCGATACAATCAAAATATGATAACGCTTTCACCATTTAATACATGAGTGGGCTTTCACTGACCAATCTGGATTATCCCATAATCTTGTGCCTAAGGCAGAAAACCTGGCTATTAAAAATATGTAAGTCAAGGACTACCTGTACCTGATTTTTTATTTTATGTTTGTGCTTGTTTATATGCGCTTTCTCTCTCTCTCTTAAAAAAGGAAGAAATTAAAAGCGGCTGACATTGTCCTCTTACCATGCAATTCAATCGTGAGCCTGTCCTTCAAGTTGACGCTCCCAGACTGAACAGCCCTCCGTACCGTAGAAGCATATTCCTAAGCAGAGAGGCAGCGAGAACCAAGATCAAGGGACCGTTACAGACATAGCTGAATGGTAGGTGGTGTTACACAGCAAAACGGCAGATGATGTTAGCATTTACTTATTTGGGTTGGACTAGAAGACCTCGAAGGTCCCTTCCAACGTTCTATTCTATTCTACTCTACTCTACTCTACTCTACTCTATTTCTATTCTTTCTGATTCTATTTCTATTCTATTCTATTCTAATTATTTCTTATTCTATTTCTATTCTTTCTTATTCTATTCTATTCTAATTCCTATTCTCTATTCTATTTCTATTCTTTCTTATTCTATTCTATTCTATTTTATTCTATTCTAATCCTTTCTTATTTTATTTTTATTCTATTCTACTCTAATTATTTCTTATTCTATTTCTATTATTTCTTATTCTATTCCTATTCTATTCTATTCTAATTCCTATTCTCTATTCTTTATTCTATTTCTATTCTTTCTTATTCTATTTCAATTTCTATTCTAATTATTTCTTATTCTATTTCTATTCTATTCTAATTATTTCTTATTCTTTCTATTCTTTCTTATTCTATTTCTTATTCTAATCTATTCTATTTCTATTATCTCTTATTCTACTTCTATTCTTATTCTATTTCTATTCTATTCATTTCTTATTCTATTTCTTATTCTCTCTTATTTCTTATTCTCTTTCTATTATTTCTTATTCTATTTCTTATTCTATATCTATTCTATTCTAATTATTTCTTATTCTAGTTCTATTATTTCTTATTCTAATTCTATTCTATTTCTATTTTTTATTCTAATTCTATTCTATTGTTTACTTCTTATTCTATTCCTATTCTATTCTAATTATTTCTTATTCTATCTTATTCTATTTCTATTATTTTTTATTCTATATCTTATTCTAATTCTAATTCTATTTTACTCCTATTCTATTCTTTGGGTCACTTACCGGAGGCAGCCGCAAAACAAACTGGCTCTCTAACTCGTGTGGGATGTTATCCTTGTTCTTGGTCATCCTCACTTCTTAGAGGTTGAGAAGACAAGGGGAAAAAAAAAAAAAGAGTTACCCAACCGTTGAACAAGCGCTTTTCCTGAGCACTGCTATGCAACTTGCTGAGCTGCTAGCCATCACACAACAGCGGTGCAAACCAATGTATTCCATCCGGAAGCACCTTATCGGAGAAAACCAAGGCATTACGCCGTGTGTTGAAGCGAACATCTATGTGGATTCTCCATCGCTCAAGTCATGGTGCTTTTCCAAAAAGGCAACTGGACTTTCCCTTGAAGACGTTTTGCTTCTCATCCAAGAAGCTTCTTCAGTTCTGACACCTGGAATCCACCCGTGCTCCAGTTGCTACGGTTAAGAAACCCTGCTCTATTGTCGAATCCACGGAGAGAACGTTGAAACTGAAGAAGCTTCTTGGATGAGCTTCTCGTCAGAACTGAAGAAGCTTCTTGGATGAGAAGCAAAATGCCTTCCAAGGAAAAACAAAGTCCAGTTGCCTTTTGGGAAAAGCATCTTCAGGACATGTGTTGAAAAGTCCAATTTCAGCCTCGCAGGCCTGAAATGCATCAGAAGCCATTAAATTTGGAAGCAGAATGATTTCCTTAGCTCATTGCACCCGCTCGGCTTATTTCCATCGTCTTAAGTAAAGACGATGACGTTGCTTCTACTTAAACCAGAATACGTTAATGTTTGCACAGCTTCAAAAAAAGGACAGCTAGAAACCCCATTAGGAGAGATACAGTAACAAAGAAAATTTTAGAATGTGCAGAAATGAACAGGTTAACATTAAGAATAAAAGATAAAGAGGAATCAGTGTACTTCAAGACATGGGGACGTTTCTGTGATTGGTTAGAAAAGGAACATGAATAATGAGAGAAAAGACCAAAAAAAAATAGAAATCCAAATGACACCGAAGTAAATGAAAAAGGGGGAAGGAAGGGGAAAATGAAAAAAGAGGTACTATATAAATGCATGTCTAACCAGCAAAAGAGGAAAGAAATTGAAAGGAAAATGTGGGTAAATATAAGATCGGGATTTTATCGAATACCATCTTGACAAAATATTGAATTGAAAATGGACACAACAATGGAGAGGGAAGGGAGAGAAGAGTAGAGGGACAGATAGGAAGGAGAGAGGAGAAGGGAGGAAGAGAGAGAGAGAGAAGAAAGGGAAAAGGAGAGGAAGAAAGGAAGGAAGGGTAAGTAAGAGTAGGAGAGAGGGTTAGAAAGAGAGGAAGTGGGGAGGAGAAGGGAAAAGGAAGGGGAAGGAGAAGAGGAAAGAAGAAAGTTGAAAAGAAAAAGGTGAGGGAAGAGTAAGAGAAGGAGAAGTAAGGGAAGGGTAAGAGAAGAAGGGAAGGAGAGGAATGGTTGTTGTGGAAGAAGGGAGATATGGAGTAGTATAAGAGCAACGCCGAATGTATTTTAAAGTTTTAGGATGAAGAATGAACCAATATGGAAACCAAAAGATATGTGGGGATAAGAATGGTGAAAGGAATAGGAATAGGAATAGGAATAGGAATAGGAATAGGGATGGGATGGGATGGGATGGGATGGGATGGGATGGGATGGGATGGGATGGGATGGGATGGGATGGGATGGGATGGGATGGGATGGGATGGAATGGAATGGAATGGAATGGAATGGAATGGAATGGAATGGAATAGAATAGAATAGAATAGAATAGAATAGAATAGAATAGAATAGAATAGAATAGAATAGAATAGAATTGAATAGAATTCTTTATTGGACAAGTGTGATTGGACACACAAGGAATTTGCCTTGGTGCATACGCTCTCAGTGTACATAAAAGAAAAGATACATTCGTCAAGAATCATAAGGTACAACACTTAAGGATAGTCAGAGGGTACAAATAAGCAATCAAATCATACTAGGAAACAATATCAATACAAATCGTAAGGATACAAGCAACAAAGTTACAGTCATACAGTCATAAGGGGCAGGAGATGGATGATGTGAACGATGAGAAGATTAATAGTAATGCAGACTTAGTAAATAGTTTGACAGTGTTGAGGGGATTATTTGTTTAGCAGAGTGATGGAGTTCAGGGAAAAAAACTGTCCTTGTGTCTAGTTGTTCTGGTGTGCAGTGCTCTATAGCGTCGTTTTGAGGGTAGGAGTTTGTAAAGAGTTTGTACATTTATATACGTGTTATGAGAAATAAAAACAATAAACTTATATTTTAAATTGTTTTCAAAAAAAGGACAGCTAGGGATCTGTTCCTCTCTCTTCCCCTCCCTGCCCCTCTTAAACCAACAAGCAAAACGCCTTCTTAGCTCTTTCAAATAAGGTGCCACCGTGAGGCCAGAAATACGGATTTGGAGCAATAAGAACACAGCAAAACTCGATTGTTTGAAGCGTGACAAATGCAGACACTGGAGAAAAAGATCCTGCCACTTGCTGGAGCACGGAAAGGAAGGAAAGATCCGCTCCCATTAAATTAGTCACTGTCACAAGAACGATTCGATCCATGTTGGTAAAAGCTGGCAAAGCACAGCCATCAGCCCCACACACCCACCAGGAGTCTGCAATTCTCCCGGGGCCTCATTTTAGAAAAGCAGAACAGCTTTTGCACCAAAATCAGCACATCGAGAGAGAGAGAGAGAGAAATAAAGACCCGCCACCAGAGAAACGTAAAACAAACACATTTACTTGCAGACGCCATTCCTCCTCTTCTTGCTCCAGGCAAAGGTTTATAAAAACTTGTATCATTCAAAAATACTAAACGTAAATGCAAAGAAAAAGAGTTGGTTTTAAAACAACAAAAACAACAACAACCAGGGAGTATCTGCAGATCAAGGTATTGCTATGTAAGGGGATTTAAACACATCATATGGTCTTCTGTTCTTGGAATGAGATGTTATTTCTGTAATAAATAGCATAAGGGACACTTTCTTGAATCTGTTTCCTCTAGAAGTTTATACTTAGGAACGTATCACCCCACAAATCAGGAGATTCTCAGCTCTGCAGCGTTTATCCATCCCACAGCAAAACGGAAGAGGCACAATCCCAAAATGCTGTTTTTAATTTATAAAGGAATAGTTTGGGACAGGAGTGCAGTTTTGTAAGCCAGATCCAGTATTGGAAAAGCAGGCAAAAACTCTTCCAAAGTGTTTCGGGGGGAAGGGGCAAAAGATTACATGGGCTCTCCTGCATCAAACCTTGAAATTAACCAGATTTGGTCGAACCATGATTTAGAAGCAAGCCAGAACTGCCTGGACTCAAGGCATACGCCAACTAGAAGGACCAGTACAGGCTGTAGGGCCATATGCATTCCAGGGACAGAAACCGCCCCCCCCTTCACCCCCTCCCCATCCCCTACCCCAGCATTTAACCCAGTGTTTCCCCATTCAGGGCAGCTTTAAGCTTTAATGAGAGCTTTGGTGGTGCAGTGGACTAAAGTGCTGTTAAATAGCACTTAGCTGCCAGCTGCCTGCAATTACTGCGAGTTCAATTCTCACCAGGCTCAAGGTTGACTCAGTCTTCCATCCTTTTGATGTAGGTAAAATGAGAACCCAGTTTGTGGGGGCAATAAGCTGACTTTGTATAAAATAGACCACCACTCGGGGAGGCCAAAAAAGCCCTACTAAGCAGGTATATACAAAAGTATGAAGGCTATTGCTTAATGCATTGTAAGCCGCCCTGAGTCTCCGGAGAAGGGCGGCATATATAAATCGAACTAATAAATAAATAAATAAATAAGACAGCTGGACTTCAGGGATCCTTGATGCTCTCTGAGCTCGCTTCTTTTCTTGCAGATGTCTCATTACCCAACTAAGTAGCATCATCAGTGCTGGAAGGGAGTGTGATTTGCGGAATGGAGGATGGAGGGAAGAGGAGGAGGACTGTAGGGTCCTTGAATCTCTGAGCTCGGCTGTTTTCTTGCAGACGTTTCATGACCCAACTAGGTAACACCATCAGTGCTAGTAAGGAATGGGATTTGCTCACGATTTGTCCTGTCAATGTTGGTGGGACCAAGGAGCCCCCTCATTCCTCCAACCCTGAGCTACAAATATATCCTCCTTTATCCGTACAGGGTGGACTTCAACTCCCAGAATTCCCCGGGAAGGGATTCTTTCCCACCCTCGGCCACATTTAGAACTGGGGGATTCTGGGAGTTGAAGTCCAAAGTTGCCAAAGTGGAGAAATCCTGGTGGGAAAGCAAGGAGGGAGGGGGGAGGAAACAAAACACTCGTGTTTTGTTTCCTCCCCCCTCCCTTCTTGCTTTCCCGACCCCAAAGCTAAGAAAAAAGCACCCTCGACCCCGCCCCCCTCCCCCAGATAGGAGGGGGAATTGAGACCCCCCCCAAACGTCCCTCCAGAGCTATGCTTCCCCCCCCCCCCCACCGCATCTGGAGCCTAGGAGACCGCGAGGACCCCCGGCTGCTCCAAAGGGGCTCCTTCCGGGGGTCTCTCCCTCGTTGGGGCAGGGATAAGGGGGTGGGGGGACTTGCCGAGGGACCCCCGCAGACCGGACTCACCTGCTTCCGGTCACAGCCTCCAGCCTGGACCGGTCCAGATGCGGAAGCGGAAGGGGCGGAGCCGCGGCTAGATAGGGGAGGGAGGGAGGGAAATATGGAGGGGATCTTCTGCGCATGCTCGTCGCTTGCCCTGTAATAGTAAGGGAGATGAGCGCTGCCTGCTGTCCGAATCGGGAGCGCCGGAGTTGCTCGCTTTCCTCGGCTTTCCCTCTCTTTGGGGGAGGGGTCCTCTAGATTTGGGGTGAGTTGGGAAGGGGGGGGGGGGGAAGGGGAAAACGAGCCTGGGGTTGGATGGAGGGGAGGGAGGGTCATGGTCATTCTGTATTTGGGGGAGGAAATAACTCGGATAGAGTAGAATAGAGCTGGAAGGGACCTTGGAGGCCATCTAGTCCAGCCCGCTGCTCAAGCAGGAGAGCCTGTCCTATAGCAATTTAGATAATAAGCGAGGTTCTTTAAAAACATCCAGTGATGGAGTGAGTGGCTGGGGTGGGGGTGGGGGGGTTGGAGGCTGAAAATGTTGGAAGGGAAACAGATCATCAGCCTCTTGTCTTCCCTTGGAGCCTTCCTTTGGACTACAGTACCCATCGTGCCCACCCAGGCAAAGGAGGTATGCCCAGGTAGAGGGAGAGCCCTTCTGACTGAGACCCTGAAAGGTCCTCTGTTGGTTCAACCATGGTTTATGGAAAGTATTCATAAGAATATAAAATATTTTCTTTTCTTTTTCTTTCTTTTCTTTCTTTCTTTCTTTCTTTCTTTCTTTCTTTCTTTCTTTCTTTCTCTCCCTCTTTTTCTTTCTTTCTTTCCTTTCTTTCTATCTCTTTCACACTTTTTCTTTCTTTTCTTTCCTTTCTTTCTATCTCTCCTTTCTTTCTTTCTTTCTTTCTTTCTTGCCTTCCTGCCTTCCCTCCCTCCCTCCCTCCCTCCCACTCTCTCTGGACAGCAAACACATTTTCTTTCTCTCATCTATCTATCGTATATATGTATGTATAGTCTTATATATTCTAAGAATATAGAGTCCTTAGAATATAGAAGATAGAGTAATAGGGTTGGAGGGGACCTTGGAGGTCTTCTAGT
The DNA here is from genome assembly GCA_030761175.1 of Masticophis lateralis. Lineage (NCBI taxonomy): Eukaryota > Metazoa > Chordata > Lepidosauria > Squamata > Colubridae > Masticophis > Masticophis lateralis. The sequence goes on from JAUDYJ010000011.1 coordinate 11,566,910, forward strand.
CCAGCCCCCTGCTCAAATCGGAGACCCTATATCAGTCTGTATAAATGGCTGTCCGGTCCCCTCCTGAGATCCTCCAGTGAGGGAGCGCCCACAACCCCTGGAGATAAGCCTGGCATTCAGACAAATCCGCTATCAACAGAACCATGGAGATAAACCACATTTGCCAACAATTTGAAAGAGAGAAGGAAAAAGCTAAGAAGGGAAACAAAAAGAGCAGACACACCTCTCCAGTAACTAATACCACACAGATTAAGCGGAGATTAAACACCAGACAACAGGCAGAAAACATGAGTGTAACCAAGGAACTACCAAGGGCAAAACACCGAGCACTGGCAGGTACATAAATAGGGAGCAAGCCCCTCACTCCGCAGCACTGATGATGTTATTTAGTTGGGTAATGAAATGTCTGTAAGCAAATAACCAAGCTCGGGGCGGACTCCACACTCCTGAATGACAGATATTCTCTTGTATTGGAGTATTCGTAATGTCAGGATGGCCAGGCCCACCCTCCATTTCTACCCAATTCTGATTTCAAATGGGACAGAAAGGGGAGGTGATTAAAAGAGATGATTGGAGACAATTTGCATGGGCTGTATATTTATTCTTGCAGTTATTTATGTATATCCCTCAATGTATATTCCCTCAACACTGTCAGACTATTTGCTAAGTCTGCATTACTGTTAATCTTCTCATCGTTCCCATCACCCTTCTCCTCCCACTTGTGACTGGATGTGTCGGATCCCTAAAAGTTATACTGCCATTCAGTGGGAGGATGGGGGAGACTTGGATACGATTTACTGGCATTGCCTGTGCCAACAGATATTTTATACAACATATATCCTGGCGCCAAAGAACCCTGAGATCCTCTTTACCTGGAGGAATTTTTATGATAGCCATGTGGGTTGTTTCACTTTACAGAACAACGGTGGGAAGGCATGCTTGTTCGGGTTCTCAGGGAACTAGGAAAAAAGAAAACATCTTCACACTTGTGTATTGGCTAAAATCTGCATTCTGACTAAAAGGGAGGGGTCTCTACGGCTTTAATCCTAATTGTCTTGCCTAAGGGTATTCAGATCGTGCTTTAACCGGATGGCTTTCACTTCTGCTTAATAAAAGAACCCTTTTGAACAACCACATTTCAAGAGATCGTACTTTCTTAAGTTGGAAGGAGAGGCAATCCTTACAGTATGACTAATCTTGTTGCTGGTATCCTTACGATTTAAATTGACTGTTTCCTAATATGATTTGATTGCTTATTTATTCCTTATGACTATCATTAAGTGTTGTACCTTATGATTCTTGACGAATGTATCTTTTCTTTTATGTACACTGAGAGCCTATGCACCAAAAACAAATTCCTTGTGTGTCTAATCACACTTGGCCAATAAAGAATCCTATTCCTATTCCTATTCCTATTCCTATTCCTATTTCTATTCCTATTCCTATTCCATTCTATCGTATGACTATAAATAAGTGTTGTATCTTATGATTCTTGACGAATGTATCTTTTCTTTTATGTACACTGAGATCTTATGCACCAAAGACAAATTCCTTGTGTGTCCAATCACACTTGGCCAATAAAGAATTCTGTTCTGTTCTGTTCTGTTCTGTTCTGTTCTGTTCTGTTCTGTTCTGTTCTGTTCTACTCTACTCTACTCTACTCTACTCTATTTTGAAGGGACAGCCCTTGGGAAATTGACACACACACACAGACACACCCACACGCTCTAAATTACATCGTGGAAATGCCTAATAGGTAAACCTAAACCAGAACATTTCACAAATTTACCACACCCCTGAACAATTAAAAAATAGAGAAGCTTCATGTCTCAGCATTCTTTCATTTAGATGTATCCAGGACGTGGGTGGATGACTATGGGATGATTAATTAAAGAGTCACTTTCAAAAAAAACCAGTCCAGAAAACCTAAGACAGCATTTTTTTGTGGATAGCTCCGAAGTCTCTCTGGCTTTTTCCTTCCAAACAATTCAGATGGGGACCTTCACAGGACATTACGAATTCTACGTTGGTGTGGGTTTGGCGATCCTCTCCAGCCTATTTATTGGAAGTAGTTTTATCCTGAAGAAGCAAGGACTTCTCCGCCTGAGTGGCCGAGGGGCAGTCAGAGCAGGTAAGGGTATAGATCTGGAGCTGTTCATGAGAATGAGAAAAGCAGAATTGAAATATCGTCGGGAGTTGTAGTCCTCTTGGGTAGGCCCTGTGGGTTTGCTAAGAGAATTGCTCTGAAAAGCATGATTCCTGACATTAGGGGGCAGGATTGAAGGAATGTAATTACCGTACTTTTTGGAGTATAAGATGCACTTCTCCCCCCCCCCCAAAAGAGGATGTAAATGTTGGTGCGTCTTATACACCAAATATAGCCATTTTTGGCCTCCCAAAACCCTGCCCCACACGTCCCATTTTGCGCAAAAATGGGATGTGCAGAGGGTTTGGGAAGCTTGCAGAGTGCTCCTGGGGCCTGGGGAGGGCAAAAAAATGGCGTTTTTGCCCTCCCCAGCCCCCAGGAGCAGTCTGCAGGCCTCCCAAACACCTCTGCTTATGTTACTTAATAATGGGTGTTTTCTTTCATTTTAAATTGGGAAGCTTTTAAGTATTTCTTGCTGCTTGAAGAATACATGAATCAGTTTTCTCCGGGTTTTTTTTTTTTTGAGGGGGATGGATCGGTTTTTGTTTTATTGCTTTTATGTGCTTTCTTTTTCCGCTCCACTTTTGTGCATATCTTCAGTAAAACTTTCTAAAACAAGGTCATACGCTGTTTGGTTTTGTTTGAAACCCACTGAATTCTGCTGCTTCCCCTCTCAGAAATGTTGAATCTTTTCTCAGATTGGGTTCTTATTTTATGTGATCCACTTTCTCGGTTTCTGATCACTTTTTTTTCCTGCCCCCTAGGCCTGGGAGGTCATGCGTATCTGAGAGAATGGCTATGGTGGGGAGGTTTAATATCCAGTAAGTACACCTTGTAATTTCTCTCTTTTCCTTTAAAATGTTTTAATTTATAAGACCAGTGGCAGTATGTAGACATTCTTGAGAAAGGAGCTTCCTTGTTCTGACCTAAGCTTCCCAAGAGCATGAAGCAGACTCCTTGTCCCAACAAAAAATCCCTTTTTATTAAATTACTGTGAATTCTTCTCATTCACATCTAGCAAAGTCTTTCAAGGGAGAATTTACAGTCGCAGACCTTATCTGGCTTGGAGAGCTGCCAGGCTGATATCTTCAAAACTTGGCAAGGAGTCTCCAGAGAGTCACGAACCAATTAAGCGAACTAATTGTCTCCTGCAAACTCCCCTCCCTTTTTGCTCCTCTTTATTCCCTATGGGAGGGGCCATTCATTGTCCACCTGTGGCCTTACTCCCAAATCAACCCTTGTTCCTTAGCTGTTCTCTTCTCCTGGCAGCTCTGTGCATGCACACACTGGGAACAGGCTCCAGCTGTTCTTCTGCCCCACTGATGTCCAACTCCGAAGGCAGCTAATAATTGGCATACGGCCCTGGCCCCATCTCTGCCTCCAATGCAGAGCCCTAAAGAGACTCCAGGACTGGCCCATGTTCCTCACCAATCTCCTCACTATCCGAATCTGCTACTAGCTCCATGTTGTGGTGGGCCACAACATTCCTCTCCCATAAACTTTGCTAAGAAATCTACAAAAAAACAAACAAACAAACTTGCTGAAGCGGTTGCCATCAATCGATTGAAGCATCCTTTGTGTGTGCAGAAACAACTGTATGTCAGTCTATGTGTTCCGTTGTTATACGGTTTGTCAGGGGCTGGGTTTCCGCATACATCACATGTTTAACCAACACTCTCACTAGAGTCTAGGATTCCGTTGTAAATATAATCCTGGGGTGAGCTCAAATTGTATTTTGAATTTGTTAAAAAGATAAAGGGTCCCCTTGCACATATTTTCTTGTTCTGCCCCATCTACGGACCCCAAAGAACGCAGCACACACAAAGTCCGTACAAACCTTAATTTACTAATGAAAGACTACTAATGAGCTTTCTTAGGAGTTGTTCAAACACAAGTACAATAAATCAGTCTTTTCTGAACAAGGGCTGTTAATTTAACTTCATTAACAGCCGACAAGAATTTAAAGAATAATAACTCAGTTCTGAGGCACAGTATTTCAGATAATCGTAATCTTACTGTGGTTGGCAGAAGCAATTTTCAGGAAAACTGATAAGAGAGAAACAAGAGCCAAATCAAACATTTTCTGTAATCAAGACATGAAGGAAATTCAGCGTTGTTTACTGCAAATTGCATCAGTCATCTTCCTTCCTTAAATAGGCTAGGGGAGTGGCCAATTAGCCCCAAGCCTTACTCTCGAGGAGACCTCCTCCTGAGAAGCCACTCCTGCCTTATTGCAGCTCAGCACGCTCATGCATCGAGAAGAGGCTCCTCCTCTTCTTCCTCTTCACTTACGGGAGCTTCTGAAGGCCCTAGCTGAATCCCCACCTCTGGCACCACATCTTCTCCAGCCTCCTCATTGTCCACACCAGCCTCCTCGCTGTCAGAATTAGCTACTAACTGCACAGGCCGCGTATGGGCCACAACAGTGCTAGTCGTTCCTGACTCTAGGGGGCGGTGCTCATCTCCATTTCAAAGCCGAAGAGCCAGCTTTGTCCGAAGACGTCTCCATGGTCATGTGGCCGGCATGACTAAACGCACGGAACACTGTTACCTTCCCACCAAAGGTGGTCCCTATTTTTCTACTTGCATTTTTTATGTGCTTTTGAACTGCTAGGTTGGCAGAAGTTAGGACAAGTAACAGCTCGCCCCTGTTGCCCAGCACTAGGGATTCGAACCACTGAACTGCCGACCTTTCGATCGCCAAGCTCAGCGTCTTAGCCACTGAGCCACCACGTCCCTTTGAATTTGTTCTGTACCTTTATTTTAATATGCATAGTAATTAATATGATCAAAGTATTATAGAAAAAGCTTGCATTAAAATTATTTTATATTTATGCATTTCAGTTCTCTATTATATGTTTTGAAACTTTACTTGCTGTTTTTTTTCATATCCCTTCATACTGTTATTTGTTAAGTTCCTCTGTAATTTCTACTGTCTTTTGTTCTTTTATTTTTCTCTTTCATGGATGCTACGTTCTTTAGAATCTTGTTCAAGCCAAGTTAATGGCCTTTTAGGCTTCCTCCACATGGGTAGGAGTTCACTTTTTGAATAGCAAGAATTATATGTCACGGGGAGTATCAGGATTTTAGAGATGTTTAGGTGGGGCATGGCCAAAAAAGGTTGGAAACTACTGCACTAGATTCTATGTTGCTTTTAACCGTGTTGTAAGTTTAGTACTGACGAGTCAATACAAAATGCTTGCCTCTACTGCCATTCGGTTTTTAATTGCATTGTTTTAAATCTAAAAAAGTGATTCCCGTCCGATTTAAATATTATTTTAGGGGCATCATCAACTTAGAAGACTCACAAACACACAAAGGAAACTTCACGGATATGCTTCAGGTTATCGCTTTAGTTATTTGCTCCCTACCGCACCCAATGGATGCCGTCGTATCAACCCACTTTATTTATTTATTTATTGGTTTGATTTATATGCCGCCCTTCTCCGGAGACTCAGGGCGGCTTACGATGCATTAAGCAATAGCCTTCATACTTTTGTATATACCTGCTTAGTAGGGCTTTCTGGCCCTCCTAAGCGGTGTTCTTTTTTATACAAAGTCAGCTTATTGCCCCTACAATCTGGGTCTTCATTTTACCTACCTCGAAAGGATGGAAGGCTGAGTCAACCTTGAGCCTGGTGAGATTCGAACTCACAGTAATTGCAGGCAGCTGGTGCTACTTAAGAGTACTGTAGTCTGCAGCACCACCAAGGCTCTGTATCTTGGGGGGGAAAAAGTCTTAACTATTTCAGCTCACAACTGAGGGAGTGGGTAAGTGACTCTACCTTGGGTCAAACTCAGAGCAAGCAACGACTGAAATTTCATCATGTAGGAGTTTGTTTTTTTGCACTTCTGACGAGTTGTTTTTGTTTTTTCAGTGGGGATTGGAGAAGCTGCAAATTTTGCGGCCTATGCTTTTGCTCCAGCCACGCTGGTTACTCCTCTAGGAGCCCTTAGTGTGTTGGTCAGGTAAGTTCATGTTAGGAAGGAGAATATTTGTAGCTCGAGGGTTGAAAGGTGGGGTCCTTGGTGCTCTCTGAGCTTGGCTGTTTTCTTGGAGACGTTTCACAACCCAACTGGAGAACATCATCAGTGCTAGAAGGCAGAGGGTTTTGTGGAGAGGAGGAGGAAGAGGAGGAGGAAGACTGTGGGGTCTTGGTGCTCTCAGAGCTTGGCTGTTTCCTTGCAGACGTTCCATGACCCAACTAGGGAGCGCCATCCGTGCTAGCGCTCAAATTCATGTTGTCAGACGCATCTTAGAGATGCCTCCTTAACTTCCAGGACTGTCTCTGTAGCTGCTGTGTCTTCTCTTCAAGGAAACTAATCTTCTTGTTCCTTTTGTTCTAAAGTGCGGTTTTAGCCTCCTATTTCCTGAACGAGCAGCTGAACATTCATGGAAAGATAGGGTGCCTCCTGTGCATTTTGGGATCTACTGTGATGGTGATCCATGCTCCTCAAGAGGAAACGGTGGCCAGCCTGGAGTCAATGTTGGAGAAACTGAAAGATCCAGGTACAGAAAGCCTGATTCCTATGCAGGCGGTCCTTGAATCATGACCGCAACAGAGCCCCAAATTTCTGTTGCAAAGCGGTACAGTTGTTAAGCGAGATTTGCCCCATTTTACGGCTTTTCTTGCCACAGACGTTAAATGAATCGCTGCAGTTAGGAAGTTAGTAGTACGGTTGTTAAGTGAACCTGGCTTCCCCGTGGACTTTGCTTGTCAGGAGGTTGCAAAAAGGAGATCACAGGACTCCCCGGGACACTGCAACCGTCATAAATACATGCCACTTGCCAAAAGTTGTCATGCCCCTGTCAATCCGAGGGGGAAGACGAGCAGCAAGAGAGTGGCTCCGTTGGCTGTGGGGGAAACTGGAGAAGAGCAAAATCAGGTTGGGCAGAGCAGGGGAGAGGTAGAACAAGGGAGAGGGGGTTCAGATGAAGACCAAGGCCTACCCCCTCCTCATCCTAGGGCACGCAGAGAAGAGAGCAACGTGGATTGTGTGGTTTACGAGGGAGAAAAAGACCCTGATTCCCTTCACAAGGCACACCTGGGGATGGAGTTTAAAGGAGAGGCAAATGGGAGGGGCGGTTTTCAGGAACAAACGCTGAGTTCATCTTGTGCTAACTGCTTTATCTGAGTTCCTGGCATCCTCCCCACTGATTTGATTTACTACTGTGCTACTTCACTTCTGGAACTCCTTATCTTGCTTGCCCTGCCAGATTGATTACCTTATTTTGCCTTGTTAGATTTTTAGTTGGGCATTTTCTATTTGTAACGCCTGGACTGGAGTATTTTCAGCCAACGGCTGTTTCCGTTTGGTGGGAGAGTTTTTCTCCAGACCGGAGAGTAAACAGGATGTTGGGGGCAAACTTAGAGCTACTAAAGGGATTCATACTTTTTTCAGTGCTTGTTGTAACTTCGACAAACAACAACAACAACAGCAGCATCCGAGACACAAAACCTCTCTTTATTTTCCTTCCACTTGTAGGATTTATTGTCTTTGCCACCTGCGTGGTGGTGAGTTCGGCTCTTCTCATCTTCGTGGCCGGACCTCGCTACGGGCAGAGGAACGTCCTGGTGTACATCCTGATCTGTTCGTCTGTCGGCTCGCTCTCCGTCGCTTGTGCCAAAGGCTTGGGCATTGCCCTGAAAGAGCTGTTTGCCGGCAAGGCTGTCTGGAAAGAACCATTAGGCTGGATACTTTTCCTTAGCTTGGTGGTCTGCATCAGCATCCAGATCAACTACCTGAACAAGGCCTTGGACATCTTCAACACCTCCGTGGTCACCCCCATCTATTACGTCCTCTTCACCACAGCTGTCATGACCTGCTCTGCCATTCTGTTCAAAGAGTGGCAGCATCTGGTCCTCATGAACATTGTGGGCACCATTAGTGGCTTTCTCACCATCGTGTTGGGCATCTTCCTTCTCCATGCTTTCAGAGATGTGCCTTTCATGGCAGATCTGCTGCCCGTCTTCCTGAAACGTAAGCAGAAAAATCTACCGGGGACTTTGTGGAGGGAGGCAGGAGAGGAAGACCAGTCGTGTCTTCATCAGCCTCTCCTAGATTCAGAGGACTTGCCGAAAGGGACAGAGGACCAAGACAGTCAATGTTTATGAAAGCTAAGGTTGACTAAAAATCCTTTAAGCCAGGGGTCCCCAAACTTGGCAGTTTTAAGACTTGTGGACTTCAACTCACAGAATTCTCCAGCCAGCATAGCTGGAGAAGTCCACAAGTCTTAAAGCTGCCATGTTTGAAGACCTCTGCTTTTAAGTTCTTTCAGAAGTTTCTATAACGGTTATTTCTTCTCCCTGGAGAATTTTTTTTCCCCCCGACAATGCAGAACTCTTTGGGAATCGTTGTAAGTCTCACCCTTGTTGCCAAGGCCTCCCAGTTTTTGACTCAGTCCTTCAGACTGGACGGACGTGTCGGCTTTTGCTCTTAAGTGATTCCAGGCTGCTTCTTCCTTCTGGAGAATTGGAATGTGGACATTTTACCACTCAGGAGATCGTGAGTTTCACAGCTAACTCCCACTAGCGGTAGAGTTGCTGTGTTTGTTCCTCCCACGGCCACTTAAGTGTTTTTATACTGGGAGCATAATTGATAGTAGTCCTATTTGATTCAAGCTGATAAGACTTGCAGTGGCTCTGGGCTTTTTTTCTATGCTTCCAAAAAAGAGTACGCCAAGTCACATTTTGTGTACATGGATAGGATTGGGGGTGAGGTATATGAATAGCCTAAAGGGATGCGGTGGCTCAGTTGCTGAGCTTGTTGATCAAAAGGTCAGCAGTTCAGCAGTTCGAATCCCTAGTGCCGCGTATAATGGGGTGAGCTCGTTACTTGTCCCAGCTTCTGCCAACCTAGCAGTTCGAAAGCACTTAAAAAATGCAAGGAGAAAAATGGGGACCACTTTTGGTGAGAAGGGAACAGCGTTCCGTGCGCCTTTGGCATTGAGTCATGCCAGCCACATGACCACAAAGATGTCTTTGGACAACATTGGCTCTTCTGCTTTGAAACGGAGACGAGCACCGCCCCCTAGAGTCGGGAACGACTAGCACATATGTGCGAGGGGAACTGTTACCTATGGATAGCTTTCAGAGCACACAAAACCACTGTTGAAAGCATATAGTTATATTACCTTTTATTTGGCCCCACCTCCAATCTATTGCTGCCTCCTGAGTCCCAGCTGATGGGCTATAAGGAAAAACTATTGGGCTGCCCTACAGCTGATCAGTGGTAAAAGGCAGTTTGGTGGTAGTCTGGTGCCTCCAAAAACAAATGAGTAGACCAGTGCCTGCAAAAATACATGAGTAGACCAGTGCCTGCAAAAATAAATGGGTAAACTGGTACAGCTCTGCAAACAGTTAAAAGCCTGGTAGATCAGTACCTCTGCTAAATCCTAAAGAATTGTCACATGACCATCAAGCCACGTCCACAAAATAAGCCACGCCCATAGAACCGGTAGTAAAAAAATTTAGAACCCACCCCTGCCTTGAAGGCAAAGGCACCATAAAGGGGGAGTATTTAGCTGTTTAAACGAGGCACCCTGTGGAAAAATGAGCAACAGGTCTATTAACATGTGTTCCCAAACTTTTTTTACCCTGAAGATTCCATTTTTTTTCTTACGGCTACACTCTGGATCCACTACAATATTCTGCTGCCTTTTGAATGTACAAAGCCTTCTATAGGCTTTGCCTTAAGCTTTACGATTTATTTAAAATAAAGTATTTTCTTTATATGACTATTAAGGTATGTTGCAAATGCAAAATGTGACTTTTAAAAGCGTTACTAAAGGAGTATTTTTCAAATGTGTTTCTTTGGCTTGTTTGTTTGTTTGTTTTTTCCTTTAAAAAAAAATATCAGTCCTATTTTTCATGTCTAGGAACGGACTTGTCAACTGCCATCTAATTTTTGCCTTGGCAATCCGATCGCTGGAGTGAATTCCTAAATTGCCTTTCCTTGCTGTTTTTCATTCTAGCAGCAGCATAGAATGTAAAGGTGGGTGACTGGCCATTTAAGTGCAGAAAAGTGATTCGTGTAGACCAGGGGTCTGCAACCTTAAACACTCAAGAGCCGTTTGGACCCGTTTCCCACAGAAATGAAATCACCGGGAGCCACAAAACCTGGGTGGGCGTGGCCAACTCGACATCACTCACTCGCACCCAGGCACGACACGCCCCCAGCCACACTTACCCAGATTTTGTGCCTCCTGGTGTTACCTTAGGTCCGTGATGGAGCCATATCGGTGGGCACATGAGTGTTGTCCTAACTTAGCTGCAGGGCGCATGCCTACGCCGGCCAATTGATTTTCGGCCCTTCTATTCCTACCAGAAGTCGGCAGGGGCTGTTTCTGGCCTCTATTGGGGGGGGGAGGGCTGCTTTCGCTCTCCCCAGGCTCCAGAAGCTTTCTAGGCGCCTGGGAAGGGCGAAAACGGCCTTCCCCACCCCTCTGAGGCCCTCTGGAGACTGGAAATGGCCCGTTGGCCTCCGGAGGGTGGGAAAGGCCATTTTCAGCCTCCCCAGGCTCCTAGAAAGAGTCTGGAGCCTGGGGAGGGTGAAAAAAAGAGCCTACTGGGCCCACCATGTCATTACCAAAAGCGGGGGGAGCACAGGGGGCCGTATGCTCAGGGCACATGTAATTATGGGCATGGGCACACGTGCGCACAACCCCCCTGCGCTCCCCCAACTTTATGAATTGACCAGCAATAGGTCAGTTGCAAAATGACTTGATTGCAAAATTAGAAAGCTTTAACAGCACAGCATTCTAATTGTATAAAGCACCAGGACTCAATCTCAGATGGATGCCAAGTCCAGAATTTAAATCTACCGTATTTTTCGGCGTATAAGACGCACCTTTCCCCCCCAAAAAAAGAGGATGAAAATCTGGGTGCATCTTATACTCCGAATGTAGCCCTGCCCAGCTTCTCAAACGGAGGTTTCAGAGGCTGAAAAAAGCATCAGAAACGAAGCCCCCAAACAGAGTTTCAGAGGCTTTTTTTCTGAAGCCCTGTTTTGGAGGCTTTCAGAGGCAGAAAAAAAAGTTTTTTTCTGAAACTAAGTTTCAGAAGTTTCAGAGGCAGGAAAAAAAGCAAAAAAAAGCAAGGCACAGAGCTCACAACCAAGGAACCTGTTGCTAAAATTCACCTCAGGGAATAGCTGATTGGGATTATTCCGGGAGGCCGATCCACCCACCAATCAACTTTTTTCTTATTTTCCTCCCCAAAAACTAAGGGGCGTCTTATACGCCAAAAAATACAGTAACTCACTTCGAGAGCCACACTTTTTTAGGAAGGTTAGTTTGGAACATGCAATTGCTACTAAAAGCATCCCCTCTACGTCAGAACTACGGCGAACTAGAAGGAACGACCACCGACTCAACAATTTAAAATGCATCCAATTGATGTTTATTCCACTGATCGGGAGGCAAGGAATTTGATGTAAAAAGTCAAGATTGATTTTTGTACTTGGCAAGAGACAGACATGACCACATGAGCGACAACTCCTCTTAACTGCCACACATCGGGGGGGTGGGTGGGTATTTCTTTCTACTGCGCTGAGGTAGGTTTGGAAAAACACCTCACGAAAGACAACAGGTCTCTTACTGACACCCTTTTGCAAACTAATCCCCTGATGCTCCTCTGTCCAACTGCAAGATCCACCTGCGTTTTACAAAGGTTAACTCGGCTGCAAAATTCAAGCAAGTGACATTTGGATTGTTTGAAAGAGTTGTGCTTACGCACAGTACCGTTTTAAAGGCACGTTTGCACCCCTACTTTTCCCCCGGAGCTGTTAGTATGTGAAGCCCCTCAGTCTCCTTATCTCAAATAAGAACATTTTTCAAGTTTCAAGGAGTGTGCTTTCCCCACCTTACTGCTGGGTAAAGATAGGCAAGCCACCATTCTGGTATGAAGCTCCCATTATCCAGGGGAAGACAAATTTAAAATCTAGGACAGCAGAAGTCTGGGTTAAATAGCAGGTGTGTGATGTTGCATGGTTTATTAATGTTCACCCAGAGGGCATTTTAACACCAGAACTAGACTAGGTGACCAAGAAGCCCTGAAGTCCATCTCAAACGGGGCCAAGCTCTCTCACAGCGTATCATCGTTAAAAATCCTTCCTTCGGTTGTTTCTCCTCCTCTTCCGTTCAAAACAGCGTCCTCCTTTTTCAAATGAAGAAAACAGCACCACTGAAGGCCTTCCGTTCAGTCAGAGAGACTTTCGGAGAAGGGCGACTTGGATTTCTGCGTCTGCTCCAACCGGTTAAGAATAAACTGACTGGTGTCAATGAAACGCTCGACACAGTTCACAAAACAGGTCTCGGCTCGGCTGTCCAGCTTGGGGCCAGGCTTATCCATGCATTTCTCCTGTTTAGTGTCACAAAAGAGAAGTCATTCAACAGCGAGGGGAAGCCATAATTTTAGACCTCAGACCCACGACTAGCAAATACATAAATCTGGCTTTCTTTTTTTTTCAAGCCTATCCAAATTGCTGCCAACTGTACCCAGACTCGTTTCCACCCACAAAAAAACTCAACATGCACAATTTGTAACAGATAGGTAGATTAGATAAGATAGATAGATAGATAGATAGATAGATAGATAGATAGATAGATAGATAGATAGATAGATAGATAGAAGGTAGAGATAGATAAATAGATCGATGATATAGATAGAAAGATGAGAGATAAATAGATGATATAGACAGAAAGAGATTAGATAGATGACATACAGATGATAAGAAATAGAGACAGACAGATAGATGAGATAAACAGAAAGATGAGATAGATGCAGATGATAGACAGAAAGATGAGACAGAGATAGATGATAAAAGAATAGATGAGATAGACAGAAAGATGATAGATATGATAGATGATAGACAGAAAGATGATAGAAACAGATTAGATAGCTGATACAGACAGATAGACAGATGATAGAAAGGATAGACAGATAGATGATATAGACAGAAAGATGAGAGATATAGACAGACATGATAAAAAGAATAGATATAGACAGAAAGATATAGATGATACATAGATGATAGTTAGATAATGATAGATAGATAGATAGATAGATAGATAGATAGATAGATAGATAGATAGATAGATAGATAGATAGATGATAGATAGCCACTTGCCACAAATGACATGCTTATCCAACTCAAGCACAGAAGCCGGGCGTCAATCCGGCAGACAAGCAGATTGGATGACATTGTTAGGTGAAAGTAACCCTTCTTTTGCTGAGAGAAGCAACAGTGGATTTCAACAGTAGAACTGGCGATGCTGACATGGTGCTCGGTGTTTGTAATGTGGTGTAATGTGATGTGGCCGCAGACACAGATCCGAGGGAGACCCACTGGATCACGCAACCCAGTGGATGACCCTGAACCGCTGGCTCAGCCTGAGCTGTCTTTAACAGGGCTGTTGCGGGAATCCAATGGGGGGGAGGGAAGGGGGAGAAATCCCATCTAAGCTGCTTTGAACCTTCCAAAGAAAAGCGTGGACAGAAACGTCACAAACATAAAGGCCAAATGGCAAAGCGGTACATATTGGCACACCAGGAGCTCCCAATACAAAACGTAGAAGAATGCCGCTCCGTGCAGCTTCCTGGTTCCTAGATGCCACCCAGAAGTCTGCTTGGCAGGAAGCTAAGAGCTCTTCTCCCCATAGAAGCACCCTATTATTGCCAGCAGCAGCTGGAACTCCACTCCTAGGAGACTGCTCCTGACTCTGGAGGCTCTATTCCAGCCTGCTCAAATCTGGTGCCCACCACATTTTGGGAGATACCCCAGAAGTGCCGGCGAGCCTCAGGGGTCGGGAAGGCAGCTCCAGGAAAGCACCAATGGCTCCAGCGCCCCATTACTTCCCTTACCCCAATGGGGATAAATCAAGTGGCGGAGAGCTGTCCTTTGGGGGGAGGGGGGAACTATAGGTAGTTCTGTCTATGGAGATTCTCAGTCATCCAAATCATGGTTGTCCCAAACGTGCTTTATTTATTTTTTTTCAAGAGGCAACTGGACTTTCTGGTTTTTTTCTTCAAAGATGTCTCGCTTCTCACCTAAGGAGCTTCTTCAGCTCTGACTGGATGGTGGGGAATGGAAGGATTGACACTCCTTGCAGACAGCTGGTCATTTGCATCCTTTAAGAGGGTCGCTGAAGCGCTTGGAGGTTTATGTGTCCTCAGTGACCCCCTAAAAGGATGCAAATGACCAGCTGTCTTCAAGGAATATAAATCCTACCCTTCCCCACCATCCAGTTAGAGCTGATGAAGCTTCTTGGACGAGAAGCGAAACGCCTTCCAACAAAAAAAAACAACCAGAAAGTCCAGTTGCCTCTTGAAAAAAAATAAAAATAAAACACCTTTTGGGATATAGCTTAGTCCTCTACTTACGAAGGTTCGTTTAGGGAGCGAAGTTACAACTGAAAATAGGGACATTTTTCAACGTTTGCAGCAGCGTCTCCATCAAATTCAGCTACTTGGCTGAGCTGACTCAGACTTATGACGGCTGCCAGGTCCTGGAGTCACATGGATCCCCTTTGGCAACTTCTCAACAAGCAAAGTCAATAAGGGGGGGGGGGATCAGATCGGCTTAATAACCACGTTGCTCGTTTAAACCGCCGCAGTGCTTCACTTAACGACCGTGGCAAAGACTCACTTCAGCAACGTCTCACACAGCAACGTCAATGGGGCGGGGCTCATTCGCTCGGTCGTAAATTGAAGACCACCCCCTCACCCCTGAACTAACGGGGGGGGCGGTCCTTCTCCTCCTCCTCCCCTTTTTCCACCTTTCCCGCTCTAGTGGCAGGGAGTTCCGCCGGCCCTACCCAGCACAGCTCCGTCATCTGGTGCACGAGCTGCTGGAAGCGCTGCTTCTGCGTCTCCACCTCGATGAAATGCTGCAGCTGCGGGTCGTTGACGGCGGCTCCCAAGTCCCCCGCGACGGACGACGGGTCCATGCCGGGCCCCGGCTGGAAGTTGGGTGGGGGGGAGAGCGCGAGTGGCTGAATGGATGGAGCGGGCGGGCAGACGGGCGACCTTCACGTGCCTCCCCGGGGCCGGCCCCTCCGCGCATGCGCGCCCAGCGCCCGCTGCTGCTGCTGCTTCTTCCGGTCCGAGGACTCGCGCGCTTGCTTCCGTTTTCCGGAGGAGCATTGGAGAGGGAAGCGGCAAGACGGGCCGGGAGGGAGGATTTTTTTTTTTTTAAGAGTAAATCAGACGTTGGGGCGCCCTCTCCAGTGTTGGAGCGGTACTCGCTCGAAGTGTGTCCACCCAATTTAATTTTCTTACCAAATTAGAGAGAGAGAGAGAGAGAGAGAGAGAGAGAGAGATAACAGATTAAAGAAACAAGAATAGAGAAGAGATATAGATGGATGGATGGATGGATGGATGGATGGATGGATGGATATAAAGTCTATATAAAGCAAATAGGCTGAC
Source organism: Masticophis lateralis (assembly GCA_030761175.1). Taxonomy (NCBI): domain Eukaryota; kingdom Metazoa; phylum Chordata; class Lepidosauria; order Squamata; family Colubridae; genus Masticophis; species Masticophis lateralis. Next base: position 11,582,483 of record JAUDYJ010000011.1, read on the forward strand.
TCTGATTCTGTGTTTATTATTTATCATTAATTAGTTATTTGATTTAAAATGCGATTTTATTGTACATGTTTCTTAACTTGTGTTCGCTGCCCTGAGTCCTTCGAGAGAAGGCGGCATATAAATACATGTAATATATATATATATATATGGAATCTGAAATCTTACTCAAGCATCAAAAAAACATTTGGGGTGTTCCCTCTGATTGTATGAGATCTCCTCAAAGAGATTTGGAGATCACATATTTTAACTTTTCTTTCCCATTTTTTTTTAATTTTATAAAAATGTATTTTACCATTTGGGGTTATTGTCAAACCTGCCCAAGCTATGTCCCTAGAAAAGAAAGAGCCCAACTCCATTTGGTTCAAGCAATAGGTTCTTTTATTAAGGATTAGAGGTTGCAGTAAAAACAAGGCAAGGTCTGAGTATTTCCGCACCTCTGGTTCCTGTCAGTGTTCACCCTTTCCCCTAACATCTATCTTCTCTCCACCTACACAGCTTCCCCGAGGAAGCCTAGTGAAGATGGCAGTGCTGATATTCGGTGCCCCTTGACATGGGCGTTAATCCTGGGGGAAAAAAGAGAAATAGGAAAAGAACCATTAGATTGGGTTCATTGGGGTTTACCTGGATATTCTCTATGGAATATATGAAGGAGTTTCGAGGCCTTAGCATGCCGAGTGTCCACCCATTCGGTTTGAGATGAGGGGAAATGCTGTGTCCTTACAAATGTCCTCCTTTAGTGACAGCCACCAGAACTGGCGCTTTATGAAGTGTAAGGTTTTCACAAAGCCAAATTTCCCTGCAGTTTTTGAATTGTGGCATTTCTACACTACAATTCATTGGCTTTCAGACACATACAATTTAGGCCCCACCCAGGCTAGGTCATCATGTACAATACAGTCTGCTTGGTGGTCCCTGAACCACTAGTCCTCCTTCAACTCTACTTTCAAGATCATCTGGCAACTTTGGGGGAGCATTTTTCTTGAGCTCTAGTAGAAAAGTGATACTGCCAATTGCTTGGATGGAATGACTAGTCTAATAATCTCAGTTTTAGAGCTGTTGTATTGGGGCAGCCATGGGAGGGCATCCGCCAAGAAGTTCTAACTGCCTGGGAGGTACCGTAAAGTGAAATTAAAATGATTAAAGTATTGAGCCCACCACACTTGTTGGGGGACAGTTTTCTGGGGTTGGTTTTTTTTTAAGCAGTTCTAGGTCTTTATGATCTGTCCAGACCTTGAAAGGAATTTTGTTTCCCTCTAGAAAATGCCTCCATGTCAGTAGTGTCCAGTTTACTGCATAGGCTTCCTTTTCTCATACTACCCACCTGCGCTGTGTTTCAGTTTTTTGGAAGTGTAGGCACATGACTGCAGGGTCCCTTGATCATTTTTATGCAGCAACTCTGCATCCACAGCCACGTCACTAGTATCTGCCTGGATGACAAAGAAGGTGTTAGGGTTTGGTGCTTTAATATGGGCTCCACCACAAATAGGCATTTGAGTTTTTCAAATGCTTCCTGGCACTCCATTGTCCATTTCAGTGGCTGACTGGGTTTGGGCTTCCCCCTCCCCTTTGTTTTCAGTAAACTGGTGATACAAAGTGCTATCTGAGCAAATGATGGGCTTAATTGACAGTAAAAACTTGCAAATCCCAAGAAACTTTGGAGTTGCCAGCACCCCTCCCCCCACTGGTGCCCTGTCCTCCTCACCCACCCCTGCATGATCATGGCCGATTCACCCAAAGAAACATTCTTGACCAATTTGTGGTGCAGGACAACTAAATTCCAGCCAATCCCCACATTGAGGGATGGGGCCTCTGCCTTCTCAGTGGATGGCAACAGCCTTGGGTGCCAAGATCAGAGGGGTGGGTCTGAAAAAGAGACATGCCTTCAAGGGGCTGTTCAAGCGAGCAAACAGGGCTGGCTGGGCAGGGGTGCTAGCAGCTGGAGGGTGTTGGCAGCACTCAAGACTGGCGGACGTTCATTGGTGTTGCTCCCCACCCAGTTCTTGATTAGGCTGGCACTTTGAGAAGGCAGGAACCAAGAACGTGCACCAACTTCAAGCCCCACCAACACTCCCCCTTCCCAGCCATGAACATTTCTCCCTGCCTAGCCAGCCAGCCATCAGTGCTTGCTCAATCCCTAAAAGCACCCAGCATAGCAGGAGCTCTCCAAGCTGCACAGAAAAGCACAATGTGTTTATGCACATTTGTGCTCCACCCATACCCTACCCCATCTCTGGAGTAGCAGCTAGGGGTGGGATTTTTTGTTGCAAAGGGAGTGTGTGTTTCTGGCAAAGAGGGATGTCTGGGAGCCTCCCTCAAGATGTTTTGGGTCCCCACTGGCAGCCCAGAACTTTTGCCGTCGCCCCTACACTTTCAACAAGCCCCAAAATGCTGCCAACCCAGTGCAGGAGAGCTTGAGGGGATGGGCAGCTGGAATTGAGAGAACTGGAGTTCAGGGTTTATGCAAAGTACAGAGCCATAGTGGCAGAAGCATGGTGGTGGATCTCATACCTCAGGCCTTTCCAGACTCCGCCTCTCTGTCCCAAGCCTCTCCGGAAACCGAGACTGCTGCCATTCAAGAAGTCAGAGGTCCATTCCTTGGTATGGGGATCAACTGGCATTTATTTGTTCCAAATCGCGAATTGGCTAAGAATAAGTCTCACTGGGCAAATCATCCATGATCACGTGCCTAGGGGAAAGAACAGGAGATTAGTGGTAGAGATGGACTGCTAGCACAGGGCCAATCGAGAATGAATGTCCAGGATAGTTTGGCAATGATGGGAAAACAGGGCTAAAGTCAGTGCGAAAATATCACCACAATAAATTGAGCCAGTCCCTACTTTTGGGGCCCTCTGAACTACTAAGAACCACTGCCATGTCTAAAATTATATCAGAAGAAAAAACTATACTATTTTAGAAATGCACACACACAACCTTTCATTAAAAAGGGCAGAGATTTTATTTGACTTTAAGCACCTCTGCCATGTCTAACACTAAGAGGCAACAAAAGTATCAAATCCTTTATACCTCATACACTATACCTTCCTATAAAAATGGCTGAAGTTTTTTCTCTATTCTAAGAACCATCGCCATGGCCAAAGTTATTCAGGCAAGGAAACTCTAAAATCTAGTATCAGCCAACAGCCACGCCTACCTTAAAATGGGCCACTGGGCACTAATCATTCTCATCAGAAAGAGCATGCTTCAACCCCCCTAAAAAAGTAGGGTTGGTTTTTCATCACTGACGTAAAAAGCCCTAACAATAGGGACAAAGTTGGGTACATTGCTATGGCAACATCACATGCATTCTACTAGTTTTTCATCTAGTTTGTTTTATGTAGACATCATTACTACCATTATATTGCGTTGGTCCATGGTGACACTGTCACAACCAGTTCAGGCACTTGAACCAGTTACCCCATCGCCAAAGGGGTCACGCCCGATAGCCGTGCAATACCAGCCACGGGTGCCTTTAGAGCCAACAGCCACGCCTCACCTTAAAATGGGCCGTTGAGCTCTGTTTTCTGGTTCTAAGAACCATCGCCTTGGCCAAAGTTACACCAGGCAAGAAAACTATAAACTCTATCATCAGCCAATAGCCACGCCTAGCCTTAAAATGGGCCATTGAGCTGTTTTCTGGTTCTAAAACCATCGCCTTGGCCAAAGTTACACCAGGCAAGAAAACTATAAACTCTATCATCAGCCAATAGCCACGCCTAGCCTTAAAATGGGCCTTTGAGCTATTTTCTGGTTCTAAAACCATCGCCTTGGCCAAAGTTACACCAGGCAAGAAAACTATAAACTCTATCATCAGCCAATAGCCACGCCTAGCCTTAAAATGGGCCGTTGAGCTGTTTTCTGGTTCTAAAACCATCGCCTTGGCCAAAGTTACACCAGGCAAGAAAACTATAAACTCTATCATCAGCCAATAGCCACGCCTAGCCTTAAAATGGGCCATTGAGCTGTTTTCTGGTTCTAAAACCATCGCCTTGGCCAAAGTTACACCAGGCAAGAAAACTATAAACTCTATTATGACCCAATAGCCACACCTAGCCTTAAAATGGGCCATTGAGCTGTTTTCTGGTTCTAAAACCATCGCCTTGGCCAAAGTTACACCAGGCAAGAAAACTATAAACTCTATCATCAGCCAATAGCCACGCCTAGCCTTAAAATGGGCTGTTGAGCTGTTTTCTGGTTCTAAAACCATCGCCTTGGCCAAAGTTACACCAGGCAAGAAAACTATAAACTCTATCATCAGCCAATAGCCACTCCTAGCCTTAAAATGGGCCTTTGAGCTGTTTTCTGGTTCTAAAACCATCGCCTTGGCCAAAGATTACACCAGGCAAGAAAACTATAAACTCTATCATCAGCCAATAGCCACGCCTAGCCTTAAAATGGGCCTTTGAGCTGTTTTCTGGTTCTAAAACCATCGCCTTGGCCAAAGATTACACCAGGCAAGAAAACTATAAACTCTATCATCAGCCAATAGCCACGCCTAGCCTTAAAATGGGTCGTTGAGCTGTTTTCTGGTTCTAAAACCATCGCCTTGGCCAAAGATTACACCAGGCAAGAAAACTATAAACTCTATCATCAGCCAATAGCCACGCCTAGCCTTAAAATGGGCCATTGAGCTGTTTTCTGGTTCTAAAACCATCGCCTTGGCCAAAGTTACACCAGGCAAGAAAACTATAAACTCTATCATCAGCCAATAGCCATGCCTAGCCTTAAAATGGGCTGTTGAGCTGTTTTCTGGTTCTAAAACCATCGCCTTGGCCAAAGTTACACCAGGCAAGAAAACTATAAACTCTATCATCAGCCAATAGCCACGCCTAGCCTTAAAATGGGCCATTGAGCTGTTTTCTGGTTCTAAAACCATCGCCTTGGCCAAAGTTACACCAGGCAAGAAAACTATAAACTCTATTATGACCCAATAGCCACACCTAGCCTTAAAATGGGCCATTGAGCTGTTTTCTGGTTCTAAAACCATCGCCTTGGCCAAAGTTACACCAGGCAAGAAAACTATAAACTCTATCATCAGCCAATAGCCACGCCTAGCCTTAAAATGGGCCGTTGAGCTGTTTTCTGGTTCTAAAACCATCGCCTTGGCCAAAGATTACACCAGGCAAGAAAACTATAAACTCTATCATCAGCCAATAGCCACGCCTAGCCTTAAAATGGGCCGTTGAGCTGTTTTCTGGTTCTAAAACCATCGCCTTGGCCAAAGATTACACCAGGCAAGAAAACTATAAACTCTATCATCAGCCAATAGCCACGCCTAGCCTTAAAATGGGCCATTGAGCTGTTTTCTGGTTCTAAAACCATCGCCTTGGCCAAAGTTACACCAGGCAAGAAAACTATAAACTCTATCATCAGCCAATAGCCACGCCTAGCCTTAAAATGGGCTGTTGAGCTGTTTTCTGGTTCTAAAACCATCGCCTTGGCCAAAGTTACACCAGGCAAGAAAACTATAAACTCTATCATCAGCCAATAGCCACGCCTAGCCTTAAAATGGGCTGTTGAGCTGTTTTCTGGTTCTAAAACCATCGCCTTGGCCAAAGATTACACCAGGCAAGAAAACTATAAACTCTATCATCAGCCAATAGCCACGCCTAGCCTTAAAATGGGCCGTTGAGCTGTTTTCTGGTTCTAAAACCATCGCCTTGGCCAAAGTTACACCAGGCAAAAAACCTATAAACTGTACTATCAGCCAATAGCCACGCCTAGCCTTAAAATGGGCCGTTGAGCTGTTTTCTGGTTCTAAAACCATCGCCTTGGCCAAAGATTACACCAGGCAAGAAAACTATAAACTCTATCATCAGCCAATAGCCACGCCTAGCCTTAAAATGGGCCGTTGAGCTGTTTTCTGGTTCTAAAACCATCGCCTTGGCCAAAGTTACACCAGGCAAAAAACCTATAAACTGTACTATCAGCCAATAGCCACGCCTAGCCTTAAAATGGGCCGTTGAGCTGTTTTCTGGTTCTAAAACCATCGCCTTGGCCAAAGTTACACCAGGCAAAAAACCTATAAACTGTACTATCAGCCAATAGCCACGCCTAGCCTTAAAATGGGCCGTTGAGCTGTTTTCTGGTTCTAAAACCATCGCCTTGGCCAAAGATTACACCAGGCAAGAAAACTATAAACTCTATCATCAGCCAATAGCCACGCCTAGCCTTAAAATGGGCCATTGAGCTTTTTCTGGTTCTAAAACCATCGCCTTGGCCAAAGTTACACCAGGCAAGATAACTATAAACTCTATTATGACCCAATAGCCACACCTAGCCTTAAAATGGGCCATTGAGCTGTTTTCTGGTTCTAAAACCATCGCCTTGGCCAAAGTTACACCAGGCAAGATAACTATAAACTCTATTATGACCCAATAGCCACACCTAGCCTTAAAATGGGCCATTGAGCTGTTTTCTGGTTCTAAAACCATCGCCTTGGCCAAAGTTACACCAGGCAAGAAAACTATAAACTCTATCATCAGCCAATAGCCACGCCTAGCCTTAAAATGGGCTGTTGAGCTGTTTTCTGGTTCTAAAACCATCGCCTTGGCCAAAGTTACACCAGGCAAGAAAACTATAAACTCTATCATCAGCCAATAGCCACGCCTAGCCTTAAAATGGGCTGTTGAGCTGTTTTCTGGTTCTAAAACCATCGCCTTGGCCAAAGATTACACCAGGCAAGAAAACTATAAACTCTATCATCAGCCAATAGCCACGCCTAGCCTTAAAATGGGCCGTTGAGCTGTTTTCTGGTTCTAAAACCATCGCCTTGGCCAAAGTTACACCAGGCAAAAAACCTATAAACTGTACTAGCAGCCAATAGCCACGCCTAGCCTTAAAATGGGCCGTTGAGCTGTTTTCTGGTTCTAAAACCATCGCCTTGGCCAAAGATTACACCAGGCAAGAAAACTATAAACTCTATCATCAGCCAATAGCCACGCCTAGCCTTAAAATGGGCCATTGAGCTTTTTCTGGTTCTAAAACCATCGCCTTGGCCAAAGTTACACCAGGCAAGATAACTATAAACTCTATTATGACCCAATAGCCACACCTAGCCTTAAAATGGGCCATTGAGCTGTTTTCTGGTTCTAAAACCATCGCCTTGGCCAAAGTTACACCAGGCAAGAAAACTATAAACTCTATCATCAGCCAATAGCCACGCCTAGCCTTAAAATGGGCTGTTGAGCTGTTTTCTGGTTCTAAAACCATCGCCTTGGCCAAAGTTACACCAGGCAAGAAAACTATAAACTCTATCATCAGCCAATAGCCACGCCTAGCCTTAAAATGGGCTGTTGAGCTGTTTTCTGGTTCTAAAACCATCGCCTTGGCCAAAGATTACACCAGGCAAGAAAACTATAAACTCTATCATCAGCCAATAGCCACGCCTAGCCTTAAAATGGGCCGTTGAGCTGTTTTCTGGTTCTAAAACCATCGCCTTGGCCAAAGTTACACCAGGCAAAAAACCTATAAACTGTACTATCAGCCAATAGCCACGCCTAGCCTTAAAATGGGCCGTTGAGCTGTTTTCTGGTTCTAAAACCATCGCCTTGGCCAAAGTTACACCAGGCAAAAAACCTATAAACTGTACTATCAGCCAATAGCCACGCCTAGCCTTAAAATGGGCCGTTGAGCTGTTTTCTGGTTCTAAAACCATCGCCTTGGCCAAAGATTACACCAGGCAAGAAAACTATAAACTCTATCATCAGCCAATAGCCACGCCTAGCCTTAAAATGGGCCATTGAGCTTTTTCTGGTTCTAAAACCATCGCCTTGGCCAAAGTTACACCAGGCAAGATAACTATAAACTCTATTATGACCCAATAGCCACACCTAGCCTTAAAATGGGCCATTGAGCTGTTTTCTGGTTCTAAAACCATCGCCTTGGCCAAAGTTACACCAGGCAAGATAACTATAAACTCTATTATGACCCAATAGCCACACCTAGCCTTAAAATGGGCCATTGAGCTGTTTTCTGGTTCTAAAACCATCGCCTTGGCCAAAGTTACACCAGGCAAGAAAACTATAAACTCTATCATCAGCCAATAGCCACGCCTAGCCTTAAAATGGGCTGTTGAGCTGTTTTCTGGTTCTAAAACCATCGCCTTGGCCAAAGTTACACCAGGCAAGAAAACTATAAACTCTATCATCAGCCAATAGCCACGCCTAGCCTTAAAATGGGCTGTTGAGCTGTTTTCTGGTTCTAAAACCATCGCCTTGGCCAAAGATTACACCAGGCAAGAAAACTATAAACTCTATCAGCCAATAGCCACGCCTAGCCTTAAAATGGGCCGTTGAGCTGTTTTCTGGTTCTAAAACCATCGCCTTGGCCAAAGTTACACCAGGCAAAAAACCTATAAACTGTACTATCAGCCAATAGCCACGCCTAGCCTTAAAATGGGCCGTTGAGCTGTTTTCTGGTTCTAAAACTATCGCCTTGGCCAAAGATTACACCAGGCAAGAAAACTATAAACTCTATCATCAGCCAATAGCCACGCCTAGCCTTAAAATGGGCCATTGAGCTTTTTCTGGTTCTAAAACCATCGCCTTGGCCAAAGTTACACCAGGCAAGATAACTGTAAACTCTATTATGACCCAATAGCCACACCTAGCCTTAAAATGGGCCGTTGAGCTGTTTTCTGGTTCTAAAACCATCGCCTTGGCCAAAGTTACACCAGGCAAGAAAACTATAAACTCTATCATCAGCCAATAGCCACGCCTAGCCTTAAAATGGGCTGTTGAGCTGTTTTCTGGTTCTAAAACCATCGCCTTGGCCAAAGTTACACCAGGCAAGAAAACTATAAACTCTATCATCAGCCAATAGCCACGCCTAGCCTTAAAATGGGCCGTTGAGCTGTTTTCTGGTTTTAAAACCATCGCCTTGGCCAAAGATTACACCAGGCAAGAAAACTATAAACTCTATCATCAGCCAATAGCCACGCCTAGCCTTAAAATGGGCCGTTGAGCTGTTTTCTGGTTCTAAAACCATCGCCTTGGCCAAAGTTACACCAGGCAAAAAACCTATAAACTGTACTATCAGCCAATAGCCACGCCTAGCCTTAAAATGGGCCGTTGAGCTGTTTTCTGGTTCTAAAACCATCGCCTTGGCCAAAGTTACACCAGGCAAGAAAACTATAAACTCTATCATCAGCCAATAGCCACGCCTAGCCTTAAAATGGGCCATTGAGCTTTTTCTGGTTCTAAAACCATCGCCTTGGCCAAAGTTACACCAGGCAAGAAAACTATAAACTCTATTATGACCCAATAGCCACACCTAGCCTTAAAATGGGCCATTGAGCTGTTTTCTGGTTCTAAAACCATCGCCTTGGCCAAAGTTACACCAGGCAAGAAAACTATAAACTCTATCATCAGCCAATAGCCACGCCTAGCCTTAAAATGGGCCGTTGAGCTGTTTTCTGGTTTTAAAACCATCGCCTTGGCCAAAGATTACACCAGGCAAGAAAACTATAAACTCTATCATCAGCCAATAGCCACGCCTAGCCTTAAAATGGGCCGTTGAGCTGTTTTCTGGTTCTAAAACCATCGCCTTGGCCAAAGTTACACCAGGCAAAAAACCTATAAACTGTACTATCAGCCAATAGCCACGCCTAGCCTTAAAATGGGCCGTTGAGCTGTTTTCTGGTTCTAAAACCATCGCCTTGGCCAAAGTTACACCAGGCAAGAAAACTATAAACTCTACTATCAGCCAATAGCCACGCCTAGCCTTAAAATGGGCCGTTGAGCTGTTTTCTGGTTCTAAAACCATCGCCTTGGCCAAAGTTACACCAGGCAAGAAAACTATAAACTCTATCATCAGCCAATAGCCACGCCTAGCCTTAAAATGGGCCGTTGAGCTGTTTTCTGGTTCTAAAACCATCGCCTTGGCCAAAGTTACACCAGGCAAGAAAACTATAAACTATCATCAGCCAATAGCCACGCCTAGCCTTAAAATGGGCCATTGAGCTTTTTCTGGTTCTAAAACCATCGCCTTGGCCAAAGTTACACCAGGCAAGAAAACTATAAACTATTATCAGCCAATAGCCACGCCTAGCCTTAAAATGGGCCATCGTGCTCTATTTTCTGGTTCAGAGAACCATGGGTAGCATTAAACCTAGGAAGAGGTTTAAATAGAGACGTGGTAACAGCAACTAGCAATCCGAATACCTCATGAAATCTCCTTATTTTCACAACTTTTTGACAGATTTAAGCATACTTTCAATCTGGCAATCAGAGCATTATATACCATGCAAAGTTCTTAGGAAAATTCTAAAAGTCCAGCACACTTACAAATTAGCCATCACGCAGCACAGACATAAACCATATCTATAGCTTCTCCACAAGAGACAGTCAACAAGCCCAAGGCAAGCAAATTGATCCTAGATTAACATGAGACCAACACACAGTAAATAATGCCCAAAGAAATAGCCAGAATGTTCAAGAATAAATCAGAGAAATATTGGAAGTATCACCAGATGCCTGGATCATATTACCATATGTGGTGGACATGCGGCGAAGCCAAAAGTTATTGGACTAAGATACACAAGTGATTGGAAAAAATGATAAAGAGACACATTGACTTTAAACCAGAAATATTTTTATTAGTTATATGCCGCCCTTCTTCAGAGACTCAGGGCGGCTTACAAAGCATTAAGCAATAGCCTTCATACTTTTGTATATACCTGCTTAGTAGGACTTTCGGTCCCCCCTAAGCGGTGTTCTTTTTTATACAAAGTCAGCTTATTGCCCCCACAATCCGGGTCCTCATTTTACCTACCTTGGAAGGATGGAAGGCTGAGTCAACCTTGAGCCTAGTGAGATTTGCAGGCAGCTGGCAGTTAAGTGCTACTTTTAACAGCACTTTAGTCTGCTGCGCTACCAAGGCTCCTTGGTATTTGATATGGGGTATGTTTTATTGTTGGATAGATAACAAAATATGGAGATGAAACATGATATACGAAGTGAAATTAAGATATACTGTGTAAAAATCTGTTTTTTGATAACAGTGTTACAGATTGATGTTTTGAAGATAATGTGAGTACTGACCGATACACTGTAATTGTTTGAAAGGATATTTTTATGTCATTTTTGTTTGAAAATAAAAAATAATTTGAAAAAAGAAAAAAAATAATGCCCAAAAAAGTGCCAACCATGTTAACAATAAATAGCTCTACCAAAGAACCTCCAAGACTACTTCCACCAACACTAAAACAAGCCGCCACTAAAACGTAAGTTGAGAGCAAAATCTTTCCCTCCTAGCACTTCACTTGTTGGCAATGAAACATCTGCAAGAAACCACCAAGCTCAGAGAGCACCAACAACCCCCCATTCAAAAACTGAGCCACAATGCAATATACGGCATCGTATTAAAATGCATCACCAGGTTTACTTCCAGTGGTAAGAAGTCTGACTGGTACTGGCATTCTTTCTAAGGGATTTGCCCTCACTGCTCGCTCAGTGACATGGAAGGGTCACCTAGTGGAACCCCAAAAAGGCCGTCCAATGTGAGTCTTCCAGTGTGTGTTCAGGGATTGAATGAGATAGGCAACGGCCGATTACCAGGCTCATTCAGTCTGAGTATCAGAGACTGGAAGCTCAGGGACTGAATGACCCCCCACAAGTAGGGGAGATCAGTTAGAAATGTATATGTTTTAGATACATTTATCACATTCATGCTTACTGTTTTATACAGCAAAATTTCACTAAAGCAAGCCTTAGGGTAAGTTTTAGCAAGGTTTTTGCCATAATTAATCTCATCTTGCCAACAGTACCTGTCAGGCTTCTTGGCTAAATGCAGTGCTGGATAGTTAATGAAACCAATGACTTACCTTTGATGTCTTCAGTTTTGACTGATTTTACTCAGTGAGTGCCTCTGAAATTAAAAAAAATTAAAAAATTAACATCACCTAATGTTTAAAGACTAGAAAACCAATTCAACAATTTCACAAATAGGCTTTTATGTGCTTTATCCTACCAGTGAAAAAAGTTACAATGAATTGGAATGTTGTGCCCTTGAGAATACCTCAAATCCACAGGTTTCTACTGTTCCCAAAGATATGGCCTCCAGCCCTGAAGCAATTTTAGTTTTGCTACATGTTTTGCTTTTTTTAAGGGCTTGAGCCTTGGCTAGAATTACCTCAGGTCCCAAGAATTGACTTTATTTTAGAGAGTAAGGTCAGCTCCTGGACTTGGAGTAATTTTTGGTTAACTTTTGCCTTAGCCAACGTAGCTAATCCTCTTCACATTTTGCTTTTTTTTTTTAGTTTAGATTAGAAAATGGAAGCCATAGGCCTCATTGGCCAAGTATGATCAGACACACAAGGAATTTGTTTTAAGAATTTGAGCCTTGCCTAAAATTACCTCAGGTCCCAAGAATTCACTTTATTCCAGAGAGCAAGGTCAGCTCCTGAGATAATTTTACCTTTAAAACTATTTTTAAATCCAACTCACCATGGTGGTTTGGTCCTTTTTAACATGGTCAAGATTTACCTCAGCCAATATTTTACTTTTAAGAACTTGACTTAAACTTATCTTATTTTACTTTAAAAACTCTAGCCTTGGCTTAGAATTGCCTCAGGTCTCAAGAACTTATTTATTTATTATTATTACTTATTTATTTCTGAGAACAAGATCAATTCCTGGCCATGAAGTAATTGTACCCTGTTTCCCTGAAAATAAGCCCACCTTGAAAATATTTAAACGCAGAGCTGGAAATCAGGTAAGACTGCAAGAGGAGCCCCATCTTGCTCCATGAGCCCCAAAACAATAAGACCTCCTGGAAAATAAGGCCAAGTGCTTATTTTGAGGTTCAAAAAAAATATAAGACAGGGTCTTATTTTGGGGGGGGGGGGAAATGGAAGTTAACTTCTTTAGAATGGAGTATTTTATTTGGCCAAGGAATTTTAGGAACTTGAGCCTTGACTAAAAGTACCTCAGATCCCAAGCTTTCATTAATTCCTGAGAGCAAGATCAGCTCCTGAGGTAACTTTATCTTTAAAGGAGCCTGGTTTAGCTCCTATATAAATAAAATAAAAAAATAAAAAAAATTAAAATTTAATTAAAATTTAATTCTGACTTGCCTGTGGTGGTTTGGCCCTTTCAACAGGACATGGCTGAGATTACCTCAGGTTCCACCAGTATTCTAAAAACTTAAGTTTTGGCTAAAATTACCCTCAGTTGACTATTTCAAGAAAGTAAGGTCAATTCATGGGCATGAAGTAATTTTGCCTTTACTTCATGTCCATGAATTGACCTTACTTTCCTGAAATAATTAATCCTCTTGAAGTAGCTAGTAGACTAACTACCTTTCTTGAAGGAGCTAGTCCTCTACGTGCTTCGCTTCTTTTGAGAACTTGAACTTTGGCTAAAATTACCTCAGGTGCCAAGAATTAAACTTTATTCAAGAGAGGAAGGTCAATTCCAGAGATTTGAGGCACAATTTTGCCTTTAAGCCTGATTTTAACACTTCTTCCACCTGTGGTAGTTTAGCCCTTTTTAACTGCACCTGCCTAAGATTTAGCTCAGCTTTATTCCTCCTCAGCTAATTTTAACTCTTGCTCACCTGTGGTGGTTTGGTCTTTTTTTTTTTTCCTTTTTAAACAAGGCATGGCCAAAATGACCTCAGACTCCACCAATATTTTACTCCCTAAAAACTCCAGCTTTGGCTAAAACTATTCACGACCCAGAAGTTTGCCTCATTTCCCTGAGGGAAACCACTTTGTGGGACTGACTGAGGTATAACTGACCCTAAGTGAGCTGTGGTAATTTGGAGTCCTTTAAATAAGATGCAGAGATGTTACCTCAGCCATCCCTGGCACTTTACTCCTAGGAGTATTTTTTTTACTCCTAGGAGTATTTTTTACTCCTAGGAGTATTTTTTACTCCTAAGCATTAAAATTACCCTAGGTGCTATCCTTACTCCCAGAGAATTGACTATTCACTAGCGCCCCTCTGTATCCCACACCCACGTCCCAAGACTCTCCGCTCTAGAATTACCTCAGGACGCAAGAGGCTACGGCACGGTCCACGGCACGAAGTCTTCGGCTGCGGAAGCGCAGATGGGAGAGAGGGGTTTGGTTTCCCCCCCAGCCTCTCCCGCGCCCTTGCAGCGGCGTCTCTTTCGAAGGAACGAGAGACGCAGCGTCTCTGGAGAGTCTCGGTCACCCAGGTCAGGGTTGTCGTCCCATGACCTGAAGTTTTGTTTTGTTTCCCTCTCCAAGAGGGCACCGGGACTTCTTCTGGGTTTTGCTTCGAAAGACCTTTCGCTTCTCCGAGAGACGCAGCGGAGCTTGCTGCTTCTGCAGCGCGCTCGCTTTATTTATCGCAGCACGAGGAGCCCGCCGGCTTTTTAAACTGTCCCCGCCCCTCGGGAAGGGAGGGGGGGGAAAAGAGAGAGCAGCCAATCCGAGGGGATGGGTTTCCAAAGCAGCCAATCAAACAGCCGAGGTGGGCGGTCCGAGAGCGCCGGGCGGAAAAAAAGCGCAGGTGAGACCGCTTACGGCCGAGCCAGAGTTGCCATGGAAACGGCGCGCGGGGCGGCTCCTCGGCCGCCCAGGTGAGGGCGATTGGAGGCAGGCAGGCAGTTTATGTGCACGTGTGTGTGAGTGTGCAAGTGCCTTCTCGCCCCACCTGGGGAACCCTTCGCCGACAGCCAAACTTTTTTTTTAAATTTGATTTATATCAAATTAAAGGGCGGTATATAAATTGAAATAAAATAAAAAAAAATTTAAAAAAAATATGCCGCCCTTCTCTGGAGACTCAGGGCGGTTTACAATGCCTTAAGCAATAACCTTCAAACTTCTCTATATTTATACAAAGTCAGCTTATTGCCCCCACAAACTGGGTCCACTTGTCTCAAATTGTATAGGTTCTTCTCCTGCTTGAGCAGAGGGTTGGACTAGAGGACCTCTAGGGTTTCCCCTCCTGAATTAGGTCACAAATGGGAGGGGGGGCTTTGTTAGTCGCGGACCTGGCATTGCATAACATCAGCCTAAGACAAGTTCTGGAGAACCAGTAGCAGAAATTTTGAGCAGATCGGAGAACCTGCAAATACCACCTCTGGCTGGCCCCCGAGTGGGGTGGGAATGGAGATTTTGCAATATCTTTCCCCTGCTATGCCTACCAAGCCATGCCCATAGAACCGGTAGTAAAAAAAAATTTGGATTTCACCACTGGGCAGATGCATGCCTTCTCCTATGAGTAAGGACATGTTTTTATTACCATGTGTGTGCTATGAGCACAGAGCACATAAGAGCCAGACACATGGACAAACGTTTCAGTCCTATTTATATCGTTCTTCTACATGCCGGTCATAACATGATGCAGTTACATAGAAATTAGAAATGTGAGTTTCTGCTGGCTGGGACTCACTGTTCAGCAACGGTGGTGGACCCACTCGTAATGTTGGAGACCTGCTGGAAATGACACCTCCTTAGTTATTTGAAGCTGCCTCATCCCAGTTCAAATGATTATCTGGCCAGATAGCAAATAATTCCCTAGCTAACTGTCCAGGTTTCCAGGGAGTTGTTGGTCATATCACCTGCTTTTGACTCTCAAAGCAGGGGAAAAACAAAATCTTGCACACACAAACCCAAAGCTCCAGCATTCGGGCGTTTTGAAACTCAGTTAAGGAGCAATTATTTCTGTTTGCAAGTTTTCATACTATTTATTAAAAAGTTTAATCCCACCTTTATTACTTTATAAGTCAAGGTGGCAATCATGCATAATATTTTTCTCCTGTGTTCACCACAAAACAACCCTGTGAGGGAGGCTTGGGCTAACAGAGTGACTGATCCAAAGTCACCTAGTCTGCTTGCATGCTCAAGGTGGCACTAGAACTCACTGTCTCCTAGTGATTGGCCCAAAGTCACCCAGTTGACTTTCACACTTAATGCTGGATTAGAACTCTGTCCCTGGTTTCTAGACTAATACCCCTAATTACTACACCAAACTGACTCCTTTATTGCAGAATCTGTCATAACTTTCCTCTTTTCATTCCATGAATCTGATTAGCCCTTTCACTAAGTCAATAATTTAGAAACTGACCATACATACACACACACACACACCCCTTCTGTTAGTTTAGAGATTGATGGGCTGCTTTAATACAGTCACAAGGAAAGCACCTAATGAACAGGCTCTAAGCCAATATAATAAATATCTCCTGGACTACAAAAACAAACAAGCAACTAACTCAATTCCAAAAGTGAAGATGTTCCACTTAAGTTATATTCTATTGAAGGCATTCATTTTCTTAACTTCCTTTTGTCAGGAATCCATTTGCTTGGATTTATTCCACCAATAACCGGAACGTTTGCCAATTCTAATCTTCAAACTACTATAAAGCTGTCAGAATCAATATAATTTAGCTCACATAACAATTGCATATTCCAAAAGGTTTTTATGTATGTATGTATGTATGTATGTATGTATGTATTTATTTGTTCGATTTATATGCCGCCCTTCTCCATAGACGCAGGGCAGCTTACAATGCATTATAGCAATAGCCATCATACTTTTGTATATACCTGCTTATTTAGGGCTTTCAGCCCCCCCTAAGCGGTGTTCTTTTTATACAAAGTCAGCTTATTGCCCCCACAATCCATGTCCTCAATGTACCTACCTCGGAAGGACGGAAGGCTGAGTCAACCTTGAGCCTGGTGAGATTTGAACTCGCACTAATTGTAGGCAGCTGGCAGCTAAGTGCTACCATAACAGCACTTTAGTCCACTGCACCACCAAGGCTCTTTATACTTTTTATGACTATATTACGTAATTCTGTCAAGCTGCAAAAACCAAGAAAGATACCCTGAGGCTCTTCTGGACAGTATTCTTTATTATTCCTCACCCAAAGACAGAAATCTTGCCAAAATAAAGCAAACAACACACATGGTTAAAGAGATATTTAAAGAGAAATCCTAAGGAGGAGCCATTTTAACTCTCTTCTACTCAACCAAACCCTCTAAACTTGGCTGTCTCTTGGTCCTCTGGAATGCAGCCCCTCCCTCCTGGGAATCTGGACTACCGGTCATCCTCAATTTACAATCACAATAGAACCCAAAATAAAGGAGAATATTTGTAGCTCAGGATTGAAATGAGTTGTCTTTGGTGCTCTCTGAGCTTGCTTGTTTTCTTACAGACGTTTCATGACCAAACTAGGGAACATCATCAGTGCTAGCATTGATGATATTACCTAATTAGGGTAATGAAACGTTTGCAAGAAAGCAAGCAAGCTCAGAGGGCACCAAGGACCCCTCAGAACCCAAAATTTGTGCTGCTGTGAGACAGTTTTTAAGTGAGTTTTGTCCTGTTTTACGACCTTTCTTGTTGTTAAGTGAATCGCAGTTGGTTAAGTTAGTCACACGGTTGTTCAATGAATTTGGCTTCCCTGTTGACTTTGCTTGTTAGAAGACGATCCCGTGATTCTGGGTCGCCGCAACCATCATAAATACGAACCAGCCGCCAAATGTCCCAATTTTAATCATGTGACCATGGGAGAGGCTACAATGGTCATCCCTTGTCCCTTGTCCCAGTGCTGTGACTTCAAACGGTCACTAAGTGAAGCATTGTAAGTCAAAGACTACCTGTACATTCTACTCCAAAATCAAACCAAAGGACAGCAAACGTTTGAATCTTGTTAGTAGGAATTGCTTTCCAACGGCGTCCATTCACGGGAGTGCAGTCAAAACACATGATGCCGGTGTTACAATACAAAGTTGTGTACTTTTGTACACGTACAAAAGACGTACAATTTCTGTTTCAACCTTGCCTTCGCCCTCTGGCCATTTTCTGATCTTCCTGCGGGGCCTCCTGACTGCTTGAAATGAGGTTTCCTGATTTTATTAAAACATAATAAAACTTGACAAAGAAAAAAAAATCACAGCTATGAAAGAAGCCATTATCTCAGTATTACTAGATAACAGCAGACAGCTCCTATGAAAGTGGGGGGAGGTAAAAAAGAGAACGTTTTCACAACAAATGTCGGCTCCCGAAACAATATCAGAGATGGATTTTTCTAGAGCTGATTTCCAACAGGAGAAATAAATGCCAAGGTTATACTTTCCGATAGAAATGCATCTCTGGAGGTTCGTGGCAGTTACAAATCCCTTAACACAATTAGCCAATTGTTTTGCAAGGCAAATCTTTAATTCCCCAATCAGCATTTTTTATGGGAAAAGGTGGAATTGGCAAAAGTTTTCCCATGTACCCACTCACCTGCATTTAAGTAAATGATCAAGGGGTCTACAAAATTTTCTCATTTTAACCTGCGTGTTCCCACATTTATTTTTATTTATTTGTTTCTTTGTCAATCGTATACAAGATAACAAGTACAGGTATGAACATAAACTTAAACAATGGAGACAGAAGGCAGTGAAGGGAAACAATAATAAGGATATAATAAATAATTCTAGAATATAATATACTGGTATACTAGATTCTGTAACCATTAGGTTCTGTAATACATATATGCCTTTGTATTTGTATCACACATATTATGTCTTTATATTTGTATCTCCTGTAACAAACATATTCTGTTATTAGGCCTCTGTAATGTATCTGGTATTTGTCAAACATATGTCCCTGCCATTTGACTTGACCTGTTTTTCTTGTGCCATCTAAAACCATGGTATGTATCTCAGTTGAAACTATAGCCATCAACAAAGGGATAATTTACACCTCAGCCTAATTTATGTTTGATCTGGATAAACTCCTGTCTTCCAGAGCCAGGGGGCTAAGTGGCCAATTGAGTTAACAAAGAAATACTAATTGGGGAAGTTTCTATTCCCCCTTGCAGGGCAACAAGGAATACACAAACCTAAATTAGGAGGCCAGAATTAGGTATTTAGCTGACATCTCTGAGGGTATAAAAGGACGCCATACCTTCCCCAAGGTGTGGCTATCTCCTTGCATGCATTGTATCTGTATGTTCTGGATATAGTTCCACCTAGTATTTTGTTTTTGGCCATAAATAAAATCTGTTTTTTTGCAAGCCTCGTCTTGAGTCTCTCTCTTTGGCATTCTGGTGACTCAAGTGTATTTTGGGACCTTACAACAGGAACAGTAGCAGAGTTGGTATACAGCAGTTTCTGACCAGTTCTGGAGAACCGGTAGCGGAAATTTTGAGTAGTTCGGAGAACCGGTAAATATCACCTCTGACTGGCCCGCCCCCATCTATTCTCTGCCTCCTGAGTCCCAGCTGATTGGGAGGAAATGGGGATTTTGCAGTATCCTTCCCCTGGAGTGGGGAGGGAATGGAGACTTCACAGTATCCTTCCCTTGCCACACCACCAAGACACGCCACGCCCACAGAACCGGTAGTAAAAAAAATTAAATCCCACCACTGGGTGAGTTCTACTTACCAAAAACAAATAGGTTTTGAGAATAATAGCCACCACTATTGTGTGTATAAGATGCACTATCTGTATTCAATAGAGATTGTAGAGATTGTACACAGATAGTATATGGTTAATATAGAAATTTTATACATAAACCAAGAAAATTGTACAATAAAATAAAAACTCGATAAAGGGAGCCCCCGTCTGAAAGAAGTTCCTAAGAATTTTTTTTTTTAATTTGCTTTTTTTAAATCAAAGCTAAGCAAAATAATGATCACAAATCATCATAATCCCTTGTGGGGTGGAGTGTATTAATGGCCGGATGCCCTTCCTGTCACCAATGCCTCTACCTAGGATTGAACTCACAGCCTCCTGATTTGATTGTGAGGCGAGAGCGCCACCTCTAGGGCACCTCACCACTCCAAATAACAATCACTAATGAAGGTGAATATATACATGTCTTAGGATAATGTTGCGGGATCCAATCTGGGTCAGTCACCAGGGTCAGAGGTTTTGTCTTCCGAGTTTTCGGACTCATACTGGAGCTCATCTTCAGGGAAGCTCTGCTCGCCTAGAGAAACGAACCCTGAAAATGGGCTTTAGCACAAATCTGAAAACTTGGGAAGACACAGACTGGATACTGCAAAGAATGAACAAATCTTTATAACTGTAATGACATTTTACTGTGTACTGTAATGACATTTTAAGATCAAATCAAATTCATTTCATCGCATCTAAAGCATTGCTTTCCAGAATATAAAGACTTTCTGTATTAAACCAGAACCAAACAAAATTATGATCTGATGTATTGATGCAATTATGATCTGATGTATTGATGCTTTTATGACAGCTTATCCAGCAAACTGTGGTTCAGTAAACACACGGCTATCTGGGATGCGGTAAGTAGTTACAGGGCAGGGATAATTCAAAATAGACTGCACTGTGTCGTCATTGAAAACATTTTTTTTTTCCAAATTCAGCCCTGCATAATCCTGAACCCCTTTATTTGAGGATGAAATAAATAGCGTTGTCCCATGGACAGTAACTAGTTTCGGGGGCCACATTATAACATTTTTTTGGGGGGGGGACTTGATGTGTTGCAGAAGCAGAGCAGGGAGGCAAAGTGGGTGAGGTCCTTTTTAAAGCAAGGGTGAAATCCAGCAGGTTCTGACAGGTTCTAGAGAACCGGTAGCGGAAATTTTGAGTATTTCAAAGAACTGGCAAATACCACCTCTGGCTGACCCCAGAGTGGGGTGGGAATGGAGATTTTGCAATATCCTTCACCCAGGAGTGGGGAGGGAATGGGGATTTTGTAGTATCCTTCCCCTGGAGTGGGGTGGGAATGGAGATTTTGCAACATCCTTCTCTGGAGTGGGGTGGGAATGGAGTTTTTGAAGCATCCTTCCCCTGCCATGCCCACCAAGCCACACCCACAGAACCAGTAGTAAAAAAATGTGGATTTCACCCAATGGTGGGTTGCCGCTGGGAGGCTCCGCCCACCGACCCCGACATCTGCTCGCACGCATGCACGGCCCCATTGCAAACCAGTAGTAAAGGTAAGTAGAACCCACCCCTGATGTCACCACTGAAGGACATAAACCCTCCATTTAACCATGTTAAGAGCAACATTACAGAGTTACTCAAGTCACTCCATTCCTCCCTTTGCAGGAATAAATAGACTGCATTGTAAAGCTATTTTAAGAACACAGGCTTGACTTTGCATGTTGTATACATATTCTCAACGCATATGGTGCCTCTGTGTGTCGTTCAGTTTTATAGCTCACCTACCAGCTCTAAATGAGCAGGATTTTCATTCAGGTGAGAGAGAACAAATTGATAGAAGAGGGAGGTGGGGAAAAAAAATCTTATAAGTACGAATAATAACTCGAAGCCTAAATTTTGTGAGCTTGTTTTCAAAATCTGCGTAGTCTCTCTTGCACACACACAAAAAAAGCAGTTCAGTCTACAACACATCCTGTGGCAAATTCTTTTTTTTCCCCTTCCTGTTGACTATTTCTCTGTTCTATTTTCTCCCTGCTTCAGAGCGAAACAGACTTCAGGTATCGCTAGTTGGATGTGAAGTCTCGCGCATTGCACTGCTCTATCCTTTTTCCTGTATCGCTCTTTTATCCATTTTGTGCTTTCTTAAAAAAAAAGTCCCCCCCCCCAAAGATTATCTGAAGAGTTCTACAGTAAGACTCCCAAGCTTCAGTTTGTACGAGCGGACGAATTTTTTCAGGACGTCGAATGTGATTTATTGGGGAAGAAGATATTTGGGACTGTAAGATTAGTCGGATCACTTCTACACTAAACAAAAATTAAAAGCAGATCTTCACGTTGAACAAAGCACCGGGGAACAAGTCAACAAGGATCCAAGAAAGGTGATGAAGGAAATGAGTTTATTTTCTCTCTATGAAATGCAATTCATTTTTCCTATCGCTTCTTTCCATTTTTATCCATCACTGCACAAGATGTTGTGGAACATCGGCTGCATTCTCCAACGTTTATTAAATCCCATGATCTTGTTTCAAGCAATCTTGGAAGACCTAGGCATTCTTATACCAAAAGCCTCTGTCATTTGCCTTGTAATCATAGTCCATTCTGGTCAGGGGTGAAATCCAGCAGGTTCGAACAGGTTCTGGAGAACTGGTAGCAGAAAGTTTGAGCAGTTCGGAGAACCGGCAGTGGAAATTTTGAGCAGTTTGGAGAACTGGCAAATACCACCTCTGGAAGGCCCCAGAGTGGGATGGGAATGGGGATTTTGCAATATCCTTCCACTGCCACGCCCACCAAGCCACGCTCACAGAACCAGTAGTAAAAAGATTTGGATTTCACCACTGATTCTGCTTCATTCCAACAAAAAGGACGACTCAGGTGTAAGGCCAAGAGATGATTGGCCCCTCCCATAAGGCTTAAAAGACCAGTGATGGCTCTTGGGCTCTTTGTTGGAAAACAACGTTGATAGATTTGTTTCTTGTCTTGCTGCATTTATTTTTTGTTGGTGTCTTCTGCTTCTGAACTTTTGCCAAGACAAGCCTTTGGCAGATTGCCTAATTAAACCAAGGTTGGTGATGAGGCTGAAGAATTGTGTTATGAAGAATTTGTTTTGAATTAGTTTGGACTACGCTGAGAATGAGTTAATTCTCAGCTGTTCTAATAAAGTCTGTTTGTTTTCGAACTGATTGCGTCTGATAATACCTACTTGGGCCTGGGTCACAACAATCCTATTGAATAAGCAGGATTTTTTCCCCCCTGTAATCCAAGGTTAATCTCCAGGTGGAGAAAATCTGTGTGGGTTTCGCACCCACGATCGTGAAGGGAAGGCAGAGAAAGAGGTGGGTCAGGGATCAGAAATGAGGACAGACCATTTCATGTTGGTTTTCTTTTCAGCTGATTTGGGACTGGGATGATCACACTTCAGTGGGGACAAGCTGCACCTTATCCTGCTGGATAGGGAAACAACCTACCGTATACGGCACTTGCTGTCTTGGTAGTTTTGGCTGGCATTCAAGACAAGCGCAAAGCAGAGTAAAAAGCGACTTGGAGACAGTTCTCAATCGATCAAACTATTTCGGTTGCGATTGCCTTCTTTGCTGATTTTGTATTTCACCATGTCCATTCAGCAATTCCTCAGTAAAGTGAAGAAGGGTGGCAAACAATTCACAGGGGAAAATGTACATTGGGTGACCGACAGGAATCAGACATCTTCATTTGCTAAATCCATAATTTGGCCAAGGAGGACTTGGAAACTTGGACGCTCTTCTGCTTTCTGGAAGAAAGAAGAGAAAGAGAGAGGAAATTGTTTCAAAAAGAGATAGACAAGGTGGGGGTGTTGTAGCCTAAATAAAATTCTTTCCCCTGGGAATCAAGGACATTGGTGCACGTGTTCAAAAGATGGAGACTGAGGTTACCTAGCAACTGGACTGTATGCTGATTGGTCCATGTGACTGAAGACTCGGGGGGTGGGGGGAGAGTGACAAAGTTTTATTTTCATTGATGTAAAACCAGCGGGAACTTAGAGCTGTTTTTTTCCACCAGGAACATGCCAATTTGATATGTCCCAATAAAATGTTCTTTGAGGAATTTGCCTGCCTCAGAATTCTTGCTGAATGGGATGTATTCAGAAGTGGGCTTCAGCCGGTTCGCACCGGTTTGAGCAAATCGATTGTTAACTTTTTGCCCAGTTGAGAGAACCAGCTAATCCCACCTCTGGCTGGCTTTGCCCGCCCCGCCCCTCCCAGGAGTCCCGTCCCCCCCTCCCCCCGCGGACCGTCTTGACTTCCAGGTTGGTGCAGGAGGCCGTCCAGGCCCAAAACAGGGCGCGTGGGGGGGCATTGTGCACCCCCCGCCGCACCCCGTTTTGATTGGCAGAGTGCTGCAGGAGGCTGAGTGCTGTCCCGCCCCTGGCCACGCCCACCCAGCTAGTCATTAGGGCAGAGAACCGGTTGTTAAATTATTTGAATCCCACAGCTGGATGTATTAGTTGGAACCTTGACATTCTCTTTATCTCCTCTTCCCACAGTTCATGGCAGTCTGTCGCTGGATACCAGCAAAGCACGGCAAGCATAAAGTGACAGGCTGACACCGATTTCCTTTTGAAGCATCAGAGATCATTAATTTCCAACACTGGAGCCTTTGAAAATGGCTTCTCTCCCCCTTCAGCAAAGAGATATTTCCTCACACCTCCTCCTCATCACTGGGACGAATGAGACGGAAACTTACCTCATGCCAACAACTGTACATGATGGCATAGACCCTGTCAGAGGCCAGCTGGGGACGGTAGAGGCGCAGCCCTTTGATGACGTGGTCGGTGGTCTCGCTGTTGGTGAACCTCTCGTAGGGCATCTTCCCCAAAGCATGGACCTCCCACATCAGAACACCTGTCCATGGTGAAAACACCACAGAACATGGGGTCAGAACACCACTGCTAGTTTTAATCTCTTCTGAAATGCCATCCAATTCTGCGTATGAGATTCCTGGCCTCTGGACCACAAAGTAGAATAGAATAGAATAGAATAGAATAGAATAGAATAGAATAGAATAGAATAGAGTAGGGTAGGGTAGGGTAGGGTAGGGTAGGGTAGGGTAGGGTAGGGTAGGGTAGGGTAGGGTAGGGTAGGGTAGGGTAGGGTAGGGTAGGGTAGGGTAGGGTAGAATAGAGAATGGTTAGGGTTAGGGTTAGGGTTAGGGTTAGGGTTAGGGTTAGAATAGAATAGAATAGAATAGAATAGAATAGAATAGAATAGAATAGAATAGAATAGAATAGAATAGAATAGGGAAGGGAAGGGAAGGGAAGGGAAGGGAGGGAAGGGAAGGGAAGGGAAGGGAAGGGAAGGGAAGGGAAGGGAAGGGA
Source organism: Masticophis lateralis (assembly GCA_030761175.1). Classification (NCBI taxonomy): domain Eukaryota; kingdom Metazoa; phylum Chordata; class Lepidosauria; order Squamata; family Colubridae; genus Masticophis; species Masticophis lateralis. The sequence continues at coordinate 11,607,163 of JAUDYJ010000011.1, forward strand.
AGGGAAGATAGTATCTTCTTTATAGTGTAACTGCTATTCTAATAGCAAATCCTTCATAAAAGTTATTGCCTTACATTCTTGATTAAATTATCTTTCCATTGATATATAATTTTATTATTTATTTATTTATTTATTTGTTTAGATTTGTATACTGCCCTTCTCCTTGCGGACTCAGGGCGGTGAACAGCCAAATAAAATAGTACACAAAAGTTAAACAATTTCTTTAAAAAAGCATATAACTTTGGCTAAAAATTAAAACCATTAACCATTAAATATTTAAAATACCCAACCCTATAATACAGATCTTAAAAATTCAGCGGGGTCAGGCTAGACCAGCAAGCTGAAAGAGATGAGTTTTCAGGGCCCGACGAAAAGTCCGGAGGTCAGCAATTGTTCTCAGTTTTGGAGGAAGATCGTTCCAGAGGGTAGGGGCTGCCACAGAGAAGGCCCTCCCCCTGGGGGTCGCCAGCCGGCATTGTCTGGCTGACGGCACCCTGAGGAGACCCTCTCTGTGGGAACGCACCGGCCGGTGGGAGGTTATTGGCGGCAGAAGGCGGTCCCGTAAGTACCCTGGTCCTAAGCCATGGAGCGCTTTAAAGGTGGTCACCAACACCTTGAAACGCACCCGGAAGTCCACAGGTAGCCAATGTATGGTATTATGGTACTACTCCCCCCAAAAGTGGTGTTATTAGCTAGTTTTAGAAAACACCCTTTCCCCAAAAGATTTCCACACTTTTGGCCACTACTGTAGACATGGGTGCCAAATGTTTGAATTGGAACCATCTTTTCCCCACGTCTGTTCTGGGACCTGGGAGCCATATCAATGGTACACTCTGTGGCCAAAAATATTTTGTCACTACATTCATCAGCCCTGATGGTTTCTCCCTCTGGTACAACATCTTCTATGCCCATACTTTATAAAGTACCATTTTATAAAGCCATAGTAAGACCACACCTGGAATTCTGCATCCAGTTTTGGTCACCACATTCCAAAAAAAGATGCTGAGACTTTGGAAAAAGTGCAAAGAAGAGCAACTAAGATGATTAAAGGCCTGGAGGTTAAAACACATGAAAAAATGGTTGGAGGACTTGGGTTTGGCAAATCTACAGAAAAGAAGGACTAAGGGGACATGATAGCAGTATTCCAGTATTTGAGAGGCTGCCACAAAGAAGAAGGGGTCGATTTATTTTCCAAAGCCCCAGAGGGCAGGACAAGAAACAATGGATGGAAACTAACCAAGGAGAGAAGCAACCTGGAATTAAGGAGAAACTTCCTAACGGCGAGGACAATTAACCCGTGGAACAGAAGTTGCCTTCAGAAGTTGTGGGTGCTTCATCACTGGAGGTTTTTAAGAAGAGACTAGACCTGACTGAAATGGTACAGGGTCTCCTGTTTGAGCAGGGGGCTGGATTAGAAGGCCTCCAAGCTCTATTGTGATTCTGATTCTGCTCACCAAAAGCCCAGACGTCTGATTTGCTGCTGAACTTGCTATAGAGAAGAACCTCTGGAGGAGACCACCGGACTGGAAATTTGGTTCCCACGGAGCTGATGTAGTCATCATCCAAGACGTACCTGCAAGGAGAAGGTTGGGTTGGGCAACTTGACGCTATAATCCTCAAGCCAATAACTCAAGTGGCTCCCAGTCCATTGGGAGTCCAGTTCTCAACATTGGCAACTTACTATCCCAAACCTGCAGACCCATTTGGCACCGAAACTCACCTGGAAAGGCCAAAATCGGAGACTTTGACCACTCCTTGTTCGTTGACCAAGCAGTTGCGAGCAGCCTGTGGCAGACAGAGGAAGCTTCATATAAATAGTGTGATATCAATATTTGTTACAGTCATGAACCAGCAAAAACTTAAAATTAACGTATTCTGAGAGTCAGGATGCCCAAGCTTGTTACAAAGATTCTCTGGATAGAGAATTGACTGTAAATATTTTAAAGAAAGAAACTTCCTTTGGGCAGAAGGAAGAAGTTCATACAGTGCCAGAGAGAGACAAACTTTCTGAAACCATCAACTATCCTGTCCTTGCATGGTGTGAATTTTGGGGCACTTTGGGGCACCCTGGTGGCACTTTCACCCCTGGTCATTATCTCAGTTTGATCACCTCCGTACTAGAATCTCCATCATCACAGCAGTTTGAGCAATCCTGATGGCACTTTCACCTCTGTTCTAGAACCTCCATCATTATGCCAGTTTGAACAATCCTGATGGCACTTTCACCCCTGTTCTAGAACCTGTTCTAGAACCTCCATCATCATCCCAGTTTGAGCAATCCTGATGGCACTTTCACCCACATTGTAGAACCTCCATCATCATCTATTTGAACAATCCTGATGGCAACTTCACCCAATTCTAGAACCTCCATCATTATCCCAGTTTGACCAATCCTGATGGCAATTTCACCCCCATTCTAGAACCTCCATCATTATCAGTTTGAGCAATCCTGATGGTACTTTCACCCCATTCTAGAACCTCCATCATTATCCCAGTTTGACCAATCCTGGTGGCACTTTCACCTTCCATTCTAGAACCTCCATCATCATTCCAGTTTGACCAATCCTGATGGCACTTTCACCAGTTGTAGAACCTCCAACCTCCCTCATTATCTCAGTCTGAAGATCTGATAGCACTTTCACCCCAGTTCTAATATCTCCATCATTAGACTGAGGGTTCTTGATAGCATTTTCACCCGTGTTGGAGGAAGAAGTTGTGGTCTTCCAGTATTGCCAGACAACTCCAGAATCCTGTACCAGTAGATACGTTGGCTAAGGTCACAGAGATGTGTCCTGCAGCAACATCTGGAAGGTCACAAGTCATCCATGCTTCATCCATGACAAGGTCACCGGTGGTAGCACAACCCAAAGACATTGACTTGAGTTTTCTCCCTTGGTGAGTTAAGCAATGTGTCACCTACCAGGTCCCTATGTAGAAACTGTTTGGATTCCAGATACTCCATGGCTTCACAGACATCCTTGCACATATCTAAAAGCTCAGTGGCCTGGAAGGACCGCCGAGTATCCCGCAGGTAGGTCAAGAGGCAGCCTTTGGACAGGTACTCTGTGATAATCAAGATTGGTCTTTCCTTCGTGCAAACCCCAAACAGCTGCACCAGGTTGGCATGGGAAAGATTCCTGAAAAGGAAAGCAAGGACCTCATTGGTTTAGAAATTCACCTTTGTCCTTCATCCCTGTTTTTCCCCATCCAATGGCGAAAATAAGGAGCAGATCAAAGACATCATATAAATTGTTCAGCTTGGCCTTACCATGTTTCAGGAACTCAACTGTGGCCGTTCAGACAATCAATATGTTCTGTTAAGCACCGACTGTGGTTTATTTAAGGAATAAATCCTGATTAAACCAACCTTAGTTGGCCTGGTGTGCAAACACTCTATATAAGTGGCAGGAAGGAAAAATGTCCAAGAGTAACATTCAAATCCATTGCAAAGATAAGTCTTAGTTCTAGCTACAGACAGAAGAGCATTGACTTCAAGTTAATAATTGAGAAGTATCTACCCAAGTACATTTCCTTTCACAATGGGGCTCCAACAAGAGCTGAGTTGAAATACGTCTGAGTCTCCAACATGTGTGATGGACCACACTGGGCAATCTGAAAGTCCAGAGGTGACTTCAGAATTGGAACGGAATCCCAGCAAGCGTACCAAGAGGGGAAGGATGTGTTGTGGCCCAATGGCCACTGGCCCCTCCAGCACCCTAATCGGAGGAGGAGGAGGAGGAGGCGTGGAAGTCAGGGTCAGCATCAGGGCAACCTGAGAGCTCCGAGGGAGAAGAGGGAATGGAGCTGACAGAAAGAGAGAGAGAGAGAGGTGGAGCCTAGGCCGTCCATCAGTCTTCAGATGGAGAGTCAACTGTCTGGTTTGGTTCTGCAACCCAACAAGACAGACACGGACTTCAGAGGATAATTAGAACTGCAGAAAAAACAATGGCTACCAACGTACCTTCCATTGAGGGCCTGTATACTGCACGAGTCAAAAAGAGGGCTGTGAAAGTATTTACAGACCCCTCACATCCTGGGCATAAACTGTTTCAACTTCTACCCTCAAAATGACACTATCGAGCACTGCACACCAGAACAACTAGACACAAGAACAGTTTTTTCCCGAACGCTATCACTCTGCTAAACAAATAATTCCCTTGATTTATATTTATATTGTTTCCTGATTGTTTATTTGTACCCTATGACTATCATTAAGTGTTGTATCTTATGATTCTTGATGAACGTATCTTTTATTCTATGTACACTGAGAGCGTATGCCCCAAGACAAATTCCTTGTGTGTCCAATCACACTTGTCCAATAAGAAAAAAATCTATTCTATTCTATTCTATTCTATTCTATTCTATTCTATTCTATTCTATTCTATTCTATTCTATTCTATTCTATTCAACAGCCCTCAGGTCTGGAGGTGGCTGATGAGGAAGAGGAGGAATAGCTGGGTCCAGTGCCTGACACATAAATGCATAGAAGGCAGAGGACAGGAGAGGAGAGGAGAGCAGTGGAAATCCATGGGTTCGACCCTTGGGAAGGAAGAGCCACAGCTGCTAGCAACACCCCACCCTAGCTCTGAGGATAAAAGGCAGGGAGTGGAGATGAATAGATGTGGCAGACAACTATCGTATTTTTCAGAGTATAAGACACACCTACCTTTTTTGGTGAGGAAAAGAAGAAAAAAAAATCTCCCTCTGCCTCTGAGCAATTTTGCCTCATTGCAGCAAACAGCAAACAGCCTGCTCTACTTTCAGTTTGGTTTTCAGCATAGTTTGATTATCACAAGGGTTAAAAAAAAATCTGCTGCAGCAATTTTCCTCCTTGCAGCAAGCAGCAGAGCCCTGTGCAAAACAGCTGAGAGCAAATCAGCTGGGAGTCGGGAGGCCGATCCAATCAAGTTGTGCTAATTAGGCTCTGCTGAAGCTGAAAGGAGCTGTTTTTCCCTTGCTCTTTGCTTGCAAGGAGGTAAACTGCTGGGAGGCAGAGGCCAAAGGGTGAGAGCCAGTGGGTGGGTGGGGCTACATTCGGTGTATAAGATGCACCTAAATTTTCACCCCCTTTTAGGGGGGAAAAGGTGTGTCATTGTTAGAGCGGCAATCAGCCCCATTACCTTGCGTGAGGTAATTGCCCTCATTTTCAGTTGGATCGTGACTTTTATCCTTCTGTATACTTTTGATCAATAAAACCGGAATACATCTTCTAATTAAACTCATATTTATTATAAGAAAATAAAGACATCTCACTAATCTAAGATAATTACATGTTGGCAAAGAATCCCCAGCCAAACCTTAGCTGGCAGGAGAACAAAGGAAAGTTTTCAGAAAAAAAAAGAAAAGAATGCAGGACATGCGCAGTAGATAACTGATAAGGAATTTGGCAAACTACGGTAAGTCTGACAGTTCAGAAATAATAGCTCTGCTGGTAAATATAAAAATGCTGTGACAGTCTTATACTCTGAAAAATACGGTATTCATCTTCCGACCAGACGGACTTGTTAGCCTGCGAGAGAAACTTTTTGCCAGAGCTGCCAGCATTCCTAATAAAGGAATTTTTTGAGTTCACGTCAGAGGGTTTGTTGTGTTTGGGGAGCTGGGCCAGAACAGGATATTGGGAGTAGAAGTTGAACAACATCTGGAAGGTTAGAAGTTCTTTACCCTGATCTAAAGGAAAGTCTTGATAGAGAGAAGAAGAAAAGGAGATGTTGGCTCACATCATGACTTTGGCTTCCTCGATAAAGGCATCTTCCGACATGCAGCCTTCTTTGATCATCTTGATGGCCACGTTGTATTGACCTCGCCACTTGCCATGCTTCACCACTCCAAACTGGCCTGTCCCCAGTTCTTTCAGAAATGTCAGTTCTTTCAGGTCAATCTCCCAGGCCCCTAAGGATGACACAAAGCCCCGGGGGGTGGGTGAAAAATCCAGTTGGACGAGAAGAAGTCCACCACGGACCGTTTCCCGCAATGTTCCAAAACATCTGATATAACGTCACTGAAGGCCTTGTAGGAAGCCTTTGAGTCAGAATCATACATCAAATATAATATATAGGCTGTGTTCACTCAATGTGCTATTGAATTGACTACTTTAATACTGGCTACTGAATTAACTGGGTTCACACAGTATGCCCAACATGAACTGTAGAGTGGAGTGGAGTGGAGTGGAGTGGAGTGGAGTGGAGTGGAGTGGAATGGAATGGAATGGAATGGAATAGAATAGAATAGAATAGAATAGAATAGAATAGAATAGAATAGAATAGAATAGAAAATTGGAATGAAGAATAAAGTAGAGTAGAGTAGAGTAGAGTAGAGTAGAGTAGAATAGAATAGAATAGAATAGAATAGAATAGAATAGAATAGAATAGAATAGAATAGAATAGAATAGAATAGAATAGAATATTGGAATGAAGAAATAGAATAGAATAGAATAGAATAGAATAGAATAGAATAGAATAGAATAGAATAGAATAGAATAGAATATTGGAATGAAGAATAAAGTAGAGTAGAGTAGAGTAGAGTAGAGTAGAGTAGAATAGAATAGAATAGAATAGAATAGAATAGAATAGAATATTGGAATGAAGAAGAGTAGAGTAGAATAGAATAGAATAGAATAGAATAGAATAGAATAGAATAGAATAGAATAGAATAGAATAGAATAGAATAGAATAGAATAGAATAGAATAGAATAGAATAACAGAGTTGGAAGGGACCTTGGAGGTCTTCTATTCCAACTCCCTGCTTAGGTAGGAAACGCTACACCACTTCAGACAAATGGTTATCCAACATCTTAAAAACTTCCAGTGTTGGAACATTCACAACTTCTGGAGGCCAGTTGTTCCACTGATTAATTGTTCTAACTATCAGGAAATTTCTCCTTAGTTCTAAGTTGCTTCTCTCTTTGATTAGTTTCCACCCATTGCTTCTGAGAGTGCACAGTGTACGAAATGCCAAAGAAAGGAAGGAAAGCTTAACAACCGCTAAGTTGTTTATGGAGCTAGTTCAGTGAACCCAACCAAAGGCATCACACAGTTAAGGACATCCAGGTATTACCATATCCAAGTCCTGCAGTGGAAGGAGCAGATTTTTGTTGGGTTGACACAGGATACTTCAATCGGGAGATAAGTCCTGGTAGATAAAAATAACGAGGTGATTAGAAGGTTATTCAACATAAGAAGAGCCCGTTTGGTAGAGTAACTGCAGGTGCTGGGTAGAACCCAGGAGACTGGGAGTTCTGCCTTGGGCATGGAGTCAACAGGGGGACTCCTTCGGGCCAGTCCCTCTCTCTCAGCCCCAGGAGGCAAAAGGCAAGAGGAAACTATTTCTGAAAACACTGTCAAATAATCTCATAAAATCATGAAATCATACTAAACTAAAATAATAAAAATAAAAATAATAAAATAAAATAAAATAATAAAAATATAAAGAATAAAGAATAGAATAAAATGTAATAAAAAGTAAAATAATAGAATAAAATAATAAAATAAAAAGAGTAGAGTAGAGTAGAGTAGAGTAGAACAGAACAGAACAGAACAGAACAAAATAGAATAGAATAGAATTATGGAGTAGAGTAGAGTAGAGTAGAACAGAACAGAACAGAACAGAACAGAACAGAACAGAATAGAATTATGGAGTAGAGTAGAGTAGAGTAGAGTAGAGGAGAGGAGAGGAGAGGAGAGGAGAGGAGAGAAGAGAAGAGAAGAGAAGAGAAGAGAAGAGAAGAGAAGAGAAGAGAAGAGAAGAGAAGAGAAGAGAAGAGAATTATGGAGTAGAGTAGAGTAGAGTAGAGTAGAACAGAACAGAACAGAACAGAACCGAACAGAATAGAACAGAATAGAATTATGGAGTAGAGTAGAGTAGAGTGGAACGTGAAAACCATCGTGAAAAATGTGCATAAATGCCAAAGCCATGGAGTGTGCTTTTATCTTCAAAACAACTTTTGCCTTTTGCTAAGCACACAGATATCAGTCACATTCTGCGATAGGGAGTAAACAGCAACAGCTTTTGTTTAACTGAGAAGGGGTGAGCTGCCTGTGGGAGCTACGTGAGATTCTGAAGACCCATTTAAGTACATTTAAATATATTTAAATAAAAACATTTAAGTGTTCTGAGAAGACATGACACATATTAGCACAAATGGTTTGGTACTTCTGGGCTACTGCTAAGCTCCGAGGTCCAAGCTCGCACCACTTCTGGTCCTCCAAGGAGATTGCTGGCATAAATTGCCCACAATGCTCCTGTTGTGGCCTGTTGGCCGCTGGCCCCTCCAGCAGCCGAATCAGAGGAGGAGGAGGAGGAGGTGTGGGAGTCAGGGTTAGTATCAAGGCAACCTGAGAGTTCCGAGGGGGAAGAGGGAATGGAGCTGGCAGAGAGAGACAGACAGAGGCGGAGCCTGGGCCATCCGTCAGCCCTCAGATGGAGAGTCAACAGCCCCCAGGTCTGCAGGTGGCTGATGAGGAAGAGGAGGAACAGCTGGGTCCAGTGCCTGACGTGCAGATATGGAGAAGGCAGAGGAGAGGAGAGCAGTGGAAATCCATGGGCCAGTCCTTGGGCTGGAAGAGCCACCGCTGTTAACGAAGCCCCACCCTAGCTCTGGGGATAAAAGGAAGGGGGCGGAGATGAATAGATGTGGCAGACAACTATTCATCTCCCGGCCGGCTGGATTTGTTAGCCTGCATTTGAAAGAGAACCTTCTTTGCTGGGGCTGCCGGCACTCCTAATAAAGCCATCTTTTGAGCTGGGTTGGTCGTGTTTGGGGAGCTGGATCAGATCAGCTCCATAGCATCCAACATGGCGTGCTTCTGGGGCTTCTGGGGCTTTGTAGGAAATTAAATCAGGAGGAAGGTTGCCGCTTCCCAGATTCAACTCATACCAGCTAAACTGTCAATTGTGGACACCTTTACAAAACAGCTGCTCATCCTCACCTGCAGAGTTGTGTTGGTGATAGTTGATGAGCTCCGGGATAGTGTTGAAGTGGTGCTTCTCGGCCAGGAAATATTTGTTCTGGGGCGTCGAGCACACCACATAATGGCGGATGGTGCCCTGAGGTTCCCTAAGGAAGGAATCGGGTGTTTAAAAAGGGATCTCAAGAGAAACAAAGACCATGACGTGAGAAATTGGGACATCCGGAGGAAGGAGCCACTGCTCTAGGAAAAGAGAGAGAAGGTCCACCCCATTTAGAAAGAAAGGGTTAGAGCGGGTGTCTGCAACCTGCAGCTCGAAAGCCGCATACGGCTCTTTCATTCTCCCGGTCTGTGGCTCCCTGTCTGCTGAACCCACCACTGGCTGGCCCCACCCCTCGCCCTCCCCTCCCAGTCACTCCTAGCCTGAGTAGGGGATGGAGACTCGCTCCATATTCCAGAGTGGGAGTGAAGCTCCCTTGTACTTGCCATATCTCGCAGGCACTTCTTCTGGCCCTTGTTGGTGCTGTGCGCACCTCGGTCGCTCAGGGAGATGCACGACTTTCTCTCTGCCCTGAGACACTGGCCCAGCCTGGATGCGGCTGATGCTCTGCACCGTAGGGGGCTCCAGGAGGAGGCGGGGACACCGTCTCCCCTATTGTGAAGCACGCTAAATTTAACTACTGCGCGAGGCACTATGGTGGCAAGAGCAGTGGCTGCAGCCAACCACTTTTGGAAATGGTTGAAGAAGGAACACACACACACACACACACACAAAAGACAGAGAGAGAGCGACAGAGAGAAAGAGAGAGATACCCGTTTCCCACAGAAAACACCAGGAGCCACAAAACCTGGGTAAGCATGGAGGGAGGGAGGTATCATGTGACTGGGTGGGACTGAATGACATCAAGTTGGCCATGCCCACCCAGGGACTCCCAGTGATTTCTTTTCTGTTGGGAAACGGGTCCAAATGGCTTTTTGAGTGTTTAAGGTTGCAGACCAGGGGTGCGTTCTAAAAATTTTTACTACTAGTTCTGTGGGCGGGGTAGTAAAAATTTTTGAAACCCACCACTGAGTAAAATGTGGGCCTTCTCTGTGGGGGCACCTATGCTTTGGAACAAAATACCACCTGGAATACGAATAATCCCAGATCTTCGAACTTTCCGACGTGCCCTGAAGACCTTTCTATTTCAACAAGCAGGGCTAGGATAAACATCAAAATTCTATGCCAAGGTCTTAGTAGAATACACCAAGTTGACTTAATTTATTATTTACTGTTTATAAAATATATTTATATGTATCTTAATCTGTTCACCGCCCTGAGTCCTTTGGGAGAAGGGCGATATAGAAATTCAATAAATAAAATAAATAAAATAAATAAAATGGTTTCTGCGAAGTGATGGTTTGTAGTGTGCTTAATTACTCTACATGAAACAACACTCACCCAGAGGACTTAGCAAACACAGAGACGGTGTATTTGCCTGTCTTGCTGATAGAATCTCGAACGATGAAACCGCCATCTTTGCCCTGAAATATAGAAATGTCTAATTTTTCAATGCTGAAGATTGGGGAATGATTAATTTCTCAGTGTAAGACAAAGATTCGGGTCTCTCGATGGAAGCCCCTCTTGTGAGGTTGCTTCTAAGCCCTTGGATAAAGCTACATTTGACCTAAAATGCTGGATTACTAGCCCTAAAATAGGGTGACCAACTTCTTTACAATGAAAAGGAGGACACGTGCGTGTGTGCTGTGTCGTGTTTTGGTAAGAAGTAAACAAAGCTACTTGCGCGCGACGCACTCTCTCAAAACGATTCTCCTGTGCGGAGTACATGTGTCTCATAGTCACATCTCGCCATACTGTACTGAGCCTTGACGAATTATCGTGTCAAATACCAATACGTCACATCATACACAACGGATCGGATCGACATCGATCGAATATGGAGATTTACAGATTAGTCTTCAAATATTGAAAAGGAGGACATGTAGGAGGACACTTTTCGAGAGAGGACAGAACTTACAAAAGAAGGACTGTCCTCCCCAAAAGAGGACGATTGGTCACCTTATCTAGTAGCAAGTAGTAGTTAATAGTAGTAAAACTTAAGTAGATTTGCCTGAACTCTACACCTAAATCTACTGCACCCTTCACAAGGATTATAAGCAAAAAGAAATTCTTGGCATACAATTTAGGATCTCAGAATGAAATGATATGCTATACAAACTAGTACTCGGTCACATTAGCTACTCGTGATTGGATCCAGAAGCTAAGCAGAAATAAAAGGAGTACAAAACATACACAGTGTACACCCGAGGTCTTCAAACTTGGCAGCTTTAAGACTTGTGGACTTCAACTCCCAGCTATGCTGGCTAGAGCATTCTGGGAGTTGAAGTCCACAAGTCTTAAAGCTGCCAGGTTGGAGGACCCCTGTACACAGTCAAAGTGGTTTCCCCCAAATCCTTACTTCAAATTCCTTGCAGTTTCTCAAACTTGGCCAGTTGAGGATGTGTGGACTCCCAGAATTCCTCAATCTCAACAAATCTCCCCAAATAAAAAGGGCTGGGGAATTCTGGGAGTTGAAGAAGCCCACACAACTTTAATTTGCAAGGATTGAGACACATAAATTCCTTGCAATGAAAGGAAGAGGAGGAAGGGCGGGCAAGACAGACACAAGAAAATACCTCTTTCTTCAGCAATTCTTCTGCTTGCCTTCTGGTTATGTTTTTCAAATACCACCTAAAACACGATAAGATAGTTGTCAAGAAAGAACACTGAGGATGAAGGTCAAGCATAGAACCTCTTGGGAGGGATTTATTTGGAGCAAAGAATGAAAATGAAATTCTACAAAATTGTTCTGACTAGGCTTCCTTAAAATGCATGAAGAAGAGTCTTGCTCCCGGCAAATCCCCTTTTATTTACACAACTGTGAATTCCTTTCATTTACAGTCAGCAAGGCTTGGCAAACAGTCTTTCAGAGGAATATTTATCAACACAGGCCTTATCTTGCTTGGAAAGCTGCCAGATAACTAGTTTCCAAATGCAGGGCAAGGCAAAACTTGGCACAGTCTCTTACAGTCGCGGACAGAATTTTCCACTCTTGAAAGGACTGAATGAACAAATTGTTTCCTGCAAAAGCCCACTCCCTGTTACTCCTCTTTTGTTTCCTATAAGAGGGGCCAATCACCTCCAAGGTGTGGCTCTACTCCCAAGTCGACCTTGCTTTCTTAATTGTTCTTGTCTTCTGGCAGCTCTGCGCATGCGCACGCTGGGAACAGGCTCCAGTTGTTCCTTTGCCTCACTGCTGTCTAGCTCCCTCTCTGTCTCCGACACAGAGCCCTCGTCTGAGCTTTCCCCAGCCCCCAGGACTGGCCCATGTTCCTCCCCAACTCTCTCACTGTCCAACTCTGCTGCCAGCTGGCCACCAGCGGGCCACAACAAAAATATTTTATTAGTGGTTCATTCCCAAACCTGCCCTGCTGTTTGATGCCAATATGGGACAAGACAATGTTGAGTATCTGGTCCTACCCATCTTATTACTAGCTGATTTTCTATGTCTGAAATCCAGGTTGACAAACTATAATCTCAAATGGTGGAGGAGGCATGAAACATCTGGAGGAAGAAATGACTGAACTGAACAATGAGGCAGAAGATCCCAGACTTGGACTGAATAATAATATAGTCCGTCACTCTTCTGCCATCTAGGCTCCATTCAATGTGTTAGAGTATATCTGTCATCTCCATGAATGGATCAAGCCCATAGCTCAGAGCAGTGGTGGGAGTCAGCCAGTTCGCACCACTTTGGGAGAACCGGTTGTTAACTTTCTGAGCAGTTTGGCAAACTGGTTGTTGGAAGAAATCATTAGGGCAGAGAACCGGTTGTTAAATTACTTGAATCCCACCACTGGCTCAGAGGACACTTACTCAAATATCTCCAGAGAATCTCTTGTTTCAGTGATGTAATTGGAAGGGATGTAACCTTGTTTCCTGGATGGAAGGAAGCAGAAGGGGCAGGAGAAGAGGAAGAAGGGTGAATGGCAAATCCAAAATAGAATCTTGATGCTTGCATATCATTACAAGTTGAATATAGGCATTGCCTTACTGAACACTGCTCAAAACTGACATTGTGAATAGAATAGAATAGAATAGAATAGAATAGAATAGAATAGAATAGAATAGAATAGAATAGAATAGAATAGAATAGAATAGAATAGAATTCTTTATTGGCCAAGTGTGATTGGACACACAAGGAATTTGTCTTCGGTGCATACGCTCTCAGTGTACATAAAAAGACAAGATACATTCATCAAGAATCATAAGTACAACACTTGATGATAGTCACAGGGTACAAATAAGCAATTGAAACATATTAGGAAACAGTCCATATAAATCATAAGGATATCTTTTTTGCCTGTCCAGTGGGAAATTCCCATGATTAAAGGACTCAAGTCAGAAGGGATGGGACAGATATTTTATCTGTGCATCTAAACTAAAGGCATTTGCATACACACCCACACAAACCCACACCCTTCAAAATAAACTCTTGGGAACTCTAGCAATAGCACTTAGACTTATATCCCACTTCACAGTGCTTTACAGCCCTCTCTAAGCAGATTACAGAGTAAGCCTACGGCCCCCAACAATTTGGGTCCTCATTTTACCCACCTCGGAAGGATGGAAGGCTGAGTCAACCTTGAGCCTGGTGAGATTCGAACTGCCAAATTGCAGGCAGCCGGCAGTCTGCAGAAGTAGCCTGCAGTGCTGCACTCTTAACCACTGCGCCACCACGACTCTATCTCCTGAAATGCTAAGCCAACATCAGTCTAGACCAGTACGGTTGGCTGGGGAATTCTGGGAGTTGAAGTCCACGGATCTTAAAGTGGCTAAGGTTGAGAAACACCGATCTAGACCATAAACCAAACCACAATGAAGTCCAACCCAAGACAATCCAGCCATTGCCCTTCTCCCATCTCATACCCATTCTGGTCTTGTGCTCTCCACCATGATTCACTGCTCTCCTCCAGGATGAGATATTCTTCTCCTTTCTGTAGCTGCAAATCCTGGTCATTCATGGGGGTGTAATCGTAGAGAGCAATCACCTTCCTCGTTTTAGAAGGAACGCTGGGTATTGGTTTGGGTGGCAAAGGCTTCTTCATTAACTTTGGAAGGAAGGGAAAGCAAGGAGGAAAATAGTAAGGCCTTCCAGGGATCTGGCCACAAGGCTGCCCAGGCATCAGTGGTGTTGAATCTACCCACACCAGGGGGACTGCGTTGGCTCGCATGGTTAAGATACTGAGTCAAAAGACCACTGAGAGGTCGACGGCTCAGCATATTGAAACTGAAGAATGAGCCAAGTCATGGAATGAGCCCCCATCAATTTGCTCCAGCTCCTGCCCACCTAGCAGTCTGAAAGCATGCAAATGCAAGTAGATAAATAGGTACCCCTTCGTCGGGAAAATAACAGGGGTGTGAAAAGAGCCCCCTCGGGCGACTGTGATGTCACCAGCTAATCCTTTCAATCTGGAAGCGCCTTAGAAAAGTTGCTTCCGACATGAATGTAGTAGCAGTAGTTGGGATTAGGGTTGTAGTAGTAATAGTAGCCACACCAGCCCATAAAGTTACCTGATTCTCCTCTGGCGTCGGGGGCAATGGCTTTTCGGGCTTCTGAAGCAAACGGCCAGTTTTGAAACCTTCAAGGAAAGGACAAGTGTAATTGATTGATTGATTGACTGACTGACTGACTGACTGACTGGCTGACTGACAGACAGAGAGACAGACAGATATGATATCCTGCTTAGACTGGCTGACTGGCTGAGTGGCTGACCTACAGACAGACAGATAGACATGATACCCTGCTTAGACTGACTGACTGACTGACTGACTGACAGACAGACATGATACCCTACTTAGACTGGCTGACTGACTGACTGACAGACAGACAGACATGATACCCTGCTTAGACTGGCTGACTGAAAGAGACTGATAGACAGACACACATGATACCCTGCTTAGACTGGCTGACTGACTGACTGACTGACAGACAGACATGATACCCTACTTAGACTGGCTGACTGACTGATAGACAGACAGACAGACATGATATCCTGCTTAGACTGGCTGACTGACTGACTGACTGGCTGGCTGTCTGGCTGGCTGGCTGGCTGGCATGCAGGCAGGCCGGCCGGCAGGCAGGCAGGCAGGCAGACAGACAGACAGACACAGACAGACATGATACCCTGCTTTTCTGGCCATAGGTGGATAACCATTACAGGTAGTCCTTGGCTGAGGATCACAACTGGGATCAGAATTTCCACTGCGAATCAGTGGATAGTTGTTCAGTGAGTCCCACCCAATTTTATAACTGTTTTTGTCATTAAGTGAATCATGGGGCATTAAGTGAATCCAGCTTCCTTCCTTGACTCTGCTTGTCAAAGCCAACTGGGATGGTTACAAATCACAAGACTCCAGGATGCCGCAACCATTATAAAAACATGCCAGCGCCATGACCAAGCGCCTCATTTTTGATCACATGACTGTGGGGAATGTCCTAAGTGCCAGGACGACCAGTTTTTTTCAGTGCTGTTCTAACTCTGAACAGCCACTAAACAAATGGTTGTAATATGAGCACTTACCTGCACAAATAAAGGAAGAAGGAAGAAAGGAAGGACGTTGAGATCAAAGCCGCCTTGAGTCTCCCGAGAAAGGCGGCATATAAATTGAACAAAATAAATAAAATAAATAAATAAAGTGAAGGCACAAGGAGAAGGTGAGAGATGATTTCTTACTTTGACTCCTGCCGGCCAGAACTTTGCAACCCATGGCCATTTTTGCAGTCTGGAAGCAACAAAGATATTGTCCATCTGTCCAGAAACAAGGATGATACTTCTGCACCAGGTTGCTGTTATAGTAGGTCACTGCAGCAAAGATGGAATAAGAGAGGAGCTTTCTGAAGAGCATGCCAAGAACTACCTGGGACACTGCAATATGATTTATTTGTTAAAATATTCACTTAGCCATTTGTCAGTGTAATGCAGATTTAAAGTTTACCAGCTGCTGTAAGGCTGTAAACCGAGATGATGAAATGAGAATGAAATCAGCAGGGGTATTGCCCCTTTAAGAAGCTGTTGTTGTGATCTAGGCTTCCTGAGTCATTAAAACACACAAGTAGTCCCAAAAACCTCTTTTATTGCAACAGCTGTGAATTACATTCACTCACAGCTGAGTCCCAATTAGTTGTAAAAAGTCCTTTGGAATAATCACCAACCTTTATCTTCCTTGACACTCTGCCAAAGACCTACTTGGCAAAGCCACACGGAGTCCAGAATCAAACAGAGATGCTGACTGGGAACAGAATTAACAACTTGTTGCTTTCCTGCAAAGTGCCTACCTGCCTTTGCTCCTCTTTTAAGCCTTATGGGAGGGGCCAATTACCTCCAGGCCTTACTCCTGAGTCGTCCCTTTTATTTTAACTGTTTGTGCCTTCTGGCAGCTCTGCGCATGCGCACACTACGAACAGGCTCCTCCTGTTCCTCTGCGTCTCTGCTGTCTGACTCTGGAGACTCCTTGTGTGTCCAATCACACTTGGCCAATAAAAAATTCTATTCTATTCTATTCTATTCTATTCTATTCTATTCTATTCTATTCTATTCTATTCTATTCTATTCTATTCTATTCTATTCTTCTTTATACTGTAACTGCTATTCTAATAGCAAACCCTTCATAAAAGTTATTGCATTACGTTCTTGATTAAATTATCTTTCCATTGATATATAATTTTATGGTACAACTACTTCCCTGAAAAAAGTGGTTTTATTAGCTAGTTTTAGAAAATACACTTTTCCCAAAAGGTTTCCACAACTTTGGCCACTACTGTAGATCACATCACAAGACCTACTGATTGACCACACAAAACCCTTATAAGCAGAAGAAGACCACCAACACTGACATCCCCTAAACTCTGCTGAAGATGTTACCTAGCTTGGTAATCAAACGTTTGGGAACCAGCCCATAAGCTTCAAAAACGAACCTTCACCCTGGTTTTGTTCAGTTTTTAAAAGAACCTTCTCCCCACAACCCCAAACTGATCGTCTATAAATACATTTGGGTCACCACCTCCCAGAATTCTGTCTCTGCACTTTGATGGACACCATAATACTTTTCATTGGGTGACAAGCAGAGGTGAAATCCAGCAGGTTCTGACAGGTTCTGGAGAATCGGTAGCGGAAATTTTGAGTAGTTCAGAGAACTGGCAAATGCCACCTCTGGCTGGCCCCAGAATGGGGTGGGAATGGGGATTTTGCAGTATCCTTCCCCTGGAGTGGGGAGGGAATGTGGATTTTGCAGTATCCTTCCCGTGGAGTGGGGAGGGAATGTGGATTTTGCAGTATCCTTCCCCCTGGAGTGGGGAGGGAATGTGGATTTTGCAGTATCCTTCCCGTGGAGTGGGGAGGGACTGGGGATTTTGCAGAATCCTTCCCCTGCCATGCCCACCACACCACGCCTCCAGAACTGATAGTAAAAAAAATTGAATTTCACCACTGGTGACAAGACAGCCTTCCTCTGATGCCATAACAGTTACACATGTTTTAGTCACATGGATACTGACTGTTCTTCAGTTGGTGAACCCAACGGGTCCGTAGTTCCTCCATCGGAGAGAAGACATAGAGGGGTCCTTCATCGTATACCACCTTGGGGACACACAAAGCAGAGACGACGAACAGTGGTTAAAATATGGATTAGCCCTCAACTTACAACCGCTGGTTTAGTGACCCTACTACAAAGCTACAAGGGCACTGAAAAAAGTGAGTTACGATTGCTCCTCATGCTTCCGACTGTCGCAACATGGGATACGTAATCCCCATTTGCAACCTTCTGACGAGCATAGTTAATTGGAGAAGCCGGCTGGGGAATTCTGGAAGTTGAAGTCCATCAGGCTGAAAGTGGCCAAGGTTGGAGACCCCTGCTCTAGAATAGTATTTCTCAACCTTGGCAACTTTAAGATGCCTGGACTTCAGCATCCTAGCCGGAGAATTCTGGGTATGGAAGTCCACGCTTCTTAAAGGTTACGTCTTCAAGTCCACGCCAAGTTTGAGTAACACTGCATTAAAAAGACAAGATGACCGATCTTTGGAATCCAAAGCACCTCCAATCATCAGGCCTTCGGTTATACGTTTTTGAAACTTCATTCATACAATATGTAGCAGCAGGACGTTTAAAGAACTCGGCATTATATTTTCCCAACCTCCTAAGATTAGCTACTTTTGGTCTGACACAGGAGCCCAAACTTCTTGGTTAATGTTTCATCGGTGAGGACTGGAAAGCTGATAGGAAAAAAAAACTTACCTGGAAGGGATAAGGAAACCTTTCTATAATGGAAATCTGCTCGTGGTCATTTGCATCTTCTTTTCGCTGCATGCAAAAGAGTTTGAAAATGAAATACATCCTTCCATCCATCCATCCATCCATCCATATATGCATGCATGCATGCAGGGGTGGGCTTTAAACATTTTAGCAAAGGGTTCTCTGCCTGGTTGTTTGGTGGGTGTGGCCATGATGGGTGTGGCCTAATTGGCCTCCTGCACCATGGCAGGGGTTTTTTTTTGCCCTCCCCGGGCTCTGGAGGCTTTCCTCGAGCCTCTGGGAAGGCAAAAATGTCCTCCCCAGGCTCTGGAGGCCCTCTGGAGGCTGGAAACAGGTGGTAGGCCTGTTTTTCATCCTCCCTGAGCCTCCACACATGCCCTGCACTTATCTGCATCCAAAACGGGCCGTGTGGGGACTCCTGGAAGAGGAGAGGAAGGGTGGGCGGGGCCAGCAAGGAGTGGGATTTGGGGGCTCTCCGAACTGCACAGAATCTTAGCTAGAGGTTCTCCTGAACCCCTGCGAACCCCCAGCAGCCCACCCCTGCATCAGAGGTGGGTTTCAGCAGGTTCTGACCAGTTCTGGAGAACCGGTAGTGGAAATTTTGAGTAGTTCGGAGAACCGGTAGTAAAAATTCTGACTGGCCACGTCCCCATCTATTCTCTGCCTCCCGAGTCCCAGCTGATCGGGAGGAAATGGGGATTTTGCAGTATCCTTCCCCTGGATTGGAGTGGGAATGGGGAATTTGCAGTATCCTTCCCCTGGAGTGGGGTGGGAATGGAGATTATACAGTATCCTTCCCCTGCCACGCCCACCAAGCCACACCCACAGAACTGGTAGTAAAAAATTTTGAAACCCACCACTGCCCTTCATGCATACATACATACAATGAGTACATCAAAGCTAATTCTATGCTTCCGCATCGCCCTTCTGGGGAATTTGAAAAGGTGGGAGCGTTCCACCTGGTAAAATGCAAAAGCATTTTAATTTTCATAATCTCACTGTGAAATTTCCCTCCTGCCAAGCCAGTTAGACATCATTCTTTGTGTTTGGCTTTTCATTCCTAGCTGTGGATCCTAATTTGGATACCACAGTAAAAAGCAAAACAGCAAACAAATGCTTTTTTTCATCGCTTGACTGACAGCTGCCTATAAGCAGGAGGGGCTGCAGTGAGAATGGCCCACCCACATGCCACGTATCTGGGATTAAACTAGCATTCTTAGAAGAGGCAGAAATCTCTGATTACCGATACCCGCCGTTCCGGAGGAGGGTTGTTTTCTGGAACCACAATCTCAACGCAGGTGATTTTATCAATGTCCACCGAGCCCTTCTTACTTCCTCTGCGCTGTAGGAAGACAGTGAAAATATTTGGAGGGTGGGGTTTTTTTTTCAAGAGATCTAAAATTTCAATCTACAATTTGTGCAGCTGGAGAGATGATTCAGATTAACAGAGTTGTAGGTCTCCTGCTCAAACAGGAGATCCTACACCATTTCTGACAGATGGCAGTCCAGTCTCTTCTTGAAAGCTTCCAGTGATGAAGCTCCCACAACTTCCAAAGGCAACTTCTGTTCCATAGGTTGATTGCTCTCACTGTTGGGAAATTTCTCCTTATTTCTAGGTTGACTCTCTCCTTGGTCAGTTTCCATCCACTATTCCTTGCCTGGCCTTCAGGTGCTTTGGAAAATAGCTTGACCCCCTCCTCTCTGTGGCATCCCCACAAATATTGGAAGACTGCTATCCTGTCTCCCCTGGTCCTTCTCTTCACTAGACTAGCCATGCCCAGTTCCTGCAACCGTTCATTGTATGTTTTAGCCTCCAGTCCCCTAATCATCTCTGTTGCTCTTCTCTGCACTCTTTCCAGAGTCTCAACATTTTTTTTACAGTGTGGTGATCAAAACTGGATGCAGGATTCTAGGTGTGGTCTTACTAAGGTTTTATAGAGTGGTATTAGTACCCCCCTTGATCTTGATTATATCCCTCTGTTAATGCAATTTAGGATTGCATTGGCTTCTTTGGCTGCACACTATTGGCTCCTATTTAATTGGTTGTCCACTAAAACTCCAAGATCCCTTTCACAATTGGGTAAGATACATTGACCCAATCCAGTAGTAATCTCAGCAGACAAGATCTGCACAGCCGCTATATTATGTTAGCACAAGGATGACTTCATTCTTGAACCCCAAAATACATGCCCTAGCCACTGTATTCCTCCAAAATCTACTTTTTAAGGCAATAGAACTTTCCATGCATTTCCAAATTGCAATATATTTTAAAGCTGCAAAACAGTACCAATTGTATTTATGAGCCATTGCTAAGGAAGCTGCAGAGTACCAATTCTGAGGAGTTTTCCATCCAGGTACGGAATTAATAAGTTTAATGAAACTGACTTATTGGCTGATGGGCTTGAGTTGTAAAACTGAGCATAGCCATGTGAGCCGAATTCAGACATTTGGCAACTGGTTCATATTTATGACCGGTGCTCTATCCCGGGGGAGGGTGGGGGAGTCACTTGATCCCGTGTTGCGACCTTCTGAGAAGCAAAGTCAGTGGGGAAGCCAAATTCACTTAACCAGCGGGTTACTAACTTATCAACTGCAGTGATTCACTTAACAAATGGGGCAAAATTCATTTGAAAAATGTCTCACTTAACCACAGAAGTGTTGGGCTCAATTGTGGTCATAAGCCGAGGACTGAGGGATGAAACCAGGGGTGAAATGCTCCCGGTTCGGACTAAATCGCCCGATCTGGTAGACATGGAGGCAGGTGGTTCGGAGAACCGGTAGCAAAAATCCCTGCCCCCCCCCCCCAACATGCCCAGTTGAGCCACACCATCATCAGAGGCTTTTTTTTAACTTTTAAAAGCATTTTTTAACAACCTATTTGCCCAAATAGCTGGTAAAAAATTGCTTTTAAAAGTAAAAAAAAGAGGCTCTGATGATGACAGCTGAGCTGTGCGATTGTCAAAGCCTTT
Source organism: Masticophis lateralis (assembly GCA_030761175.1). Lineage (NCBI taxonomy): Eukaryota > Metazoa > Chordata > Lepidosauria > Squamata > Colubridae > Masticophis > Masticophis lateralis. The sequence continues at coordinate 11,628,390 of JAUDYJ010000011.1, forward strand.
TTTAAAAAAATTTAAAAGCAAAAAAGCATGCGCAGAGGATACAAAACACTTCCAGGAAGTAACAACAACCAGGCGGGTGGGCAGAGCCTCGCACCACGATCGCTACCCGTTCTCCAAACCACTCGCCACGATCGCTACCGGATCGGATGATCCGGTCCGAACTGGGAGCATTTCACCCCTGCAACCTGTTTACTAACTTATCAACTGCAGTGTTTCACTTAACAAATGGGACAAAACTCACTTGACAAATTCTCACTTAACCACAGAAATGTTGGGCTGAATTGTGGTCATATGTCGAGGACTACCTGTACTAACAAACTGAGGGATGAAATGGGTGATAAAGTGAGGGGATCCGGTTGTTGGATGTTTCTGAGACTTAATTCCTTTTTCCAATAAATCTGGTTAAAGAAGACTTTGCGCCAGTCTTGTTTTGTTGTTAAGGTCTCCAGGACTCACCCCACGTTCAAAGTCGTATTCATAGTAAGAGAGCTTGCTTTCCGTCAACAGAAAGAGGCGCTTCTTGAAATTCAGCGGAGAAGTCTTTTTCTTTTGCTGGGAACGTTTCAGGAAGATGCTCTCTAGGATAACATTGGACATGGCTCCTCTCGTCCTCCTCTTCCTCCTCTTCCTCTTCCTCCTCCGTGATAAATTTGCTGAACTGCCCCTGCCAACAATCATAAAAACGCTAAGCAAAATTGAACAGCGGGATGTATTTCTGTCCAATTATATATGTGTGTGTGTGCCAAATTGTGTAGTCTTAAACAGTGATATTTATTTCTATCCAATCATAGATAGATAGATTAGGTAGGTAGGTAGATATAGATAGATAGATATAGATAGATAGATAGATAGATAGATAGATAGATAGATAGATAGATAGACAGACAGACAGACAGATAGATACAGTAGATAGATATAGATAGATAGATAGATAGATAGATAGATAGATAGATAGATAGATAGATGATAGATAGATAGAGTAGATAGATAGATAGATAGATAGATAGATAGATAGATAGATAGATAGATAGATAGAGATAGATAGACAGACAGACAGACAGACTGACTGATTTGCTGGCATTTGGGTGGCATATAGATTTAATAATTTTTATTTTGTGTATTTATTTGTATGAACTGGTATAGGGTTTCCTGCCTAAGCAGGGGGTTGGACTAGAAGACCTCCAAGGTCCCTTCCAACTCTGTTATTCTATTCTATTCTATTCTATTCTATTCTATTCTATTCTATTCTATTCTATTCTATTCTATTCTATTCTATTCTATTCTATTCTATTCTATTCTATTCTATTCTATTCTATTCGTCAACCAGATAGAACCTGCTTCTGAGTCAATCTAGGCCTCTACAAAATGCCCATGCAAAATAGGAAGAAAAGAGTGCTCCTCTCTTGAAAAATGCACGCATCTGTTAGACAGCACAGCTGTCTCTTCTGTGTAATTTTTTTAAAAAAATCAAGAATCACCTTGTAATGCATGAGCTGTAAACTTTCAGTCTGCCTAGAGTGGACAGCTGCATTCTCAGAGATTTGCGGGGCTGTGTTTCCAGAAAGGTGCCACGTTAGAGGAACATGCAACAGACAGACAGATGTAAATATTATGTAAAATGTTGGCACTGAATTTATTTCTTCCCCAGGCATTAACCCAATGCTGATATAGAGCAATGGTTGCTATTGCTTAAAAGTTCTTTCCTTGCTAGAATGGAGAGAGAGAGAGAGAGAGAGAGAGGGAGGGAGGGAGGGAGGGAGGGAGAAAGAAAGGAGAGAAAAGGATAGAAGGAAGGAAAGAAGGAAAGAGAGAGAAAGGAAGGAAGGAAAGAGAGAAAGAAAGAGAAAAAAGGAAAGGAGGAAAGAGAAAAGGGAGGAATGAAGGAAGGAGGGAGGAAGAGATAGATAGATAGATAGATAGATAGATGATAGATAGATAATAGATAGATAGATAGATGATAGATAGATAGAGAAAGAGAGACAGAGACAGAGACAGAGACACACAGAGAGAAAGAGTGAGAGACAGCGAGATGATAGCGGAAGAGGTAGAAGTAGAAATAGAGGTAGAAGTGGAGAGATAGAGATAGAGAAACAAACTTACTTACTGGCTATTTCCTCTTTCTTTTCTTCCTCAGATTACAGGCAATCCTTTCAGCGAGGACCCCCCAGATTCTGGCAGAGGTGACCCCCACTGCCTGTCTGATACTTGAACAGAGGGTGACAGCGATGGCAGTAGCCGTAGGAGACGGATTTGAAGAGCCACATTGAACAACATGCAACAGTCCAACTCTCATCTAAGCTAACCCCACCCTTTCAGTTCCTCTTTTCTCAGTTTCTGACCAGGCTGTCTCTTGTTTCCTCTCACCGAGAGGCCACATGGGTGCAAGACAAGATTTTTTATTTTATTTTTTTTTAGTTTTGGAGGGAGGGAGGGATCTCTAGTCTCTGCCCCCTATTCCAAAGGCAATGAAATCATCTCCAGGTCTGAAAAGGCAGCTGGACAACTGGATAGATCTGGAAGCCAACCATGGAGACCAAAAGGGACCAACAAAAGGTTTCCACGTAAGGGGTGCGTACAGTATTCTTCTTCCAACCGTTAGATTGGAAACATCCTCCTGTGGCATTCAAAAGCTTGCTACTCTACCAATCGCCCCTTTGGAAGAACAAATGGCACAGCAAAGCACAAAAAAGACAGCCGAATAGCTGTGTTTGGCATGCAGAGTTTAGCTGAAAAGGGGAAACAATCCAAGGTAGACACTAATAAAGAATATTTGTAACTCAGGGTTGAAATCTGGGGTCCTTTGTGACTCTGGGCCTGGATAGCTCAGCAGACTAATGCATTGTAATTTAACTCCAGCTGTCTGCAATTAGTAAGTTCGAATCTCCCCAGGCTCAAGGTTGACTCAGCCTTCCATCCTTTCTAAGGTAGGTCAATTGAGGACCCAGTTTGTGGGGGCAATAAGCTGACTTTGTATAAATATACAAAAGTATGAAGGCTATTGCTTGGCGCATTGTAAGCCGCCCTGAGTCTCTGGAGAAGGGAGGCATATAAATCAAATTAAAAAAAAAAAAGGATGTTCCTGCTGTATGGATTTACCTCAGGATGCTCCTGGTGTGTGGATTTACCTCAGGATAGGAGCCTGGATAGCTCAGTGGACTAAAAGCATTGTAATTAACTCCAGCTGTCTGCAATTACTGTAAGTTCGAATCTCACCAGGCTCGAGGTTGACTCAGCCTTCCATCCTTTCTAAGGTAGGCCAATTGAGGACCCAGTTTGTGGGGGCAATAAGATGACTTTGTATAAAAATATACAAAAGTATGAAGGCTATTGCTTAATGCATTGTACGCCGCCCTGAGTCTCCAGAGAAGGGCGGCATATAAATCAAATTAAAACAAAAAACAAAAAACTCTGAGCTTGGTGGTTTCCTTGCAGATGTTTCCTGACCCAACTAGGGAACATCATCACTGCTAGCACCGATGATGTTGCCTATTTGGGTAAACACTGGATTCATTCACACACACACACCAAGTCCTGGGATTGGTTGGGGTTTAGCTGTATACTATGTAGTTCCAGTTCATACACTCCATACCCTAAAAAGTGTGGCTCCTATAACCCAGCGAAATGAAGCTTATTCAGTAAACCACGGATAAGCCAATAATAATAGAATAGAATAACCGAGTTGGAAGGGACCTTGGAGGTCTTCTAGTCCAACCCCCTGCTTAGGCAGGAAACCATTCAGACAAATGGTTATCCAATATCTTCTTAGAAACTTCCAGTGTTGGAGCATTCACAACTTCTGGAGGCAAGTTCTTCCACTGATTAATTGTTCTCACTGTCAGGAAATTTCTCCTCAGTTCTAAGTTGCTTCTCTCCTTGATTAGTTTCTACCCATTGCTTCTTGTCTTGCCCTCAGGGGCTTTGGAGAATAGCTTGACTCCCTCTTCTTTGGGGCAGCCCCTGAGATATTGGAACGCTGCTATCATGTCACCCCTGGTCCTTCTTTTCATTAAACTAGACACACCAAGTTCCAGCAACTGTTCTTTACATGTTTTATCAATGGTTTGGCGTGTGGCACAAAGTCAATCCACAAAGGAGATTCCTTTTGCAGCTTGAACTGAGGGTTTAATGTTCGTTGTAAAGGTCCAGTTATAAGGGTCTTGTACAATAAGTGTCTCTGACCATGTTCAAATTGTATTTACTGCATCTCTTTAGCACTGATTTTAGCCACCGCCTGTCTCATCTTTTTACAATGATCAATATTAAAAACTGGTTTTTCGGCTAGGTTACTGATTGGTCAATATTGGAAAAAAGATGTTATGCCTACTATTGAAGAATGGACTTTAAAGGTGGCCAGTTTTGCAGAAATGGCAAAGATATCAGCATATTTAAAAGACCGGACTCAAGAAACGTTTGTGTGGGAATGGAAGAAATGGATAGACTATGTGCAGAATAAATATCAAACAAGGAAGTATCAGATAGCTTTTAGCTGAATGTTATGTAGAAATTTATAGTATAGACAGGGGGCAGAATAGTTGGGGGGTATTGTATGATATGGTATGATTTGGATTTCACCTTGGGAAGTCATGGGGGGGAGGGTTAGGGAGGGGAAGGGGGGGGGAGTGGAAAAATTTGTGTTTGTAAAACTTTTTCAATAAAAACTGGTTTTTCGGAACTCATCTAATTCTACGGCGTCTCTTGTCAAAATCGTTGACCTGACTTTGGTAGGCTGGATTCTTATGCCTGGCTTGGCCCCGTTTGTTCAGTCATGACTATAAGTCACATCTGATTGATTTCAAACCACAGACTAAGCCAAAAATAAACCAGCAGCCTTCTGGCTTGTTCTGTGCATGTGGTACGCCTGGCCTCAACTCGGATGAAGTCCTAAGATTGCAAAGCCATCTAGGCTTCCTCTTTTCGCGAATTTCACTCCAAAGAAGCAATGACCTGTTTTCTTTTTTTTATTTTCTCTTCCAGGGAAAGATGTCAACCAAAAAAAAAAAAGATAGGGGTGGGAAACCATCCTTCTGCTTTTTTTGCTTCTCTGGCACTTCAAAACGGTTCCTCCTCTGGTCATTTGAGTGACTTGAACCTATAGCACTAGCCGCGCTTTCACGAAACGACGAAAAAAAAAAAGGGAATTATTATTATTGCAGTATTTGCTCTTGTACACCTCCACTTCCTCGCCTTTTCCGGCAGGCGGCAGCCGAATTTCCTCATTTCTTCCAAACTGTGTGGGCTGGGTATGGCACTCTATCCTCCAAGCTTCCTTCCTTTTCTGATCTATGGTCTTTACTTCCGGCGAGAGCTTCTTTCTCTGGGTGCCGCTAACGTTGGCGAGATGGTGAGTTAACCGAATCCGGTTCCATCCGCCGCCGGGAATGAGGGTTGGGGCCTCGGAGTGGGGCCCAGGGTGGCGGCCAAGACCGAATAACGTGGCCGTGGGGCTCTCGTGGGACGCGGGGAAAAAGGAACGTGATTTTATATTCGGTAAAGCCGGAGCGAAATATGGAAGGAATAAAAGACATGGTCCCCTTAACCACTAACAACAGCATTGCCTTCGCTTAGGCCTAGTTCCCAGTGCAGTGGCCAATCAGATCGTTCAGAAAGACTTAAAAAACCGATCCCTGAATTTCAGTTTTACATCTCCCTCCCGTCCCGTTTTCCTCTACTGTGCATCTTAGATTGTTAACAGATTTAACAGAGTTGGAAGGGACCTTGTAGGTCATCTAGTCCATCCCCCCACCCTCCCAAGCAGGAGACCCTACACCATTTCTGACGGATGGCAGTCCAGCCTCTTCTTGAAAGCCTCCAGTGATGAAGCTCCCACAACTAATCTGTATCTAAGGTTCTGAACGTAATTTCTGTTCCGTGGGTTGATTAAGTCTTAGCTGTTGATCCCCAAGCCTGATTATGCAATTGAATTGAATTCAATTGCATTCAAATTCAATTCAATTCAGTTCAATTTATTGGCCAAGTGTGATTGGACACACAAGGAATTTGTCTTTGGTGCATATGCTCTCAGTGTACATAAAAGGACAAGATAACATTCGTCAAGAATCATAAAGTACAACACTTAATGATAGTCATAGGGTACAAATAAGCGATCAAATCATACTAGGAAGCAATATAAATCGTAAGGATACAAGCATTTTCAATGTTTCTTATGGGCCAACATTGACTTTTCCAACCCTGTTTCTTGTGAGTTAGGGTTCGAAAGATCCTCACGGATCTCTCTTAAGGATCAGTGAATCTTGACTATCCAGATCCAATCCAGAAATGAGTCTGGATTGTGGGTCATTTTGCAGTGCAGTGAAATGGTGAGAAATGGAGCTTTGGACAAAGTACATCAGCTATAGAAACTGAGATATTCCACTCTTCTGGAGGAGAAAGACTGAAATAATTTTCTTGGATGTGCTTATTGGAATAGCTCCTTAAGTATAAACCAACAAACTGGGTTAGAAGTAGCTTTTTCGCTGCTGTGGTGAATATCAGACTTAATATTGTCATTGCCGGGAACTGTTATCGTCAGGAAGGGTACAATCCAGAAACATTAGTCTCTGCCCAGGTTTAATGGCTAATATTATTCTTACAAGGTGCTGAGATGGTTAGCCTTGCTCCTAAAATGCTTCAAAATGCGAAATGTTTGCCAGTTTCTTTTGCAGTGGTAGAAGAATGAGGTCATGTGCAGCAAATTGGGAAGCTAATCCAGATTGACAGTTGCAATTAACAGAATAGATAATGGTACAACTGGTACAGAGGCAGTGTTTGCAACAAAGGCTAAAGTAAAAAATTGAGATTGGTAGTTTGTAAGTTGGTGAGTCCTTCGCGGCCTTGAGTTATTTATAAATTGATACAGGTGGAATAAAAAAAATATAATAAAATCCTGTTTCTGATGAGCCAAAAGCTTTTCTTTGCTTGGGTGCTTTCTAAGTTTAGGGACTTCAAAATTCCAAGCAGCGGCCATACTTCTGGGGTTGAAGTTCGTAACCTCAAAACGATGCTATAGAGCACTGAACACCAGAACAACTAGACACAAGGACAGTTTTTTCCCGAACGCCATCACTGCTAAACAAATAATTCCCTCAACACTGTCAAACTATTCACTAAGTCTACATTACTTCTCATCTTCTCATTGTTCCTATCACCCATCTCCTCCCACTTATGACGGTATGACTGTAACTTTGTTGCTGGTATCCTTACAATTTATATTGACTGTTTCCTAATATGATTTGATTGCTTATCTGTTCCCTTTGACTATCATTAAGTGTTGTACCTTATGATTCTTGACGAATGTATCTTATTTTTTTATATACCCTAGAGCCTATGCACCAGACAAATTCCTTGTGTGTCCAATTACACTTGGCCAATAAAGAATTCTATTCCTATTCTTATTCCATTCCATTCCATTCCATGACTATCATTAAATGTTGTAACTTATGATTCTTAATGAATGTATCTTGTCTTTTTATGTACCCTGAGAGTGTATGCACCAAAGACAAATTCCTTGTGTGTCCAATCACACTTGGCCAATAAAGAATTATATTCCTATTCCATTCCATTCTATTCTATGACTACCATTAAGTGTTGTATCTTATGATTCTTGACAAATGTATCTTGTCTTTTCATGTACATTGAGAGCATATGCACCAAAGACAAATTCCAATCACACTTGGCCAATAAAAAATCCTATTCCTATTCTATTCCATTCTATTCTATTCATATTGGTCTGAAATATGGAGGGTTTCCTGCCTAAACGGGGTTGGACTAGAAGATCTCCAAGGTCCCTTCCAATTCTATTTCTATTTCATATTAGGAAAGATAGCAGAGTTGGAGAATTCTCCCTGGAATATTTGCATGCTTTTCCTTACATCGGGAAGGTAGAATTCTATTCATTGGTGTAAAACTGATTCCTTGACAGGTGAACGTCCCGAAAACCCGCAGGACTTACTGCAAGAAATGTGGCAAGCATCAGCCCCACAAAGTCACCCAATACAAGAAGGGCAAAGAGTCTTTGTATGCGCAAGGTGAGTTGCTGCGTTTGGCGCATCCTTTGTCTCTATAATTAGCCCTCCATGCATTAAAGCCCCGGGTTCTCACTTCCCGATTTCTTTTCATTATGAAAGCAAGGGGGCCTTATTTCCTTTCCACTCTTCGATTTATTCTTAGGCACAATTGCCGTTTGCATCAGTTTCTAAATATATACGCAATATATATCTAAATATATACGCTTTTTTTAAAAAGCTTTTTGTTTCTTCTCTATAAGAGGAGAAAAGGACCGCCCTCTCAATTCATTTCCATTCTAAACCAGAGATACAGAGGTTACCGTTTTCACATTGCTCTACATTTTTTTTTTGATAAAGAAAAGTGTTTAAACTGTTTATACATATTAAGAACAAAAAGCCTCAAAAATAGAGGCAGGGGAGCTTGTGATTGGGCATTCTGAAAAGTATGGGGGCAGAAGGGAATTGAAGCACTGAAACTCCCCTTAGAGCAGGGGTCTCCAACCTTGGCAATTTTAAGACTTGAGGACTTCAACTCCCAGTTGAACTCTGGGAGTTGAAGTCCTCAAGTCTTAAAGTTGCCAAGGTTGGAGACCCCTGCCATAGAGAATAGTAGCCATATAAATTTCTAACTTTCAGGAGCCATAGGATAAAAAAAAACCTTAGTAAATAAAGATGACTGGGTCGACATAATCGGTCAAGTTGGTTCACTCGTGAGGTTTGCAGTTGAGAAGAAACAAGACTATGATTTTATCTGAGGAAACTTTTTTTTTTTTTAAGGAAAGCGGAGATACGACCGTAAGCGCAGCGGCTATGGAGGTCAGACCAAACCCATCTTCCGCAAGAAGGTAAGCTTCACTTGGAGGTTTGTTAAATCTTATTTGAAGCATTAATGTTGGAAGATACAGATTTTTTTTTTTTAAAAAAAAATTAGTTTTATTCATTTACAATAGGACATATAAAAGCAAACATGAGTGAAATTAGGAAAGAAAGGGAAGTGGATAGTGGGGGAAAGCAAGGGGGTGGAAGCATTGACTTCCAACTCCTTTGGTGCAGTAAAATAAGGCATTAAGATTTACCCTCGGCTTTTTATTTTTCCATAATAATAGAAGCTAGCCATTTCTATAACAACGGAAGATACAGAACTAGATCCTTTTTGTTTGTTAGGATGCTAGCTGGGGCTGTAGAGGGATTAAGGTATGGTCTTCGAAGGACAACAGGTAGAGTTGCTATCAAGACCATCATCTTTTAATGACCCCATAATCCCTTGCGGGATGGAGTCTGGGCAATTGAATGGAACTGAGTGTTTACTGGCCAGATGCCCTTCCTGTTGCCAAGGAGGAGTTTTATTCAGCAGATATATTCTCTGTGTGCCCAGAGAGAGAAATATCTGCCTCTACCTAGGATCGAACTCACAGCCTCCTGATGATGAGGCAAGAGCTCCACCTCTAGGCCCCTGCACCACTCAGTTTTTATCAAGACAATGATTCAATAAAAGGGTCTTGAGCCCAGGCCAAGAAAATAACAGGTCCCAGGCAAGCCCCTCCCATTATGAAGATAAAGTGGAGAAGCACAGTCAGACTTGCCAGATTCTCTTACTGTAAGGTAAAGGTATAAAGGTTCCCCTTGCACATATGTGCTAGTCGTTCCCGACTCTAGAGGGTAGTGCTCATCTCCATTTCAAAGCCGAAGAGCCAGCATTGTCTGAAGACATCTCTGTGGTCATGTGGCCGGCATGACTAAACACCAAAGTTGTACGGAACGCTGTTACCTTCCCACCAAAGGTGGTTCCTATTTTTCTACTTGAATTCTTTATGTGTTTTCGAATTGCTAGATTGGCAGAAGCTGGGACAAGTAACAGGAGCTCACCCTGTTATACAAGGCACTAGGGATTCGAACCGCTGAACTGTTGACTTTTTGATCAACAAGCTCAGCGTCTTCACCACCACGTCCCCTTTTACTAGCCTTCAAAGTCCGAAGCTTGCAGCAGACGTGGAGAAAAATGAGAAGGGAAAAGTTTCTGAAACAATGGCTTGTGGATGTATGACACCACCTCATTCCTCCTTACAGGCAAAGACCACAAAGAAGATTGTGCTGAGACTGGAGTGCGTGGAGCCAAACTGTAGGTCTAAGAGGATGCTGGCCATTAAGAGGTGCAAGCACTTCGAGTTAGGAGGAGACAAGAAGAGAAAGGTACCGTTTGAGCAATATTCTGGGCATTGGTTGGTCTGTTACTTTAGTGTTACGAAACAAGACTGGCCTGCTTGGATGAATATGTGCTTAGCAGTTCTGGAGAAAGTACCTTATTTTTCGGACTATAAGACGCTCCGAAGTATAAGATGCACCTAGCTTTTGGGGAGGAAAGCAAGAAAAAAAAAATCTGCCTCTGCCTCCCAGCAATTTGCTTCCTTACAGCAAACAGCGTGGTCAGCCTGATTTAGCACAAGCAGCTGATTGGTGGTTGGATCTGCCTCCCGGAATACTTCCTATCAGCTGTTCCAGGCTGCAGGGATTGCTGCCTTCCATCGGCACTGGCACCCCCCATCAGTGCTGTCACCTATCGCTGCCTCCACGCACCCCATTTTCAGCCTCCATGCGTCCCGTTTTTGGCCCGTTCTAGGTGGCAGGGATTGCCACCACCTGGAATGGGCCAAAAACGGGGTGCGTGGAGGCCGAAAACGGGAAGCGTGGAGGCTGAAAATGGTGCATGGAGGCAGCGATAGGTGATGTCGTCGATGGGCAACGGTGATCCCTGCAGCCTAGAACAACTGATGGGTATTCCGGGAGGCCGATCCAACCGCCAATCAGCTGCTCTTGCTAAATCAGGCTGTTCTGAAGGTGACCACGCTGTTTGCTGCCAGGATGCAAATTGCTGGGAGGCAGAGGCAGAAGGGTGGGGGTGGGCGGGACTTCGGCAACATTCGCTATATAAGACGCCAGACATTTCCACCCACTTTTTTTGGGAGGGGGGGAGTGCGTCTTATACTCTGAAAAGTATGTTAGCTTTCATTTGGAACACCAGATTAGCCATTGAATTGGGTGGAATGCAAAGAATAAATGGGAAGCATTTGAGTAAGGAATATATAGAAATGTGACAAATTGACTAGTTTTACTAGGATAAACATTTGAAGTTATACCTTTGTTTTTTGAAATAATATCTGGACACATCTGTAGGCATTGCAGCCTATTTTTCCACATTTGGAAAAAATGGGGAAGAACCAGGTTAGAGAATGTTATCAGAGACCTTCCATGTCCCAAGATTCTGAGTTCATTAATTTGTAATCAAAGTCTTAGGAATATTTTTTCAGTTTTCTAAAACAAGGATTCTTTTCAAAATTGAAAATTCAGTGAACAAAATGTGTTTTCATTTGTCACTATAGCAGATACTTAGTCAATGTCTTGTTTTTCTTTTCACAGGGCCAAGTCATCCAGTTCTAGATATTCTTTGATATGGAACCCATTAAAATTCTGTCAGAATACAATGATTTCTTGTCCTTTGCCATTCATTGTTGGGATATACCCTTAAGAGTTCATTTGATATGAAGACTGTTCTTGCCACAAAGGGCACATTGGTAACCAATCAAAAAATGCGATTAGTTGAAGAAACTGCCCGATTTGGGAAAATAAGTGTGGAAGGGGAGGCTTTTTCAGTTGTCTCCTGCCTTTTGGGTAACTTTCTATAATTCCAATTTTACACATTCTAATTCTACCCATTTATTGTTTAACTATTATTTGACACATTATATTCAAAAGCATATTGTTGAAAGCATATTAAAAATTACTCAAAATATATTATGTTTTAATGTCAAAGAAGTAAAACTGTTCCACAATCATCCTCTTCAAGACATTAATTGCAATTTTTAATGTACGTATTTATTAAAAGAACGTGATGGAAGCTATCTTCCGTTTGAAGAAGCGTTTACAAAACTTTTACATTTATTTTCTTCTTCCGCGAACTGGCTCAAAAGACTTGATTAGGTTCCTTTGGTCTTTGTTCTCCTTCAAGCAGTAACAGCAACTGGAATAAATGTGATAGTTTTGCTGACTTGATCATAATCTGGGTCCTCAATTAGTGGCTGCCTTGGACATCAGTGCAGGCAGAAAAGATTTATTGGAGAGGGAAATCTTGGGGAAAGCATTTTAATGAAATGCAGAATTCAGGTTCAGACGTTAAGGGCTTGAATTCTCAAGGTCAAAGTCAAGGTAGGGCCATTCAGATGTAGGTGCAGAGCCTCCAGTCCCAATATAGAAACTTTTGCAACTTGCCAAAAGCCCAAAGTTGTTCCAAGTTATGTAGTACCTTTTAAATCTTGTCTGTTGGATTTTAGGTGTAGCAAAGTGCACCTAAATCCTCTTTTAAGAATTTCTTTGGTTATTGCACAATTTACCCGTACAGCTACTATATCCTTACGTATCTCTAATTTTCATCTAGTGATTGTTGAGAAGCAATTGCAAGTATATACAATTGGGGTCATCTTTTTTGTGTCCCGGCAAAGCCCATAGCACAAGAAAACAGGCTACCATTGTAAGGCAACAGTTGTGTTTGTATAAAAACACCTAACAAACATGGTCAAGTGAGCTAATTTTGGTCCCAGCTCTGCCTCCAGAAAGAAAGACAGATAATGTCATCCTTTTGAGGCTTAAAAATCTCAGAATCCCGAAAAAGACCGTATCGGCATTTCTTGACAATCTGTCTCTTGAAGCAAAGATTCTACAGCGATTTTCCTTTGATTTCTTCGGGAGGTTCTTTAGCCTTCAATCCTCTAGAAAGAATTTGCGAGGGGAGAATGCTGTCATGTTATAAGAGATCTTTAGAATAGCTTCTTCCATTGCCAATAAAAAGCGAGTTTGTAGTCACCACTATCTTCAACAGCACAGTACCCGTTGGGTTCACCTCCAGCTTCAAAAACGAAACCCAATTGTGTAGTCCCAAGTCTCTCCTGGTAGGCAGAATTTGCTGGATCAAACAACTGGGATTACAAGCTAAACCATTGCCAATGATCATGGTAGCGAGGACATACGCCTGGGGCCCACCCATCTCATTCCGGTTTAGTACAGCTACGGCAAAAGCTCCTTCAGAGAGCGGGCGTTCCCACAGCTCAAAGGTATTGTCCTGGAGAGAATAAATAACATCAGTCAGAAGAAGCATGAATGCACCTTTAATCAGATTATACAGAGACCAAGAATCCTCTTCTTTTAATGACCCCATAAACCCTTGGCGGGGCGGAGTCTGGGCAACTGAATGGAGTAGAGTGTTTTAATGGCCAGATGCCCTTCCTGTCGCCAATGCAGAGTTTTGTTCATCAGATATATTCTCAGAGTGCCCAGAGAATACCTGCCTCTACCTAGGATTGAACTCACAGCCTCCTGATTGTGAGGCGAGAGCTCCACCTCTAGGCCACCGTACCACTATGCAAGAGACCCATGAATGGCTGCCTATTTGATCTTGTTACATTAATAACCTGATTGCAAAATTAATCAGCCTTGAAACTTACCCCTTCTTAGTTCTAAAAGTTCGCCATCACCAAGGATACACACCAGAATACTCTTTTAAATTAGTGTCAATTCCTTATAAATAGGCATAGTGTATTTCAAGTGTATACGCTTATTACACGAAATGCAAAGTATATTAAAGCTAATGGAATGTATTTGAGGGAGGGTGGATCTACTCAATTCTAAAATATTCGTGGTGATTATCATTTGTGCAATGGCACAGGCCAATGGCGAAACGATGCAAGCAACGTAAATATAATTTAACATACATTTAAGGGCTTTGTCTAGACTCGATGGCAGAAATTTGTTGTTTATTCAAGGACGAAAATGCTGGCTGTATTCAAAATCGGATAAACGGGAGGAGAGGTCACCTTAAATCACAATTATAGTGTAATGTAATTCTGTCTTTGCACGCCGCTGACAAGCACTTTCTGCAGCTGAAGTCTCCATGGATGGGCTTACCTTGGTAATTCGGTAGCCCTGCTTGCCCAGCGGATCCTGGTTGATCGCTATCACTTCCTTGTTCTGGAGGAGACCCTTGGCCTTGGAGCTGATCTGACGCAGGTCGTTGGACATAAGTAGCGGGGCCGCCATAATAGCCCAGAAGGCCATCTGTGTTATTTGCTGGTCCCAGCTCAACCCAAAATTTCCAATCACTAGCTGGAATAAGAAAAGTTCATAATGGATGCCTTTCGTGCTACAAAATTCAGCTGGAGAGCAGGAACGGAAAGACGGGCGACTTCCCTAGGCCCATCAAAGATCGTAGAAGAGTCCCTGACTCAACCCCTGGGAAGATCCCCTTCAAATAATCCATTTGGAGGTGATGGGAAGATCTCCTGGAGACTTGAGTTGACACGCTGTTAAGCCCAAATCCAAAGAAACCAGGTTATGGATTAGTGCCACATTTGGAACCCCTTTCCTATAAGTTCCAACAGATACTGGTATTCTGAACTAGACATTCCCAAACCAGGAAGCAACTCCTTATCCCTACAAAAATCCTTTTTTATTTCTCTCATTCACATTCAGCAAAATCAAGGGTGAATTTACAGTCGCAGACCTTCTCTGGCTTGGAGAGCTGCCAGGCTTAATATCTTCAAAATTTGGCAAGGAGTCTCGGAGAGCCACGAACCAATTAAGCAAACTAATTGTCTCCTGCAAATTCCACTCCCCTTTTGCTCCTCTTTTATTCCCTCTGGGAGGGGCCCTTCTTCGTCCACCTGTGGCCTTATTCCCAAGTCGACCTTTGTTCTTTAGCGGTTTCCTTCGTCTGGCAACTCTGCACATGTGCACACTGGGAACAGGCTCCAGCTGTTCGTCTGCCTCGCTGATGTCTGACTCCGAAGGCAGCTAATAACTGTCATGCGGCCCTGGCCCCCTCTCTGCCTCCGACGCAGAGCACTCGTCAGAACCTTCCCCAGACTCCAGGACTGGCCCATGTTCCTCCCCAACCTCCTCACTGTCCGAATCTGCTACAACAACTGGATTACAATAGCGGTGAATTGTGCTGCAGCTGCAGCTTCTACATTGGATGCAGAAGAATGGAACAAGGCTTACAACCAATATGCAGTAGGGACAGTAAGAGGGTCTGTCTACCTGCCACCTTCCCCAAAACCAGCTGTTGCATCTCAGTAGTTGCTGAATGGGCCAGGACCACTTCCTTTGCTGTTGCTAGGTTCTGATGGCTACTATTGCTAACAATAGAGGATGGTACAGGACAGGAAGGCCTGAAGGAACGTTGTCCATGGGATCGCGATGGGTCGGACACGACTTTGCAACTAACTACAACAAAAGTTCTCTGAGCTCTGGTGGCTCAGCAGACTAAAGCATTGTGATTAACATCAGCTGTCTGTAATTACTGTAAGTTCGAATCTCGCCAGGCTCAAGGTTGACTCAGCCTTCCATCCTTTCTAAGGTAGGTCAAATGAGGACCCAGTTTGTGGGGGTAATAAGCTGACTTTGTATAAATATACAAAAGTATGAAGGCTATTGCTTAACGCATTGTAAGCCTCCCTGAGACTCCGGAGAAGGGCGGCATATAAATCAATTGTTTTTTTTTAAAAAAGTGGTTTTATTTTAATTTTACAATTTCTTTGATGAATACGGAAGTCCATTAACAGATGCATTTACACCAGATGGGATAAATAGCCTCAGGGCATGTTTTCTTACCATGTCTGGGTCATTCCAGCCACCCGGCCCTGCTATGTCGATCAGAACGTCTTGGTTAGAAGAAGTCCAGTTTAAGATATCCTTGATGCTGCTCCAGGCATCAGAGATGTCAGCATAATTCCTCCAGTAATTGCAGTATTGCTTAATTTCGGTATAGTTGACCTGCCAGGAAAGAGGCAAAGAAGAAACATTAATTTGACACCTTTGGTCCTAAATGTCGACTTGAAGAGACTCCAGAGTTTTTTTAAAAAAGGAACAGAGTAGTTTCTGTTCGGATTGCAAGTAGGAAAACTTCAGAAATAAATACTACAATTGAACACACTTGAGAAATTGTAGGAAGCTGCTTTAATAGGAGTCAAGATTCCTGCTTGGCACAAGTACATATGTTGTGACTGCAACAGAGTCGGACAGTGAGGAGGTTGGGGAGGAACATGGGCCAGTCCTGGGGGCTAGGGAAAGCTTGGACGAGGGCTCTGTCGGAGGCAGAGAAGGAGCTAGACAGCAGTGAGGCAGAGGAACAGCTGGAGCCCGTTCCCAGTGTGCGCATGTGCAGAGCTGCCAGAAGACAAGAAAAACTCAGAAACTAGGGTCGACTTGGGAGTAAAGCCCCACCTTGGAGGTGTTTGGCCCCTCCCGTAGGTAATAAAAGAGGAGCGTAACAGGGAGTGGGCTTTTGCAGGAAACAATTTGTTCCGTGACTCTGCCAAGTTTTGCCTTGTACTGTGGTTGGAAACAAGTTACCTGGCAGCTTGCCAAACGAGATAAGGTGTGTTGAGAAATATTCCTTTGAAAAACTGTTTGGACAAACCGTGCTGACTGTGAATGAACGTAATTCGCAGTTGTGAAAATAAAAGAGGTTTTGTCGGGACCAGTTCCTGCCTCCTGCTTGTTAAGGGAGCCTAGGTCAAAACAACGTATTCTTTACCAGATACATACAACCTGGTGACCATTTTCTCTTAGAATGAGCTCAAAAGAATTCTCCCCCTCCCCCCTTTACCTTTTGAAAGGGTCTCTGGTAAAGTGGCCATTCACAGGAATATACAATACTTCTGCCAGTTTTATTCAAAGCCGAAGACATTTTCTTATAACCTGGTAGGAAAAAAGAAACAACCCCTTGCCATTAAAATATTCCAGACTTTTCCAACATCCGCAACAAAAGATAGGCCTCCGCCAGCCAAGCTTGACTTCAGGTAGTCCTCGTTTAGTGACCACAGTTAAGATTGGCAACTTGGTCACTAAGCGAAGCAGTTGCTAAGTGAAAGAAACAGCAACTATGGTTATAATCTTACTTCAGCTTTCCTTTGCTTAATAGACCTGCGAAGGTCACAAATGCGGGGACTGAGTTGCCAAATTCCCTTTTTGTCATCGTTAACTGTGAATGGTTGCTAAACCAGACAGCTGCTAGATAAGGGCCATCTTTATTTAGACACGGAATCATAGGATTGGAAAGGACCAGTGGTGGGTTCCTCCCAGTTCTCCCGAGCCGGTAGCGGTGACGATATGATGTCACCGAACCGGTTCTGCTGCCCACCACCCACCTATCCCCCGCGTTATTCTTACCTTTTATTTGGCCCCACCCCCAATCTATTGCTGCCTCCTGAGTCCCAGCTGATGGCTAGAGGGAAAAAAACTGTTTAAACTCTTGCCGCCCTACAGCTGATCAGTATTAAAAGAAAACAAATGAGTAGACCAGTGCCTGCAAAAATAAATGGGTAGACCAGTGCCTGCAAAAATACATGAGTAGATCAGTGCCTGCAAAAAAATAAATGGGTAGATCGGTACAGCTCTGCAAGCAGTTGAAAGCCTCTGCTAAATCCTAAATAACTGTCACATGACCATCAAGCCACGCCCACAAAATAAGCCACGCCCACAGAACCAGTAGTAAAAAAATTTAGAACCCACCCATGGGAGATATTCTAGTATAACCCTCTTCCCAAGGCAGGATTCCTCAGATCTTCCCAAACCAACGGTAATGAGTGGTAGAAGCACTCATTAAAAATGGCAGAAAGTTTAAGACGCTGTTAGTGCCAGACAGGTGGCAGGAAAGCACAAATATCAATAGCCAAAGTCTAGATCAGTGATGGTTAACCTTTCCAGACCGAGTGCCCAAAGTGCGCGCACCTGCACCCCCAAAATGCAATATGCGTGGCCCCACACATGCACTGCCCCCCACACATGTGCATGTGCCCCCCACATGTGCATGCGCCCCCCACATGTGCATGCACTACCCCTGTAGGTCTCCTGCCCATAAATGCGCATGCGGGGCAGAGACCTGAGGACCAACTGGCCAGCAGGAGGCGTGTGCACATGCACAGCGAAGCTGAACTGGGGCGACGGCTCATGTGCCATCGGAGAGGGGGCTGCATGCCACCTCTGGAATGCGTGCCATAGGTTGGCCATCACAGGTCTAGATGGTAGTGGCCAGTGGTGGGTTTCAAATTTTTTTACTACCAGATCTGTGGGTGTGGCTTGGTGGGCGTAGCAAGGGAAGGATACTGTAAAATCTCCATTCCCACCCCAATCCAGGGAAAGGCTACTGCAAAATCCCCATTTCCTCCCAATCAGCTGAGAATTGAGAGGCAAAGAATAGATGGGGGCGGGCCCAGTCAGAATTTTTACTACCGGTTCTCTGAACTACTGTATTTTCCTGCGTATAAGACTACTTTCTAACACACAAAAATCTCAAAAGTCGGGGGTCTTATATGCCGGGTCTCATTCTCCTGTAACCAGGCAGACCAGCCCAAAAGGCTCTGACGAGCCTTAAATGGCTCTGAGGAGGGTCGTCTTATACGCCCAGTCGTCTTATACGCCGGAAAATACGGTACTCAAAATTTCCGCTACCGGTTCTCCAGAACTGGTCAGAACCTGGCATATATTTATATGGCTTTCCGTATAAACTAACAAAACAGAGGCCAACAGTGGCTTGTCAGCTATGCTTTATTCACAGGGGTGCCCAGTCTTGGCAACGTTAAAAGCTGTGGACTTCAACTTCCAGAATTCCCTGGCCAACAAGCTGTCAACATTGGAGAACCAATTGTGTGAATCCTTCCAGCCATGACTTAGCATCTGGCATGAATATAATGGCTTGGGGCCATCGATCTCACCATTGCGATCTTGTGAGATCCGGCCGTGAGCAGTGTGTATGGGTTTTTAACGTCTCTTATTGTATATTATTTATACGGTCTTTGTTGTAAGCCGCCCAGAGCCTCAGAGAGTTGGGCGGCATGGAAATACGATTAATAAATAATAAATAAATAACGAACACACCTTCAGCCATCTCCTCCAGAGTCCCAAAGTCACATCCGTCGAATTTGAGCAGATCCACCTCCCAGCTGGCAAAGGTCTCTGCATCCTGTTCGTAGTGGCCGTAGCTTCCGGGAAAGCCAGCACAGGTTCTGTTCCCAATGTCTGCATAAATGCCCAGTTTCAGACCTTTGGAGTGCACCTTGGAATCACAGGGACCAACAGGAAAAGCAAAGGCAAGATCAGAAAATGGCAGGCAAGCTGTATTTCCTAAGCATTTCTCAAAAAATAAAACATACTCAAACTGAAGTTTCTTAGAGCCTGGCATTCTCCAGATGTGTGGCCCTACAACACTCAAAATTCCCCAGCCTAAAACATCTGGCCCATGTTTGGATAGGCTGCTTTTAAGGGGCAGAGAAAGAGAGGGAGGGAGGGAGGGGCGGGGGAGAGAAAGAGAGAGAGACAGAAAGACGCCAAGAGAAAGCATGCCACCACTCAGCAGGAGGAGCAGAAATCCAGATTAGAGATGCAGATCAGTTTTATCAACATATACTAGAGGAAATACCCAAGGAAAGCCAACACCCACAGTTGCAATCTACCTCTAAATATCAGTTGCCAAAGAGAGAGAACAAGGAATCAGATGTCCCATTTTCCAAGATTTGAGAAAAGCAATCGGAGTCAGAGATTCAAACTCCACCCCAGGTTAGATCTTTTTGATTTGACCCAGCATTATTATTCTTATCTTAGTTGGTTGATGACTCTAATGAAACTAATGATTCTTAGTTGGACCATAAGAAAGGCTGAGCACCAAAGAATGGAGGCCTTTGAACTCTGGTGCTGGAGAAGACTCCTGCGAGTCCCTTCGACTGCAAGGCAATCCAACTGGTCAGTCCTAGAGGAGATCAACCCTGACTGCTCTTTCGAAGGCCAGATCCTGAAGAGGAAACTCAAATACTTTGGCCACCTAATGAGAAGGAAGGACTCCCTGGAGAAGAGCCTAATGCTGGGAACGATTGAGGGCAAAAGAAGAAAGGGACGGCAGAGAACGAGGTGGCTGGATGGAGTCACTGAAGCAATCGGTGTGAGCTTAAATGGACTCCAGAGGATGGTAGAGGACAGGAAGGCCTGGAGGAATGTTGTCCATGGGGTCCCAATGGGTCGGATACGACTTCGCAACTAACAACAACAACGATTCTTATGGAATTGTAGAGATAGTGAGTTAAGAGAGTAATTTATGGTTTGCTGTTAAAAATTAATACAGAAGGCAAAGTATAAGCAGATACAGAAGGCAAAGCAAAGCAAAGCAAGGGGTGTTGCTTAGGAAACCTCTCCCACTTTCGTTAGAGAGAAATTGGATTAACAGCACCAGCAGTTTCCGTCAATCCGGCATTCCTGAATTTTCCAGCTGCCCCAAGTTGGAAGAAGCTCCCAGGAGAAAGTTCCCAAGCACCCAACTCACATAGTCTGCGAGTTTCTTAATCCCGCTGGGGAAGCGTTTGGGGTCCGGCTGTAGCCGTCCCTGTTTGTCACGGGTGGGAGCCATCCAACAATCATCGATGCACAGGAAACGGTACCCAACATCTTTCCATCCCTCCGACGCCATCCGGTCAGCCATCTGCATGAAGAGCTGTTCGCTGGGAGGAGGAGAGGGAGGGCAAAAGGCCAGAAGTGAATAAGGAAGTAGAAACTGAAAAACAGAGAAGAGTCATTCATTCCTTGGAAAAATTCAGATTGTCTATTCCAGTGATGGCTAACCTTTTCCGGACCGAGTGCCCAAAGCGTGCGCGCCTGAACCCCCAAAATGCAATGTGTGCGTGCCCCCCGCACATGGACCCTGTATGCGCCCCTCCATGCATGTATGCGCAGGGGCCTCCCTCACACGTCCCGCCTCCACGCATGCACGGCAGAGACCCAAAGACCAGCTGGCTGGCAGGTGGCACGTGCAGCAGAGCTGAACTGGGGCGATGGCTCGCATGCCATTAGAGAGGAGGCTGCGTGCCACTTTTGGCTTATTACTACCACCAATAGCCTCCCACCGGCCGGTGCGCTCTCATAGAGAGGGGCTCCTCCGGGTGCCGTCAGCCAAACAGTGTCGACTGGCGACCCCCAGGGGGAGAGCTTTCTCTGTGGGGGCACCTACTATCTGGAACGAGCTCCCCCCGGAGATACGGAGGATACTGGATCTGCGCACCTTCCGCCGCGCTCTTAAGACCTTTTTATTTCACCAGGCAGGCCTGGCCTAACCTCTCTTCCTCTTTTAGCGTTAAATTTTAATCTGTTTTAATTGTGTGGGATGTTTTAATTCTGTCTGGGCCAAATTTATTTAATTTGATTTTATTTGGGTTTTTAAATTTTGTATATATGTATTTTTATTCTTGGCTGTTCACCGCCCTGAGTCCTTCGGGAGTAGGGCGGTATATAAATCTAATAAATCCTAATCCTAATCCTAAATCCTACTGTTCTTTGCTAAAAAGGGACTGGAGCATTTTCTCTCTAGAAACAATCATATTCTATGCCGTTTGAGGAAATGATTCTCTGTTCTGTAATTGGCCTTATGTATTGACATCCCGATATAAAAACGTATCATGAGACACTCGTCTCAAGTCATTGAAAGTTTAGGAAATGAGTCACAGATATTCTTAGATTATGAATTGCTTACTGGCAGGTTGTGCAATCTTTAGAGGCAAAACTTGATACAAAACTTGCAAGCAAAGGAACATGCTGGTTCTTGTTGGTTGCTATAAATTTGTTTTTATTCTGTTTTCTTGTACTGTATGTAATAATTTTTTTGTGCTAAGTTTTTTTTTTCTTCTTGCTCTACAAAAAGGCCCAACTGCAATTGTAAGAAAAGATATAATGGATAATGACCAAGTTTGCTTATTTGGAACTTAGTTTTACGTATGAATCAGTTTTTGCGATTTCTAAACCGTGTTTCATTTTGTGAACCGATCACTTCAGATAAATCCCCATGCACTGCATTAAAATGTGGTTTGTTTAATAATAGTTTTATTAAAAACTATGATGTCATACTTGGCTGACTGTTCACACAAAACCAAAGCCGACGCCCAAATGAGCCCCTTATATCTTAGCACAATGTTACTTCAAGTAGTGCTTTATTCTGGTGTAAAATAACTAAGAGATTGTAAAATAACTATGCTTCACTCTTAGTAATTCTGAGGCTTGAAAACCTGTCCTTTTCAGCCAATGGGAAAAGGGTGCGTAAAAAAATCAGAACCGCATGGGGATTGGTCTGCTTCTGGACTTCAGGGCCAATTAAATGGTCGCGCTTAGGACCAATAAAACGGCTGAGTCTGAAACTGGACCACCAATCAGACGGGAGCTAGAATGGAGGGAAAAGAGTATAAAAGGGGTTCGCCGCTGACAGAGTGGGTCAGATTGCCTGGAGAAGAGAGAAGAGAAGGAGCTGGAGACAAGATAAGGCTGGTGGTGGACCAACTGTGGCACAAGAGCTATGAGAAAAAGAGCTGAAGCACTGAAATTCCAAAGAAAGGAACATACATTGGAGCCTATGGAGAAGTCACCTTGCAAACCAGCTAGACTGGTGTCCTGAAGATCTCAGGCAGCCAAGATGCCTCAGCCCATCCTGGCAGGAGCACAGACTGATGTCACAAATTTCTACTATACTTGAAATATAATTTGGTCTTGACTCTTTCTTATGTGGCTCCTCCTTGGCTGGATTAAGCACACAGCCTAGTTAAGATGTGTGTTTTGTGAGTGAGGAGTGTGAGTGTATGTGAGAGAGGGGTCCCAATGTATGTCTGAGGGGGAAAGACAAGCACAGTCAAGCTTGGACAATTCAGACTTTAGAAAGGAGGCAGTTAAAGCGAGACCTGCCTTGGAAGCTCCATGCTGCTTTTCATTAGCAGTTAGTTCATTCCCAGATTAACCTTTTCAAGGGGAGCTGAATTGAGGCTAATAATAATAATCTATACTGCCCCTCTCCTGAAGGACTTGGGGCAGTGCACAGCCTAATTAAAAGCACAAGACAAACAACAATTTAAAAATTAAAAATATTAAATAATTTGGCTCAATATAAAACCCCAAATTTAAAAATCCCAGATCTTTTTTAATTTTAAAATTTAAATTTAAAAATCTTCACATCGATAGCCTGGCCTGGCGGAATAAAAAGGTTTTGAGGGCAGATGTCAGTGATCTTATGTAATTCTGGGGGCAGTTCATTCCAGAGAGTAGGAGCTCCCACAGAGAAGGCCCTCCCCCTGGGTGTCGCCAGCCAACATAATTTGGCTGATGGTACCCTGAGGAGACCCTCTCTGTGGGAGTGGACTGGCTGGTGGGAGGCTACTGGTGGCAGGAGACAGTCTCAAAGGTAACCCAATCTGATGCCATGGAGCGCTTTAAAGGTTTAATGCTACATCCAGCAATGCAGGATACTGCTTATAAGCTCTATGTGCTTAGAGTTCATAGCATTGTTACACACACCCACTTCACCGTTTGTTTCGGTTGCTCCCCTCTGGAAGGAGGTTTCAAAGTATTTCTAACAGGACTACCAGATTCTCTTAACAGTTTTGTTCCCTAAGCCACCCATCTGGTAAACTCACAAGATTCGTTTCTCTCTTGCACATGTATATGTCTGGACTAGACCGTTGTTTCTCCGTGTCATATACACTTGTGGCCAAAATTGTGGAAGTCTTTTGGGAAAAGTGTATTTTTGAGGTTTGATGGCTACTAACACCACTACTGCTGGAATGGCCTGGGAATAGCCCAGACCTTCACCCAATTGAAAATCTATGGAGCCGTCTAAAGAAACTTGTTAGTCAGAAGCAACCCAGCAATAAAACCCAGTTAATAGAAGCAACCATTCAATCTTGGTTTCACTTTATAACAGCTGCAGAACTAAAAGACTTGGTTCACTCCATGGGAAGACATTGTAAGGCCGTCATTCATGCTAAAGGTTACCCAACTAAGTATTAACTGACATGGTGATCATTTTTGTATATCTTGTTTTTTCTACGTGTTTCACTTTTCTTCCTTATACTGTAACTGCTATTCTAATAGCAAATTCTTCATAAAAGTGATTGCATTACATTCTTGATTAAATTATCTTTCTATTGATAGATAATTTTTTTAAAAAAATTGATTTATATGCCGTCCTTCTCCGAAGACTCAGGGCGGCTTACAATGTGTTAAGCAATTTTATGGTACTACTAAAAAAAAAGTGATGTTATTAACTAGTTTTAGAAAATACATTTTCCCAAAAGGTTTCCCCAATTTTGGCCACTACAGTAATATATGTGCGTAGATGCATACTTTTTGTATGTATCTATATCTATATCTATATATCTATATCTATATATCTACCCCTTCCTTCCTTCCTTGTTATCATCTATCTTTATTTATTTATTTATTTATTTATTTATTTATTTATTTATTTATTTATTTAATTAATTAGATTTATATGCCACCCTTCTCTGGAGACTCAGGGCGGCTTACAATGCGTTAAGCAACAGCCTTGATACTTTTGTATATTTATACAAAGTCAGCTTATTGCCCCCACAAACTGGGTCCTCAATTTACCCACCTTAGAAAGGATGGAAAGCTGAGTCGACCTTGAGCCTCGAACTCGCATAATTGCAGACAGCTGGGTGTTAATAACAGGCTATCTAGCCCATCGAGCTATCTGAGGCTCTATCTATCTAGTTATGTTTATGTGGTGTATATTGGAGGTGGTGACCCTTTGAGAGTTGTATGCAACGAAATTTCATTTTTAATGTATGCCGATCAGTGTACATTCAAAGTGACAATAAAGATCCTATCCTATCCTATCCCTACTCTACGTCCTGTCCTATCCCTACTCTACACTCTACTCTACTCTACTCTACTCTACTCTATCCCTACTCTACATTCTAACTCTACATTCTAACTCTAACTCTACTCTACTCTATTCTATACTGACGACTGCTTTGCAGCTTCTCTGCTAGGGTTTAGTAAGGCAGAGAGGAGGAGGAAGGAAATCAAGCCAAATGTCTGCCATGAATGTCAAGGCGACCTCCAGTGGGAGCACAGTCCAAGGTGACTCTCCAAAGAGGAAGAAGCCACCAAATTCCAGCCCTGGAGGAGGGGGAGTCCCAGTACTTTCTGGACTACAAGTCCCATATTTCTTCCCCCGGGGTGGGGGGAAGCGGGGAATAAGGCAGGCTTGTCCCTACCCAGTGGTGGGAAAGCTTCCAGGAAGAGACCCAAACTGCCACCTGTCGGAAATGGTGCTTGGGCGGGGGGTTGGACTAGATGATCTTACAGGGACCCTTCCAAACTCTGTTAACCTGAACCCCAAGGGGCCGCATCCAGCATCCTCTCCGCCTACCTGATGCAGTCGCGGGGCTCCCGCTCGCAGTCCGTCTGGCAGAGGAAGCGCTCCCAGTGGAGCCAGCCCATGGGCGGCGTCCGAGCCAGCCCGTTGTCCAGCGCGGCGGTCAAGCCCAGGACCGCCAGCAGCGCCGCCGCCGCCACCGCCGATCCGGCCATTCCGGCTTCTTTCCTTCCTTCCTCCCGAACGATTCACAGCCAGACTTTCCGAACGATTCGCTTCGGCCAATCGCAGCTCTCCGTTCCCTCCTTGGCAGCCAATCCCTGCTCTCGCCACGTCGGCCAATCGGAAGGCACCGCGGGCTCAGCCAATCGCCTCCCGCAGGAGGAAAAGCAGTTAAAAAAATAAAACAAAACACTTGCGGACCTTTTCCCTCTTGTGAGGGAGGCTGGGTCACGTGACGCGCGGGTCACGTGATTGAGGGCAGGTCTTAACCCTTTCCAAGCCTGCAGTCTGGGTTCACCTTTAATCCCAAAGGTGATTGATTGGGGGTTTTTCCCCCCCTAAGAGGGAACTGGACTTTCTGGGTTTTTTTTTTCTTTGAAGATGTTTTGCTTCTCATGGAAGCAGCTTCTTCAGCTCTGTCAGGATAGTGGGGAATGGAAGGATTGATAGGCTTTGGGGACAGTTGGTCATCTGCAATGAAATTTCATTTTTAATATTTATTTATTATTTATTTATTGGTTTGATTTATACGCTGCCCTTTTCCGGAGACTCAGGGCGGCTTACAATGCATTAAGCAATATCCTTCATATTTTGTATATACCTGCTTAGAAGGGCTTTTGCCACCCCCCCCCCCAAGCAGTGTTCTTTTTTATACAAAGTCATCTTATTGCCCCCACAATCCGGGTCCTCATTTTACCTACTTCGAAAGGATGGAAGGCTGAGTCAACTTTGAGCCTGGTGAGATTCGAACTTGCAGTAATTGCAGGCAGCTGGCAGCTAAGTGCTACTTTAACAGCACTTAGTCCACTGCACCACTAATATGCCGATTAGCGTACATTCAAAGTGACAAACTTATTCCATTCTATTTGCAACCTTTTAGAGAGTCGTTGAGGCCACTTGGAGTTTTATCTGTGTCCTCAGGAGAGAGAAAAATCCACCTGCCTCTTGAAAAAGCACCTTTGGGATAACCATGACCTGGATGACTGAAAATCTACAGACTTTTAGCTATATAATTTGGGATGAGCGCCCTTCAAATGGGGTGGGAGGAGGAATGGATTTCCAGAGGAAAAAAAATGCAGACTATAGGAACCAGGAGCACCACTCAGGTGTCCCTGAGGACACAGATAAACGTCCAAATGCTTCAATGACCCTCTGAAAAAAGGATGCAGATCACCAGCTGTCTGCAAGGAGTATCAATCCTTCCATTCCCCACTGTCCTGTCAGAGCTGAAGCATTTTTACTTTTGAAACATCTTCAAAAGTAAAAAACACAAAAGTCCAGTTGCCTCCTGAAAAACCACCTTTGGGACAACCATGACTTGGATGACTGAGAATCTCTACAGATTCACCTTTAGCATAATATAAGCTTCATTTTTGACCTATACAACGGACTTCATTATTATCATTGCTCTGACAAAAATAATCCCCAAGCAGGACTATGCAACAAGGAAAATGCAGGATAAATTCATACAGGAGGAGTTCTTGGTGCTCTCTGAGCTTGCCGAGGTTTCATGACTCTAAACTATCTGATGATGTTACCTAGTTTGAGTCACGAAATGTCTGCAAGAAAACTCATGTCAAGCCTGAGCTACAAATATTCTCCTTTATTAAATTCAAACATATGTAAGTACATAAATGCGTGGGCACATTTGAGCTTTTGCTTCGTTTGGATAGCCAAAGATCGCCGCTCAGTATTCATTTTGTGTCACAAGCAGGTAACAAAATACTTCGCTAATTCTGTATAAACTGACCTCCCCAAAGAACCAGGACAAACTAGAAGATCTATATACCGTATTTTTCAGAGTATAAGATGCACCTTTTGTCCCCCCTAAAAGGGGGTGAAAATTTGGGTGTGTTTTATACATTGAATGTAGCCCCGCCCACTCATTGGCTCCCACCCTATGGCCTCTGCCTCCCAGCAATTTACCTCCTTGCAGTCATCAGCAAGAAGAAACAGCCCATTTCAGCTTCAGCACAGCCTAATTAGCACAAGTGGATTGTCCCTTGGATCGGCCTCCCAACTCTCAGCTGTTTCAGGCTGCAGGGATTTGCCATTGCCTATTGCTGCACGGGCCTCTGCCGCTTGCTGCAAGGAGGTAAATTGCTGGGAACAATTTTTTTTTTCTTGTGCTAATCAAGTTTTGCTGAAAGTAAAGCAGGCTGTTTGCTGCAAGGAGGCAAAATTGCTGGGAAGCAGAAGCAGAGGCAGATTTCTTTTTCTTGTTTTCCTCACCAAAAAAGGTAGGTGCGTCTTATCCTAAGTGTCTTATCCTCCGAAAAATAAGGTAATGTGGAATAATGTCATATATATTGGAGCCAGTAAACCAGTGGTGGGTTCCTCCTGGTTCCGCCGAGCTGGTAGCGGTGACGAACTGTTTCTGCCCCCACCCACCCCTGCTTTATTCTTACCTTTTATTTGGCCCCACCCCCAATCTATTGCTGCCTCCTGAGTCCCAGCTGATGAGCTATAAGGAAAAACTGTTTAAACTCTTGCCTTGGGGCTTCAAAGGGCCACCCTACAGCTGATCAGTAGTAAAAGGCAGTCTGGTGGTAGACTGGTGCCTAGAAAAATACATGGGTAGACCAGTGCCTGCAAAAACACATGAGTAGACCGGTACAGCTCTGCAAGCAGTTAAAAGCCTGGTAGACCAGTTCCTCTGCTAAATCCTAAAGAATTGTCACATGACCATCAAGCCACACCCACAAAATAAGCCACGCCCACAGAACTGATAATAAAAATCTTTAGAACCCACCTTTGCAGTAAATCTTTCAGCTACAACACACACTGAAATAAAAGCCAGTCTTTCTTTCTTCACAATGCTTGATAAGCAGAGAGAAAATTAAAGAGTCAAAAAATCCTGGCGTAGCGTTTAACGTTTATTATTTTCGCCCTTCTACCATGATTATGTGATATCCAAACTTGGTTTTAACAGGGGGATCTGTGTACACTGGTTTGTCCATGCTGCTGACGGGCAAGGCAAACGCTGCCTCCTGGAAGGGCCCCACCATGGAGCCTCTGCTCATCCAGCCCAGATCTCCCTGGAAAACAAGCACAAGAGAATGATGCAAAGGACGGTGAAAATGACCTATTCCGCCCTATATAAATCCATTTGCTAGAGAATATTCTATATTATTATTATTATTATTATTATTATTATTATTATTATTATTATTATTATTATTATTGAGTGTTCAGTTGACTGAGTTTCATATTTAATGAATAAAGATAATCATCATCATCGAAACTATATGGCTATGGATGAAACATGTAACAGTGATACCATTGTCATCAGGGCACTTGGCACAATGTCCAAGAATTTTATAAGATACGTCAACAAATTGCAGCCTCCTGCAATAACACCAGCAGAACTGCAAAAACCGCACTATCTGGAACATCGTACATCTTAAGAAGATACTTGGTTGATACTTACGACACTGGCAGCAAGCCGTATCAACCATTAGCCCCAGTCATTGGTATTTGTGTTGCATTTTTGAATGTTCGGTTGACTTGAGTTTCATGTTTAATGAATAAAGTAAATAATAATAACTTGGTCATTGTATGTGTATACCCAGTATACCCATACAACGAAATTCACTTAACACCCAAAGACCAGGTCCCACACACACATATACATGCATTAATTCAGTTCTTATAGTTAAGGAACTTTAGAAACCTAATTTGGGGCAAAACGAAGAGATTAGTCATGCAACTGGAGAAAACACTTTATTCGTCTTAAGAATTCTGCAGATGTTCTTGCTCTACTTTGGAGAAAAAAAAGAACTTACCCCCTGTCTGGCTTTATCCTCACTATACTGCGCAGCGACCTCACTGAAACGCACTCCAGCTTTGACTTTCTCCAAGGCTTCCAGAGCTCTGCTGTGTTTCTCACAAAGAATATGCCTCACCTAGAAATAAAAAAATCCAACCCAAAACAGAAATTAAGATACATATAGAGAGATCCTTCCACATTTAGCTTAAGAATACTGGAGAAGGTGACAGACTGAGTTTGAAACCTGAATTCCGTGCAATGGGGTGAGCTTCTGCTTCTTGCCTCAGCTCCTTCCCACCTAGCAGTTCGAAAGCATGCAAATGCGAGTAGATTAATAGGTACCACATCAGTGGGAAGGTAAGTTCCCACTGTTCCGTGTGCCTTTGCCATATAGCCATGCTGGCCAATGACCAGACTCTAGCACTGTTTCCTAGAGTGAGACATGACTGATAGGGAAATTTTACCTTTACTTTATTCCTACAGTTGCCTTCCTCAGTACTTGGTAAACTAAGCCACAGTACCATTCACCTCTTGCTGACTAATTCTTGATATAGTTTCTAATACAGTTTCCCAATTTATGACTAGTTGACAAAGGATGGTGAGAGACTAAGAAGCAAGCCATTTTAATCCAAGGTAATTGGTTTCTAATTGTCAAAGAATGCCTTTGCATAGAATTAGAATTAGAATTAGAATTAGAATTAGAATTAGAATAGAATAGAATAGAATAGAATAGAATAGAATAGAATAGAATAGAATAGAATAGAATAGAATAGAATAGAACAGAACAGAACAGAACAGAACAGAACAGATTTTTTTTATTGGCCAAGTGTGATTGGACACACAAGGAATTTGTCTTTGGTGCATAAGCTCTCAGTGTACATAAAATAAAAGATACGTTCATCAAGAATCACAAGGAACAACATTTAATGATAGTCATAGGGTATAAATAAGCAATCAGGAAACAAGGCAGATAGTCTTAAGTTTCACTCTTTCGTATTTTTCAGATAAAGAGATTGAGTAGCAAACAACCAGAGATTTGCATTAACAGAGCTTTATTTGACAGTAGCATTTAATTTAATGATTAAACCACTTCTGAAAAAGTGCTGCCCAGAAAACTTGCAGGGAGTTATCCATATCACCGCCAGGAATCAAAACTGATTTGAAGATACTGATTTCTAATCTCTAATGTTACTTACTGAAAATAAACATATTAACACATTTAGGATATTGAGCATTTGGGGAGGCAAATCCAGGTCTCTGCCAGTTTCTTTCTGAATTTTTTCCCACTCTGAAATATTTTTTGGCTTGGAGAGAACGACACCTCATTCTACTCTCATACCCTGTTTGTGACTGGAATGGCATCCTTGGATGCTACCTCAAACTGGGTGACCAGAAGCCCTACCTTCACGGAACTGCCTCCTCCTTTTGGCCCCTGAGCTTTCTTATCGGCTGCGTCACTGCCAGAAGATGCTCCTCCTTTAAAGACACAAGAACACAAAGCCACAGTGAATCGGGGTAGAGAGTTCACCTGATTTGCGCCTCCATTTGCTGAATCGGATGGGCAGGGCTGGACTGAATGTTTTGGGTGCATCTGAGCTCCAGGCTATCATGCCTCACCTGGTGGAATCTGACAGCAAGCAGGAAAATGTTGTTAGTTTGAGCTCCGAGCTTGTTTGCAAACGTTTCATCCCCATTTGAGGAGACATCTTCAGCGTGCTTTGGATTGTGCAACATAGGGGAAGGTTTCAAAACCCATCGCTACCAGTTCATGCATGCCCAGAAGCGTCCAGACGGGTGAGCGAAGCCTCCCGCCACTACCGTTTTGCCCAATCCAGTGCACTGGTGCAACATAACTACTAACCCAAGCTACTAATCAAAGACATTTCAAGCAGGAAAATGTTAGAACGATCATCTGTTGGAAGGAAAATCCAACTGGTTCAGTTCCAAACTGGGAAGAAGGAGAGAAATAACTAGAAATAAACTGGAGGTTGGGAGGCTGATTGGAAAGAGGGCCCGTTTATTGATGAAGCAGAACCACCAACCACATGTAATTCTCGAACAGCTGACAAAATGGAGTTTACACTGGGTGGGTTTTATACCTTCTGTATTCCTATGGGACCATGGCTGGCTCTATAGGCCAAAGGAAAAATGCAAATCCTAGGTGTCTGAGCTAGTTTTGTCAACTTTTTGTTTCTTGTTATCCGAGTTTCTGTATGGACCCAGACTTTCTGAATGGATTATCTGTGTTTCTAAAAGCTGGCCCCCTCAGTTTCTGGGGCATAGAAACTGGGGCTGGTTTCTCCCTTTGGGAAAATATAATATTCTGTTTCTTTTTAAAGGTAAAGGTTCCCCTCACACATATGTGCTAGTCATTCCCGACTCTAGGGGGTGGTGCTCATCTCAGTTTCAAAGCCGAAGAGCCAGCACTGTCCAAAGATATCTCCATGGTCATGTGGCCGGCATGACTCAATGCCAAAGGCGCACGGAGCGCTGTTACCTTCCCACCAAAGGTGGTCCCTATTTTTCTACTTGCATTTTTATGTGCTTTCGAACTGCTAGGTTGGCAGAAGCTGGGACGAGTAACGGGAGCTCACCCCGTTACGCAGCACTAGGGATTCGAACTGCTGAACTGCCAACCTTTCGATCGACAAGCTCAGCGTCTTAGCCACTGAGCCACTGCATCCCTTTCTTTTTAATACTTCCCCATATATTTCAGTTGATCGTTGGGGCGGGGAGGGGGGCTTTCCACAATACACATGCTTGTTGTCATCCTTTGGGGCTTCCACCACAACGCATTGTGCCCATAAGGGCCATTTCACTTAGAATCCAGCCAAAAAGGGAAAATTTTGACAAGAGGAGAAAAGCTATTTTGTGAAAAATGTTTCCTATTTTGTGAATCCTTTTCCCTATTTTGTGAATTTTTTCCCCCTATTTTGTGATTTTCCCCCCCTCTATTTTGTGATTTTTTCCCCCATTTTGTGATTTCCCCCCCTACTTTGTAAATTTCCCCCTCTATTTTGTGATTTTTCCCCCCTATTTTGTGAATCTCCTCCCTTCCCCCCCCCCCTATTTTTGTGAATCTTTGGCTGCCCTGATGGGAACGAATGGAAGCCTTGCACATCCCAGCTGCCTGCTTATGCGTCCCATTCTATGCTACCAACAGGGTCCAAAAGCGATGCATTTGTCCCAGCTAAACAGGGCGAGCCCCTTTTGCAGGCATCTGTAAGAACTACAACTCCCACAATTCCTTGCCCGGCCACCAGCTTAAGGCGAGACCAGCCGAGCAGAACTGGCCGGCTCCTCCTCTCCCAGTAGGAGTGGGAAGCAGAAACTGGGAACGAGAAGAAATCGGAGGCTCCGGTCTCCCATCTCTCACCTTTTGCCGCTTTACCGCCGCCTTTCCCTTTCGGAGGCATCTTTCTACGGGTTTCTTCCTGCCTTTCTACAGCACGGAGAGGCGCTTTCCTGTGACGTCACCGCGCGCGACTGAGACAAAGAAGGCCCCTCCCGGCGCAACTGCCCTGGAAAATGCCTGCAGGCAGACTTTTAAGTAAACAATCCTAGCACCTAAGATGGCAAAAACTGCTTCTTGTGCCCACTTACTACTTCTTTTAAAATTTTAAAATCTTAAGTTCAGGAGTTCGCACTATGTCTGCCTCTTTTTTTTGTCAATATACCTTGATCTCTTATTTTTAGAATAATTTGCAATATGTACACACACACACACACACACACACACACACACACACACACACAGATATGTCTTTGGTTATTCGGGTCTTCTCCCGCGTAGAATTGGAAGTATCTTGGCGACGTTTCGACGAAGTCTCATTCGTCATCTTCAGGCTGGTGTTCTCGGCTTCGTGCTTCCAGGAGCAATGTGAGATTGCAGCTGTCTCTTCCTTTTAACTGCTAGTGGAGGTGTGTTCTGATTGATTAGGGGCTTCGCTGTGCTCTGATTGGATGGGGGGTTGGTTGTGCTCTGATTGGATGGGGGTGTGTTCTGTTTGGGTGGAGGCTTGGTTGTGCTTGGCTTAGTCTGAGTTGCAGGAGGATTTGAGCTGGTGAGCTGCGTTGTTTGGCTTCGTGTTTATACATACATATATATACATACATATACATACATATATATACATACATATACATATACACATATATATACATATATCTTAATATATGTATTAAGAGCCTTGGTGGAGCAGCGGACTAGAGCGCTGTTAAGTAGCACTTAAGTAGCACTTAACTGCCAGCTGCCTGCAATTTCTGCGAGTTCAAATCTCACCAGGCTCAAGGTTGACTCAGCCTTCCATCCTTCCGAGGTAGGTAAAATGTGGACCCGGATTGTGGGGGCAATAAGCTGACTTTGTATAGAAAAAAACACCGCTGGGGGGTGGCAAAAGCCCTCCTAAAAACTAAAGCCCCGGAGAAGGGCAGCATATAAATCGAATCAATCAATCAATCAATATTCCAATGAACCAGTGATGAAATTCAAATATTTTTACTACCGTTTCTGTGGGCGTGGCTTGGTGGGCATGGCAGAAGGATACTGCAAAATCCCCATTCCCTCCCCACTTCTGGGGGAAGGATACTGCAAAATCTCCATTCCCACCCCACTCCTGGGGGAAGGATATTGCAAAATCTTCCTTCTCACCCTACTCTGGGGCCAGCCAGAGGTGGCAATTGCTGGTTCTCTGAACTACTAAAAAATTCTGCTACCAGTTCTCCAGAACATGTCAGAATCTGCTAGATTTCACCCCTGCAATGGACGATCCCTCATTACAGGCCTCTTTCTTGTTTCTTCTCCTAGCAGGGCATTACTTTTATTTTCCCTAAAGGAGAAACATGTTTCTAAAGACAGAAACTCAGAGCCTCAGCTCTCTACCCCATGTTAGTAGAATCTAAGGCAGCGGTCACCAATCGGTGGTATGTGGACCACTGGTGGTCTGCGAGAAAATTTTGGTGGTCCGCAGAAAAATTATTTGCATTTCTTTATATTTGAATCCCTAGCACCGCATAATGGTGTGAGCTCCCGTTACTTGCCCCAGCTTCTGTCAACCTAGCAGTTCGAAAGCATGTAAAAATGCAAGTAGAAAAATAGGGACCACCTTTGGTGGGAAGGTAATAATATTCTGTGCGCCTTCGGCATTTAGTCATGCTGGCCAGATGACGACGGAATTGTCATCAGACAGCATTGGCTCTTCGGTTTAGAAACGGTGATGAGCACCGCCCTCTAGAGTCGGGAACGACTAGCATGTATTGCAAGAGGAACCTTTATCTTTACCTTTATATTGCACTAAATACTATTTATCTTTTTAAAAAATCCATATTAGTGGTCCGCGGGATTTAAAATTCTGAATTTAGTGGTCCCTGAGGTCCTAAAGATTGGTGACCCCTGATCTAAGGGGCCAACTTTTAGAAATGCAGATTTGGTAATCCATTCAATACAGGATTAAAACCCCAAGGAAGCCAGCATCTAGGATTAATTACATTTGTTAAACAAGATTTAAACCCCCAACTCATTGCTTTCCTCAGACAAACTAATTTAAATCAAATAACAAAATACACAAAACAAGCCTCTAAATTACAAAATGCTGTAGAACAAACTGTATAAAAATCCATGTATTGATCAAACCAATTGGTCAGCTGCCAGGACCTCAAACCCATGTGATCCTGTTCATCAATAAACAATCTTTCCAATCAGCCTCTGTGTTTTCAGTGTCTTTCTCCCCACTTGGAACTGAACCAGATGGAAATTTCTTCCAACAACACCGACTCCGCACGACACATTCTTGTTGCAATAAATTTCTCCTTCTAAATATGGAGCATCTCTATTATTATGAATCGCTGTGAGAGGCCAGAAAAGAAATGTCTCCAATGTCATTGAATATTTTATTTTATTGTATTGATTCTCTTTCAGCTGCTCTCAATGGTAAAAACATTAAACAGAGGCCGGAGTGTGTCATGTTCAAAGAAACTTTTAAAATGTTTTTAGCCAATGGGAGTTGTAAAAAGTATCAAAGATCCAAAAGACAGGGTCGGTATCAACCCAAAATTGTGCATGGCAGTCCTTTGAAAAAAGGCTCGTTAGCGTAATGAACAAACAAACAAAACAAGAACCACAACCTTACAGTCCTTAAAAACTGGCCCCCAATTTTCTTGATGCAGTTCAAGGACTGGCTTTCCCAAAAGGAAACTCGTATCTATGCATACTGCAAATATTGCACATTCTGTTAAGAGTTCAAAGGATTCCTGGCTTCAGGTTCAGGTGATAGTCTTCAATCCTTCAAAACCACAAAATTTCCATCGCTTCTCTAGACTGGCTCCAACCCCGTTCATCTCTTGTTTGAAAGTATGCTGGAGTCGTGTCATGAGGTTTTCCACTTCAGTGGCGCAAATCTACAAAAAAAAAAGAAAAAAAAAAAGAAGCGGCATGTCACTAAAATGAATGAACAGGGATAACCCCTCGACGTTTGGGTTGTTAAAACTGCCATCAAAAGCATCTGGTTAAGTTGATTGCGATGTTTAAGACAATAAACTACTTTTCCTTTTGCCTATTGAAGAAGATTTTAATCAATTTCATTGTATACATGATGTACAATGACAATAAAGGCTAGACCAGGGATCTGCAACCTTAAGCACTCAAAGAGCCATTTGGACCTGTTTCCCACGGAAAAGAAAATACCGTGAGCCACAAAACCTGGGTGGGCGTGGCCAACTCAATGTCACTCAGTTCCACCAGTCACATGACACCCCCCAGCCACGCCTACCCAGCCGGTCATTTGGGCAGAGAACCAATTGTTAAAAAACACCCAGAACCACAAAACACTTTTGACATATCTCTCTCTCCCCTCCCTCCCTCCCCACTCCACTCTCCCTCTCTCTCTGTATCTCTCTGTCTCTGCCCCGGCTGCTTCTCCATCCCATGGAGGCCAGGTGAGGAGTGACTGGGAGGGAAGGGGGAGGGGCGGGGCCAGCCAGTGGTGGGATCACCTGACAGGGAGCCACAGCAGAGGGCCCAAAGAGCCGCATGTGGCTCCCGAGCTACAGGTTGCTGACCCCTTGGCTATACTATACTTCAGGTCTTCTTTACAGAAGCTGTTCTGTAGCTGATGAAAACTAGTCAGTCTCTATTGGTTAACCATAGGGCAATGATCCCCAATCTTGGTAACTTTAAGACTTTTGGACTTCAACTCCGAGAATTCCAGAATAGATCCATTCCAGTCCGGCTTCAGGCCTGGTTACAGCACTGAAACGGCATTGGTCGCATTGGTTGATGATCTCTGGAGAGCTCGAGATAGGGGTTGTTCCTCTATCCTGGTTTTATTAGATCTCTCAACGGCTTTTGACACCATTGACCATGGTATCTTGCTGCGCCGGCTGGAAGGGCTAGGAGTGGGAGGCACTGTTCTACGATGGTTCTCTTCCTATCTCTCTGACCGGTCACAGTCTGTGTTGGCAGGAGGACAGAGGTCGACTTCAAGACACCTTATTTGTGGGGTGCCACAGGGGTCGGT
The DNA here is from genome assembly GCA_030761175.1 of Masticophis lateralis. Classification (NCBI taxonomy): domain Eukaryota; kingdom Metazoa; phylum Chordata; class Lepidosauria; order Squamata; family Colubridae; genus Masticophis; species Masticophis lateralis. The sequence continues at coordinate 11,665,086 of JAUDYJ010000011.1, forward strand.
CCTCTCACCTCTTTTGTTCAACATTTATGTGAAGCCGCTGGGTGAGCTCATCCGTGGTTTGGGAGTGCAATGCCATCTTTACGCTGATGATACTCAGCTTTACATCTCCACCCCAGACCACCCCAATGATGCCCTTGCAGTGATGTCCCAGTGCCTCGAAGCCGTGCGGATCTGGATGGGGAAGAACAGGCTTCAACTCAACCCTTCCAAGACTGAATGGCTGTGGATGCCAGTGTCCCGATATAGCCAGCTGATACCATCGCTGACTATTGGTGGCGAGTCATTAGCCCCCACAGAGAGGGCTCGCAACTTAGGTGTCCTCCTGGACACACGGTTGTCTTTAGAAGAGCATATGACAGCCGTGGCCAGGGGTGCTTTTTATCGGGTTCGCCTGATTCGCCAGTTGCGACCCTTTCTAGATCGGGACTCCTTACGCACAGTCACTCATGCCCTCATCACTTCCCGTCTGGACTATTGTAATGCTCTCTACATGGGGTTCCCCTTGAAGTGCACACGGAAGCTCCAACTGGTCCAGAATGCAGCTGCGCGGGTGATATTGGGAGTGACATGGCGCTCACATGTGACACCACTCCTACGCGAGCTGCACTGGCTTCCAGTGGTCTTCCGGGTGCGCTTCAAGGTGTTGGTTCTTACCTTCAAACTCCTCCATGGCTTAGGACCTGGGTATCTACGAGACCACCTTCTGCAACCGATAACCTCCCACCAACCAGTACGCTTCCACAGGGTAGGCCTTCTCAGGGTGCCATCACTAAAGCAATGCCGACTAGTGGTTCCCAGAGAAAGAGCCTTTTCTGTTGGGGCACCTACCCTTTGGAACAGGTTACCCCCAGGGATACGAATGATCCCAGATCTTCGTACTTTCCGTCGTGCACTTAAGACCTTTCTTTTTCACCAAGCCGGTCTGGCATAAATCTTTTCTAATTTTGTAAATCTTTATGCTGAAGATTCTTAACTGTCGAGCCAAACTGGCTTAATTATTTATATTCACATTCTATATGTATGTCATTTTAACTGTTCACCGCCCTGAGTCCTTCGGGAGAAGGGCGGTATAGAAATTGAATAAATAAATAAATAAATAAATAAATAAATAAATAAATAAATAAATAAAAATTCCTCAGGCACCTAGCATTCTGGGAGCTGAAGTCCACAAGTCTTAAAATTTGCCAAGGTCAGGGACCCTGCTTAGGAAGATGGGTGCAGGCCTTGGTAGGAGACCCATGGCATCCTCAATTACTCAGGGTCTGAATTCACAACATATTGCCTTAGCATACTGCTGAACAAACTTCAATCAGAGGAGTTCATATTATGCTAAGCCAAAAACTGTGCCTTATAGAGCACAATGATTAGGTATGCACGTCACGCAAAGTTATGTGTTTGAGCATGGCTTACTGAATAAACCAAACATAATAGGAAGTGATAATTTCCTGTAATGATGATTTAATAATTTGATAATTACAGGGTTTTGCGACCTTCCGACAAGCAAAATCAATGGATTTGATTCAGATTCAGATTCACTGAATGTTGTGGTCCGCCAGCAGCTTGCGGAGCTGGCAGCGGAGTCGAACAGTGATGAGGCTGAGGAAGAACATGGGCCAGTCCTGGAGGCTGGGGAAGGCCCAAATGAGGGCTCTGCGTCGGAGGCAGAGATGGGGCCAGGGCCATCTAGGAGTGATGTGCGGACTCCGGAACCTCCAGAGGTGGACAGCAGAGAGGCAGAGGAACAGGAGGAGCCTGTTCCTAGTGCATGTATGAGAAGAGCTGCCAGAAGGCAGGAGGAGATAAAGCAGAGAGGACGACTCAGGAGAAAGGCCAAGAGATAATTGGCCCCTCCCATAAGGCTTAAAAGACCAGCAATGGCTCTTGGCCTTTTTGCCGGAAAACAACCATTGAGAGAATTGCTTCTTGTTTGGCTGTAGTTATTTCTTCTGTTCCAGAACTGTTGCCAAGAAAAGCCTTTGGCAGTTTGCCAAATTATCCCAAGGTCAGAGATAAACTAAAGACTGGTGTTTTAAGGACTTTGCTTTCATTTCATTTAGAATATGCTGAGAATGAGTTAATTCTCAGCTGTTTTAATAAAATCTGTTTGTTTTTTGGAAGTGTTTGCATTTAATATTAACTACGTGAGCCGGGGTCACAACACTTAACAACTGTGCTACTAACTTAACCACTACAGTGATTCCCTTAACAACTGTGTCAAGAAAGGTCATAAAATAGGGCAACACTCACTTAATAACTCTCTCGCTTAGCAACATAAATTTTGGGCTCAATGGCAGTCGTTACGTCAAGGACTATCTGTACTTGGCTCAAGATGAACTACTCAAAGGAAGAGAAGCAGTCTAAAAGCAGAAAAGGCTCTTTGGGTAGCAAAAGCTTGAGATGCATTTAAAGTTGGCCAAGATCACCTCTAAGTTTACATTTTAACATACCTACCTTACTGTCTAGGCGCTGGAGGTAGGAACAGATGTATTCGATGCTGGCCCCAAAAGGATGAACGTGCAGAAATGTTGAGATGATCCCTAAAAAAAAAAAAATTGGGGAGTGCCAGAAAGGGGGGGAGGTTACACGTGCACGCGCGGGGTGCATAGTATTATGGGTGTGGCCCTGTGCGCATGCAACCGCCCACTGGCATACAGTGGCAAAAAGGTTAGCCATCATTGCCCTATACCATTCTGACAAATGGAAGTCCAGTCTCTTCTTGAAAGCTTCTGGTGATGAAGCTCCCACAACTTCTGAAAGCAAGGCTGTTCTATTGGTTGATTATTCTCACTGTCAGAAAATTTCTCCTTATTTTCAAGTTGAATCTCTCCTTGGTCAGTTTCCATCCATTATTCCTTGTCTGGCCTTCAGGTGCTTTGGAAAACAGCATGAGTCCCTCCTCTCTGTGGCAACCCCTCAAATATTGGAAGACTACTATCATGTCTCCCTGCTCCTTCTCTTCACTAGACTAGCCATGCCCAGTTCCTGCAACCGTCCATCATGTTTTAGCCTCCAGTCCCCTCATCATCCTGGTTGCTCTTCTCTGCACTCTTTCTAGAGACTCAACATCTTTTTTATAGTGTTGTGATCAAAACTGGATGCAGTACTCTACGTGTATTTCCACTTGCTTTGCTTTCAGGATATGTTTGATCTTATTTAGGCCCAAAGAGAAATAGCGGGGCTCCACAGGAAACCTGGGAGGATATCTTAGATAGTGTGTGGACCTCTTGGAGCTAACTAAATGGTGCTTTATGCAAGGCAGCTTCCGATGGTCCTAATTTAAATCTAAACCTCAAGGATCCCGCAGCTCAGAAATCCTTACCTACGAGTAAAGCTTCCCTCTCTAGTCTTAAAGGGTTGCAGTGAAGTCCTTTCTCAAGCAGTCTTTCCTTCTCTGGACTCTTTGAGCAAATGCTTGACAAGTCACTATCCTAAAAGGAATTAAGGGGATCAACAAAAGAGTTTTTGTCAACTGTCAATATCCAGATAAACAGGGATTAACACCAGACAAACAAGCAAACAGAAAACAGTATCCCAATGAAGGACCTACTAAGCAATACAAACAGGGCAAACTATTGTTTATAAACAAGGAGCAAACTCCATTCTCAGTAGCACTGATAATGTTACCAAGTCAAGTAATGAAATGTCTTGCTTGACAAGCAAACGATCAAGCTCAGAGAGCAACAAGGACCCCACAGAATTCAGAATAATCAATATATTGCCCAAGATTTGTCTCTTAACAACATATTGATTTTTTTAACTGTGCTCTGCAGACATTGGAATAACTATACTTCCACAGTCAATTAATTTAAATGACATTATTTAAAAAGTAGGCTGGGGGAAGAAGCAACTTCATACTTCACTCTCATTTTGAAATTCTCATTTTGTGTCATACGGAATAACAAATAAATATATCAGGTGCAATGGAATCGCAATGCAAAGAGCAACTACTATCACGGATAATGTTCAGGAGACAACTTACTACTTGATCTTTAGCTTCCGTTGAGTCTTTCTCTTTGTCAGATCCAGCTGCCAGTTCTTGCTGCATTCAGTTGGAAAAAGGAAAAGTTATAACCTCCGGAGTGTATAATTCTTCATGCAAGATCCTTCTGTCTTTCTGATGGTTCAAATAGCCTTAGCTTTGCTGCCAAGTTTAATCAGGAATTTACCAGTAGGTTAACTCGGCAATTCAAGGAAACAAAGATAGCAGAGCAGCTAATCTTTTTCAAAGTACATGTATGCAGCGACCCGCTTCTTAATTGTAATAGTAATGACTTGGTTGCTTTGGATTTTCATTTTTGTAATGTTTGTTAATTGTTTCCATTTTATTTGAATTCTGTTTGCCGCCCGGAGTTCCTTTCGTTGAGATAGGCAGCTGAGAAGCATTGTATAAAAAGGCTATAAAAAACAACGCTGCTCTAAGTCTAAGACAAAACCAAGATTTATTTCTTTATATGAAGAACATCCAAATTCTACCGTGGAAATACAAAACGTCAATCAAAATATTGTAACTGACAGGTACCTAAGGGTTGCGGTACTCAAATAATCAGACATATGAAATGTCTGCATTTACCCAAACTGAAAATTTCCTTGGCACAGAATCTAGACCTGTTGGTATGCAGTTTCTTTTTCTTTCTTTCTTTCTTTCTTTCTCTTTCTTTCTTTCCTTCCTTTCTCTTTCCTTCCTTCCATTCTTTCCTTTCCTTTCCTCCCTTCCTTCCTCTTTCCTTCCTCCCTCCCTTTCTCTCTCTTTCCTTCCTTCCTTCCGTCCATCCTTTTTTCTTTTCTTTCTTTCTATTTCTTTCTTTCTTTCCTTCCTTTCCTCCGTTCCTTCCTCCCTTCCTTTCTCTCCTTCCTTCCTTCCTTTTTTCTTTTCTCTTTTTCTTTCTCTCTTTCTTTCCTTCCTTTCTTTCTTTTTCTTTCTCTTTCCTTCCTTTCTTTCCTTTCCTCCCTTCCTTCCTCTTTCCTTCCTTTTTCCTTCTTTTTCTTTTCTTTTCTTTTCTTTTCTTTTCCTTCTTTCTTTCCTTCCTTCCTTCCTTCCTTCCTTCCTTCCTTCCTTCCTTCCTTCCTTCCTTCCTTCCTTTCCTTCCTTCCTTCCTTCCTTCCTTCCTTCCTTCCTTCCTTCCTTTCTGACACCTACTTCTCAGAATACATTGCCAAGTTCCGTATGTTTGATTTCTGAGCTGTTACTGCTCATATATTTAAAATAATATTCTTTGAAATCTCAGGGGAATAGAAGTGAACATTGCAAAATAATTTGTTTTCAGCAAAAGCTGCATAACGGACTATTTTAAAGCTCCATCAGCAGACACTATTACCTATCTATGACAGCCTCCTATTCTGAAAAAATCAGAGAAACCCACTGTCCAAAGCTTGATATGGAAAACGTAGCCTGTAAGATTATAACGGTTAGCTGGGGAATTCTGGCAGTCGAAGTCCGCTTATTTAAAAAATTGCCACCGTTGAGAAACAGCACCGTAAGAACATCATTAAGCCAAGAACTCCTACCTTTTCCTTCAGTCTCTCAAGCAATTTGTCAAGCTGTAATTTTTCTTCTTTCGCTTTTTCCAGTTCAGCCTCTCTTCTTTCGCAGTCCTCCTGCAGTTTCCGAAGATGCTGGAAGGGAGGAAGGAAATGCAGTGTAGCAATGTGCTACTTATGGTACTACTACGCCATGTAGTAATTTAAGACAATCCCAACCCAGACAATGCAAAAATTACATAATGCACGAATAAACAAAACCAAGGCCAAGCTTAGCTCTAGAGATGATTACCATGTTTCCTTGAAAATGAGATCCTGTCTTATATTTTTTTAAAACCCGAAATAACTGCTTGGCCTTATTTTCGGGAAGGTCTTACTATTTTGGGGTGTGTGGAGCAAGACGGGGATCCTCTTGCCATGTTATCTGATTTCCAGTTCTGTCTCCTTAACCCTAACCAGAGGAAATGGCAAGGACCAGCTGCGCATGTGTTTAAATATTTTCGGGGAGGGCTTATTTTTGGGGGAAGGTTTATTTTCAGAGGAGGGCTCATTTTCGGGAAAACACGGTACATCTAGTACAACCCCATCTTGGGAAGACTCAATCTACTTTTCCTCGTTCCTGTGTTTGATTTTATTTTAAATTATCTTCTTTTTTTTTAAATGAAGAATTGGGGAGAACGCAAGTGTCTGGCTACTGCAGTGTGTCATCTGAGTTGGTCCTAAAAAAAAAAGGCAGAGCCCAGCTGTACCTTTTATTTGGGAAAGAAGGTTTCCGATAAATTACAGGAAATCCTTGACTTAGGATCACAATTGACCCCCAAATTTTTGTGACTAAGCAAGACTGTTGTTAAATGAATTTTGCTCCATTTTACAACCTTTCTTGCTACAATTGTTCAGTGAATCACTGGAGTTGATAGTTAGTCATACAGATGTCCCAAAGGTGTTTTTTTCAAGAGGCAATTGGTGTCAACTCGCAATGCATCCCTGGCCTGCTCTCAAGTTGCCATAGGCAAGGGGGATGGGAAACTGACAAAGCAGCATGGCAGACAAAAACCGAAGTACATTCCAGACATATCTCTCTCAAGGCTGTCTCCCAGGGTTACCCACAGCGGCCAGAGGGGAGTGATCTCTACAGCCCCCGAAATTACTTCATTGGCAGATGTTATTGATGACACACCCTAGGGAGAGGGGGGAGAAACAGGATCATGATTGGGGCGTAAATTACATGGGGTGAGAGTTGGCCTCATCTTGAATGTGCTGACATGAAGCTTCTAATAAATAACTGGATTTCTTTTGAAGCTTGGCTCGAGGTTCATGATTTAATTAGGGCAATCCGTCGGAACCCTGACAGCTGGACTGTCTGGTTTTTCTTTAAAGACGTTTTGCTTCTCATCCAAGAAGCTTCTTCAGCTCATCAGCTTAACAATAGGAGCTTGAGTAGCGTAGGGGGCTAATGCCTCCTACTAAAGGCAGTAGTTAACATCCAGCTGCCTGCAATTCTGCGAGTTCAATCCTACCCAGTCTCAAGGTCGACTCAGCCTTCCATCCTTTCTAAGGTGGGTAAATTGAGGACCCAGTTTGTGGGGGCAATAAGCTGACTTTGTATAAATATATACAAAAGTATGAAGGCTATTGTTTAATGCACTGTAAGCCGCCCTGAGTCTCTGGAGAAGGGCGGCATATAAATCAAATCAAATAAATAAATAAATAAATAAAATACACATGTTCAGTGAATTTGGTTTCCCCCATTGCTTGTCAAAAGGCCGCAAAATGGGATCACATGACCCCCGGGACACTGCAACCGTCATAAATAGGAGTCAGTTGCCAAGGGCCTGAATTTTCATCACATAACCGTAGGGTCATATCACTTTTTTTAAAATAGTGTTGGTGTAACTTCGAACGGTCACTAAATGAACTGTTGTAAATCGAGGACTACCTGGACACCTCTCCAAAGGAGATAAGCTTGTGCTCCAAGGACAGGACAGAGAGGAACTATTTCAGCATGACAAGAGAAGAGAGCTCTGTCAGTATATTTATGAACTAGCAACAGGTCAGCCAATGGGGGCTGTTTGGATAGACATGGTAACAGGTCAGCCAATGAGGGCTGTTTGGTAACTGAAACATAGTGTTTGTTGCATGGGACCATAAGAGACAGTTTGGAGCCTGGGCGTGGCCTAACTGTTCTGTATATAAGGTTGCGGGCACTAGCTTCTCTCTCTCCTCCATTTTGCCATCTCCATTTTGTGCTTCCATTTTGTGCTGTGTTTGTACTCGCTATTTCTCTTCTCTACAACGTGGAAAAACCTGCTTTTTGGCTATCGTATACTAACTTCGTGTATCATATTATATATAAAAAGAAAAGTTAATGAATCCTGCTTAATTGTCCGATTGTGTGAGCTGCAACCAAACTCAGACAAGCTCCGCCTTCCCCCTCCCCTTCCCCACCTGCTGCATTCCTTGTAAAGTCTGCTGGAGGATTTTCAGCTGCTGCTGATCCTTGCTGAGGTCATCTTCTCGTCCCGCTCTGCCCTGCTCCTGCTTCAAGAGCTCGACTTCGTTTCGGTAGGCGTCCAGCTGGCACCGTAAGCTGTTGTTTTCTTCCTTCAGCGCTTCTGTTTGTGAAACTAAAACTGGGACGGAGGAAGACAGAAAAACCGAGATGAGCTAGTTTTCCTTATCACAAATTTCAGCTCATAAATTCCACCCTGTGCAAATATCTTTTAGGTGGTCGTCTTCTTCTGCACTTTTAGAGTGCAGTACCGCACTCTAACAGTGGTTAGAGTGCGGTACTGCAAGTTGCTTTGGCTGACTGCCGGCTGATTGCAAGTTAGCAGTTCGAATCTCACCAGGCTCAAGGTTGACTTAGCCTTCCATCCTTCTGAGGTGGGTAAAATGAGGACCCAGATTGTTGTGGGCAAGAGGCTGATTCTATAAACCGCTTAGAGAGGGCTGTAAAACACTGTAAAGCGGTATATAAGACTAAATGCTATTGCTATTGCTAAACCAACCTATCTGAAGCAGGGGGTCCTCCAAATGAGAGAACCAGTTCCCAGAATGCTCAGCAGTAGCCCTATTGACAGGGGAATTAACAGATTAACAGAGTTGTAGGTCATCTAGTCCAACCCTCTGCCCAAGCCGGAGATCCTATACCATTTCTGACAAATGGCAGTCCAATCTCTTCTTGAAAGCTTCCAGTGATGAGGCTCCTACCACTTTAATTTTGGGAGCTAAAAGTCTGGAGGCCATCACATAAAGTGTGGCTGTTGTAAGAGACTTCATTCCGTTATCGTTTGTTTCACATGTGTTGTAAATGTAGCTGACCCACAACTGGATGTGTCTATTTGTAGGATTAGCTCTCTTATATTTATTTATTAAATATGCTTGCCACCCATCTCACTACAAGCAATTTTTCCCCCCTTTCCCTTGCATTTGTGACATTATAGCTGAATCGGAGACAGCTGCAATGTTGATGGGAGCAGAGGGCAAAAAAGTCAAGATGGCAGATAGGACTCTATGACCAAAGGCCTACATTCACGCCTGAGATGTTTTAATATGCCAGCACAAATCAGCTTATTGTATGATCTCAAAGAAGACTTGGAAACAACCAAGTGTTACTATCAAGAAACAAAGCATTTTTCTACTGCCTATCCTTGACGTTCCACAATGGTCGCTTGTACAGTAGATTCAATACTTTAAACCTGATTTAAAGGTTGACTCAGCCTTCCATCCTTCCAAGGTGGGTAAAATGAGGACCCAGTTTATTGGGGGCAATATGCTGACTCTGTAAACCGCTTAGAGAGAGCTGTAAATCACTGTGAAGCAGTATATAAGTCTAAGTGCTATTGCTGTTTATAAAATTTATAAATCTGTAAAATTCAGATAGATTGCTCTGGTAGGCCCCCTCCTAATGTGTGAGTGATGGGGACATAGTCAATAATTATGGAACACACATAGATGTCTATGGAGATTCTCAGTCATCCTGGTCATGGTTGTCCCAGAGGTGCTTTTTCAAAAGGCAACTGGACTTTCTCTGTTTTTCCTTGAAGACGTTTTGGTTCTCACCCAAGAAACTTCTTCAGCTCTGACTGGATGGTGGAGAACGGAAAGATTTATATTCCTTGCAGTCACCTGGTCCTCAGCACTCTTCCTGAGAGTCCTCAAAGCCATTTGGCGGTTTATCTGTGCCCTTTGCATCTGAATAGTGCAAATGGGTGTGGAACCTTTTTTTGGAACCACCGAAAGGTAAAAGTTGCCTTTGGAAAAACACTTTTGGGAAAACACACACAGCTGAATTTTGCTTAATAGAACTAGGCCCATGGTGGCGCACAGAGCCCTCTCTGTGGTGGCATGGGCTTTTCGGCTCAGTCGCTTCGCTTTGCCCGTTTTGCCCTGAGGTTTTTGCCTCTGGGTTGTTAGCCACAAACTTTTCTCCTCAGCTGGCACTCCAGCAGTCTTTCGCCCCGGCATAATGGCCCCGGCCACTCCCTCCCTTGAGAGAAGGAAGATCAGACCAGATATCCAAATCGATAACTAATGACAATGAATAATTTACTGACAACATCTCCCCCCTTTTTTGGGGGGTGGGAATCAATGCCATAAATTATTCATTGTCATTAGTTATCAATTTGGATATCTGGCCTGAAAAGGATTCTTCCTTCTCTCGAAAAAAACCAGCCAGAAGTGGAAGTCCTCTCCCCTCCTTCTTCCTCCCATTTCATTTAAGCTGTTCCTTCCTTCCTTCCCACTCTAGCTGATTTGTTGGGCTCTAACTGTCCCAGGTGTCGAGAAACCTAGGATGAAACCACCTTCGGTGTATGGGCTGTGGCGAAGCGCCTGGGAGGGAGTAGCCATGGCCATTGTGCCGGGGTGAAAGACTAGCGGAGGGCCAGCAGAGGAGAAAAGTTTGTGGCTAACAACCCAGAGGCGAAAACCTCAAGGCAAAACAGGCAAGGCGAAGAGGCAGAGCCGAAAAGTCCTAGACCCCTCTATGGGCAGGGCATGCTGTCGCCAGCTGTTCTTCTGGTTTCAGGCCAGTGGTCTTCACGGGCAACAGAACGCCAGAAAACGGCCTGAAAACAGCCCCCAAAATGGCCCAAAATCAGCCTGTTTTTCTGGCTGTTTTCAGGCCGTTTTTTGGGCCAAAAACAGCCCGAAAAACATCCTGAAAATGGCCCGAATAACAGGCATGCGCGCGCTGGCCAGCTGGTCTTTGGGTTTCCGGTGCTCTGGTGTATGCATGCACACACATGCAAACATGTTGCAGTTTGGGCACTCGGTGCCAAAAAGGTTCGCCATCACTGAACTAGGCCATATTTTGTTTTTATATTGTAAACGTTCCATAGATACCTGACTCTTCCGTTTCTTTGATCTCAGGTGACTCTGTTTCATCATCAGACATATCCATAGCCTCCTCTCTGCGAACGTCCATCAGTTCATCGTTGTGAAGGTTACGGAGTTCCTAGAATTTAAAAAAAAAAAATGCTTGTTACGAGCCACTTTGGGCATAGCCCATCATGAAAAAGAGCATATAAACCAACCCAGTTTGACTCATTCCAGATATTCCACATATTTTCCAATAAAAACTTATTTTCTTCTGGCTGTTTCAAACAGGGATTCAAACACCGGTACCTGGAGAACCGGTAGCAGAAATTTTGAGCAGTTCGGAGAACCGGTAGCAGAAAACTTGAGTAGTTCAGAGAACCGCCAAATACCATCTCTGGCTGGCCCCAGAGTGGGCTGGGAATGGAGATTTTGCATTATCCTTCCCCTGCCACACCCACCAAGCCACACCCACAGAACCAGTAATAAAAATATTTGGATTTCACCACTGGTACGTACACATACACGAACGCAGGCATGCAAGACAAACACTCCGCCATTTTAAAATGCTTTTTTTCAGCACAGAATTAAATAACTGGGGAGAGGGGGGAATGCTGCTGTTTTTTAAATTCCTCATGCAGAAAAATGTGCCAGACATACTAAATTGGGGCTGGAAACCCCTAGAAAGTTGCTTGGCATGGAGGGTTGATTTTTTTTTACAAAAAATAAATAAATAACAGCACCATCGCCAGGGAAATACTATCCCGAGGATCCTTCTGATCTGCTGCACTGTTTTTCCAGCTGCTTTTCACCCCAACGGTGTCTCTTTTTCAAAACATTCAGCCGATCCGCCACTGTCATTGATTCGGCCCTTCCAGCCTATGTTCCATGGTGCTTTTTTTAAAATTTTGTTTTTAATGGCATTAAAATGTCCATTCGGGGGGAAGAAGAATTGCTTGTTTCGCTTGTTTTAAAGGACAAAAGTAAGACCCAAATATTTTTTGGGGAAAATAAAAAAGTTATGAAAACGTTGCAGGTATCAGAATATTAATTCCCTTCTAGGCAGGATCCATATTTCACTTTGTTTCAATTCCCAACGAACCTTTAACCGAAATAAAAACAGTGAATTCTTACAGGATAAAGTCTCGTCCTGAAAGACAGGTTACCTGTCGGACAACTTACCTGAACTTTCTTGCTGACTTCAATCAATGTCTTCGTTCTGTATGTGAGTATTTGAGTGGTTTGGAAGACTGGGAGATGTTTTGCCCTCCTAGCAACCAGCTCTACAGTTTACTGATCCTTCTGAGTCTGGGTGAAAAGGCCTTTTGGTTGACAGCCGTCATTGCGACTCGGCCTCGTCAGAGGTGCTACTTTTGGCAAAACTGACTGAACAAGAGTTTGCACAACACACTTAACCAGGTCGCCTACAACCCTAGTGGCCGCATGCAGATGATGGCATGTCCTGCTTGGCATCTATCTGTTCAATGGCATAGCTTGATGCTTATACCCGAGCCGTATTGATTAGCTTATGGAATCGTGTAAAATCCCCAACTATAGGGGAAGGAATGGCAGAGCTTGGCAATACGCTGACTCTGGAAACCGCTTAGAGCAGGGGTCCTCAAACTTTTTAAACAGGGGGCCAATTCACAGTCCCTCAGACTGTTGGTGGGGGAGCTGGACCGGCTGGCAGGGGTGGGCTAGGTCAGGAGTCAGCAACCTGCAGCTCTGGAGCTGCATGTGGCTCTTCCATCCCTCTGCTGTGGCTCCCTGTCATTCAGAATATGTGTCACAACTGCCAATGTGCGACACCCGCTGGCATGTGATTTACTGAGCTTTTCAATCCCTGGTGGGCCAACCATGGATAAATCCAAGAAAAGAAAAGTTTCAGAAGAATTCAGAACGTTTAATTCAACTACATGTGCTAATTTTGTGGCCTCTTAAGAAATAGTCAGGCACAGGAAGGGTTTTGTGGCTCCCGATGTTTTCTTTTCTGTGGGAAATGGGTCCAAATGGCTCTTTGAGTGTTTAAGGTTGCAGGACCCTGGGACAGGTGATCCTGTGACCGGGTGGGCGTGGCCAATTTAGCAGTCCATTAAACAATACACACAGATTAAACTTTAATTTGTTATGCTCCTGGGGGTGGAAAGCAGGTTAGTGAAGAGATGTGGCTGCCTTAGGGGTGGGTGAGGGACTTGTGTGTGTGTGTGTGTGCGTGTGTTGGGTTCTAACTGGTGTTACCACCGTTTTGCTTCGTGCACACGCTTTGCAAGAACATTGCAAGAGCATGCCATTGGGATCTGTGCAAGAGCACTGAATTTCAATACAGCTGAGGCACGGCAATCAGCTCTGCCGCGCCTTACAGCTGGGCTAAAAACAAAGGAATAAAGGTAAGTATAGCGCAGGGGGCCGGCGGGAGGGCCCAGCTGACGGTCAGAGCAAACCGGTTCGCTCTCACATCAAGATTTTCGCCACCGGCTCTCCCGAACTGGGGAGAACCAGTAGCAACCCACCATTGGTGTGTGTGTGTGTGTGTCTCCCTCCTCCCTTCCCTCTCCCTCTCTCTCTGGAGGCTGGAGAGGGTAATAGTACCACTCCAGTACCACTCTGCTGCCTTTAATAAGCCTGCTTTTGCTCTCCTGAGGCATCCACACGTCCCGTTTTTGGCCTCAGCCTCCAGAAGGCGGGTGGGGACCGGTGGGTGGCCAGGAGCGATGTGGGCGGGGCATCCTCATGGTCCCCCAAGGGCCAGATTAATGGCTTCGGCGAGCCGTATCCTGCCCGCGGGCCATAGTTTGAGGACCCCTGGCTCCGAGAGGGCTGTAAAGCACTACAAAGCGGTATGTAAGTCTAAAGTGCTCTTGGTGTGTGCGCGTGCTGCCACTTACCTTGCAGGCCTAGGGTTGAATAAGTCCATCCTTTGTCAGCCAACCTAAAGGTGCTACTGGAGCTAGGAGAAACGTCCTGGAAGGTACCCACCTCAGCTTGCTTGCACCACACGCTGATGTTCTTACGTTGGGCTTTCGTGAAATGGTCCCAGGCCTTTTGTTTGCAGGCAGAATGGTACACGGCCACGATCTGCTCGACTGCAGGTTCAAATATCAGCAGGCAAAACCGGGCCACAATATCATCCAAAGGTTGTGGGGGGGGGGGTGGAAGGGGCAAGAAAAAGGAGTAAAGGAGTAAGAAAGCGCAATTTTTTTTTAAAAAAAAAAATGATGTTGTTAGAGAAGGCCGAGTTCCCCGGGAGGAAAAAAAAAATATCCAGTGTTGCAGAGGTAGTGTTGCCAGCAGTGGCAGAAACAGCAAGGAGCAGCAGCAAGGAGCACCTGTAGGGATTTGATTTGAGGGGGTTCAGTCCAATCGAGGAGATGCCAGAAAGGGCTTACAGAGGAGGAATGGCAGAGGAGGAGGAAGCAGAGAAGGATTGGAAGAAGAGGAGGAGGAGGAGGAAGAGAAGGAGAAGGAATGGAAGAGGAGGAGGAGGAGGAGGAGGAAGAGAAGAGGGGGAGGAGGGAGAAAGGAGGAAGAAGAGAAGGGGAGGAGAAAGAGAAGGAGAAGGAATGGAAAAGGAGGAGGAAGGGAGGAGGAGGAGGTGGGGGAGGAGGAGGAAGAAGAGAAGGAATGGAAGAAGAAAAGGAGGAGGAAGAGGAAGAGAAGGAACGGAAGAGAAGGAGGAGGGGGAGAATGAGGAAGAGAAGAGGGGAGTGGGAGGAAGAGAAGGAGAAGGAATGGAAGAGGAGGAGGAAGAGGAGAGGGGGAGGAGGGAGAAAGGAGGAAGAAGAGAAGGGGAGGAGAAAGAGAAGGAGAAGAAATGGAAAAGGAGGAGGAAGGGAGGAGAGGGAGGAGGGGGAAGAAGAGAAGGAATGGAAGAAGAGAAGGGGAGGAGAAAGAGAAGGAGAAGGAATGGAAAAGGAGGAGGAAGGGAGGAGGAGGAGGGGGGGAGGAGGAGGAAGAAGAGAAGGAATGGAAGAAGAAAAGGAGGAGGAAGAGGAAGAGAAGGAATGGAAGAGAAGGAGGAGGGGGAGAATGAGGAAGAGAAGAGGGGAGTGGGAGGAAGAAGAGAAGGAATGGAAGGAGAGAAGGGGATGAGGAATGGGGAGGAGGAGGGGGGAGGAGAAGGAATGGAAGAGGAGGAGGGAGGAGGAAGAGGAGGATAGCAGCAAAAGGTTGGGAAAGTAATGTATGGGAAAAGGAGACAGGATGTCTCTGAAAACTGGAAGGAAGAAATTTGGAAAAAGAGCATTGATTAGCCAGAAAGAAGGATTCCCTGCCAGTTCTGTCTGACTCTAGGGCAAGGTGCTCATCTCTGTTTCTTAGCTGAGGGATCCAGTGTTATCCGAAGACATTTTCCTGGTCATGTGGCCAGCACAGGTCACACGTCCAAGGTGCACGGAACGCTGTTACCTTCCCACCGAAATGATGCCTATTTATGTACTCGCACTTGCATGCTTTAGAACTGCTCGGTGGGCAGCTGGGGCAAGGACTGGGAGCTCACCCCCTTCCATGGAGCTCAGGGTCTCAAACCCGGGTTCTCCAGCTGACCAGCTGAGCGTCTTTTAACCCGCTAATCCATCGCATCCTCATTTGCAAAGAGAAGATCGCAATTAGCGCTGGGGCTGTTGCAGAAGGCTGGGATTGCAAACACATTACTATTCCATTTCCATGCCAATCCTTTTGCCTGTAAGGCTACAAGAGGGGGTTGAAAGCACATGGGCAAAGCAGATCCACATTTTGGAAACAAAAAACACAAGAGTGTAATTTCTAGCAGTGAGCTGAAGTCCAGCCTTCCTAAAGCGGCTAAGATTAAGGAACACTGGCTTACATCTACCAGCTCATCTGAAGTTCTTCCAGTCAGCCTTGTAAAAGTGAGCCTCACGCTTCCCGTTTCTCCAATGGTTCCTTCCTCAATTTCTGGTTTGTCTCAGGTTAGGGTTAGGAGGAGCCCACTGCAGCCTGGGGTAGGGGAAGGCTCTCCATCCTAGGGGACCTCAGTGGAGCAGTGAGGGTATCTGGACTTCGACACATCCTCCTTTGCTCCTTGGGCAACTTTAAGACTTGTGGACTTCAACTCCCAGAATTTCTCAATGGCTGGTTGAGGAACTCTGGGAGTTGGAAGTCCACAAGTCTTAAAGAGTTGCCCAGGTTAGTCACCCCCTGAATTAATATACAGACCAAATGATGTTCATCATCAGATCATGAAAAGTTGGAAGCAACTTTTAAGAAGATCAGTCTTCAAGAAACATTGGGAGCAGACCTCATATTTGGAATGGTAGGGATGTTGCCAACCAACATCCCGTTATCAAATTTTGGGACCTTCCTGCCTCTATGACAACTGTAGAGTCTTCACTTGGTGGAATTAGTTGGTCAGAGAAGTTTTGGGAAGAGTGAAGGAGGATTACTCCTTCTGCTTCTTCCTTCCCATGCTCCCTGGAGCTGAGGGTTCAGGTGGTTATTATTTCAATCATAATTCTGTTTTTTTAAAAAAAAGAAAATTCAAAGTATTTTAGCTGGGCAAGACCTTTAATTTTACCCTCTCCCCAAATAAAAGAGGGACTAGCCCTTTGTCTTCTTCTTGTGCCATATCCGTCATCGGATGTTGGCGATCACATTGGCAATCCTGTTTTTGTCAACAGCCACATGAAAAAGAGCTGTTGAGTTTTGTCCAAACCAATCCCTTAGATTTTGAAGCCATGATGTTCTTCTTCTGCCTGAATCTTTGCCTTCAACCTTTCCCTGGAGGATGAAGTGAAGGATGCCGTATTTTTCTGGGTGTCGCATCACACGTCCGAAATATTCTAACTTTCACTTTTTAATGGCTTTGATGATTTCCCTTGGCTTTCCCAGGTGGCTTATCACGTGCTCATTTATGATTTTGTTACCCCAGCTTATGTGTAACAGCTGTCTGTAAATCCACATTTCAAAAGCTTCTAGTCTCTTCAAGTGGTTTTCTGTCAGAGACCAACTCTGGGACTAGCCCAGGGATATCAAACTTGATTTCATTGAGAGCCGCATCAGGGTTGTGTGACCTTGAGGGGCGGGGGCTGGGAGGGGAGGTATGGCCAGTTTGATGTCACTCGTGTCAGGGGCACCTGTAGTGGCCCAGGCTGGGCTGTGGAATCCTCCCACAGCCCTCTGCATGAGGCCTTCCTGAGCGCCGTTTTTGTGGCAGAAGGCTACAGGAGGCTGTCGGGGCTGAAAACGGAGCCTGGGAGAGCTGCATGCGACTCTCCTGAGCTCCATTTTCGCTGGCAGAGGCACCGTGGGCCGGTCCTTCACTATTTCTAGGGCGGCCCCATGGGCCAGATCTAAGCACCCCGCAGGCCGTATCCGGCCCCTAAGCTTTGATTTTGACAGGCCTGGTACTTAAGGTATCTCTGAACGTATCAAACCTAGTAGTATACCTCCAGGATTTAGCCTACCCTGACACATATGGGTGACATTTAACAGAATTAGAACAACTCATGGGGTGTGTGCTGACTCCTTGTATAAATGGGGAAAGACACCTTCAGCACAATGTGATTGCGGGGCCCCTTGACAGACTATCCAGCATATAGTGAGGGAATACTCTAACAGAAGGTATCCAGGAGATTCTAGGGACTTCCTCTGCATAACAACGGCAGCTACTGACTGGATCTCCAAACTCGACATTAAACTCTGAAATGTTATTTCTGTTTTCCTTTTAGGTTTTCTTTACTGCATTTTTTTGATTGTTTTAATTGTTTTATGCTGTAAAAATGAAGTGTTTTAATACTGTATGTGACCAGCCATACGCTAAATAAATAAATAAAGACAGGCCTGGACTAGCCTATAATGTTATCCAAGGAACTATCTAATCAGGGGAGGGCCTTGAGCTTTGAATGAAGGGCTGCAGCCATTTCTCTGTAGTTCTTGGGGATGGATTCTGGGGAGAAACAGGGGAGTGAAAACCGCACAGCATCGCCAAGGGTGAAGAAAGCATCAAAGAACCAGATTGGGTTTCGGAACATGGAAAAGTGGGGGGGGGGGGGGGATAAGGCAGAATTACATTACCTCATACCTGCCAATTACAAAAATGACCTGCAGATCTTCAAGTGAAAGGAATAATGGATGGGGAGGAGGACTGGGGTAGCCACCTACCTTGATTACCCCAAGCCCCTTTCCAATCAGCAAAATGTTAGGGAGGATGGTAGGAAGCCTCATCACTAAGGCAGGAAACGGAGCTGAGACAGATTGGGGCAGGGGGGAGGCGGGGGGGGGAGGCGTAATTCACCTTAAGCCTCTTCCCTCAAATTACCCAGAAATTCGGCTGGCAAAAAACGGAGCTGCCTTCCAGAAGTGGTCAGTGGCAGGACCTGCCTGCTGCAGAAAACAACACAGAGTCTCCTCAACTTACAAAACTGTTCGCAGTGACAACGGTATCGAGAAAAGTGACTTGTGACCGTTTTTTCCATGCTTAACAACCGCTGCAGCATTCCCCACAGTCACGGGATCGAAATTCAGGATGCTCGACAACCGACTTGTATTTACAACCGTCGCAGTGTTCCCCCGGGGATGGGAGTGGTGGGGTCAGGTGAAACCCCCTTTGGCGGCCTTCTGACAAGCCAAATTCGCTTAAGAAATGTCTCGCTTAGCCACAGAAAATGTGGGGCTTAGTTACGGTCGTACGTCGAGGACTCTTTGTAGCTGGCCTTCCGATGGGATGAATCGTGGCTTGGAAGTCCATCTGACCTTTGCTGACCCTTGGGACCTGCCTTCGGAAGCCAATAATTGCCTGCAGAACATGGCCTTCACGTACCTGAGTTCTGGAATCAGCCATCGCTTCCGGCCTCAGGGGCAAAGGAGTGAGGTCACCTCATCATCACCAGAAGGAAGGAAGAGCCCAGATTCTGCAACCTACATATTCCTTACTCCAAAAGGTGGAGAATTTGGACTTGGAAGTGCTCTTTTTTCTTACCCATCAAAAATTGGGGAGGTGGAGGAGGAGAAAGACTGAGCTCAGGAACATACTCCATGTATCTACCCTGTTTCCCTAACCCTAACCCCCCAAAATAAGACCCAACTGGAAAAATAAGTCCTAGCATTTTTCAGGATGCTCGTAATATAAGCCCTACCCACCCCCAATAAGCCCCAGTTAAGACTGTCAGCCAGATGGATGCATTTAGTAGCGTATTTCCCCCAAAATAAGACCTAACCCGAAAATAAGGCCTAATGAGTCTTTTGGAGCAAAAATTAATATAAGACCCGATCTTATTTTCAGGGAAACACGGTATCTCTTTCTTAAAACGGCGGGAAGACATGCACAATAGGTGGATCTAAACGCCTTCCCTAAGCAGGTAAACGCATATTTTAGATCTCCTCTGGTTCTGTCTCCCCTTCAGTGGGAAATGTAAACAGGGAAACGCCCACGTTTTGCAGGCTAAGAAAAGCCCCCGGGGATGCAAAGAGCCCCCTGGCACTTACACTGAGCAAGGATCCCCGACAAAGCCAGTTTGAATTTCTCCTTAGCTTCCTCCATTTCCTTATCGTGGGCCGCTTTTTCATTCATCAGCCGGCGGATGTGGCTGTTGACCGATTGGACCATGGTGTAGAAGCTGTTGGCCGTCCGCCGGTTCACTTCCCCCCTCTCCAGCCAAGCCAGCAACGTCTGAACGGCTTCCAAAAACTTGGCATCCACTGAAGGGAGAGGGAGAAAAAAAATCCCAGTTGGGTTACAAGAGCGCTCCTTGTAGGCTGGGCACGTGGATTAAAGCCATCCATCCCTTTGCGAGGAGATATTTTAAAAAGCACAACCAAGGAAGAGATTTCTCGTGGGGGGTAGAATGAGGTGGAACCGTCCACTCCAAGCAAAATGCAAAGTTGGATAAGGAAATGCACCCCATCAGTGAAAATATCTACAGACCCCTCACATCCTGGACAGAAATTGTTTCAACTCCTACCCTCAAAACGATGTTATAGAGCGCTGCACACCAGAACAACTAGGCACAAGAACAGTTTTTTCCCAAAAGCCATCACTCTGCTAAACAAACAATTCCCTCAACACTGTCAAACTATTCACTAAGTCTGCACTACTATTAATCTTCTCATCGTTCCCATCACCCATCTCCTCCCACTTATGACTATATGATTGTAATCTTGTTGCTTGTATCCTTATGATTTATATTGATTATTTACTAGTATGATTTGATTGCTTATTTGTACCCTATGACTATCATTAAGTGTTGTCCCTTATGATTCTTGACGAATGTTATCTTTTCTTTTATGTACATTGAGAGTCTATGCACCAAAGACAAATTCCTTGTGTGTCCAATCACACTTGGCCAATAAAGAATCCTATCCTATCCTATCCTATCCTATCCTATCCTATCCTATCCTATCCTATCCTATCCTATCCTATCCTATCCATCTATCTATCTATCTATCTATCTATCTATCTATCTATCTCCTATATCTATCTATCTTTATGTTTGTTGTTTGTGTGTTGGACCTCATCTTTGGGTGTTAAGTGAATTTCGTTGTGTGGGTATACTGTGTATACATGTACAATAACAATAAAGTTGTTGTTGTTGTTGTTATATCTATCTCATCTCTCTCTTTCTCTCTTCTATCTATCTATTTCTTTTATCTATCTCTTCTATCTATCTATCTATCTACTCTCTCTCTCTCATCTATCTATCTATCTATCTAGCTAGCTAGCTGATAACTGGCATACGCCCCGGGCCCCCTCTCTGCCTCCGATGCAGAGCCCTCATCAGAGCCTTCCCCAGACTCCAGGACTGGCCCATGATTCTCCCCAACCTCCTCACTGTCCGAATCTACTACCAGTTCTGCTGGCTGCTGGTGGGCCACAACAACTATTCACACATTGGTATGTATAAATAATACAAAATAAAAAACTTGAAAGAAAGAAAGAAGTTAAGAACTATCTATAATAGGTTGTGTGAACCAGTCAATGGAAGTTCACTGAAGATTTATGATATGTCAATCACCCTTTGCTACATGGACTACATCAGCGCTTATGCTTTCACGATCACTTTCCCAAGTATTCCCAAATACCTTTTAGCTTCTCAACCACCAGGCTGCACTCATAATCTGAATAGTTCACCACGGGAGGTGGGGAGGGCGGGAGGAACCGTTCTTCCGTCTTCCTCTTGCGATGGCGCTCTTCTCTGGCCAGCATCCGCTGCTTGCATTCCCACTCGTACAGATCGTCCCGGGCTTCAGCAAAATCCACATGGAGGCGTCCCTTATCCTTTTTGTCGGTGCTGGAACCCAGCCGGACGCGATAACCTGGTGGGGACAAATTCATGAAACCTCTGGCGGGGCCAGGCAGCTGATCGATTTTTCTCGGCCTCTCAGTGCTTACAATGGGTGTCAGCAAACAGCGGCTCCGGAGCCGCATGTGGCTCTTTTGTCCCCCTGCTGAACCCACCACTGGCTGGCTCCACCCGCTGCTCTCCTCACCTGGCCTGAGAGAGAGGAGAGAGGTTTTCGCCCTTCCCAGGCTCTAGAGGCTTTCCTGGAGCCTGAGGAGGGCGAAAACGGCCTCCCCCATCCGCCTGGAGGCCCTCCGGAGGCTGGAAGCGGCCTGTTTCCCGACTTCCGGTGGGCCCAGAAGGCCTGTTTTTCACTCTCTCCAGGCTCCAGAGGCTTTCTTGGAGCCTGGGGAGGGCATCCAAATCTGAGTTTTACAATAATCTATAAAACATACTTTTGGCCAGACGCTTCCCGAGAGCTGCCTGTTATCCAGCTGCACAATTATTCACAGAATTTACCTACAGTTTTTGTAAGTTTACTGTGGTTTTTCTACAAACGTTGTCCCTTTCCCCCAAAAGATACTAAAGCAGGAAAGATGGAATAGCTGCAGGAACATTCCGATTTAGAAAAGAATGTTACTATGAAACTACATCTCATTTATACAGTTGGGATCAGAAAAAAGTAAGAAATATAATACCGTATTTTTTGGAGTATAAGACGCATCTTAGTTTTTGGAGAGGAAAATAAGAAAAAAGCTGATTGGTGGGTGGATCAGCTGATTGGGGATATTCCAAGAGGCTGATCCACCCACCAATCAGCTTTTTTCTGTTGTTCACCCAGAGGTGAATTTTAGCAACAGGTTCCTTGGTTGTGAGCTCTGTGCCTTGCTTTTTTTTCAGCCTCTGAAACTTCTGAAACTCCATTTCAGAAAAAACTTTTTTTTTCTGCCTCTGAAAGCCTCTAAAATAGAGCTTCAGAAAAAAAGCCCCTGAAACTTACTTTCAGAGGCTTTTTTTCTGAAAGCTCTGTTTTGGAGGCTTTTTTTCTGAAGCTCTGTTTGGAGGCTTTTTTTCTGAAGCTTCATTTCTGAGGCTTTTTTCAGCCTCTGAAACCTCCATTTGAGAGGCTGGACGGGGTTACATTCAGAGTATAAGATGCACCCAGATTTTCACCCTCTTTTTTGGGGGAAAAAGGTGCGTCTTATACTCTGAAAAATACAGTAAGTGCGCAGTTGGGAAATGCCAGCTAACTGACATGGCAGCTTCTGGCCAATGCAATTATAAATACCTAAATTATAAATTAAGTTTATTCCTTCTCTGAACAACCTAAAGAGCAGACAACAAATAACTACCTGACAGATAAACTGCTTTATCCACCATATATTCCTCAGCAAAACGGATATGGCAGAAGTGTTTTTTACTCTTCCGAAGAGCTATGATCTCTCCACACTTCTCAAAAATCTCCACGATGGTCTCTTCCGTCCCATTTTCTGGCAGCCCTCCAACAAACACCGTCTTGCACCCAGGAGGCCTCTCCCTTGTTGTGGGAGGAGGAAGATCTAGAAATACGAGAGGAAAACTTTCCATGAGCAAAAGGTAATCAAGGCGGT
This sequence comes from Masticophis lateralis, assembly GCA_030761175.1. Classification (NCBI taxonomy): domain Eukaryota; kingdom Metazoa; phylum Chordata; class Lepidosauria; order Squamata; family Colubridae; genus Masticophis; species Masticophis lateralis. The sequence continues at coordinate 11,687,725 of JAUDYJ010000011.1, forward strand.
CATTTATAAACGGATAACAACTGTCAGGGGAAGAAAAACACCTAATTATTGAGGATAAAAGTTAAAAGTTCCCACACACATGCGTGCTAGTCATTCCTGACTCTAGGGGCGGTGCTCATCTCCATATCAAAGCCGAAGAGACAACACTGTCCAAAGACATCTCCGTGGTCATGTGGCCGGAATGAGTAAAGGCGCACAGAACGCTGTTACCTTCCCACCAAAGGTGGTCCCTATTTTTCCACTTGCATTTTTTACCTGCTTTCGAACTGCTAGGTTGGCAGAACCTGGGACAAGTAACGGGAGCTCACTCTGTCATGCAGCACCAGGGATTTGAACCGCTGAACTGCCGACCTTCTGATTGAGAAACTCAGCATCTTAGCCACTGAGCCACCGCGTCCCTCAATTATTGAGCATAGCTGCACTTAATAACAATTGAACAGACAGCGCACCATAAAGCATCTCACTTAGGATCCAGAGGTATATTAAAATTTAAATCATAGCAAACAAAGACTTTCCTGTAGGCACTTACATCACATTGCAATGAAGGTCAATCGGACAAGCAGTCAAAAGGGATGGCTTGAGGCCGATTGGCCACCTCCCATTATTCAACATTTCATTATATACCTTAAAATCACAAAAACAATGACATCATTGAGTCTGTCATCTCCATCTCCATAACTGTCTGGTTTGGCTCTGCAACCCAACAGGACAGACACAGACTTCAGAGGATAATTAGAACTGCAGAAAAAACAATGGCTACCAACCTGCCTTCCATGGAGGACCTGTATACTGCACGAGTCAAAACGAGGGCTGTGAAAATATCTGCAGACCCTTCACATCCTGGACATAAATTGTTTCAACTCCTACCCTCAAAACGACGCTATAGAGCATTGCACACCAGAACAACTAGACGCAAGGACAGTTTTTTCCCGACTGTCATCACTAAGTCTGCATTACTATTACTATTAATCGTCTCATCGTTCCTATCACCCATTTCCTCCCACTTATGACTGTAACTTGTTGCTGGTATCCTTAAGATTTATATTGACTGTTTCCTAATATGTTTTGATTGCTTATTTGTTTCCTATGACTATCATTAAAGAGTTATACCTTATGATTCTCGACGAATGTATCTTTTATGTACACTGAGAGCGTATGCACCAAGACAAATTCCTTGTGTGTCCAATCACATTTGTCCAATAAATTATTCTATTCTATTCTATTCTATTCTATTCTATTCTATTCTATTCTATTCTATTCTATTCTATTCTATTCTATTCTATTCTATTCTATTCACAAGACATTAAAGATTCTGCCATTGAGCATAGCACCAGGGCCAGTGGTCCATTCCTCCAACCTAAATTTTACAACATGGCTATTTTTTTTTACACGTACTTTTAGGTTCCTCTTTGTCCACAACATTTTGCAAGCTAAGCAACTGTCAGTGTGGCAAAGCACCATTTTGACATACTTAAAGGTCACAATTGCAGCACTCAGATTAACTGGTTTTATTTCAGGCCCTTCAGCCCTTAATATACATGACAGGGCAGGTGAACAGGCTTTTATTAAAAAAACAAAGGTGTACATTAATTTTTTTTTTCCCTTACACAACATGCCTGCAGCTGGTCAGCTTGATTCTAGCAGGCACTGTCACCTCCTACTTCCTTCAAAGATCTCTGAAACCAGATCTCTGCAACACTGCAAGCCTCCCCTTGATCTACCGTTAGACCCAGGCAAGAGCAGTGGATGATTTTCTAATTCCAAGGATTTCCCGCAGCCCTCCAGGGTGGTCATAAGCATTCAGGCAAGGCTCACTGGGGTTAGGTGGAAAGAGCGTGCAGCTTTTGCAGTGAACGATCTCCTTGGCCATGGGCATATCGGACAGTATGGGCGGTGGCACGATTCCCAAGCCAGGCATCAGTGGATTAATCGGCGGGATGCCCGTCATCATTCCAAGGGCCGGGTCGAAGTCTGAAAGACACAAAGATATCAGACATTAAGCGCACAAGAATCCCAATAAAGACTCCAAGCGGATTAACGCACCCGTTAAGAATCAAGAGGCCCAAGATTGTGAGAGATTCCTAAGGCGACGCGCTTGGAAAAGTCGAGCTCGTTTGTCAGCATGGAATCCATCTCACGAAACGGGCTTTTTTGGTTTGGGAAGAGTAGGAGATCTGGAAGAGGAAGCATCCATAGCTTGCCTGGTCACTTCTCAAGTTGCCCTCCATCCTTTCTTCCTGCTGTGTGACTAAAATGAAAGCTGAAGGATGCCAACACCCTGAACGCCAGAACGGGACAACTCACTGCGGCCAACTCGCCCTGGGACAATTCAACAATTCAATTTAATAATTCTTCTTCCTCTTCTTCCGCTTCCTCTTCCTCTTCCTCTTCTTCTTCTTCTTCTTCTAACAACCCCATAATCCCTTGCAGGGCAGAGTCTGGGCAACTGAATGGAGCTAGCAGAGTGTTTACTGGCCGGATGCCCTTCCTATTGGCAATGCAGAGTTTTGTTCAGCAGATATATTTTCAGTATTTCCCAGAGAGGAAAGAGCGCCACCTCTAGTCCACCGCATCACTCCCAACAATTCAATTTACTTTTTGTCATTCACATTTCATTTTGTCTCTCCTTTGGCATCCTTTATTTAATGATTCTATAGCCGTGATGACGAACCTATAACACACGTGCCACAGGTGGCACACGGAGCATGCAAGCGTTGCCCTAGCTCAGCTCCAGCACGCAAGCATGCACCGGCCAGCTGATATTTGGCCTTCCGGGCCCACGGTAAGTCGGGAAATGGGCCGTTTCCAGCCTCTGGACGGCCTCCAGGGTATGAGGGAGGCCGTTTTTGCCCTCCCCAGGCTCCAAGAAAGCATCTGGAGCCTGGGAAGGGTGAAAAAAAAGACCCATTTCCCAGAAGTTGGGAAATGGGTCATTTTGGGCCTCTGGAGGGCCTCCAGGTGGGTTGGGGAGGCTGTTTTCGCCCTCCCCAAGCTCCAAGAAAGTCTCTGAAGTCTGGGAAGGGTGAAAAACGGGCCTCGGGCCTTTTGGGCCCACCGGAAGTTGGGAAATGGGTGACTCTGGGCCTCCAGAGAGCCTCCAGGCGGGTAGGAGAGGCTGTTTTCGACCTCCCCAAGCTCCAAGAAAATCTCTGAAGTCTGGGGAGGGTGAAAAACGGGCCTACTGGGCCCACTAGTGACCACTTTGCCATCGCGTGCCAAAAGCAGGGGGAGCGCGTGGGGGTCACACACGCATGTGTGGGGGGGCACTGAATTATAGGTATGGGCACATGCACATGCGACCCCCCCGCGCTCCCCCTGCTTTTGGCACATGACAGCAAAAAGGTTAGCCATCACTGTTCTATACCAACGTTTCTTCGATATTAGTATAACTCTTCTCCTGTAGCGAGCTGGCCATGGCGAGTGGACCTAAGATCAGCTGTACACTTGCTTAGTTACTTTCCCATCTTCTTTTTCACTTTCTCATGGGTTGCTCTTTTTGCTATTTAAAAAAACAAAGCCTTTGAAAAGATGACTTCCAGGCACCAAGAACCCCAGTCCACTTGAAAGAAGAGAGGAAAGCAAACTTGAGCTCAAACTGGGTGAAGTAAAATAGCCTTTTGCACATCAAAATACGGTACTCCCCAAATCACCATTTTCAATACCCTTCAATTAGAATCCGTATTACAAAAATTGATTACGATAAGAATCCCTGGGATCCTGGGCCATCAACAATGTTGATAGTTCTGCCACCAAGAAACCAAGCACACCAAACTGCTTGTGCATATAAATAGCCCCTGTCATAACTTAAGCCATTGAGCCAAGTCACGGGTTACAGTGAAACTAAGTAGGAAAAAAAATAGAGAACAATTTGTATGTGTCTAAATAACTCAGTTTTTACTTGTTTTCCTTATTAATATGAGATGGGGAGTAAGAGATGGGGAGTATCACCAGTGCATCTGCAGCATGTCAGCACAACGGTATTTATTTTCATTTTTACTTAATTTTATTTATACATTTTTCTTTAACATACATAAGTGCTTAGTAAATAGTGTATTGTTTGGGTCAATTTACTTGTACATAACAATAGTAGTAATAATATAATTCACTTATATCTAGTAATAAACTTCCAGCTTCTAATTTCTACCTCCATTGTCTAACCATTGATAAAACAAATCCCATGTTAAAAAAATATTCTGTCTCTTCTTTGTCCTTAATCTTTAATGTTAACCTATCCATTTCTGCACATTCTAGTATTTTTCTATTTTCATCTGTAGGAGTGCCCTCATTCTTCCAACGTTGTACAAATACAATTCTCGCTGCTGTCAAGACATGTAGTATTAAATATATGTTCCCTTTGGTATATTTTTTTGGTATTATAAAAAGGTTATTTATTTTTCATGGAGAAGGGAAGGTTACATCTTTCGGGACAGAATTCTCATTTGGGGTGTATTCAATTCTCTAAGAATGATGTTATTTGACCAGAGGTGGTCTTCAACAATTTTAACAAGGGGTTCTTTGTCCCGTTGCTGGGTGGGCGTGGCCTAGTCAGCCTCCTGCACCATGCAAGGGAGCTTTTTGCCCTCCCCAGGCTCCAGAGACTTTCCTCGAGCTTCTGGGAGGGCAAAAATGGCCTCCCCAGGCTCCGGAGGCCCTCTGGATGCCAGAAACAGGCCCGTTCCCAGCCTTTCCGAACTTCCAGTAGGCCCGTTTTCCTCCCTTCCCGAGCCCCCACGCAGACCCTGCACTTACCTGCATCCAAAACGGACCATGTGGGGACTCCTGGGAGGGGTGGGGCAGACTGAGTGGGGCCAGCCAAGAGTGGGATTTGGGGGTTCTCTGAACTGCACAGAATCTTAGCTAGCAGCCCATCCCTGTATCTGACCCAGATACACTCTTTTGGATCAGGGGTGTACTTACTAGGTAAAGGGGGATCTGCTGTCATTCCCATTGGAGCCATCCCTAAATTATTCATTGCGGTGGTCCAGGCTGTTGGGTCAGACATGCCCAAGTCCATCGGAGAAGAGTCAAGATTCAGAGTTTGGATGTTGTCTGCAGAGAAGGTCACAATTAGCAAAAGGATCCAACGTGCTTTTCAACCTACTGAAGAGGAAGGAAGATCTTTTTTTTTTTTTAACTGGTATCTTTCTTTGGGGGAGGATATGCGATGGGAGCCAGAGGAAAAAACATTATTTGGATAAAGAGTAGGAGCAAACTCCAATTACAGAACAGGATGTAACAAGAGATTCGAAGTCCTTTACGCCCTGAGAACTCAATGGAAAATATACACCCCCCCTGCCTCGAATAAGGACGTGGTCTTCGCAACGCCAGAACTCAAGGTGTCAAGGTTTTGAGCTCAAAATAGATGTTTACAAAATAAACAGAAGTGCGGGCACTTCTCATCGCTTCTAATGATCCCCTGATTGGCAGGTGCACAACCCCCTAAAACGCAGGCCATGGTCCAGAGTTGTGTAGTGCCATGTGTTATTTGCACCCAGGAAGCCATTTGGCAAAATTCCCTTAAAGAAGGGTTCTTGCTTGCCAAATTCCTGATCTGAAAAACACACCCAGATTAAGAACAGAGTAAGAACATCTCCGTCCCACGGTAACATAAATTCAAACTCATCAAGGAACGGAAAGGGAGACAGTTGCTGTGGCGACATTCAACCACAAGTCAACACTACAGATTTCTTGCCTTTGTCAGGAAAATGTTTTTCTTTTTCTTCCCCTTATTCTTAGCATGGTTCTCGTCTTGTTTAAGAGTGAAGAGAAAACATTGAGGACTTGAAACTTTGCTCAGGGCTGCATCAGGTCAGCGTTTGCCCTCCAGATCTCTTGTGTTCTGACCTAAGCTTTCTGATATAGTAAAAAGCACACAATTAATCCCAAAACTCCCCTTTTTAAATTTTAACGGCTATGAATTCCTTTCATTCACAGCACGTGCTAAATCACCAGAAGTTTATAAAGAGTCCAACAGAAGTCTGCCACAGTCCTTCAGGATAAGGCTGGTAAACACCCACCTTTATCTTCTTTGACACGCTGCCAAAGACCTAATTGGCAATTATCTTCGTGGAAACACAGAGTCAAAAATGGAGCTTCAAAGTACAAACCGACACCATCCACAACGTTGCTTCCTGCAAAGGCCCACGTGCCTTTGCTCTTCCTTCATGTCTTATGGGAGGGGCCAATCATCTCCAAGCCTTACTCCCAAGTCGTCCCTTTTGTTTGAACTGTTCTTGCCTTCTGACAGCTCTGCGCATGTGCGCACTAGGAACAGGCTGCCCCTGTTCCTCTGCCTCTCTGATTTCTGACTCTGGAGGCTGCGGAGTCCACACATAACTCCCAGATGGCCCTGGCCCCATCTCTGCCTCCGACGCAGCGCCCTTGTCCGAGCCTTCCCCAGACTCCAGGACTGGCGCATGGTCCTCCCCAGCCTCCTCACTGTCCGACTGTGCTGTCAGCTCTGCAGGCTGCTGGCGGACCACAGCACTCTGGCCCATACATTTAACATCCTAAAGGGCTACTACACAAAGGAAAGTCCAGTGATCTTCTGATTATTTTTGGACCCGCTTCCATCTGGCCATAAGAACAGATCTCCTTGGAGGACTGCACAAACCCATTCTTCTTTTCTTTTAATGTTTTATTCGTTTTATTTATATAACATTCAATTTTCAACAAACAGCGTGTGGCCTGGGTACAGTTATGTTTAAACAGTCGTAATACACATATTTGCTGTGGTATTCATCACCATACTATTGATAATATAATAATATAATAACATTAATACTTAACATTTAACATCGTCTTCTTTAACAACTCTCCATTTCCTCTTTTTATATCTCTTCCTTTCTAACTTCTGTTTCTGTTGTCTAGCCATTGATAAACTATGTCCCATACCAAAAAAATATTCAGTTTCTTCTTTATCCTTAATAGTAAGCGTTAGTCTATCCATTTCTGCGCATTCTAATATTTTCTTAATTACATTCCCCTCAGACGGAATCTCATCATTTTTCCATTGTTGCTCATATACAATTCTAGTTGTGGTTAATATATGCAAGATCAGTTCTGTAGCACAAAGGAACCCATTCTGAACCACCAAGGAACTGTCTTCTCCAATCAACTCTTCTGTAGCAGCCAACTTGATATCAGTTTAGGATACTTTAGAATAGAACAGAGCCGGAAGGGACCTTGGGAGGTCTTCTAGTCCAGCCCTCTGCTCAAACAGGAGAACCTATACCATCTCAGACAAGTGACTGTCCAGTTGCTTCTTAAAAACCTCCAGTGATGGAGCGCCCACCATTTCTGAAGGCAATTTATTAGACAATACAGTTTCTTCTATTTCTCCTTTCCTACTTTCTCCTTTCCTACTTCATGGCACCAACAGTAGCTGCTCTCTGTAGCACTTTGAGGGTCTTTCCAAAGGAGGGGTAGGATCACAAATCCTTCAATTTTACTCAGCTGATCAAACTGACTAATCCAAATAAACCCAGGTATACAGACTCAAGCGTGGACAAAGTTTTACCTTGTTGACTTCTACCTAACCGATGAGCAGCAACAGAAATCTCCGAATTCAGGCAGCGAATGAGCTAGAAATACCCAGATTTCCCCCTGCTCCCAATTCTGAGAAGGATGTTGGTTATGTTCCTTTAAATCTCCCCACTTCGCTTTCAAATCCCTCCAAGGAACAAGCTCACTTCATTTTCTATATTCCCCCAAACAGGTACCCCAATTTACCAGCTTACCCGGCAGCAGATTAATTCTCTTCTGCTTCTGACTTCTCTTCCCTCCATTTTCAGCAAATTCTGCCCTGCTGTTAGGTGGCAGGGGGTGACTGCTACTAAGGTCAGAGGGCAGCTGGTTTAGCCCTAAGAGAGATGGGAAAAATAGGTTTAATAATATTTTCCAGGTAGCTTACATAGAACGATTAAAATATTCAAAATCATCTGAAGAATTCTACCCAGGGCATCTGAGATAAAAACAATACCCGTGTTTTCCCGAAAATAAGTGTCTTATATTTTTTGAACCCCGAAATAAGTGCTTGGCCTTATTTGTGGGGAGGCCTTATTTTTGGGGGGGCGTGTGGAGCAAGACGGGGCTCCTCTTGCCATCTTACCTGATTTGCAGCTCTGTCTCCCTAACCCTAACCAGAGGAAATGGTGCGGACCGGCTGCACATGCGTTTAAATATTTTCAGGGAGGGCTTATTTTCAGGGAGGGCTTATTTTAGCGCATGCGCTCAAAAGCTAAATTGGGCTTATTATCAGGGGAGGTCTTATTTTCAGGGAAACATTGTACAATCAAAGAAAGTTGTATAATTTGAGAAACAGAAAATGTCAAACTGCTAAAAAGAGGGCCTTAAAAATCTGGGAGCATCAAGATTTCACTTGGCGCCCCAAAGAATTCCCAGTCAGTACCTTTAGCATGAGTTGCCTTATGATAGTAAGTAGCCACCCACCCCAACCTCTCTCTTGGTGTCCCCCAGGTTCCCTGTCCACCTGCCTTTCTTAAAAGGATAAATAAAGTCAACAGAAAGCCACAAAGCAAAATATTATGAAGCAAAATACCAGCTTAACCATACAGCTATTTCCTTTGGTCCCTCATCGGTCTCACTCCAAGGTGCTAATCTTGTGACTGAACATATCCATCACATCCCCTCTGAATTTCAAGTGTGCCTTTTGCTCTAAAACATTGTCTGTCCTTACTCTGGAAAGATGCATTCAATTATCTGGTGGCTGTTCCTGAGAAGACAAACTTCCTTCATAGATACCCATCAGATCTCAGGTCTTTAGAAGCAACTATACGAACATCTCTAAAAGATAAAGGTAAAGGTTCCCCTTGCACATACGTGCTAGTTGTTCCCGACACTAGGGGGCGGTGCTCATCTCCGTTTCAAAGCCGAAGAGCGAGCGCTGTCCGAAGACATCTCCGTGGTCATGTGGCTGGCATGACTAAATGCCAAAGGTGCACGGAACGCTGTTACCTTCCCACCAAAGGTGGTCCTTATTTTTTTACTTGCATTTTTTATGTGCTTTTGAACTGCTAGATTGGCAGAAGCTGGGACAAGGAACGGGAGCTCATCCCGTTACGCAGCACTAGGGATTCGAATCGCTGAACTGCCGACCTTTCAATCGACAAACTCAGCATCTTAGCCACAGAGCCACCGCGTCCCTTTAGGAACATCTCTGACAATCTCCAAATATAGGAACAGGGAACCCACCTGGTTCCAGATGTGTGGGCTCTTTAGTGATGAGGATGTTTACCTGGTTGGGTAATGAAACATCAGCAAGAAAGCAACCAAACTCAGAGAGCACCAAGGACTCCATGGCTCAATCAGGGTTAAAATAATGCAATCCTAAATTGCATTAACAGAGGGATACAATCAAGCTCAAGGGAGGTACTAATACCACTCTATAAAGCCTTAGTAAGACCACAGCTAGAATCCTGCATCCAGTTTTGTCCACAGCCCTGTAAAAAAGATGTTGAGACTCTAGAAAGAGTGCAGAGAAGAGCAACCAGGAAGATTAGGGGACTGGAGGCTAAAACATACAATGAACTGGGCATGGCTAGTCTAGTGAGGAGAAGGACCAGGGGAGACAGGATAGCAGTCTTCCAATATCTGAAGGGCTGCCACAGACAGGAGGGGCTCAAACTATTTTCCAAGGCATCCGAAGGCCAGACAAGAAATAATGACTCGAAACTGAACAAGGAGAGATTCAATCTTGAGTAAGAAGATTTTTCCTGACAGTGAGAGCAATCAACCCATGGAACAGAAGTTGCCTTCAGAAGTTGTGGGAGCTTCATCACTGGAAGCTTTCAAGAAGAGACTAGACTGCCATCTGTCAGAAATGGTGTAGGGTCTTCTGCTTGGGAAGGTGGGGGGTTTGGACTAGATGACCTACAAGGTCCCCTTCCAACTCATCGGTTAATCTGTTATTCTCTTTGATTAGTTCCTGTTGAATGTTTTAAGAACTCACTCATGAATGGGCAAAAAAAGTCCACTTTTGTCTTGCAGTCTTTTGCACGAGTCCTCTGAAATGGATCTCTGGAACTTTTATCGCATTTGAACTTGGCGTATCTCCAGGGGTGGGTTTTAGTTATCCTTGCTACTGGTTCGCTCACGCGCGCGCCACTTCTGCGCAGGCACAGATCATATTTGATGATGTCCGGGCAGGTGGGCGGAGCCTCCTGCCGCCACCAGTTCGCCCTGAACCAGTAGCAACCCACCACTGGGTATCTCCAACAACACCTCTAACTTAGCCAATGTACGACGTTAAGAGCCATGGCTGGCCAATCCTGCAAAGCTTTGAAAGCTACAAGAACGCTTCCTTAATGAGGTTTTTACCTCAGAGATCACCAATGCCAGAGGAAGTGTCTGGATAAATGGGCATTCTCGATCAGTTCCTGGGATCTACCGAAATGAACTCCTGTGGAGAGATCCCTGCTGTCAAGTCCCATCTCGAAACAAACCTGCCTCTTGCTGACAGAATTTTTACCGGACGGTGTCAGGTCACACCATACTAATCCCGAAGCCCTTGAGAGAGAGTAGCAGTAACGAACCTCAGCCATGCCGGGAATGGTTGGAAAGCCTTAGGCACTTCAGAATGATAAACATTTACTGTAATAATGGAGCCTTTGCTTCCCATAGGGAATCGGAACGGAGGAAGCCACTGTCTCTTTTCTCGCAAAGAACCGAGAGGGGTTAGAATGAAGGACGCAACTTGTAACCAACTGTTCTGCCCCAGCTACAGACCCCAAAGAACGCAGCACACACGAAGTCTGTACAAACCTTAGCTTGCTAAATTAAATCAGTCTTTTTCAAACAAAGACTGTTTAATTAACTTTCTTAATAGCCTACAAGAATCCAAAGAATAAATAATCGTAATCTTACTATAGTTGGCAGAAAGCCCAGAAGCAATTTGCAGGAAAGTGATAAGATCCAGATGCGAAGGAGAGTGAACGAAGTTGTTCCCTGCAAATTGCTTCAGTTGGTGTTCCTCCTTAAATAGGCTAAGAGAGTGGCCAATTAGCCTCAAGCCTTACTCTCGAGACCTCCTCCTTAGGAGCCACTCCTGCCTTTTAACAGCTCTGTATGCTCGTTCATCAAGAAGAGGCTCCTCATCTTCCTGTTCACTTATGGGAGCTTCTGGAGGTTCTGAAGGCCCTGGCTGAATCCTTGCCTCTGGCACCACATCTTCTCCAGCTTCCTCACTGTCCAACTTGAGTGCCAACCTCACAGGCTGCTGGCGCAGCACCACATCAGATACCCATCAGATCTCAATTCTAGCTTGCTAGAATTCATTTCATTTAACAAATTACTATAAGTTAAATTACTCGTGTGATTCACTTAACAACTGTGGCAAGAAAGGTTGTAAAATGGGGCAAAACTCACTTAACAAATGTCTCACTTCACATCAAAAATTTGGGGCTTAATTTTGGTCATAAATTGAGGACTACCTCTATAGCATACACCTCACTGGTTTGCACTTGTAAAAACTCAGTCTATTATTCCACCTAAGAGCTTGGGATAAGAGTGTTGTGACTTAGGCTTACAAGACACAATTAGTCCCAAATAAACCTATTTTACTGTGACAGCTGAGAATTACGTTCATTCCCAGCTGAGTCCCAATTAGTTGCAAAACAGGTCCTTCAGAAGAAGTCCTTCGGGATTATCACCAACCTTTATCTTCTTTGACATCGTGCCAAAGGCCTTACTTGGCAAAGCCTCACAAAGTTCAGAAACAAACAAGAGATGCCGATTGGAAACAGAGTTAGCAACATTGCTTTCCTGCAAAAAGGCCCAAGTGCCTTTGTTTCTCTTTTAAGCCTTATTGGACGGGCCAATTATCTCCTGGCCTTATTCCCAAGTCGACCCTTTTGCTTTAGCTGCTTTTGCCTTCTGACAGCTCCATGTACGCATGCAGTAGGAACAGGCTCCTCCTGTTCCTCTGCTTCTGTGCTGTGCGATTCTGGGGGCTCCAGAGTCTGTGCATCACTCCCAGATGGCCCTGGCCCCATCTCTGCCTCTGACGCAAAGCCCTCGTCAGAGCTTTCCCCAGATTCCAGGACTGGCCCATGGTCCTCCCCAGACTCCTCCCTGTCTGACTCCAGCAGCCTGCGGAGCTGGTGGGCCACAACAAAGAGGGAAAGATACAAACTCATCAAGTGAGAAATAAGTCTTCGATTTATGATCACAATTGAGCACAAAATGTCCATTGCTAAGGAACCAAGTTGTTAAGTGAATTTTGCACCTCTTTCTTGCTACCTCTCTTAATTAGCAACAGACAATTCATACTGGGAAAACTACAATTTGACCTAAATCAACATCTGAATTGAAATGTTAGTCATGCAACTGTTTTAGAACGAATACAATATTTACTGGGTCATTTACTAAAATGACACAGAATTCTTTCTCGTTGAGCTAGAATATTTAAAAATTGGGAGAGGTAGAAGGATGAATTTCACTTACGGGTCGTGTCCCCCCCCCCGCCCCCAGTAAAAGCTAACTGCAAAAAGAAATTTTTCTTGGATCAGTTGGTGGCTGTGCTGTCTAGGCATCTGAGAATTGTATTCTTAGCACAAATTAGCAGGCAAGAGCTGTACTTTAAATCAGAGAATGGTAGTGCGACAGGGGATCTGCCTCTAATTCAGCAATTTTTTTGACAGCTAAGTTTGATATTCCCTAAGGGAAAAATATAAATCAGTGATAAATGACAAGTCGGAATAACTGGTGCTTCTAAAAATATTTTCAGCAACGAACATTTGTCATATCACCTTCATAGCTTTCTTACATTCTTTCCTTGGCCAAGAGCTAAAATGGATATAACGTACTTGTGATAAGTGGGAGTAAAATCCAGTAAATTTAGTGAGATTTGTATTTTACTGGAGAGAACCAGTGGTGGGTTCCTCCCGGTTTGGCCTGGTTCTGCCGAGCAGGTAGCGGTGATGATATGACATCACCGAACCGGTTCTGCCCCCCCCGCCCCCCCCACCCCTGCCTTATTCTTACCTTTTATTTGGCCCCACCCCCAATCTATTGCTGCCTCCTGAGTCCCAGCTATCGGCTAGAGGGAAAAAAACCTGTTTAAACTCTTGCCATGGAGCTTCAAAGGGCCGCCCTACAGCTGATCAGTGTTAAAAGAAAACAAATGAGTAGACCGGTGCCTGCAAAAATAAAGGATAGACCGGTGCCTGCAAAAATAAATGGGCAGACCGATGCCTGCAAAAATAAATGGGTAGACCGGAGCCTGCAAAGACAAATGGGTAGACTGGTACAGCTCTGCAAGCAGTTAAAAGCTTGGTAGACCAGTACCTCTGCTAAATCCTAAAGAATTGTCACATGATCATCAAGCCACACCCATAAAATAAGCCACACCCACAGAACCGGTAGTAAAAAAAATTAGAACCCACCCCTGGAGAGAACCTTCTGAAGTGGAACGTTACTTATTGCAATTTCCTTTGAAAAGCCTTACTCTTTTAGTATTTATCAAAATCTTTCAGACCTTGTGTGCATCAAAACAAGACTTTCCACTATTTTCAAAAAGTTCTTAAGAAAAAATATATATTTACGCTCAGGCTGTTCTTTGGATTTCTATTACCACTTTGCTGCTCTCTACATTTTTCAGCCTGAAGATCTTAAAATGAACATGAACAGTCTCCAGACTAAGGTGGAGTTGACACGGCATTCCGCTTTTTGGGTTTAAATATAGTTTGTTGAACAAACTAGGGTAGCTAGATGCAACCGATAATTAAGCCAGAAGTCATGATTTACCAACCACAGCGACTGGTATCACATATGCTAATTCTAAATTAATCAAAGTACATATAGCAATGATTTAGATTTAATCTGTAGAAGCTAGCTAAAAAAAACCCAACACCCTTAGGAGATCTTAACTACATACTTTAGAATCCGTAAATCTACAGGGTTTATCGCCTGCCATCAAACCACTCAGCGAAAGATTTTCACAGAGGAAAAAAAATCCTACCATATTCATACAGCAAGTTTGTGAAGAATGGAATCAGCCTTCAAATTACGGATCCCTGTAAGATAACTATATATCTTCTACAGAGATATACCCTGTAGAAGATATACCTTGTAGAAGACAAGATATATGTCTTGTCATAGAGCATTTCCATGGCCTACCGCATAAAATACAGAGCTTAGTTTTCAATAGGAGTGATTTAAAGAAAGCCGAGCTCTTTACGGTATTTATTTCTCAATCGTTGAAAATTCAAAGTTTAAAATCCCCCAATTACCTACTTCCTTCAGTTCCCTGCGCTTCAAGCCACAATCTTGAAATATCTTCCACCCAACATCAATCAGTGCCGAGAAACAGGTAAAAAGGATTTTAAATCCCTTGCTGACACACATCTCCCAGGCACAAAGAATCAGGAAATGTAAAAGGAGATGACAAAAAATAAAATAAAAACGAAGTTAAGGAGATTCTTATTGAACGTTCTTTTGAAGATAAAAACCCTCTCTGTAAATCCAGGACTGATTCGTAAAGTTAAAAGAGGGAAACTCTGCCACCGGGACAGCGTCATTACCAATTTAATCGAGCGCAGATTTAATTTAACAATGTCACCTTTTAAATGGCATCCTTGCAAAATGCATGTAATCTGAGAATAAAAGATCAGGGATCAAAGACTAAGCATTACCCTAGAGGGCCTACGTGGAACACTGATTTTTTACGTGGCTTTAACATCGCCAGCCCTTGATAAGAATTGCTGAAAAACCGATCTTTCAGCGAGAAAGACTTCCTGAGTTGTCGATCTTGCCGTCTTCCAAAATTCACACACCTTACCTGTGAACTGCACCACAAACATGGGGCCAAGCGAACCCTTCAGTCCCAGCGAATATTTTGCAATATATTCAACAGACACATACAAGTCTCTCTAAAGAAAAAAAAAAAGCCCCAAGTGCCAGGAATAAGAGTAACAAGAGGAGAGCTTAACGTCAATAAAGCCACAGCAATAGCAGCCAACTGGGAACACCAGGATGCTAAAGAGCAGGAGGCCCGGAGATTTATTTATTTATTTATTTATTTAAAAAAACTGACCAGCTGCCCAGTTCTGCACCTGTCCTTGTCATTTACCAAGCCGTGATACTTCGCAGACTTGCGTCCTGGTCTATTGCGGAGAAGACACTCAAGAAAGCAGGTGGCGATGCAATTAACAGCATGCTTATCTGTGAATCTGCCAAGGATTTGGTTTCGGGCCTCAAAATTGCTGAAAGATAGAACTGCAGCTGGCCAGTCCTGATCTCGCTCCGTCATCTGGCAAGCAGTCATTTTAACAGACAAGCTAAACCCCGGCTTGACAGCCCGCAGGACCCACGGCTTCTCAGGGTGAAATTCAATATTCCGTTCACCGAATTTAAAATTTGCAAATGCAGCATTCAAAAGTGGGGTTCTACACACCTGCCCCCCCAAAGGACTCCCCTGGAGTGGAACACGGGCATGAGAAATCCAGCTCTAAGGATCAACAGATGCGCAAAGTTTAGCATAAATTAGAAAATGGGATTTGGGTGGTTGCAGAAAATACCCGTTGCACAGCTGTTTATTTTTTTTCTTTGCTACCAGCATGCACAATGTAAAGTTCAAAAACATGTACTCGGCTTATCCTGCTGCTATCATGTATTGGAATTTGGGGTGGCTTATTAAAAGCACAGGAAGCATTTACTACACTGTGTTGAACAGCATCAATACGGGGAGGGAGGGAGGGAGGAAGGAAGGAAGGAGAGAGAGAAAAGGGGGAGGGAGGAAAGGAGGTAGAGAGGGAGGAAGGAAGGAAGGGAGGGAGGGAGAAAGGAAGGAAAGAAAGGAAAGGAAGAAGAGAAAAGGAAGGGAGGGAAGGAGAAAAAAAGAAGGGAGGGAAGGAAGGAGGGAGAAGGGGAAGAGAGAGAGAAAAGAGAGGGAATGAGGAAGGAAGGAAGGAGAGAAAGAAAGGTAAGAAGGAAGGAAGGAGAGAAAAGGGAAAGAAAAAAGGAAGGGAGGGAAGGAAGGAGGGAGGAAGGAAGGAAGGAATGGAAAGAGAGAGAGAGAGAGAGAGAAAGGACAGAGGATCAGAAACTCTCCTCAACTGTCCATTGTTTTAACTAAGTTCCAGACTCATTTATTTGTAAAATGTATTACCACAGGGTAACTCTGGGCTTACATAGAAATGTTTGTATAGCCTAATACTGATAATGAGTTCAAAGATTAAGGGCAGCACATTTAATATTAAAGTCTTTCCCATCCTCGGAGTCTGATTTCAGAGAGATGCCATGAACTCTTCGCAGATTAAAATAGGAACAGGTTTAACTATCCAATTCTCATGCCAAGAATACCAAAGTTTCAGCGTTCACACTATACACTGTTTAGAGTTTTATCCTGCATTGTTAAACCTCATCAAAAAGGGTCAGGATATCAAACTTGACATTCCAATCAGTTTATATCTACATAAAATTACTAAAACGTGCTCCATATGAAAGTTTTTGGAAACTGTACTTGCTCAGAATGTAGTAGCATACAGTAGTGGCCAAAATTGTGGAAACCTTTTGGGAAAAGTGTATTTTTCTAAAATTAGCTAATAACACTACTTTCTTGTTGGAGTAGTACCCTAAAATTATATATCAATGGAAAGATAATTCAATCAAGAATGTACCACTTTGATGAAGGATTTGCTATTAGAATAGCAATTACAGGATAAAGAAGAAAAGTGAAACACTTAAAAAAAACGAGATATACAAAAACGATCACTATGTCAGTTAATACTTCGTTGGGTAACCTTTAGCATGAATGATGGCCTTACAACGTCTTCCCATGGAATGAACAAAGTCTTTTAGTTCTGCAGCTGTTAGAATGTGAAAACCAAGATTGAATGATTGCTTCTATTAACTGGGTTTTATTGCTGGGTCGCTTCTGACTAACAAGTTTCTTTAGTCGGCTCTGTAGATTTTCAACTGAGTTAAAGTCTAAGCTATTCCCAGGCCATTCCAGCAGGGGAATATGATTATCTTGAAATGCCAAAAAAAAAGTAGTGTTATTAGCCATCAAACCTCAAAAATGCACTTTTCCCAAAAGGTTTCCACAATTTTGGCCACTACTCAGTGGTGGGTTGCTACTGGTTCTCCCCAGTTCTTGCAAACCGGTAGTGGAAATTTTGAGTAGTTCGGAGAACCGGTAAATACCACCTCTGCCTGGCCCTGGCCCCAATCTATTTGCTGCCTCCCGAGTCCCAGCTGATCGTCTAGAAGGAAAAAGTCAGGGCTCACTTGACAAAGAAGAGAAGAAAAAAAAAAAACACCCCAAGACACTGTTGCTTTAAATTGAGAAGCCAAGAAGCCTCCCAACTGATCAGCTAGAACCGAACCACTCCTTGTAAACTGCTTGATGGTGGTAGATTGGCAATTCAGGCCAAGCTGCCTGAAAGCAGTTTCCGATGCTCTTGGTTGTGGCACAGTGGCAAAAAACTGTTTAAACTCTTGCCACGGTGCTTCAACATCCCCATCAGTCAAATGCAAAAAGGCAGCTTTACATGAAACAGCTTGCATCCTGAGACAATTTTACCTTTAACATCATCAAACAACAGCTGTCCCAAAGGTGCTTTTTCAAGAGGCAACTGGATTTTCTAGTTTTTTTCTTTGATGACATTTTGCTTCTCATCCAAGCAGCTTCTTCAGCTCAGAAACTTCTTGGATGAGAAGCAAAACGTCTTCAAAGAAAAAACCAGAAGTCCAGTTGCCTCTTGAAAAAAGCCCCTTTGGGACAACCCATGACTTGAATGACTGAGAATCTCCATAGACATCAAACCACAGGAACTGGGCATGGCTGGTCTAGTGAAGAGAAGGACCAGGGGAGACAGGATAGCCGTCTTCCAATATCTGAGGGGCTGCCACAGAGAGGAGGGGGTCAAGCTATTCTCCAAAGCACCTGAAGGCCAGACAAGGAATAATGGATGGAAATGGACCAAGGAGAGATTCAACCTAGAAATAAGGAGAAACTTTCTGACAGTGAGAACGATCAACTGATGGAACAGACGTTGCTTTCGGAAGTTGTGGGAGCTTCATCCCTGGAGGCTTTCAAGAAGAGACTGGACTGTCATCGGTCAGAAATGGTGTAGGGTCTCCTGCTTGGGTAGGGGTAGGGGGTTGGACTAGATGACCTACAAAGGTCCCTTTAATCTGTTAACGCTCTAAATCTCTGCTGGGATGCTGAATTGCAACTTTCTCTTAAACATCCCAGGTCTTTGGAGGTGGACAGGAATGCCAAATCCCGCCTGAACATCTGGCTGACTATGCAACCAACCGTAATAATCGTAATACATTAAAACCTCTTAGGCCACCCAATTCCCAGCGTTTTAGGAAACAGGCTAGCAAGTCTAAACAGAGAACATAAATCTTGGGTTCAAATCCCAGGATCTGAATTCAGATCTCTCCATCTCATTCTTTTGGCTTTTTTTTTTTCTTTTTAAGTGCCAGAAGTGCCCCACCCCCACCCCATGCACTGCAAGTTAACGGTGCAGGCCCGGTTGAAGCAGGTCAGGCTGCAATGCAGTAAAAACCAGACGGACACATCTGGACACGCCTTCCGGATGCACCGGGACTACAAAACCCCATGCTTCCCAGCCAACCGAGGGATCCATTGGGGACGGCTCGCAGCTTCCCCCCGGGGAAAGCAAGTCCTTTAATTCCCAGCCTGCAAGGCTCGCACGCCCTTCCTCCAGATCTGGCTGGGGACCATGGGAATTGTAGTCCCCGGGGCGCCTGGAAGGTCGGGGGTGGGGTGGGGAGGGGGCTGCTTCGAGCCATTGGAGCGTCCTGAGGAAGCCGGCCTTGCCTTGCCTTCCACCTCACCTTGCCTTCCCACGCGTCCGCCGACCAGCCCCACCGGCTTCCGTCCGCAACTCCTCCCCAGAGACATCGGGGTCTTCGCCCGCAAGCTCCTCCGCAGCTCCCGCCCCGCTGGCCGGGCCTCGCCCGCTTCCCTCAGCCCCGCCTCCAAGCAGCCTCCGCGCGCCCCCTATTGGTGGGCCGGTCTCTAGGGGCGTGGCCGAGAGGATGGAAGCGTCAGAAGGTTCTGCTGCGCCCTCGCTGATTGGCTAAGCCGAGATGCCACTTTGACGCTTTTTTTTTTGTCTAGGGAATTCTGGGCAATGTAGTTTTAAGAGAAGATGGTGGGGGATTTTTTTTTTTTTGGTAGGGTGGGATAAAGGATACATTAGAAGAGAATAGAGCTGGAAGGGACTTTGGAGGTCTTCTAGTCCAGCCCCCTGCTCAAGCAGGAGAACCTGTCCTGTAACATTTCAGATAAGTGATTGTCTAGTCTCTGGTAATGCAGGATAAAGGTGCTTTCTTCACTTCTTGGGGAGTTTTGATAGAATAGAATAGAATAGAATAGAATAGAATAGAATAGAATAGAATAATGGAATGAAGAACAGAATAGAATAGAATAGAATAAATAGAATAGAATAGAATAGAATAGAATAGAATAGAATAGAATAGAATAGAATAGAATAGAATAGAATAGAATAGAATTCTTTATTGGCGAAGTGTAATTGGAATTTGTCTTTGGTGCATAGGCTCTCAGTGTACATAAAAAGATAAGATACATTCGTCAAGAATCATAAGATACAACACTTAATGATAGTCATAGAATGGAATGGAATGGAATGGAATGGAGTGGAGTGGAGTGGAGTGGAATGGCCGAAGAGGTTGTAAAAAAATACTTTTAAAAGAAAAAAAAAGCCTCTGCCACTCAGGCAACTCAGCTGGGATCATCAGAGGCTTTTAAAAGCATTTTTTTACAACCTCTTCCGCCGGAGAGGTTGTAGAAAAAATGGTTTTAAAAGTAAAAGAAAAAAAAAAGTTGGCCATGCCCACCCAGTCACATTACCCCATCACCACCAAGCAACGCCCGTAGAACCAGTAGTAACAAATTTTACATTTCACCACTGGGATTAGCCCTCTACCCATCTAGCATCAGAACTCATCACATGGCATCTGGGGAGATTACATCTCCCAGCAAGATTCAACCAAGTTTGGGGCTCAAGACACTACAAAGTTACCCTTGCACGACCCCATGGGAGTCTGACAACCAATCAGAATACATTTCTTTCACAGGAACAGGAAGCTCCAAGGTGGGGCCCAAGGGAGAGAGAGAGAGAGAGAGAGAGAGAGAGAGAGAGAGAGTGAGTATAATCCCTCTCTCTCTCCCTCTTCCTTCCCCGTCTCTCTCTCTGGATTAGATGGATTAGATGAGTGTTGCTTTTTTTGTTCAAGAGAAAGCCTTTTCCATGGTGATTTCTCACTTCTCAGTTGAAAAGCTTATGGGGCTAGGCTTCCTTCCCTATGATGAAATCCAACAAATCCTTAAAAAGAAATAGTATAGGTAGTCTACATCCAAATTATTCGTACCTTGCAAGCATCATTTATCTACAGCGTGTAGGGCGCAGTCCAGAACGTGCACAATTTGCAGCAAGGCAGGAGACCTCTTGCCAAAGAGAAATATGAAAAGATTGCAGCAGGGGTGAAATCCAGCAGGTTCTGACAGGTTCTGCCGAACCGGTAGCGGAAATTTTGAGCAGTTCGGAGAACTGGCAAATACCACTTCTGGCTGGCCCCAGAGTGGGATGGGAATGGAGATTTTGCAATATCTTTCCCCCAAGGGTGGGGAAGGAGGGAATGGAGATTTTGCAGTATCCTTCTCCTGCCATGTCCACCAAGCTACGCCCACCAAGCCAGACCCACAGAACCGGTAGTCAAAAAATTTGGATTTCACCACCGGATTGCAGTAAATACAAGATAACAGAGGAAGAAAAAAAGGATTATGTTGGAAACAAGAGATTTTTAGAAAGTGGATTCCTTCAAAAGAGCCGCTCTTGCTTAACACTATCTATGAAAATGTCTGCAAGGATTGTGGCCCCGCTAAACTCCTAAATCCTGGTAGAATGGTTGCATAAGGATGCTGAACCCCAATCCTGATATCCTTCAAAAATGGGTCAGTGATCCAGGGCTGGGTTCTAAATTGTTTTACTACTGGTTCTATGGGTGTGGCTTGGTAGGTGTGGCATGGCTTGGTGGGCGTGGCAGAAGGATACTGTAAATCTCCATTCCCACCTCACTCCAGGGGAAGGTTACTGCAAAATCCCCATTTCCTCCCGATCAGCTGGGACTCAGGAAGGGGAGGGGCCAGTCAGAACTTTTACTACTGGTTCTCCGAACTACTCAAAATTTCCACTACCGGTTCTCCAGAACTGGTCCGAACCTGCTGAAACCCACCTCTGCTAATGCTTCAAAAAAAAAAAAGAATGGGGACGGATTCTTATACGGAGGTGCCGTCTTTTTATCTGGGTGCCTTTGAGGTTTGTCCGTTGTGTTGATCCCACAGAATTCATTTAATGGGTTGGGAACACAATGAAATCATTTATGACTTCAGACACGCGCGCACACGTACTGTGAGGTCATCTGCAGAGGCCAAAGATCATTTTGCAAATATTCTTGAAGAGCCAAATGCAGGCTTCAGCAGCTTCGTTTCACGTTGTCTGGAAACCAGGGGTGGGACGATAGGCAGAGCAATAGCAATATACTTTTATTGTGCTCAGCTGAAGGCTGCAGAAGGGAGCAGGCTAGGTTGGCTAAGGATGCACCCAGCCTTCCACTTTCTTGAGTTCTGAGCTTTTACCAGCTGGCTACTTGACCTGGAGTAACCTCCTTGAAAGACGCTTCAAGAAGGGTCTGCGTTTAGATTTCTTTTTAAGGGACTCTACGCCCACCTTGCTCCAGGAAAGGAATCCTCAGTATGGGAAACTTCACCTTTGGCGTCATCCTTGCTTTGCTGGCTTCACTGATTATGCTAGTCAATTGTGTTGTGGTTATTGCGCTGGTGAGGCTGGTGTGGAAGAATCACTGCCCTGGCCTATGCTTTGTTTTAAACCTTGCTATCTCCGACTACTTGGTGGGTTTCACCATCACAGGCCTGGTGAACGAAGAACTGTCCGGCCCCGAGTACCAGACCCCTCAGCAGTACTGCGTCTTGCAGATGGCTTCCATCACCTGTCCCTCTGCTGCCTCCATCTTCACGGTGATTTTGGTCACCTTTGACCGGTACTTGGCTATTACGCATCCTTTCCGCTACTTGAAAATCATGTGTGGCCCGGTGGTCGGGATTTGTATTGGAGGTCCTTGGCTGCTGGCGTGTTTGATCGGCTTCCTCCCCGTGATGGCCCACAGCTTCCAAGAGAAGAACTACCGAGGTTTGTGCACCTTCTTTGGCGTGTTTCAGCCCACGTACACCCTGGTGGTCTTCTGCGTCAGCTTCTTCCCGGTTTTCTTCATCTTCCTCTATTTCCACTGCCGCTTGCTCAAGATTGCTTCTCTGCACATCCAGCACATCCGAGAACTGGAGCCTGCAGGCCTACCGGCCGCCTACTCAACCTCTCAGCCTTCCAACGATACCAAAGCCTTGCGTACTGTGGCCATCCTGGTTGGTTGTTTTGCCGTCTCCTGGTCCCCTTTCTTCGTGGTGAGCATGGTCCAGATTGCCTGTCGACGCTGTTGCCTTCATCGCCTGCTGGAACATTACCTCTGGGTGTTGGGTGTGTGCAACTCTCTAGCGAATCCCCTCATTTATGGATATTGGCAGAAGGAAGTCCGCCTGGAGATCTGTCAGATGTGTCTGTGCCTGAAGAACAAAATATTTCCTCTTTTGCATTTGGACAATCAGCCTAATGCTGCTCCCACCCAGCCTGGGGAACCACTCTTTATCATCTCACTAGCCCAGCTAAAGGACTGATGTAAATTACCAAAAAAAAAAAAAAAAAGCCACTCTGGGCACATCTCCTGGTAAGGTTCTTCTCTTATATGTGTCACCAAGTCTTCTATCCAGAAGCAATGTTATCCCATGGTAAATGGGTGCAGAAATTAAGTTTCCTGATTTCCCGCCCCAGTAAGATGATCAGGGTCACTTTGCACACTGTGTTGTATCTCCAACTTACAAAGCCATTTATTTCTTCATAACTGTACATCAGAGGGATGCGGTGGCTCAGTGGTTAAGATGCTGAGCTTGTCGATTGAAAGGTTGGAAGTCCTGCAGTTCGAATCCCTAGTGCTGAGTAATGGGGTGAGCTCCCGTGACTTGTCCCAGCTTTTGCCAACCTAGCTGTTTGAAAGCACATAAAAAATGCAAGTAGAAAAATAGGGACCACCTTTGGTGGGAACATAACAGCGTTTTGTGCGCCTTTGGCATTGAGACATGCCGGCCACATGACGATGGGGATGTCTTTGGACAGCGCTGGCTCTTTGGCTTTGAAATGGAGATGAGCACCGCCCCCTAGAGTCGGGAATGACTAGCACATATGTGCGAGGGGAACCTTTACCTCGACTTGTACATCAGGGGTGTCAAACTCAATTTCATTGAGGGCCACATCAGGGTTGTGTTTGATCTCTGGGTGCTTGGGGGGGCATGGCCAGGGGCGTGTGGCCAGCTCGATGTCACTTTTTTCAGGGGCACCTGTGGTGGTGGGGATCCTCCTGCAGCCCCTGCCAGAAAAACAGAGCTTGGAAGATCTGCCCTCCTGAGCTCCCTTTTCATTGGCAGAGGCACCACAGTGTGGTCATTCGCTGTTTCCAGGGTCGCCCTGCGGTCCAGATCTAAACACCCTGTGGGATGGATCCGGCCCACGGGCTTTGAGTTTGACACCCCAGATGTACATAATGACTAAGCTCTAAAAGGGCAATGGTGGCAATGCAAAAAGACTCTCAAACTCTAGACCTAGCACTGGAAAGGAATTAAGAACCTTGGTCCCAAAATCAGCTCTCATTTTGGCTCACCTAGAGATGTTTGGATATGTTGTGGTCCGCCCGTAGCCTGTGGAGCTGGCAGCGGAGTTGGACAGCGAGGAGGCTGAGGAAGAACATGGGCCAGTCCTGGAGACTGGGGAAGGCCCGGATGAGGGCTCTGTGTCAGAGGCAGAGATGGGGCCAGGGCCATCGGGGAGTGATGTACGGACTCCGGAGCCTCCAGAGGCTGACAGTAGAGAGGCAGAGGAACAGGAGGAGCCTGTTCCTCGTGCGCGTATGAGAAGAGCTGCCAGGAAGCAGAAGCAGCTAAAGCAGAGAGGACGACTTGGGAGTAGGGCCAAGAGATGATTGGCCCCTCCCATAAGGCTTAAAAGACCAGCAATGGCTCTTGGCCTCTTTGCCAGAAAACAACAGTTGAGAGATTCGCTTTGTGTTTGGATGTATTTCTTTCTTGTCGGCGTCTTCTGCTTCTGAACTTTTGCCAAGAAAAGCCTTTGCCAGTTTGTCTAATTAGACCAAGGTCAGGTGATAAACTGAGGAATGGTGTTTTGAAGAATTTGCTTTAATTTAGTTTGGACGACGCTGAGAATGAGTTAATTCTCAGCTATTCTAATAAAGTCTGTTTGTTTTCGAACTGTTTGCTTTTAATACTAATTACTTGGGCCTGGGTCACAACAGGAGAGTTCTTGAAGTTATCTGTGCATTTATTGGCTCATGACTTGTGACAAGAGGGTAATGACAGCTGAGTCATAATGTACAGTTGATTTTCTATAGAGGGTTAATTGATGCTTTTTACAAGGACAGGGTCAACTAAGGGTGCATCCTTGCAGTCAGTTGAGGTCAACAGTCTTGAGATTTTTACTCTTTGGCTCCCATAAACATACCACAGTAAGAAAAATGGGGGAAATACAGTACGATGAAGTTGTTCCTTTCTGACGAAAAAAAGGGAACACATTTTATTTTTACAATGCAGTCAACACAACATGGAGTTCCACTCCATTAAGTTTACAAAATTACTTACATTTTCCGCCGTTCGCAAAGAGCTTGCATCCTGACGACTTCCTGTCCGATTAGATGGGCAGATGGACCATATTTACTCCCCGATCCGTTAATCGCTTGGATCCTGATAAATGAGCCATGGAAAAGCAGGAAGTGGAACCTGAAGGCTTCAAAAGCTTACAGTTATATAACGTTTGCTTATCTTCTCTATGGAAACGGAAGACAGGTATCACACCTTGCTGAATACAAACTGGATTAGCCTTGTTTGCGCATTACTAGTGACAACATAGGCCACATGATAACAGCAGGACCAAGCAAGCCGGAGTCATAAAAGTCCGAAGTGGGAAATGTTTAAATTGATATCTGGTGCAGTGTGAGGTTAAGATGGGGATGTTCAGTGGACACATTTACCATTGGAAGGACGTTGAGAGGAGATTTCTCCTTCCCTCTGGCAGCATCCAATTGTTGCCCATGTCTTTCAAACTGATATTCTTATATAAGAGTTGCATGATCATTTTAATGCATTTGCACCACAACATGGCAGCAAACTGTCAGCGAAGACTCCAAGACCCTCAAGAGCCTCAGATAGCTCAACAGGCTAATAGTCTGTTATTAACATTCAGCTGTCTGCAATTATTGCAAGTTCGAGGCTCAAGGTTGACTCAGCCTTCCATCCTTTGTAAGGTAGGTAAATTGAGGACCCAGTTTGTGGAGGCAATAAGCTGACTTTGTATAAAAAATATACAAAAGTATGAAGGCTATTGCTTAACGCATTAAGCCGCCCTAAGTCTCCAGAGAAGGGCAGCATATAAATCTAATTATCACCGCCCTGAGTCCCTTTTGGGAGTAGGGCGCTATATAAATGATAAATAAATAAATAAATACCCCAGCCAAAGTAGTTGAGAGCTAAAGTTTGCACCTGCTAGATTACAGCCAGAAGTTCCTAGTTTATGCTTTTTGTCTTGGCTGATCCTGAGCAGAAGGCCTTAACCCAGGATTAAGAATCCAGCAGGTTCTGACAGGTTCTGGAGAACTGGTAGCGGAAATTTTGAGCCGTTCAGAGAACAGGCAAATTCCACCTCTGGCTGGCTCCAGAATGGGGTGGGAATGGAGATTTTCCAATATCCTTCCCCCAGGAGTGGGATGGGAATGGGGATTTTGCAGTATCCTTCCCCTGCCACGCCCAAGCCACACCCACTAAGCCACACCATGGCCACCAAGCCACGCCCACAGAACCGGTTGTAAAAAAATTTGGATTTCACCACTGCCTTAAGCTAATCTAAATGTCTATGGAGATTCTCCGTCGCCCTAAAGGTGCTTTTTCAAGAGGCAACTGGACTTTCTTGGTTTTCGGTTCAGAACTGAAGAAGCTTCTTGGATGAGAAGCGAAATCAGAGGTGGGTTTCAGCAGGTTCTGACCAGTTCTGGAGAACCGGTAGTGGAAATTTTGAGTAGTTTGGAGAACCGGTAAATACCACCTCTGACTGGTCCCGCCCCCATCTGTTCTCTGCCTCCTGAGTTCCAGCTGATTGGGAGGAAATGGGGATTTTGCAGTAACCTTCCCCTGGATTGGGGAGGGAATGGAGATTTTACAGTATCCTTCCCCTGCCACGCCTACCAAGCCATGCCACACCCACCAAGCCATGCCTCTTGAAAAAGCACTTTTGCGTCAACCTAATCTACTTCACAATGTTGCTGTGATGGAGAAAGCAAGGAGGTCCATTATCATTCTAACTCCCGGGAAGAAAACTGGAACAAAATTAAGTGCACACACGGAAGACAGGACATAGGCTAATGATTTTACAATCCCGTGAATTAGGGATGCTTTATTCTACCCTGCAAATTGCAGCCTAGAAGAAAAGGCAACAATGCTTTTCAGCAGAGGTCTCCAAATCTTGCCAACTTTAAGACTGGTGGACTTCAATTCCCTGAACTCTGCTGGGTGGGGAATTCTGGGAATTGAAGTCCATGTGTCTTAAAGTTGCCAAGATTGGAGGCTTCTGCTTTACAGGGTTTTTGGCAGTCTTATCATTTGGTTATCCCTGTAAACAATTCTCAGTTCTAGGCGATCAGAGGGGACGCGGTGGCTCAGTGGCTAAGATGCTGAGCTTGTCGATCAGAAAGGTCGCCAGTTCAGCGGTTCGAATCCCGAGTGCTGCGTAACAGGGTGAGCCCCCGTTACTTGCCCCAGCTTCTGCCAACCTAACAGTTCAAAAGCACATTAAAAAAAAAAGGTAGAAAAATAGGGACCACCTTTGGTGGGAAGGTAATAGCGTTTCGTGCGCCTTTGGTGTTGAGTCATGCCGGCCACATGACCACGGAGATGTCTTCAGACAGCGCTGGCTCTTCGGCTTTGAAACGGAGATGAGCACCGCCCCTTAGAGTCGGGAATGACTAACACATACGTGCGAGGGGAACCTTTACCTTTATGTGATCATAACATTGGGGGAAGACAGAGCAGGGGAGGAAATTAATGGCTTATGTTTTTCAATTCCTTCCAGGTGATAAACAACCATTCTCTGCAAGCAAGCCATTGGCTAATGAAAAATGTTGTGGGATATCGCTGCTAAGGAAGGAGAGCATTTATCCAAACTTTAATAACTCTTGGTGCTTAATTGCGCCAATGATGCCAAGAAAACCTGGAGTATGCAAACATAAGCTCCGAGCGATTACCCATTGAGTCCGTTTTTATTGTCCCTTGATTGTGTTTGCCTTTACAAAAACAAACATGGAGGAGTGAACAATGGCTGAAGAAACCCCAAATAGGAGGAATATTAGCAAATGTGCTGGAGCCCATTAAGGGGGAAATCGAGCTGAAATGCCATCTGTGAGAGCTGCCGGCCAGGTCTCTCGTTGATTGGAGTGCTGTCCCAAAGAAGTTGTAACAAAGAAGATATTGGGGCCATCTGACCAGTGTGGGTGAAGGACTGTTGTGACTGGGAAAACTTCCAATGTCAATTCCACAAACGACTTCAGATGGACCTGTTGTGGCCCGCCAAGGATCAGTGGAGCTGGCAGCAGATTCGGACAGTGAGGAGGTTGGGGAGGAACATGGGCCAGTCCTGGAGTCTAGGGAAGGCTCTGATGAGGGCTCTCCATCGGAGGCAGAGAAGGAGCCAGGGCTGTATGCCAGTTATCAGCTGCCTTCGGAGTCAGACATCAGTGAGGCAGAAGAACAGCTGGAACCTGTTCCCAGTGTGCGCATGTGCAGAGTTGCCAGACAAAAGGAACAGCTTAAGAACAAGGATCGACTCGGGAGTAAGGCCACGGGTGGACAATGAATGGCCCCTCCCAGAGGGAATAAAAGAGGCGCGGAAGGGGAAGGGGGTTTGCAGGAGATAGTTAGTTCGCTTGATTGGTTCGTGACTCCTTGCCAACTTTTGAAGATATTGGCCTGGCCGCTCTCCAAGCCCGATAAGATCTGTGACTGTAAATTCTCCCTTGAAAGACTTTGCTGGATGTGAAAGAGAAGAATTCAGTAACTTAATAAAAAGGGGTTTTGTCAGGATAAGGAGTCTGCTTCATGCTCTTGGGAAGCCTAGCTCAGAACAGGACCAAAGAAGTGAGGATCATCCAGTTCTATACATTTGCTAGGTTGTGATTGATATTGTGGAGATCCTGGCTATGCACGGAACTGTCACACGTGTTTCTGCTTGCTTAAGGGCTGAAGAATCCATCAGGGGTGAAACTCTGTTCTATTTTCTTTCATAATTGTAACACCCCTCTCCCCAGGCACTTGCTGCGTGGCTATTTTTATTGCCCACTGTGTTGTCATGCACCTGTTGTAGCTGAATCGCGTAGTCAGGATTCATTGCCTTTTGCTAATGACATCTCTATCCATATCATGTCTTGGATAGCCACGATTCTGAAAAGCTGTTTTTATCTGCTCAGTCTGGAAATGTAAGGTTCTTCGTAGGAGAGAAGTCACGTTGATTGATTATAAGCCAAAAAATCAGGCTTCGGGTCCAGGAGAATCAACTAACTGATTTTATTAAAAGACATGAGCTTTTAGGAGCTGCTAAAAATCAGGCTCTTTCTGATTTTTCGTTCTTCTCAGGCGAGTTATCCAGCAGTCAACCAGAAACTGGTAGCTCAGCAGACTAAAAGCATTGTGATTAACACCAGCTGTCTGCAATTACTGTAATTTAAAATCTCACCAGGCTCAAGGTTGACTCAGCCTTCCATCCTTTCAAAGGTAGGTAAACTGAGGATCCAGTTTGTGGGGGCAATAAGCTGACTTTGCATAAATATACAAAAGTATGAAGGCTATTGCTTAACCCATTGTAAGAGTCTCCGGAGAAGGGAGGCATATAAATCAAATTTTAAAACAACAAACAACTACAATTCACTGGATGAATTGTGAGGATTACTCGGGTGAGCCTTTCTCTAGATTTGAATATGTTTGCAACAGTACCAGATCAGGATTCATGGGACATTAATTTAAGCCTGGCAGGTCCATTAATCGTGTAACTGGACAGGCAATTCTTATTTCCTTCTTTTAAAAAGAGACCTGTTTAACCAGGCAGGCGCTGCCTGTCATAGTTTAAGAAAATTGTTAATATTTGCAGAAACATAAATGCACACGCACCACAGGATTGGATTCCAATAAATAGTTTAATGGGGTTTATATGACAATGAAAGGAGACCTGCAGCAGCCCCCTTCCTTTCCTGCAGTAGGAATTGCCTACTGCAAAAGCCACATGGCAGTGAAAAGGATTTTTAACTTGCAGCTCTCTTCATGGAAGATACAAACACAGACCTAAGTGCTCTCCCTCCATGTTCCACCGTCTCCCGTGGGGGTGGGAAAGCACGTGCACCAGGCTCTGAATACTGTATTTGTGGACCCATCCTCCCCTTCCCCCTTAAGCCACCCTCCCAATACTGAGCACTCAGCACGTGGAGGGTAAAACAAAAGTCCATGTAGACAAAAAAAAAAAAAAAAAACACGTGAAGATGCAGGAATGGAGGGGAATGGAAGGGTAGCTGGATGACCAGACACCTTAAAAAGGGAGCCTCTTCAGCTGCTCGTAGGTGATAAAAAACTGCCATTGAGTTAAAGAAATAACTTTCAAAAGGAGGAATTTCTAATCTTTCCCTTCCTCCCCCGGGTCTCATTTCCAGCTAAGTTAACACGTCGAGTTTTGCATTTCAACGATCCCAAGCGGATTTACGGAGGTTAGAATTGCAGAAATCAAGGGAATATGTTAGTGTGAAAAGAAGGCAAAAATGAAAAGCAATAAACAAATTAACAGCCCTGATTTCCCTCCACACCCACACAAAATTTGGAATTATAATGGCTAATCATCATCTAGGACTGTGATGGCGAATCTATGGCACGGATGCCACAGGTGGCACATGGAGCCATATTGGTGGGCAAGTGAGCATTGCCCCAGCTTTCCCTACATGATGGTGCCTCTGGTCTTGCGTACAAAAGGATACAATGATATTCCAGGGGCCAAGTCTCAACCAATTTGGCCAGAAACCTTTGTAAAGTGCAAAGAAACCCTCACTTTTCCAAGTCTGTAGAGGCGATAAGAAACCACATTAGAAATACATCCTGATTTACACCTCCTGTATTGCCCCCAACATTTCTTAGATTTACATCCTGCCTTTATTTAGGAACTTGGAGCATCCCATAAGGGGATTTCCATTTCACCCCTATATATTATATATACCCTCACCTGAGGGTAGGACAGGAAGCAATGGGTGGAAACTAATCAAGGAGAGAAGCAACTTAGAACTAAGGAGAAATTTCCTGACGGTTAGGACAATTAATCAGTGGAACAACTTGCCTGCAGAAGTTGTGAATACTCCAACACTGGGAGTTTTTAAGAAGATGTTGGATAACCATTTGTCTGAAGTGATGGTAGGGTTTCCTGCCTAAGCAGGGGGTTGGACTAGAAGACCTCCAAGGTCCCTTCCAACTCTGTTATTCTATTCTATTCTATTCTATTCTATTCTATTCTATTCTATTCTATTCTATTCTATTCTATTCTATTCTATTCTATTCTATTCTATTCTATTCTATTCCATTCCATTCCATTCCATTCCATTCCATTCCATTCCATTCCATTCCATTCCATTCCATTCCATTCCATTCTCTGCTCCGCTCTTCTACTCTACTCTGCTCCCACCACAGCAAGAAACCTAGGCTGTAGAGGAGATAGGGACAAAGTTAACCATGACTTAGGGTGAGAATGAACCAGGTGTCCCTACTATTAGTCCAGCACGTCTGAACCACTACACCACGCTATTCCTGACTCCCTCAAGATGGTTACCCTGTAGTTCTTACCTTTAACAGGCCGTCCATTGTTCCCCTATACAGTTCCACACTTCCCACTATGGCCCGCTGATTCATCATGCGGGTTCGAACCACATCCACTGGATTGGAAGCTATGGCACCAGCCAGTCCACAGGTAAAACTGGAACTGGACAGACAAGCATAGAAGAAACCGTTGAAAAGCCAGTGGATCTCACAGAGTAACTAGAGATTGTGACTTCTTTCCTTCTAATGTGGCACTGATTTCAGGAACAGGCCTACTACAATTCTTGGGAGAAAATGTGTGACGGAAACCACAAGTTTTAGTTGCGGGTGGCAGAATGACCGATTCTTCCTCAGAGTTTTCCACAACTCACGTAAAATTTTAAGGACAGTAATACTGGTGCCTCCCTAGAAGTTGGCTTTAACAGTGTAGTCTTTTTGCGCCTTACAATTTCTAACACGGGTTCAGATTTGTTCTCGCTCTATTTAAATGCTACAAGCTCTAGATTACTGCTAAGTCCTCAGACTTATGACAGGTCCTCAGACATACGACACATCGTTCCCATTGGCTAAGATGCGCCCAGAAATGGCGGGAGAATTCCAGCAGCCTGATTGGCTGAGCGGTTTGACAGCTAGTGTATAAATAGCTGTCAAACACCTGAGTTGCTGTTCTAGTTCTGAAGCTGTTTTGTTAGCTGTTAGCAATAAACCCTTGTTCCTTTACACCTGTCTCGCCTCAGTTACTGCCCATCGTCGCTCTACAGAGCAATTACGCTTAATATTGGGCCATAAATCCTGATTTATAGAGCTGGGTTCACACGTCATACTGAATCAAAACTAAAAAAATCCATAATGTGGCTTAGTACAATACCCACTGTGGGTATCCACCCACTGGAAGGATGCATGATCTCCAGAAGTCACAGGAGAAAATGTCAAAATATGAGCTCTTGACTACTCCATGCCCACAATCCATGCCTCATTTCACAAGCTACACAACTTGAGAAAAATACATTTAGGTTAACCACCAGAACAGTGGTAGGTACTCACATAAAATGTGTCAGAATTGTGTCTCCCATGAGTCCCGAAAGTATTAAATGTTTCTTGGTAATGTCATAGACTGGTAACTCAACTCCTACCACAATGGCAGCTCGCTGAGCCGTAGGAACCACACCCTAGCCGAAGAAAAGACCAGAAGTTAGAATGGCTTCAACCGTCACTTCTCGATCAATGACCCACTATCGTATAACTTCCATTGATCCCATCCTTAACTGTTTTGAAGTTTGCAGGTTGCTTCATTTTTTCACAAGGACAAAAAACGGTCCGCTGGCATTTAGCTCTGATCTCAAGACTCTTTGTTTACAAAACCCCTTTCAAAAGGTGGATCTATACACCTGATTTATCAACTTCTCTTCCGACAAAATCCTGATTTCATTAAGAAGTGTCAATACCGAAAATTAAAAACTATTATTTGCTATGCATTA
Organism: Masticophis lateralis; assembly: GCA_030761175.1. Taxonomy (NCBI): domain Eukaryota; kingdom Metazoa; phylum Chordata; class Lepidosauria; order Squamata; family Colubridae; genus Masticophis; species Masticophis lateralis. The sequence goes on from JAUDYJ010000011.1 coordinate 11,720,239, forward strand.
TTCCGGTTTGCGTTATTTTGCTTTCTTTTTTTGCCATTCTCATTCCTCTAGAGCAGGGGTGTCAAATTCGATTTCATTGAGGGCCACATCAGGGTTGTGTTGAACCTTGGGGAGCCGGGATGGGCGTGGCCAACTCGATGTCACTTGTGTCAGGGGGCCACCTGTGGTGGCCCAAGTGCTCAGCCAGTGAAAACGGGCTCCTGAGCTCCATTTTCGGCTGTGATGGCCTCCTGCAACCCTCTGCCAGTGAAACGGAGCTCAGGAGGGCCGCCCGCAGCCTTCGTGAGCTCCATTTTCACTGGCAGAAGCACCGCGGCAGATTCGGCCCCTGGGGCTTGAGTTTGACAAACCTGCTCTAGAGAATTAGGGTCAAATATAAGGGACCTATAAATTATGTATATATTATATATCAAATATAAGGGACCTTGATAAAGAAGGACAACACTTCAATTGAGGGAAAGCATTAAAATTATTCCACTACTAGAGATTTCTCTCCCAATATTTTTTTTTAAAAATTTGTGATTGCTACCACCATGTTTATAACTTTCTTTCATACACAACTGTTTCTAAAAATGCTAGAATCAGTTACATCTGCCTAAGGGTTGAATCTTAAATTCCTTCCATTCCCCTCTGTCCTGTCAAAGCTGAAGAAGCTTGTTGGATGAGAATGATGGACAGCAGGTTCAAATCTCCACTGAACAGCACTTAGCAATAGCACTTAGATTTATATACCACTTCACAGTGCTTTACAGCCCTCTTTAAGCGGTTTACAGAATCAGCATATTGCCCCCCCAACAATCTGGGTCCTCATTTTACCCACCTTGGAAGGATGGAAGGCTGAGTCAACCTTGAGCCAGTCAGGATGGAATTGCTGGCAGTGAGTTGAATTAGCCTGCAATACTGCATTTTAACCACTGCATCACCAAGGCTCATAATAGTGGAAGGCCATGGTTAGGTTTGAACCAGTAATATTCTCTTTTAGACCAACCAAACTCACAGCATTATTGAAGTGAAAATGAAATGAGGATGCATGATTCTTTGGAGCACTACTATGAATTCTCAGAGGGAAATCAGAGAGCTGATGATGTTACCTAAATAGATAATGAAACACCTGCAAGAACACAACTAAACTTAAAAGAGCACCATGGACCCCATAATCCTCCTCCTCCTCCTCCACAAACCCCACCTCTTTCTAGCATTGATGAAATTACCTAGTTTGGTAATGAAACGCCTGCAAGGAAAAGAACCAAATTCAGAGTGTATTGCCACCCGAGGGAAGTCAGAATGTAAATGTAATAAAAACTTAGTCTTAGACAAGCCTTCTCCACATTTTCCTGTGGAAGCAACAGCAAAACACATGGGAGAGTGGGAGGGAATACAAGAAGCTCTTACCCTCCAGAGGCCCCTCGTGCCTTCTTGCTGGTAGATGTCTATGAAGCTTCCTATCATGCCGCCCTGGAACAGGCTGCCCTGAGCTTGCATTCGAATCTAAAAATGAAGAGAGCAGGGAAGTTGGTGGAAATAGGAAAGCCACCCACGACCCAACATTATTGCTTGGAGGCCAAGGTACTAAGCATGAATATTCATTCCCAGCCTTGTAGGATAACCCAATCTTTTACAGCTGCTTCCCACTTTCTCTATCATCGTTTCCTTTACACCTGCCTTCTCCCCATCTGGTGCTCTTTAGGTGGACAGAGATCAGAGTTTATAGAATCCCATGCTAGCATAGATTGGGACAGGTCAGATACAGAATGCGGAATAACAGAGTTGGAAGAGACCTTGTAGGTCATACAACTCCTTGCTCAAGCAGGAGACCCCATACCAGTGATGGCTAACCTTTTTCAGACTGTATGCCCAAAGTGCGCATGTGAAGGCGCATATGTGCACCCGAACTGCGCACGCCCACCCCCCTCCCCCCACGATCCCGGCCTCCATGTATGTGTGGCAGAGACCCAAAGACCAGGGAGGTACGCATGCATGCGCAGCAGTGCTGAACTGGGGCGATGGCTCGCGTGCCACCTCTGGCATGCAGGTTCGCCATCAAGGCCCTATACCATTTCTGACAAGCGGCTTGTCCAGCCTCTTCTTGAAAGCCTCCAGTGATGAAGCTCCCACAACTTCTGAAGGCAACTTCTGTTCCATTGTTTGATTGTTCTCGGTGTCAGAAAATTTCTCCTGATTTTTAGATTGAATTTCTCCTTTGATCAGTTTCCATGCATTGTTCCTTGTCTGGCCTTCGGGTGGTTTTAGAAAACAGCTTGATCCCCCTCCTCTCTGTGGCAGCCCCTCAAATATTGGAAGACTGCTATCCTGTCTCCCCTGGTCCATCTCTTTACTAGACTAGCCATGCCCAGTTCTTGCCATAGCTAGTCTAGTGAGTTGCCATTGCTAGTCTTCGATAGTTGGGTCAAGAACAGACTCTAAAACAGCGGTAACCAACTGGTGGTCCGCAGGGCACTGGTGGTCCGCGAGAAAAACTATTTGCATTTTTTATATTGCACTAAATTCTGTTTATCTTTTTTAAAAATTCATATTAGTTGTCTGTGGGATTTAAAATTGTGAATGCAGTGGTCCCCGAGGTCCGAAAGGTTGGTGACCCCTGATCAAAAAGTTTTACTAGGCAGATTCCTCAGGATATAGAAAAAGTCCTTGCTAGTCACTTAGCAACTGAAGTTAGAACAGATCCCCTCAAAAGGGTCCTCAGCACACACACACACACACCCATGGGACATCGCTGCATTTCAGATGCTTGGCAACCAGCTCACCTTTTACAGCAGGTTTCAGAATCGCATGGTTACGTGATAGGATTTGTGACATTTTGGCCAGAAACTACCTATATATATATATATTTTTCCCTAGTCAAAAATATCCCTAGGAAAGCATTGGCTCACTTAACAACTGCTGCAGAAAAGGTCATAAAATCGGGTCAGTTACATGGGGGCCTCGACTTACAACATCATGACTGATGAAGGCAATTCTAGCCTCCGCTTCAGTCGTAAGTCGAGGCCCCCTTGTAACTGACCCAATTTTATGTCGCAATCTACAAGTAGTCCTCCTCTTACAACCACAACTGAGGGCAGAATGTCTGTTGCTAAAGTGAAACATTCGTTAAGTGAATTTTGCCTCCATTTTACCACTTTTCTTGCCCGGTTGTTAAGTGAATCACTGCAGTTATGAACTTAGTAACGTGGTTGTTAAGTGAATCTGGCTTCCCCATTGACTTTTGCTTGCATGAAGGTAGCAGAAGGGGATCAGGTGACCCTGGAACATTGCAACCATCATAAATACGAGTCTGTTGCCAAGCCTCTGAATTTTGATCACCTGACCACCGGGATGCTGCGATGGCAGTTCAGTGTGAAAAACGGTCATCGGTCACTTCTTTCAGGGATGTTGTAACTTTGAACGGTCACTAAATGAATTGTGCTAAGCCGAAGATACCTGTATTGATAGAGATAGAATCATACCGTTTATAGAATTTGAAAGCTGCCAGAAAGTAAAATGAAAAAAGCAGCAATAAGTACACACAGCAGCTGAGCTTGTTGATCTGAAAGGTTGGCAGTTCGGTGGTTCAAATCCCGAGTATAGGTCTCCTGTGTGAGCAGGGGGTTGGACTAGATGACCTCCAAGGTCCCTTCCAACTCTGTTACTGTTACTGACTTCTTACCTTTAGGACATCTGTTGGATTAGCCAGAGCGGACGAGATCACCCCCGAAATCACTCCACAGATGACATTAATCAATAACGTCTCATCTGCAATTAGGAAGAATATGATATAAGCCAAAATTCTGCTCAAGGAGAAAAAGCAACAGAAGGAGATTACAGGATGGAAAAGTAAAGATGAAAAAGAATATATCTTCGGTCTTTGGTTATTTGGGTTTTTTCCCATGTAAAATTGGAAGTGTCTTGGCGATGTTTCGATGAAGTCTCATTCGTCATCTTCAGGCTGGTGTTTTCGGCTTCGTGTTTCTAGGAGCAATGTGTGATCACAGCTGTTTCTTCCTTTTAACTGCTAGTGGGGGTGTGAACTGATTGGGTGGGAGCTTGGCTGTGTTCTGATTGGGTGGAGGTGTGTTCTGATTGGTTGGGGGCTTGGCTGTGCTCTGATTGGATGGGGGGGTTGGCTGTGCTCTGATTGGATGGGGGTGTGTTCTGTTTGGGTGGGGGTTTGGTTGTGCTCAGGTTAGTCTGAGTTGCAGGGGGATTCGAGCTGGTCAGAACACAGCTAAGCTCCCACCCAATCAGTTCACACCCCCACTAGCAGTTAAAAGGAAGATACAGCTGCGATCACATATTGCTCCTAGAAGCACAAAGCCGAAAACACCAGCCTGAAGATGACAAATGAGACTTCGTCGAAACGTCGCCAAGACACTTCCAATTTTATATGGGAGAAAACCCGAATAACCAAAGACCTACGTACAAACACCCGTGAAAACCTCAGAAAGCATATATATATATATATATATATAATTAAAATTTTTATTTATTTTAGGGAAAGACCAGGTGCTCAGATTTTCTAACCATCTCTTTCTTGTACCTAAAGATATTGCAAATCTTCAGGATTTCAATCAAACCATTCTTTTTCCAGATCGTTAAGAGTATAAAGCAGGAAGTAGATATAACCAATTTCCTTGCTTTTTCCCCCAGAATTGTTAACATTCTAAAAAAAAAAAAGGAATGCCACCCAATCCCTCAAGCTTCCTGGGATGTATATATGCAGAAAGAATTTTTGATAGAAAGTCTGTACAGATGCTCAGTCATCCAGTGGTTGTCCCAAAGATGCCTTTTCAGGAGGCAACTTGACTTTCTTGTTTGTTTGTTTTTTCTTTTGGAGACATTTCGCTTCACATCCAAGAAGCTTCTTCAGCTCTGACAGGATGGTGGGGAATGGGAGGATTTATATTCCTTTCAGACAGCTGGAAATTTGCATCCTTTTAGAGCAGGGGTCTCTAAAACTTGGCAACTTTAAGACTTGGGGACTTCAACTCCCAGCTGGCTGAGGAATTTTGGAAGTTGAAGTCCACAAGTCTTAAAATTGCCAAGTTTGGAGACCCCTGTTTTAGAGGGTGACTGAAGCACTTGGGAGATTTTTTTTTGTGTCCTCAGGGTCACCTGAGTGGTGCTCCTGGTTCCTGTAGTCTGCATTTATTTTCCTCTGGAAATCCATTCCTACTCCCACACCATTCCAAGGGTGTCCATCCCAAATTGTATAGCTAAAAGCCTGTCCCTGAAAACACAGATTGTCTGATTTATATTCCTTGAGGGACTTTTAGGTCCCTGAAGACACAGATTATCTTCTTCTTAAATCCTTCCATTCCCCACCATCCAGTCAGAGTTGAAGGAGCTTCTTGGATGAGAAGCAAAATGTCTTCAAAAGAAAAAAATAAAGACAGTCCAGTTGCCTCTGAAAAAGCACCTTTGGGACAATTTTTGATAGAGATTCAGTAGAATCTGAGAACCGGAATTAAAAAAAAAAACCCCAGCCAACGTGATTAGAGAATTAGTTCAGAAAGGAAAAGCCAAGAGTTAGAGCAGAGTTAGGCTGGGGAGGGCAGGGGTACTGACCGCAGCACTCTTCAAAGAGACCGGGTCACTCTCTGCCCAGGGCCTGCAGGAAAACAAACATTTAAGACATAGTTTCCATAAGCAGAGACCACAACGCACAGCATATGTGATAGTATAGGCAGGGGCAACTTGGTGGGCGATGAAAAGGCAGGCAGGGCAAAATAACACCTGGATTTTTATCAGCGTGAGATTCCCCCGTTTTGAATTTTGGAACGAGCGTCAAAATGACTGCATCAGAGGTGTGTCTTTTTAAGAAGAAAAACACTGGATTCTAATGCCTGTGGAGATTCTCAGTCATCCAGGTCATGGTTTGTTTGGTTTTTTTTTTAAATTTGATTTATATGCCGCCCTTCTCCGGAGATTCAGGGCAGCTTACAATGCGTTAAGCAATAGCCTTCATACTTTTGTATATTTATACAAAGTCAGCTTATTGCCCCCACAATCCGGGTCCTCATTTTACCTACCTTAGAAAGGATGGAAGGCTGAGTCAACCTTGAGCCTGGTGAGATTTGAACTTGCAGTAATTGCAGGCAGCTGATGTTAACAACTGTTAATAACAGTGCTTTAGTCTGCTGCGCCACCAGGGCTCCTCCTGGTTGTCCCAAAGGTGCTTTTTTCAAGAGGCAATCAGACTTTCTGGTTTTTTCTTTGAAGACGTTTTGCTTCCCACCCAAGAAGCTTCTTCAGCTCTGACTGGATGGTGGGGAAGGGAAGGATTTATATTCCTTGAAGACAGCTGGTCATTTGCATCCTTTTAGAGGGTCATTGAGGACACAGATAAGCCTCCAAGTGCTTCAGCGACCCTCTAAAAGGATGCAAATTTCCAGCTGACTGCAAGGAGTGTCAATCCTTCCATTCCGTACCATCCAGTCAGAGTTGAAGAAGCTTCTTTGGATGAGAAGCGAAATGTCTTCAAAGAAAAAAAACAGAAAATCCAGTTGCCTCTTGAAAAAAAAAACACACCTTTGGGCCTGGATTCTAATCTTCATCAAGGAAAATTAGGAGAATTGGGCACCCAGAGACTTGATCTAGATTTATGAAAATGTCAAAAAAAAAGGGGGGGGGGGGATAAAGAGGAAATCAAGTATAGATAGCCCCCGACTTATGACAATAATTGAGCCCAACATTTATGTTGCCAAGCGGGACCGCTGTTAAGTGAATTTCCCATTTTTCAACCTTCCTCGCCACACTTGTTAAGTCAATCACTGCGGTTGTTAACTTAGTAACGTGGTTATTAAGTGAAATCTGGCCGCCCCCATCACAAAAGGCAATCTGATGATCCTGGGACTTGGCAACCGTCGTAAATATGACTCACTTGCCAAACATTCAAATTCTGTACAAGTGTACCACGGGAAGGCTGCGATGGTCGTTAAGGGTGAAAAACGGTCATATGTCACTCTTTTCAGGGGTGTTGTAACTGTGAGTGGTCACTAAACAAACTGTTGTAAGTGTTATGGCCCACCAGCGGCCAGTGGATCTAGCAGCAGATTCGGACAGTGAGGAGGTTGGGGAGGAACATGGGCCAGCCCTGGAATCTGCGGAACGCTCGGACGAGGGCTCTGCATTGGAGGCAGAGATGGGGCCAGGGCTGTATGACAGTTATCAGCTGCCTTCGGAGTCAGACATCAATGGGGCAGAAGAACAGCTGGAGCCTGTGCACATGTGCAGAGTTGCCAGATGAAGGGAACAGCTAAAGAACAAGGGTTGACTCAGGAGTAAAGCCACAGGTGGACGGTGAATGGCCCCTCCCAGAGGGAATAAAAGAGGAGTGGAGTTTGCAGGAGACAATAAGTTCACTTAATTGGTTCGTGACTCTCCGAGACTCCTTGCCAAGTTTTGAAGATATCGGCCTGGCAGCTCTCCAAAACAGATAAGGTCTGTGACTGTAAATTCTCCCTTGAAAGACTTTGCTGGATGTGAATGAGAAGAATTCACAGTAACTTAATAAAAAGGGTTTTTTTCAGGAGAAGGAGTCTGCTTCGTGCTCTTGGGAAGCCTAAGTCAGAACAGTAAGTCGAGGACTACTTGTAGAAATAAGTGGGTAGAATGAAAGCCTGAACTTTGCTTGCTACAGCAACCTGCCTGCCTCCGTGACCGAGCATTTCCCCTTCATCCCATCTGTTTCATCTAGAAAAGAAACCATGTTCTCTGTGATAAAAACATCTGTGCAGGCATATCCCGATGGGTCCCAGAGCAGCTTTTGCTTCAGTACAGCTATTGATGAATAGCAATAGCGCTTACGACTTATATACTGCTTTACAGTGCTTTACAGCCCTCTCTAAGCGGTTTACAGAGTCAGCCTATTGCCCCCAACAATCTGGGTCCTCGTTTTACCAACCTTGGAAAGATAGAAGGCCAAGTCAACCTTGAGCCGGTCAGGATCGAACTGCCAAATTTCAGGCAGCCGGCAGAAGTAGCCTGCAGTACTGCGGTCTAACCACTGCACCACCGTGGCTCATATAATTGATAATGATATTTGGCATTTGGGGCCTGAGTGCAATGCAGCAAGGGAAAATCATCCCAAAATGACGTAGGAAGAATCAGAAGTATAGATTATGGAGAGAAAAGCATAATTCAAACTCTCTTGGGGTAAAAAAAAAAAAAAAAGTAACGGAAGAACCTATGTGATTTTTTCCACTTTTTGGACGAGGGCTCCTTTGCATTTCTAGCGCTCTCTTTGGCCATCTTGGGAATCTGAAATGCCAAGCAGCTCAGGTGAGCCACAGCCAGATTGATTATCTATTAATTAATAGATCTGACACTTTATAGCTTTCTGAAGGGGGGTGGGGGAGGGAAGAGCCACAAGGTTTTCTTAGCATACCAACCTTCTAAACGGTTCACAAAAAGTCGTTTCAAACTCTGGTATATACCAATCTTTATAGTACCGTAAGATGCTTGTCTTAATAATGCCGGTGCAATGCTGCAACACATAAAGAACAACAATGATCCATTTTAGGAAAACAGCAGCACTCCCATACTTCATTTAGCCAAGCCCCACAACAAACAAGCCTGAATCGTTAATTCATAAGTTAAAGTCTTTTGTGTGATCTCAACAATGTTGCTGTACAGGTAGTCCTCAACTTACGACAATTGACCCCGAAATTTAGGTTGCTAAGTGTTCTGCCTCAGCTATGGACCCCAAAGAACGCAGCACACACAAAGTCCGTTCAAACGTTAGTTTACTAAATAAACCAATTTTTTTACAACAACGGCTGTTAATTAACTGCATTAACAGCCACCAAGAATTCAAAGAATAATACTGAAAGCTTAGTGTGGTTGGCAGAATGCCCAGAAGCAATTTGCAGGAAGCTGATAAGATAAGCAAGACAAGACACGAAGATGTGTGAACAAAGTTGTTCCCTGCAAATTGCTTCAGTCGGTGTTCCTCCTTAAATAAGCTAAGGGAGTGGCCAATTAGCCCCAAGCCTTACTCTCGAGGAAACCTCCTCCTGAGGAGCCACTCCTACCTTTTGGCAGCTCTGCACGCCTGTGCATCGAGAAGAGGCTCCTCCTCTTCGTCCTCTTCACTTAAGGGAGCTTCTAAAGGGCCCTTGCTGAATCCCCGCCTCTGGCACCACATCTTCTCCATCCTCCTCACTGTCTGACTCGAGTGCCAGCTGCACAGGCTGCTGGCGCAGCACCACACTAGCCTCCTCTCTGTCTGAATCAGCTCCTAGCTGAACAGACTGCGTACGGGCCACAAGACTAAGTCAGAAGTTGGTTGTGAGTTTGGCCCCATTTTACAACTTTTCTTGTCACATTTGTTAACTGAATCACTACAGTTGTTAAGTTAGTAGCACTATTGTTAATGATTTTTCCTTTGCTTGTCAGAAGGTTGCCAAAAGGGGGGATCACAAGGCCCCTAGGACACAGCAACTGTTAACAATATGAGCCTGTTGTCAAGCATCCTCATATAAATCACGTGACCATGGAGATTCTACAATGGTCGTGTGAAAAAAACAGTCCTAAGTCACTTTTCCCAGTGCTCGCTGTAACGTCGAAATATCACTAAACAAAATACTGTAAGTCGAGGACTGCCTGTTGTGCAGTAGGAAAGAAGCTGTGCGTAACAGAAAATGGAAGCTGTACTTACCCAGAATACAATGCTAGGATGCCTTCTTCTCTGGAGATGCGGAACAAGGCATGGAACATGCCCCGATATTTGATCTCTCGGAAACGGGAATCAATACTTTGACCTTGGACTTGAAGTCGTGTTTTGGTGAGATCCACAGGGAAGGTCCCTAGGATAGAAGAAGCCGCTGAATCACATAGCAGAAATGATCTAATGATTGCCCTAACATGTTAGCTGTACCGCAATTTGTAGGATTGACTACAGAACAGTCACAGACCTAGGGGTGGGATTCAGCCAGTTTGGATGGGTTCGGGCGATCTGGATGTTAATTTTAATCTGGCTTGCTGAACCTGTTGTTCCAAGGACTGGCTGACCCCGCCCACCCTCCCCTCCCAGGAGTCTCCACATGGCCTGTTTTGGATCCCAGGGTGCATGCAGAGGTTCTGGTAGGGCAAAAAAGGGCTTCTGGAAGTCCAGAAACGAGCCTGTTTCTGGCCTCTGGAGGACCTCCAGAGCCCGGGGGAGGCTGTTTTCGCCCTCCTGGATGCTCCAGGAAAGCCTTTGGAGCCTGGGGAGGGTGAAAATGCCCCCTACCATGTTGCAGGAGGCCGAGTAGGTCATGTCCCCATGGCCACACCAACCCAGCAACCGGGCAGCGAACCATTTGCTGATTTTTTTCAATCCCACCCCTGCACAGACCTGCCTTTTTTCCCTAGAGCTGAAGGGGGTTTGAGGCTAGCCAAACTGTCCATCTTTATCTAATAAAATTCTCCATGGTACAAGCGCCCCAAGAGTAGTGAAGAATATCACGGGGATTCTGCAATTGTCTTTGCTGTGAAATGTAGTCCAGATGCCCAGCAGGGAGGGAGTGCATTCCAGAAGAATGAGAGGCAGAAAGTAGTTTTTGGTTTTAGACCTTCTCCAAGTATATATTTAAGGATCAAAGTAATTGCTTTAGTTTGGCAAGCTTCTGCCCAGGGGTGAGGAACAATAAAGGAATCTGCTTCAAAGTAACTCTGCACGTCTTTCTTGATTTTGGACTTTGACAGTCTTCCATCTTAAGTTTTGTGCAGACTGACTGATTCTCAGAATTACAACTCTAGTGGGTACAATTCTTATTAAAATTTATTAAGAAAATGTATACGGCTGCCAAATTCCTGGACAGGTTACAGAAGTAAAATCCTAAATACAAAACCCAATTAATCTCAGCCCCCCAGGTGACAACAACCAAATCAACCACTTCATGGGCTCCGTATCTCCCTGGTCTCCAGGTCCCCAGAACCATATCTTCATGAATTGCCTTTCAAAAGAGTATCAAGGTGAAGAAATCTCATTTTTGCAGGGATGATGTTCCAAAGACAGGGAGACATCACGGAGAAGATGTCTTCTTAATCTCACGAGATGGACCTCCTTCATGGAGAAGACCTGTAACATAACCTGCATCAGGGGTGGGTTCTAAATTTTTTTACTACTGGTTCTGTGGCCGTGGCTTATTTTGTGGGCGTGGCTTGGTTGGGGAAATGTGACTGGATGGGCGTGGCCAACTTTTTTCTTTTACCTTTTAAAAGCATTTTTTCTACCACCTTAAGAGGTTGTAGAAAAAATGCTTTGAAAAGCCTCTGACAATCCCAGCTGCGCCGCGCGATCATCAGAGGCTTTTTTTTTTAACTTTTAAAAGCATTTTTTCGGCCGAAGAGGTTGTAGAAAAAAGTGCTTTTAAAAGTAAAAAAAAAAAAAAAAAGCCTCTGATGAGGTGGGTAGGGTAAGTGAGCGACAACCAGGCCAGGGACCGGTTCGGGGGCGTGGCCAGACAATGTTATTACCAGTTCTCCGAACTACAAAATTTTTACTATTGTGAACTGGTACGAATCAGGAGCAACCCACCACTGCCCTGCATAGGTTTTTTACTTAGCAAAGGTAAATTAACATTTTAACAGAATAACAGAGTTGAAAAGGACTTTGGAGGGCTTCTAGTCCAGCCCCCTGCTCAGGCAAGAAACCCTATACCCATGATGGCGAACCTATGACACGGATAGCCAGATCGGTGGGCACGCGAGCTCAGCTCCGGTGCGCGCAGCTGATTTTTGGGCCTTCTGGGCCCACCATAAGTAGAGAAACGGGAAGGCCCATTTTTTGCTCTCCCCAGCCTCCAGAGCCTTTCTAGGAGTCTGGGGAGGGCAAAAACAGCCTTCTCCCCACCCTCCCTGGAGTCTGGAAACGGCCCATTTGCTAACTTCCGGAAGTTGAAAACGGGCCATTTTCAGCCTCCGGAGAGCCTCCAGGGGGATGGTGAAGGCTGTTTTTGCCCTCCCCAGACTCCTAGAAAGGTTCTGGAGGCTGGGGAGAGCAAAAAACAGGCCTACTGTGCAATTGCGTGGCAGGAGTGGCGGTGTGTCACGCACGCATGTGTGGGACGCATAGAATTATGGGGTGGGCATGCACACACACCCCCGCTCCTGGCATGTGATGGTAAAAAGGTTAGCCATCCCTGCCCTATACCATTTCAGACAAATTGTTGTCCAATCTCTTCCTGAAAACCTCCAGCCAAGTTGGAGCACCCATGATTTCTGATGAGAAGTCTCTCCACTGATTACAAATGGTTCTCAACTTACAACAGTTCATTTAGTGACTGTTCAAAGTTACAACAGCCCTGAAAAAGTGACTTATAATCATTTTTCATAGTTACGACCATTGCGGGCTTCCTAATGGTCAAAATTCAGACACTTGGCAACTGACTCATATTTATGACGGTTGCAGTATCCCGGACTCATGTGATCTCCTTTTCTGACCTTCTGACAAGCAAAATCAATGGGGAAACCAGAGTCACTCAGCCACAGCTAGCTTAACAATTGCGGGTGATTCACTTAACAACTCTGGCAAAAAATGGAGCAAAAACTCACTTAACCAATTTCTGACTTTGCAACCTCAATTTTGGGGTCAATTGTGGTCTTAAGTCGAGGATCACCTGTACAGCAATGTTTTTGGGATCACATGAAAGATTAACTCATGTGTTACATGGGTCAGGGTTGTTTGTTGTGGGGCTCGCCTAGCAACAAAAATTGGGGGGGGGGGCTCAATTGTGGTCGTTACCTGTACTTATCCTAACTGCCAGATGAAAATGTTAGGATGGAAGTTTACAGAAGCTTCACATCAGCTCCTGTGACAATAAATGTCACACCTGCCTGACTAGGTGGCTCAGTGGGTAAGACACTGAGCTTGTCGATCAGAAAGGTCGGCAGTTCGGCGGTTCCAATCCCTAGTATAGGTGACTTGCGTGAGCAGGGGGTTGGACTAGATGACCTCCAAGGTCCCTTCCAGCTCTGTTACTGTTACCTGCACATCTATGGAGATTCTCAGTTATCCAGGTCAGTCAGGGTTATCCCAAAGAAGCTTTTTTTTCCTAAGAGGCAAATGGACTTTCTGCAGTTGTTGTTTTCTGACGATGTTTCACTTCTTATCCAAGAAGTTTCTTCCGCTTTGACTGGGATGGCGAATTCTTCCATTCCCCCCCCCCCCCACACACACCATCCAGTCAGAGCTGAAGAAGCTTCTTGGATGAGAAGCGAAACATCTGCAAAGAAAAACAGGGAAGTCCAGTTGCCTCTTGAAAAAAAAAAAAGCACCTTTGGGGTGCTTTTTTGGGAGGTGTCAGCTTGCATCTGGACAGCAAGAAGCCCGGCAGTGTGATGCTCTTCTCCAAAATAATGGGGGGGGGGGGGGAATGAAATGAAGGGTTTCCTGCCTAAGCAGGGAGTTGGACTAGAAGACCTCCAAGGTCCCTTCCAATTCTTCTGTTCTTCTGTTCTGTTCTGTTCTGTTCTGTTCTGTTCTGTTCTGTTCTGTTCTGTTCTATTCTATTCTATTCTATTCTATTCTATTCTATTCTATTCTATTCTATTCTATTCTATTCTATTCTATTCTATTCTATTCTATTCTATTCTATTCTATTCAGACAGGACACCCAAGGTCAACTGCTGGACAGTGATTTGGGAGGGAGGGAGGCAGAGCTGGCCCAACAGCAGTCCATCCAACGGACTTTCCTGCCCTTCTTCGCCCGGTCTCCGCGGACCGAGGCGGAGTAGCTAGGCCGCAGCGGAGACGGGCTGGGGCGTTGCTAGGCACCGGGGGGGAAAGGGCGTGGCCTACAGCCCGGTAAACTCGAATGGGGAGCGTCCGAGGAACCGCGCATGCGCGGGCGGCCCAGCCTTTCCCTCTCCATCTCACCCACCGAATTCGGCCACCAGCGAGGCCAATCCCCCGTAGACGAACGGCTTCCAGCTGAGGACGGACATCGCGGCTGAGGAGGAAGGGAGCCGCCGGGCCCCCTCCCCCCCTTCCCGGTGCAGCTTCGTTCTTCCTGAGCGCCAACCCGCGCGCTCCCTCGTTTCTTTCCTCGGCCGGAGAGGATTCGCGCTTCGGTCCGGACGGCAGCCGGCAAAGGCCAAAAGTATTACAAAGGAGAGAGAAAGGGGGGAAAAAAAGAGGAGGTTCGCTCTCAGCGGGCTGGGAAAAATGCGGAGTAGAATCTCGAGGCTTGCGATTGGACGAGCTGGTGGGTTGGGGCTAAAAGTAGCCAATGGCAGAGCCAAAGTCTGGTCTGGGCGGGAGGCGCCTGCCCCGCCCATCCTCTTCCTCTGGTAAGGTGTTCTCCGCAAGATTGAGGGAGGCGTGGCTCAACCGAGAGGGGGCGGAGCCCAGAGGGGAAGAGAAGGCTTTGATCTTGCCAAGGGCACCTTTCCATCAGCCGCACGTTGGGGAGCAAACCAGCAAGAAGATGCATAGGAGCCATCTTGGCTGGTCCTATGGCAAGGATGGAAGAGCAGGCAGCAATTCCATCTGTAATAATCTTGCTTATCCAAGTTCCCCCTGGTTGGGCATGGAAGGACAGTTTTAAGAATATGATGGAGGGCTTGCCTGCATTCACATGTGCTAGATGTGTTCCTGCAGCAGGCAAAGCTCGGCTTAGCTTTTTAATTTTTGTGGCTTCGCACATGAAGCCTGTTACGTTAAGTTTAGGGTTCAGTATGCAGCGTGCAGCCTCAGAAAACGAGTTGTGCAAACTGTCATTTGCAAACATATTTTGGATTATCACACTTTACGGCTTTCTCGCTCCCGTCGGTTTATCGGCACTTGCCAACCCTTCACGAAATGTCTGAGGTGCAGTGTTTTGGTTGAAGGCGAGAAGAAATGCAACTTCTCTTCCATCAATAAACCAGAAAAGAATATTTGTGGCTCCGGGTTGACATTTCATTACCCATCTGTGTTAGGAGGGCCAGCGGGGTTTGCGAATTCTGAAATCAAAATATCCTAGAATTCTTAATAAAATATTAATCACTTCTCTGTAAGGGGTGGGATTCAAAGATATCTTTATCCAAAAACGCATTATCTTCTGTGTTGATTAAACGTTTAAATAAGTCTTCACTGTTTAGGGTAGAGCTGCTTGTATTTCTACTTTTATGTATTTACCCACTCCCGAAAAGGGTGGGGAAGCCAAGACAAATTCATGGATCTGTTTTCCCCCACTATTTTTAAATTAAAAATAGAATGAATACATCATACGGTAGTACATTTGGTGTGTTTAGTGATGTCCCGCTGATATGTTCAAAATTACAATCTGATCATTTGGAGCTCAAGACTCATGATAGGCCTTTTGGGGGGCTAAATACAGCCCAGGGCTTGTGCCCCACTGGCACATTCATATTTAGCATATTTCATCTCAGCTCAGCTATTTATGTATTGCCAAGTCAGAGCAGCTCATGACAGAGAAAGCAAACATATTACGAAGAGGCAGTGTTCATTGCCAATGAACAATAACCCTCACCATTGTCATCCCCAAATGCACAGCAAGGATTATTTGTAACAGTACTTACTGGAGTAGAGCAGGGGGTCTACTCCAACCCCCTGCTCGTGCAGGAGATCTATACTAGGGATTCGAACTGCCACCCTTTCTGACTGACAAGCTCAGTGTCTTAGCCACTGAGCCACCTAGCCTGGCTCAAAAGCCTAGAAAAAGTCTGCTTAACTACCTACAATACTACAAGGATGCCAAGGTGAGTAACAACCAAGCCACTTGGGGGTGGGGGGAAACTGTTCTGCAAGGTGAGAGCCCCCTCCCTCCCAAAACACATTATTGGTGAGCTCCTACCTCCCCTAACCTTTGCATCTCCACTTGGGAGAAAGGTCCAGAAGTAGTGAATTTCAATACAGAGGCAACCTTGAAGAAATCTGGAATCAAAGGGGCTTCATCAATTACAATCAGCACTTTGAAATGCGCCTGGAAGCCAATGCAATGCTCACCACACCAAGGGGATTATCGCTTCCCAGGAGGTGGGCAGCTACATTTTGCATCAATATGCGGTTTTTGACTAATATTCAAAAGCATGGGCATCTAAAATGTGTTCAGTAGCCCAGCTCGTGGCGATAAGGGCCTAAGTCACACTCCCTGGGGCCTTTTGCTCCTGATAAGGCTGCAAACGGCACATCTCCTTTATCAGGGGGAAAAAATAAATCAGCTACTGCTGGAAACAGAAACAGAGTGTTGTCTATATTTTCCACCACTGCGGTAAAAAAAAACCCAGAAAAAATAAAGTAGGAAAGGAGCCAGCAAACATAAGAGAGGGTGAGAGAATATAAACTGGCAGATACACACCCAGACAGGAGTAGAAGTATGGGTGCACCTGTGTGCAAGGTGAAAGACTGAATGAATGGGATGAGAGAGAACCAGTGGTAGGATTAAATAATTTTAACAACCGGTTCACCCAGGGTCAGGTTGGCTGTCGTGGGAAGCGTGGCCCATCCCCATCCTCCAGCTCTGCCGCACATATGCGGGACAAGCCTCCTGAGACGGCTAACATGACCCAGGGCGAATTGGTTCTTAAATTACCCTCCCCACTCCTGCTATCGGAGTGAATCCTGGGCGCTGTGCTGCAGCTGAGAAACGGGAAACGGAGCGGCCGACGTGAGGGAAGGAGGAGCAGGGAGAAGAAAAAGGGAAATCAAGCAGCCTTCTTCCCTCGCACCGGCTGCTTCATTGCTCGTTTCTCCATTTCAGTGCAGCACCCAGGATCCACTTTGATAGCAGTGTGTGTGTCTGTGTGTAATTTAACAACGGGCTTGTCTGAACCAGTACGAACCGGCTGAATCCCACCACTGGAGAGAACATGAACCGAAGTTTCTGCTTTGCTCCAGTCAAGCTCAGGAGTCCGTATCCTGATCGCTTAGCTAAGAGAATGCAGCCGCTGTCTTGAAAAGACTGCTCATCTCTTGCCATCTTGTAGTTATACTACAACGAAGCAAAGGTAAAGGTGTTCCTGCGGGTTTTACTTTGCAGGTCGTGGCAGACTTTAGGAGGCGGTGCTCTTATCTCGTTCGTCAAGCCACTGAGCCCGAGTTGCCCAACGACGTTTCGGCGGTCAGGTGGCCAGCATGGCAGCCTGCTGCAGTGCAAAACACATGAACGCTGACAAAACACAGAATGCTGTTGCCCTCCCACAAAAGTGGTACCTATTTATCTACTTGCAATTACATGGCTTTTGATCTGCTTGGTTGGCAGGAGCAGAGGCAAGGGATGAGAGCTCACCTCATCCCACGGTAGTAAGATGCAAACTGCTAGAGCACAGATCTTCTCTGCACACTGCACTGCACACCAGAACTAGACACAAGAACAGTTTTTTCCCAAATGCCATCATAAACAAATAATTCTCTCAACACTGTCAAACTATTTACTAAGTCTGCACTACTATTAATCTTCTCATCGTTCCTATCACCCATCTCCTCTCACTTATGACTGTATGACTGTAACCTTGTTGCTGGTATCCTTAAGATTTATATTGACTGTTTCCCTATGACTATCATTAAGCGTTGTACCTTTTGATTCTTGACGCATGTATCCTTTATGTACTCCGAGAACGTTTGCACCAAAGACAAATTCCTTGTGTGTCCAATCGCACTTGGCCAATAAAGAATTCTATTCTATTCTATTCTCCGGCCCCTTTGAAGCCATCACGCCTCTGTACCGCAATTTAAGGAGGATAAATTAAAAAGGCCGAGCAGCAGAAATGAGTTTGGCACCGGAAGCTGCAGACATAGCAACGGTTCAAAAGTGGATTTATTAAAACCTAAATTTTGAGGTGGAGGACGGAAGGCTCACACACTTGCATCTGGAATATCAGACCTTTACTGAAATTGGGAAGGAAAATAGCACCTGGGTTGGGTTTTTTTTTGCTTTTTTTGGTGGTTTTCCTTTCTGGAAAGACAAACCGCTGCTCCAAAGAGCACACCAGTTTCCTCCTGCGTTTTCAAATTTTAATGTTGCGCTGTCCCCCCTGCCAGTGTTTCACACAGCCAGTGTTCTGACCACACCGCCTAGAGCAGCCCTTTATCGCGTGTGCGAGGAGAGATCATGGCAGTTGAGTTAATAACGATTTGAGGATTTCTCCCAGGAAGGCTTATCTCTATTTTCTGAACGATCGCGTGATCTGCTTCCTGATGAGTAGTGTCTATCTTTCGTGGCCTCTGTTTTCTTGTGCTCACTGAAGGGCGTTCTGCGCTCTTGTTTGTCCCTTTCTGAGCCTCTTTCTCGAGGTCGCTCTGGCCCACTCTCGTATTTGAGCTCGTGTTCTTGTGGCATCCTACTCTGGTGGCGGTGCCCAGATGTGCTGCCCCAGGTTTCCTGGTTTGTCGTAGCATAGCGTTCATAATCCGGGTCCTCTTTTTCCACTTTAATCTTGGATTTGGAGAAAAACACTTCTGTGGCAGGTTCCTCCTTCGAACGTTTCCGATGCTCTCGCTTTTCTTTCTTCTTCTTTTTCTCTGAAAGTACAAGAAACGCCATCAAAAGGATTTCCACAAACCTCTCACTTCAGACGCTTTTCTAGGCCTCCTTTCAGGGGTGATAATGCTACTGGTTATGACCGGTTCGGGCTGAACTGGTAGCGATGGCGGCTGGTGGTTTGGAGAACCAGTGGCGATAGCAGCACGAGGCTCCGCCCACTCACCCAGTCGTCATTACTTCCTGGTTTTAACCAGGAAGTAACCTGTTTTTTACCTTCTGTGCATGCGCAGAGGTTCCATGCACATGCATGCACTTCCGAACCGGTAGGGAAGATAAGTAGATTTCGCCCTGTCTTCTTTATATATTTCCTGATATTCCAACTTTCCAGAAACTCTTTCCTAGCTTTCAAATGGCATGCAGCTTTCTTTCAAAATGATTTTGAGAGGGAATGCTGCTAAAACCATCTGGCCCCGATCTACTGATCATTTTCTTTCTTTAATTTTGTATTTCTCCTGCTTAGCTAGAAATGTTGACTTGTTAACCCTAATATTTATTGTATCTCCTCTAACGGAAATGACCAGCACTTTCTATTTCATTTTTGTTCAGTTTCAACAACTTTAAAACGTGTGGATTTCAATTCCCCAAATTTTAGCTGAGAAAGTGTGTGAGCCAAAATACAGGCATCTTAAAAGTTGCTCAGAATGAGTAACAATGCTCAATTTTATTTTATGTCGCAACAAACCTTTAAAAATAGGGAATCGGACTTTTCTCCTTCATGCCAAGATGTTTTTGGTTCTCTAAAAATCCTCCAGTTAATTGAGGCTGACAGACCACATTTATATTGATGCAGGTACAATCCACTCTCATCATTTAATAACCCCATAATCCCTTGCGGGGTGGAGTCTGGGCAACTGAATGGAGCTAGCAGAGCATTTACTGGCTGGATGCCTTTACTGTCACCAATGCAGTTTTGTTCAGCAGATATAACGTATTTTTCAGAGTATAAGATGCACCTTTTCCCCTCCTAAAAGAGGCTGAAAATTTGGGTGCATCTTATACTCCGAATGTAGCTTTTTTGAAGCTTTTTTTCAGCCTTAATGAGGTGCTAACGATGCACTAGCAAGCGATCTTCCCAGCTTTGCCTACTCCTTTGACTCTCCACTGTGCTTTAACTCCATGCTTTGCTCTGACTCTCAGCTGTTCTTTAGAACCTTTTTTTCAGCCCTAACTAGGCGCTAGCTGAGTGAAGAGATCTCCTCATGCTTTGCCTGCTTTTCTCATTGCTGCTTCCTCTCAGCTGTGCCTTAGAAGCTGTTTTTTATCCTCAAGCAGGGGATAAAAATCCAGAAAACTGATGTGCTGAAGCTGACCAGACTAAGGATGCTAGCTAGATGAATACCTGGTGGGCAGACTTTTTTTTTCTATTTTCCTCTCCAAAAATTAAGCTGAGTCTTATACTCCGGTTTTATACTCCGAAAAATACTGTAATCTCATTGTGCCTAGAGAAATATCTGCTCTACCTAGGATCAAACCCACAGCCTCCTGATTGTGAGGCGAGACCTCCACCCCTAGGCCACCGCAGCACTCTCTAGGTACAATCCACTCTAATCAGATAAAATTCAAAAGCCAGAAAACTAACAGGATTCTGGACCTCCAGGTCATTCTTCGTCATTGAAATGCTGCACACATTGTGTATTACTACATCTGGAAGCTTCCTACAGGTTTAAAGTTGAGATTTGCAGGCAGCATAGAAATACACAACAACCTAGTTCGAATAAGGCACACTGTAGCACCGCACGTTGTGTGAATCAAGTCAGTTGTGACTTAATCAAATCTGATTAAACGAACGATGAGTTTTCCAGGTTGTATAATTCTGGCCACAGAAAGAAAGAAAGAAAAAAAGACTTCTCACCTTTCTTGTGCCTTTTTACTTCCACTTCCTCATCTTCTGAGGGTTCAGCTGAACTTGGAGGAGGGGTTTTAATACCGCATCCTTTCTCTCGGAGAGCCTTCGTAATCTCATCCGTGTCCTCGGAATCTTTGGGTGGCCGGTAGTTGGCCACATGGTCCACACGGATTGTCCTTCCTTTTATCTGCAAACATGAAATTACAAATATTCTGAAACAATGTTTTTTACCATTGAAGCTACCGTATTTTATCAGTGTATAAGATGCACTCCACCCTTCCCAAAAAAAGTGGGTGGAAATGTCTGTGTCTTATACAGCAAATGTTGGCGAAGCCCCGCCCACCCTTCCGCCCCCATCCTTTGGCCTCTGCTTCCCAGCAATTTACCTTGTTGCAGCAAACAGCAAGGTCAGATGTAGCACAGACTGATTTAGTGCAAGCAGCTGATTGGTGGTTGGATCAGCCTCCTGGAATACCGCCAATCAGCTGTTCCAGGCTGCAGGGATCGCCACCACCTGTCACCACTGCCCATCGCTGCTGCCTATTGCCACCTCTGCATATCCTGTTTTTGGCCTCTGCACATCCCGTTTTTGGTCTGTTCCAGGTGGCGGGGAAAACGGGACACATGGAGGCCAAAAATGGGGTGCGTGGAGGTGGCAATAGACAGCAGCAGCAATGGTGGCAATCCCCGCAGTCTGCAACAGCTGATAGGTGGTAATCCGGGAGGCAGATCTAACCGCCAATCAGCTGCTTGTGCTCAATCAGGCTGTGCTGAAGCTGACCAGGTTGTTTGCTGCAATAAATTAAATTGCTCAGAGGGAGAGGCAGATTTTTTCCCCCCGTTTTCCTCCCCACAAGCTAGGTTCGTTTTATACTTCGGAGCATCTTATAGTCCAAAAAATGCAGTATATGAGCAGGTAACCATCAAATATAAGCAATTAAGATTTTGTTTTAAGACACAGTGAAGCCTGAGATAATCTTTGGATTATTATGAAAGAGGCTTTATATTTGCTGATATGAAAAGAGGATTTTCTGCCTGCTGTTCTCTTTCTGCTACGTCCGAGAAGACCTGCATAAATTCACTGCATCCTTTTATAAGAGGCCTTGGGGTTTCTAAATAGATATTCTGTGTGAAACTGTATTCCAGCCCAATTTGAGCAGCAAAATATCCAAAGGATCTCCAATGGCTAAACTAACCTTGATCCCATTCAAGTTATCAACTGCAAGAACAGTGCTTCGCTGATCTTCATAGCAAATGAAGCAGAAACCTTTGGATTTCCCTGTCTTTTTATCACGTACCAGGTTTATATTCACAATTTCTCCATACCTGAACAGAAAAAAGGAAGTTGACAATATTTAGCCTTGGATCTAAAGAACAACAAAAAAGGAAATGGCACAAGCATGGGATGATTTTGAGAAAATACTAGTGTTGATTTAGGGCTTAAAGACTGAAGCCCTGTTCCATACACTGAGTAAGAGCTATTTTACTAGATTACATCTCATCCAGCAGTTTCAATCAGCTAGGTAATCTTTAAGTGTTCATAAGCCTCCCAAAAGCAATGCAAGAATATTATTTATTTTCTAAACATCTGCTTTAACAAATAATCTCAGGAAAAAACCTGCCCTGGAATAGATGCTGTTCCAAAATGCCTGGGTTTTCTCCAACAAAACACAAGATTATTATTATTTTCATATTTGTTTCAGCTAAATTGATGCTTTTAGTAAAAACTAAAGGCATCGGTTTAGCTAAAAATACATTTTATTGTTCAGAGCTTTTTTTAAAAAAAAAATGGTGTCCACATGGATTTTCCCAATAGAGGGAATTCCACATTTACATTGTAAAGCCTATAACAGCACAGCACCTCCCTGGCAATAGTTAAAGACAAAGTCATTGGTAAAACTACAAGACTACACTGCACTATTTTGAAGTAAGCACTATACAGTTCAATAGCATCTGCTTCCAAACAGATGTGATTTCACTGTAAACTTTTAAAACTAATTTCGCAAGTTACCTTTTTATTCCTCCTTCACTGTTGTTATTTGCATTATATTTTGGTTTTAATTGAAAAGCAACATTAAAGCAATCTCAAACCAATAAACACGTTCTCATTTTCTGAAGTTAAGTTTTCCTTGTTTTTACTTACTGTGAAAATACACAGATAATGTCCCCTTCGGTCAGTTCATATGGCAATCCACCTAAGAAGGAGAAAAAAAGGGAAGTGATTATTAAACGTTTAGCCATTTTCCTGTATGACTAATCATAGTTTACGATGCTGCAGGGGTTTGACAGGGGAAGATGCTTCTAGGCACAACATGTTCTGACCTAGGCTTCCTGAGAAAATATACAGCACAAACTTAATCCCGGCAAACCTCTTTAATTCATATGGTTCTGAACGGTCCAAAAGGCTTATTAAACAGTCTTGCAGGGGAGTGTTTACAAACACCCACTTTATCTCCCTTGGAATGCTGCCAGAGAACTAACTGTCACACGCAGGGCAAGGCCAAACTTAACAGAGAGTCAAACAGAACTTTCCCACAGCTTTTACCGACCAGATGAACTAATTGCTTCCTGCAAAAGCTCACGTCCCATTCACTTCTCTTTTATGTCTTATGGGAGGGGCCAATCATCTCCAAGCCGTACTCCCAAATCGACCCTGTTTTCTTAATTGTTCCTGTCTCCTGGCAGATCTGTGCATGCGCACACTGGGAGAAGGCTCACGCTGTTCTTCTGCCTCATTGATGTCAGACTCCGGAGACTCCGGAGGCAGCAAAGAACTACCAGATGGCCTTGGCCCCCTCTCTGCCTCTGACTCAAGAGCCCTCGTCCAAACCTTCCCCAGACTCCAGGACTGGCCCACGTTCCTCCCCAACCTCCTCACTGTCCGAATCTGCTGCCAGCTCTGCTGGCCGCTGGCAAGCCACAACTCAACCACGCACCCACAAATACCCAGGCACTGTCACTGTACTCGGCGTGCCAGGAGACCTTCTCCTGCACTCCCAGCTCTGCTTCACGCTCATTCAGTTTGTTGATCAGCTTCACTTTGGTTAACGGGCTGGAGAAGGAAAGAAGAATAAAAAAAACAACGAGTCTTAATCTACAGTTCACAATTCCTTTTAAATTCCTTCCACAATTCCTTCTTGCTTTCCAGGAAGAGATGGCGATCCCAATAATTACTTACCTTGACTCATTTTATCCCAACTTCATCCCAGAGATCAGTGTTACATACATACATTTTATTTCTCCACCTCTACTGCCCACACCACACCAGGCCAGCTGAAAAAGGGGGCCTGAATGGACACACCTATTAGAACCCGGGCATCCCCATTTTCTAGCTCACTGATAGTCCCAAAGGTGCTTTTTCAGGAGGCAACTGGACTTTGTTTTTTTTTTCTTTGAGGACGTTTCGCTTCTCATCCAAGAAGCTTCTTCAACTCTGACAGGATGGTGGGGAATGGAAGGATTTATCTTCCTTGCAGACAGCTGGTCCTTTGCATCCTTTTAGAGGGTCCTTGAAGCACTTGGAGGTTTATCTGTGTCCTCAGGGTCACCTAAGTGGTGCAAATGGTTCCTGTAGTCTGCAATTTTTTTCCCTCTGGAAATCCATTCCTACTTCCACACCATTCCAAGGCTTTTTCATCCCAAATTGCATAGCTAAAGGTCTGTAGAGATTCTCAGTCATTTAGGTCATGGTTATCCCAAAAATGCTTTTTTTCAAGAGGCAACTGGACTTTCTTGGGGGCTTTTTTTCCCCTTCAAAATCCAGTTGCCTCCTGAAACCTTTGGGACAACCATGACCTGGATGGCTGAGAATCTCTACAGACTTTTAGCCCACTGATACTATATTTTCTCTCTACCCTATATACAGATATATGATCTACTCATCCTAGTAGATCAAAAATTATCCTTAACTGGAGCAAAAGGAAAAAAAAAAAGGCAATTGTTAGATGAAAACGCACTCTGTGTATGCCCAGAAACACTCTTCCGCATTAGTATTGCATCGATTCCACGCTATATTCACCATAGAGTTCCGAAGTTGAAAACTTATCCCCAAAGAAGCCCTGCTCCCACTTTTCCCTTTTCCATAAAAAAAAAATTTGCTACTATTATTTTTTTGTTATTATCCAACTGCCACTTACTTCATCCTGAAAGCGTCCTCCTCGATTTGCACATGCGTCCTATAGCCCGCTGGACTGCGCAAGCGTGAGCCCGCCTCTCCTTCTCTCCGATAGGCTGAGCCTCCTGGACTGTAATGAATGGCGATTTTCCTTTCCTTCCGTTTCATCTCCTATTTCTCGTCCCCTCTGGAGTTCCTCTGGGAACCATAGAGATAGACATTGTAGAGCAGCACAAAGCTAAAATTCCGCTCAGAAGGAGAGAGCGATTATCTGATGTCGCCGGTCTAGCACTTCGCTTCTCGATGGTGAAAATTCTGCAGTTCGCCTTGGAAACTTACAAACGAATTGCATTTGCGGTCGAAATGCTCCGAAAAATCACTTCTTGTAGCTTTAATGGCACATCACGTGTGCATATGAATTTATTGCCTACCATGCATCATTCATTCTTATAATTCTTTCTGAACAATGTGAATGTGGCCACTAGCCCTGATATTTTTCAAATAGTTTGTATAGTTCTGATCAATGCAATCTAAGAAAATAACCTTGGCGTTAGCATAAAAAGAAAAAAAGCATGGGAAAGATCCAAATAAATCTCAGAGTTAGAATAACTGGTTGCTTTCCTAGCTGGACCAGCTGAGGCATCAGAGTTGGCCAATTAAATTAATTAAATTACAGTATATCAGATCTACTGGTGTATTAGTAAAGACAAAATAAGTCTGAATGGCTTGAATAGCTTGATAAACAATGCATATAAGAAAGATGAGTGAAGGTCTTAGTCTCCTGGTTCTCCAAGGACAGCTTACATTTCCATTGCAGAGAACACAAAATTTCTCCTCCAAATTACTGTTGGTAAACCAATAAAGCAAGCTTTGATAAACAGACCCATCACCTTAACCATCATGATTAAAAAAGAGACAGAGAGGGATTGCCCGGATACCATTGCGGAAAATATTGAATTGAAAATGAATACAACAATGGAGAGAGAACAGAAGGAGGGGTAGAGAGAAGAAGAAGAGAGGAAGGAGAGAGACAGGAATAGAAGAAAGGGAAAAGGAGAGGAAGAAAGGGAGGGGAAATAAGAGTAGGAGAGAAGGTTAGAAAGAGAGGAAGGAAGGAGGATATAAGAAAGGAAGGGGAAGTAGAGAAGGAGTAGGAGAGGAGGAAAGAAGAAAGTAGAAAAGGATAGAAGAAGGAAGGGAAGGGAAAGAGAAGAAGGAGAAGAAGAATTGTAAAACAAGGAAGATGAAATGGTAGAAAGGCAACCCCAAACATGTTCAAATTTATTAGGATGAAGAACAAATCAATATGAAAGTTAAAAGAAAATATATATAATTAATAATGGATAAGATAACTAATTGAAATAAAGTTAAGAAACTAGGATTTGAGGGCGGAGGGGATGTTGTTTATATAATAAGTATAGAAGTATTAAGATAAAAAAGTATGGAAAAAGAATATTTTGGCAAAAATTGTAACTATGTAAAATGAAATTGGATATGATAAGTTGTATAAGATATGATACGGCCAAAAATGTGTGTGTGTGTGTGAAATAAAAGATCAATAAAACTTGATTTAAAAAAAAGAGAGAGACAGAGAATTGATGAATTGTTAAGATTCGTAGCCTGATGCCCTCCAGATATGGGTGGCCACAAATCTAAGAATGTATCTTACATGAGGATAACCCTATAAATGTCTGCTGAAGGGACTTCTCATCTACGAATGAGAATATATTTTTCAAACGTTAAAAAGAAGCCACAAGAACCAGGGCTGTTCAGACCTCCTGTTGATAGGTCTGATGTAAGGAGATGCACAAAGCTACACAACTTAACTCCATTAAGACGTCCTTATTGGCCGTCACATGCTTGTATCAGAACTTTTGCAAGATCATTTGCAAGCAAAACAAGTAATTGGACTTCAGCCTTCAACCAGTCAGGAAAATGTGCCCTAAATTGTCCTTGCTACCTGGATTCATAGGCCGTGATGTGATTTTTTCCCCCCATTGATAAGCTACATCTTGTCCAATTGAACATGGTTCATTCAATAAACTAACAATAAAATTTAGCATGAAGTGTGAACCGGGTCATTGTCAGGTGAATTCAGCCAGGGAAATCGAGCAGCCCAGACAACACATACTGATAATCCTTGATTTATGACTGATCACTTAGCAACCCTTCAAAGTTACAATGGACCCCAAAATTAGAACTTACAATCAGTGGTGGGATTCAAGTAATTTAACAACCGGTTCTCTGCCCTAATGATTTCTTTCAACAACCAGTTTGCCAAACTGCTCAGAAAGTTAACAACCGGTTCTCCTGTTGTGGTGCGAACTGGCTGTATCCCACCACTGCTTACAACCCAGTTACAATGTCCGTGCTGCCTCCATTCCCCTGTGACAGCATTTGGGACTCTCAACTACCGACAGAGATCTACGACCATTTGCAGCATCCTGTAGTCATGTGAACACAATTTACAGTTTCGTTGGAAACTGGTGCTTACTTAGGCCAGGAGTCTGCAACCTTAAGCACTCAAAGAGCCATTTGGACCCGTTTCCCACAGAAAAGAAAACACCGGGAACCACAAAACCTGGGTGGGTGTGGCCAACTCGATGTCACTCACTTCCACCAGTCACATGACACCCCCCCCAGCCACGCCTTTCCAGCCAGTCATTAGGGCAGAGAACCAGTTGTTAAAAAACACCGGGAACCACAAAACACTTTTGACATATCTCTCTCTCCCCCTCCCTCCCTCCCTCCCCCCTCTCTCTCCCTCTCTCTCTGTATCTCTCTGTCTCTCTCTGTCCTGGCCACTTCTCTATCCCCTAACATCACCCTTACCTTCTCAGGCCAGGCGAAGAGTGACTGGGAGGGGAGGGCGAGGGGTGGGGCCAGCCATTGGTGGGATCACCCGACAGGGAGCCACAGCAGAGGGCCCAAAGAGCCGCATGTGGCTCCGGAGCCACAGGTTGCTGACCCGACTTAAGGGTTTCCAGCAAAATCTGCCCCATAGCGAACGATTTTAGCAACAGCCATAGCACTTAGAATAATATACCAATTCATAGTGTTTTACAGCCTTCTCTAAACAGAGTCGGCCTATTTCCTCCAACAATCTGGGTCCTCATTTTACTGACCAGGGAAGGATGGAAAGCTGAGTCAATCTTGAGCCAGTCATGATTTAACTTCTGGCAAGTGGGCAGAGTTAGCTTGCAGTACCGCATTCTAACCACGGCATCAGCGCGGCCGTGGTTTTTAATGAAAGGATTTTACACTTCGTGACTGCCACATTGGTTTAACGATTGCCGCAAGGTCATAAAATCGGGCATGGTCCCCTATTGATCCACTTTATGATCGTCACAACTGAAATGGTGGGCTCAGTTACAATCCAATAAAGGAGAATATTTGTAGCTCAGGGTTGATACGAGGGGTCCTTGGTGCTTGTTTTCTTGCAGATGTTTCATTGCCCAACTAGGTAAGATCATCAGTGCTAGAAGGGTGTGTGGTTTGTGGAATGGAGGAGAAGGGAGGGGGAGGAGGAGGAGGAGGAGGAGGAAGAAGAAGAAGAAGAAGAAGAGGAGGAGGAGGAGGAAGAGGAAGAGGAGGAGGAGGAGGAGGAGGAGGAGGAGGAGAACTATAGGGTCCTTGGTGCTCTCTAAGCTTGGTTGTTTTCTTGAAGACTTTCATTACCCAACTAGGTAACATCATCAGTGTTAGAAGGAAGTGTGGTTTGTGGAATGGAGGAGGAGAAGAAGGAGGAGGAGGAGTATAGAGTCTTGGGTGCTCTCTGAGCTTGGCTGTTTTCTTGCAGATATTTCATTATCCAAACTACTGGTAGGTAACACCGTCAATGTTGATGATGTTACCTCCTGGGTAGTTTGGGCACTGATGACTTTACCTAGTTTGGATAATGAAACTTCTGCAAGAAAACAGCCAACTTCAGAGGGCATCAAGGACCCCTCAATGACAGTCAACGGGTTTCAACGGGGGGGGGGGGGGGGCAAAGAAAAAGCTACACCCAAACCCAAGTGTGAGCCATACAAATGTTTATTATTGATTGAACATGGAATTCACTGGAAACGAGCAACGTTGATTCAGTTTATTGAGGCACACAAAACCACCTGCCCGGCCCCTCTCCCGGTTCAACAGTCCAGACTGCCCTTCAGCAAGGACAGGCGTTCCTATTGCCAGAGGCCGGCGCCAGCTCTATTTTCTGTCCCTTCCCTTGCCTCTCCATGTCCCGATAGAGCAGAGACTTATGGGCCTTCAGCCGGCAGGCCAGACACATAAAAATAGACTCCACGTTCTGACTCTCTTTGGGGTCCTTGGCAGAGGTTTCAAACAAAAGCATATTGTGAGCATCGGCGAATTTCAGGGCCATGCTGGACGGGACTTGGATTTGATCCCGCAAGTCACACTTGTTTCCCACGAGCACTTTGGGGACGAGAGCCGGGACGGCGTGGCCGTTGCACTCCTCAATCCAGTTTTTCAGGTTGAGGAAGGATGCCATTTTTGTGACGTCGTAGACAAACACCACAGCGTGGACGTTGCGGTAATAATGCTCCACCATGCTCTTCCGGAACCTCTCTTGGCCTGCTGTGTCCCACACCTGGACCTGCAAAAGAGAGCACAACACTTGCCAAACCTTACAGATACAACGTTTCTGCTTCTTCCAGTTTGAAGCCATGGGTTCTTTCCTCTGTTGCGGGAACCCTAGCTCTGTATTGCTCTTTTAAATTTCCCCTTGCTAGGTCCCAAAGGTGCTTCCCCACCTCACCCCCCAAGAGGCAACTGAACTTCCTTTGTTTTTCCTTGAAGACATTTCGCTTCTCATCCGAGAACCTTCTTCAGCTCTGACTAGATGGTGAGGAATGGAAAGAGTCAGGGGTCGGTTTGAAAAATTTTAGCAACCAGTTGTCTGCCCTGTTGCTGGGTGAGCGTGGCCATGGGGGCATGGCCTAGTCAGCTTCCTGCACCATGACAGGGGAGGGGGGCGTTTTTGCCCTCCCCAGGCTCCGGAGACTTTCCTCGAGCTTCTAGGAGGACGAAAACAGCCTCCCCCGGGCTCCAGAGGCCCTCTGGAGGCTGGAAACGGGCCCGTTTCCAGAAGGCCCATTTTTCGCCCTCCCAGAGTCTCCGCGCAGGCCCTGCACTTACCTGGCATCCAAAACAGGCCATGTAGAGACTCCTGAGAGGAGAGGGGCTGAGTCAGCCAGTCCTTGCAACTATCGGTTAGGTGAACCAGATTAAAATTAACATCCGGTTTGCTTGAACCGGTCCGAACCAGCTGAATCCCACCCAGAGATATATTCCTTCCACACCCATTTGCATCAATCAGGGGACCCCGAAGACAGAGATAAACCTCCAAGTGGCCTCAACGACTTTCTAAGAGGATGCAAATGATCTGCTGTCTGCAAGGAATATAGATCCGTCCATTCTCCCCCATTCAGTCAGAGCTGAAGAAGCTTCTTGGATGAGAAGCGAAACGTCTTCAAAAGAAAAACCAGAAAGTCTGGTTGCCTCTTGGAAAAAGCAGCTTTGAGGCAACCATGACCTGCATCACTGAGAATCTCCACAGACATTTCCCTTGCTACAATTCCCTTTACCGATATATATATTTTTGGTTCCATGAAAACGGGCTATTTCGAACAGCAACCTAGAAGTCCTGGAGAGAAGCCCCAGCAACATGCATTCCTGATGCCAGGAATCTGGCAGATAGTGACGTTACTGCCCGCCTCCCCTTTGCATTTACAGATAGTCCTTGACATAGGACCACAATTGAAATCGGAATTTCCATTTTGCTAAGCAAGCAGGTTGTTCAGTGAGTCCCAGCTAATTTTATGACTTTTTTGCCACGTATGCTAAGTGAATCACTAAATGAACCACATGGTCACTAAGAGAATCCAGATATCCCATTGGCTCCGTTTGTAAGAAGTCAACTGGGAAGGGTTACCAATGGCGATCCTGTGAATTGGGAACTCTTGTAAATACAGGCCAGTGGCCAAGTGCTTGAATGTTGATCCTGTGCCTGTGTGACCGTCATAAGCGCGAGGATCGATCATCCTCACTTTTCTCAGTGCCTGCGGTAACTTTGAATGGTCATGAAACGAATGGTTTTAACCCGAGAACTATCTACCGACTGGGTGGCTCAGTGACTAAGACACTGAGCTTGTCGATCAGAAAAGTCAGCGGTTCGAATCCCTAGTACAGATCTCCTCCGTGATCAGAGGGGTTGGACTCGATGACCTCCAAGGTCCCTTCCAACCCTGTTAACTGATGTCCTTCTTGCAAGGACAATGCAATATGTTTTTCCTCCTTCATTTTATTCTTCTAACGACCCTGTTTTGGATGAGACAGGTTCACCCTCAAATTCAGGACCTCCACAGCAATTTCGCACATGGAGATTTGCACGCTCTGGAGACAGCATTGATCCCATCCTCATAACTCAGCACAGCATGACAGACCCCCGTCTGGCTCAGCAAATAGAGACTGCCCCTCCCCTCCCCTCATTCCCTTCCCCAGCCGGGGCTCTTTTGCACAAGCTGGCCTTTGTATGCTGGTGTCAGAAGCTCCTTGGGGCTACAAAGCTATCTTTTGTCCCCAGAGGGTATGCGAGATTGCACTGACACATAGAGCAAAACAGGGTGATAAAATAGTTTAGACTGCAAGAGAGAATTTCAGGTGAGGGGCAGGGAGGGGAGCCTCTTTGGACCATCAAACAAAGGAAGAGTAAACAACCTGGAAGGACACGGGGGTTCATCGGAGAGAAAATATTCCACCTTTTGCATTTTTCTTCTTCTTGACTTCTTATGTTTTTCTTAGTTTGCATTACTCATTTCTCATTGCATTTTCGAGCTGTAATAAAATTATTATTTTGGGGTGGATGGGGGAAAGACTCGGCTTTATGCCTGCTCCTTAAAGTCTATGCCCATTCTCCTGGAGTTCCTTTGATCCTTTCTTTACTTAAAAGACAGTGGTGGGTTGCTCCTGGTTTGGTCCGGTTCTATAGAACTGGTAGTAAAACCGTTGGGAGGCTCTGCCCACCCACCACGACATCATCATGGGTGATCTGTGCATGCGCAGAAGGTTCGGCGCAGGCGCAGAAGCGTGCGCAAGGTCCCGTTGCAAACCGGTAGTAAACAGTGGTGGGTTCCAACCGGTGTTACTACTGGTTCTTTTCGTATGCGTGATCACCGCACGCATGCTGGCTTCGCTCGCACGTGTACCAATCTTGCACTCCGCGCAAGCGTGTTAGATTTCTGGCCAGCTGAGGTGCGGCAATCCACTCCGCCGCGCCTATCAGCTGGGCTAAAAACCAAGAAATAACGGTAGGAATAAAGCGGAGGCTGGCGGGAGGGCCCAGGTCCCAGTCACAGAGAACCGGTTCGGGGACGTCACATCGTCACCGCTACCGGCTCGGCCGAACCGGGCCAAACCAGGAGCAACCACCACTGGGAGTACAGGTAAGTAGAACCCACCCCTTTTAAAAGACATTTTAAAGTAATGTTGCCTCAGGGCTGGTTGGAGCAAACCATCAAATGCTTCTCTGTCTAATTAACCTAGATAATTAGTTTCACTATATCTACAATATTGATATGTAGGAGAATTTTAATGTTAAAAAATATTTGATAAGTTTATATACATGTTTGATTGACAGCATATATTTGATAGAATAATTTTATTTTATATAAAGAATTGTTAAATTGTTAATACAGTATATATTTGATATAATAATCTTGTTTTACACTGGAATATTATAATATATATGTTATATAGGGATTAGTTAATGTTTAGGGATATGTAATAAAGGGGTAATTAGTATTCAATGTTACAAATATCTGATATGTTATTTGGATTTCATTTAAACTTTTGTTTAATGTTGATAGACATATAAGAACAATATTTTTTTTTTGTAAGGGAAGCCAAGGGAGGGAAGGGAGGGGAGGGAAGGGAAGGGAGGGAAGGGAAGGGGGGGGGGTTGGGTGGAGGAGGGAAAATGGGGGGGGCGGGAAATGATAATCTTGTATTGTAAAACTTTTTCAATAAAAAAAAATGCTTCTCTGTCCAAAATCCCTCGTTTTGCAAAAGGAATAGAAAAAATAAAAATCAAAGGCAAAGAAAGATATTTGGTTTTTCCTCTGATGGCTGGGATGGTTCCTGGATACTCAAAAGGTTAAAAGCAGCAATGCTTCACAGAACCTCCCCCTCCTGCAGGAATACTCTGAGGTCATCTTGCTCTCATCCACATCTGGGCAACACAGAGAGAAAAAGGAACAGAACAGAAATAGAATGGGTTTCCACACCCATGCTGGAGTAGGTTATGATCACATTTTGCAAATTCTAATATATCATGGATATATTATATCCATGATATAATTAATATATCCATGATATTCTTCTCTGGTAATACTGTAGTGCTAACTAGAGCATACAAAACATTTGCTAGACCAATTCTTGAATACAGTTCATCTGTCTGGAACCCACACTGCATATTGGACCTTAATACAATTGAGAGAGTCCAGAGGTATTTCACGAAAAGAGTCCTCCACTTCTCCGCTCGCAACAGAATACCTTATGCCATCAGAGCAGTGGTGGGTTGTCCCCAGTTCACACCGGTTCTATAGAACCGGTAGTAAAACCAGCGGGAAGCTCTGCCCACCAACCACAATGTCACCAAAACGCTTCTGCACATGCTCAGAAAAGCATGCGCACGACCCCACTGCAAATTAGTAGTAAAGATAAGTAGAACTCACCCTGTACCAGACTTGAAATTTTGGGTTTAGACAACTTAGAACTACACCGCCTTCGGTCCAACCTAACCGTAGTTCATAAAATTATTCACTACAATGTCCTTCCTGTCAATGACTACTTCAGCTTCAACCACAACAGTACAAGAGCATACAATAGATACAAATTTAAGGTAAATTGCACCAAACTTGATTGCAGGAAATACAACTTCAGCAACCGAGTGATCAATGCCTCAAATGTACTACCTGACTCTGTGGTTTCATCCCCAAACTCCCAAAATTTTAACCTTAGACTGTCTACTCTTGACCTCACCCCATTCCTAAGCGGTCTGTAAGGGGCATGCATAAGTGCACCAGCGTGCCTACCATCCCTGTCCTAATGTCCCCCTTTTATTTGTAACCATTTCATGTATTAATAACCAAGTTTTTATCTATATCTATTATCTAATAGGTGTTTGACAAAACAAGCAAATAAATAAATAAATAAATAAATAAATAAATAAATAAATAAATAAATAAATAAAATGGATGGACCATAAACCCTACCTCAATATGACCTGTGAACCATGCCTTCTGACCAAACCAGAATATGGTGGATTTGCTTATGTGCTTCCATAACCCAAGATTAAAATACACGAATACACCTTTTGAGTAACATCTGAGTCTTACAGTACAAATAGGAAGTAAAACTGGGGAGGCAGCTAGCAAACAGTTATGGAAGTTCTGTTTTTCTGTATGACAACTGAAGCGAGATTGTTAGATGTTCAGGAGTGGAAAGCATGGTGAAATCCAGCAGGTTCTGACAGGTTATGGAGAACCGGCAGCAGAAATTTTGAGTAGTTCGGAGAACCGGCAAATACCACCTCTGGCTGCCCCTGGAGTGGGAAGGAATGGGGATTTTGCAGTATCCTTCCCCTGCCTCGCCCACCAAGCCACACCATGGCCACCAAGCCACACCCACAGAACTGGTAGTAAAAAAAATTGGATTTTACCACTGGTGGAAAGGTTTGACACTACCCACAATGCGGGAATGGTTGAGGAAGATGAAGGAACTTGCAGAGATGGCTATCTTTGATTTGAGAAAAGAAAATATCCACATTTATAATTGACCGGAAACCCCACTTGGACTTTTTGCACGAAACGGTGGGAAAAGATGCATTTAAGAGTTGTGGTTTTGATGATTTGGGGGGAAAACAAATTGGATAACAAAAAAAGTTAGATACTGTAATCATAAAGTAAGAGATAATTTTGTATTTGCTGCGAAGGAAATCGGATGCTTCCATTTCTTTTGATGTTTTCTTTCTGCAGGCTTTTAAAAATTCTCTCTCTTTGTTCTCCTTATTCGTATCAATTTCTGTTCGTTTAATGTTCTCTTATTTTTTAAATAACTTTTTTTTTAAAGTAGGAACTAAAGATTATTGCTAATTTTGAAACAACAGAAAGAATACAGAATCTGTGTTTCTTCCAGAGTTCAGGGCAATTCAAAAACCCGGAATCCTTTTGCAGTTATTCCAATAAAGTAACTTCCTAACTTTTCCAGACTCCTATTTATACATTCCCCTTTTATTAGTGCTAGAATTCTGACTAGCTAGCCAAGTTATAGCAGATATAATCGAAGCAGTTACGGTTGACAGATGACCTGTCTAATGTGGAAAGTGAAAGAATAAAGCTTTTCCTAGGCAACTCATCCTGTTTTCTTCCACAGAGAAATAACAGAAGGTTGCTCAGTGGTTACCTGTGTTAAAGCAGATGGGTTTGTAATCTTGGGTGTTCTTACACCTCCCTTCCTTTTTGCCAATCTCCCCCCCGCCCACATTTTTTAACAGATTTTGTCCAATGGGATAAATAAAGCCCTCATCATGAGTGCATCCAAACATTACCAAATCGGTTCATCCATGCATCATCATCATCTGATCTGGCAAAAGAAGCAATCTATGTTGAATGAAGCATAGACGGCTTAAAGATCGATTCCTCTCAAAGGGAACTTTGGAGATCCATGCGCAGCTCACCCAGCATTGTGCAACGAATTGATGTAAATACAAAGCATGACCCAGACAGTCCCTTTGATGTGTATGTATGTATGTATATATGTATATATGTATGTATGTATGTTTGTGCCAGCATTACTCTGGAATGGTTTGGTTGGCAATTTCAACCAAACTTAGTACACAGATGACGTACTCTCTGGAAAAACATACTGTGGAGGTAAGACACCCCTAACACCCCTCGGTGTGTGTGTGTGTGTGTGTGTGTATGTGTGTGTCTATGTATTCCAGCATAACTCTGGAATGCCTCGAGACCAAAGTTGGTACACAGATGACTTACTCTCTGGAAAAACATACTGTGGGGGTAAGACACCTCTAACACCCCTTGGTGTGTGTGTGTGTGTGTGTGTGTGTGTGTGTATGTGTGTGTGTGTGTGTGTGTGTGTATTCCAGCATAACTCTGGAATGCCTCGAGCAATTTTAACCAAACTTGGTACACAGATGACTTACTTTCTGGAAAAACATACTGTGGGGGTAAGACACCCCTAACACCCCTCGGTGTGTGTGTGTGTGTGTGTGTGTGTGTGTGTGTATGTGTGTGTGTGTGTGTGTGTGTGTATTCCAGCATAACTCTGGAACGCCTTGAGCAATTTTAACTGAACTTAGTACACAGATGACGTACTCTCTGGAAAAACATACTGTGGGGGTAAGACACCCCTAACACCCCTCGGTGTGTGTGTGTGTGTGTGTGTGTGTGTGTGTGTGTATTCCAGCATAACTCTGGAATGCCTCGAGCAATTTTAACCAAACTTGGTACACAGATGACTTACTTTCTGGAAAAACATACTGTGGGGGTAAGACACCCCTAACACCCCTCGGTGTGTGTGTGTGTGTAAATAAATATAAATAAATAAATACCCGTGCAACACCGGGTTATCAGCTAGCCATTGTCTGCCCACTTCAGGATTAAGGCCTTTTCCGCATGTTTGCTTCTATGATTGGGGCTTTGATAAGTGGAAGGGCTTGTATGGGTAAATGAAATTGTGGGCGATACCTTCGGACACGTATAAGGACACGTATATGTCCAGAAAGGTTACCCAAGGCGAACAGGCCATGATCGATACCCCAGACTAAAACCTCTGCCAACCCACATTGGACTAACATGGCAGATTATAGTCTATTCCTTCAACATGTCAATGCAACCTCAAAAATTTTAATATATATTATAGTTATAAAACAAAGAGCCAGTTAAGTTTAGTGCTTAAGGCATCAGGCGCGAAGCTAGGAGACTGGGAGTTCTAAACCCACCTTAGGCACAAAACCAGCTGGGTGATCTTTGGCCAGTTACTTTCTCTTAGCCCTAGGATGGCAAACCACTTTCTAAAAACCCTTCCCAAGAAAACTGCAGGGATCAATCCAGTCAATTGGTCAGCATGGATGACAAAAATATTATAATACACACACACACACACATTATATTCAAATATATAATGCATATTATATGTACACACAATACACAGATTGATTTTCTCAGTGGAAAATGGCAATTTGGATCCCTTGGCAACTGGGGTGGGTGCAGCAGTTCCAAAAATGCTATAACTGGGGAAGCCATTGTTAAGAGGGCCAAACCAGGAAAATCAAATCTGAATATCCTAATTAGTCACACCGTTCAGTAGATGACTTCAGGCCAGTGGTTTTCAGACTCCCCACATTCCCACTTGACAGGGCTGTGGGGAGGAAATGGGGGAGGGCGAAGAGAAGAAATCAATGATTTAAATGAAAGAGCCAGACCTTGCATTAGCCACACATTGTATTAAAAGGATTCATTAGGGCTTACTGAACAATTGGCTGTTTTATGCACGATCCTGATTCTGAAAATGTGATGAACAATGCTTAAGTTGCTATCCTGTTTCCCCGAAAATAAGACCCTGTTTTGTATTTTTTTTTGAACCCTGAAATAAGTGCTTGGCCTTATTGCCATGTGCTCAAAAGCCCAATTGGGCTTATTATCAGGGGATGTCTTCTTTTGGAGGAAACGGGGTAGTCTAAATTCAACTCCAAGCTCAATAGGTAAACTTTGGGCTAGTCACTTTCCCAGGTTGTCCTACCTCACAAGGTTTGGGGTTGGGGGGTAAACCAGAGTATTCCTGGAACAAGGCATATAAATCTAAGCTAGCTACAAACACATACACCGATAAACTCAGAAACTATGTTTACAGGTAGAGTGCCCAAGGTTCACACAGCAGGTAGCTGAAACCCCAGCCAAGGCATGAACCAAAACCGTCTCCTTGACTGACCCTTCCTGGAGAACTTCCAGCTGTTTAGAGAATGAGATCACGAGCTCTCCCCCCCCCCCCCCCCCCGGTCTGTTTTAAATTCCCTGGAGATTCACCAGGGTTACTGTTAGAACAGAATAGAGCTGGAAGAGACCTTGGAGGTCTTCTAGTCCAGCCCCCTGCTCAAGCAGGAGACCCTATACCATCTCAGGTAAGTGACTGTCCAGTCTCTTCTTAAAAACCTCCAGTAATGGAGCACCCACAACTTCTGGGGGCAAGCTGTTTTCCACTGGCCCATTGTCCTCGCTGTTAGGAAGTTTCTCCTTCCTTCCAAATTGCTTCTCTCCTTGATTAGTTTCCCTCCATTGTTTCTTCTCCTGCCTTCTGGTGCTTTGGAGAATAATTTGACAACCCCACCACCTCCCCCCTCTCTTCTTTGGGACAGCCTCTCAAATATTGAAATGCCGCTATCTGGCTGCATTCACACCACCCTCTCTAATCCAAAAGCTTTCTGACTAGATACATTAGGGTTTATGGACTATCCAGAGATGATGTCACGGGAAGAAGGCTTTTAGTAGGATGGATGGATAGATGGATGGATGGATGGATGAAGGAGGAGGAGAAGAAGAAGAATGGGAGGAGGAAGAGGAGGAGGAAGAGGAAGAGGAAGGAGGAGGAGGAGGAGGAGGAGGAGGAGGCAGCCACGGCTTCCCAGCCTCCAAGCTCTCCCGATGGATTGGGACCAGCGGCGGGGCTGCCGAAGGGAAGGAAGAAAGGGAGGAGGAAGGGTCTCCAAAAAAAACCCCGGGTACCGGGCATCTCTCCTCCGCCTCTCCCTCCCAGTCCCCCCCCCCTCCCCGGGAAAGATGCTCCCGCGGGCCCGGTCCTCCCC
The DNA here is from genome assembly GCA_030761175.1 of Masticophis lateralis. Taxonomy (NCBI): domain Eukaryota; kingdom Metazoa; phylum Chordata; class Lepidosauria; order Squamata; family Colubridae; genus Masticophis; species Masticophis lateralis. The sequence goes on from JAUDYJ010000011.1 coordinate 11,758,554, forward strand.
GCCACCCCACCCCGCCTTACCTTGATGTGCTCTCCGGCGATCTCCACCGCCTTCTCCCTGAAATCCACGCCGATGGTGGCCTCGGTGCTGGCGGGGAAGGTGCCGCCGCAGAAGCGCACCGTCAAGCAGGTCTTGCCCACGTTGGAGTCCCCGATGACGATGATCTTGAAGATGCGCGCTTGCACCGACTGCTCCAGCGAGGCTTCCAGCTCCATGCCGGCGACGGAGGGAGAAAAGGGGCGAGGAACAGAGGCCAACGGACCACGGGCGAGCGAGCGGGGCTCAGCAGCGCCGCTGCACCGAGGGCAGCCCGAGCCGCAGCCGCCCGTGCAGCCTCGCTTCGCCGGCCGGGAGCCGCCCCTGGGGCCGCTCGGCCATTGGTTGTCTGGCTCCAGCCGGCTTCCAGCGCCCAGCCCCGGCTTAAAGGCGGAGCTACAGCCTGCAAGCTCACACCGTGCACGCTCAGCCCGGAGGGCGGCGGCGACTCCTTGGCCGGTCCTCCCCTCTCCGCCCCGGTTGACGGGACTCAGCAATCAGGCTGGTTCGCTTACCCGTAAAAAGCGAGGCAGGGCGTTGCGCAAGCCCCCGCTTAATCCTCTCCCTCGCTTTTAGAGGGGCGCTGGGCTAGGCTGGACCCACCCAAGAGTGCTCTTGCTTTAAAGAAGGGCTGCAGCTGGTTAGGGAAGGGCCGTCCAGCTGCTACTAGGGTCATGTCCTCGATTTATAGAAGAGTAGCCTTCCTTGTCATTTTTTTCCTGCTGCGGGGAGTCGTAGACCCCAAAAGGACAGCGCCAGAAAGCTCAGAAAACTGTCAAGAAACTCAAGCCAGTCCTTTCCCCGTTAAGAAAACTCAAGAAGCACCGGCTGAAAGAAAAATCCAGAGCAGCCCTGCTAACAGAGCTGACAATAGAAATACTTCATAGAATAGAATAGAATAGAATAGAATAGAATAGAATAGAAGAGAGGAGAGATAATATAATAGAGAAAGAGAAGAAAAGGAAGAGAAGACAATGGAAATAGAGAATAGAATAGAATAGAACAGGGAAAGAGAAGAGAATGGGAATATAGGAGAGAGAATAGAATAGAGAAAGAGAAGAGAGAGGGAGAAAAGAGAAGAGAATGGGAATGGGAATAGAGAATACAATAGTATAGAAGAGAATAGAAGAGGAGGAAGAGGAGAGATTGGGAAGAGAGAATAGAATAGAATTCTTTATTGGCCAAGTGTGATTGGACACATAAGGAATTTGTCTTTGGTGTATTTGGTCACTAAAGGAATGGTTGTCAGTCAAGGATGATCTGTGTTGGAATAAGGGGCCCATTTATTATTTATTTATTATATTTCTATACCGCCTTTCTCCCGCAGGACTCAAGGCGGTGTACAGTCAAGAAAAAATAAAAGATAAACATCATAAAATTAATAATTAAAATTATAGCATAGTTTAGCCCAAATTAAATAAAACCCAGAATTATATAATATTTTAATCATTCCCAGTTAACATGCTTAGCCCCGCCTGATTGAGACATGGGCATGAAGAGGGCAAGTTCCAGTGGTGAAATGCAAATTTTGTTGCTACCGTTCTCTGGGTGTGTGCGTGTGTCACATGACTGGCTGGGTGTGGCCAACTTTTTTTAAAAAAAAACTTTATAAAGCATTTTTTACTACCTGTTCGCCCTTACCGGTAGTAAAAAAAAGGTTTTAAAAAAGTTTTTTAAAAAAAGGTTCCGAGGATCACAGCTGTGCCACGCAATTGTCGGAACCCTTTTTAAAAAGCATTTTTAAACTACCGGTTCGGGTGAATAGATAGTAAAAAAAATGCTTTAAAAAAGTTTTTTTTAAAAAAGGTTCCAACGGGACACAGCTGATTGTTGATCAGCTGTGCCACGCGACCCTCGGAATCTTTTTTTTTTAACTTTTTTAAAGCATTTTTTACTACCAGTTTGCCCAAACTGTTAGTTTTTATCACTACCAGTTCGCCTGAACTGGAGCGAACTGGTAGCATTTCACCCCTGGCAGGTTCCTAAAATCGAGGAGAGGGGAAAGGAAAGGATGCCAATTTGGGGTGTCCATCATGTTACACTGAACAGGTATGAGCAGAAGCTCAATATCTGGGGGCCAGACTGCCCCTCCTCAGCTTTATTCAGTAGGAAGAGAGGCAGGGCATTTTACTTAAGGCACAGTGTCTAGTAATAAAATGAGGGGCATGCTTGCTTTCCTAATCATAATTTTCCATTTTTTAATCACAGCTTTAAAAAGGATCTTGGTCCTGAACGGTGAGAATTGCACCCTGAAAATAACACTTAGGTGACATCCCGTTAGAAATGAATGAACACTTGATGTCTGAGGTAATGCTAGGGAGAGGGGAAAGAAATCACATTGATATGCAAAAGAAATGTATTAGCTATACCTAATACGCTTACTGGCTGTTAATTTCGTATATTTTCCCTTCTGGCACAATGAAAAATTAACTTAACAGAATATTTTGGAAAGATTCTGGAGAAATCATTGCCAAGGATTAAGAGAGGAAACGTTTATCACTTTGGGGCCTTAGTGAGTGGCTCTGTTTATTCTCAATTCTTTATGAGCTTCCTTTAGCCTTTTGGAGCTATTTTGCCCCATTGAAACTCCATTAATCTCAGATTTTTATGTTTAGAGTACAGGGAGGTTCACTTGTAAGATTTCAAACTGCAGCTTTAAAGACCTATGTACCAATGCCTCCCATTTAAGAATTTTGGAAAAAATGTTGTTAGATTTGCAACGTTCAGTACTTACTTTCATGCCCATGTTTAATTACATGAGCACCAACAAACTGCCTTCTGGAGAAATTAAAAAACTACTTCATCTCTTACAGCTTCCAGAATTAGCTGCTATAAAGGCTTTTATAGCACCCATAAATTGAACGTACACATGTAAAAATGGCATTTCATCACTCAATAAGAAGGCAGTAGAAATCACTCTTTCCGGTTTCAGCTTTTTTGTAGCCTCTTTAAATCTTCTCACAGGAGTTCCAACAGCACAACAGGAATATATATCACCTCAAAACTACATCTGATCGTTCGTCTCCTCCGGCTCTTCCAAGTGGTAAATAAATCAAGCAATTAATATGGTTTTTTTTTTTAAAACTCCAGAACAGAAAAGCAAGAGGGTGAAGCAATAACAACTCATGTGTAGAAAGAATAAACATCTGTGGAAACAACCAAGGATTGTTGCAATGCGGGATTTTGGCAACGAGTGGCAAAATTCAAACCATAATACTTTCAACTTTTAACGTTGGGTTTAACGTGAGGTTGTTTTCCTTCAACAGGGTTATTTTGATTGTTGAGGGCAACATTCATTCTTTACTTGATTTACTTAATTCCATACACCTTGAGAAGACGTAGTGTCAAAATTCAAGTGAATTACACTAGAACAGCAGTGTCAAACTCAAGGCCCATGGGCCAGATTTGGCCCATGGGGTGCTTAGATCTGGCTCATGGGGCCGGCCTGGAAACAGCGAAGGATTGGCTCAGGGGGCTCCGTTTTTGCTGGCGGAGAGCTAGCAAAACAAAAGGAGACATATTTCCCCATTTGCATTTGAGCGTGCAAGAAGGGACAGGAAAAGAGAAACGGAAAGAGGAAAAACAAAGAAAAAGAAGGTTGGGAAGAGAGCAAGGAAGGAAAAATAAGGAAAGAGGGGAAGGAAGAAGAAAGGAGAATGAAGACGGAAGGAAAAAGAAGAAAAGGAAGGAAGATTATAATGCGAGTGAGGGTCTCAAAGGGTCTCTGCTTTAGCACATGGCCACCACAGATGCCCCCAACAATAGTCCCGTGTCACCCTCATCCTCGGCCATGCCCACAGCCCCTACTGCTCCCACCTCCGGCCCTCCAAGGTCAAACACACCCGATACGGCCCTCAATGAAATCGAGGTAGCACCAGAATATTAAAAAATGTAACCTCACATGCAGTCCACATAAAGCTAAAAGTAACAACTCAGTTAGTTGTATATTATATGACGCCTTTCCCCCGCTTATTTTAATTCACCCCAACTGTACATTCTTAGAAGTCTGATGTTCTTCTTTTTTTAAAAAAAAATCCTTAAGAATCTGCACCAGAGACAAATTCCTTGTGTGTCCGATGAAGTATTCTATTCTATTCTATTTTAATTGCTGGCTTCGTAATTTTTCTCAGCCTGGGAAACAGGAGACCAGGATCCGGTCCGAGCTGCCTGCCTTCAAAGGGGCATTTCCTGCCATGATAACGAGGGAGAAAGTCCAAGTCTTTTAGTGATCTTTCGGTAGGAGAAACACCCAACCGCGAGAGAAGTTTGTCAGCCATGGCCGGGACCACGGGTTGTAGCAGGAGCCCAAACACCCGAACACATTCCAGAGTGACGTGGAGAATGGTCTCTTGCCACTGTCGTTCTACGGGATCTTCCGGGCAGAGTTTCCATGGCCTATGCCTCTGGATGAAGCCGTTGGTCTGCCTCACACACTCCATGATGGATTCCAGAGCCTTGTAGATCTGGAAGCGGTCAAAAGAGGCGCTCACTTTCATAGGCAGGCTCTCGACCAATGACACCAACTTGTAATCCTCTGCTAAGGCCTTACCAGATCGACTTTGAATCTCCACGTCCCTAGGGAAGCAGGTCTCGGAGAAGATGGGATAAGTCCCTCTGGGATTCAGGGCAGAGGCCGTGACCCGGTTGAGAAGCCCCCCTAAGGCGTCGGCCAGCTCCGAGTTGAGCAGCTTAATCACCTTCTCATCATAGTAATCACAATCCCGCTCTGGGACTCCCTGCCTCAGCAGGAAGTACCGAAAACCATCTACCGTGTAGTGCCGGAAGCACTCCTTTGGGTCAACCACATTACCCAGGCTCTTAGACATCTTCTGTCCTTGTACTGTCCAATGAGAGTGGACCCAAATCCGCAAGGGGGGCTCCAGGCCTGCAGCCATCAGCAAAGCAGGCCAATAGATGGCGTGGAACTTGAGAATGTCTTTGCCCACAATGTGGCAAACGGTGGGCCACCAGGCCCGGTGCTTCTCAGGGTAGCCTACAACCGTCAGGTAGTTCACCAGGGCATCCACCCAGACGTAGATGGTTTGGGTTGAGTCCCCAGGGACAGGGATGCCCCAATGCAGCCGGTTTCGGTCACGGGATACAGAGAGATCCGGGAGGTCCCCTTCCAGCCAATGGAGGACCTGCTGATAATAGGGCTCAGGGCTTATGGCGTCCTTATTCTCGTACAGCCATCGTTGCAACGGCTCTTGGAACTTGGACAGCTTGAACATGTAGTTTTTCTCCCTGGTCCAGTGTACCTAAGATGCAGGAGAGAAGTTATCAGAAGGTTTTTCCTGGTTTCATCAGCCTCTCCCATACAATATGTATTTACCCAAGCATTTATAAAAAGGTAAAGGTTCCCTTCACACATACGTGCTAGTTGTTCCCAACTCTAGGGGGCGGTGCTCATCTCTGTTTCAAAGCCGAAGAGCCAGCGCTGCCTGAAGACATCTCCGTGGTCATTTTGGCCGGCATGACTCAACGCCAAAGGCGCACGGAACGCTGTTCCCTTCCCACCAAAGGTGGTCCCTATTTTTCTACTTGCATTTTTTTTACGTGCTTTCGAACTGCTAGGTTGGCAGAAGCTGGGACAAGTAACGGGAACTCACTCCATGACACAGCACTAGGGATTCGAACCACTGAACTGCCGACCTTTCGATCGACAAGCTCAGCATCTTAGCTACCGCATATAAATGTAAAACTAATTTATACTAATGTTGGTTTTTCCTTCTTTAGATCTGAAGGCCACATGCATGTATCTGAAAGCTTGCCACCCTCAAGGGTGGCTTCACCCTTCGATAGCTTTCTTGGGCTACCTCTTTTCTTCACGCCATTCCCCTTTCTATTCTGGTTATCTTTGCTTATCGTCTGAGGTAACGCCGAAGGTGACAGCTTAGAAACCAGAAGCCTGTTGACTTCTAGGCCTCCCTTAGGCACGAAAGCCAGCTGGGTGACTCTGAGCCCATCGTTCTCTCAGTTCAGTTGTTGTGTGAGGAAAAAAAGGAGGCAGGAGTATTAGGTACATTCACCACCTCAAGTTGACCTACACATATAAGTGGAATAAGCATCTAATAATAATAGAGTAATACAGGGACTCTGTAGATCAGTGACTCTCAACCTTCCTAATGCTGCGACCCTTTAATATAGTTCCTTATGTTGTGGTGACCCCCAACCATAAAATTATTCCTAAAACCATTGAAAATATGACTGTGACTACGCACAGTCACTCAGGCACTCGTCACCTCTCGCCTGGACTACTGCAATGCTCTCTACATGGGGCTCCCCTTGGGGTGCACCCGGAGGCTCCAACTAGTGCAGAATGCGGCCGCGCGGGGGATTATGGGAGCGACGGGACGCTCCCATGTGACACCTCTCCTGCGCGAGCTGCATTGGCTACCGGTGGACTTCCGGGTGCGTTTCAAGATATTGGTGACCACCTTTAAAGCGCTCCATGGCTTAGGACCAGGGTACTTACAGGACCGCCTTCTGCCGCCAATAGCCTCCCACCGGCCGGTGCGTTCCCACAGAGAGGGTCTCCTCAGGGTGCCGTCAGCCAGACAATGCCGGCTGGGGACCCCCAGGGGGAGGGCCTTCTCTGTGGCAGCCCCTACCCTCTGGAACGATCTTCCTCCAAAACTGAGAACAATTGCTGACCTCTGGACTTTTCGTCGGGCCCTGAAAACTCATCTCTTTCAGCTTGCTGGTCTAGCCTGACCCCGCTGAATTTTTAAGATCTGTATTATAGGGTTGGGTATTTTAAATATTTAATGGTTAATGGTTTTTAATTTTTAGCCAAAGTTATATGCTTTTTTAAGAAATTGTTTAACTTTTGTGTACTATTTTTATTTGGCTGTTCACCGCCCTGAGTCCGCAAGGAGAAGGGCGGTATACAAATCTAAACAAATAAAATAAATAATAATAATAAATAAATATGTGTTTTCCGATGGTCTTAGTCAACCCCTGTGAAAGAGTCATTCAACCCCCAAAGAGGTCGCGACCCACAGGTTGAGAACCACTGCTGTAGATGATTTAGATGCGGCTTCTCCAACCTGAATTTCTTTAGACATGGGACACATTGTTATTACTATAGACAGTTTGGTGCAGTGGTCAAAGAATTCAGGAGACAGGGAGTTCTAATTCTGCCTTAGGCACAAAAGCTGGCTGGGTGACTTTGGGCCAGTCCTTCTCTCAGCCTAGCCCACTTCAAAGGGTGGTATTGTGGGATAAATAGAAGGAGAAAGGTGCATTAGGCATGAATTACCTAAAAAGTAATGAAGGCAGGATAAATATCTAATAAATAAAATATTATGCTATCTGGTGCTTGCCTATTATTGCAGAGAAAGCATAGCACAGAATAACTGGATTTACACAACTCTACGACCAAACCACGTGGGCCAAGGCAAAGCACGTTGAATGATTCAAGGCACTAAGAGAACTTGCCAGGGTACATCGTACCATACCTGGTGCCCACTCTCTATGGAAACCATCTGCTTGCTCCCTTGGGCATCTGCACACTCCGTCACCTGAGAGGCTGCCAAGAAGCTCTCTTCCGCTGTGCAATACCACCCTTCGTAGTCAGCTTGATAGAGCCAGCCTCCGTCTCGCAAGGCAGCCCAGAAGCATGCCACAGCCTGCCGGTGCCGTAGTTCTGTAGTACGGATAAAATGGGTGTAGGAGATGCTCGCCTGCGCGAAGAGCTCCTGGAATTCCGCTGATATACGGTCACAGAACTCTTCCGGAGAAATACCTGCGGCTGCCGCTGCTGTCTGAATTTTCAAGCCATGTTCATCCGTTCCTGTCAAAGGAAACAGGATAGGTGAACTGGTGAAGAAGCCAAGAGGGAGCCTTCTCCAATCTGTGCTGGGAGGGCTACTCCAAGGTTCATACTGATGAGCTGGGCATATAAATATATAGAATTTGAATCATAGATATTTATTTATTTATTTATTTGTTTAGATTTGTATACCGCCCTTCTCCTTGCGGACTCAGGGCGGTGAACAGCCAAATAAAATAGTAAATGTGTTCATTCCCAGCAAAGCCAGGGCCATTCCCACAAACAGTGCTTTAGAGGTTGTGGAAGCGTACTCAACAAACGAAAACTTTTTAAGAGTTTCTCACACACAAATGCATGGTTTATTGAAGAAATCCTAGTTAAATTCACATTTTATGTCATCAGCCAGGATGGAAAAACTCGTCAGAAAAGTGAGGTTACCAAAAGAGATGTTTGCCAATTTTCTAGGGGAAATGAGACACTCTGGAAAAGCCATCTGGTTTTAAATTCTATTTTTTATTTTTTTAAAAAAATTTGGTTTATATGCCGCCCTTCTCCGGAGACTCAGGGCGGCTTACAATGCGTTAAGCAATAGCCTTCATATTTTTGTATATTTATACAAAGTCAGCTTATTGCTCCCACAAACTGGGTCCTCAATTGACCCACCTTAGAAAGGATGGAAGGCTGAGTCAACCTTGAGCCTGGTGAGATTCGAACTTACAGTAATTGCAGGCAGCTAGTGTTAATCACAATGCTTTTAGTCTGCTCAGCTATCCCTTTAAGAAGGCATTTCCCCCCCCCCCACACCAGCAAATAAATAACTCCTAAAACTTTATAGAGACATCCCCTCTCCCTGTTACATTTTTACTGTCCCAAATTAGTCAAAAATGAGGGGTGTAATGATGTTAGGGTGTCATACATGTCTTTGCATCAATCAAACTAGCCTCCAACTACAACAGGACTATTGCAAAGGACAGGAGGCATAATCTGTGGCCCATTTTCCCTTGCACCAATATTCATCACGCCAACACAGTACATAATGTATTGTACCACAATAATGTTTAATTCAGTGTTTTTCAACCTGGGCAATTAAGCCGAATGGACTTCAACTCCCAGAATCCCCCAGGCCACACATCTTAAAAAGTTGGCCAGGTTGAAAAAACAGGGCAACAACCGTTGCTGGAAATGCAAACAGAAGAGAAGGCTTGCTTCTCCGTTTACAGCGCCTTCTGTGCCCCCTTCCTCCCCCATCGACCCAAGCTTCACCCAGGAGTTTCTATCCGACTCCCTCGCTTGCAAAGCAGACTACATTCATAGCAGATCTTTTGCATCCTGATTAGAAAGAAATCTATTTTTTGCAAGCCACCCCCCCCCCCGCGCGGGTTCCCTAAAAAGCTTCCTCCCCATCGATCCAAGCTTTACCCAGGAGTTTCTATCCAACTCCCTCGCTTGCAAAGCAAACTACTCTATTCATAGCAAATCTTTTGCATCCTGGTTAGAAAGAACCCTATTTTTTCGAAGCCGCGCGCTTCCACACGTGAAAGCAAACACGCGGATTCCCTAAAGCTTCCTTCCATGTCCATCTAAGTTTCACCCAGGAATTTCTATCCAACTCCCTCGCTTGCAAAGGAGACTACTCCTTTCATAGCAGATCTTTTTGCATCCAGGTTAGACATGAACTTATTTTTTGCAAGCCGCACCCCCGCGCTTTCACACGTGAAAGCAAACACGCGGGTTCCTTAAAAAGCTTCCACCCCACCCCTGATGCCCAAGGTTCCCCATCGCCCCGCAGACCTGTAGCCAGCCGCCCTCCCTCGCAGCCCAGCAACTGCCGGTGCCGGTGCAATGCATCAGCCAGCACGGCCGAGTAGAGGTGCCCGATGTGGGGCGGGCCGTTCACGTAGAAGATCGGCGTGGAGAGCAGCTGGGACCCGCGAGAGCTGCGCCGGAGACCCCCGCCGGGCTGCTCCGCCAAGCCCCGAAGGAACCCCGGGCGGAGAAAGCAGCGCGCGGCGCGAGCGTGGAACGCCTGCATAGCTGGCATTTGCCCGGGGATGGCCACGCCCCCTTCCCTCCTTCGGCCACGCCCTCCCTCCCTCCATCCCGCCGCCGCCGCCGCGAGGAGCTAGAATAGAGTGCGGATGCCTAGAGCGGCGACGCCGCCAGTGGCCGCGCGCGCCCCGCCCAAGGACAAAGCGGGCGAGCGGTTGGCGCGCGTGCGCACAGGGAGGGACCGTTCTTGGGAGCGGACGGAAGGACGGTCTCTGAGGAGGAGGAGGAAGAAAGAAAAGAGCCGCTGAGGAGGTCGTGAGGGCCACTGCTTTGCCGCCCCCGTCGTCGTCATGTCCCGCTTGGGAGCCACCCTGCTGCGAGCGGCGGGCCCAAGGGCGCGTTTCCTGGAGGGGCCAGGTGAGCGGAGCATCGCCGGGAGGGGGACAACCTGAAAAGGTGCCGAGGGGGAGGGGCTTGTCGAGGGGGAGGAGCCTATGTGGAAACAGTGGGAACCCCCCCCCGTCCTGCCGTCCCTAACAGTGGGGGAGGGGCTCTCTTGCCTGGGGTTTTTTTTAGTGGTCCTCATTTGCTCATCCCAGCCCGCCCCCCCCAAAGCCCTCAAGGGACCCCCGCTCCCACCTCTCGAGTGAAATCCAGTGACCGCGAGTTATGCAGGATCCGCTAAACGGCCTAGCAGTCTGTCCGCTGGACGCCAAGGTCATGTGACAGGCGCAGGTCGGAAGTGGGTGCCCTTTAATTTATTTATTTATTTTTTAAATTTGATTTGAAATAAATTTGTTAAATTTTATTAAATTTTAATTTGATTTAAAATAAATTTAATTTAATTTACACACACACACAAACACAAATTATATTACGTTACATATTATATTATATTATATTAATTATATTATAGATATGATATTAATTATATGATATGATATTATATTAATTATATGATATTAGTTTATTTATTCGATTTATATGCCGCCCTTCTCTCAGGGCGGCATATAGAGTCTCTCAGAGACTCAGGGCGGCTTACAATGCGTTAAGCAATAGCCTTCATTCTTTTGTATATACCTGCTTAGTAGGGCTTTCGCGCCCCCCCCCCCCGCCAGCGGTGTTCTTTTTTATACAGAGTCAGTTTATTGCCCCCACAATCCAGGTCCTCATTTTACCTACCTCGAAAGGATGGAAGGCTGAGGCAACCTTGAGCTGGTGAGATTTGAATTGCAGGCAGGTGGTGCTACTTAATAGCACTTTAGTCTGCTGCGCCACCAAGGCTCTTAATACATATTGACTGCTTGAGGGCTCCTGGATTGGAACTGAAAGGTGAAAGGGAAGCAGTGTGCTTTTTATATATATATATATATATATATATATATATATATATATATATATATATATATATATATATATACATATATATACATATATATACATATATATATATATACATATATATACATATATACATATATATACATATATATACATATATACATATATATACATATATATACATATATTTATATACATATATATATATATATATATATATACATATATATATATATATATATATATACATATATATATATATACATATATACATATATATATATATACATATATACATATATATATATATATATATACATATATATATATATACATATATACATATATATATATATATATATATATATATATATATATATATATATATATATAAAAAGTGTTTTTCTGTTGCGGCACCTGGTCTACCCCAATATGAGAGGGAGCAAGCACACTGCTTCTCTTTCAACTTTCAGCTCCAATCCAGGAGCCCTCAAGCTGTCGCATACACGACAAACCATTTTATATCAAATCTATATTTGCTGATAAAGAAATAAAAGGAGACTAGTATAGATCTATTTCAAGCTATTTAGCTCTCATCAGCTAACATACCCTTACTCGGTATTACAAGTTTAAATCTGAGTAAGGGTATGGCTAGCTGATGAGAACTAAATAGCTTGAAATAGATCTATACTAGTCTCCCTTTATTTCTTTATCAGCAAATACACACACACGTATATAGTTATGTTTATTATGTTTATTTATTAGTCGCATTTCTATATTATGTTTGTTTTATTTATTGTATTATATTATTATATATTAAGGTGAGTATTCATTCTGAGGCAGGTCCCCACAGCCGTCTCCCAATGCTTGATTAAAGAGCTATATTTTCACTAAATTTCTGAGGATTGGGAAGAAGGGACATCGGAATGCTGTTCTAGAGGAGGGGAGATGGCATCTGGAAAAAGCATGTTTCTATGACCCCATGGGTGACTGATCCCCATAGCGGATCAAGGGGACGTACAAAGAGCCCACCCTAGTAGATCTAACTGGCAGGCAGATATTTATTCATCAAATGTATTTGCCGCCCATCTCATGGTGCAGGCGGCTCTGAGCGGCTTACATCAGGATAAAAAGACATACTGTGCAACAACGATTGTAAATATAAAAATGAATTGAAATTACAAAAATTAAAAAAAGCTAAAAAAACCAGGGCTTGGAGGGGGAGCGGTAGGGTGCCTTCTCTATTAGTGTATCAATTCCCCTCCAGCCAGCAGCTTCTCCTTCAGGGTCCCATGCTCACCTGCAGAATCAAAGGAGATATTACCAAGGGTATTCTCCTTTTCTAACCTGGTGCCTACCCGACCACTGTATGATGTCAATCAGTCATTTTTCGGCCTATCAACTGGTTGTAATGGGAGCAGAGCCTGCTTGCTTGTGGGAGGCTTGGCCTTGTTTTCATCCATAGCTTGTGAAAGTGCATCATTGACAATCTTCCCTCCTCATAAATTGTGTTTCCAGGCCTCTTTCAGCAATGGAAGGCTCCCTCAGAAGGACAACCTTGCAGACAAATGGCCACCTCTAGCTATGCATGGCGGCACAACAAAACTCTCTATACCGCCATAGCAACGACCATCTTTGGAATCGGAAACGTGTTCTATGTAAGTAGAGAAGCTTCTCTAGAACAGAAATCCAGTCTCCTCTGATACAGTGGTTACCGTAACCCATATGTCTGCTGCCTATGGGTTTCCTCCCCCCGGCCTCCATCTGGCTTTCTCTGCAGAATCTTAAGAGGAAGCTTTAACCTAAGAAGTCAGTGGCGGGCTTGGCTCAGACTCACCCTTTCTCCTCTCATATTTCAATTAATTTCCTAGAAGGTCACTCGGAAGACATAGAGAAATGAAATGCCTTCTTACTATCTGATGTATAAAGCCAACTTGCAGTCCCAGATGCTGCAGAAACCAGGCCCTTGGATGTTGGAGACAATTTCCATTCTTTTTAAATCCTGGTGTTGTGCACTTTGGAAATGTCAGTAGGATGTGACCCTGACATTGATAATGAGAATACAAGGGCGTTATATTTTGTTATGCAGAAAGTGTTCATCGAGGCAGCCACCTAGAGAATGTCACCGATTTAAGTTTCGAAGGGTGATGGCAGGGCAGGGTGGATTTGATTTGATTTTGATAGCAGAGCAGGGTGGATCATGATTTAAATCACTAGTAAAAAGGCTTGATTTAAACCATAATGTTTAAAGAGCAACTGTCACCTGTCCTGCAGCAGCTCCTCTGACCCGCTGTTGACTCACCGACAGTCCCAATATTGCAGAATATATAGCCTCATGCTACATAACAGCTCCATTTCATGCTGAATAAACTAATGTATCTTAAATAGAAATCTATTAAGAGCCTTGGTGGTGCAGCGGACTAAGTGCTGTTATGTAGCACTTAGCTGCCAGCTGCCTGCAATTAGTGCAAGTTCAAATCTCACCAGGCTCAAGGTTGACTCAGCCTTCCATCCTTCCGAGGTAGGTAAATTGAGGACCCAGATTGTGGGGGCAATAAGATGACTTTGTAGAAACACCGCTTATGGGGGGCCAAAAACCCTAATAAGCAGGTATATACAAATGAACGAAGGCTATTGCTATAAGTGCATTGTAAGCCACCCTGAGTCTTCGGAGAAGGGCAGCATATAAATTGAAATAATAAATAAATAATAAATAAATAAAACTATCTTTAGATAGATTTTTACTCCACATTTATTTATTGATTTAAATAAATCTGATTTAAATTTTAAAAATCCAAATTTATTATTTTTTAAAATCAATTTTTATCCACCCTGTAGCAGGGTTTTGTTGACAGTGGCCTTTTTCAGTCCTCCAAATAAATTGTATTTTCTTCATCCAACTCAATCTCAGGTTGAAACAGACTTTTAAAGGACAGCTGTAGGCTTATGGCAGACTTCTTTATCCCAGCTCAGTTTATTTGGTGCTTGTCACTCAACCTTTAGCACCCGAAACTGTTTTTAACTTGGAGATATATGTATGGATTGGCAAACACAAAGTGAATCTTACTTTATTTTTTAAAGCTGTCCATCGCACTCTCTGGTTATCAGGCATAGGCAAGGGAATGGAGGACGAACAATTTTAAAGAAGTGTTTACACAACCACACTGGAAAGTTTTCCACCTTTCAGAACATAAATTTGCCATCTGTTTGAAGCCGCTTAAGAATAGTTTACATATTTCTATTTATAGAAATTACTGTGCTTTCTTCTCCATCTGATGATGCCTGCTTATTTGTTAAGAAATTGAAATATTTTTATTTCTTAAAACAGCTATTTTAGCTATAGCAAAAATACAAACGTGGAAAAATTGGGAGTTTCTCCTCTGCCCCCTATAGTATTACGTTAAATATTACCTTTTTGGTCGCATAGGGATATGAAATTATGAGGAGGGCTCGGCAGCGCGATGTGGAGCGTGCAGAGAGGTACGAACGCATGGAGGCCCAGATGAAGACAATTAAATATTAAGGTAGGAGTGAAGTTGTAGCCGATTGGTTTTTTATAACTTGAATTTGTAGGCTTTCAACTCCCAGGTGGAACTCTTAAGTGACCTTTTATAGACTAACTATGAAAAATTCCAGGGACTGCTGATCGTCAACAGTAATAGGGTGAGGACCAATGTTGAAGTCATTCCGGAGTAATTACATCCAGGAATTTAGGGATGAAAGGTTCATCCAAATCTTTCAAAGGCAAAGTATTATTTTCTTTCCCTGTTATTGTTCCTGTGGAAGTTCCTGTAGAATTAATTCCTGCAGGATATATTGCAGATTAATTTACAGCCATATTTTTGAATATTGTATGTTTATCTTTGTTTAATCGCACTGCCAAAACACAGGTCCCGGTTTCTGTGTTAAGTAAAGACCAATATTCTCCAACCTATCATTCTCCGAAGGGTTGAACGATCTTTCTCAGCTCCACACAAGTCTAAACACAGGAAGGCACACTATTGGATTCAAACGAATGTTGATAAACTAAATAAGGCAGTGTTTTTGATTTTCACTTGAAAAGAACTACAAACTATACCATTGTGATATCCAAAAAAAATCATGCAGTAATTCTTGATTCTTTGTGAAATTCTTTTAGCCCTCTGAAGCTGCATTACCAAATTTGCACTAATCTCAGAATCTGTTTTGGAGTACAGAGAGGTTCACTTGTAAGATTTCAGACTGCTATCCTAAAGAACAACATGGAAATAGTTCCATTAAAATGAACAAGAACTTTGACTGTGGTTATGATTAAGTTGTTCAGTATATATTTACATGCTAACGTGTAATCATATTACATAAGGGTAGCAAATTGCCTTCTGTCTAAATTTTTTAAAAAACCAAACCTAAATCTCTTGCAACTTCCAAAATTAGCTTTTATAAAGATTTTGGCTCTTGTATTTTTTTTTTTTTACCCAGTAATGAGTTTTGGTAGCTTATTTCATTTGTCCTATCCTTTTTTTCCCCATCTCCCTCTGTGCAATAATTATATACCTGAGATTTTAATAAAAGTTTGGAGAACCCGCCTGTACAAATGTATCCGCTTTCAGGAAAACACTTTTAATGAAATTTTATCACTCCTTATGAGAAAAAAAAAATCAACAAGAGTCCAGAATTTTATAGCATTCATAAAGTTGAAGGCCCATAAGTAAAAAATGGGATTTGATCAGTCAGTAAGAAATTTGTAGAAATCACATTGTCTTTACTAGTTGCAGCTTTGTTGACTTTCTAATCTTCTTGCAGGAGCTTGACAGCGCCAGAATTAATATCAACTAAGGCTACAGCCAATTACTCATCTTCCCTGGCTCTTCAAAGTGGTAAATAATTCAATTAATATGGGGAATGTAACTCCAGAATACAGAAACACCCATGAAGATCAGTTGAGTACTGCAGTCAAGGATTTGGTGGCAGTCTCCTTACTTTAAACACAAAACTTTTCACAATGACACAATGATATGTAGAAGCAGTGTCAAATAATAAAAACATGGAAAGAATATAGAATCCTGTGCTGTATTATTGGCAGTGATTGGGGATTTTATCTGTTAATTTATCTGTAAAGACAGAGACATGAATACGTATGAATAGAAAGCACACAAAAACTCTCTTTACTTGTGCAACAATAGGGAACAAATGGCTACTTGGCTTTATTCCTACTGTCAAAACAGTAACTTTAGTATCTTCTTTTAACTCTCTTATTTCATTCAAATGAAATGAATCATCACTGAGATTATTTTTTTCCTCCCTAAACCCCAAAAAAGTAATTTTCCTGGTATAAATGCTTGATAGTCTGTTAATAAAAGATTCTCCACCGACCAGTTTCTTTGGGAGGTTAATTTGATTAATTCAGAACAGTATCAATGCCTCATCTAAAAAAAATAAGAAGGCAGCGTATCTAACTCACTTCTTGTGTTTCATTAGCTATGAGTTGCTCCCTTAACATAAGGGGAACCAGCCAAAATCTGGTTGCTGCATGAAATATTTATCAGTCTTGCTACCTTTGGGTGATCAAGGTTAAAGGACACCAGAGGAGAATAACCCGAATCTTAGTAATATAAAACAATGGAGCATCCTGTGATAAAATCTTTGTCTCGGCAAATCAAGAGGGCCAAACAGGGCAATGCAGTAAACTTTCAATACATGCAACAAGTAGCTTATTTTTCTTAATTAAAATAAACCTGCTAGGTGGGGACTGGAGAGAGCAGTGAGAAGCAGTCTATCCTCTCGTAACAAAATCTGTCCAAAGCTACCTAGCAACAGAGCTTTTCTGAAAAAGGCTTACTTGAGGGACTAAGCTAGACCTGGTTTAACCATTTTTATTGATGCAACATAACCAAATGGGGTCATTATTACATGCTAAACCATAGCCATAGCCATTAGTACAATAAAGGTAAAAGTTCCCCTCGCACATATGTGCTAGTTGTTCCCAACTCTAGAGGGTGGTGCTCATCTCCGTTTCAAAGCCGAAGAGCCAGTGCTGTCCGAAGACGTCTCCGTGGTCATGTGGCTGGCATGACTCAATGCCAAAGGCTCACGGAACGCTGTTCCCTTCGTGCCAAAGGTGATTCCTATTTTTCTACTTGCATTTTTTCTGTGCTTTCGAAGTGCTAGATTGGCAGAAGCTGGGATTAGTAACGAGAGTTCACCCCATTACGCGGCACTAGGGATTTGAGCTGCTGAACTGCCCATCTTTCAATCGACAAGCTCAGCGTCTTAGCCACTGAGCCATCGCTCAGTCAAATTCAAATACACTAAGCCAAATTCAGATCAGAGGTTAACTCAGTTTCTTCCACATTCCAATCTATTTAATCCCGATTGAGCATTTCTTCTGCCCCCCAATTGGCCCTTTCAAGGACCAAATATCAAAAATACACTAATCAAGGTGTCCCGAATAGATTTTCATCAATCAGCCTTCCAACTACAACAAGGCTACAGTAAAGGTACCAAAGCAGGATGATTTGAAGTCCTTCTCTGTGCACCTAAATTCATCACTGCCCACACTCCGGGAGTGCACAGGTTGCATTGCAACGGCATCACACCAAGACGACCAAGGAGAATGAATGTGCTTGCTTCTCCATTTACAGCAGATCTTTTTGCATTATTCCAGGTTAGAAATAAAACTTATTTTTTGCAAGCAAACTCTTGGGTTCCTTAAAAAGCTTCCTCCCCATTGATCCAAGCTTCACCCAGGAGTTTCTATCCAACTCCGTCGCTTGCAAAACAGACTGGCAGCTGCCAAAAAAAAAAAAAAAAAAGACCCCAGACCCTGATGCCCAAGGTTGCTCCCGGAGACCCTTCGCGGGGACTCTCACGACCCCTGTCCGGCTGCTCCCCCAAAGCGCCAGTTAAAAGTTAGCCATCACTGGACTATACAGGGGAGACTCACCCAGTCCAAAAAAGAACATTCTGCCTTCCGAAGTTGCGGGAGCTTCATCCCTGGAAGCTTTCAAGAAGAAACTGGACTGCCATCTGTCAGAAATGGTGTAGGGTCTCCTGCTTGGGCGGGGGTTGGACTAGATGACCTAACAAGGTCCCTTCCAACTCTGTTATGATTCTGTTAAAAAAAAGCGCCGAAGAAGCCGCGTGCATCACCCTCGCGGAAACTTAAAAAAAAACAGGGACGGTAGCCCGAAGGAAGCCACGCCCACCCACACAGGCATAGAGTATGACTGCCTAGAACGCCGAGGGTCCACTTTCCCAGCATGGCGTCGCGCTCGCGGGCGCGCGCCGTCGCGCAGGAGGCCAGGCGCCGTCGCGCCTGCGCAGAAGGGGGGTTGGGGGAACCACGGTCTTTTCTGAAGGGACGGGTGATCGGGGATCCCCGCAGCCCGTCATGTTCCGCTACCGTCTAGCCGCGCGAGCGGCTCAGGGGCTCGGGCGAAGGTCGTGTTTTGTGGCGGGGCCAGGTGAGAAGAGCTTTGCTGGGTGTGTGTGTGTGTGGTGGGGGGGCGAGTCGGACGGAGGGGGTGCAGAAGGCGCGGACCCCCCCTCCCCTCCCTCCCTCAGTCATCGGGGTGGGGGGGGTCTCTCTTGCCATTCCCCTCCTTTAGCGGTCCCCATTTGCTCATCCCAGCCCGCCTCTCAAAGCCCCCCACCCCCAGTAGGAAACACCCCCCCACCATTCCTCCCGAGCGAAATCCAGTAGCCGCGAGTTCCGCAGGTTCCGCTGAACGGCCTTGCTTGCCCGCCCGTCCGTCCGTCCGTCCTCTCGCCCCCAAGGTCGTGTGACAAGGCGCAGGACGGAAGTGGGTGCCCGTCCGACGGGGCAGCTTCTTCTCCAGGGTCCCCTTCCCCGGGGAGAAAGGTGGAGGAAGGCGGGGGTGGGGGGGCGAAATGAGCAGCCGCAGAGGGCGCCAGGTTGGAGGATCCTCCTTGCACAACCTGGTTTTGGGGGGGAGGGGGAAGGAGGTGGAGGTGGGAGGAACGTCAGGTGAATGTCCTGATCTGGCTTTGAAGCTGGGCTAGTGCTAGATCGACCAGCCTGAAATTCATGGCTAAAGTCCTATGGAGGCTGTCAGTCATCCAGAGTTGTCAATCAATCCAGGTCACGTGGTTGTCCCAAAGGTGCTTTTTCAAAAGGCAGCTAAACTTTTCTTTGGGGTTTTTTCCCTTTGAAAAGGTTTGGCTTCTCCTCCAAGAAGTTTATTCAGCTCTATGAAGTGCTAGTTTGTATCTATCTATCTATCTATCTATCTATCTATCTATCTATCTATCTATCTATCTATCTATCTCTATCTATCTATCTATCTATCTATCTATCTATCTATCTATCATCTATCTATTATCTATCTAGTTAAAATCTCGGGTGTTTTCCCACGTCATTTAAAAGTCTGTTAGTTAAAATGCTTAAAATCCTGGCTAAGATCTCAGCTATCTACCTACCTACCTACCTACCTATCTATCTACCTACCTACCTACCTATCCTGTTTCCCCCAAAATAAGACATCCCCTGATAATAAGCACAATCTGACTTATTTTGGCAATAAGCCCAGGCACTTATTTCAGGGTTCAAAAAATAAAAGACAGGGTCTTATTTTTGAGGAAACCTGGTATCTATCTATCTATCTATCTATCTATCTATCTATCTATCTAACATAAGATAACAGATAAAAGTATAAACATTTTGAATACATGAAAAGGATACGAGTAAAAAGGGACATTAAGAGAGGAACGATAGGCACGCTAGTGCTCTTATGCACGCCCCTTAAAAACCTCTTAGGAAAGAGGTGAGGTCCACAGTAGGCAGTCTAAGGTTAAAGTTTTTGGGGTTTGGGGAAGAAACCACAGAGTCAGCTAGTGCATTCCAGGCATTGACCACTCTGTTGCTTGAAGTCGTATTTCCTGCAATCGAGTTTGAAGCGGTTTACCTTGAGTTTGTATCTATTATTTGCTCGTGTATTGTTGCGGTTGAAGCTGAAGTTGTCATTGGCAGGTAGGACTAAAGAAGTTAAAGAATTCTAGTTGAACTAAAGAAGCTTCTTGGGAGAAGAAGCAGAAATGTTTTCAAGGGGAAAAAGAAAAAAACAAAGACCATTTGCCTTTTTAGAAAAGCACTTTTGAAATCCATGTTTGTTTGTTTAAAAAAAAAACTTCCAGCTGTTCCAAAAGGCCAAAAGTGGCCTTTTGTCTTTGCAAAAGGCCACTTTCCCACTCCACAGAAGCCAAACTTCTTCCGAAGTTTCAGAACAGGGCTTGTAAAAGAGACATCAAAGTTGTCTGTCATTGTGGTTTGGGGTTTTTTTGTATGTGAAACTTGGCTTATTTATTCCTCAAAGGCCTTTGTTGGTATTTGTGAGTTGTATTCAGGTGGTCCTCGACTTACAACGGTTCATTTGGTGACCGTTGGAAGTTACGACGGCACTGAAAAAAAGTGACTTAGGACCGTTTTTCACACTTACGACCCTTGCAGCATCCCCCATGATCGCATGATTTACGTTCAGATGCTTGGCAACGGACTCACATTTATGACGGTTCCAGTGTCACGAAGTGCAACCTTCTGATGAGCAAAGTCAGTGGGGAACCTAGATTCATTTAACTGTGTTACCAATTTAAGAACTGCAGTGATTCATTTAACAAATGAGAGAAGTTGTAAAATGGGGCAAAACTCACTTTAACCAATTTGTCACTTAATGACATAAATTTTGGGCTCAATTGTGGTTGTAAGTTGAGGACTTTCTGTATTCTGTTAATGCTTGTTCTCCTTGGTTATACTGGGCCTCTTGAATTAAGTCTCAGTGCATAGGGAGTGTTGCACAAGTGCAATCTGTCTATAGGTGTTTAGTTTTTATAGGTTAAAATTGTTATCTCCCAGTTCAGGGGTCAGCAACCTGCAGCTCTGGAGCCGCATGTGGCTCTTTCACCCCTCTGCTGCGGCCCCTCTCACTCAAAATATGTGTCACAATCGCTAATGTGTGACACCCGCTGGCACGTGATTTATTGAGTTTTTCACCCCCTGGTAGGCCAACCATGGATAAATCCAAGAAAAGAAAAGTTTCAGAAGAAAACAAAATGTTTAATTCAACTACATATGCTAGTTTTATAGCCCCTCAAGAAATAGTCAGGCACAGGAAGGGTTTTGTGGCTCCCAGTGTTTTCTTTTCTTTGGGAAGTGGGTCCAAATGGCTCTTTGAATGTTTAAGGTTGCAGACCCATGTCCCAAATCAACGTGTCTGTTTGCCAAATGTCACCAATTGAGAAAGAAGTGGACAAAACTTAACGATTTCATATAAAACTATCCTGATCTTATTTCAATTATTTGCTCTCTATGTCTTATACGAAACAATTGAAGCTGTTACTTGTAATAAGAAACTTACCAAGTCATAATTGTTGCCCAGCAAGAAATAGGTAACATTTAAGACACTATTAAAGAAGCCCCATTAAGATAATTAAAATAATAAGAGGATCAAAGGCCCCTCCCATCTAAATTCTGTTTCACTAGAACTCTGAACTCGGATCGTAGATTATCATGTGTTGCCTTGAACAATTGTTTAAGCGCACCTCGTGCGCATTCCTTTGCTTCTTGCAGGCAACCCCAAAGAATTCAAGTTATTCTTTCTATTTTTAATTTAACATAATAGACCAGTTAAGATAAACATTCTAAACTCTTAACCATGTGAAAGATAAGGGGGAGAGAGCACGAACCTGAAGTTTGGTATGGCATGATCCCACTTGCACATGGCACCCTGGGAACTGTTAGCTTTAGAAATCTTGGCCCTGCTGGCATGAGACCATCTGTTTCATAATATATCAAATTAAAGCTCAAATTAATCATAAGAGAACGAAAATGGTTGCATGAATTTTATTCTCACCATCTGCTTCTGAGAAGAGGGCTACCGTTGTGTGAGCCCAACTTTAAGAGGCGTCCAACCTTGACTACTTTTAAGACTCGTGGACTTCAACTCCCAGAATTCCCCAGCCCAGCTTGCTGGATGTGTGTGATGTCAATCACTGTCGGCTTCGGCCAGTCAACTGGTTGCCATGGAAGCAAGGCCTTCTTGTGGCAGGCTTGGCTTTCTTTTCGTCCATGGTTTTACGAAAGTGCATGACTGACAATCTTCCTTCCTAATGAATTGTGGTTCCAGGTCTCTTTCAGCGATGGAAGATTCCCTCAGAAAGACAGCCCTGCAGGCAAATGACGACCTCTAATTATTCATGGCAGCAGAACAAAACTCTCTATACCTCCGTGGCGTTGGGCATCTTCGCAATTGGAAATGCGTTCTATGTAAGTAGACTCTGGATGACCAAGAAAAGGAACCCTATCTGCTCTAACAAGATGACTATCTTTCTTCCCATGGTTTTCTTCCCTCTCCCCGAAATTAGAAATATTGAGAAATTGAGATGATTGGGGAGGCGGGGGGAATTCTACTGCCATATCCCAAATAGGCAGAGTGGTGGCTCAGTGGTTAAGATACTTGGCTTGTTAGCTGGAAATCCGGCAGCCCAGGTTTGAGACCCGAGTGCCATGTGACAGGGTGAGTTCCCATCCTCACCTCAGCTCCTGCCAATTTAGCAGTTCGAAAGCATGCAAATGCAAGTAGATAAATAGGCATCACTTCGGTGGGAAAGTAACCATGCTCTGGAACATCGTGCTGGCCATCGTGTGGAAATGTCTTTGAACAGGGCTGACTCAGTGGCCTTAAAACACATATTATACAGATTAACAGAGTTGGGAGGGACCTTGTAGGTCATCTAATCCAATCTCCCCACCCAGGCAGGAGACCCTACACCATTTCTGACAGATGGCAGTCCAGTCTCTTCTTGAAAGCTTCCAGGGATGAAGCTCCCACAACTTCTGAAGGCAACTTCTGTTCTATGGGTTGATTCCTGTTACTGTCAGAAAATTTCTCCTTTTCAGGTTGAATCTGGAATGATGAGCAGCGCCCCCTACAGTCAGCAGTGGTTAGTGGAGTAAAATCTACAGGGACCCTATCCCAAATGGTCCAAGGTCCTAAGAAAACAGCATGAGTTTCTTCACTTCCCCAAAACTTTTTTGATTCTGGTTTTATGAACCTGGATCTTACAGAACAATAATTAACTGATACCCAATTTAGCTATTTTCAGAAGAAGCTCTCAGCTTCAACAACAGTTTTAGGAAAGCCTTCCCAGCTGCTGTTTTAGCTGCTGGAATAGTAAGTAAGCTCAGCTAAGCTTCAGTGAAATGCAAAGTTGAGGGGGGGAAAATGGTGCTCCCCCTGTGTCCCTGTAGCAGGGGTGAAATGCTCCCGGTTCAGACCGGATTGCCAAATCCGGTAGTGATGGCGGCGGGTGGTTCAGAGAACAGGTTGCAAAAATCCCTTCCCCTCCCCCCCACATGCCCAGCTGAGTCGCACGATCATCAGAGGCTTTTTTTTTTAACTTTTAAAAGCATTTTTTCTACAACCTCTTCATTAGTTAAAAAAAAGAGCAAGTAAAAGAAACAATGATAACTTGGGGAAGAAATTTTGGTTACCCTATTGAATTTGAAAAATGGCAACAAATGTGAGAAAGGAATTATAAATTAACGATGTCCACTGCACACAGGGAAAATCAATATAAAATGTTTTATAGATGGCAAATGCCACCAGAGAGGTTAGCAAAAATGTTTAAAGATAAATCATCTAAACGTTGGAAATGTCATCAGCTACCAGGATCTTATTATCATATGTGGTGGACATGTCCAGAAGCAAAAAATTATTGGAATAAAATTAAAACATGGTTGGAAGAGATGATACAGTTATGTATTGAATTTAAACCAGAGCTGTTCCTATTGGGTATTCTTCCAGAAAAGACTAGTAAGGAAAATACTTATTTGATTACACATGTAATAACAGCTGCAAGAATTGTTTATGCTCAAAATTGGGAAGCAGAGAAAATACCTTCAGAAGATGAGCTGGTAAAAAAAATGATGGATTGTACAGAAATGAATAGATTGACATCAATGATTAAAGATAGGGAAGAGATAGAGTATTATAGAATATGGAACTGTTTTTATTATTGGTTGGAAAAGAGATATAAAAGATAAAAGTTTTATGATTATCTTTAAAAATTTGATAGGCAGATTTTTGTCTTAGTAAAGAGATATTAAAATGATTTGTATAAAGATCAAGATGGAAAAAATTTCCTTTTTTGGAAGAAGAAGAAGAACCCAAGATAATGCCGAGATGTCACAGGGAGGGGGCGACAGATGTACTAAATGTTTGTTTGTTTTTATAAAAAATAATAAAAAGTTATATTAAAAAAAAAGCCTTTGATGATCGCGTGGCTCAGCTGGGATCATCAGAGGCTTCTAAAAGCGTTTTTTTCTGCAACCTCTTTGGCCGAAATGCTTTTAAAAGGTTAAAAAAAAAGCTCTGATGATCGCAGCTGATCCGCGTGATCGTCAGCGGCTTTTTTTTTTTACTTTTAAAAGCAATGCTTTTAAAAAAAAGCTGGCGCGCCACAGCTGATCACCCCACCTCGCGCGCTGTTCTACTTACCGCGTGCCTCCGTTTGGCATGCACTGCGTGTATGCACCTAGCATTTGGTGCGTGGTGCACACTGCACATGGGCAGCCAGTGAACCGATAGTAAACCAGTTCAGATCTCACCACTGCCTTGCAGGGTTATGAAAAACGTTTCCTTTTCGTTGCACAGGCCTACGTGATTTTGAAGAGGGCCCGACTGCGAGATGAAGACCGTGCGGAGAGGCTCGCACGCATGGATCACCAGCTGAAATCCCTTTCAGGTAGGAGCCAAGTTATAGCAGATTGGCTTTTAGAACTAGGATCTGTAGGTTTTCTGTGTTAAGGAAGGATTTTAAGCAGGTTTTTAGCACTTGAGAATGCATGAAACTTCCATGGGAATCTAAGATAGCCTTAGTTTTCCATAAATGTAGGTTCAGACTTTGGAGCAATAGACCCTGATTAGACCTA
This sequence comes from Masticophis lateralis, assembly GCA_030761175.1. Classification (NCBI taxonomy): domain Eukaryota; kingdom Metazoa; phylum Chordata; class Lepidosauria; order Squamata; family Colubridae; genus Masticophis; species Masticophis lateralis. The sequence goes on from JAUDYJ010000011.1 coordinate 11,783,618, forward strand.
CTGGCAGGTCAGAGAAGACAACATTGTGAAGTTCTTAAATAGTAAACAAAGCAACAATTAACAATAGTACTTAGTAAAGTGCCTTACGGCTCTCTCTAAGCGGTTTTACAGAGTCGGCATCCTTCCCCCAACAATCTGGGTCCCCATTTTACCAACTTTGGAAGGATGGAAGAACGAGTCAACCTTGAGCCGGTGGGAATCAAACTGCTGGCAGTGGACAGAGTTAGCCTGCAAGACTGCATTCTAAACGGAAGGAAGAAAGGAAAGAAAGAAGAAAGGAAAGAAGGAAGGAAGGAGGGAAGGAAGGAAGGAAGGAAGGAAGGAAGGAAGGAAGGAAGGAAGGAAGGAAGGGTAATACCACTGATATACCGCTTCACAGTGCTTTACAGACCCTTCTAAGCAGTTTAGAGAGTCAGCATCTTGCCCCCCCCCCCCAACAATCTGCATCCTCATTTTACTAACCTCGGAAGGATGGAAGGCTGAGTCAACCTTGAGCCAGTGAGAATCGAACTCCTAGCAGGGGGCAGAGTCAACCTGCAAGACTGCATGCAAACCCTCAAAATAAAAGAGGACTAGAAAAAGTTCGAAGATAAGGAAGCTAAATTTACTCACAGCCTGAGAAAGAATATGAGACCAAGTTTTCAGTCCTGGTAGCGCAGCTCATCTCAATGCAGTCAAAGGATTTCCCATTATTTATTAAATTTATATGCCACCCATATCCTTACCGAGCAACTCTGGGAGGCTCATGGAATGAAGGAAACTAATGGAGAGAAACTCTTCATGGCAGCAAGGGAAACGGAATAAACTGTCACAATATTAGGACCCAGGACCTATCAGCTGTACCAGACAACTGTAAATAACAAGCATGTTGCATGCTCTGTGACATAAAATTGCACCCTGTGGACCTGTACTTGATATCCTGCCAGACTGTATCTTCTCTCTTTTTAGAAGGAGATTCTTCCTCCCAAGACGCTAAAGGTAAGCAAGAGTCCTTAAAAGCAAGATATTGGTGCGTGTCCCGTACCACCAACCCAACTTTTTGTCCTATAACACCTGGCGACAACAAAACAATTCTTCTTCCACTCCGATGAAGAGTCACCCAGAAAGAGTGGAAATAAACACAAGGGCAACTGGGAATTTTACATTTTGCTTCTGTGGAGTTGATCATTTTGATGGACTTTGGATCTTTTGGTGAACTTGGGGAAATGCGTAATTTGCACAAGGCCATCGGCCCTCCCAGTTTAACTGTAGATCAGATAAACTGACCTACAAGGCTTTAGCTTTGATGCCTTCAGAGTCCCTTTAAAAGTCGCCGCTAAACTGTGAGAATGTCATCAAAAGATAAAAGAATCACACACCTATGAAAAAAAATACATGCCGTTGAGATAAATCACTGCTTTAATGAACTACCGTGTTTCCCCGAAAATAAGACCCTGTCTTATTTTATTTTTTTTTTGAAGCCTGAAATAAGTGCTTGGCCTTATTGCCAGGCGCTCAAAAGCCCGATTGGGCTTATTATCAGGGGAATGTCTTATTTTGGGGGAAATGGGCTTTTTGGAAGGGAGGGATCCGTCTTCGTTCAATGTCGATTAAACCCAAGGACATTTTTGTAGATCTGGAGAAAGTCTGACTGCAGTTTTGTGCACATTGTGTTGCATATTTTGTGCCACTTGCCTGCCTGTGTCTCATCTTAACCTGGGTTTTGCCACAGCTGTTGGCCAATTACTCTGCCGCTGACCATGCCACTGACTCAGGAAGCAGAAATCTCAACGGCATGGACTCTTCCCGTTATTTTAAAGACGGCTAGCCACACATTTCGTTATTTGCATCCAAAGTCTGTTGAAGTAAGGTCTGTCCATTTGAGCCTTTACCTTTCGCCCTCGACGTACGACCGCCATCGAGCCCAAAATACCTGTTGCCAAGTGAGACCTTCGTTTCATGAGTTTTGCCCCATTTTACGACTTTTCTTGCTACCGTTGTTAAGCGAATCAGTGCAGTAGTTAAGTTAGGTACACGGTCGCAAAAGGAGATCACATGACCCTGGGACACCGCAACTGTCGTAAATACGAGTCCGTTGTCAAAGCATCCCAATATAAATCACGTGACCATGGGGATGCTGCCACAGCGGTCGTAAGTGTGAAAAATGGTCATAAGTTCCTTGTTTTAGTGCCATTATAACTTTGGTCACTAAACAAACTTGTAAGACTACCTGTACTACATTTTAATGTTGATGGACCATAAATCTAAATTAAGTTAAACTTTATATTGGGGTCAGGCGATTATTTGTCCTGGCCTTGCTTTGGAGCGTGCTCCCAACCCCCAATGGCAACTCCAGACCCTTAAAAGTTGTACCTGTTTATTTGGCAATCCCTGGCAGCTTTTTTTTTTTTTTGCAAAGCTTTTTTCAGGCCCCTACTAGGACACCCCAGGGATCGAACCTGCCTGCAAAACCTTGCCTTGTTGTGCGGAATTGTTCTCTAGCGAGTGCTGAAATCAGCATTAGTTGCCAACCCGATCTGTTGCGGAATGGGAAATGCAGTACTTGTTCTTTGCCTCGGATTGCACAAGGCCTAAAAAATGTGTGGGCAACGCAGGTGGCCTTAGAGATGTGGTTCTTGTCTCTGGTGCAGGGAGAACAAGGGCATCAAAGGAGAATATTGGTCGCTCAGGGTTGAAAGGAGGGGCCCTTAGCGCTCCCCGAGCTTGGTTGTTTCCTTGCAGACGTTTCCTTACCCAAACTAGTTACCTCATCAGTGCTAGAAGGAAATGGGAAGGTTTGCACTGATGAAGTAACCTAGTTTGGGTCACGAACTGTCTACAAGGAGAAAAAAAACAGCCTCAGAGAATACAAAGGACCCCTCAAAACAAAAGCAATTTTAGCTGTTTTCCAGCAGGAAGACAAGAAATTTCAACTTTCCTTTCCTTCCTTCCTTCCTTCCTTCCTTCCTTCCTTCCTTCCTTCCTTCCTTTCTCTCCCCTCCCCCTCCCTCCCTCCTTTCTTTCTCTCTCTCTCTTCTCTCTCCCTCCTCTTTTTCCCTCCCTCCCTTCTTTCTTTCTTTCCCCCCTCCCTCCCCCTTTTCTTTCTTTCTTTCTTTCTTTCTTTCTTTCTTTCTTTCTTTCTTTCTTTCTTTCTTTCCCGCCCGCCCGCCCTCCCTGCTTTCTTTCTCCCCCTCTCTCTTTCTTTCTTTCTCCCTCCCTTCCTCCTTTCTTTCCTTCCTTTTTTTTGGGGGGGAAAGTGAAGAATTCAGTTTTGTTCAGGATATTTTTATTCCTCCATGCAGCCGTACCGGAAGGCCCTCGTCCAGAAGTCCCGCCCCATGCTCCTTTCCTGCTGATCGGGGGAGGCACCGCTGCCTTTGCTGCTGCCAGATCCATCCGGGCTCGAGATCCCGGGGCTCAGGTAAGCCACACACACACACACCCGACCCCGCCAGTTTCTCACTCTTAACTTGTGGCTTTTTCTGTGGCTTGTCGAGGTGTTGAATGGCCTGTTGCTGTGTTCCCACACTCCAGGTGCTAATAGTATCCGAAGACCCAGAACTCCCCTACATGCGCCCTCCTCTCTCCAAGGAGCTTTGGTTTTCTGAAGATGCGGATGTGACGGAAACTTTGCGGTTCAAGCAATGGAACGGCAAGGAACGGAGGTGTGCTTTTTCCCTCCCCTATCAATCCGAAATGATAGAGCTAGTCCTCGACTTAATGACCATTCACTTAGTGACCGTTTGAAGTTACTACAACACTGAAAAAAGTGAACTTACGATCATTTTTCACACAACCATTGCAGCATCCCCATGATCAAGTAATCAAAATTTGGATTATTGGCATCTGACTGTTTTTCACACTTAATGACTATTGCAGCATCCCCACAGTCACTCGATTTACGTTCAGATGACGGTTGTGGTGTCCTGGTTTCCATGTGCTCCCCTTTTGCAACCTTCTGGCAAGCAAAGTCAATGGGGAGGCCAGATTCACTTAACAGCCATGTTACTAACTTTTAACAACTGCAGCGATGCACTTAACAACAGTGGCAGGAAAAGTGGTTGAAATGGGGCAAAGCCTCCTTAACCAGTATCTCGTTTCGCAATGGATAATTTGGGCTCAGTGGTTGTAAATCGAGGACTACCTGCAGTCATGGGATGCCCAAGTTTAAAACCTCCATCCAGGAATCCTCAAAGTAGACATGGCTGCATTGACGAGAAGTGACTCCTAGCTTCACAGAAAAAAAATAAATAAATCACAGCAGTTCCTCAGAAAGTCATTCTTCCTCTTAACCTCCCTTCCTTCCTTCCTCTCTCCTCCCTGCAGCGTGTACTTCCAGCCACCCTCTTTCTACATATCCCCTCGCGACCTGATGTTTGTAGAGAATGGTGGAATAGCCGTCCTCAGCGGAAGGAAGGTGAGTGGAACAAGGATCAGAACTGCTAACGCTAACTGTTCCAATATCTCAGGGGCTGCCCCAAAGAAGAGGGAGTCAAGCTATTCTCCAAAGCCCCTGAGGGCAGGACAAGAAGCAATGGGTGGAAACTAATCAAGGAGAGAAGCAGCTTAGAACTAAGGAGAAATTTCCTAACAGAAATTTCCTAACAGAATTAATCAGTGGAAGAACTTGCCTCCAGAAGTTGTGAATGCTCCAACGCTGGAAGTTTTTAAGATGTTGGACAACCATTTGTCTGAAGTGGTGTAGAGTTTCCTGCCTAAGCAGGGGATTGGACTAGAAGACCTCCAAGGCCCCTTCCTACTCTGTTATTCTGTTATTAACTCCAGCTGCCTTTGTAACCGATTTTTACTCTGTGCTGTTCACTTTTCTTTCTGCATGCAAGGACAGCCAAAACATTCAAAGTGTACCATACATAAAAACATAAATACTTTTTGGCCATCCCTAGTAACACTACTCTTGTAGGACAATTGTTTGGTGAAAAGGAGCACAATTGGCACAAAATCAAAATTCGTTGAGCAAGCCACGGTGGCCCAACACTGAATCATAGGTGTTCTGAACCAGCTCTCCAAACACAACAAATCCTCTGATGCAAACTCCAAAGATTCCTTTATTAGGAGTGCTGGCAGCCCTGGCAAAAAGTTTATCTGACAGGCTAGCAAGTCCTTCCGGCCAGAAGATGAGTAGTTGTCTGCCACATCTATTCATCTCCGCCTCCTGCCTTTTATCCCCAGAGCTAGAGTGGAGCTTTGCTAGCAGTGGTGGCTCTTCCGTCCCAAGGACCGGCCCATAGATTTCCACTGCTCTCCTCTCCTCTGCCTTCTGCGCATCAGCATGTCAGGCACTGGACCCAGCAGTTCCTCCTCTTCCTCATCAGCCACCTCCAGTCCTGGGGGCTGTTGACTCTCCATCTGAGGGCTGACGGATGGCCCTCTCTGCCAGCTCCATTTCTTCTTCCCCCTCAGAGCACTCAGGTTGCCTTGATGCTGAGCCTGACTCCCACGCCTCCTCCTCCTCCTCTGAGTCATCTGCTGGAGGGGCTGACAGGCCACAAGAATAGGTCCACCCAAAACATTCAGTCAAAGCTAACTTGGATACGTTATGGCTGTGTGTGAGTGCGACTTTGCCAGTGTAATGTTTTTGACAGAGGTGGGAGCCGATGCTTTTTATAGCTTTGACGTGGATGCCTAGATTTATTGGACCAGTCCTGGTTAGGGGTGAGCTCTGTCTCTGCACCAGAGATGCGGAGAGTCATTCTGAACAAAGAGAAACAGGAGCCTTGTTTGATTTGCAGGTGGTCCATATGGATGTCAGAGGCAACACCGTAAAACTTGACAACGGCCTGCAGATCGCCTATGACAAATGCTTAATTGCTACAGGTGAGGGCCTACTAGGTAAAGGTAAAGGTTCCCCTCGCACATATGTGCTAGACGTTCCCAACTCAAGGGGGCGGTGCTCATCTCCATTTCAAAGCCGAAGAGCTGGTGCTGTTTGAAGACATCTCCGTGGTCATGTGGCCAGCATGACTAAATGCCAGAGGGGCATGGAACGCTGTTACCTTCCCACCAAAGGTGGTCCCTATTTTTCTACTTGCCTTTTTTACCTGCTTTCGAACTGCTAGGTTGGCAGAAGCTGGGACAAGGAACGGGAGCTCATCCCATTATGTGGCACTAGGGATTCGAACCGCTGAACTGCTGACCTTTCGATCAACAAGCTCAGCCTTTGAACCACCATGTCCCTGTAGGAAATAAAGTCAACCTAGTAGGGCCTATTAGATTGACTTTATTTCCTCCCCCAGTCGGGCTTCTAAGGCAGGGGACCACAAACCCCGGGTTGTGGATCAGTACTGGACAGCGGCATGCCAGCAACTGGGCCCGGCAAACAAGTGAAGCCCCATCCGCGGGATGCAGGCAGCACACAAACCACGTCCCTTTTGGTCCACAGAAAAAACTCCACGGAACCGATTTCTGGTACCCAAAAGGTTGGGGCCCCAAAAGGCACTCCAATCCAGTAGGACTTTCCCTTTTGAGGGGGGAGGGAGAGGGGATGTCATAGGCACACCTTAGTAGGGACAAATGCTGTAGATGATTCTTGACTTGCAACCAAAATTGGGACCGGAATTTCTGTCATAATTCAGTGTGGTGCCAAGGCAAGTCGTCACACGACCAGACTCAATTTTAATGACTATTTTTTTTTACCTAAGTTGATAAACAAATCACAGTGTTCATTTAGCAAATTACATGGTTGTTAATGAACCTAGCTTCCCCAATTGATGTGGTTTGTCAGAAACTGGCTAGGAAAGTCGCAGATCCCAATTAGGTGACCACGAGATGCTGCAAATACAAGCTGGTGGCCAAGTGTGGTGGCCTCCAGAGTTGCGATCACACGATCATGGGGATTTGCGAGAGGCATAACTTTGAGACGGAAGTCACTTTTCCTGAGGCCGTCATAACTTTCAACCATCTTGAATGGGTCATAAGTGGAAGACTGCCTGTAGTTACATTTATGTGATGACATTGTGTATAATAGTTTCGGTTTCACTGCCATTTGCTACAGACCAGGGGTGAAATGCTACCGGTTTGCACCGGTTCGGAGAACCGGTAGTAAAAAAAAAAGCTACCAGTTCCTCTGAATTAGTATTTCCGACGATCAGCTGTGCCGCGGGATTTATATTTGCTAGAAAGCAGGAAATCCTGCTTTCTAGTGAATCTAAATCACGCGGCACAGCTGGTTCCCCCCCATTCTACTTACCTTTTTTTTTTTTAATTTGATTTATATGCCGCCCTTCTCCGAAGACTCAGGGCGGCTTACAATGCATTAAGCAATAGCCTTCATACTTTTGTATATATTTATACAAAGTCAGCTTACTGCCCCCACAAACTGGGTCCTCAATTTACCCACCTTAGAAAGGATGGAAGGCTGAGTCAACCTTGAGCCTGGCTAGGATTGAACTCACAGAATTACAGGCAGCTGGATGTTAATTGCTGCCTTTAGTAGGAGGCATTACTCCCCTACGCTACCTTGTTAAGCCTTCATGCGTGAAGTGTGCATTTGGCACTTATTGTGTGCAGTGTGTGTTTGGTGTGCATTACACATGCATGTGCAATGTGCATTTGGCATGCATTGTGCATGCATGCATGCATGAAACATGCTTTTGGTGTGCACTGCGCATGCACACACGTAGCACGCATTTGGCACGCACCACGCATGCACAGGCAGAGAACCGGTGGCAATCCGCGGAGGATTTCACCACTGCTACAGACACTCTTGGGTGATGGCCAACTGACCCAGGTCCTGAAGAGCTTTGATCTGAAGCCCAGATGTGAACTTATTCTACCTTCTGTTCTTAGGTGGTTCTCCAAGGAGCCTTCCTGTGCTTGAGAAGGGAGGTCAGGAGGTGAAAAAGAGGCTCACGCTCTTCAGGAAGGTAATCTGAGGAGGTACCTTTATTGTTTGGGCTCATCTACCTCTTAATTTCATAAGTGTGTAATTAACAGAGTTTTCAATTTTTTTAAAAAAAAGAAACACATTACAATTTAGTTGGTTCTATTTCATTTATATGTTATTTGGCTGATCGCTGTATTTCAGTGAGCAGAAAGAGAACAAAATACAGTACATGTCAGAGTTTGTTGCAGGACACACAATCAGACACGCAATTAAATACTTCTGCAGGATTCATCTACATAAGTTTTTCCACATTGTAGGGAAGAGAAATAGCGAGTACAAACACAGCACAAAATGGAAGCACAAAATGGAGAAGTCAAAATGGAGGAGAGAGAGAAGCTAGTGCCCGCAACCTTATATACAGAACAGTTAAGCCACGCCCAGGCTCCCATGCAACAAGTACTATGTTTCAGTTACCAAACAGCCCTCATAGGCTGACCTGTCACCATGTCTATCCAAATAGCCCCCATTGGCTGACCTGTTGCTCTGCCCTATTCAGTTCATGAATATACCCTGATGGTACAGCTATTCTATGAAATGTTCAACCAAAACTTGGGATAAAGAACAGATTTTTCAGAGATCTCAGCGGTTTAAGAAGGCAAATTTGTTTCTCCTATCTGTCCTGTGGCATGTTTCTGGCTAATTTATTTTTTTAATAGGAATTTTATTAAACATGACGATTAAAAAGAAAAACTAATGCAAATCCGCACAATTTCATTGCAGATTGAGGATTTCCGTTCACTAGAGAAAATTTCCAGGGAAGTCAAGTCAATCACTATAATTGGTGGTGGTTTCCTAGGAAGTGAGTTGGCCTGTGCTCTGGGGCGAAAAGGTGAGTGTGGTCACCCAGAAAGAGCAGCTGTAAGACCTGAATTTAAGTGGCTGTTACCTTTTTTTTATTAAGTTATTGGAACTGGTAACCTCAAATGTATCCAAATCCTTGTTACCTTACGAAGTTTCAACCCATTCATCAGTAGGAACATTTATTAAATCAATGAAGAGAGCACTTCTTGTTTTCTATGGCCTATCAGGATTGTGTTTAATAATAATAATAATAATAATAATAATAATAATAATAATAATAATAATAGATATGATGATGAAGAAGATACTTGGTTGATACCTCAGACGCTGGCAGCAACTCGTGTCAGCCATTAACACCAGTCAATGGTATTTGTGACACAACTATAAGTGTCCAGTTGGCTGAGTTTCATGTTTAATGAATAAAAGAGATATTATTATTATTATTATTTAATCTGTAGTGAGATTCACAGTCTTTGAGGCTGTTTAATAGCTCAGCAGCTCGAGTCCTAACCAAGGACGTAGGTAACCCTTAAGGTATCGTCGGAAGATGTAAGCTGTTCCGAGTAAGGTGGTTTTTTGTAGAGTCAAAATATTCAAGTCCGGTAAATTTAGAATTTCTAAATAATGGGGTAGCCCTTTGGGTATTGCTCCAAGGGCTCCAATTACAATCGGGACATTATTATTATTATTATTATTATTATTATTATTATTATTATTATTATTTAATCTGTAGTGAGATTCACAGCCTTTGAGGCTGGTTAATAGCTCAGCAGCTCAAGTCCTAACCAAGGACCTAGGAACTGTTTTTTTATTATTATTATTATTATTATTATTATACAGATAATGCTGCCCTGTCTGATGAAATTTATTTTGAAACACTTGTGTGTCCTTTTGTCTTTTGAATTTCCCTCAGTCTTGAATTTTGCCTCAGTTCTAGTTCTCAGTTCACTTTTTAAAAAATTGCCTGGCACAACATGGCATTTCTTCAGATACTGAATTCCTACTCCCATGTATTTTTGGTACTCCGGCATTAACCCAGCTAAATAAATCAAGTTGTTTTTTTTTTTTATTACAGCCTAGCACGGTGATGGCAAACCTATGACGTGCATGCCAGAGGTGGCACGCAGAGCCCTCTCTGTGGGCACGCGTGCAGCCGCCGGCTGCTCTGGTTTTTGGCGTGCCTGCCAGCCGGTCTTCACAGGTGCCAGAGCACTGGAAAACGGCCTGGAAAAGGCCAAAAAACAGACCATCTTTGGGACCGTTTTCCGGGCCATTTTCTGGCTGTTTTTGGGCCATTTTCAGACCTGGTTTTGGCCTGAAAATGGCTCTGAAAACAGTCCCCCAAATGTCCAAAAAACAAGCTGTTTTTCTGGCCGTTTTCAGGGCCGTTTTGCGTCAAAAACGGCCTGAGAACAGCCAAATAAACGGCCAAAAAACAGGCATGCACGTACTGGCCAGCTGGTCTTCAGGTTTGGGCTGAACCACGTTCCGGTTTGGGCACTCGGTGTTGAAAAGGTTCGCCATCACTGGCCTAGCACATTAGTTTTCTTCGATGCCCGAAGAAAAAGAAACACCCGTACTCTCTGGCAGCTGGCTGACTTTATAAACTCCTCCGTTTCTAAACAATTCAGCCTGGATTCATTGGTGCGGCCGCTCAGTGGCCTTGTGCCTAGCCTTTATTTAGTGTGTGTGTGTATATTGTCCATGTGTTTCAATATTTGCACTTGATCTTCAGGGGTTTGTTTTCACTTCAAGGCAGCTAGCAATAAGCAAACAAGAAAAAAGCCACAATATATGTGTCAAATCAAAAAAAGAAGAAAGAAAAAGACAAGAGCAGTAAAGCTTTTAAAAAAATAGACATATTCGTCTGCCACCTTTCCTGCCAAAACATGTCGAGTGTCCTCCAGATGTTTGCAAATGATAAAACTCAGCCTGGGCATCCACAGGCAGAAGGGCTTTTTCTTGGTTACTTTCCGCCTCGTAAGAAAAGTGGAGTGAAGCTGTCATTGACCGTCCGTTAAAAAGAGAGGCACGTTTGCAGGGTCCATGGAAGCTCCTGGTGTCCAAATTCCAGACTTGAACGAATCACTCCCAGAAAAAATCATAGTAGGTAGCCTAAGTTCTCCCCCTTCCCTTTGCAGCGCAGTCGAAGGGCCTTGAGGTCATCCAGATGTTCCCAGAGAATGGCAATATGGGCAGAGTCCTTCCTGAATACCTGAGCGACTGGACCACTAATAAAGTCAAGCAAGGTGAGACTGACAACTTACTTTCTTTTCCACCCCTGCTCTAGTGCTGCTGGGGGCTTTTCTTTTTGCAACCTAGGGGTCTCAGTTGGCTTGGCCAACTGTTTCAAGGCTGCCCGTTGCTTTTGTGGTTCAAAAGAGTTGCCTCCACCACCTTCTCTACCTGCTGAGTGACAGGCCATCACTGCTGTTCAGCTCTGGAAAGCTTAGCCAAGATTCCAGGCCGGTTTCATCTGGAGACTTCAGGGTTGGTGGGCCATAGCAATCTTCCAGCTCTAGCTGCAATAGAGCTGTTGAAAATAGCAAATGCAGCTAAGGATGAACCACAAATCATCATCATTATCATCTTTTAACGGCCCCATAATCCCTTGTGGGGTGGAATCCGGGCAACTAAATGGAGCTAGCAGTGTGTTTTAATGGCCAGATGCCCTTCCTGCCGCCGATGCGGAGTTTTGTTCAGCACATATATTCTCAAGGGTGCCCCCAAGAGAGAACGATCTGCCTCTACTTAGGATTGAACTCACAGTTCTCCTGATTGCGAGGCGAGAGCTCCACCTCTAAGCTACCGCACCACTCCTAAGATGAACACAATGCTGTGTGTAAAATACTATCTGGGTTTCCTTGGCACAGACAGGTCATATTTTCTAAGGGAAAACTGCACCGAGACGGTAAACCTAAAAGTTGGGCTCTGCCCACATTGATGTCACAAATGTACCATGGCTATGCTCCTGCATCTCTCAAAGATCGACAAAAAAAAAATATAAAAAGTTTTGCTCCTGGAAAAGAATGGTTGGCTATGTTGTGGTCAGCCAGCAGCCTGCGGACTCGGACCATGAGGAGGCTGAGAAAGAACATGGCCAGTCCTGGAGTCAGGGGAAGGCCTGGACGAGGGCTCTGCGTCGGAGGCAGAGATGGGGCCAGGGCCATCTAGGAGTGATGTGCGGACTCCGGAGCCTCCAGAGGCTGACAGCAGAGAGGCAGAGGAACAGGAGGAGCTTGTTTCTAGTGCACGCATGAGAAGAGCTGCCAGAAGGCAGGAGCAGCTACAGCAAAAAGAACCACTTGGGAGTAAGGACAGGAGATGATTGGCCTCTCCCATAAGGCTTAAAAGACCAGCAACAGCTCTTGGGCTCTTTGTTGGAAAACAATATTGATAGATTTGTTTCTTGTCTTGCTGCATTTATTTCTTGTTGGCGTCTTCTGCTCCTTTTGCCAAGAAAAGCCTTTGGCAGGTTGCCTAATTAGACCAAGGTTGGTGATGAGGCTGAAGAATTGTGTTATGAAGAATTTGTTTTGAATTAGTTTGGACTACACTGAGAATGAGTTAATTCTCAGCTGTTCTAATAAAGTCTGTTTGTTTTCGAACTAATTGCGTCTGATAATACCTACTTGGGCCTGGGTCATTAACAGACTATTCTTTTCTAAGCAGATACGTAGTGGGTTAAGCTGCCGACATATCTTTTGATGACTGGTTGCATAAATGGAGGGCGAGTTAGGCCAACCATCTTCATGGTCGTCTTCTTAGGAGGAGCTGGGTACAGCCAGACTCTTGGCTGCCATGAGTGCCTCCTCCTAGCAGGAGAATCCAAAACTACCCTGTTACTCCTTGTAGAGAGGTTGTAGTTGCTGATGATGTCTGCCCGCTGCTTCTCCACATCCTAAGACTGCAGCTTCTTTTGCCTTTCTCTTTTCAGAGGGGGTCGACGTAATGCCCAACGCTGTTGTGAAGTCAGTATCTTTAGCCGGGAATCGGCTGCTCATACAGTTGAAGGACGGAAGGAAAGTGAGTAATGCAAAATAACGCTTGCATATTTCTCGAGAGTTAGAAGGTCCCAAAGTTGCTTTCTTTCCAAGAGACCACTGGACTTTCTGGTTTTTCTGTTGTTGTTGTTGTTGTTATTTATTAGATTTTAATACCGCTCTTCTCCCGAAGGACTCAGGGCGGTGTACAGCCACAATAAAACAACATACAATACAAAATTTAAAAGCAGTTTAAAAACAAATTAAATATTTTGGCCCCAGAATTAAAACTCAAAAATTAAAATACTCAATCCAATTTCTTATTAAGCCAGCCCAGCCTGTTGGAATAGTAAAAGTCTTAAGGGCACGGTGAAAGGTATGCAGGTTGGGGATCATACATATCCCTGGGGAGCAGTTCATGTCAGAGGGTGGGTGCCCCCACAGAGAAGGCTCTCCTCCTGGGGGTCGCCAGTCGACATTGTTTGACCGACAGCACCCAGTGGGAGCGTGTTGGTCAGTGGGAGGCCATCGGTGGCAGAAAGTGATCCTGTAAGTATCCGGATCCTAAGCCATGGAGCGCTTTGAAGATGATGACCAGCACCTTGAATTGCACCCGGAAGACCACTGGGAGCCAGTGCAGCTCGCGCAGGAGAGGTGTCACATGGATGCGCCCCGTCGCTCCCATAATCACCCACACAGCCGCATTCTGGACTAGTTGGAGCCTCCGAGTGCTCTTCAAGGGGAACCCCATGTAGAGAGTGTTGCAGTAGTCCAGACGGGAAGTTTTCTGTTGAAGATGTTTCGCTTCTCATCCAAGAAGCTTTTTCAGCTCTATCCAGAAACTTCTAGGATGAGAAGCGAAAACGTCTTCAGAAGAAAAACCAGAAAGTCCAGTGACCTCTTGGAAAAAAGCACCTTTGAGACAACCATGACCTGGATGACTGAGAATCTCTGTAGACATCTAGGGTTAGATCAGTGGTGGGTTGCCCCTGATTCAGACCGGTTCGTAAGAACCGATAGTAAACCTGGAGGGAGGCTCCGCCCACCGCCTCGGATGTCATCATCTGTAATCTGCCATGCTCAGAAGCGTGATCCCGTTGCAAACCAGTAGTAAAGGTAAGTAGAACCCACCCCTGGGTTAGTTGCCTGTGAATTCCATGTGCTGCAAACTTTGTGGAGCTTCCCAGAGGGACCTTGTGACAGTGTCTCTGCAGAAGCTATAAAACTTCTAAAGGGACCCAGCTTAGAGAACAATTCGGTCTGTTTCACGGGCCCAACCGTGGGAAATGGACACGAATTCAATATTCTTTGTTCGCCTCCCCGTGCCTCTTACTATTGTTCCTCGGCCGCAACCTGCCGCTTGGGGGCAGAGACGGCCCTTTGGCGCTTTGCATCCTAAAATCCCCTTTGAAATGCGTAATATAAACAGTGGTGTCTGCTTTTTCTTCTGCTCAGGTGGAGACGGATCATATTGTGGCAGCTGTGGGCTTGGAGCCCAACGTGGAGCTGGCAAAGTCGGCTGGCTTGGAGGTGGATTCCGATTTCGGGGGCTTTAGAGTTAACGCTGAGCTGCAGGCCCGCTCCAATATCTGGGTGGTAAGTTTGGATGACATCACAAAAACCTACTGTTCTGACCTAGGCTTCCCCAGCAGCACGAAGCCGATAAACCCCTTTTATTTAATTTACAGTGAATTCCTCTTCAACATAGTCTTTCCTCTCCCACAGTCTTTCAAGACAGTTCACAATGACCGACCTTTTTTAGGCTTGGAGAGTGGCCAGGCTGATATCTTTCAGATGCCGCAATACTTGGCAAGAATGCAGGAATGAACTAATTGGCTCCTGCAAACTCCAATCCTCTTTCGCTCCTCTTTTATTCCCTCTGGGAGGGGCCCTTCATCGTCCACCTGTGGCCTTACTCCCAAGTCGACCCTTGTTCTTCAGCTGTTCCCTTTGTCTGGCAACTCTGCTCATGCGCACGCTGGGAACAGGCTCCAGCTGTTCGTCTGCCTCGCTGATGTCTGACTCCGAAGGCAGCTAATAACTATCATACGGCCCTGGACCCCGCTCTGCCTCCAACGCAGAGCCCTCATCAGAGCCTTCCCCAGACTCCAGGACTGGCCCATGTTCTTCCCCAACCTCCTCCCTGTCCGAATTTGCTGCCAGATCCGCTGGCTGCTGGCGGGCCACAACACCTACAAAGAATCCTATCCAACATGTGGATCAGTCTTGGGGTCTGATAAGAACTTCTCAGATCCCACCATCAAGCTTCAGCAGGTAGTCCTCAACTTACAACCGCAATGGAGCCCAAATTTGTGTCGCTGAGCAAGACAGTCGTTAAGTAAGTTTTGCCCCACTTTTCTTGCCACCGTTATTAAGCAGTCAACTACAGCTGTTAAGTTAGTTAACGGTTGTTAAGCGAATCTGGCTTCCCCATCGTCAGAAGGTCGCCCAAGAGGATCTCATGACCCTGGGACACAGCGACTGTCATAAATAGGAGTCAGTGGCCAAGAGTCTGAATTTTGATCACATGACTGCAAGGATGCTGCAACGGTCATAAGTGTGAAAAACGGTCATAAATTCCTTTTTTTTCCAGTGCCATTGTAACTTTGAACGGTCACTCAAGGAGCTATTGTAAATCAGGGACTACCTCAGGGGTCAGCAACCCCGGCTCTGGAGCCGCATGTGGCTCTTTCACCCCTCTGCTGCGGCTCCCTGTCACTCAAAATACGCGTCACAACTGCCAATTTGCGACACCCACCGACGCGCAATTTTTTAAGCTTTTCAACCCCGGAAAGCCAACCATGGATAAATCCAAGAAGAGAAAAGTTTCAGAAGAAAACAGAACATTTAATTCAACTACATATGCTAGGTTTGTGGCCGCTCAGGAAATAGTCAGACACGGGAAGGGTTTTGTGGCTCCCGGTGTTTTCTTTTCTGTGGAAAACGGCTCCAAATGGCTCTCTGAGTGTTTAAGGTTGCTCACCCCTGGACTACCTGGACTCCTTTCCCATTTGCCCCCTACAAACAAGCAAAGCCAGCAAGGAAAAAAAGAATTGCTGGAAAGGATTTCCGTACCCCATCCTTGCACCACTGCGACACGTGTCAACTTCACGCTCCTTTTCCCAAATGGAGAAAAAAAATAATGCCAAAGTGAAGCCATCCCAGCAAACTTTGAAGCCGAGGGCGAAAGTGCATTTTTGCTCTTGAATGTCGTTTTATCTGTCTCACCTTTCTCGTTCTTTTCTCTCTCCCCCTCCCCCCCCCCAACATACAGGCAGGAGATGCTGCGTGTTTTTATGACATTAAGTTAGGCAGGAGACGAGTGGAGCATCATGATCACGCGGTTGTGAGCGGAAGGCTGGCGGGAGAAAACATGACCGGAGCCTCAAAGCCGTATTGGCACCAATCCATGTTTTGGTAACTTTTCATTCCTTTTAATTCTTCCAGTCTAAGGGGCTGGGACTGTTGAGAAAAACGATATGGATTAGATTACAGATTAAAAGAGTTGGAAGGGACCTTGTAGGTCATCTAGTCCAACCCCCCACCCAAGCAGGAGACCGTACACCATTCCTGACAAATAGCAGTCCAGTCTCTTCTTGAAAGCTTCCAGTGATGAAGCTCCCACAACTTTCAAAGGCAACTTCTGTTCCATTGGTTGATTGTTCTCACTGTCAGAAAGTTCCTCCTCAATCTCCTTGTTCAGTTTCCATCCATTATTCCCTGTCTGGCCTTCAGGTGGTTTGGAAAATAGCTTGACCCTCTTCTCTCTATAGCAGCCCCTCAAATATTGGAAGACTGCTATCCTGTCTCCCCTGGTCCTTCTCTTCACTAGACTGCCTTGCCCAGTTCCTGCAACCGTTCATCGTATGTTTTAGCCTCCAGTCCCCTATACCTGGTACCTGGAAGCAGGGAAATACTCCACAGAGAGGGAACTAATAATGGCACAGAGAAGCTACAAAAGATGGGGATTGAAAGAGGCCTGGATCCAGCCAAGGCTGCAGAAAAAGAATTCCAGGTGGAATAAATTGAAATAAATAAATAAATAAAATAAATAAATAAATAAAACCCCATCAGTGATTTCTTACACGCTGGCGAAGCAGTTGGGTTCACAAGTTCGCTGATGTTGCCCACCCTCCTCTGCCCTGGAGCCAGAAGAGAATGTGCGCAGCGTACCCTGTGCTTCCCAATGCACACACAGGCAGCATAGAATAAAAGGCAGACACCTCTGGCCACAGCTGTTAAGAATCCCAGAAGCTGTCCTAGGTGTGCCTTGCCAGTCTTGTTTCTGTCTAGCTCTGTTCTGCTTGGATCTGCTATGAGTGAAGACACGCAGTGGGTGAATTCCGTCCAGGGCTGCAGGCAGGCAGTAGTTGAATTCAGTCTGGAGCTGCAGGCACACAGTGGTTGAATTCCAGGGCTGCAGGCAGACAGTGGGTGAATTCAGTCCGGGGCTGCAGGCAGACAGTGGGTGAATTCAGTCCGGGGCTGCAGGCAGACAGTGGGTGAATTCAGTCCGTGGGTGCCGGCACGCAATGGATAAATGCAGAATCTCCTTGCAAATCCTTCCTAAAGTTGCCACCGAGCTGTCATTTATGACTGGACAGAAAGGAGAAATGCTAAACATACCGAAGGAATCATACTGATTATATGTAATCAATTTCATTATACTTAAAAGGAACAACACACTTTTCAGTGAACTGGACTTTGCTTCCCCATGCTTTTCTATAGATTGTCAGCAAAACAATCAATATCTTGAGTGTGATTTGTGTCTGCGGAAGGATTTGGGTTTTTGTTTTGTTTTGTTTGGTGGCACCGAAAAAGAACGGTGCTCCAGCATATGTTCATTTTAAGTCCAAGGGTTCAAAAAAATAAAAAAAATAAAATAAAAGAGCTCCCTTTGTGTCAATAGCAAAATTGACCATTCCTTTCTAAGCTAATCCTGATATCGTATGTTCTCCTGGCTTCCTTTTAGGAGCGACCTCGGCCCAGACGTTGGATACGAAGCTATTGGCCTTGTGGACAGCAGTTTGCCCACCGTGGGGATATTTGCTAAAGGGACAGCAAAGGACACCCCAAAATCTGCCACGGAAGAATCAGGTTAAGACTCTGAATTATGCTAGAGGTGTTATCCCATTGGGTGGACCAGGCTACCTGGGTAGTGGTTTATGGTTTATTATTTGTGTAAGCCTTCCTTCTTGCATGAACCCACAGATCTCAAATCCTAGAATGTAAGGATTTGGGAGTGACCTCATCGGTCATCTACTTCACCCTCTCCTGCCAGTGCATCGCAGGCAGATGGGCATCTAAAATTCCATTGAAACCGGGCCTCCCCCCTCCCTCCTCCCACAGCAGAGAGGCTACCATCCCCTAAAGCAGTGATGGCTAACCCTTTTGTCATCGTGTGCCAGGAGTGGGGGGGAGAAGTGCGTGCATGCATGCCCACACCCATATTATGCGCCTTGCCCCCCCCCCACTCCTGGCATGTGATGGCACAGTAGGCCCTTTTCTCTCTCTCCAGCCTCCAGAGCCTTTCTAGGAGTTTGGGAAGGGCAAAAACAGCCTTCACAGACCCCCTGGAGGCTCTCCGGAGGCCAGAAACAACCCATTTGCCAACTTCTGGTGGGACTGGAAATCCTGTTTTTTGCTGTCCCCAGCCTCCAGAGCCCAGGCTCCAGAACCTTTCTGGAGGTCTGGGGAGGATGAAAACAGCCTTCCCCATCCCCCTGAAGTCCCTCTAGAGGCCAGAAACGGCCTGTTTGCCAACTTCCAGTGGGACCGGAAGTTGGCAAACAGGCCATTTTCAGCCTCCGGAAGGCCTCCAGGGAGGTGGGGAAGGCCATTTCCACCTCCCCAGACTCCTAGAAAGGCTCTGGAGGCTGGGGAGAGAGAAAAACGGGCCTTCCCCACCACCCCCTGAGGTCCTCCAGAGGTAGGAAACAGCCTGTTTCCCTACTTCTGTTGGGCCCCAAAGGCCCGAAAATCAGCTGGCATGCCAGAGTTGAATTTGCATGCCCACCGTTATGGCTATGCGTGCCACAGGTTCGTCATCACGGCCCTAAAGCCATCTGTTCCGTTGTGGCACTTCTCACCATGAGGAATTTTATCCTGGTCCCCAGCCGACCTCTGCTTCCTTTTTGTCCTAATCTTTTGAAGCCACCATGAACAATTTTTGCCATTTGTCAGGCCACGAGAGAGACCAGATCTGCACGCGAAGGTCCAGTCAACTGATTTATTGCTACTCGTACCTATGCAGTGGAATCTTCTCAACTCACTGCCAGCACCTGCTTGGAGTTAGATACGGGTCAATGGAATTCGAGGGGAGGTTGGACTTAGTTTGCTTATGACTACATAGCGATTCTAGGCTGAGCCCTCTTTTAATTCCAACCCCAGGTTTTTGTTTTTTTTTTAAATTTGATTTATATGCCACCCTTCTCCAGAGACTCAGGGCGGCTTACAATGCGTTAAGCAATAGCCTTCATACTTTTGTATATTTATATTTATACAAAGTCAGCTTATTGCCCCCAACAAACTGGGTCCTCAGTTTACTCACCTTAAAAAGGATGGAAGGCTGAGTCGACCTTGAGCCTGCCTGGGATTGAACTCGCAAGTAATTGCAGCAGCTGGATCTTAAATGCTGCCTTTGTAGGAGGCATTACTCCCCTACGCTACTCAGGCTCAGGTTCTGCCACTCATCATCCTACACATACGATTTCTTATTTGACCTTCATGTGCTGTTACCCTAGTTTTCTTATCTCCAGACTGAGTACATCCAAATATCTCAACCATTCTCAGTAGATATTCTTTCGAAGGCTCTTAACAGACTTCAGCGCTGCCCTCTGGACACACTCCGGTCTGTCAGCGTAACGTGGTTAATTCAGATTTAGGGCGTAGCATGCTATGAGGAAATAGCTTCTTTATCTCTAGGGCTGAACAAACAACTCTTTTCTACCCAACGGAAATGAAAGCACCCGTCTTTTGAAAGCACGGGGCCTCCCCGGTGTGGTGGGTGAAGGAAGGGGCCCAACATCTTGGGGGGGGCGGGGGGTCCAATTGTTGATCCAGTTTGTGTCTGACTGTCGTTCATCTAGGAACTGGAATCCGTTCAGAGAGCGAAACCGAACTGGAAGCCACGGAACTGACGGTCTCGGCAGCCTCCCTTTCCACTCCCCAAGCTCCACAGCAGGGAGAGGATTACGGGAAAGGAGTCATTTTCTACCTCCGGGATAAAGTGGTGGTAGGAATTGTTCTGTGGAACATCTTCAACCGGATGCCAATTGCCCGGAAGGTCAGCTTGCACGACTCTTACGTTCTGGGACTGGGGAGTGTTGGGTGGATGCACGGAACCAACTGGGTTTGAGGAAAAAGGGCATTAATAGGTTCGATTTACTCTTAATTATAAGGGACGCGGTGGCTCAGTTTCTAAGATGCTGAGCTTGTCGATCGAAAGGTTGGCAGTTCAGCGGTTCGAATCCCTAGTGCCGCGGAACGGGGTGAGCTCCCGTTATTTGTCCCAGCTTCTGCCAACCTAGCAGTTCGAAAGCACGTAAAAAAATGCAGGTAGAAAAATAGGGACCCCCTTTGGTGGGAAGGTAACAGAGTTCCGTGCGCCTTTGGCATTCAGTCATGCCGGCCACATGACCATGGAGACGTCTTCGGACAGTGCTGGCTCTTTGGCTTTGAAATGGAGATGAGCACCGCCCCCTAGAGTCGGGAACGACTAACACATATGTGTGAGGGGAACCTTTACCTTTACTCTTAATTGGAATTCTTTAGCATGCGGATTTACACAGATTGTGTATGTACATGTATGTACATACGTACATAACAGTTAAGGCATCAGGCTAGAAACTGCAAGATGGTGACGTCTAGTCCTGCCTTAAGCCCAGAACTAGCTGGGTGATCTTGGGCCAGTCCCTTTCCTTTAGCCCTAGGAAGGAGGCAATGACAAACCACATCTGAAAAACCTTGCCAAGGAAACTGCAGGGACTAGTCCATGCAGTCATCAAGAATCAGACATCACCATCTTCATTTAATGACCCTATAATCCCTTGTGAGGTGGAGTCTGGACAACTGAATGAAGCTGGGTGTTTACAGGCTGGATGCCCTTCCTGTCGCCAATGCAGAGTTTTTCCCCCCAGCAGATGTATTCTCATTGTGCTCAGAGAGAGAAAAAGAATCAGACATGATTGAAGAAAATATCTAGTCCTCAGGATGGAGCTTGGTCAAAATCTCTTTTATTTCCCTTCTTATTTGAAAGGAGCATAGTAATATGCTAGAGACTCTAGCATGGTTTGGTGCCTTGAGAGTCAGCTCCAGCATATAGAGAAGAGGATGAGGGAGGGAGGGAGGGAGGGAGGGAGGGAGGGAGAACGGAGTATTTGCTGAATCTTGTGATAGGCTGGCAGTGGGAAATACACTCCAATAACGTCGAGTGTTTTAATAACAATCTGAATAGTGCTCCAGCAGTGAGCAATTCCTCCCTTTCCACCTTGTAACATCCAAATCTTTTGACCTTAAAATTATAGATTGGGTTAATTCTTTTCCCCAGGGGTGAAATTAAAAAAAATTCCCCTACCGGTTCTGTGGGTATGGCTTGTTGGGTGGAGGTCATGTGACTGGGTGGGTGTGGCCAACTCGACATCTCTCACATCGAGGGGCTCCTCACCGGCCCCTCCCCTCCCAGCCACACCTTGTCATGAATGGCAGGAAAATGGGGAGAAGGATATTCCTGCCTTCCATCCTTCCCTCAGTCTGTGCTGAGATTGAGGAATGGACGACAGGCAGGAAAATCCCCTTCCCCATTTTCCTGCCTTTCACAAAAACGGCTCCATTCCAGCTGCTCCCCCCTCATCCCACTCCCTCCTGGGGACTACTTTAAAAGGGACAGGCTGCCACAGCTCCATTCTGTAGAGAGAGAAAAGTTAGCATTCTCTCTGCTGCATTTAACATTGAATTCTGTGGAATATCGAGCAGCTGGAAGAGGTGAGTGGCGATGGCCAGGCGTGGCTGGATGAGGCCAAGGAAGGGTAATTACTACCGGTTCGGCAAACTGATGCCCATAATCCCTAGCGGTTCGCCCAAATCGGTAGGATTTCACCCCTGCTTTTCCCCCCAATTCCTCTGCCCTCACTCCCCTATTCATCAGCAGGTAAGAATCTACAAGTAAGTCTGTTTAGAGAAATAGGCAAGCATAAAACTGTTCTAGAATGCAGAGTAATGAAGGACGAGTGAGATACAGCGAAGCGCAGTTTTCTCCTCTTGTTTCTTGCCCTTCACGGATAAAGGAAGCAGCCGACAGCCAGAGATTGTCCAGCTTTTAAGTGGCTTCAGTTGGGATGGACAAAAGTAGATCCAACAGAGAGAGAGAGAGGGAGGCCTGCCCCAAATGGCTTTTACCAAAAAATGCTATCTTTTTCTCTTGCAGATTATCAAGGATGGGGAAGAACACGCTGACCTGAACGAAGTTGCCAAACTTTTTAACATCCATGAAGAATGAAACACCTGATGGAGAAGTCTGGATTGCATTTTGCAAGTGGGCGTGACAAGAGAGGGGCACAGCCTTGTACGATCTTCTCAGTTTGTGGGTCTTCCTGCCACTCTGGGGCAAATGTGAATATTGGGCTCCCGGCCCTTTTTTTTTTGCACCGTGAATTAAATGAGATTAACTTTGCTATGACGAAGATCCAACCGGCTTGGATTACCACTTCTCTGCTCTTAATTGGGGCGTTAGCTTAACTGCGGTGGAGCGGTTACAGCTAGTGGTTTGCGTCGTCCAATCTTTCCCTCTACCAGGACTTTTTAGGACAGAGTAAGCAGTTAAGAAGATGCCAGCTAGGGACTTTATTTTTTCCCCACCACTGCTGAGGTGCTCACGATCCTCTCGAGTCAAGAGAAGGTTTGTTTTAAAGTATTAAAAAGCAACAGGGAAATTTTGCACAGGACGTTGAGGGAACATCCAGCCCGCTTACGAGGAGCATGTCTTAGGTCCGTGATGGCGAACCTGTAGCATGCAGAGTCCTCTCTGTGAGCACACACGCCATCACCAGCTGCTCTTCTGGTTTCCAGCACACACGTGTGCTGGCCAGCTGGTTTTTGCGGGGGCCGGAAAACAGTCTGAAAGTGGCCCGGAAAACGGCACAAATAAAGGCCTGAAAACGGCCCCAAAAAACCAGGCATGTGAACGCCGACCAGCTGGTCTTTGGGTTTCAGATGCACGCACATGTATGCACATTCCGGTTTGGGCACTCGGTGCCGAAAAAGTTCGCCATCACTGTCTTAGGTTATCCATGCTCTTTTGCCCATGTGTGCATTACTGCAACTGTAAACTCTGTGCTGATAAAAACCACAGGGTGGGGGTGAAAACACTTCTGTAGGTCTATGGAGCTTCTCAGTTATCCAGGTCATGGTTGTCCCAAAGGTGCTTTTTCAAGAGGCAACTGGACCAGCAGTGAAATCTTACCAGTTTGCACCAGTTCGGGCAAACCGGTAGTAAAAAAAACCCCTACCAGTTCCTCTGAACTGGTATTTCCGACAATCAGCTGTGCTGTCCGATTTAAAATTGCTAGAAAACAGGAAATGCTGCTTTCTAGTGAATCTAAATCGTGCGACCCCTCTGTTTCCCCCCACCATTATACTTACCTTCTGAAGCCTCCTTTTTCCTTGCATTTGGCACGCAGCGCGCAATGCGTGGCCAGAGAATCGGTAGCAAACCGGTTCAGATTCCACCACTGAACTGGACTTTCTGCTTTCTTCTTCGAAGCCATTTTTGCTTCTCATCCAAGAAGCTTGGATGAAAGCGCCGAAGCAGCTTCTTCAAACGTCTTCAAAGGACAACCAGAAAGTCCAGCTGCCTCTTGATATAAGCATCTTAAGTAACGTACCGTCGCAATTCTGGGCGTTGAAGTCCACAAACATGCCAAGGTTGGGGATGTCTGACTTGGGTCTTCTGTGGTTTGCTGATGAATATATCCCCATGTGCACAGGCTGATTGGGCTGGAAACAACACCCCCCCCCGCCGCCTTTTTTTGTCAAATGTTTTAATGGAGTGAAGTTCTGTGGTCTGGCCGAGGCTCCTTCTACATTTACATTTTAAAAATAACCAGGACTCTTGTAAATTTGGCCGACTGGCATGTTTGGATTCTTAGAAACGCAAAGGGTCTCGGGGGGGGGGGGGGGAGAGAGTGTGTCTCTTTTAAAAAACTGGTGCATCTGTGGCTGAGGCTGCCGTGGCGTTGCTTCAAAATGCAAAATCTCCATTCCCTCCCCACTCCAGGGGAAGAATACTACAAAATCCCCATTCCCTCCCCACTCCTGGGGGAAGGATATTGCAAAATCCCCATTCCCTCCCCACTCCTGGGGGAAGGATATTGCAAAATCTCCATTCCCACCCCACTCCAGGAGAAGGATACTGCAAAATCCCCATTCCCTCCCCACTCCTGGGGGAAGGAGATTGCAAAATCTCCATTTCCACCCTACTCTAGGGCCAGCTGGAGATGGTATTTGCCAGTTCTCCGAACTACTCAAAATTTCTTCAGAACCTGCTGGATTCCCCCCCCCCCCCTGCGCTGACCGGGGAGATAGCTCTAGGCAGCCTGAGAAAAAAAAAAGAAAAAAGAAAAACAAAGCTGGAAGCGCATGGATCGGTCCCCGTTTCCTCGATCAACTTTTTCTGCTGCCTTCGACTTGTTTTCCCCCTTCCACACTTCTCTGTTTGCGAAACAGAGCAAAATTCAACACCGTCCCTGCAAAGAAGCTGCTCATCTCTTCCCCTCCCCATTCCTCCCCCCCCCACTGCCCCGACAGCTCAGATGGGTTTGACACCAGCGTGCAGAGAGAAAGGAGACTGAATTTTGATCAAGGAAAGAACAGCGCTTCCCCGATTTTCTCCGTGGTCGGGATAAAGCTACGGAGGGGCTGCCGTTCCCCAGGGGAGGAGATCCCAGCCCCCATCCTCTTTCTGCCTTCCGAATCACTGTGCAGCACAGCCCGTCCTTCCTGCCCCCCCCCCTCCAAAAGAGAAGTCGTGACGCCACTCAACTTTCCATGTCAAGACCACCTCCCGGAACCCCAGAAATGAGACACGGGAGACAGGGGCCCTGATACAGGTTTTTCTGTACAGAAGTGTTTTTTGACACCAAAGCCTTGTTCAAGAATAAAAGAAATCAAGAGGGGGGGGGTGGAGGAGAAAGGGTGGAATCAGCAGCCAGAATAAACACCCAAAGGCCGAAGCCTCGACATGAGAAAGAAAGGTGGGTGGGTGGGGGGGGAGGTAAAAACAGAATGGGTTTGCTTATTAGGGAGGAAGGGAAGTGGAGGGGTGTCGAAGAGGCAGCCAGCCTCCTTTGGGAAAAAAGAGGAGAGGATGGGGTGGGAAGAGAGAAGCAGAAGGAAACTGCTTCCCCCAACTGGGAGGGCCGGGGGTGGGTGGAAGGTGTGAGGTGGACCGCAAACACAAAAGAATGACCCCCCCCCATCCCGTTACAGGGGAAGAGCCGGTAAAATGGGACTGCCCAGTCCTTGGTTAGCACCTGTACATTAAAACTGTACCATCTACGTCAGGGGTCTCCAACCCTTGGTAACTTTAAGCCCGGCGGACCCCTGATCTATGCCTCTCGTCACCCCTTTTCCTGCCCCCCCCCCAACTGGGCTGCTTCTCCACTGACTGATTGAAGATGGTGGCCTGGCTACCCGAATCATTGATGGAACCAAGGGAGATTTTTTTTTAAAAAAACACAAAAAACCAAAAAAAAAAAACCAACCCCAAAATAAGAGAGAGGAGATTATGTAAAAAAAAAACCTGTTAGATCAGAATACTGAAACTCCTTTGGCTCAGTACCAATTCAGTCCCCCATCCGTCTCTCCAAAACAGCAGAGATGAGACAACCTTCTGGGAAAAGGGGGGGGGGGAGAGCCAGAGGGAATCATCCTTCCTCCCCCCCCAACCCCAAAATCATCTGGATGTCCCTCCAAACAAAAGAAGGAACGCTGCGGGGCGACTCCCTCCTCACCTTTCATGAAATCCCAAGGGAGGGGAAAGCAGCATCAGTCTGGTCCAGCCGGGATTTGAGGGGGGGGGGGGCGGGCTCCAGGAAAACACCCCCTCCTCCTTCCCCCTCCTGCAACTCAACTCTTCCCAAGAATCACAGTGATACAGACCTAGCAGAAAATCCCCCTCCCCTGCCCGCTCCCTTCCCCCCTCCCCCCCTCAAAAGGAACACCACAAATTAAATACTAATTAAATAAATACCCTGGAAGAACTTGGGACAGGGTTTAAAAGTGAGGAGGGGGGGGGGAAAGGAAAGATGCGTTCCACTCCAAAACCCAACAAGGCCTGCAAGAAGGAGGGGAGGGGCAGCAGACTTCGAGTCCGGGAGACGGGGAGGGGGTGAAGAAGAGGGCGAGAGGGAGGAGGCAGCTTCTGGCCTTCTCCCCCCCCCCACTTCCCCCACCCCTTCAAATGGGAGGAGAAGCGACCAGCTGCCGCCAGTCAATAGAAGGTCTGTGGGTAGCGCCCCATCCCCTTTGGCCTAGAGAAGGCCGCCTCATTGGTCCATTATTGCCTCCGGGTGCAGTCCGGCGGATGGAGGGAGATGGGAGGTGGGGGCTTCTCCGGCTGGCCTCTCAGGGGGGTGGGTGGGTGGTAGTCCCCCGTCAGCTACTCCACGCTTCGAACGCCACTTCGGAGCCCAGCAACCGGACCAGCTCCGGCTGGTAACGGACCAGCTCTACCGTCTCTATGGCGCCCGGAGTCTCCGGGGGACACACGTATTCCTGGATTTCTTCCGGAGCCAAGACCTGGCTGAGCGAGATCTGGTGCTGGAACTCCGCTCTGGGCAGAGTCGTCACCTCAAAGTGCGGGAAGCGAGCTTGAAAGATACGAGACGAGAGTTTCAGGCGCTTGAGGACGTCCGAGAAGAGAAACCAGTTGCAGGGCCTGGCCGGGAGACAAAAGGAACATACGGAGGTCAGGGGAGCCCAAGAAAACCTGAGGCCTGCTGTGCTATTTTGTTCCAGAATCTCCCCAGCCACAAGTTCTCCTCCCTTCATCGGCTTGAGCCAAAGGAAAGATTAAGTGTTTTTCTATTTCTTTATCAGCAAAATATCTCCTGGATTGGAACTGAAAGGCAAAAGGGAGCAGAATGCCTCCTCCCACATGTTGGGTAGACCAGGTGTCTTGATAGAAACACACACACACACACACACACACACAAAATTCAACTGCCTAACATGCAAGTTCGAATCTGATACTTCTCTTTAACCAGGTTCTTCCTACATAAACCAAGATTTTTATCTTTTATATATATTTGTTTTCGTAGATTTTCACGGGTAAAGGTATGCAAGTTTTGGTGTATTTGGGTCTTTTCCCGTGTAAGATTGAGAGTATCTTGGCGACGTTTTGACAAGGTCCTAATTGTCATCTTCAGGCTGGTGTCTTCCTCGCACAAGTATGAAGCCAATCACTTTCCTTCGATCTGTAGAATGGGCCTCTCTCGCCCGCCCACCTACCCCCAACAAATCCCACTCTTTTGCTTCAGGCTTTTGCCAACCCTGTCATTGGCACAGCGGGGTTGCCCGGATGCCTTTCCCCTCCCAGAGCAGCTGGCAAGCCCCCACCGGCTCTACCCAAGCTCAGAAATCAGAGGAAAGGAGTGGGGGATGGGGATCTCGCATAGGGGAAAGCCTTCCCAAAGATGCTCCTGACGGCTCCCCTTTGTTTCCGGGATTGTCGTCTTCGCCTTCAAACCAGCCGAGCGTGTGTGTGTGTATCTCCTCATTCTTACTCCGGAGACTTACCCTCGGGAGACGGAAACTTGCAGGTTGTAGCAAGGAAGCAGCGGCTTCTCCGAGAACTCAAACATTAAGTCGTCCGAGTCCCGCTCCTCCTCGTCCTGATCAGAGCCCCCAGGAGGGTCGAGCAGGAGGTCGCAGCTGATCTCCTCTTTCGTCTCTGAAAAAGATGCCGACAAGGGAGGGAAGATGAATAATACAATTGAACGAGTTCACGAGAAGAGTCCTCCACTCCTCTGCTCCCTTATGCCACCAGCTTGAAATTTTGGGCTTAGACAACCTAGAACTATGCCGCCTTCCGTCTGACCTAAGCGTAGTACGCAAAATTGTCTGCTACAACGTCCTTCCTGTCAGTGACTACTTCAGCTTCAACCGCAACAATACACGAGCAAATAATAGATACAAACTCAAGGTAAACTGTTCCAAACTCAATTGCAGAAAATACGACTTCAGCAACAGAGTGGTCAACGCCTGGAATGCACTGCCTGACTCTGTTGTTACATCCTCAAATCCCCACAGCTTCAATCTTAGACTGTCTACCGTGGACCTCACCCCATTCCTAAGAGATCTGTAAGGGGTGTGCATAAGCGCACCAGCGTGCCTTCTGTCCCTGTCCTACTATCCCCATTTATCTGTATCCATTTCTTTTATTCATAATCAAGTTTATACTTAAATCTGTTATACATGTTGGAAGGAAGGAAGGAAGGAAGGAAGGAAGGAAGGAAGGAAGGAAGGAAGGAAGGAAGGAAGGGAGGAAGGAAGGGAGGGAGAGGAGGGAGGAAGGAAGGGGCTGCTAGTAGATATCCCTGGTCTGCGTGCCTGGCCCATTAATGATTCGTTCATGGCTGCAGCAGAAGCTGCGCATCCAGAGAAGGAACAAGCAGACACAGAAGTGAGGTCTGCAAGAGCACCGCAGCAGGCAGGGCCCCCAAATTACAGCCTCGCGGTTGCTTTGAAGCCGGCTTAAAAGAAAAAGCGACTCATTCCCCTCATTCTTCTGGCTGCAGGATGGACAAGCAATACGGCTTCTTTTTTTCCCCCTGTGGTAGCGGTGGGAAGGGGACTTGAGGAATAGCTTAGTCTCTTACTCGACTGGCAAAACTAGCAACAACATTGGTAAATTGGGGGTGGGGTGGGGGGGCGGGGAAGAAGCTCACTAGGCGAACCTTTGCTCAGGTTCGCCTGGTGCACCAATTGCGACCCTACTTGGACAGTCACTCATGCCCTTGTCACCTCATGGTTAGATTATTGCCAACGCGCTCTACATGGGCCTACCCTTGAAGAGTGTTCGGAGACTATAGTTGGTCCAGAATGCAGCCGCGTGAGCTGTTGTGGGTGCACCTAGATATACCCACATTACACCAATTCTCCGCGAGCTGCACTGGCTCCCTCTTGGTCTCCGGGCACAATTCAAGGTGTTGGTTATTACCTTTAAAGCCCTACATGGCTCAGGGCCAGGCTATCTTTGAGACCGCCTTCTACCGCATAGCTCCCAGCGACCAGTAAAATCTCACGGAGTTGGTCTCCTCTGGGTCCCGTCAGCTAAACAATGCCGGCTGGCAGGCCCGTGGGGGAGGGCCTTCTCTGTGGCTGCCCCAGTTACCTCCTGGGATCTGGACCAGTTACCCCCTGAGGTCCGGACTACTCTCACCCTATTGACCTTCTGGAAAGTGGTGAAGACTTGGCTTTTCCGGCAGGCCTGGGGCCACTGATCTCACTGTTCAATCTTGTGAGATCCGGCCATGGATGGTGTGCATGTGTTTTTTATGTTTTTAAAGTGCTTTTATAATTTTTTTTAAAAAAAATTATGTTCACTGTTTGTGTTATTTCTGTTGTAAGCCGCCCAGAGTCCCTCGGGAGTTGAGCGGCATAGAAATATGATTAATTAAATTAAATTAAATTAAACAAACTGAAGGAAGAGACATTTTACACAAGTGCCCTGTCTGTGTTTCTGCAAGACAGTGAATTCTGCACGTAGAAGACCAGGAGAGAAGAAGAGAAGGAGGGAAAGGAAAGGGAAGGAGAAAGGAAAGGGTAAAGAGAAGGAAAGGAAAGGGAAAAGGGGAAAAAGGAAAGGGGAAAGGAGAGGAAAGAGATAAGGAAAGGAAAGGAGAAAGGAAAGGAAAGGAAAGAGGAAAGGAAAGGAGAAAAGAAAGGAAAGGGGAAAGGAGAAGAAAGAAGGAAAGGAAAAAGGGAAAAGGAAAGAAAAGGAAGGAGAGGTGAGGAGAAGGAGGGAAAGGAGGGGAAAGGGGAAAGGAGAGGAAAGAAGGAAAGGAAAGAGAAGGAAAGGGAAAAAGGAAAGGAGAAAGGAAAGAAAGGAGAGGAGAGGAGAAGTGGGAAAGGAAAGGAAAGGGGAAAGGAGGCAGTGGTGAAAGTTGTACTTGTTAACTGGGCATGTGTTCAACCACAAAACCAAACCAAACTATCGCATCCATCCAAGACCAAGATTATTTTTTGAAGATTGTAATTCAAGTACAGTTTTCAAGGCCCTACTTTTGTGTGTGTGTGTGTCTGACTAAATAAGTGTATTCTCTTCCAGAGGCTCCTCAATTAGGAAGCCCATCGTTGTTGTCATCTCCCGTCACTCAGGGACAGGAGGAAATTAACACAGACTGCAGTGGCTTCTGTTGGCCCGGGGGTCAAGCAGGCAGAGGGGCTGGGTTCTCTACTCACCTAGTACCGAGCTGCTGTAAAAATCCCAGGCAGTCTGGGGATCCCCATCAGGTCGTCCCTGCAGGTCCAAGAGATGATCTACAAGAAAGGCCACCCAGGAAGAAGCAAGCTTAGATGGATTCTCTCTCTCTCTCTTTTTTTTTTTAATTTGATTTATATGCCGCCCTTCTCCAGAGACTCAAGGCGGCTTACAATGTGTTAAGCAATAGCCTTCATACTTTTATATATTTATACAAAGTCAGTTTATTGCCCCCACAAACTGGGTCCTTCATTTACCCACCTTAGAAAGGATGGAAGGCTGAGTCAACCTTGAGCCTGGTGAGATTCGAACACAGTAATTGCAGACAGCTGGTGTTTAATTATAGTGCTTTAGTCTGCTGAGCTACCAGAGCTACTTTTTTATTTATTTATTTTATTTTATCTTATACATCCAACAAACATTAAATCTACAGCGGTCTACATCACAACGCGAGAAGGAAATAAACTTGTCCCATTACATATACAGGGTAACCTACAAAAGTCTATTACATATACCAAGTGACATGCTTATCCAATACCTCTATTTGTAGCTCGATTTGACATCCAATTATACCATTGACTCCAAGATATATAATAGTCTGTGTCCCCTCATCCTTTCAGTATCATAGTAAGCTGATCTGATTCCATATAATTCATTATTTTCTGAATTGTTCGGGTGGGCTGACATCCATCTTCCAGTATTGGGCCCATACCAATCTTGCAGCTGTTGTTATATGTAGCAGCAGCTACCATGCCATTCTATTAACATTTTCGGGTCTTATTCCTAATCAAAATACCTCAGGACGTAGTTGTATACACTGCCCCAACATCTCATTAAGCCACTTCTGAATATTCTTCCAAAATTTTATTGCCTCTCGACAGGTCCACCGTTGGTGGAAATATGTGCCTTCATTGACGCCTAAAATAACTATCTCTTTTTTTTTAAAAAAATCACATTGGAATGATACATCCCGCACACTTTCTCAAGTCGCTTGCTTGCTGGATTTTATGTTTCTTGCTCAAGGAGCTTTCCTGCAAAACCCACTGTGTAGACTTTGCATTTTAAACCCATCTCAGCCTTCCTCGGAGAAATAATAATAATAATAATGATAATGATAATGATAATGATAATGATAATGATAATGATAATGATAATGATAATGATAATAATAATAATAATAGACATGTCCTAGCCAATTCAAGAGGCCAACTGTTCATCTCCTAGAAATCGGTAATCATCAATGTCATTATCTTTTAACGACCCCATAATCCCTGGCAGGGTGGAGTCTGGGCAACTGAATGGAGCTAGCGGAGTGTTTTAATGGCCGGATGCCCTTCCTGCGGAGTTTTGTTCAGCAGATATATTCTCAGTGTCCCCAGAGAGAGAAATATCTACCTCTACCTAGGATCGAACTCACAGCCTCCTGATTGTGAGGGCGAGAGCACCACCTCTAAGCCACCGCACCGCTCCTCCTAGAAATCGGTAATCCTTCCCACAAAATTGAAATAAATTTTCCATTTCAATGTAGTGTGTTGTGTGCGTTTTCCATCCCTATGGAGGACGAATGGACGGATGGGCCAAGGATGGTGAATAAATAAACAGCTAACAATAATGACTTTTTAGAGGAAGCAACTTACCAGTCAGGAAGCTCTTCATCACATCGCTGTTGGCCAGCTTCAAAGCCGTCTGCCCCGAATAGGTGGCCAGGGTCGGGTCAGCACCGTAAGAGAGGAGCAACCACAAAATCTTCAGGTTGTCATTTGCAACGGCATCGTGGACAGGCCTGGTGGTGGTGGGGGAAAACTTTTAAATAAATTTCATCGCCTCCACTTCCTGGAACAGGCCGAATATTTTGCACATCTCCTCTTATGGCTACAGCCTAGGTCTCAGAGTATTACTGGCTCCGTGGTTCCTTCCGGCTACCATTTCAGAACAATTTGGACTCAAAACCGTAGAAATGGTGGGGGACTTTACTTTAGGAGTAACCCCGCCCATACTACCACCTCTTACAATACTAGACAACATAGTATCAACAGTAGAGACCTTCAAATTTCTAGGTTCTACCATATCTCAAGACCTGAAATGGACACCCAACATCAAAAACGTCATCAAAAAAGCTCAACAAAGAATGTTTTTCTGCACCAACTCAGGAAGCTCAAACTGCCCAAAAAACTGCTGATTCAGTTCTACAGAGGAATTATTCAGTTCTACAGAGGAAGGTGCAGAGGTCTTCTGCACCTTCATAACTGTCTGGTTTGCAACCCAACAAGACAGACACAGACTTCAGAGGATAATTAGAACTGCAGAAAAAACAATGGCTACCAACCTGCCTTCCACGGAGGACCTGTACACTGTACGAGTCAAAAAAAGGGCTGTGAAAATATCTACAGACCCCTCACGTCCTGGACATAAATAATTCCAACTCCTACCCTCAAAACTACGCTATAGAGTACTGCACACCAGAACAACTAGAACAAGGACAGTTTTTTCCCGAACGCCATCACTCTGCTAAACAAATAATTCCCTCAACACTATCAAACTAGTTACTAAGTCTGCATTACTATTAATCTTCTCATCGTTTCTATCACCCATCTCCTCCCACTTATGACTGTATGACTGTAACCTTGTTGCTGGTATCCTTAAGATTTATATTGACTGTTTACCTATGACTATCATTAAGGTTGTACCTTATGATTCTTGACGAATGTCTCTTTTCTTTTATGTACACTGAGAGCCTATGCACCAAAGACAAATTCCTTGTGTGTCCAGTCACACTTGGCCAATAAAAAATTCTATTCCTATTCCTATTCCTATTCCATTCCATGACTATCATTAAGTGTTGTATCTTATGATTCTTGACGAATGTATCTTTTCTTTTATGTACACTGAGAGCCTATGCACCGAAGACAAATTCCTTGTGTGTCCAATCACACTTGGCCAATAAAGAATTCTATTCCTGTTCCTATTCCTGTCCCCATTCCATTCCATGACTATCATTAAGTGTTGTACCTTATGATTCTTGATGAACGTCTTTTCTTTTTGTGTACACTAAGAGCCTATGCACCAAAGACAAATTCTTGTGTGTCCAGTCACACTTGGCTAATAAAGAATTATATCTATCTCCCCCACCCCACCCCCCTAATGGCCCCATATCCTCAGCTTCCCCAGGAGGATCCTGACTTGCCTGGTGCCATCTTGTGCGCTGCAGTTCACATTGGCCCCGTGTTCCAGCAACGTCTGCAGGATGTCTACCCAGCCGCGAGCGCAGGCCTCGTGAAGAGCGGTGTACCCGGCGTTGTCTCGGTGGTTGACGTCATTGTTCGGCTTC
This sequence comes from Masticophis lateralis, assembly GCA_030761175.1. Classification (NCBI taxonomy): domain Eukaryota; kingdom Metazoa; phylum Chordata; class Lepidosauria; order Squamata; family Colubridae; genus Masticophis; species Masticophis lateralis. The sequence goes on from JAUDYJ010000011.1 coordinate 11,817,091, forward strand.
TGCAGGCAGTACATCACCACATCCTGCAAAAGGGAGTTGGCCCGCGGTTGGCCCAGGGACGTGCTCGGCTCCCGCATATCGGGATGAGAATTTCCGCGGCGAAGCTAGGGGGCGGTTAAGGGAACCCCACCTGATTTTATTACTTTTTTTTTTGCAATGGTGGCTGGAAATGAAATCATGGCAGCTGTTAAGTGAATCGCACGGTTATTAAGCAAATCCACTTCCCCGATTGGCTTGGCTTGTTGGAAGCTGTTTGGGAAGGTTGCAAATAGTCATTACGTGACAGGAGAGGACAGGACAGGAGAGGAGAGGAGAGGAGAAGAGAAGGGAAGAGAGAATAAGAGTAGAGTAGAGTAGAGTAGAGTAGAGTAGAGTAGAGTAGAGTAGAATTATGGCATAAAGCAGAGTAGAGTAGAATAGGATTATGGAATAGAGTAAAATAGAGCGGAGTGGAATGGAATGGAATAGAATTATGGAGAAGAGAAGAGAAGAGAAGAGAAGAGAAGAGAAGAGAAGAGAAGAGAAGAATAATGGAGTAGAGTAGAGTAGAATAGAATAGAATTATGGAGTAGAGTAGAGTAGAGTAGAGTAGAGTAGAGTAGAGTAGAGTAGAGTAGAGTAGAGTAGGAAGATGGAGTAGAGAAGTAGAGTGGAGTGGAATGGAATGGAATAGAATTATGGAATAGAGAAGAGAAGAGAAGAGAAGAGAAGAGAAGAGAAGAGAAGAGAAGAGAAGAGAAGAGAAGAGAAGAGAGCTGGAAGGGATCTTTTAGTCCAGCCCCCTGCTCAAGGAGGAGAATTTATATAAACTCAGACAAGTGACTGTCCAGTATCTTCTTAAAAACCTCCAGTGATGGAGCGCCCATGATATCTGAAGGCAAGCTGTTCCCCTGGTTAATTGTCCTCACTGTTAGGAAGCCGTGACAACCTCCTGCAGCCCTCTGCCAACAAAAACGGGGCACAGGGGGCCGTGCGCAGCCACCCCACCCGACCCCGGGCTCCGTTTTCATTGGCGGAGGGCTACGAAAACAAACTAAAAACCAAACAAAAGGAGAAATGTTTCCCCTCTTGCATTTGAGCATCCAAGAAGGTGCAGGAAAGGAGAAAGGGAAAGTCAAAGAAAAAGAAGGGAAGGTGGGAAGAGAGCGAAGAAGGAAAAAGAATGAAAAAGAGGAAGGAAGAAGAAAGGGGAAAGAAGAAGAAAGGGGAAGGAAGAAGAAGAAAGGAGAAGGAAGAGGGAAGGAAAAAGAAAAGGAAGGAAGGAAGAAAGGAAGATTATAATGAGAGTGAGGGAGGGTCTGAGGGAAGTTCTGCCTTAGCACTTATCCACCACAGGTGCCCCCCCACCCCAAGTGACTTCGAGCTGGCCACGTCCATCCCGGCCCACCAAGGTCAAACACAATCCTGATATGGCCTTCAATGAAATTGAGTTTGACACCCCTGCTCTATAGCATTACCCCCAAAACTGTACTCACCTTATACCCAAGCCGGGCCGCTCTCTGCAGCAACGTTTCCCCGGCATTCTTGTTCACGATCAGACGTCGAGCTTCGGGGGGCACGGGTGGACTTGCCGGGGTCTCGGGGGTCCTCTCCGTGCTGTGCTGCCGAACTTTGCCAAAAGGGCTGGGTTCCCGGGACTTCTTTGGAGAGCGGGACTTGGCCTGGGTGCGCGCAAAGACATGGGATTTGGTCAAGGTTAGGGGCAAAGAAGTCAAAAGATGCTTATGTTCACGGAGGGGGGAAAAGAAAATAGCAGGATGTTGCCTTGTGTGGCCAACAAGCCCTTCTGGATAGTCCAGGCAGAATAAATGATGAACCTGAAATAAATTTATGCCAGTTTGCACTGGATACCGTTTGTTCGCTTTGCTAAGTAGTCACTCCATTTCAGGGAACCAATCCCCAAGTGCAAATAATAACTTTAATAATATTTTTAATTGCTGTGATCTTTCTTTCTTTCTTTCTTTCTTTCTCTCTCTCTCTCTCTCTCCTTCCTTCCTTCCTTCCTTCCTTCCTTCCTTCCTTCCTTCCTTCCTTCCTTCCTTCCTTCCTTCTCTTTTCTTTGTATGCCATCTTTATTATTTTTTACAAATACTCACAAAGGCAAACATCAAGGTTGACTCAGCCTTCCATCCTTCCAAGGTAGGTAAAATGAGGACCCGGATTGTGGGGGCAATAAGTTGACTTTGTATAAAAAAGAACACCGCGTTTGGGGCGGGGGGGGGGCGCGAAAGCCCTACTAAGCAGGTATATACAAAAGTATGAAGGCTATTGCTTAACACATTGTAAGCCGCCCTGAGTCTCTGGAGAAGGGCGGCCTATAAATCAAAGAAATAAACAAACAAACAAACAAACAAATATCCAGCACACTTTCTGCCTATTTTGCCCACAACAACAACCCTGTGAGATGGGCTGGGCTGAGAGAGAGAGAAAGAGAAAGAGAAAGAGGTGGCGGGGGAGGACTGGCTCAAAGTCACCCAGCTGGTTTTCCTGCCTAAGATGGGACGGCCTCCCGCTTCCTAGCCTGATGCCTTAATCACTAGACCAAGCTGGCTTTCTTCTGGAATGGTTTTATTCTGTATTGATAAGTGTAAAGTAACCTGAAATATTTGGAAGAACGCCCGTAGAGAAATATAAAGGAATAAATATAGCTATGAAATGACATCAATGCGCCCGAATTCCCAATTTGGTCATTCTGACCATCCTGTTCCAAACACTTCTCCTTTCCCCAAAGACACTTTTTTTTTCCAAAAGGCAATTGGATTTTGTTTTTTCCTTGAAGACCTTTTGCTTCTCATCAGTTCAGTTCAGAACCGAAGAAGCTTCACAGACAAACAGCAAAGGTGATGACGAATGGTGACATGCCTGGAGAATTTTAACATAACAAAAGGCACAAGGCAAGGTTGTCCCTTATCCCCCTACTGCTTTCCATATTGACTTTAGAGGTATTAGCCAGAATTGTCCGACAAGATAAATGAAATAAAGGATGTGAAAATTAAGAAAGAGGAGTATAAGCTACAGGCTTTTGCCGATGACTTGGTGTGTATTTTCTAAAATAGACCCACAGGAAACAGGATCTAAATTAATTACAAAGATACAAGAATATGGGGCGGTTGCAGGTTTGAAAATAAACGAAGAGGAAACAAAAATATTGGTTCAAAATTTTACAGATAAACAAAAGAGAGAATTTACAAGAAGAATGAATATGCAAATTGTAAAAAAAAAGTTAAATACTTAGGAAATCAATTGAGGGCAATATGTGTCTCAAAGAAGCTTCTTGCATGAGAAGCGAGACGTCTTCAAGGAAAAACGAAAATCCAACTGCCTTTTGGGGAAAAAAAGCACCTTTTGGACAACGCTGACCTGGATGACCCCGGGAGAATCTCCATAGACCCCTCTCCTTACCTTCCCCTCTTCGCAGAGGCCTGACAGGTGTTTGGTTTTGCATTTGCGTTTCCCGGAAGGTTTCTCCAGCCCTTCTTGCATTGGAGCCACGTCGGAGTGATCCAGGAGGAACCCATTCTGGAAGTCCAGGTGGCCTTGGAGGGATGGAGAGAGCCTGCTCCTCAGGCAGAGCTCAGAGCCTTTGCCCAGGGCTGAGCTTTTGTGCTTCCTGTACCGGAAATCTGCAGGCAAACCACAGAGAGAGAGAGAGAGAGAGACAGAGAGAGAGAGAAAGGTTAGAGGCGCCCTCGGAGAAAAGATCCTGCCCTCCAAAATTTGTCTCATAAAAAGAGAGAGAGAGAGAGAGAGAGAGAGAGAGAGAGAGAGAGAGAGAGAGAGAGTTGAATAGATGCCCACTTTGGGCGTGAAATAAATCCTAATCTTTGGGGAAATCCCGATTGTGTGCTGTGATCTATAGTCCTACATACAGTATACTCTCTCTCTCCCCCCACTCATATCTATCTCTATATTTCTATATCTATCTATCTATCTATCTATCTATCTATCTATCTATCTATCTATCTATCTATCTATCTAATCTGTCTATCATCTATCAGCTATCTATCATATCTACCGTATTTTCCAGCGTATAAGACGACTGGGCGTATAAGACGACCCCCAACTTTTCCTGTAAAAATATAGGGTTTGGGCTATACTTGCTGTATAAGACGACCTCTCTTCCAACGCACACCAAATAAAAATTAAAAAACATCAACTGGCTCACCCACAATGTAAAAGCAGCTGTGCTAGACCCAAAATGGCCCCTGCATTAAGCAGGAACCTCACACAGCCACAAAAAGCCCAAAAAAACAACTTTTACATTGTGGGTTTACACACACAAAATTCCACATACAGCTTTGTGAGATTTTGTGTGTTTGTGTAGTTAGAGTGAAACACTACAGAAACACATTAAATCTCAGAAAGTTGCACACATTTTATTTTTATTTTTGTTTTTATTTTTTATTATTATTATTATTATTATTATTATTATTATTATTATTATTATTATTATTATTATTATTATTATTATTTTTATATGAAAGCTAAATTTAAAACTTCCTAGTCTAAAACTTAGACCTAGCCTTTAAATGGCTAGGTCTAAAAAAGAACAACTAAAAAACCCCCCAATTAACTATTTTTTTTAAAGCTCCCAAAGGGGGAAAAAAACTTACCCAATAGAACAGGGGTCTCCAACCTTGGCAACTTTAAGACTTGTAGACTTCAACTCCAGAATTCCTCAGCCAGCTTTGCTTTGCTGGCTGAGTAATTCTGGGAGTTGAAGTCCACAAGTTGCTTGCATCAGCAAGCAACTAAATCTCCCTGCCTGCAATCAAGCAGGCAGGGAGATTTAGTTGCTTGCTGATGCAATGGATTGCAGGCAAGGCAAGGCAAGCGTTGCGGCTAGCAGCTAAGGTAAGCAAGCTGGAGGTGGGGGGGGGAATTTTTGCTACGGAGCAATTAGCAGGCAAAAATTAGCAGCTGGGATGGCCAGCGTTGTGTAAAAGAAAAGTTTTTCCCTTTTACACAGCGCTTGGCCATCCAAGCTCTGGCGATCCCAGCTGAGTTGCCTGCTAATCTCAGCTGGGATGGCCAGCGTTGTGTAAAAGGAAAGTTTTTTCCTTTTACAGGGGGCTTAGCAACTCAGCAGGCAATTCAGCTTGGCTCCTTAGAGCCATTTAAGGCTGGTCAAAGCCTTTCGGGCTGCTCTGCCTGGTTACAGGAGACCGACACCCGGCGTATAAGATGACCCTCAACTTTTGAGAAGATTTTTGTGTGTTAGAAAGTCGTCTTATATGCCGGAAAATACGGTATCTATCATCTATCTATCTGTCTATCACTATCTATCTATCTGTCTGTCTGTGTCTGTCTATCATCTATATCTATGTCTGTCTGTCTGTCTATCATTATCTATTATTTATTATTTTGATTTATATGCCGCCCTTCTCCGGAGACTCAGGGTGGCTTACAATGCATTAAGCAATAGCCTTCATACTTTTGTATGTACCTGCTTAGTAGGGCTTTCGCCCCCCACCCCAAAGCAGTGTTCTTTTTTATACAAAGTCAGCTTATTGCCCCCACAATCCTTATCTATCTGTCTGTCTGTCTGTCTGTCTATCTATGCTCCCATAACTTCTGAACGCAACTTCTGTTCCATGGGTTGATTCTCACTGTCAGAAAATTTCTTCTTATTTCTAGGTTGAATCTCTCCTTGATCAGTTTCCATCCATTGTTCCTTGTCTGGCCCTCAGGTGCTTTGGAGAATAGCTTGACCCCCTCCTCTCTGTGGCAACCCCTCAAGTACTGGAAGACGGCTATCCTGTCTCCCCTGCTCCTTCTTCTCACTAGATTAGCCATGCCCAGTTCCTGTAACCGTTCATCGTATGTTTTAGCCTCCAGTCCCCTAATCATCCTGGTTGCTCTTCTCTGCACTGTCTCTCAACATCTTTTTTATAGTGTGGTGACCAAAACTGGATGCAGTACTCTAGGTGTGGTCTTACTATAAGGCTTTATTGAGTGGTATTTCATTCCACCCCTTTTCCAGTTTCTGCATAATATCCCTGCGTAATGCACTCTGCATGGATTCTCTGCCCCCCCCCCCCATCCTTTTCCTCGCAGCCTTTCCCGGCCTCTCCGTCTCCGCTGCAACCTTTCCTGCCTGCGACTGTCGCGGGACTTCTGCGGGAGAAGTCTGCCCCCTGGTGGCTGTTGCAACCGGGAGGCTACGGGGCCTTCTATTTTCGAACCGAGCGCAAGCAAGCAGCGGCGGAGCCGGGCCCCGTTTCTGCGGAAGTGGGTTGCCCTGAGCCAATCTGTAAAAGCCACCATCTCCCTCCCTCCCCTCCACCCCACTCACCCAAGATCCTCCCGGTTTGAAAAGAATAATAATAATAGCAACGCCACAAGGGAGAGAGAGAGAGAGAGAGAGAGAGAGAGAGAGAGAGAAAATGGAGACTCTTTTTTCCAACTTTTAAAAAGCGTGGCTGGCTGCTTGCTTTTCAATGGCAGGAAGCAGGTCGAGGAGACAGAATGGAATGCTTCAATTTGGAGGGGGGAGAGAAAGGGAAGGAAGGAGGATGGGGGCTCCCGTCAATGCTTGGTGGCTGTCGAGGCAGATCGACCTCCGGAGAGGTTCTGCAAAGGGAACTGGGGTGGGCATCTCTGGGGCGCTCAGGCCCAAGGTCGTGTTGCAATCTCCTGCACAGCTGAACCAATACAGGAAACTTAACGGTTTTTGTTCTCAAGCTGACCAGGAAAATCTCCCACGTGCTGCTGCTTCGTATCTATTAGCGGCCCATCCGTCCCTGGCCTGATCCTCTTATTCCAGCCTGACCAGGAGGCTGGAAGCCTGGGGATGATGGGAGCTGCAATCCTGACCAGATTAGCAGACCAGAGCGGCCACCTCGAGATCCCTCCTCTCCCCCCTCCCTCCCCCCGAGGCCCACTCCTCCCCTTCACCTGCTTTGGATTTCCTCCGCTTATGGCGGCAGCAGCTCAAGTGTTCTTTGTCCCTTTCGATCAGATATTCTCCGCTTTGGTACTTCCAGCTTTTCTGCCGCCTCCTTTTCTTCCTCTTGACGTGGCTGCTCTCCTCTTCGGCTTCTTTGCGGTTCCAGAGCTGCCTGCCGGCCTCTCCTGGCCAGAGCAGTCCCTGATTCTTACTGGGGTGAAAGAGGCCTCTTTCCGACCGAGAGCGCTCCTTGCAGCCGGAGTGAGGCGAGAGGCGATGGGACTTCCGTAGCCGGTGATGCTTTGGGGACAGCTCTTCGGCTTCATCGTTCGCCTCCTCCAACAGTGGCACCATCTCCTGCCCGGCTCCGTCACACTCTCCTAACATGCTGGATGAGCCCCCCGTGGTCCCTGTAGGGAGGAGAAGGAAAAAAAAAAGGAAAGACCCCGCGTTAGACCGGAAGCGCCCACTACCAAGAAGATCTGAGCTTCGTCACTGCTCCACTCTGGGGTGGCTTCATCTGGCTAAAACTTCATCACTGTTGGTGCTCTCTGAGCTTGCTTTGTTTCCTTGGAGACGTTTCATTACCCAACTAGGTAGCATCATCAGGGTTAGAAGGGAAAGGGGTTTGCTTTCTGTTTAGACGTGCCAATGAAGAAACCGCCCGTCCTTCTAGCACTGATGATGTTCTCCAGCTGGGTCGTGAAACAAACAAGGAAACAAACCAAGCTCAGAGAACACCAAGGACCCACAGTCGTCCTCCTCCTTCTTCACACACCCCACTCCCTTCTAGCATTGATGATGTTCTCTAGCTGGGTCGTGAAGCGTCTGGAAGAAAAGCACCAAGCTCAGAGAGCACCACGGACTTCATAGTTCAATCCTGAGCTACAAATATTCTCTTCTATTGGTACCCTCATCCTTCCCAAATGCACACATTGACTAAAATCTTAGGGGAGTGTATCTATTTAGAAAATTTATATTGCCGCCCATTCACACATGGCGACTCCAGGTGGCTTACAGGAATATAAAAACATATATATAAAAAATAAAACCAACAGAAGAAAACAATCAAATAATAATCAATTAATAATATAATAGCCCCACCCCACTACCCTGACGATAACACATCACACAAGCCATTTAACGGGCTCCATCCCGCTCTGGGTTCCCCAGGCCCGTTGGCAGAACCAGATCTTCAGTATGGTTCATTTGAATTCCAACCTACGGGAAAGAACGCACAGTTCCAAAGCCAGCATTTTCCACTTCAAAACGAAAGATGCTCAAATCAAGTCACTTCTCTGGCTCACACCTCATCCTCAACCGTAATGAGTTTTTGGCTTAGTGTGTTGCGGGAACAACTGCCGTTTGTAAAGCATGAGCATAAATAATGCAAGGTCTTCAGCACAACTATGCTTAGGCAAACTATGGTTTAGTGCAGGGGTCTTTAAACCTTAAAGAGCCTGAGTAGCGTAGGGGGCTAATGCCTCCTACTAAATTAACATCCAATTAACATCCAGCTGCCTGTAATCTCTGCGAGTTCAATCCTAGCCACGCTCAAGGTCGACTCAGCCTTCCATCCTTTCTAAGGTGGGTAAACTGAGGACCCAGTTTATGGGGGCAATAAGCTGACTTTGTATAAATATACAAAAGTATGAAGGCTATTGCTTAATGCACTGTAAGCTGCCCTGAGTCTCCGGAGAAGGGTGGCATATAAATCAAATAAAAAAAAAATACTCATCGAGCCATTTGGACCTGTTTCCCACAGAAAAGAAAACACCGGGAGCCACAAAACCTGGGTGGGCGTGGCCAACTTGACATCACTCACTTCCACCAGTCACATGACACCCCCTCCCCAGCCACGCCTACCCAGCTGGTCATTAAGGCAGAGAACCAGTTGTTAAAAAAACATGGCTGGGTGATTCTGGGAGTTGAAGTCCACCCATCTTCAAGCCACCAAGGTTGAGAAATCAAAACATTTTCCTTTTCAGAAAACACTTGGGGAAGATTCTTTTTCCCCCCTTTCTTTTGGGGACCAACAAGGCCCTACTACAAAGGTTGTCTGGAGGCAACCCCTCCCAAATCAGGGTGACTGGATCATAACCCTGCCCTTCTCCCCCTCCTCCGCAATGGTCACGGCTGCTCCCTTACCCCTTGACCCAGTCATCATCTCCTGGCTCAGCCACCAACCTGACTGGCTCCGTGTCCGGCTGCTGAGCACGACGGGGATGAAGTCTCTAAAATTGTTCTTGGCTTTCTTCTCCACGTATGCTGAAAGAATTAAAAAAAATGAATATGAATAAAACGGAATAAAAACAGAGAGGGGCTTCATTTTTGGGAACCCGGGAAGCTTGAAGCTTCTCTGCCCCATCCAAAATCACAAGGAATTCATATTTTAATACAGGAAAAGAGATTAATAAGAAGTCAGAACTTTTCCTCTTGGTCTAATGCAGTGATGGCTAACTTTTTGCCGTCGCGTGCCAAAAGCAGGGGGAGCGTTGGGGGGGGGGGTGTCGCGCGCATGCGTGCCCAAATCCATAATTCAATGTGCCCCACACACACCCATGCATGTACGCATGATCTCTCTTTCGGCACGCAATGGCACGGTGGGCCCAGTAGGCCCGTTTTTTCGCCCTCCCCAGGCTCCAGAGGCTTTCTAGGAGCCTGGGGAGGGCAAAAACGGCCTTCCCCACCCGTCTGGAGGCCAGAAGCAGCCCGTTTTCCGACTTCTGGTGGGACTGTAAGGCCCCTAAATCAGCTGGCCGGCACGAGCATGCGCACTGGAGCTGAGCTAGCGCAACGCTCATGTGCCCACCAATAATGCTCCATGTGCCACCTGTGGGATGCATGCCATAGGTTCGCCATCACGGGTCTATTGAATAAAGAATTGTGAGAAAAAGTTTGGAACTTTGTTACTATACATCAGGGGTCTTCAACCTTGGCAACTTTAAGATTTGTGGACTTCAACTCCCAGAATTCTTTGCTGGCTGAGGAATCCTGGGAGTTGAAGTCCACAAGTCTTAAAGTTGCCAAGACTGGAGACCCCTGCTATGTATGTTGACAGCAGCAGGACTATTGTATGTGCAAAAATGGAAGGACATTTCAATGCCTAGCATGGACGAAGGGTTGCAGAAGCCAATGGGAGTTGGCTGAAATGGCAAAATTGACTACTCGGCTCAAAGAAAAGAACATAAATGCTTTTGTTTCCACATGGAAACCGCTTCTGAACTTTGTGCTCGAGGTGGAAAAGAATGAAACTTTGATTTTGGGTTTTCCAGATTAGACTTTTGTACAAATGATTGGTTCATACTATTATGTGATTTGATGTTAATGCCTAATTATTCTACTGTAACAGAGAGAGTCAGAAGTCAATGTTTCTTTTTCTTTCCCTTCCTCGTTTTTCTTTCCCCTTTTCCCTTCCTCTTCACTGTCCTCTTATTTGCTTTTATATTTTGTATTTTATAATACTTTAAAGGTAAAGGTTCCCCTTGCACATATGTGCTAGTCGTTCCTGACTCTAGGGGCGCTGCTCATCTCCGTTTCAAAGCCGAAGAGCTAGCACTGTCCGAAGACGTCTCCGTGGTCATGTAGCGGGCATGACTCAACATCGAAGGCGCACGGAACGCTGTTACCTTCCCACCAAAAGTGGTCCCTATTTTTCTACCTGCATTTTTTTACGTGCTTTCGAATTGCTAGGTTGGCAGAAGCTGGGACAAGGAACGGGAGCTTACCCCGTTACACGGCACTAGGGATTCGAACCGCTGAACTGCCAACCTTTCGATTGACAAGCTCAGCGTCTTAGCCACTGAGCTACTGCGTCCCTCTTATAATACTTTATAACCTAATACAAATGTACCGTATTTTCCGGCGTATAAGACGACTGGGCGTATAAGACGACCCTCCTCAGAGCCATTTAAGGCTCGTCAGAGCCTTATGGGCTGGTCTGCCTGGTTACAGGAGAATGAGACCCGGCGTATAAGACCACCCCCGACTTTTGAGAAGATTTTTGTGTGTTAGAAAGTCGTCTTATACACAGGAAAATACAGTATTTGGAGAAACAAAATCACGAGGAAGAGCTTAGGGAGCCCAGAGAGATCCTTCTGGCAACCTACTGAAGAAGCTGACCAGATCTTCCAAGAAGGCTCCTGGGATGGTGGGACAGCCCTGGATGAGAGAGGGAACGGGCACTACCCAGCCTGAGACCCCCTTACCTTCCTCGCAGCTGTGGCCCCGGTGGCCTGGGGACAACTTCCGGCGCTTGCGCTTGGCACGGAGGTTCCCCCGCTCCTTCACGCAGCCCAGCCGGCCATCATCCGTGATCTCATGGAGGCTGCTGTGATGCTTCCGCCACTGTGGGTGCGACACAAGAGACCAGCCCGCGGTTAAGCGTGGCCAAGCTTGTCGCGCTGTATTTTTAAATCAGATTGGATTCTTTTGCCCCTCCCCGCCCCCCCGGATGTTCTTTAGCCACAGGCCGTTCTTGACTTATTGCCAAAATGGAGCCCCAAATTTCCGTCACTAAGCGAGACGGTGGTTAAGCCGAGTTTTGCCCCATTTTACGATCTTCCTGGCCACGGTTGTTAAAGCGAGTGATGGGCAGTTGAGAAATTAGTCCCACGGTTGTAAAATAAATCCCACTTTCTTCGTCCGAAGGTCGCTGAAGTCCTTGGGGAAGCCAGAGACACTCGACAGCCGTGTTACTATTTTAACAACTGCAGTGACTCCCTTAACGACGGTGGCAAGGGAAGTCTCAAAATGGGGCAAAACGTGCCCGAAACATTTCTTGCTTAGCGACACCAATTCTGGGCTCTCGATGGTGGTCGTAAATTGAGGACTAACCCTGTACACTGTAAATTAAATAACAGCCTGATTTTTCTTCTTTTTAAAGTTGGGCTAAAGGATAAAATGTAAACAATTGTGGGTGCTCCATCACTGGAGGCTTTCAAGAAGAGACTGGACAACCACTTGGCTGAAATGGTATAGGTTCTCCTGCTTGAGCAGGGGGCTGGACTAGAAGACCTCCGAGGTCCCTTCCAGCTTTGTTCAGTTCAATTTTCTATTCCTATTCTATTCTGCTATTGTTCTGTTCTGTTCTGTTCTACTCCTATTCTATCCCATCCCATCCCATCCCATCCCATCCCAATTCATATTCTATATTCTATATTCTATATTCTACATTCTACATTCTATATTCTATTCTATTCTACTATTCTATCCCATCCCATCCCATCCCAATTCTATATTCTTCATTCTATTCTATTCTATTCTATTCTATTCTATTCTATTCTATTCTATTCTATTCTATTCTATTCTATTCTATTCTATTCTTCTATTCTATTCTATTCTATCCCATCCCATCCCAATTCTATATACTATATTCTATTCTAATTCTAATTCTAATTCTATATTCTATTCTATTCTATTCTTATTCTATTCTACTATTCCATCCCATCCTAATTCTATTCTATATTTTATATTCCATATTATTCTCTATTCTATTCTATTCTATTCTATTCTATTCTATTCTATTCTATTCTATTCTATTCTATTCTATTCTATTCTATTTCTATTTCTATTTCTATTTCTATTTCTATTTCTATTTCTATTTCTATCTCATTCTCATTCTTCTCTACTCCAGCTGAGTGTGCATGGTGACCTATAAATGTAAACCTACCTGCAAGGCTAGTAGGCAAGGAGCACTGTATCCATTTTTCCTTTAAAACATTGGTGCCAAGCTTCCAAAACCCTGTTTCCTTTCTGGCACTGCCATGGCCCCCCTCACCTCGCAAGGATCCCCCACCCTTCAGCTCACTCCCCACCGCACAGGGGCTAGCCCATCCTGCAGGCCCCTAACCCCACTGCTTCTGATTCACTCCCCCTCCCAGAGTACCCCTGACCTCCTCTTCCGCCCAGCCACGCCACTCTCACCTTCCGGCTGTGCTGATTCTGGCTGCTCGCCTTGCAGGGAGCCCCCAATTCTTCTCCCCCGCGCGACTTCAGCTTCTTGTGGGCTGGCCGGTCCGGCCCCTCGTGGCGCCGCTTGGATTTGCAGGGGAAGCCCCCCTCGACTTTGATGTGGGCCATCGCCTTCAGCTTGGCTTTCGGAGGGTCCCTCAAGGTGGCCCCCGCATGCAGGCAGGTGGCCGAGGCAAAGGGGGGTTCGGGCTCCACCCGCTCCTTCTTGATCCGACTGAGGTCCACCTGGTGCACGGGGCAGGCAGGGACCTCGACATTCGGGGGGTTGCGTGAAGCGTCCCCTCGCCGCTCCCGGCACTGTTTCTCGGCAGGAGAGGCTGACTCCGCCGTGACCCGGATGCTTGCCTGGCTGGGTAAGGGAAGGCCGTGGGGCGGATGGGCAGTCAAGAAGGGACTCTTAGCTTTGGAGTCCCCGGAGTGCTTGTGAACACAACCCTCCAGGGGAGTTTCGGGCGGGGGCAAAAGGGTGCTCTCGGCGGCTGAGTCCATCTCTCGTCGCTCGAGCCCCCTCGAGCCCTTTGCCTCAGGCGGGCCGGCTTGGAGAGCTGGTGAGACGCACAAAGGGCTCTCGGTGCTGGGCAGGGCCGCCTTACAGCCTTTGCCCTGGGAGGGAGCTTCGGGGGGTTTCTGGACCACCGGGGTAGCTTCCGCCAGCTGCCCAGCAGGGAACGCAGCTGGTTCACTGGGGCCAGGGGTCTTGGAGGGCCCGACTGGATTGGGGGGCAGCTGTGCCGTTGCCGAGATGCCAATGGAAAGCAAGGTGCCCGGATGGTAATGTGACCACCCAATGGGCAGGAGTTGAGGGCTGGCAGGCTTCCCGTTGAGTGAACACCGAGAGTAAAGGTTTGCTTGGCTGGGGTTCCAGAGGGACAGCTCCTTGGAAGGGCGTAACGGAGGAGCCGGGGTGCGCCTGGTGGGCTCCGCTTGTCCCTCTGACCCACTTTTTTTCCCAGAAGGCAACCCGGCGCTCCGGGGTTCTCCCTGATCAATAATACAGATGGGCTCCTGCTTTGGAAGATGGCGGGAGTCCCTGCTGCTTAAGTCAGTCCCAGCATCCTTGCTCAACAAGACTGAAGCTGGCACCGGGTTGGCCACCCCCATGTAAGTACCCGGGATGGTGCCAATGAAAGCTGTGGGGTTTTTCACCCACGTGCTTTGCTCTCCGTTGCGCAGGAGCTCCGGGAAGATGACAAAGGGGGAGGCAGCGGCCTGGGCCACGCGCTGGGCCTTGGAGAAGACCGGCGTCAGCAGAGCTTTGCCACTGGGGTGCACCGGGGTCAGCACGGGCATCGGGGGCGTCTTGCGCTGGCTCGGCGGAGGCAGCTTCTGGCGGTTGGACTTGGAGGAGAGATCCAGAGGCATCTCACTGCATTCCGGGGAGGAGACCATCTCGCGTTCCAGCTGTGGGGGGGACTTCAGCGGGGAGATGGACGCCAGGACCCCCGCCGCCAGCCGCTCGGGGACTCGGGGCAGCACGGTGGCAGGACCTGAGAGGGGGACAGCGGTGGCGCAAGAGGCTGCCAAGGCAGGGGAGCTGGAGACCAGTTCTGGCCCGTTGGCAGGAGGGCCGGAGCCCGGCGTCGCAGGGGTGCTACCGTTTTCTCCGGAAGCCGGAGGGCAGCTTAACTGAGGGGCCTCGATGCAGGCGGTTTTGGGGTCAGGAGCCAAGGGTCTGCCCACAGAGAAAGCGTATGGGTATGGGTGAAGACTGGGCAGGCAAGGGTCTTGTTGGAAGGACGATAAAACTGGGAGGGCAAGGGCGGGCGAGACCCCCAGCGTGTTGGAAAGAGAAGGAAGGTAAACCAGCGGCTGGCTGGGGGCGAGGACGGTGGCTCCGGGAGGCAGTGAGAGGGACATTTTTTGCATAGGGGGAGCCTGAGAGGTTGAAAAACAGACACTCTTCAGGGTGTAGGTGGCGGGAGCCGGAGCCACCGTATTGCAGCTGCTGCTGCTGGTCGCAGTGATGGGGTTGACGGAGGCAGCGGGCGCTGGGAGACCCTTCTCTTTTCCCATCTGCTCGCTCTCCAGAGCCTTGGGGCAGAGCAATGGGGTCACCTCCGCCGTCTTCTCTGCAGCAGAGGGTAACGGGCAGTCCAGGCTGCGGCTGCTGCTGTCCAGCTGGGGCGGTTCTGGCTCTTGAAGCTTGCCAGGCTTGGCATCGCTGTCCTTCAAGGCCTTCTGGGCACAGTCTGGCTCATGAGCCTGCTCCCGGAGTTGGGGGTCGGCTTCTTTCTCCACGGTGCCCTCCGGTTCAAACCCTTTGGCGCCCCCACCGCTTCCCGAAACCGCTGTGATCTCCACCTGCAAAAGGAGAAAGAGAAGATCAGGACCAGGGGGTGGTTCGCACCCTCCCCCTCATGGGGACGAGGGCAGAGGTGAAATTTAGCCGGTTCCTATCAGATCACGGGGTACGGTAGGGCCGATGCGCAAAGCCCCACTCACCCACGCGGACGTCATGACGTCCCTTTTTTGGGGATCATTTTTCAGCCTCTGCGTGCGCATATTTGCAAAACTGGTAAGTGAAGGTAAGTGAATTTCACCCCTGGCATTCCCATCCTCCTTCCCTCTCCACCCCACCCACCCTCTGACCTCCCATCTCACCTTGGAAAAACTGTTGCAGAACTCAGGCGAGCCCAGGTGCTGGGAACTGCTGGTGTCAGATTCTTCATCAGAAAGTGGGGCTCTCCTACAGGAAATTTTTTTTTTAAAAAAAGAGAGAAACTTAGCAAAATTATCCAGAGGTGGCGGGGCTGAAGCCACGGATCTGACCGGTGTAGCACATCTGTAGCCAAAGTCACTTCCAGGGCCACCGCCTTTTCTTGAAAGGGGAACCAGTTGGGAAGAAGTAGCCTCTTGCTAATAAAAGGGAGTATTTGTAACTGAGGATTGAAATGGAGGAGCCTGGATAGCTCAGCAGACTAATGCATTGTAATTTAACTCCAGCTGTCTGCAATTACTGTAAGTTCGAATCTCACCAGGCTCAAGGTTGACTCAGCCTTCCATCCTTTCTAAGGTAGGTAAATTGAGGACCCAGTTTGTGGGGGCAATAAGCTGACTTTGTATAAATATACAAAAGTGTGAAGGCTATTGCTTAACGCATTGTAAACCGCCCTGAGTCTCCAGAGAAGGGTGGCATATAAATCAAATTAAAAAAAAAAAGAGGGATCCTTGGAGCTCCTTGAGCTTGATGGTTTTCTCGCAGACATTTCACGACCGAACTAGGGAACATCATCAGTGCTAGAAGGGAGTGGGGGTTGTGGGGAGGAGGAGGAGAAAGAGGACTGTGGAATCCCTAGTGCTCTCTGAGCTTGGGGGTTTTCTTGAAGACATTTCGTGACCCAACTAAGTAATATCATCAGGGCTACAAGGGACCAAGAGTTTGTGAAGTGAAGAAGGGGGAGGGGCAGGAGGAGCAGGAGGGAGAAAGAGGCGGACGACCTTCCCCAATCTGTAGTTGTTCCCAAACTGGCACCTTTCAGGAGACGGGGAAACCTGTTGGGAGGTTTTCTTAAGAGCAGTTTTCTAATTCAGAATTGTTTAATATAAAAGCGATTAGAGAGTCCTCAGTATTTTTTGAGCTTGCCAACGTTTCATTACCCAGCTACGTAACATTGTCAGTGCAAGAAGGGAGTGCGGTTTGTGGAATGGAGAAGGGAGAAGGAAGAGGAGGAGAATCATTCATTCATTCATTCATTCATTCATTCATTCATTCATTCATTGGTTCAATTTATATGGCGCCCTTCTCCGGAGACTCAGGGCGGCTTACAATGCATTAAGCAATAGCCTGAGGACTATGAATGAGGACTATGAGGTCCTTGGGGGTCTCTGAGCTTGGTGGCCTTCTTTCCGACTTTTAATTACCCAAGTAGGTAACCTCATCAATGTACTGGGTTGATATTGAAACCTAATCAGCTAACGAAACATCTGCTAGAAAACCAGCAACCTCAGAGGGCACCGAGGACCCCGTAATCTCTTTTATACTAAACAATTCTGAATAGAGAGCCGTTCTTAAGACAGAGCGTCCAACAGCTTTCCCAGTCTCCCGAAAAGTGCCAGATTGGGAACTGCAACAGATCGGGGGAAAGACCCCTTTAAAGTCATTTCAGTCAGCCTGAGCTTCCGTTGCTTGTAAAAAAAAAGGTGGGGGGCGTAAAATAAAGAAATATATTCCTCAAAAGCTTGACGCACCCTGGAGGGATGCCAGGTGATGCTTTAAACAGACACAGAACTTCCTTGGCCTCCCTCCTGAATATAAAAGTTACCGGCAAAATGCTTTTCACAAACTCGTGCCGGCCACTTGGGGGTTTCCAAGGTTTAGATCCAATTTTAGAAAGGCTATTTTGTCCGTGTACGCGATTTTGTTCGAAAGGCAGAAATGCTGGCACATTTTAAAGACTGGAATATTAAGTATGACTTTAAGCCACTTTTTAAAAATCTTTCTCTTTTTTTTTTTGGTCAAAGGTGTTTTGTATTTTTGATGCCAACTGGACTATCTTGTTTTTTTTCTTTGAAGACGTTTCGCTTCGCATCCAAGAAGCTTCTTCAGTTCTGAGTGGATGGTGGGGAATGGAAGGATTGATGCTCCTTGCAGACAGCTGGTCCTTTGCATCCTTTTAGAGGGTCCTTGAAGCGCTTGGAGGTTTATCTGTGTCCTCAGGGTCACCTGAGTAGTGCAAATGGTTCCTGTAGCCTGCAATTTTTTTCCCCTCTGGAAATCCATTCCTACTCCCACACCATTCCAAGGGTCTTCATCCCAAATTGTATAGCTAAAGGTCTGTGGAGATTCTCAGTCATCCTTGGTTGTCCCAAACCAGGAACCATTTGCACCACTCAGGTGACCCTGAAGACACAGATAAACCCCCAAGTGCTTCCAGGATCCTCTAAGACAGCGGATCCCCATGGTCCCAACGCAATTTACATTTTGGATGCTTGACAACCAATTCGTATTTATGACGGTTCCAGTATCCTGTGATCCTCTTTTGCGACCTTCCGACGAGCGAAGTCAAGGGGGAAGCCCGATTCACTTTAATGACCGCGTTAATAACTTAACAACTGCAGCAATTCACCAAACAAATGTGACAAGGAAGGTTGTAAAATGGAGCAAAACCACAGAAATGTTCGGCTCAATTGTGGTCGTAAGTCGAGGACCACCTGTGATTCCCCCCCCCCCCAATTTACCTTATGCACATGCGTGTGTGTGTGTAGGCATATCTACACGCAGGGGTGGATTCGACTTATCTTTACTACTGGTTCGCATCGTGCCCACGTGTGCAGATCGCCTATGACGACGTCGGGTCAGTGGGTGGAGCCTCTCACCCGTTTTACTACTGGTTCTTCTGAACCGGGAGCAACCCACCACTGCCTACGCGCCTTCCCAGCCCTATTACCTCGGTCTTATATCACCGTCCCGATTTCTCATGCCGCTTCTTGGGAAAATTAATTGACCGCCCCTGTTTTAAAAGCTTCCGCTTGAGAAGGCAAACACACAGAGACACACATGCAAACTAGTGGTGGGATTCAGCTGGTTCTCTCTGGATCGCGCGAACTGGTAGCGGCGACTGCGGGAGGCTCCGCCCACCCACCCGGATGTAATGCACGACTACTGCGTATGCAGAGAGGTGTCGTGGGCAAGCGAAGCGAGCGAGCACGCACGGGGTCACATTTGCGAACCGGCAGGGAAGTTAAGTGAATCCCACCTCTGATGCAAATCCTCCTCCTCACCCAAATATTTTGCGAGCAACGTGAGAATGTGTGTGTCTGTCTATCTGTGTGTGTGTTTGTGGCGTCTCGGTTCACAGATGAATTCAGAGGAATGGGCAATGGGGTTAAAATCTCAAAAGAAGCTGGCATTTCTTCTCCCCGTCTCATCCCCGAAGAGAAACAAGTGCTTTGCAGAATGCTTGCCCCTCGCGTGCGCGCAGACACACAGACACACAGAAACACACAAAAATACCCTCTCCCCCAAATATTTTGCAAGCAACGAGAGAGAGAGAGAGAGGCAGACAGAGAGAGAGAGAGAGAATGGCATCTCGGTTCACGGATGAATTCAGCGGAAACGAGAAGAGGCAGCCATGGGGTTTAAAATCTCGAAAGAGGTCGACATTTCCATCTCATCCCCGAAGAGAAATACGAGTACTTTGCAGAATGCACCCCCCCCTGCCTACACACACACACCTTTCTTCCTCGAGGCTGCACGTGTGAAGCCGTTCAGCGCCCGTCCAGTTATGCACTCCACTGTAGAGAGGTGCTGCAGAGATCATGACAGCCGCTCCACACCGAGCGAACGTCCGCTTCAGTCAGGGGGGCTCCGCCTGGAACGGCAAAAGAAAGACACGACGCCGTGAGGCTCGGGTTCTGGTGCTGCCACCACCGCCACCGCTGTCAGATCGGCAGCTCCCAAGCAAAACAAGCCATATTCTTTGCAACACCCGACCGGCTAGATTGAAAACGCTACTCTGCATCCAGAGAAGGCTGGAAGGGGAAACAAATGGAACTGCCCAGGAAGAAATATAAACACAGGCCATCCTCGACTTACGACAGCTCATTTAGTGACTGTTTAACGTTAGGAAAAAAAAATATGACTTTAGGTCCGTTCTTCGCAGTTAGGAACAGTTTGTAACATCTCCATGACTGTGTGATCAAAATTCAGACGGCTTGGCAATTATGGTTCATGCTTATGACCGTTGCTGTGTCCCAGGAGTCACGGGATCTCCTTTTGCGACCTTCTGACAAAGCGAAGTCAATGGGGGATGCCAGATTCACTTAACAGCTATGTCCCTAACTTAACAACGGCAAGTGATTCGCTTAACAACGGTGGGCAAGGAAAGTCGTAAAACAGGTTTTTGCTTCACGAAAATGTCGCACTTAGCAACAGAAACACTGGGACACAATGGTGGTCATAATTCAAGGACTACCTGTAATCTAGTCCAAACCCTGAAGGGATCCCGGCTCCTCCAATGCTAAAACAAGCCCTGAGAAATCTGTTCATTGTATTTGGACCGCACATTCTTGAGCCAAAATTCATATTAGGGAAGAAACTACCCGAGCGGCTCACAGCTATGCAAGATCCGAGCTGTCAAATCTGCAAATCGGAGCAGTTCTGGGAACAGATTAAAGCCACTTGGTTCTCCCAAGAGGAAGAGCTGGCCCTACTTCAAGACTCGCAAGGAATTCAGACTCAGGGGCAGCTTCCTTCACATGTGCTTCTTTTTTCCCCACCCGGGCATAATCAATGTTGTGGTTTTAACATGTCTGAAGAGTGCCAGGCTGGGAAATGCTTAAAGACCCGTTTATGGATGTCAGCTTAGAGCTAAGGGGACGGAGGCTGGGATAAGCGGGATGGTTTTCCTACGTTCAGTCTAGTCTGCGTACAGAATAAAAAACAAAACAAAACAAAAGAGAGCACTGTGTATGTTTCCTTGATTGGTTCAGAGCAGTGTATGGTTGTAGTAAATGGAAGAATGCAAGAAATCCAGTCTTATTGGCTGAAGTACTACCAGGCTCAGGGAAATGCATCCCAAGGGGGTGGCTTTTGGGAGTCAAGCTATTCCTTCCGGGGCTCTCCAAACCTTGGCAACTTTTAAGACTTTGTGGACTTCAATTCCCAGAATTCCTCAGCCAGTTTAAAAACCGCCCAGTTTGGAGATCCCTGTTTTAGAGCTCAAGCTGACCTTACAGGTGGAATCTTCTGTGAAGGTGTGTCAGAATACACAGAGAAATAAAATAGGGAGAGGAGGAGAGTGATCCAAGGCAGAGCCCTCCCTCTGACGCATGACCCGGTCCTTTGTCAAGGCCCCCGTGGAAAAGGAAGGTCATACAACAAGGAAAACCCGGGGTGCCCGGAACGGCATCAGATGGAAGACAGCTGAGGGATGCAAGAAAGAGCAGCACAGCTCCAGCCTCCAGCAGAACCCAACCCTACAAGTCTGGAGTGGGCAAGAGGGGTGGGGGGGATGGACAGCACAAGGCGGGATCCCTGGCAGACCCCCCCAAAAAGAAAAGGGAAGCTGTCTCAGCAGCTGCACTGAGAGACACGTCCGGGGGGGGGGGGTGCTAGTGGGGTAGTCACCAAAAACAGACATGGAAGCACCACATTTTTCTTTCTTTTCTCCCAGGGAAGACGTGGGAAAAACGAGCCAGACAGAAGGAAGCAGCAGTGAAAGGAGAAGGAGGAGGGGGGGGGGAGGAGGAGGACGAGGAGGAGGAGGAGGAGGAGAAGAAGAAGGAGAAGGAGAAGGAGAAGGAGAAGGAGAAGGAGAAGGAGAAGGAGAAGAAGAAGAAGAAGAAGAAGAAGAAGAAGAAGAAGAAGAAGAAGAAGAAGAAGAAGAAGAAGAAGAAGAAGAAGAAGGTGGTGGTGGAGGAGGACTGTGGGATCCTTGGTGCTCTTTGAGCTTGGTGGTTTTCTAGCTAGCAGACATTTCATTACCCAACTAAGCAACATCATCAGTACTAGAAGGGAGTAGGGTTTATGAAGTTGGATGAGGAAGAGGAGGAGGAGGAAGAGGAGGAGGAGGAGGAGAAAAAGAAGGAGCCTCCCAAGCTGAGCAGAATCCAAACATCTGAAAAGAGGGTGGGCCGTGGCACAAAGCTATGGCATCACAAGGGCCATTAAGAAGACTGGGGCAGGCGGGGGGGGAGTTTCTTGGGCAGCAGGAATGGGAAGATGCCAAGCACAGAGGTTTCCCCAAAGGAATTTGCAGAGGACCAAAGCTGCTGCGAAAACTCGCCAACGAGAGAAAGGGAGGGAAGGAGGGGGAGAGAGAGGGGGGGGAGGGAGAGGGAGAGAGACAGACCCTCCTCCTCCGGGGAATGGCTGCTGCCTGTGGATCCTAGTCTCTCCCTGGGATGGGTCACGTGGCTGAGCAAGAGGTCAGGGCAGCCAGATGTCCCTTGCCCAGATGATCCTTTCAGGGAGAAAGGCACGGACGGTGCCCGCACGAAAAACAGATATGCTCAAGTGTTTTGGACCTAGGAAAGGTGAGGTTGAGCCTTGGGGTGGGGGAATGCACCAACTCCTTGATTGTTTTGCGACATCACCCCCCCCCCACCCTACCGCCCCTGAATGGAATGAAGCACAGTTTTTTTTTTTCAAGGCGTCCGCTGGAGTTGGCGCCTGTTAGAAGGAGAGATTTCAGCTGGATTCATTTCGGGATGCAGAAGAAGGCTGCCACCGAAGCAGAAGTCCTCGTATTGCGGAAGGAAGGAAGGAAGGAAGGAAGGAAGGAGAGAAGGAAGGGAGAGAGAGAGAAAGAGAGAGAGTGAAAGAGCAAGAGAAAGAAAGGAAGGAAAAAGAGAAAAAAAGGAGAGAGAGAAAAAAGAGATAGATAGATAGATAGATAGATAGATAGATAGATAGATAGATAGATAGATAGAGGAAAGTAAAGGGAAGAGCTAGGGGTAATATAATGGCAGCCTTCTAATAATTGGAGGGGCTGTCAGAGACGATGTGATGCGACACCCAGAAAAAACGGCATCCTTCACTTCATCCTTCAGGGAAAGATTGAAGGCCAACGAGGTCCAGGCAGAAGAAGAACATCATGGCTTCAAAATCTAAGGGACCGCTTTGGAAAAAACTCAGCAGCACTTTTTCATGCGGCTGTGGACAAAAACAGGATTGCCAACGTCCAATGATGGATATGGCACAAAAAGAAGCCACAGAGGAGAGGGGGTCGATTTGTCCTCCAGAGCCCCTGAGGGCAGGACAAGAAGCCATGGGTGGAAACTAATCAAGGAGAGAAGCAACTTAGAACTAAGGAGAAATTTCCTGACAGTGAGATCAATTAATCAGTGGAACAACTTGCCTCCAGAAGTTGTGAATGTTCAAACACTGGAAGTTTTTAAGATGTTGGATAACCATTTGTGTGAAGTGGTGTAGGGTTTCCTGCCTAAGCAGGGGGTTGGACTAGATGACCTCCAATGCCCCTCCCAACTCTGTTATTCTATTCTATGACACACTGGATTGTTGCTGGCTGCCATGTCAATTTCCCCCCAAAAAAATAATAAAAAAAATCTTTTCAGAGGTTCTCAGACCAGGCTGACTTGAACTCATCCCTCATCAGGTGAGTTTCCCAAGATACTCCTTTCCCGTTTCAGTCTAGACAGTAAGCTGGCAATGCCATTCTACTAAGAATACCTGGAAGCCCCATCACCCAAGCTACGTCTCTGGTGCAAAACTGCTTGCAAAGAAGTGATGGGGGAGGAACAAAAGGGATTCTAAGTAGGTAATCCAGAGAGTCAGGTAGAAGAACACCTAGGCATGACTCACAGCCCGGACTGACAAGACGCAGGGATGAACTCAACCTGCCTGCCTGTTGTACAAACTCCAAAACCACAATTCATTTCGTCCTGCGGAAAGCCTGTCCTGCAAGCATCGCCAGAAGGGATAATGCCGGCTGAACAAACAGGCGAGAGGTTTAAAACAGGGTAAACAAACAAACAAACGAATAAATAAATAAATAAAAACAAGGCAAGGCAAGGAACTTCCTTCGCGGAAGAAGAGAAATGACCACACCCCCGGGATTTAGCCAAGCTCCCCGTTCAAAATTCTTTTCCAGGGGTTGCAAATGCTATTTCGGCTTCCTAACGCACCAGATGGGGAGGGACCGGACGGGAGGGAAGGAATGCCTGGGAACCCAGGAGTTGGGTAGAGAAAACAGGCACCGGCGCTCTTGAGCTGGCTGGCCATGGGTTTGACTTAACACAGAAGGGCTGCCGGGAGTCCCAACTGAAAAGCAACAGCCCGACACGGGCTTATCTGAGGCTAGTGAATGGGAGGTGGAGATAGCTTTGCTGCAGAGCAATTATGCCCACCCCCTTCCTAAAGCCTGGGAAAGGTGCAGCCAGAGTGGAAATGTAGTTTTTTTTCAAAGCAGAACACGGAGGAACCTCTTTCCCACTTTATACCAATTTCAGCTGCTTCCTTCAAATCTGAAAGCAAAGTCTGAAGGGCGAGGGGAGAAGGTTACACGGCCCAGAAAACCTCTCCACCTTTGATCTTCCAACTCCTTGGTAAGTTAGATCCTCCTGTGGGATCAGCAAAGGCCCATATAGTCCATATGTGTGTGTGTGTGTGTGTGTGTGTGTGTGTGTGTTTTCTGAGGTTTTCGCGGGTGTTTGTATGTAGGTCTTTGGTTATTCGGGTCTTCTCCCGCGTAAAATTGGAAGTGTCTTGGCGACATTTCGACAAAGTCTCATTCGTCATCTTCAGGCTGGCGTTCTCGGCTTCGTGCTTCCAGGAGCAAGGGACATCTAGCAAGGGACAAGATTGCTCCTGGAAGCACGAAGCCAAAAACACCAGCCTGAAGATGACGAATGAGACTTCGTCGAAATGTCGCCAAGACACTTCCAATTTTCCGTGGGGGAAGACCCGAATAACCAAAGACCTAGATAGATAGATAGATAGATAGATAGATAGATAGATAGATAGATAGATAGATAGATAGATATCTACACTTTACTGTGCCAGGTGTTGATGAATAGAGCCACTCCTACAGCCACATTCCAGACAGCACTGCAAACACAGCGCAATGCACCCCCCCCTTACCCCAATTTCACCCAGCCAAGCAACCAAGTTCAGTTCTGCAGCCCCGCACGGCTGGCCGAGTGTTGACAGAACAGCAAGGCGCTCTTTAAAACGAACGTTTTCTCAAGAGGAGGCTCCAAACCCAACCGTGTGAGCCCACCCTTCTGAAGCGAAACAGTCAACAGGGGGGCAAAATCGCACGAGGTTACTGCCCAGATTGCCAAGACCTCAGTGGGGGATCATCTAAGCTTGTAGGATTTGTAAGAGTTCTAACCCACAACTGGGAATCTGGGCTTGGTATCTCTGCTCAGTCCCCCGCAAAAAACATGTTGGGCATCTTTCTCACCAACCCAGAAAGATGAAATGGGACAATGTCACGCTCCTTGTCCAAAATACCTTCAAGCCAGGGCAGCAGAGGATCCAATGTTAATCGCGAACGAATCCTTATCCATAAGTAAGCTTTTGAAAGACATTGTTCAAGCTGAAAAAGCTCAGAAACGTCTAACACAGGGGTCAGCAACCTGCGGCTCTGGAGCCGCATGTGGCTCTTTCACCCCTCTGCTGCGGCTCTCCATCACTCAAAAGATGCGTCACAACCGCCAATGTGCGACACCCACCGGCACGCAATTTATTGAGCTTTTCAACCCCCGGTAGGCCAACCATGGATAAATCCAAGAAAAGAAAAGTTTTAGGAGAAAACAGAATGTTTAATTCAACTACATAGGCTAGTTTTGTGGCCGCTCAAGAAATAGTCAGGCACGGGAAGGGTTTTGTGGCTCCCGGTTTTTTCTTTTCTGTGGGTCCAAATGGCTCTTTGAGTGTTTAAGGTTGCAGACCCCTGGTCTAACATAACTTTCATGGCTAGATTTCCAAGTTCTGAGTTCCATTTAACTTACATTTAATAGATTAAAACGAGTCTGGAAGGCAACAGGTTTCAAACATCAAGATATTCCTGATGTGTTTAACCCCACCACACAAATATTTGAGATGTTTACTGAAAACTGGATATTGAAATCTTAAAAAGACTTAATCCTATATATAAAGGTAAAGGTTCCCCTCGCACATATGTGCTAGTCGTTCCGGACTCTAGGGAGAGGCGCTCATCTCCGTTTCAAAGCCGAAGAGCCAGCGCTGTCCGAAGACCTCTCCGTGGTCATGTGGCCGACATGACTAAATGTCAAAGGTGCAGGGAACGCTGTTACCTTCCCACCAAAGGTGGTCCCTATTTTTCTACTTGCATTTTTTATGTGCTTTCGAACTGCTAGGTTGGCAGGAGCTGGGACAAGGAACGGGAACTCACCCCGTTACTTGTCTACATTACTGCCTACACTAACCGCTGGACTGCCGACCTTTCGATTGACAAGCTCAGCCTCCCACATATTGGGGTAGACCAGGTGCCTTGATAGAAAAACACTTAATCTCTCCCCTGGCTCAAGCTGATGAAGGGAGGAGAACTTGTGGCTCATTCATGCACATCTACCAAGGGACAAGATTTATGGACGTCTATGGAGACTCTCAGTCATCCAGGTCATGGATGTCCCAACCCATGCTTGTCTCTTTTTCAAAAGAGGCAACTGGACTTTCTGGTTTTTCTCTGACGACGTTTCACTTCTCCTCCGAGAAGCTTCTTTTCTGATAGAAGAAACTTCTTCAGCACAAGCTGGAGAAGTTTCTCGGAGGACAAGTGAAACGTCTTCAAAGAAAAACCAAAAAGTCCAGTTGCCTCTTTTGAAAAAAAGGACCTTTGGAACAAAGACTTATGGACTCTTCTCGGACTTACAGCCAAGGAGAAATATCTGCAAGCACATTGAGCACAAATCTTGTCCTAAGACCAATGGATGCCTCTGGTCCTTTTGTTGGCCAAGTCGCCGTTGCAAAGTATGTCCACCTTGGCACACAAAGCGACCTTCCTTTTGGAGACGGCCCTAACAGAGACCATCCTACGTGAACTAAACAATCATTTCGATTGACCCGTTCAGTACAGGGAGTCCTTGACTTATGACTGCAAGGGAGCCCCTCAAATTTCTGTGGCTCTGTTGTTAAGCTAATTTTGTCTCGTCTTGCGACCTTTCTTGTCACCGTTCTTAAGTGAATCACTACAGTTGTTACAGTTAGCGACAGGGTTGGAGTGAATCTGGGTTCCCCATCGACTCTGCTCTGCAGAAAGTTAAAAAAACAAACAGAAAAGACGATCAGATGTCCCTGGGACACTGTGACTGTCAGAAATGCAAGTTGCCAAATGTCCACATTTTGATCATGTTGACCGTGGGGATGCTGCGACGGTCGTAAGTATGAAAAACAGTCAGGAGTCATTTCTTTTGAGCACCAATGTAACTTTGAACTAAACGAACTGTTGTAAATTTTGGAGAAAATTGTTTGGGGTTTTTTTGCCTAGGGACTTCTTACATAGTCTGACGTGGATTCTTTGCTATCAAAGGGATCCGGACAAATTTTGAACGGGGAAAACAGGTGGATGAGGGCCTGGCATATGTCGCGTGAGCCTTGTAGACACAGGATTCCAGAGAAGACAAAAGTGGCATTGTGAGGGTGAAGGAATATCCCTTACTTTTCCTTCAGAAGTCAAGGGGGTCTTGCCTCAATAAGGGCAGGGGAAAACAAAGGAAGGAAGGAAGGAAGGAAGGAAGGAAGGAAGGAAGGAAGGAAGGAAGGAAGGAAGGAAGGAAGGAAGGAAGGAAGGAAGGATCTTAATTTAAACAAGGATCTCAGGAGAGGAAGGAAGGAAGGATGGATCTTAATTTAAATAAGGATCTCAGAAGGAAGGAAGGAAGGAAGGAAGGAAGGAAGGAAGGAAGGAAGGAAGGAAGGAAGGATCTTAATTTAAATAAGGATCTCAGAAGAAGAAGGAAGGAAGGAAGGAAGGAAGGAAGGAAGGACAGACAAGACACGAACAGGATGTAATGCAGGTAGTCCTTGACTTACGACCACAACCGAGCCCAAAATTTCTGTTGCTAAACGAGACATTTGTTAAGTGAACTTTGCCCCGTCTTACGACCTTTCTTGCCACAGTTGTTAAGCGAATCACTGCGGTTGGTAAGCTAGTAACACGGTTGTTAAGTGAATCTGGCTTCCCCGTCGATTTGGCTTGACAGACGGTCATAAAAGGGGGATCACACGACCTTGGGACACAGCAACGGTCGTAAAGGTGAACCCGTTGCCAAGTGCTGGAGTTTTGATCACACAATCACGGGGCTGCTACCAAGTGTGAAAAGTCACTTTTTTTTCAGTTGGGTTGTAACTTTGAATAATCACTAAATGAACTGTTGTACAAGCAGTCCTTGACTTACAACAGTTCATTTAGTAAACATTCAAAGTTACAATGACACTGGGAAAAAAATGACACGTGACTGTTTTCCATACTTATGACCGTCGCAGCATCCCCACGATCAGGGGTTAGCAACCTTAAACACTCAAAGAGCCATTTGGACCCGTTTCCCACACAAAAGAAAACACCGGGAGCCACAAAACCCTTCCCGTGCCTGACTATTTCTTGAGCGGCCACGAAATTAGCCTATGTAGTTGAATTAAACATTCTATTTTCTTCTGAAACTTTTCTTTTTTTGGATTTATCCATGGTTGGCCTACCAGGGATTGAAAACCTCAATAAATCACGTGCCGGCGGGTGTTGCACATTGGAAGTTGTGGTGCAAATTTTGAGTGACAGGGAGCTGTAGCAGAGGGGTGAAAGAGCCGCAGGTTGCTGACCCCTGCCCACGCTCAACATGATCAAAATTTGGACATTGGACAACTTGTATTTAGGACGGTTATAGTGTCCCAGGGACATCTGATTGTCTTTTCTGTTTTTATTTTTGAACCTGCTACAGAGCAGTGGATGGGGAAATAACCCTGTTGCTAACTTTATCAACCGTAGCGATTCACTTAAGAACGGTGACAAGAAAGGTCGCAAGATGAGACAAAATTTGCTTAACAACAGATTTAGCCACGGAAAGTCGAGGACTCCCTGTACTGAACATGTTAACTGAAATGATCGTTTAGTTCAGATAGGATGGTCTCTGTTAGGGCCGTCTCCAAAAGACAACAAAATTCCTTTTGCTGGCAACTTAGCCAACTAACGGAATTGAATTTTCTTCCCTTCTTCTACTGCGCAGTGCCAGCTATCCAACACTCTTTTCTTTGAATGCATGAAAACTATCATTTGTTAGCCACTGTATGTCTCTGGATGAGAGGTCTCCAACCTTGGTAACTTTAAGCCTTGGCGACGTCAACTCCCAGAACTTCTGGGAGTTGAAGTCCGCCAAGGCTTAAAGTTGCCAAGGTTGGAGACCCCTGGTCTACAGAGCTGTTTGTTTCTTCAAAGAGTGGGTTTTTTTAAAAAAAATAAAATATAGATAGTCCTCAACGTACGACTTCAATGGAGCCCAAAATTTCTAGTGCTCAATAAGATGTTTGTGAAGTGAGTTTTACGCCCTTCCTTGCCACTGATGTTAACTGAATCTCCTGCAGTTCGTTAAATTAGTGACATGGTTGTTAAACAAATGTGGCTTCCCCGTTGACTTTGCTTGGCCAAAGGTTCTCAAAAGGGGGATCCCATTACACCCTCTCCCAGGTCGCTGCGACCGTCATAAATAGGAGTCAGTGGCCCAGCGCCTGGGTTTTGACCACATGACGGTGGGAACGCTGCGAGGGTTGTGATTGTCGAAAAACGGTCCCGCGTCACTTTTGAAAGCATCGTCATCGCTTTGAATGGTCACTAAATGAGTCGAGGGCTTCCTATACTTCTTTTAAGGTTGTTTGTTTGTTTTTAAAATAAAATAAAATTGTGAGGCTGCCCTAAGCCATTCTGGAACTGGGCGGCCCAGAAATTCTGTCAGTAAATAAATCGTATTTAAGTACATTCATTTAAAAGGAGAAAGAAAGAAAAAGATTCCACTAGAAATACATCAGCGGCTGAGAATTTCAGCGGCTGCCCCCCCAAAGATGACATTCGACACACCTCAGCTTGAACCCCACTTCAAAGCTTAGAGAGGCCGACAGTCCTTTTTAGCAAGTTTTCAGCTCTGTCACTAAAAGCAAAGTTCATTCCTCATTTACAATTTTCTTCAGCAGACACACGCTGCATATAAACCATCCTTCGCATGTGGCGGAGAATATCTTTTAAGGCGAGACGATCCCCTCTTCCTGCCCACCCTCCAGGAAAAAAAACCCCACCGGAGACACCCTCCTCATGGCGCGCCTTCCAATAAACCGAGCAGCGACATGCCCCCCCAAAACTTTGAGGAATATGCAAAAGACAAACAATGCAGCCCCTATGTAACCGACATGGGACTTCCTCTACGACTGATTCACAAAAGGCGTGTGCGCGGAGCTTAATTCGAAAGCGAAGGAAAGGAAGGCATAGCCCTCACCAAGCGGGTGGCGGAGAGGGAGGGGGGGGGGAAAGGGGTACCGGATTGTTCTTTACATTTGAAGAAGCCGAAAAAGGCTGCCATTAAAAAAAAAAAGAAGAAAAAAGGCCAGTTTCCAAGGTTTTGGAAGTCACCAACTTCTCTTTCGGCAAGCGACCGATTCCGGACCTGTCAGATGTCATGGAAGGCATGCCTTAACAGCCGCAGGCCTCTCGCAGTAGAATTGCCCAGCTTAGCCCATCCTTCCCTACTAACGAGAGGACAATTATGTACACAACGACACACAGGACGGATCTTTCGCGCTTGCACACCAGCTCGGTCCAAGGAAACACAGCCGTGTTTCCTTTTCTCCACTCCTGTGGCTGCCCCACACAAACTTGGTCCCTCTCCAGAACAAGGTAGGTCTCTCTCTCTCTCTCTCTCTCTCTCTGCCTCTCTCTCCCTCGCTCCCTCTGCCTCTCTCTTAGCAAATGGGCTCAGTGAGTTTCCCTTTCTCGCCATGCAGCCAGCTTCACTGGCGGGAGGAACCCCGATTGTGGAAACCTGTCGCAGCTGCAAATTAGCATGATGCTTCGAAAAACACAGGCTGCGAACAAGGCGAAGGAAGGGGAGGCGGGGGGGGGGGGGGAAGAGAGGAAGGGAGCCTCTCCCAGACCTTTTTGGAAGAACTGGAGAGGAATAAAATCTCCACCCAACTCGGCCTTACACCACACACCCCACCTTCCCCGGCCTCTCTGTTTGGAAGGCTGAGTTTGTGTCCCCGGGAGGGGGAAAAAGCCAGGATGCCTGCAGGGATCACCGATCCCGGATGGATCACCTGTTGGGGCAAGGTTTGAAGGGGGGCATGGGTTCTCCTTTTGCCGTCAGGTTCTCCAGGCGGCAGGGCCAAGTAAACAAGCCCAGTGCCGGCTGGCCGAGGCTGGCATTTGGCAGGCAAGGAAATGTCTAACCTGCCAAGGGAAGGACCTCTGGCTCCAACCTGCCCCGAAGCAGCCGACCTCTGCGGCCAGTCAGCCAGCCCGGCCACTTCTGGCTGGGCACGGCTTCTGCAACTCAGCGAAGTCACCATCGCCTTTTGCACCCAGCCATGCAATCCCTCCCTCCCCCGATCGCCTCTTTTTTCCTTCTTCTTCCCCAGCTTCCTTTTCAAGCCCCGGGCGGCAGGCCTCGGCTCCTCCGTCCTCTCTCTCTCTCTCCCCCGCGAAAGCAGCAACAACAGCAGCCGGCGAGGTTGCAAGCTTCCTCCGCCGGGAACGCAGCCCTGCCATCCCCGGGCCAAGCCAGGCAAAGTTGCCCGCTCCCCCACCCACCCGTCCGTCCACCGCTTGCTCAACGGCCGCGCACCGGAGCTGCGAGCCTGCTTTCCACTTTCCTGGCTCGGCCCGCTTGGCCGATCGGGGTTCTTTGCGCGTTGCCGAGCTCCGCGGCATCGCTTGCGGGGCGGAGTGGGCTCCGCCTCCGACCGCGCACACCGACCGACCGCTGCCTCCAGCCCCGGAGCTCGCTTGCTCTCTCTCTCTCTCTGCCTGCCTGCCTGCCCGCCCGCCCGCGCGCTCCTCCCCGCCACCCACCCGCCAGGCTGCCCGTTCCCTCGGGGCCGTCGCGGGCATCGCCCTTGTCTCTTGTTTTTTTTGGGGGGGTGGGGGTGGGGGGAAGCGGGCTGGAGAGGAGGAAAAGCCGGCACAGATGCGGAGGGAGCCACCAACCCTGCCAAGGAGCCTCTCTTCCGCCGCTTCCCCCCCCGCCCCACTTACCCGCAAAAGCGAAAGGAAGGGTCCCCCTCGACGGTTCCTTCCTCTCCTTTTGGAGGGGGGAAGAGAAGGAGGCTGCGATGGGGGTTTGTGGGGGGGGGGACGACGACACACTAGAAGGGGCTCCGATGGGGCGCTTCCTTACCCCGATCCCCCCCCCCACTTCCCAGCCAGGAAGGAATTGGGGGGGGGGGAGAAGGGACGCAGCAGGGGGAGATAATACCCTCCCCCCTCCCCAAACCTTCGACGTGCAGAGAGCTTTCCCTCCCCAGCGAAGAGAAAGTGGAGATGGGTTTGGGGGGAGAAACAGAGAGAGAGAGAGAGAAAGAAAGAGAGAGAGAGAGAGAGAGAGAGAAGAGGCTTCTACCCGGATGGACGGACGCTGCGCCCGCCCCGTCGATGGGAGGGAGGAGAGAGGGAGGGGAGGGCAGGCAGGCAGGCGCGTCCGGGCAGAGCTGCTTCCTCTCCTTCCCCCCCCCCCCCCACCCCGCTCTCCCCTTCTCCCCCCTCCTCCCTCGGCTGGAAGGGCCGTCGAGAAAGTGGCTCTGCTACTTCCTGCTGGACGGAAGGGGATCGAGACCCCCCCCCCCCCACCACCACCACCCGTCCACGGCGCTTGGGAAGAGCCCGCGGGGGCGCTGCTGCTCCTGCCTGCCAGCCCCGTCGCTCTTGGACGGGACCTTACCCGGACGGACGGACGAACGGACGAGCGGGGTTAAAAGGAGGCGAGGCGGGGGTCGCGCGCGAGGAAAGGGCCGCGGTCCAAGGCCCGCTCCCTGTTTCCATGGAAACCTCACTCACACGCCGCGGCCCCCCCCCCTCTCCTCTCTCCCCGATGGCGACTGAGGGGGGGGGGGGCGGGGAGGAAGGCAGGCGAACGAGCGAGCGCGGCGGGCCTGAAGAAGGGAAGCGGCGGAGACGCACCTGCTCCCGGGGCGGGCCCCCTCCGAGGGACCAGCGGCGTCCGGGGAAGGTGGCGAGCGGGTGGTGGTGGCGATGAGGTCAGCCCCGGAGAAGCCCAGCCCGAGCGGAAGGGCCGGACGGCGCGGCGGGGCTGGCGGCTCCCCCTTCTTCGCTCCACAGCCGCGGCGGCGGCGGCGGCACCACCACCACTGGCAGCCGGAGAGTGCGAGGACGGAGAAGCCAGGCACGGCTGCTGCTGCTGCTGCTGCCGAGTCCTGCCGCTGCCGCCGCCGCCGCTGCAGGGCCTGCCGGGAAGTGTAGTCCGGCCGCCCGGCGGCCCCCCACGCCCACACCGCACCCGGCCCTGCCCTGCGGACTACCGCTCCCAGGCTGCACCGCGGCAGGCCCTGCCCGTATGGGAAGGGGAAGGGTGGTAGTGTATGTGTGTGTGTGACGGGAGGAGGAGGGGGGGGGGTTATTCCGAGCCAGCCGAGTCCGGAGAGGGAAAGAAGAAGGGGGGGGGGAGGGAAAGCGAGGGGGGAGAGGAGGGGCTTTGCGCCCTGCCCGGGGAGGAGGGGGAGGGGCCGGGCAAGGGCGGGTCCGTCCTCCACCCGAGGGGAG
Source organism: Masticophis lateralis (assembly GCA_030761175.1). Lineage (NCBI taxonomy): Eukaryota > Metazoa > Chordata > Lepidosauria > Squamata > Colubridae > Masticophis > Masticophis lateralis. The sequence goes on from JAUDYJ010000011.1 coordinate 11,850,133, forward strand.
GGAGAGATAAGAAGGGGTGGGTCGAGGGATCAGCGCTGGGGGCAGCCGTGACGCTCACAGGGCTCCGAGTGACCCCCTTGGCCCGGCCTGGGGAAGGTGTGGAAGGGGGGGGGGGATGATGCGAGAGGGAAGGAGGGAGGGGGGCTTTTCACTGTTCCCACGCAGGGCTCAAAAAGCTCGCGTGGGTGGGTGGGTGGGTGGATGGGCGCCCCCATCCCAAAGCGGGGCGCACCGCTTCTCTTCCCCCATCCAGAAGGTCACGGGACCCCCAGCGGGAGGAGGGAGGGCAGGGACGGAGCATGCATGGGGTGGGAGGGGGGGGGAGAGAGGGAAAGGTTGAAGGCTGCAGCTGGGGAAGGAAAAAAAAAAAAGACGGGGAGGGGGCGCGCGCGTGGAAAGGGCCAGGTGTGCCCCGCGGAGCCCTTCGCCCACGGGGATCCGGCAAACAAGCGCACCGCCCGGCGCAGGGCAGGGCAGGGCAACGGAGGTGGTCCCGCTGCAACCGACGGAGGCGGCGGGGAGGGGGGGGAAGCCCCGCACGAGGCAACTCGGCGGGGGCTGCAGCTTCTTTTCCCCTCCACCCGCCGCCCTTCCATCCCCGCGATCGGCGTTACCTGGCCGCGGCCCGAGGTCGCCTCCTTTCCCGCCGATGCCGCCCCCGGGCCCGGTCAGGAGCAGCTGCTGCCGCCGTTGCGCGGGGTTTGGAGCTCCGCACCTGCGTCGCCTGGGCGCACCCTCGGATCCAGTGGCGCAGCGCAGTGGGCGCCCGAGCCTGGGGCTGCTTTGCCCTTTTCCAGGCGGCTCCAGCCCTTGCTCTCCCCGGGGAAGGAGGGAGGGAAGGAGGGTGGGTGGCGGGGCGGAAAAGAAGCGCTTTGGCTGGCCTGCTTACCTCCTTCCGTCGCTTTCCTCGGCTCCTCTCGGGGATGCAGCCGGAGGGAGGCGCCCCAGCTTCGGCCGGACGATCGCCTCTCCGGAGGGGACTGAAACCCCCTCGCCGACGCCGGCCACTTTCCGTCTGCCTTCCCTTGCTCCCTCCCTCCCTTCCCTCCCTCCCTCCTTGCCTCCGCTTGGCCGGCCACGTTCTTCCCGACGCCCGTCCGTGCAGCGGAGAAGTTGCTTTTTTAGCTTCGAAGGCCCCGATCGCCGGCCCGGCCTGCTTGCCACTCGCGGCGGGCAGCGGCGGCGGCGACGGCGGTAGAGCAGAAGCCAAGCGCCCCCAGCACGCCGCGGCGCGCCGCCCTTGCTCAGCCCGGCCCCCCTGTGGGCCGTCTCGGCCGCGATCGAGTCCGGCTTCCCCTCCCCTGGGCCCGTCTTCGCCACTGCCCAAGGCCCTCCCCTTCGGCCGGGCTGGGACCCTCCTCTCTGCCCCCCGGCTCCACCGCGGGCCGCCTCTTTGCCCCCTTGCTTCCCCCGGTTGGCAGACCGTCTAAGGACCGGGCTTTTGGGGAGGGGGGGCAGGTATTGTTGCACCGCCACCTTCCACCTTATTTTCCCCCGGCTGCGTTTTTTCCCCCCGTTTCCCGATGCTCCGGGGCTGCTTTCCTTTATTTTTTTCCCCCCCTTTCCAACCCGGCGATCTCCCTCCTTTCTCTACCTCGCCCGCCCCGGCTGTTCTTCGCAATTCCCTCTCCGAGGCTGTGCGCCGAGATCCGGGGTGCCTGGATGGCTTGGGGGAATAAGGTGGCTTCGCCCCGGTTCCTTCTTGGGGCTTCCCCCACCGCGCCTCGCCGGCTCACCACCGCCTCTTTCGATCGCGGCGTTGGACTTCCTAAACGGGCGACTCGGAAGAGAAGCGACTTTCTCGGCCTCCTGGCTGCTGCTGCTTTGCTTTCTTCCAGCCGGCCCTAAAAAAAAAAAGAAAGAAAAAAATAAGCAAGGAAAAAAAAAGGGGGGGGGGCGTTTTTCCATCGCGCCGGGGCTGCGATGCTCTAAACGCGGAAGGCTCGTTCTTCTTCCAGCGCTATTTTTTGTAATTGGGAAATGGAAGATGGGGAGGGGAGGGGAGATGACCCCCGGCCTGGCCATTGATGGACAGCAACGGACGAAGGGGAAGGGCTGGGGTGGGTAGGTGTGGGGTGGAAGAGATCACCAAGTTGTCCAGCGGGCCTTTATGGGACTAACATCCTAGTTGGGTACCCTTCAGACGGTCCCATCAAGGCAGACTTCAAAGACCTCACACCGGAGGCTCCTAATGGACAGGTACCCGCGGGTGGTTTTTTTATTTTAAAAAAAAAAATGTTTTCGCTTTCCCTCCAGCTCCTCTCTTAAAGCCCAGAGCCACTTCCTGGAGTAAAAAAGGAGCAATAAGCCGCCGGGGCTGTCACGGAATGGATGTCCTTCGTTTCTGACTCTTGGTCCTGGATGCTGAGTTGCAGGCTGGTTTGGGGCAGGCAACCGGCCGATTCGGACAGTGATCGACTTCATAATATCAACTTCTTTTCCAGCTTTCCTGAAATAAGTTTGATTGGGGGACGCCTGATGCCAAGCCCCAAAGAATGAGTTGATTGCTTCCAGATCAAACCCCCCATTAACCCCCAATTCGTCATACTGTGGGCTACGCTGAGGCTTGTTTTAGCCCCGATTTGGCAAAACGACCATAGCAGGCTTGTGCATGTCGCTAATCCATAAACTGGCTTTGCAGACCGTGAGGCTAAATTCAGGACGGGGAAAAAAAACTGAGCCTAAAGTGAGAAGAGCAATAGCATTTTGACTTATATACCGCTTCAGCTCTCTCTAAGTGCTTGTAAACTCAAAAAGCGTTTATGCCGCCTGCATAATGCCTGAAATTTCATATACCTCACCGAGTGGTTGTAAGAGCAATAGACTCATATTACAGAAATGTTTCTTTTTCTTCCCATTACTACGACTCGCTCACAAGAAGAGTGCAAGTACTTAATTATCTATGGATTCCTACCGTGTAGAATATCTCCTGTGTTCTTTGTACCGGATGACCCAATTCCCACATTGCATGAAGGCAAAACCTCTTTAACCTGTGTTCTATAACAATATACCCACAACCACTTGGATATTTCCAGTGCGCTAAGCCATCAACATTATTAGTTTACGGACCACAACAGCTGGTTCAACTCAACGCACTATGAAACCAAAGCCCAACTCACCTTCCTTGCACAACACCCAAAAATGGACTGAGCCACAATTGACTAGGCCAAACCATCATTGGCTAGTCTGTGTATCAACCTTTTGGGTGAATCTAGCCGACACTGTTGGTTTAGGTGCATCTGAACAATACCATTAATTCAATAAACCATTGCTAAGAGTGCTATGGGTTAATGAAGGATGTGCACAATCACACTGCATCTTAAGCTAGCGGCATGGACTGGTTCACTAACAACCTGAGCTCGCAAATTATTCAACCACAGTTTGGCCTGGTGATCCCAGAACCTGGGACTTTAGTATGCACGGAGACTAGTATGCCAAGGTTCCATGCAGAAAACCCTGGCTGCATTAAAAGGTGTGTTTAAAAGGCCTGACTGCTGTGTAGTAAGTAAGTACTGTGTAGTAGTAAGACAGTAGTATGGAAATTGTAAGTGCCCAGCCCATATAAACTTCAACTTGGTATGCCTCCCGCTTAAGGTGGTGAGAACAGCTCAGGATGGATAAGTTGCAAGCAACAGAAAAATAAGGCTTCCCAATTTGCAACCTTATCTGCTTGGTAAAAAAGTGCCTTGGATAAATAATACTACTGTTCTAGGAAGGTGATCATTTACTTTTCCAAAGAACCCGAAGGCCAGACGGAATAATGGATGGAAACTGAACAAGGAGAGATTCAACCTGGAAATGAGGAGAAATTTCCTGACACTGAGAGCAATCAACCGATGGAACAGAAGTTGCCTTTGGAAGTTGTGGCAGCTTCATTGCTGGAGGCTTTCAAGAAGAGACTGAACTGCCATCACAATCAGAAATGGGGTAGGGTCTCCTCCTTGGGTGAGGGGTTAGACTAGATGACCTACAAGGTCTCTTCCAACTCCATTAATTTGTATCTGTACTTTCATCAATCACAGATCTGCAAGTGCTAAAGAAGGGAATTCTTTGGTAGCTATCCTTGCACTGGCATACTCTACTTTATTTATTTTCCGAGCCGAGAGCATTAAAAGAGCACTCGATTTGAGATTTATGTCACCCTTAAGAGCAGGCACGTGTGAATAGGCACAATGGATCAAATGGCACCATCAGAAGTCTGGTATCATTCAGTAAAAGTTCACACGTAGTTTCTAAGGAGGATCCTTTCTATGCCTACAGGACCCAGACAACCAGCGAAGGACATAAGGTCATCGTGGACTGTTGAACCTACGAAGTGCCATCGCTTAAAAAAAAAATGGGCAACTCACCGTTCACTTGGAAAACCAGAAGCAGCTAAACCTTGGCGATTCGGTTCGCCTATCACGCTGTCTGGATTTGGTTCGGTATGCTGGGAAAACCTAAACCAAAGACACAGATGGTTTAAACAGACGCAAAGCCTCTGGAAACATATAGGATAATATAGGAGCAGGAAACGCATTTGCAAAACGACTGTTTCTCAGCTGATAAGGGGTCCAAATCGGCAGTGGGTCTTTCAGGAAAAAATATACATTTTCCCGGTTTTCCTCTGAAAGTGGAGATGCCAGGGGTGGGGAGAAAGAAGGTATGTAATAATTACGTTGGCTCGGTATCTGCAATATCCAATTATTAGCACATGCAGTTTGGAGGCAGCGTGATAGAGTTATCAAACCTTAGCACTGCTTTCCATTCATAAGCCTGCTTTTCATTTCGATCTCAATTCTGGAAGGACCAAATAGAGAGCGTGGCCCTATGCAAATGCCGAAGGTTTCTCCCATCAGATACCCATCTTTTAAGGAAGCAGAGCAGATGCCAAGCAAGGTGATTAAATGAACTCGGTTCTCGCGTCCCAACAAGCCACAGTTTGCTTAGCAACCTCCGCTGACCAGGTTCGCCTACCCAGTACCCAAATCTAACAAGCCGCATGATAACCGAACCCAGCCCTATAAGAGATCCGTGAATTATTGACATCACCGTGTCATCCAGAACCACTTTCTTCCAAATTTTGCAACCTTTTTTTAAAAACCAGCTGCCTGCAATTACTGCAAGTTCAAATCTCACCAGGCTCAAGGTTGATTCCTTCCATCCTTTCGAGGTAAGTAAAATGAGGACCCGGATTGTGGGGGCAATAAGCTGACTTTGTATAAAAAAGAACACCGCTTAGTAGGGGCCAAAAGCCCTACTAAGCAGCTATATACAAAACTATGAAGGCTATTGCTTAATGCATTGTAAGCCACCCTGAATCTCCGGAGAAGGGCGGCATATAAATCGAACCAATAAACAATAACAGTAACAATAATAAACCGGGGATTCCCAGAAACAAGCTGTTAAAAGTTCAGATCGCCAGATTCAGAAGTCTACCCCATCCCTATTCTGAATTTCTGAATGAAAAAAAAAAAAATACATTTAGCCCAATTTTCTTCCAGTTTTTAACATTCTGGCAAAAGGCAGCATTTTTCCTGACCTGAAGCAGAGGGGAGGTTTTGGTGATGATGTGTAGTAGTTGTGGTTGATCAGAAAATGCCAATTAAATTTCGCAGTTCAAAGGCTAATGGATGGAACGGGACCCGTTTAAAGAATTGTGGGTTTGTTTATTTTTGTTGTTGTTGTTGTTGTTGGAAACAAAGTGGGTCTCCCTGTTCCACCTTCTCTTGCCTAGGGGAGGGGGGAAGATGTGATCCCAGTTACGGCCTTTTAAGTTACTCTGAGGGATAACGGAGGCACCATTTCCCTGGCATGGAGGTGAAATCTTACAAAGAACAAAGCTGCATACATTTCATATCGCTCCCTGCCTTGTCTATGCAAAGGTGGGGGGAATCAGTCTCCAACAGACCCTATTGAGGGTTGCTGGAATCTGGCTCTGCCTGCTGGAAACAAGGAAGAATTGGGGGGAGATTCCCCATCCCCAAAAATGACCGATGTTTTTAAACATTTTGGAGAACTGTTTCCCTTAGGAGTGGAGCAGTGTGGCTTGTCGTAAGACGAATCTCCAGAAACCTTTAGCTAAGTTTGAGCCAGAGCCATGCCTCTGAGCATGTGTAAAGAGGCATGGCTCTGGCTCTTCTTCAGTTCTGGAGTTCAGTTCTTCTTGGAGAAAAAAAGTGAAATGTTTTCAAAGGAAAAAAAAAAACACCCAAGAAAGTCCAATTGTCTTTTTTTGGGCGGGGGGGAACACTTTGGGGTGAATCTGAAAATGTTCCTTTTGAGATAGGAAGGGAAATTATATTCTGCAGTTCTTAGTTGGCACAGATCCTGGCAAGGACCTGAACCCCATAACCTCACGTGCATTATTACCATCATCCTATACGTTAACAGCAAAACCAATTAGCCAGGTATGACTCACATGGCCAAAATGGAACCATTCGCACACAAAGTGCGAAGGGGTGCGGTTTGGGAGAAATCTGACTTTTTGTAGAAATACAATTACAGGTAGATAAACCTCGACTTACAAACGTAACGGAGCCTGCTGATGGACAGCCGTGATCCATGTAACTGAACCAATTTTTAAAGCAACACCACAGTCCTTAAGCGGAACAATTCTTTGGTGCGGGCTGGTTTTGCCAAAAACCCAGAAATAAATGCCAGTTTTCAAGGAAAAAAACATCATAAAAAGCATTCAAGAGTCCCTGGGACACTGCAAAGGAGCATAAATACAGACTGGCTGGTGACCACTCCAAATGCAGTCACGTGCAGTCACGTGCATCAAAACTGGATTATAAATATCCTAGGGAAGGTTTTTCATAACTTGGAACGGTCGCTAAGTGACTGTTCGTAAGTCAAGAACTATCTCTGTTTGGATCCTGGATGTGCAGTCTTCCAGGCTGAAGGTTGGAGCTAAGGCAGGCACTACATTCACTGTTAGGCCTTTACAGCTAAATTCCACCTGATTCTATTTTTCACTTCTCCATTCTCTTCCGTACTCTCCATTTAAACACAGGTAGTCCTCAATTTACAACCACAACTGAGCCCGGAATTTATGCTGCTAAGGGAGAAATGTGTTATGTGAGTTTTGTCCCCTTTTTACCACTTTTCCGGCCACGTTTCTTGAGCGAATCCACTGTAGTTGTTAAATGAGCAACCCGGTTGTTAAAACGAATCCGGCTTCCCCGTTGACTTGTGCTTGTCAGAAGGGGATCACGTGACCCCGGGACACTGCAATCGTCATAAATACGAAGCAGTGGTCGAGCATCTGAATCACATGATTATGGGGACGCTGCGAAGGTCGCAAGTCTGAAAAGCGGTCATAAATACAAGCGTAAATATGAAGCAATTGTCAAGCATCCGGATATAAAATCACATGACGGTGGGGATGCGGCAACGGTCATGAAGTGTGAAAAACGGTTGTAAGTCACTTTTTTCAGGGCCGTGGTAACTTTGGGCGGTCACTCAACGAACTGTTGTAAATCGAGAACTACCTGCAACAACATCGGCCTTTAATCTGCGATGTAATTGTTAACTGAAGGGAGCTACTGTCCACCATATTGTTAGTGCCATACTGAATAACTGGAGGTGATTTAGATCAGGGTCCCCCCCATCCCGGGCCATGGCTCAGTACTGGGCCGTGGTCCATTCGAAACTCGTCCCCGCGAGCTATGGGAAATCGCAAGTTCCCGGCACTTGTGCAAATGGAACAGTTGTAAGTCGAGAACTACACTGTACGTCCAGGCTTCAAAAATTTTAGCAAGGGATTCTTGGCCCGCTTGCTGGGTGGGTGTGGCCATGGTGGGTGTGGCCTAGTCAGCCTCCTGCACCATGGGGGGAGGCGTTTTTGCCCTCCCCGGGCTCCAGGGGCTTTCCTTGAGGCTCCGGGAGAGTGAAAATGGCCTCCCCAAGATCCAGAGGCGGGCCTATGGAAACGGACCCGTTTATTTTCCCAAACTTCCGGTAGGCCCATTTTTCGCCCTCCCCGAGCCTCCCCGCATGCCCTGCAGTTACCTGCATCCAAAACGGGCCACATGGGGACTCCTAGGAGGGGTGGGGTGGGGGGGCATCCAGAGTGGGATTTGGGGGTTCTCAGAACTGCACAGTATCATAGCTAGAGGTTCTCCCGAACCCCTGTGAACCCCCAGTAGCCCACCCCTGGTTGTACGTCCTGTACGTCCCTTCCTAACAACTGTTGGAAAGTGTGGTGCTACAATGGAGAGGTGGCGGGGGGTGTATGCACGTCATGCTAAGGACCCAGATTGTGCTCCTCTGAAGGACGGGGTGACGGCAGAGAGGAAGACGGAACTCGTAACGCCTAAAGGAGGGGTTCCCAACCTTTTCTACCCCCGCCCACCCCACAGAACGCTTTTGACACCATTTCGCACCCCTTACAAAAGTAAATAATTCTATGCCTACAATTATGCCTCTACGCTGTAATTTTGAAACTTCTAAACCCAAGTTTTCGCACCCCTTGGAATATCGTCTCACGCCCCCCCAGGCCTAAAAGAGACCTGGGTCCAATGAGTAGCGAATGAACAAGTGAAAGGGGTAACTCAAACGGAATCATCTGAAAGAGGGCATCGCAAGCTGCTGGCACCTTCCAGGGTTTTAGCCTGAGCTGCAGTTCTTTGCTGCAGGTGGCACCCGCTCTCCTGCATGTCGAGACATGTTCTGGGTTCCTGCAGCCTTGTTTCTGAAGTCATCCTTTGGTTCCTGCTTCACTAAAACCGAGTATTGTCAGGGGCCAGTTACATGGCCTGTTCAGCATCCCGAGCTGAAGCAGCCTCCTCCTGAGCCAGTTGTGCACTCCCAAAGGAACCACTGATCCTGCTCGGCCAGAATCCCAAGCGGCCACGGGATCTATTCAGAGCCGAAGAATCCATCTTGATCTTCACGGAGACAGCCGGTTTTGAGCTCCTGGGTTCAAACCCAGCGAAGCAGAAAACTTCCCCAAAAACTCAAATCGGAAAGAATACTTGGAACCCTGACAAAGCCATCGTTTCGTCCTCCAAAGCTTCCTACAATCCTCTTTCGAGCACAGGCGGTCCTAGATTTGCAGCAGTTCATTTAGTGACCCTTCGAAAGGGCAGCGGCATTGAAAAACCCGACTTGTGACCGTTTTTCAGAGTTATGACCTTTGCAGCGTCCCCATCATCAAGTGATCAAAATTCAGATGCTTGAGAACTGACTCATGCTTATATATATATGTAGGTCTTTGGTTATTCGGGTCTTCTCCAGCGTAAAATTGGAAGTGTCTTGGCGACATTTCGACGAAGTCTCATTCGTCATCTTCAGGCTGGTGTTTTCAGCTTTGTGCTCCTAGAAGCACGAAGCCGAAAACACCAGCCTGAAGATGACGAATGAGACTTCGTCGAAACGTCGCCAAGACACTTCCAATTTTACGCGGGAGAAGACCCGAATAACCAAAGACCTACATACACCCGCGAAAACCTCAGAAAACATACATACATACATACATACATACATATATATATATATAATTTTATATATTATATTTTTATCTACTTTAATTTGTTTTCTCTTTACATACAATATGTGTTTAATGAACAGACAACTGACTCATGTTTATGACCATTGCAGTCTCCCAGGGTCGTGTGATAACCTTTGGCGACAAACAAAGTTAATGGAGGAAGCCTGATTCACTTAACAACCGGGTTACTAACTTATCAACTGCAGTGATTCTGGCAAGGAAGGTTGTAAAATGGGGGCAAAGCTCACCTAACAAATGCCTCACTTAACCACAGCAATTTTGGACTCGAGTGCGGTGGTAAATCAGGGACTGCCTGTAATACGAATTGCATACTTATTGCATACTCTCCTCTTTCTCTCCAGAGCCTCTTGTAACCAGTTAGCAAAAGTGAGTCCGGTGTGACTCATGCTGATTACACGGTTACATCAAGGCAGGGTTTCTTACTTAAGAATAGGAAGTGTTTTGTGCATGTATCTATGTGGGGCTGTCTGTTTGTACTTCTCAGTTGAGCTATAACCGAAGGATTTCCTCTTGGTCTCCCATCCAAGTATTAATCATGCCTGTCTCTGCTTGACTGACAAGAAGCAACTGATGGAAACCTAATCAAGGGGAGAACCAGACTAGAACTGAGGAGAAATTTCTTAACGGTGAGAGCAATTAAACCAGTGGAAGAAATTGCTTTCAGAAGTTGTGGATGCTCCATCACTGGAGGCTTTTAAGAAGAGATTGGACAACCATTGGTCTGGAATGGTCAGGATGACGAACCTATGGCACGCATAGCCATATCAGTGGGCAAGCAAGCTCAGCTCCGGTGTGCATGCGTGCACCAGCCAGCTGATTTTCGGATCTTCTGGGCCCACCAGAAGTAGGGAAACAGGCTGTTTCCTGCCTCCGGAGGGCCTCAGGGGTTGGGGAAGGCCCGTTTTTCTTTCTCACCAGGCTCCAGGGCCTCTCTAGGAGTCTGGGATGGACAAAAATGACCTTCCCACCTCCCGGAGATCCTCCAGAGGCCGAAAACGGCCCAATTAACAACTTCTGGAAGGGGGGAGGATCAAGTGCATATGCACGGGGGCGGGACACATAGAATTATGGGTGTGGGCACGTGCGTGCATGACCCCCCCATTCCCCCCACTCCTGGCACACGATGGCAAAAGGGTTAGCCATCACTAGTATATGGCGAACCTATGGCATGCTTCTCTGTGGGCACGCAGGCCATCACCAGCTGGTCTTCCGGAGCGCCGGAAAATGGAAGACCAGCTGGCCAGCACGCGCATGTACACCGGCCAGTTGGTCTTTAGGTTTCCAGCCCTCTGGCACGTGCGAAGACCAGCTGGCCGGTGCGCATGCCGGAAACGGGAAAATCAGCTGACCAGCTTCCGATTTCTAGTGTTCCAGCGTACACACACACAGACACGGGTTCCGGTTTGGGCACTCAGGTGCTGAAAAGTTTTGCCATCCCTGGTGTAGGGTTTCCTGCCTGAGCTGAGGGTCAGACTAAAAGACCTCCACGGTTCTTTCCGACTGTGTTAATCTGTTTATTTCAAGGGATCAGCCAAATTCAGTACACGTCCCACCTTACCATGGGCTCTTAAGAAGCAGAGCAAATTTTTCTCAGCTTGAAAGCAAGATTATGCTCACAGGAACTTTCTCTGATGCTGTGGGGGGGGGGGGGATACGTAGCCAGCAAAGAGGCTTCTATACTTGTGCCAAAGGATTTCTTGCATGCTGTGGGAGGGGTGAGACGCCTCCCTTCCGACAAACTAAGAAAGTGCCTTCAAGGACGCACAAAATTTTTGTTTTCATACTATTATCTGGAGCTCTGGCAACCCCCACCCGGCTACATTTACAAGCTAATGCCTACCACCTTTGGGCTTCCAATACTATAAGGTTTTTTTTTTGTCTTGTTCCATTTAAAGGAAAAGAAGAAGCAAATGTAGATTGGAGGAAATCCTACCATTTTTGCTCATATCTCAAATTTAAACGGTTGTCGATTCTAAACTTCCTAGCCAAACTCTTTTATACGCTCTTAACTTTTATCTGCTTGGAAAACTTAATTTTTCTCCTCCGTCTTTCTGCATGAACTTTTTCCATCAATGTGTATTTGGGATAGCATCTAATAAGAGATTCCGGCCCTAGAAATATTAAAAGAGAGAAGATTTTTTTTTCCTTCGAACAAGTAGATTTCAAAAACGACATCTGTGAGCTATTTTGTAAACTAAGACTGACTTTGCTGGCTAGAGATAACGTGAGTTATGGTCTCATACATTTGGGGAGCACCAGATTGGTTAGGATAGATCTGGAGATCTGATAGGAGGGATCTCCTTAAGAGCCAGGGTAGCTAGCTGAATAGAATAGCAGTCGAGAATATGTCTGATTCAGTGGTGGGTTTCAAATTTTTTTACTGCAGGTTCTGTGGGTGTGGCTTGGTGGGCGTGGCAGGGGAAGGATATTGTAAAATCTCCATTCCCACCCCACTCCAGGGGAAGGTTACTGCAAAATCCCCATTTCCTCCCAATCAGTTAAGAATTGGGAGGCAGAGAATCATCCTGGGATATCTTGGTTTTTGTACTTAATGTATTCTGGGAACCCAACCACAATTGGAGTCTATGATTTTAAAGAAACCAATCATAACTGGCTTGATTTAGAAATATGATTATTATAAAATGGATGAGTTCTTAACAACATGCTAAGATGAAACGAGACATGTTGCAGCTTGGCATGATAACTGGATCTAAGACAAAAATGTTCTATGTGAATAAAGACTGAAGAACAGGTCCATGACAGCTGCTTTGATTCCTTGCAGGAAGAATCAGGATGGGAGTGTCAGAAGGAGAGAGAGATTCCGCTATTATTTTATTTACTGAAATTCAAGCACGGCTTTTCGTAAATGAAAAAGGTGGCAAGGAAGGACACTCATTTTGCTGAGAATAGGAATGGCTTCAGAAACAATAAAAGAAGTAGAGAAAACTTAAGAATAATTTTGTTCGGAGTGCCTCCATTTCAATGTTAACTCATGGCAATTGCCTGGACAAGTCACTTGTGTTTTCTTGGCAATATTTCAGAAGTCGTTTGCCATTGTCTCCTTCCTAGGGCTTTGAGAGAGAGACTGGCCGATAGACTGGAGACTAAAATGTATGAAGAACTGTTGCAGGAACTGGGCATGGCTAGTCTAGTGAAGAAAAGGACCAGGGGAGACAATGATAGCAGTCTTCTAATATTTGAGGGGTTGCCACAGAGAGGAGGGGGTCAAACTATTTTCCAAAGCACCTGAAGGCCAGACAGGGAATAATGGATGGATACTGAACAAGGAGAGATTCAACCTAGAAATAAGGAGAAATTTTCTGACAGGGAGAACAATCAACTGATGGAACAGAAGTTGCCTTCGGAAATTGTGGGAACTTCATCACTGTAAGCTTTTAAGAAGAGACTGGGCTGCAATTTCTCAGAAATGGTGTAGGGTCTCCTGCGAGGGGGTTGGACTAGTTAGTTAGTTAGTTAGTTTATTAAATTTGTATAGTGGACTCAGGGCGGTGCACAGACAGGAATAAAAAACATTTCAATACAAAATTTAAAATTTGTAAAAGAATTAAACAATTTTTGGCCCAGAAAATTTAAAAAACCCATTAGGCAATTTAAAATTTAAAACCCATAGACAATTTAAAAACTAAAGGGGGGGGGGGTTTACACCAGCCCAGCTTGATAAAATAAAAAAGTTTTAAGGGCACGGCAAAAAGCCCGGAGATCAGGTATCATACGGATCTCAGGGGGCAAATAGTTCCAGAGGGCTGGTGCTGCCACAGAGAAAACTCTCCCCCTGGGCGTCGCCAGCCGACATTGCCTGGCTGACGGCACCCTGAGGAGTCCCTCTCTGTGGGAGCGTACTGGCCGGTGGGAGGCTATTGGTGGCAGAAGGCGGTCCCGCAAGTACCCAGGCCCTATGCCATGGAGCGCTTTAAAGGTGATAACCAACACCTTGAAGCGCACCCGGAAGACCACCGGAAGCCAATGCAGCTCACGCAGGAGAGGCATCACATGGGAGTGCCCCCTTGCTCCCATAATCCCCCGCGCGGCCGCATTCTGCACCAGTTGGAGCCTCCGGGTGCACCTCAAGGGGAGCCCCATGTAGAGAGCATTACAGTAGTCCAGGCGGGAAATGACAAGTGCCTAGATGACGAGTGACTAGATGACCTACACGGTCCCTTCCAACTCCGTTAATCTGTTATCTAGTCACCCAGTTGGTTTTGCGCCTAAGATAGGACTAGAACTCACAATCGCCTGGTTTCTAACCTGATGCCTTAACCCTAACACCAAACTGGCTCCCTTTGCTCATCTAACCCTAAGTAATAAAAGCAAGTAACAAAAGTAATAAAAATAAGGATATTCAGTAGTCCTAGAATCTGGCTGACGATATGGGACCGAAAGGGAGAGTAGAAAACCAGGAGGATATAGGGACAAAGCGCATATCATGAGAAAGCATGCTCCATTCACATGAACCTCAATTCAATTCACCATTTCAGTGAAATGGTACCCGGGTGATAGATCGACACATTAATATTTTGTGGTACTTCCTTCTTGCAATATCATACAATATACAAAAATCAGAGCCCAGGGAAAGGCTAGAAACAGGATGGCGCACGAAGAATCTTGATTCTACCGAAACAGGAGCGTAGATTCCTATTTTATTAATTTGGTGGCCGATTCCGCTTGAGGTCTTGCATTATGCAAAACGAAAGCCAGTCAAAAAAGGTGTTAAAATTGCAACGAAGAGCAAGAACGCCACAGAGTGTCATAACTCAAAGCATTTTCTCGCCAATCTTCTTATCTTTCGCGGGCCTCTCCAAGCCACAGGCCTCTGAGACACAAAGAGTTAAATCGAAGCCTCTTAAAACTCAAACTGAGAAAAGCAGAAACATGCAAGAATTGATTTAGTGACCATTCAAAGCTACTGGAAAAAAATGTGGCCGATGACCATTTTTCACACTTACGGCCTTTGTAGCATCACGTCAAAATTCAGAAATTTTGGCAATCCCGTTTTGAAAAGCAAAATCAATGGGGAAGCCAAATTCACTGAACAACAACTGCATTACTAAACACAACAATTGCAGCGATTCACTTAACAACTATGGCAAGAAAGGTCATAAAAATGGGGCAAAACTCCCTTAACAAATGTCTCCCTTAACAATAGAAGTTTTGGGCTCAATTGAGGTTGTAAGTCAAGGACTACCTGTATTTAGAAAACAAAGCCCCCCCCCCTTAATATTTTAGGCAGAGGGAAATCTCCAAACCCTAAATCTTGCTACAAGAAATGAGTAATTGAATGCCAATCAGATCGGACTATTTTAAAAAAGGTGTCTTAAAATTTAGCGGCAGATTCTAAACTAGCGTTTCCTTTCTCTTCGCGACTTGAAGATGGGTTGATTTCAACTCCCAGAATTCCCAGAAATTCTGGGAGTTAAAGAACATACATCTTCAAGTATCAAGGTTGAGAAAACGTGGTCTAGAAAATTGCCCATGGTATCATAATGGGAGTTGTGTTTTTTTTTTTTTAAGAAATGAAAGAGATGGGAGAGGGCAGAATCAGAGCCAAAGTATGCACAGAACATAAAGGCAAAAACTAGGAATAATATTTAAGACTATCTTCATCACCAGGGTATCTTTCAGGTGACTGTAACCTACTGGACATTATCGAAATCAAAATTCAGCAGAGCTGTAAGTCCCCAGCCTTGAGGACATTACATTTCTGCCACTCTGTAGGGGAAAATAATTCAGAATTTTACTTTTCCTGAAGATCAGATGGTGCCCCAGACTACTCACTTCAGCAAGAGTTTTAACATTATTCAAGGATGGTTTGATTTCTGAGGGGTACGTACATACATATGTTTGAATTAATTCCTCTTATTTTAAAATATGGGAGCAGGCATCACCTTGCCAATGTGATGCCTGACATTTTGAATAAAAACACGCGATGTGTTTCCTCTGGGAAATGAATGTGAGATTTGCAACCGTTTTCTTATTTTGTATTCCCACAAACAGCCATTCCGGGGGGGGGGGGGAGTCGAGGGGGGAGAAACAGTAGCTGGATGACCCCTAGGGAGTCCCAAAATAAAGTGGGAATTTGAATCTGGAATTCCCTACTTATGCTGGGATTAGTTTCACACAGCATGTTAAAATATGATAAATTATTTTGCTCCTCACTGGGCAAATCTGGCCAATGTTGTTACTCCACGTTGCAAATCTAAGGAATTGGGTTTGTTTACTGCACATTGCAAATCCAAGGAATTGGGTTTGTTCAATAAACCATGGTTTAATTAACCACATAGGCCAGCATGTTGTGGGGGAGACAAGACACTCTTCATTTGGCAGGTTTGCCAGTTGCTGAAAAGGAAATTACACACTGAAAATGGTTATTCTCAATAACAGAGCTAAAAAGAAAAATAATAATATGCTTTTGTACCAGAACTGGATTTTGCTTTGCTTTGCTCATTTGATCATGAAAAGTTTGTGTGAAACTTTGAGTTAACTTAATAAAATATAGCCCCAGCACGCGTGTAAGAGATTTCTGTATGCAAGGAAACTATTTTTCAGTCAAAAAAAAAAAATTCTTTCAAATTCTCTCTGCTGCCCAGTGAATAGGGAAGTGCTTTTTCAACCCGAACTGAGTTTTTCAAGTGAATTTGTCGATTTACTCTTGTGGCAAACAGATGCCTGCTTGTTGTAAGAAAATATAATAGATAAGAACCAACCTTTAGCATTTGGGGTTGCCCTGTTCTAAATTCTTACTTTAATGTTATAGAGAAGCACCTGCCACATTATTGGAACTTTTTTTAAAAAAAAAAGTAGATTCTTATTGCTTTTTCTTTCCAAAATAAAAAAAGTAACATGTAACAAATATCAATATTGGCTGAAATGACAGTATAGAGATTGCAAGCAGCCATTAACAAAAGAGGTTAACTGAAAAAAGACATTCCTGGATATGAGCAATTCTTTGGATGAGTTTGAACGAATGTTAAGGATTATGGACCAGAGACCTGCACGATATCTCCTTGCCTATACAACTGTGCCTTTTAGGTAAGTTGGACTGCAGCATCCATCCTCCCCTCTTCCACCATATTGTCTGGGGCAGGGGTCAGCAACCCGTGGCTCTGGAGCCGCATGTGGCTCTTTCATCCCTCTGCTGCGGCTCCCTATTGCTGGTCAGCTCCACAATTGATAAGGCTTTCGGTTAGGACAGGTAGAGGAAAAAGGATGCCGCACTAGGAGGAGATTATGATGGGGGAACCGAACTTCCGGTCGGCTCCAGAATTGAACAGGGGCTTCCGGTTAGGACCTTTGTGGCTCTTTGAGGGTTTAAGGTTGCCGACCCCTGGTCTGGGGTGATGGGTTGTAATCTGTCCCGTCTGGAGATCACAGAGTTATGAAAGTTTAGAGTGCTAAGAGAAGACCCAAATAGAAATAGAAATGATATCTCCAGGGAAAAGTTGGGATTCATTAATTTTTTCCCCCATTTTCTAAGCAGCCTTGGAATAAAAATTCCACTGCATTTAATTATTTATTGGCTTTATTTCATTACTCACCCCTCTCCCCGGATTAATGGTAGAGAGGAGCATTATAATATACAGATGCTACCGTATCCCTATAAATAAATGGAGACATTTGGTAAACCTGTTCCATGATATTTTAACTCCTGTTTCTTCTATGGTTAATAAAAAGCTTCTAATAGTGCTTCTCTTCTAATTTTGTGTCTTCCAACCATCTTGGGAAGTTGTGTAATTTGACCGAAGGGAGGGATTTGATTAGTTAGGACTAGAGTTAAGGATTTGAACTCCAGACCTCAATCACTGAATGTATTCGGCCTGGGAAAACAGATCTGGCATGAATCGCTAAACTGGCCCTGCCTCTGTACTAGTTTTTCTCAACTCTGGCATCTTTCAGATGGGTGGATTTCAACTCCCAGAATTCCCCAGCCAGCCATGCTGGCTGGGGAATTCTGGGAGTTGAAGTTCACCCATCTGAAAGTTGCTAGGGTTGAGAAAAAATTATGTCTGAGCGGGAGTGGTGATAGAAATGCATTAAATCTCCAGCTAGGCTTCCTTGCAGCCGAGATGCTTCAATTCCATTACAGATCTCCAGGTAGAGGCCAAGATCCTATCGAGACACGCACGTTAACTTCTTATAAACCCTGCTTTTCCAGATCTCCCCTCCCCAATATTCCTTCACCTTTTCAATGTCCTTCTTTTGTACTTACAAACCCCTTCGTGATAACGATGCACGATTGTCCGGGGTGATTTATCCCTGTCATGCAAGGCACTACATCTGCACGCGTGTTTCGACTCACTAGCAGTCACTGGCATCACCCACCCTTACCTGAGGGAGCAGAGACGATTGTAAAGAAGAAGAATAGCAGAGCAGATCACATAGGTGAGTTTCAGCTCCCTACACAGGCCAGCAAAAAGTCGGTTCTATTTCTGTTTCAACTGCAGTAGGCGATTTAAATCAGGGGTACCCAACACCCTGTCCGTGGCCTGGCAACAGGCCACAGCATGCCAGAAACTGGGCCACGCCAACAAGCGAACTGGCTCCAACTGGTCCAGAATGCAGCCGTGCGGGTGATTATGGGGGCGACTTGGCGCTCCCATGTGACACCTCCTGCGTGAGCTGCACTGGCTCCCAGTGGTCTTCCGGGTGCGCTTCAAGGTTTCGATTCTCATCTTTAAAGTGCTCCATGGCTTAGGGCCTGGGTATTTACGAGACCATCTTCTGCCACCAATAACCTCCCACCGGCCAATGCACTCTCACAGAGAGGGTCTCCTCAGGGTGCCGTTGGTCAGGCAATGCCGACTGGCGACCCCCAGGGGGAGAGCCTTCTCTGTGGGGGCACCCGCCCGCTGGAACGAGCTACCCCCAGGAATACAACTGATCCCAGACCTCCGTACTTTCCATGAGGCCCTGAAGACTTTTCTATTTCAGCAAGCCGAGCTGGCTTA
The DNA here is from genome assembly GCA_030761175.1 of Masticophis lateralis. NCBI lineage: Eukaryota > Metazoa > Chordata > Lepidosauria > Squamata > Colubridae > Masticophis > Masticophis lateralis. The sequence continues at coordinate 11,868,589 of JAUDYJ010000011.1, forward strand.
AAAAGATTTTAATGGGTTAATTTTAGTAAGGGGTTTTAAATTTGGGAAAGCCAAAATTGGTTTAATTGTGTTTTAAATTATTTTAACTTTCATATTGTATGTATTTTAATTTTTGGCTGTTCACCGCCCTGAGCCCTCAGGACAAGGGCGGTATACAAATTTAATAAATATATGAATGAAATGAATGAAATGAAGCGAAGCGAAGCCCCATCCGTGGGATGCAGGCAGCACATTAAACCACACCTTCTCCGGGCCTTGGAAAAACCTTTCCCCACGGTACCAGTTCTTGGTGCCCGAAAGGTTGGGGGGCACTGATTTAAATAATCTGTGAGTGATTTGTCCCTTCTCTGTCCTGGCTAGCTTTAGCACTGGGGGAAATGAGGCACAGGCAGGCAGCAGATTGGAAAGCCAATGGTTATGATTGCCATTTCAGCCATGGATGCTGCTGGCTTTATTATTATTTATTATTTAATTATTATTAAAGGAGAAATTAACCAGGTGGCTGTGGGCGCTGCAGGTAAAAGGGAAATGTGCATTCTACATCTGGCCTAGAAGCCCCCATGCCTGTCCCTCCAGCTGTGGGCTTACATGGTCTAACCTGAATGAATCTCTCAGCACCACTGCGCATATGATAGGTAAATGGTGGCAGGAACTGGATATGTCTAGTCTAATGAAGAGAAGGATTGGGATGACAAGTCTTCCCGATATTTGAGAGGCTGCCCCAGAGAAGACGGGGCCCACCTCTTCTCAAAGCCCCTGAAGGCAGGACAAGAAGCAACGGATGGAAAGTTATCAAGGAGAGACCCAAGCTAGAACTCAAGAGAAATTTCCTGCCAGTGAGAACGATTAATCAGTGGAACAACGTGGTGCTGGAGGTTTTTAAGAAAAGATTGGACTGGAGGTTTTACAGAAAAGATTGGACAACGATTTGTGTGGGTCCAGGGTCTCCAACTTGAGCAGGGGGTTGGACTAGCCAGATCTCCAAGGTCCCTTCCAACACTTGCTATTGTGTATTCTGTAAGTCAGACTCTGAGATTTCCAAGAGGCAAAGTCTAGAAAGAAAACTGTCTCACTGACTGAGAAAGCCCCCAGGCCTGGAGTTGGCCTTGGGGAAATTAAGGAAAGCCAAACTTTTTTGCCATGTCTCCAAATCGCCCGGTTTGATTCCAGCTGCCTCCCATGACGGTACATCAGCAGGGATAGGGCAAGGAGGCCTTCTGAGTGGTGGTCCCTCAAGTCACTTGCCCCGGGGTGTGTGTGTCGATTTTGTCTAAAAGCCCCTTTTTTGACTCTGTAAAAAGCCTTTGAAGCAGGATCTGGCTGTTTCTGACAGGCTCTGTTTTCCCGCTGGGATGTATGTCTCTCTCTCTCTCTCTTTCTCTCTCGTCAAATTCATCCTCTTTCCGGCATGGTTTTCTGACACCCACCCATCCCATTTTCGTACCAGGAATGAAAACACAAGCCTTTATCCCAGCCAGGCCAGAGCGAAAGGTTCAAAGTTAAAACGAAAGGAAGAGGACCACTCTGCGCATATCCTACGATCTCCAAATTGCCTTTGTTTGTCTCCCCAAAAAACAAACACAGAAGAGTCCGGGGGGGGGGGCTTATTCTCCCGTAAAAAAGAAAACCCAGCAGGCTTCCCCTGGGCAGGCTGCAATCCTAATACACACTTTAAAAAGAAGAAGAAGAAGCTTAGTTGAGGTTTACTTCCCAGCAGGCATCAGATTCTGCTGCCCCAAGTCTATAACTTAGGAAGGCACCACCTCATTCTCCAGCCTGTGGTGTTTGTTTACCCAGATTGTTGGTCGTGGTGGGGGGCAAGAGGCCAACTCTGTAAACCGCTTAGAGAGGGGCTGTCAAGGGGGTATATAAATCTAAGCGCTATTGGGTTATTGATTCAGCTTTCCATCCTTCCAGAGATCGGTAAAACGAGGACCTCAGATAGTTGGGGGGCCATAGGCTGACTCTCTAAACCGCTTTAGAGAAGGGGTTGTAAAAGCACTGATGAAGCGGTATATAAGTCTAAAATGCTATTAACTCAGCCTTCCATCCTTCTGAGGTCGATAAAACAAGGACCCCAGATTGTGTGGGGGGGGGATGGGGGGGAGGGAGCAAGAGGCTGACTCCCTAAACCGCTTTAGAGAAGGGCTGTTAAAGCAAGCGGTCTATAAATCGAAGTGCTATTGACTCCAGCCTTCCAAGGTCGGACCTCAACCGCTTAGAAGAAGGGGCTGTAAAAGCACCGGCGAAGCGGTCTATAAATCGAAGTGTCATTGCTCATGAAGCCAAGCTCAAGCCCACTCCGCGATCCCACTCCTCACCCCTACCGGGGATCCCGGTGTGGGCCGGGAGGGGATCTTCTTAACCCAGCTGCCCCAGAGAGACTCTAAAGGGCGCTTCGGATTAGAGAGCCATGTTGTTGTTTGGGGGAACTCAAACCCAGCGGGGCTCTGGCTTAGCGTGTCCCCCCGTGAGCTCAGCCAATGGTGCCTTGCCCCCAGCCAAATCACGGCTTAAGGGGAAAACCCCGGCTTAGCGCGACGCGGGATAGAAAAAAGAGAAAGAGAGAGAGAGAGAGAGGGAAGGTGGGAGGGGGGGAAAGGAGGAGAGGATCGCTCGCTTCTTGCCTGGCGCCCCCTCCCCAATACTCGGAAACTTTTCTTTCCTCCCTCCCCCCCTTTCCCTCCTTCCCATGAAAGTTGGCTGGGCTCGGTTGGGTTGGAAGGACGGACGGACGGACGGACGCCCCGGAGGAGGGTCCCCACTCCCGACTCTAGGCGATGCCCGGTGCGGAGAGCAGGTCGAAAGAGGGAAGCCCAAAAGAGTGGTGGTGGGGGGGGTCTCACCTGGCGCGGGACTGGAAGGTCTCCAACACGTGTCTTCTTCAAGCTCGGCCGGGGCTGACATCGGCCGGCGCCTCTTCCTCCTCTTCCTCTCCGGCCAGCAGCTCCGCCGGGCTCCGCGGCATCCTGGACTATAGAAAGGCTCCGGAGCACGAAAGCGGGAAGGAGGCGGAGTTTCTGGCAAGCCCTGTACGCAAGCAAGCTCCGCGCGATTGGCTTTCGGAGAAAGGATTGTGGGAGATCGGGGGGACGGCGGCGGCACGGGGAGGGGTCTGGTCTGCGGACCGAGGCAACGTGTGTGGAAGGAGGGCGAGGAGGGGGGGGGCAGGAGAAGCCCGGTGGGGTAACCCGGGGGTCTTCTTCTTGGACCTTCTCTTCCCCCCCCCCCTTCCACCCACCCACCCACTTTCCCAGCTGCCAACCAAGGATTGGGTTGAGTTGAGTTGGGTTGGGTTGGGTTGGGTTGGGTTGCAACGAAGCGGCCAAGGAAGGGTGGGGGGTGGGAGGGCGGAGTTGGGGGGGGGGTCTCCGCCCCGAGGGTCGCCCGGCCAGCCTTGCCGAAGTTCTCCCTAGCCTTCCTCCCCCCACTCCACCCCCCTGGGGTGGGGATGAAGGTTGACTGCCGTTCCTGGAGCCGAAAGCTAGGGGAAGAACAAAAGGAACGGCCGGGCAAGAGTTTAAAAGACAAGAATCCAAGGTGCTAGTTCTCAAGTTACACGTCGCTCGGGGGTGGGGGGGGAGAGAGAGGAAGGGGGAGCAGGAGAAGAAGCGCGGGGAGACAAGACAGCCGCCTTTCCTCCCGTCCAACTGCCCTCGGTCCCAACTGTCCTTCCGCCCCGCCCAGCCGGTGCTCTTTGGAGACAGTAACAGGAGTCGGAAGGGACCCTGGAGGTCATCTAGTCCAACCCCTTTCCTCGCACAGGGGAGGACCTGTCCTAGGGATTCGTAACCGCCCGAACCGCCGATCTTCCTGACCGACAAGCTCAGCGTCTTAGCCGCTGTGCCAACCTAAGCCTTGGACTACCGCTCCCATCATCCCCCGACCGGGACACACATCTCTCCTCGTGGGCCAGGGAATCGTTGTAAAGCTGGGCTCCGAGGCAGAAAGCTTGATTCAAAGTGTCCCGTCCCCTCCCGTCGCTTCGGCGTTGGAAATTTAGATTTTTTTTAAAAAAAAACTAGGGGTTCCCTAATTTTACGCCTCTCCCCCACCCCCAAAGATGAAAGGGGGGGGGGAGGCGCGATTTGGGTATGGAGAGAAAGATTTACTACGAAGACCCAAGGAGTGGGAAGTCCTTCTCGGAGGGACGTGAGGTGACAAAAGCCGGAAGGATGAGCGGTGAAGAGTTGTCACCCTCACAAGTGGAAATTTCAGAGTTAGGAAAGGCCTTTTAAAACACGAGAAATTCCCTCCCACTCTGGTTGGCATCCAAAGAGGAAACCAGGGTGAGGTTTTGGGTTACACCCACCTTCCCCAAGTTGTCTTCTCTGGGTCAGCTTCTCCTTGGCCAAGCCACCCTGCGAGATACAGAAGAGCATGCTTAGGCTGCTTGGCACCCCAACAATTAAACCATGGCCCCCCATAACCACGATTCTGCCAGCTTTCATAATCACAAGAAGACGTGTTGCTTCACCCAGTGCCAGATGCTGCTATGGGCCATCCTAAGTGGGCAGCCTTGTTAGGTTCAGGCTATTCTTCCCTGGATAATTATGGGGAGGGGGCACATCTCTGCATCCATCCATGAGCCGTGCTGAAGCAGGCAGTGGGTGAGGCTGGTGGAGTCAAATGGATTTAGAACCCCTCTATATCCTTCACACTTCCTGCCTCTTCCCCCCTCGTCTTTTGGGCACTTCTTCTGGCATCTAATTTTCCTCTTGCTATCTCCCATTCAGAAGGCATTAGGGAATGGAAAGACCCACCCCCCACCCCCCACCCCTGTAGCTGAATGGATGACTTGCAGAAAGATTTTTGCAATTAGCATGGGGGCTTCGGACAACCTGGCCATAAGGCCCCCTAAGGGTTCAAGACTGCCCATTCTTGCTTTAGCAGCTAAAATGATAGGTGATTCTGCAGGTGAGGGTCTTACCTGCCTGCCAGAGTGTGCAATAATTGAGAAAATAAGATTGAATTTCCAAGTGGCGCATAGACAGCATCGTTAGAGTCAGATGATTAATGAACTCATTCACACAGCAAGGTGCACTTCCTTGGCCAAGGTGAGTCGATCAGGGTAACTTAAGAGTTGTAAGTAAGCTGGGTTGTTGAGAAGTTATGCAAAAAGATACTTTTATCTGTTGAGGGACCCTCAATACATTTTCAGCTGCTCTCCCAGGAGGTGGTCAGACTGCTGGGCCTTTAGCCGTGGCCTGAGAGGTAGAAATTCAACTGGTGCTGTCTTGAAACTGTTGCCCTTAGGTTAAAAACAGCATCTGTTGAATTTCAGCTCCTGAAAGACCCACAAATGTAAACGGGGCTCAGAAGGATTCATTCTGTGGTTTTGATAAGCCAACTAGACCTGGCAGGATTCTTGAGAAGACAAGTACAAAAAAAAAAAAAAAAGGAAAGGAAAATAAATCTACACAATAAAAAACACCTTGCTTTTGAAATATTTCTGTAGCCTCACCAGTAGGCATGATTATCATGTAACACAATCCATGGAATAATAGAATAGAATAGAATTCTTTATTGGCCAAGTGTGATTGGACACACAAGGAATTTATCTTTGGTGTATATGCTCTCAGTGTACATAAGGAGAATAAAATACATTAATAGAGAATAAAGAGATACACTTAGTGATAGTCAAAGCTACTAATAAACTATCAGATTATAGAAAGAGTAGAAAGGGAAGGAAATGGAAGCAGAGAAGAAGAGAGAGGGGAAATAGAGAGGGGACAGGAGAAAGACAGAAGGAGAAAGAGAAGGAGAGGAGAAGGAAGGAGGGAAGGAGAGAGGAGAGGGGAGTAGAGAAGAGAGGGAGGAGAAAGAAGAGGAAAGGAGAGGGATGTTGTAAAAATGGGTGAAATATGGTGAACAGGAGAAAAGAAAACAGACGGACAATTTCGTTATTTTTTTTTTCTTGAGGGTTATACTATTGAAACTATAACGGAAGATAATACGAATGCTAAAGCACATCGGTTAGATGTTATTGCATACTAGCTAATATTTATATGAAAATTACATTTTTGTGTAAAAGGAGTAAATAATATGAAATAAGGAAAATGAAATGTAATAATGAGGAATATGTTTATATGTATTGAAACGTATGATACTCAAACATCGCGCCAATTCACACAATGATATGTATAAATTAAAAAAATAAATAAAAACTTGATAAATAAAAAATTAAAAAAAGCTATCAAATCGTACTAGGAAACAAAAACAATATAAATTGAAAGATAAAGCAACATGGTTATAGTCATAAGTGGGAAGAGATAGATACTAGTAAGGAAGAGAAGAATAATAATAAATTATTTGACAGCGTTGTGGGAATTAGTTGTTAAGCAGAGTGATGGCATTCGGGGGAAAAACTGTCCTTGTGTCTAGTGTTCTGGTGTGGTGTGCCCTATAGCGTCGTTTTGAGGGTAGAAGTTGAAACAATTTATGTCCAGGATTTGAGGGGTCTATAGATATTTTCACAGTCCTCTTTGTAACTATCACCCACTTTCTGTCCCATGCACGAAACTCCAGAGATAAACCATAATCCACAGATGTCTTTCAGGAATCTCTGGAAAAGTATACTTTCCTGCAAAAATGCTTCCCTTCTTGAATTTATTTATGTGGTTTTATGCGCTGCCCATCTCATCTAGAGAAGAATTCATCACATGTTCTCCTAAAGTTCAGGAGAACATTGATCCTATAATGCAAGTGCAGCTTGCTCTTCTTTTGAAGGTTGAAGCCTACAAAAACCAACCATCCATTGTGGGCTACGCTGCATTCCAGTTGAAGATGTAATAAAGGCAAGATCAGAAGAAGCAACCAGCCTTCCTGTAGGTCTGCAGAGCCAATACAGTCTACAATACAGTGTAGGGATTAAGGTGCTGGGCTCTACTTGAGCATGAAGTTCTCTGGGTGATTTTGGGCCACTTGTTCTCAGCTGTGTCCATCTAACATGGTTGTCATAGTAGACAAAATAAAATAAAATAAGGGAGTCTTATCTGCACATCCTTTCTCTTTGCCTGGGGTTATACTCTTGGCCAACACACCAACCTGAAGAAAGTTGATGTGGTAGAACCTCATGTACTCATGGAGAAGTTAAGAAAGAAGAATCTGGCCTCCGGCTGGAGTATTCCTTCTTCAAAACACTACTTCCTAAAACCATCTGACCTATAATAAGTGGAGTTGTGGCCTCTACTCCTGGCTAAGAATCTCACGGTTAGAAAGTCCATGTTCAATCTTCTCCACTACAAAGACAATACAGAGAGAAGCTTCTAAACCTTCTTGAACCCACATAGAAACAGAAAATTTAATAACCAAATCATTGCATGTTTGGAGTTTAATCCGGTGCCCGGAAATCAGATTGGATGGAGCTATGAAAAACTATAATCCTCGTTACTGATTTCTCTTAAATATATGTAATTTTATGGAAGTTAAAGATGGTAACGCCGAGTAAGGACTTGTGGGTTATGTTCACACATGGCTTGAGCAAAGCTATTAGAAGACTGGTCTCTGTTTTCTAAGTTTGCAATACACTTTGAAGGATCAACAGATCAACATAAACCACCCTGGATGTTTTCATTCAAAAATAACAACCAAGGATAACTTTGGTTTGTAATGAAGTAGTAGTAGTAGTAGTAGTAGTAGTAGTAAATCTTGGTTGATACCTAGGATGCTGGCAGCACTCCGTATCAACCATTAGCACCACTCAATGGTATTTGTGACACATTTTTAAATGTCCAGTTGATTGAGTTTCATTTTTAATGAATAAAAGAATAATAATAATGATCATTTAAAGAAAAATACTTGATTGATACCTAGAATGCTGGCAACAACTCATATCAACCATCAGCCAATGGTATTGCTGATACATTTTTAAATGTTCGGTTGACTGTTTCATGCTCGATGAGGATATGATAATAATAATAACAACAACAATAACAATAACAGTAATATTGTGTTATTTTTTTCCAGTTCTTTTTCTTCTACCAGGAGATGCCAGAGTCGAAGAAAAAGAACTGGAAAAAAAATCACAAAATATTGCCACCTGGCCATTGAAACTACACGGCTATGGATGAAGCATGTAACAGTGATACCCATTGTCATCAGGGCATTTGGGTCCATGTCTAAGAATTTTACAAAACACATCAAGGAATTGCAGCTTCCTGCAATAACACCAGTGGAACTGCAAAAAAATGTGCTACTCAGAACATCATATATTTTAAGAAGGTACTTGGTTGATACCTAGAATGCTGGCAGCAACCCGTATCAACCATTAGCACCAGTCAATTGTATTTGTGATAAATTTTTGAATGTTCAGTTGACTGAGTTTCATGTTTAATGAATAAAGTAAATAATAATAATAATAATAATAATAATAATAATAATAATAATAAGTATGGTTCATTGACATTACAATACCTAGTGACGCACGGATTGAAGATGAGCAGCAAGAAAAAATCACAAAGTACCGGGACTTGCAAATTGAAGTTGAGCGACTATGGAAAAAGAAATCATGTGTTGTTCCGATTGTAATTGGAGCCCTTGGAGCAATACCCAAAGAGCTACCCCGCTATTTAGAAATTCTAAATTTACCGGACTTGAACATTTTGACTCTACAAAAAACCACCTTACTCGGAACAGCTTACATCCTCCGACGATACCTTAACAGTTCCTAGGTCCTTGGTTAGGACTCGAGCTGCTGAGCTATTAACCAGCCTCAAAGGCTGTGAATCTCACTACAGATTAAATAATAATAATAATAATGATACCTAGGACGCTGGCAACAACCCGTGTCAACCATTAGCACCAGTCAATCGTATTTGTGACACATTTTAAATGTTCAGTTGACTGAGTTTCATATTTAATGAAACGAGATAATAATAATAATAGCAACAACAAAAACAACAAAAACAATTGGTTCACACCTAAGATGCTGGCAGCAACCCATATCAACCATTAGCACCAGTCAACGGTATTTGTGATGCATTTTTGAATGTTCAGTTGACGGAGTTTCATATTTAATGAATAAAGTAAATAATAATAATAATAATAGCTTTGCATGTACATTGAGCGCTTCTGTACCAGAGACAAATTCCTTGTGTGCCTAATCAAGTTTGGCCAAATAAACTATTCAGTGTAATCCAACCCAATCTCCCTTCTCTAGTCAATGGCCTTCCGGGTGTGTGTGGCCATAGTTATTATCGTCAGTCGTCACAGCCGTCGGCTTGGGAGATATTGAAAAGTGAGACCATCACACATCAGGAAGTACCAGATTAAGGAAAGTCATTAGAAAGATTTAAATAGTGTTTCCAGATTACCTGGGAAGATGGCTGCCATCCATGGCTCTTTTGCCATCCATGGCTCTTTTTGGTTGCAAATGGGAAAGGCTTGAAGTTAGGAAGGAGGAGATCTTGGAAAACCATCACCAGTTCTCAAACAGAGGCACAGAAAATATGACCCAAGGATGTTAATACCTCTAACTCAGGGATCTTCAACCTTAAACACTCAAAGAGCCATTTGGACCCGTGTCCCACAGAAAAGAAAACACCGGGAGCCACAAAACCCTTCCTGTGCCTGACTATTTCTTGAGCTGCCACAAAACTAGCATATGTAAGGTGGGTAAATTGAGGACCCAGTTTGTGGGGGCAATAAGCTGACTTTGTATAAATATAAATATACAAAAGTATGAAGGCTATTGCTTAACGCATTGTAAGCCGCCCTGAGTCTCCGGAGAAGGGCGGCATATAAATCAAATTAAAAAAAAAAAAAAAAAATTAAAAAAAAAAATTAAACCTTCTGTTTTCTTCAGAAACTTTTCTTTTCTTAGATTTATCCATGGTTGGCCTACCGGGGGTTGAAAAGCACAATAAATCGCATGCCGGCGGGTGTCACACATTGACGGTTGTGATGCATATTTTGAGTAACAGGGAACCACAGAATAGGGATGAAAGAATCACAGGCTGCTGACCCCTGCTCTAACTAGCTTGTTCACTGTCCTTCTTTCAAGCAAACACAATTTAGGAAAAAAAAATAAGGGCCAATTTATCCAGAGAAAAACTTCTGATTCTCTCGTTCATAATTTCCCGGTCCAGATTTTTATAGCAACAAGGATGATTTGGTGTTAAATCTGGACTAGCCTCCAAATATCTTGTAAACAGATTTTTTTTTTTCCCCTTGGGGTCATCATAACCAGCAGAAATAAACAGCGTATAATGGGTTATGCATAAATACGTTTCTTCTTCTCCTAAATAAAACAGCCACAAGGTTTTTTTTCCCCTTTTTGTTTAAAAAAAGAGAATTTGGCTTGGGAATATTTTGCAAAGGAGTTAGGGAAAAAAAGGTAGATTGTATGGTCCAGCCAGAATGTTCACCAGAGAAAATGTCTCACGGGTTGAACTAGGGGGGTACCAGCATGCAACACCCCAATATGACAAGAATAGAATGACAAGAGTGGGAAGGGACCTTGGAGGTCATCTAGTCCAACCCCCTGCTTAGCCAGGAAACCCAAGGTCAGAAGTGCTTGGGTCCTTGCTTTAACTTTCATGGGGTCATCCTCTACCTGCCTTCCAGACATCCTGTCATCTGTCAAGACAGGTAGGAAAAAAAAAACTTGGCCAAAAGGGCACAGAGTTCTAACATCTCCTTCAGTTCACACAACCCATACTCACAGATAGTAAAGGGACTCTTCCATGCAGCTCTTTAAAAAAAACCAAACCAACTCTCAAACCAAATCCTTCCATCGGCGTCCCCGCTTTTCATTTATTTATTAGCGGGTTTATTTACATATGCATGCATATTTATATTCTTCTCCCCCTCCTCCCCGGTCTGCTCCAGAAATTCCAAGCAAGGCACCCTGGAATAATACTCATCATCGGAGGAAAACCCGAGAGTTTCATACTACACGTTGGTGGTGGTCGTCGTCCCTATTTGGGACAGATCGGGGAGCCTCGTCCTAGTTCCAAACTTTGGACATCGCCCAACGAGATTTGGTTTTTGGGTTTCCACCTCTCCCCGACCCTAGTTAGAGACCTGGGTCGGTTTCACACGTTCGACCTTCTCGTTAAGCCCCTTCGCAGGGCAGAGAGAGAGAGAGAGGAATGGGGTTTGCAATGCTGCTTCCAAACTCGGGCGTCGTCGCTAGATCTTGCAGCCGGACCCGCCCCGGGCGGAAAACCGAACACGCATTCGGTTCCCCACCCAAGCCGAGCCCGATCGACGCACGAGGGCTGCTCGGTTGCGATTTCCTCGCCTCCGACAGCCTCGTCCCGGAAGTGGCCGCAAACGATCTTCAGAAGCTCCGGGGAATTCTCCCCCCCCCTCTCCCCCCCCCCTCCACACAACCGCCCCACCCGTGCATATATATATATATATATATATATATATATATATGTGTGTGTGTGTGTGTGTGTGTGTGTGTGTGTGTGTGTGTGTGTGTGTGTGTGTATATATATATATATATATATATATATATATATATATATATATATATATACACATATACATACACACAAAACCCGGCGGCTGTCAATCTTGCATACCCCCCCCCCACCCCCGCGCGCGTTTTGCAGCCCTGGCAATACGCGCGTGCCCGTTTGAAGCTTCCCCCCTTTTTTTTCTTTTTTTGCAAGGCGCGACACGTGTATAATGGATGAAGGCCTTGAAGACAGGAAGAATCGCGGGGGTGGTGGAAGGGAGGTGGAAGGGAGGGCTGATCCGCACAGCTGACCCTCTAGTGGAGCGGAGGGAGATCCCCTCCGGGCAAGGGGCAGAAGAAGAAGGGTGGTCTTCTGAATGAGATACTTTGAATGCCCCGTTACCACCCACGACCCCACCGCGCGCGTTGCAACCCACGCAAGAAAGTGGGGGGCCAGGGCACCGGTTTCCCCGCCCCCCTCTCCCTTCCTTTCTTTTCCCTTGCAAGCAGCCGGCTTGAGCGCGCACGTGTGAAGCCCTTATTTATTTATTTATTTAGGCAAGGCGCGACACGTGTATGAAGCGGCCAGGCCGGGCCTTGAAGACAGGAAGAATCGCGGAGGTGGTAGAGGTGGAAGGGAAGGCTGATCCTGACCACCCAGTGGGAGAAGACTCCCCCCTCCGGGCAAGGGGGTAGAAGAAGGGTGGTCTTCTGAATGGGTTACTTTGAATGCCCCGTTACCACCCACGACCCCTCCGCGCACGCGGCAACCCACGCAAGAAAGTGGCAGCCAGGACGCGGGGTTCCCCCCACTCCCTTCCTCCCTTTTCTTTTGCAAGCAGCCGGGCTTGAGCATGCACGTGTGAAGCCGCAGACTCGTGTTGGGGAACGCGCGCGTGTGTATGTGTTGGGGGGGGGGGGTTGGGAGTTGCGTGCAAGGGCGAGTGTGCGGAGAATCCTTTGGCTTGGCACAAAGCCCGCGCCGGCCTCCCTCCCTCCCTTCCTCTCTCTCGTTTCGTTTCGTTTCGTTTCGTTTCCCCGGGAGCTGCGCTGCGGAGTTGGGCAGCACCACCTGGCTGGCGGAAAGTAGGCCGGCGAAGGGAGGTGCGCAGCTCCGGCCGCTGGCTTCTTCCGAGCCGGCCCGCTGGTTTACTGCAGCCGAAGCTCCGCCTGGGCTCGCTCGGTGCAATGCAAGCCGCGCGCGGGCTTCGGACAAGCGGAGGAGGAGGAGATGCGAGGGCGATTCCACGCGTGACGCCGACAAGCCCCGGCTCCGATCCCTGGGCGATCTGCGGATCCAAGCACCGGGGAAAATCGGATGCCGCCGCGGCCGCCAGACGGTTGTCGATGGCGGGGCGAAGGCGAGGGGTGCATGGGGACTTTGGAAGCGACGTCCATCTGCTCCCCCCTCCCCCCCAATCCCGGATTTACGAAAAGACCGGGTGGTGTAGTGGTTAGAAGAGTAACATAGTTGGAAGGGACCCTGGAGGTCATCTAGGGGTCCTCAACCTTTCGGACCTCAGAGACCACTAAATTCATAATTTTAAATCCCCCCACCACCACTAATATGATCTACTTAGTGACCGGTTGGGTGGATGTGGCCAAATCGATGGCCAACTTGATGCCACTCACGGTGAGGGGTGCCTGCCTCACCAGCCACTACTTACTCCTCCCCTGCCAGCCCCTCCTCGCCTCCCCTCCCCGGCTCCTTAGGGCCCCAACAGGAAGCAGTTGTTGGAGCTAAGCAGCCACCAGGAGAAAGAGTGGGCAAAACAGCTGGCTCAGTTCAAATTGGATCTGGCCGAGGAGGCTCAGTAGAAGTGCCTCACCGAGGACTAGGAGCATAGGCTTTCCAAGCAGAGGGAAGACCTGCGGGAGTGCAAGGCCAGGTACCGGCGCCTGGAGGCTCAGCGGGCTGAGATGGTCAACCAGTTCCAGGCTATGATGCAGTCCCGCTGGAACGAGGCCCTCCGGCTCTTCGCCATCAGTGATGCTTCCTTCCAGCCTTCGCTCAAAGCCCCACACCAGGAGGCTGAAGCAGACCCCAAGTCAGAATTTCTGCCCCCCTCCGACCCACAGAAAAAGACCCTGAAGGGGGAGACTCTGCAGCAACGTTCATTGCACATATCTATCCCATGGGTCAGTTTGAGGACCTCTGATTTAGTGCAATATAAAAAAACGCAAATAATTTTTCTGTGGACCACCAAAATTTTCTCGCGGGCCACCGGTGGTCCACGGATCACCAGTTGGTGACCGTTGATCTAGTCCAACCTGCTCGCGCAGGAGATCCGTACTAGGGATTCGACCCCTCCGAACTGCCGACCTTTCCAATGGATAAGATTTAGTTGTCTTAGCCACTGAGCCACCTAGTCAGGCGAGGGACTCCCTCTCTCCCCCACCCCAGGTCTCAGACGCCCCCCTTAGCTGTGCCAACTCTGTAAAGAAGTTGAGGCTGGCTTCTGGAGGAAAAGGTGGCATAGGATACCACGCGCACTCAAGACTCATTTATTTCAACAAGCCGGCCTGACCTAAGTTATTTTCCCCTTCTAATTGCCAATTTTAATTTGTTTTAAATTACTGGGGTTTTAAATTTGTCAGCCAAATTATTTAATTCGTTTTATTCTACTTTAAATTTTTGTATTTATATGTTTTATTTATGGCTGTACACCGCCCTGAGTCCCTCGGGAGTAGGGCGGTTTATAAATCTAATAAAGTAAATAAATTAAATAAATAAATAAACATGCCCCCAGATCAAGAAAAAGAGAACCTTGAATTCTAAATACCTACCGACAGATAGTCCCAAAAGATGCTTTTCCAAGAGGCAACCGGACTTCCGTTTTTTTCTTTTGAAGACATTTCGCTTCTCATCCAAGAAGCTTCTTCAGCTCTGACTGGATGGTGGGGAATGGAAGGATTGATGCTCCTTGCAGACAACTGGTCATTTGCATCCTTTTAGAGCAGTGTTTCTCAACCTTGGCAACTTGAAGATTGAATGGACTTCAACTCCCAGAATTCCCCAGCCTGGCTGGGGAATTCTGGGAGTTGAAGTCCATTCATCTTCAAATTGCCAAGGTTGAGAAATACAGATTTAGAGAGTCATTGAGGCCACTTGGAAGTTTATTTGAGTCCTTGGAGTCACCCGAGTGATGCAAATGGTTCCTGTAGTCCTGTAACATTAGTCAGGTGACTCTGAAGACACAGATAACACCTCCAAAATGTCTTCAACGTTTGGGGTATCTTGCCTGCAACATGGGAGGTGGGTTGTGGGGAAGCATTTTTAGATCCAAATAACATAATCCGGCCATAAGGTATGTCACATCCTATTTTTAAACAACCATATTCCGTCCAGGTGATGATTGATGCTTGGGGTGGATGTGTTGCAACTCTAAACATCTGGAAGAGACAAGGTTGCCAGTGGTGTATTCCACATTTTGTTACTACCGGTTCGCCCCGCATGCGCACGCTTGATTCTCACACGCGCCTGCCTTCTGCACATGTACCCATCCTCAAAAGTTGTGCCTTAAACCACGTGTTAGCCGGCTTTCTTTGATTCACATCACACTCCCTTCCAGAGGGGTCAAATTAAGAGGATAGGTTGTCCTTGATTTACAACCACTCGTTAAAGTGACCGTCCGACGTTATAACAGCACTGGAAAAGAAGTGACTGCTTTTTCACATGACCACTGCAGAGTCGCCTTGCTCACCTGGTCAAAAATCCAGATGTTTTGCTAACTGGTTTGTATTTATGACGGTTTCGGTGTCCTGATCCCCCCTTTTGCGGCCTTCTGACAAGCCAAGTCAGCGCGGAAGCCAAGATTTAGATAGCAACTTAACTGCAGTGGATTCACTTAATAACGGCGGCGAGAGAGGTCATATCACGGGGCCAAACTCGCTTCGCAATTGTCTTTGTTTTAGCTGCAGAAATGTTGGCCGAGGACTAGCTGTCAGGCTAAGGATAAGCCTTCCAACTGTTCGGCTGCTCTTCTGCCTTTCTGGCCTGCAATTCAACAGGAGCAGCGCATATGCCGCCCCAGTTTACGACGGGGAGGCGGCGGGAGAAATAAAAGAAAATACTGCCCCAAATGGATCTGGGCGAGATGTAAACAATTAGGTCAGTCGAGATAATTCCTGGTGGATGAGACAGGAACAAATTGTGTGTGTGGGGGGGAAAGGCGGTGTCGGTCATCGGGCTTTTGAGTAGCCGGCTGCAGTAGATTTAACTGAGGTCTGAACAGATTTAGAGGGGTGGGCGAAGGGGGGGGAGGCAGACACTGGAACTGAGTCAAGGATCGCTTGCAATCTGTCTGGCTGCCGATTTAAATCCCCCATTTAAAGCTTCTGTTTGGAAGAGAATGGCAAAGCAGAGACGACAACGAAAAATCCTGTCTAGCTATAATCCCACCCCTGAAAATTGAATACAGCGAGTCCTTGATTTACGACCACCCTTGAGCTCCAAATTTCTGGGGTTAAGGGAGAATTGGCGAAGCGAGTTTTGTTCCATTTTACGAGCCTTTCTTTCCACCTGTCTAGGGAGGTTCTCACAAGTGGAAACTAAATAGAAGGTTAAGTGGCACAAATTTCACAACCTGATTAATTGTGGAGGGTTGTTTTATTTTGGCTACTCTTACCCTTTAGCTAGCAATGTTTGCTGGGCATTATGAGTATTGTAATCCTTCCTTTCTCAGGATCCTTGGGGTGGAGGAAGGCAGAATTAAGTCCCATTTCTCTGGGGGTGTAGCCTTTGCAACTCGTTTAGGAGACTGGGTTAGAAACGTCATGTCGTATTTTCATTTGCACGAAGGCGGATTTATGGTTTCCCTAACACTGATGAGATTACCAAGTATGGTAACTAAACGTCTGCAAGGAAACAAGCAAGCTCAGAGAGCACTGGGGACCCCTCATTTTAACCCTGAGCTACAAATATTCTTTAATGATGCCTTTTTAGTATCTTTGCCCAAACAGAGTGGCCTTTTTGATATGCTTAGCCATGGCCTGATATCTGACACTGCTGTTCTCCAAATGGGGACAAAAAAAGAGAGAAATGGGGGGAAATGCCTCATGGAGGCCTGACCACCCATCTATTTGAAGCTAATAGGCTTTAACAAAAATATGTTGCTATTTTGATGAAGCAACACATATAAAATGATGCAAGAGTCAATTTACATGCAACTCTTTTGTTTGCAAAATTTATCCTCTTCCTGTCACCGAGAAGGGGGAAGCATGTAAAGATATGAAAACATTACCTGCCGATTCCTTAAAAAAAAACAAAACGTTCCATCTTACCCACTCACCTTTTTTTTTTTTTTTTTTTGCATCTCGTTGAGAAAATTTAGGAGGAAAGAAAACGCAATCACAAATTCGCCCTTGGTACAAAAACACACTCCCGGCATTAGGAAAAGAAAAAGAAAAGAAAGCAGAACGAGACACTTTTCAAAAATATACAGATCAGTTTATTAGTTGGCTGGTTCCGGTCATTTTTCTAGTGCTAAAAAACCTGGGTTGCCTCGGCAAGAAAACTTCCTGTGGTTTTTCCCTTTTTTTCCTCCATCCAAACTGCAATTTTGTTTTTCGGGTGCGTGAATTATATTGTTGTTTTCCGTTCTGCTTAAGGGGAGTGGAATTATGAGGAATAATTCAGAGGTCTTAATACAGACAAATGGAATGAAATGTTCTCTTTTTTTTCTCTGGCAGGGTTGGGGTGCGCCTTCATCTCTCCCCAAACGAAGAATCAAGCCAATTATTTTGGGAGAACGGCTGAAGTTTTTCATTGGAGAAAATGGTGCCTTAATCTTCTGTAATATCTAAGGCACCTGTTTCACACTTTATTATTATGGTGCCGGCAAAAGAGCCATGGTTATAGGGGACTGCTTGTTCCAAGTTAGCTCATTTGTCAAGAAGGAACAAGTTGAAAGAGTTTTAACTAACTTCTTTAGTATTTTAAAAAAGGGGGTGGGTGGGTGGGGGGGGGGTGAGGTATACGGAATAAAACCAAATCATTTGAAAGAAAGCAAGTAAATCTTCCAGTTGGGTAGGCAAACCCTTGGTATATAAGATCCTCATACAGTAGTAGCCAAAATTGTGGAAACCTTTTGGGAAAAGTATATTTTTGAGGTTTGATGGCTAATAACTATGGGGGGGGGGTGGTAGTTTCAAGATAATCATATTCCACTGCTGGTTTGGTCTGGGAATAGCCCAGACCTTAACCCAATTGAAAATCTACGCAGCCGACTAAAGAAACTTGTTTAGTCAGAAGCAATAAAACCTAATTAATAGAAGCCATTGTTCAATCTTGGTTTCACATAACAGCTGCAGAACTAAAAGACTTGGTTCACTCCATGGGAAGACGTTGTAAGGCCGTAATTCATGCTAAAGGTTACCACAATTAACTGACATGATCATTTTTGTATATCTCATTTTTTCTATGGTGATAATTTTTGTATATCTCGTTTTTTTCTGTGTTTCACTTTTCTTCTTTATACTGTATCTGCTATTCTAATATTGCATTACGTTATTGCATTACGTTCTTGATTAAATTATCTTTCCACTGATATTCCAAGAAAAAAGAAAAAAAGTGGTATTATTAGCTAGTTTTAGAAAATACACTTTTCCCAAAATGTTTCCACAATTTCGGCCACTACTGTATATATAGGATCATCATCAATGTAAAGAAAAGTCCAGAGGCAGGACATCCGTTCTGGACAATGCCAATAAGATGCCAATGTGCCCATTGGTCGTATTGGCACAAATTCACTCCTACCGGCCTTTCTTCTTTGGGGTACGGTGGGGACGAGGCGGGCGGAGAGGGAGGGTTAACTCCAAATCTGGTTTCGGTCCAGCCGTGGCTGTCGGCCTGTCCTTCTGATGGATCAGGTTGGTATCTTCTGCAGTGATGGGACGGATGATCTGGCCCGGCTGAGTGATGATCCGGGGAGCCGTCAGCTGTTGGAAAGCCCGTTGCGTGTTCCACGTGGAGCCCACCGGCACTTGGATGCTGCGTTCGAACTGTTGACTGTTCTCAAAGGGGAAGGGCAGCTGGTTCACCTGTGGGAGGAAAGGGATCCATCAAGGTATGCGAGAAAGACCTTGGGAGATGGGATGGAGAGATGCTGTCTAGGGCAAGGGTGTCAAACTCAATTTTATTGAGGGCTGCATCAGGGTTGTGTTTGACCTGGGGAGGGGGGGGGCATGGCCAGCTGAACAATCACTCGTGTCGGGGTGCCTGTGGTGGCCCAAGTGCTCTGCCAGAGAAAATGGGCTTCCGAGCTCCATTTTCGGCTGCAATGGCCTCCTGCAACCCTCCGCTGGTGAAAAGAGAGCTTGCAAAGGCTGCACATTGCCCTTCCAAGCTCCATTTTCATTGGCAAAGGCAGCACGGACCGGTCCTTCGCTGTTTCCAGGGTGGCCCCGTGGGTCAGATCTAAGCACTCCGCAGGCCGAATCCTGACCCTGGGCCTTGAGTTTTGACACCCCTGGTCTAGGGAGAGGTTAGAGAACATTTTCCCCAACTGGATAGGGGGCAGGATAAGAGACTCAGAAAGGGATCCTCCCTAGTGTCCTCAGGCTGCAAAAGAGAGAAGCGGGTAATTTTAGGCTTGCAAGGTTATCTTAAATGCAGCTTTGCAGTAAAAATGGAATTAATTTAGCTGGTCATATTTCCTGGCTGGTTAGGCTGATCGAATCACTGTCGGCCCCGAAAGGGAAGATTGAAAAGTAGGGCATGATATTGTCTGAATCTGCACCAGCAATAGCCTTATATACTGAGCCCCATCAGGATCGAACTCCAGGCTGTGGGCAGAGTTAGCCTGCAATGCTACACTTCAACCACTGCACCACCAGGGCTCATCATTCAAGGCAGCAGAGGGATATCTGCCTTCTGACTTAGTTATTAGTTTTAAACTTAAGTAGTTTTTCATTTATTTTTCCCAAGTTCACAATTTGTAAAACACGGATACTCGGCAACATACATCCTGAATCTCAATTTTTAGACATAAAATAATGGCCTGATTTACACACCATATTAGGATTTAGAAATTGTTTCAGATACTTGCACAGCCAAAAAACTAAAAAAAAAACAAAAAAAAAAAAACAAAAAGCCCAAAAGCTTATCATATTTCAAAATTTTACCCATGTATAATTTTAGTATTATTTCTGGAAATTATATAAGATTCTCAGAAATAAAAAAAAGTTTTCAAATGTATTTCTTTTTCTTCCTATGGATTTTATCTTAGCACATTGTAGGTGCCATTCCTGTTCCTTGCACTTAACCACTGGTTGGGTACGCACAATTCATTTAAACCAGGTTAAAGATGGATTGAGCTTAAATGGACTCCAGAGGATGGTAGAGGACAGAAAGGCCTGGAGGAATGTTGTCCATGGGGTCGCGATGGGTCGGACACGACTTCACAACAAACAACAACAACAAAAGATGGAGTAGTGGCATTCTTATTCTAAACGGGTTTATATTTTTGATTAGCTTCGCATGTTGGTTAAACTCGGGCCATTTAATTCTTCTAACAATTAATTTTATTGTATTGGTTGAACCCAGAAAACAAGTTAGTAAGTTCAAAGACCAAATTAAGTGCTTTGTGTAAAAACCAGCTACAGTAATGTGTGGTTTATCTGATTCGGAGTTAGCATGGCTTGTGAATCTGTCGGCTTAGGCTCTGCATCGTTGACCAGCCAACTCTGGCTTGCTTTTAAATGGGAGCCACTGTCGTGAGATGGGCAGCTACGTCCATCAAATCCATAAATCCAATTAAATGCACAACATTTTAACGGGGAGAATGTTGCTCTCACCTGATGAGCTGCGGCTAAAACATTCCGTTGTTCGTTCAGCAGGACGTGGGGCAGGTGGCGGTCTTTCCTTGGGGGTCCAGGTGCTGGCTTGATGAGGAACCTAATTTAATAACAAGAGTTGGAAAGGATTTTGGAGGTCTTCTACTCTAAACCTCTGTTCAAGCAAGTGACTGTATACCCATTCCGGACAAATAGCAATAGAAATAGAAATTAGACTCACATACCACTTTACAGTGCCCTCTCTAAGCGGTTTTACAGAGTCAGCATATTGCCCCCAACAATCTGGGTCCTCATTTTACTGACCTCAGAAAGAAGGAAAGCTTGAGCTGGTGAGGATCGAACTGCTGGCAGTTGGCAGAATTAATCTGCCATACTGTATTCTAACCACTGTACCACCACAGCTCTAGTGGATATAGATAGATAAGATAGCAATAGCGGTTGCTATTTGGAGCACCTGCAGCCAGCAACGACATCCCATCGCCCGATCCGCGCCCATAGAGAGGGCCTGTTCTGGGTGCCGTTGGCTAGACAGTGCCAGCTGGCGGCCCCCAGGGGCAGAGCCTTCTCTATGAGTGCGCCCACCCTCTGGAATTGACTCCCCTTGAAGCTCCGGTTGGCTCCTGATCTTCGCACCTTCCACCGCGAATTAAAAACTTGGTTATTCAAGTTCCCCGACCTGGAATGATGGGGTTTTAAGGGTTGAAATTTTAGTGGGTCTAATTAGATTTTAACTTTGTATTATGGCTTTTTGAATTTTATTATTGTGAGCCGCCCTGAGTCCATTGGAGATAGGGCGGCATATAAGCCAAATAAAATAGATAAAATAAATAAATAAATAAATAAATAGCACTTAGACTTATACACCACTTTACAGCCCTCTCTAAGCGATGTTACAGAGTCAGCCTATGGCCCCCCAACAATCTGGGTCCTTATTTTACCGACCTCGGAAGGACGGAAGGCTGAGTCAACCTTGCGCCT
This sequence comes from Masticophis lateralis, assembly GCA_030761175.1. NCBI lineage: Eukaryota > Metazoa > Chordata > Lepidosauria > Squamata > Colubridae > Masticophis > Masticophis lateralis. The sequence continues at coordinate 11,889,773 of JAUDYJ010000011.1, forward strand.
GGTGAGATTCAAACTGCCAAATTTCTGGCAGCCGGCAATCAGCAGAAGTAGCCTGCAGTACTGCACTCTTAACCACTGAGCCACCCTGGCTCATAGCTGTCCAGCCTCTTAAAAACCTTCATTGATGGAGCACCCACAACTTCTGGTGGCAAGCTGTTCCATTGGTTAACTGTTAAGAGGAGCAAAGAGATTGAGCAGAGAACAGGACAAGGGCCTGGGTAACCATCCAACCTCATCCTTCAACGTACTTTTTCTTTTTCTTTTTGCTTGGATGCAGCCCCACGCCTCCCCACTCGCCCCATCCGGGAAGCACCAGATCAATGGCTTTTGGTTTGCCGGCTTCTTCAGCGGCTCGCTTCTCTTTCAGGAAGTCATCCAGGACGTTGTCGCTCGCAAAAGCCTCTCGGATCATCTGCCTCTGGCTTGCGTCGGACTCCAGCTGCCCAAGGAAATAAAAACAGGCTTGGGTGAAGCAGCAGCTCCTTAGGTTCTTAGTCAACAGGCGAGGCAACGGATGAAGGTGATGGTTCTCTGGGCTATTTTGAATGTGAATTTTTTTTTTAAAGTGTTCAATGACTGCTTGACTAATTCCCACAACACTGTCAAACTATTGACTAAGGCTGTATTACTATTGTTCTTCTCATCCTTCCCATTCCCTATCTCCTTTCTCTACTTATGACTATAACCTTGTTGCTTGTATCTTTACATTGTTTTATTTAGTTTCCTAGTATGATTTTGATTGCTTATTTAGTATCCTGTGACTATCACTAAGTGCTGTACTTTATGATTCATGATGAATGTATTTATGATGACAATGATCATGATTTATCACTTGTAGCTTTTAGATACACTGAGAGTTTGTGCACTGGAGATAAATTCCTTGTGTGTCTAATCACACTTGGCCAATAAAGAATTCAATTCAATTCAATTCAATTCAATTCAATTCTACTCTACTCTACTCTACTTTACTCTTATTCTATTCTATTCTATTCTATTCTATTCTATTCTATTCTATTCTATTCTATTCTATTCTATTCTATTCTATTCTACTCTAATTCTATTCTATTCTACTCTACTCTACTCTACTCTACTCTTATTCTATTCTATTCTATTCTATTCTATTCTATTCTATTCTATTCTACTCTAATTCTATTCTACTCTACTCTACTCTACTCTACTCTACTCTACTCTACTCTACTCTACTCTTATTCTATTCTATTCTATTCTATTCTATTCTATTCTATTCTATTCTATTCTACTCTACTCTACTCTACTCTACTCTACTCTACTCTACTCTACTCTATCTACTCTACTCTACTCTAATTCTATTCTATTCTACTCTACTCTAATTCTATTCTATTCTATTCTATTCTATTCTACTCTATTCTATTCCATTCCATTCCACTCCACTCCACTCCACTCCACTCCACTCCACTCCACTCCACTCCACTCCACGCCTAAATATTCTATTCTATTCTATTCTACTCTACTCTACTCTTGCTATAAAGATCCTGTTGGATCCTGAAAGGAGATGAAACTGTATGGAATGGAGCAAATAGAGTGTTTGGGGGTCTCTCCCAACATCTCTGTCCCACACAAGCTAAAAAAACAAACATTATAAGGTGCTCTCTGAGCTTGCTTCTTTTCTTGCAAACATTTCATGACTCAAACTAGGTAACCTCATCAGTGCTAGAAGGGAATGGGAGAGGAGGAGGGAGAGGAGGAGGAATGTGGGATCCTTGGGGCTCTCTGAGCCGATCAGAGCACTGATGAGGTTACCTAGCTTGGTCATGAAATGTTCTGCAAGAGAACGCCCAAACTCGGAGAGCACCAAGGACCCCTCATGTCTCTGACCCTGAGCCACAAACATTCTCCTTCATAAATAAATGTTAAATAATAAAGGTTAAGAAGCAGGCACTCATTTGTTTTGGGGGGCAAATCGTTTATCTGGATTTCTTCTGAGGACCAGCCCAGTTTGCTGCACCTTCTTTCGGTGCCCTTTGGATGAGCAACAACTCCTTGGAACGCCGGGATTAATCCCTGCAGAGGGTTTTTTTTTTTTAGCAAGATTTCCAAAGTGGTTTGTCCTTGCCTCCTCCTCCTCCTCCTCCCTAAGGCAGGGAGAGAGTGACTGGCCCAAGGTCACCCAGCTGGCTTAATGGTCAGAGGTGGGACTCACTAGGTGGCTGGAATAAAAACCCACAGCCTCTTGGTGTCTAGCCTACTGTCTTAACCACCAACCCAAAGGGGCTCCATGCACCTCTTATGACCTGCTTCCCCACCAAATCCAATCCCAGGGAGCTGTGGTTTGAGCTGTCCTTAATGCACTGCAAACTAGAGCAGGGGGTCTGCAACCTTAAACACTCAAAGAGCCGTTTGGACCCGTTTCCCAGAGAAAAGAAAACATTGGGAGCCACAAAACCCTTCCCGTGCCTGACTTATTTCTTGAGCGGTCACAAAACTAGCGTATGTAGTTGAATTAAACATTTTGTTTTCTTCTGAAACTTTTCTTTTCTTGGATTTATCCATGGTTAGCTTACCGGGGGTTGAAAAGCTCAAAAAATTGTGTGCCGGCGGGTGTCACACATTGGCGGTTGTGTCGCATATTTTGAGCGATGGGGCCGCAGCAGAGGGGTGAAAGAGCCACATGCGGCTCCAGAGCCCCAGGTTGCTGACCCCTGAAATAGACAGTCCACAGCTAGAAGAAACTGAGGAATGTGTGGCTGGTTCAAGAACAAAAGCATACCTCAGTTTCTTCCACTCGTGGACACATAAAAAAAGCCCAAGGGAGCCGCCGGCATATTCTTGTATATTCTTGTAACAGGCCATGTTCTGTCTTGTCTTTTTAATTTGGGTTAATGTGATCTGGACTCAACCCTGAAATGCGTGAAAGGAGCAGCTCGTACGGAGGGACTGCTGTAGCCCACTCCGACCAGTTTCAACTGAGCTTAGGCTCCAGTTACTAGACCCAAACAAACAACCATCAGAGGCTTCTGATTCCTTCCTGCCATTAGTTGTTGTTGTTGTTACTTGCGAAGTCGTGTCTGACCCATCGTGACCCCATAGACAACGTTCCTCTAGGCCTTCCTGTCCTCTACCATCCTCTGGAGTCCATTTAAGTTCACGCTGACTGCTCCAGTGACTCCATCCAGCCACCTTGTTCTCTGTCGTCCCCTTCTTCTTTTGCCCTCAATCGTTCCCAGCATTAGGCTCTTCTCCAGGGAGTCCTTCCTTCTCATTAGGTGGCCAAAGGATTTGAGTTTCATCTTCAGGATCTGGCCTTCTAAAGAGCAGTCAGGGTTGATCTCCTCTAAGACTGACCGGTTGGATCGCCTTGCAGTCCAAGGGACTCGCCACTAGTCCAAGGGACTGCCACTAGTGAGATCAGTTAAATCAGGGGTGTCAAACTCAAGGCCAATGGGCCGGATTTGGCCAATGGGTGCTTAAATCTGGCCCGCAGTGGGATCCTGGAAACAGCAAAGGACCAGTCCATGGTGCCTCTGCTAATGGAAACTGAGCCTGCGGCCCTCTGAGCTCCATTTGCACTGGTAGAGAGTTGTAGGAGGCCATTGCAGCTGAAAACGAAGCTTGGGAGCCCGTTTTCGCTGGCAGAGCTCTTGGGCCCCCACAGGCGCCCCCGACACCAGTGATGTCAAGCTGGCCATGCCTACCCTGGCCACGCCCCCCTCAAGGTCAAACACAACCCTGATGTGGCTGTCAATGAAATTGAGTGTGACATCCCTGATGTCAACTTGAAAAGCTTTCAAGTTGCCAGGAGCAGGAGGGAGGGAGAAGTGATAGAGCAGATTGATTTCTCTAACTGAAGTTACATTCCATACATGCTTCTTTACCGCCATCAGAAGGAGGGTGTTGGATTTCACAGCCAGCCAAAGTGGTTAATTGGAGAATGTGATTTATGACATGGCCAGGGATGGGGGGAGAGACAGGGTCATAGGGGAACGTAAATCTATGTGGGATTAGTTCTAACTGCATCTGAATATTGCCGAAATGGTGCTCCTAATAAATGACTGTATTTCTTTTGAAGTTTGGCTCATGGCTCATGAATTAATTAGGGCATCTTTCGGAATCTTCACACCTGAGTTAAATGAAGCACGTAGCTTCCATCCATGGTTTGTTCAGCATTACACCCTTGCTGTCAGGGGTTCTTCCTTTTCTATTATTCTGGTCCCTTTTGGAGAGGAATTAAAACAAGGAGAAGATTTAGGAAGCTCCTCTCGGACAGAGTGCCCATGATCTACCACTGTAACATATGATGATTTGGGACAAGGCCCCCAACTATAACAAAATGAACATCTTGGAAGAGCAAAACCCAACCCAACTCTGCTAACAAAAGTGCGTATAGTCAAGGCGATGGTTTTCCCATTGCAATGTCTGGCTATGAAAGTTGGACCATAAGGAAGGCTGAGTGCCAAAGAATGGAGGCCTTTGAACTCTGGTGCTGGAGAAGACTCCTGAGAGTCCCTTGGACTGCAAGGCGATCAAACTGGTCAGTCCTAGAGCAGATCAAACCTGACTGCTCCTTAGAAGGCCAGATCCTGAAGATGAAACTTTAATACTTTGGCCACCTAATGGGAAGGAAGGACTCACTGGAGAAGAGCCTAATGCTGGGAACGATTGAGGGCAAAAGAAGAAGGGGACGACAGAGAACGAGGTGGCTGGATGGAGTCACTGAAGCAGTAGGCGTGAGCTTAAATGGACTCCAGAGGATGGTAGAGGACAGGAAGGACTGGAGGAACATTATCCATGGGGTCGCAATGGATCAGACACGACTTCACAACTAACAACAACAACAACCCAACTTTCTCTACCCTAGGCTTCTTTCCTTGGAGAGAGGTTTTCTCCAAACAGGAAGGAAATGTAAACAAAAAAAGAGATGGACATTCTATTGTCCCAAGAGAACAGGATGTGCTCAAATCCCTTCCAAGAACCCTCTGCTGGAGCTGCTGAAAACTGGGAGGGTGAGGGTGTAGATTTTGGCCACTGAGAGGATGAACTATTATCTTCCAAAACAATGAAGAATTGGAATAGAATAACAGAGTTGGAAGGGACCTTGGAGGTCTTCTACTCCAACCCCCTGCCCAGGCAGGAAACTCTACACCACTTCAGACAAATGGTTATCCAACATCTTCTTAAGAACTTCCAGTGTTGGAGCATTCACAACTTCTGGCGGCAGTTTCTTCCACTGATTCATTGTTCTCACTGTCAGGAAATTTCTCCTTAGTTCTAGGTTGCTTCTCTCCTGCATTAGCACTTGGCCACCACACATGCCCGCACCCCCCCCCCCCCCCCTTGACATGAGTGATGTTGAGCTGGCCATGCCCACCCTGGCCACGCCCCCCCCAAGGTCAAACACAACCCTGGTGCAGCCCTTGGTGAAATCAAGTTTGACACCCCTGCTGTAGCCGGGAAGGAAAAATAAGGAAAGAAGGGAAGGAAAAAGAAAGAAAAATGAAGAGGGAAGAAAAATCAAGAGAAGGAAGGAAGAGAGGAAGGGAGGGAGGGAAGAAAGGAAGATTATAATGAATGAATGAGTCCGAGGGAAGTCCTGCATTAGCACTTGGCCACCACATGTGCCCGTACCCCCCGCCCCTGTGACATGAGTGATGTTCAGCTGGCCATGCTCCCCCTGGCCACACACCCCCAAGGTCAAACACAACCCTGGTGTGGCCCTCGGTGAAATCAAGTTTGACACCCCTGCTGTAGCCGGGAAGGAAAAATAAGGAAAGAGGAGAAGGAAAAAGAAAGGAAAATGAAGAGGGAAGGAAAAACAAGAAAAGGAAGAGAGGGAGGGAGGGAAGGAAGGAAGGTTGGTTATAATGAGTGAGTGAGGGTCCCAGGGACTTGGCCACCACAGATGCCCCCCCCCATGACATGAGTGATGTTGAGCTGGCCATGCCCACCCCGAGATCAAACACAACCCTGATGTTGCCCTCAATGAAATTGAGTTAGACACCGCTCCTCTACCTGAACAGTCTACTCTCTTTGCCCACTGATGCTCACCTCATCCTGCACTGCGGCAGGTACAAGTGGGCAACTCGTGGCATTCGGTGCTCCCGCAAGGACCGCCTTGAGATCAATCAGGGTCTGCTGCTTGGCTGACTTCTTGGACTTGGTGATCTGGGGCTGCAGCAGGGACTCAGCGCCCATCGACTGGGAGGGCTGGGTCTCCTTGGGTTGGAGCATCTCGTCTTCTTGTGGAACGTCTTCTGGATCCAGGCCCTCTTCAAGATCCTCCAGGGTGCGGATGCGTTTCAGCTTCTCGCTCAGGAAGGGCTGCTCCCCTGATGGAGGGCTCGGCGGAGCCTCTGGTGGCATCTCTCCATTGCCAGGTTCTGGACCAGAAGAATCAAGATAGTATGCATCAGTGGTGGGTTTCAACATTTTTTACTACCAGTTCTGTGGGTGTGGCTTAGTGGGTGTGGCATGACTTGGTAGGTGTGGCTTGGTGGGTATGGCAGGGGAAGGATACTATAAAATCTCCATTCCCACCCCACTCCAGGGGAAGGATACTGTAAAATCTCCAATCTAGGGGAAGGTTACTGCAAAATCCCCATTTCCTCCCGATCAGCTGGGACTCGGGAGGGGGCAGGGCCAGTCAGAATTTTTACTACCGGTTCTCCGAACTACTCAAAATTTCTACTACCGGTTCTCCAGAACTGGTCAGAACCTGCTGAAACCCACCTCTGATATGCATGACCGGAAAAGGCTGCCAAGGGTGGACTAAAGCAAAACTCTGTTTCAGATAGGTTCACACGTGCTAGCTAGGTAACATGGGAATCGCTCAGGGGTGAAATCCTGTGAAGACTGCTACCAGGTCTGTGAGTTTGCTATCGCGCCTGCGCAGCGCTAAGAAAACATTTTTGCAGCCTGCTGAGTCTGCAAAGGTAAATAGAACAGCAAACAGGGGGGGGGGGGGAGGGAGAAAGCAGGAAATCTGACGATTCTAGCTAATATAAATCGTGCGTCACAGCTGATCGTCGCCCAGCTGATCGTCGGATCAGCTTCAACGGCAACAACACAGGAGCACACAATAGATACAAACCTAAGATAAACTGCTCCAAACTCGATTGCAGGAAATATGACTTCAGTAACAGAGTGATCTGACTCTGTGGTTTCTTCCCCAAACCCCCAAAACTTTAAGATTGTCTACTGTGGACCTCACCCCATTCCTAAGAGGTCTGTAAGAGGCGTGCATAAGTGCACCAGTGTGCCTACCATCCCTGTCCTACTGTCCCCATTTATATGTATCCATCTCGTGTATTCATAATTATGTCTATACTTATATATGCTATCTAATACATGCTTGACGAAATAAATAAATAAATAAAAAATAAATATCAGTTTGCCTGAACTGGTAGAATTTTTTAGCATTACACCCCTGGCAATTGCTTGTGTTTGCATGACAAACACCCCTGATTAGCCCAAATCACCCCCATTTGTCTGGGTTGAATTCATCCAGCCTGGTTCATAATGGTATGTAGAAATGACCTTGGGAGACAGAAGGGAAGAGCTGCAGAACACACAATGGTCAGGTAAGAGGCAGCGGAGCCCTCAGAAGGAATGGCATGGCAAACAACTCAGAAGGGACCCTCTTTAGTTTCTCAGGCTGTAAAGGTGAGGGGGGGAGGGGAAATATACTTTCAGACCTGCAAGATTCTGTTAATGTAACCTTATGCAATAGAGTAACAGATTAACAGAGTTGGAAGGGACCTTGTAGGTCATCTAGTCCAACTCTCCGCCTAAGCAGGAGACCCTACACCATTTCTGAGAAATGGCAGTCCAGTCTCTTCTTGAAAGTCTCAAGTGATGAACAACTTGAGTTCCTACAACTTCCGAAGGCAACTTCTATTCCATTGGTTGGCTGTTGTCACTGTCAGAAAGTTCCTCCTTATTTCCAGGTTGAATCTCTCCTTGATCAGTTTCCATCCATTATTCCTTGTCTGGCCTTCAGGTGCTTTGGAGAATAGCTTGACCCCCTCCTTTCTATGGCAGCCCCTCAAATATTGGAAGATTTCTATCCTGTCTCCCCTGGTCCTTCTCTTCTCTTCACTAGACTAGCCATGCCCAGTTCCTGCAACCGTTCTTCATATGTTTTCGCCCCCAGTCCCCTCATCATCTCGGTTGCTCTTCTCTGCACTCTTTCCAGTCTCTCAACATCTTTTTTATAGTGTGGTGACCAAAACTGGATGCCGTATTCTAGGTGTGGTCTTTCTTACTAAAGCTTTATAGAGTGGTATTAGTATCTCCCTTGTTCTTGATTGTATCCCTCTGTTAATGCAATTTAGGATTGCATTGGCTTTTTTGGCTGCCACCGCACACACTGCTGGCTTATGTTTAATTGGTTGTCCGCTAAGACTCCAAGATCCCTCTCACAGTCACTGCTATTAAGCCTGGTTTCACCCAGTCTATATGCGTACTTTGGGTTTTTCTTGCCTAAGTGTAAGACTTTACTTTTCTCTACATTTGAATTTCATTTTGTTAGATAGGGCCCAGTGTTCAAAGTCTGTCAAGATCCATCTGGATCTTGAGCCTATCATCTAGGGTGTTGGCCCTTCCTGCCAGTAGTATGACTGTATATTTTGGAGTATAAGACACACCCTTTCCCCCCCCCAAAAGAGGGTGAAACTCTGGGTGCGTCTTATACTCCAAAGGTAGCCCCGCCCGGCTTCTCAAATGGGGGTCTCAGAGGTTGAAAAAAGCATCAGAAACAGAGCTTGAGAAAAGAAGCCTCCAAACAGAGCTTCAGAGGCTTTTTTTCTGAAGCTCTGTTTCGGAAGCTTTCAGAGGCAGGGAAAAAGAAGAAGAAAAAAAAAGCAAGGCACAGAGCTCACAACCAAGGAACCTGTTGCTAAAATTCACCTTTGGGAACAGCTGATTGGGGGTATTTCCAGGAGGTTGATCCACCCGCCAATCAGCTTTTTTCTTATTTTCTTTCCCAAAAACTAAGGTGCTTCTTATACTCCGAAAAATACGGTACTTCAGCTTCATACTTCATCTGACTGTGTTTCTTGTCTGAATTACCTCATAAGGCCGACACAAGTATGCTATCTGGTCTGCAAATGCTCACACACCCAAACTAGCCAATTACATGCTAGTCTACTGCCCCATATGCAAAGTCAGTCAAAATATCTGAATTATGGTTCTACACGGCAACCCAGTTGGCTCAGGTTGTACAGGTAAACTGGGGTGTGTGCGTGTGTGTCATACAATGTGCAAACCACGCCAAAGAGGACATGGATATCGGTGAAGGGAAATCTGCATGTCATCTAACATGCCTCGCTCAAGGCCAAACTGATAAAAACTTGAGTTCACCAATATCTGATGGAGGCCAACAGATCCTCTGGCCCGCTTACAAATTGATGGTGCATGGCCGAGGAATTCTGGGAGTTGAAGTCCATAAGTCTTAAAAGTTGCTAGGTTTGGAGACCCCTGACATAGAGAACCCCCCTAAGATATGATTAAAGCTTTTCGGGATACTTTGGCAGCTCACCTTGAAGTCCAGCCCTGCCTTGCTGATATTTCAGGCTCTGCCCCTCTCTGTCAGAACCTTGAGACGGATCCTTCTCGTTGGCCATGAATGGTTCTTCTCCTTCTCCCTCACTCTCTTCGCTGTCTTCTGTTGGGAGATTTGGCTTCTCCTGGGATTCTGCGGGACTTTTTCCTAACATCCAGGGGTTGCTGGAAGCCATTCCGATATACCTCTCATTGACAACATCTGGAACAAGATCTTTCTCTGCTTCAGGGTTGTCACCTACATCTTCCTCTTCGCTTTCTGAGACAGGAGAAACCTTCTTGGTTAGTTCTTTGTTCTGAGCCAGCTGCTCTTGCATGGCTTGCCTAGCCTGGGAAATACAAAGGCAGAAATCACCGTATAGCAGCCAAAAAAATATACTGTAAATAGATTAACACAAAGAAGTCTCACGTTGACTTCATTATTTTTATCTAAATCTTCAGAGATCACTAATCCAAACCAGGAACAAAAAAGGAACAAGAAGCAAACCACAAGCTATGCAGGACGCCAAAACTATATCCGAGCCGATACGCTGGGCCAACTTGTAATTTATAAAGCACGTTTTTGGCCCAGTATCTACTAGGGATGAGGTGTTAAATAGTAAAACTTAAGGAGTAGCTACTTCTGGCATCCGGTATTCCTACAACCTCCAAAGTCAGAAATTCCTGCAAAAAGCAAGACATTCATGAATGAATCAGTATGCATAATTAATCTTCCTTAGACAATTTTCTCCTTTACGATGGGTTTTCACCTCTTTCTTGAGATAAATGTAGCAATACTGGGAATGAATCCATTAAATAGCAACAGCACTTAAGACTTAAATACCACTTCATCATGCTTTACAATTCTCTTTAAGCGGTTTACAGAGTCAGTCTATTGCCCCCCAAAATCTGGGTTCTTATTTTACCAACTTCGGAAGGATGGAAGGCTGAGTCAACCTAGAGCCGGTCATTGAACTCCTGGCTGTGGGCAGAGTCAGCCTGCAATATTGCATTCTAACCACTGTGCCATCAGGAAGGAGAATGAAGAAAGGAAATAAGAGGAAGGGAGGGAAGGAGGACTAGCAATAGCACTTAGATTTATATACCGCTTCACAGTGCTTTACAGCCCCTCTTTAAACAGTTTACAGAATCAGCCCAACAATCTGGGTCCTCATTTTACTGATCTTGGAAGGATGGAAGGCTGAGTCAACCTTGAGCTGGTCAGAATCGAACTACTGACCTGCTGACAGTCGACTGTCAGTAGAATTATTCTGCAGTACTGCATTCTAACCACTGCGCTACCACAATTTAACATCTTAAGATGTTCAGATGAAACCTTCTCTGATGCTCTCTTACCTGGAGGTCGTACTTTGCCATAAGGACAGTTGACTTGGCCCACCTGCCCTTATTTTGGTGTTTGAGGCTCATCCTCTCCTGTAGAAAGACAAACAGAATGGGTCAACGCAACAGAGCATTGGTGTTCCCCAAAACCAAGAATGCCTACAGGTTTATCTTGAAGCAGAGAGGTCTCATTTTTATTCTTTATTGGCCAAGTGTGATTGGACACACAAGGAATTTGTCTTCGGTGCATAAGCTCTCAGTGTACATAAAAAATACATTCATCCAGAATCTTAAGATACAACATTTAGTGATAGACATAGGATACTAAATAAGCAATCAAAATCATACTAGGAAACTAAATAAAACAATATAATCATAAAGATACAAGCAACAAGGTTATAGTCATAACTAGAAGGAGATAGGGAATAGGAAGGATGAGAAGAATAATAGTAACTCAGTCTTAGTAAATAGTTTGACAGTGTTGTGGGAATTCGTTGTTTAACAGTGATGGCATTCGGGAAAAAACTGTCCTTGTGTCTCGTTGTTCTGGTGTGCAATGCTCTATAATGTCATTTTGAGGGTAGAAATTGAAACAATTTATGTCCAGGATGCGAGGGGTCTGGAGATGTTTTCACAGCCTTCTTTTCGACTTGTGCAGTGTGCAGGTATTACCATATTTTTTGGACTATAAGACGCACCTAAATTTAGAAGAGGAAAACAACAAGAAAAGGTTTTTGGGCTACTTTTTTGGGAGGCCTTTTCCAGTCTTTTCTTGGCCTGTTACGGGGGCTTTTTTGGGGGCCCATTTTGGGAGGCTTTTTTGGCCTGTTTTTGAGGCTTTTGGGGGGCCATTTGGGGGGCTTTTTTGAGGCTGTTTTCGCGGCTGTTTTCAGTCTGTTTTTGAGGCATTTTTGGCACATTTTTTCCAAAAAAACAAGCCGAAAAAAGCTTCAACAATGGGCCGAAAAAGCCCCGAAAACAGGCCGGAAAATAGCCTCAAAAATGGGCCCCAAAGCCCCAAAAATGGGATGAACCCCCCCAAAAGCCTTGAAAACGGGTCAAAAAGCCTCAAAAACAGGCAAAAAAGCCTCAAAAACAGGCCAAGAAAACCCTCAAAAACAGACTGAAAAAAACCTCGAAAACAGGCTGAAAAAAACCTCAAAAATGCCCTCCCCCAAAAGGGCTGAAAAAGGCTGAAAAAAGGGCATGTAGAGGCTGGCAGGTGGGTGGGGCTTCAGCAATATTCAATCTATAAGATGCACAGACATTTTCACCCCCTTTTGGGAGACCAAAGAAGCGCGTCGTATAGTCCGAAAAATACGGTAGCTTCATTTGGAAAAAGACCAGCCTCACCTCAATCCGTGCTTTCTCAATCTTCTCCAGCTGTTCCAGGGCAGCCTCCGGGTTGCATTTTCGCAACGTCTCAAACTCCTGTAAGACCTTCCTACTCTTCCCCTTCCTGAGCATTTTGTGAAACCTTGGGGAGAGGAGAGAGGAGAGAAACGCCATGGATGTAATCAACCCAAGTTGTGAAGGAAAGAGTTGCTGCCACTTCTGGATTCAAGGAAGGCAATGCAAGCCAAGAGGACAAAGCATTGGAGGAGAGCCAGGAACCACTCGTCCTCTGGATGTTTTTAATATACTGTATTACATCTCCCATCATACAGGTTGTCCTCGACTTACGACTGTAACGGAGCCTACAAAACCATCATAAATTGTACTACTGTGACTGTGAAATCCTGAAACGGCCATAAAAGGAGCCTGTGTAGCGTAAGGGGCTAATGCCTCCTACTAAAGGCAGCAATTAACACCAGCTGCCTGTAATTTCTGTGAGTTCAATCCTAGCCAGGCTCAAGGTCGACTCAGCCTTCCATCCTTTCTAAGGTAGGTAAATTGAGAACCCAGTTTGTGGGGGCAGTAAGCTGACTTTGTATAAATATACAAAAAGTATGAAGGCTATTGCTTAATGCACTGTAAGCCGCCCTGAGTCTCCGGAGAAGGGCGGCATATAAATCAAATTAAAAAAAAAAAACACAGGCTGGATGTGAACCAGGAATGTGAACACATTGGAAGCAGGTCCTCAGTTCCTTTTGGAGGGGATCTATCATAACTGAATGGCTGCTATAAGATTGGTCCTAAGGTCAAGGATCTACCAAAAGGAATCTCTTCCAGTGCTAAGGAATCTCTTGAATTGTAACCCTATTTAAGCCCTAGTACAGTGAGGGCTAACCTTTTTCTTGTTGTGTGCCGACAGTATACATGCGTGACGGCACCCATAATACAATGCACCCCCTGCGCATGCATGACCCCTCATGCTCCCCCCATCCTCCATGCATGTGTGTGTGACACCCCCCCCACCTCCGTTTTGGGCCTAGCAGGCCTCCCTGCTGCCTCTTGGGGCCAAAGATGGGGCATGGGGGAAGGCATGCCCCATCTCCCCACAACCCATTTTGGCTGCTCTCTGCAGCCTCCTGGGCCCAAAAACGGGCTCCTCCCTGTGCTTCTCCTTGCCTCCCCCACACATGTGCCTGTGACCCCCGGCCCCCCACGCATGTACATGCATCTCCCGCATGCACCCCCGCGCATCCCAAAAATTAGGTTGATGGCGCATGCGCAATAAGGCTGAGCTGGACAATGGCTTGCATGTCCGCAGAGAGGGCTCTGGCAACCTATGGCACATGTGCCAGCTGTGGTACGTGTGCTATAGGTTGGCCATCGCCGGCTTCGTGCTCAGGTATATTAGTGAGTCATGTATTCCAATCCTTCCCAAACCTTTGGGAAGAGGGGCGGGAGAATATAATTGCCCATGATCTACCCCATCCACGGGGCTCAGTGGTTTAAGACCCTGAGCTTGTCAGCTGGAAAGCTGACAGCCTCGGTTCAAGGCTCGAGTGTCACATGAAGGGGTGAGCTCCCGTTCTTGCCTTATCTCCTGCCCACCTAGCAGTTTGAAAGCATGCCAATGCGAGTAGATAAATAGGTACCACTTAGGTGGGGAGGTAACAGTGTTACCCATGCCCTTGGTGTATAGTCATGCTGGCCACATGACCACGGAAGCATCTTCCAGACAACGCCGGCTCCCTCAGCTAAAAAATGGAGATGGGCACTGCTCCCCTAAGGTTGGGAATTACTGGGCAGGGGAAACCTTCACCTAACCCTAACAAACTGTATCATTCTCTGGTTTGGTGCCATACAGAGACTGGTAAGGACAACCGAGAAGATCATAGAAAGCTCGCGTCCCGTTATTCAGGATGCTGCTTATAAGCGCTATGTGCTTAGAGCTCAAAGTATTGTTAGGGACCCCCACACCCACTTTACGACCTGGTTCTGTTGCACCTCTCTGGGAGGAGGTTTCAAAGTATTTTTAGCAGATTAGATAGATAAATTCTATAACAGCTTTGTTGCCTAGGCCATCGGTCTGGTAAATTCGCAAGATTCGTTTTTCTCGCCATGTACACCTGCACTAGACTGTGTTGTTTCTCTGTGACATATATGTGGGTATATGCACAATTCTGTACTTTTCTGTACTTATTTATTTATTGTGTTATATTATGTAGTGTATATCGGAGGTGCTGACCCTTTGAGAATTTCTTTATTCTATTCTATTCTATTTCCTTAATCTATTGTTCTGTTCTATTTTGTTCTATTTCCCTATCCTATCCTATCCTATCCTATCCTATCCTATCCTATCCTTATTCCATTCCATTCCATTCCATTCCATTCCATTCCATTCCTATTCCTATTCCTATTCCTATTCCTATTCCTATTCCTATTCCTATTCCTATTCCTATTCTATTATTTCCTTATTCTCCTCTCCTATATTCTACCTGCCCCATTCAAGGGAAGCACCAGTTCCTTTCATTATAACACATTCCCACCTGTGACATTCCAACAGTGCTTACTTTTTACTCTTAATTTTCCCTTCCCGTCGGGCTTTTGCTTCGTAATAGGACTGCAAGGCCCTGGCTCTCTGGAGCTCCATTCTGCGTAGCTTAGCCTGGAATGCATGGAAGAAGCAAAGAAGAGTTGGCTGGAAGTTCTGTTAAATCACAGCAGAGTCAAGCATGACAGGGCAGGCAAGGTGAAGGATGGGACGGGCTCAGCCAGGACAAGGTTTACCTCTTCCAGGCTCATGGCTTTCAATGAGACTTTTTCCTGGGGGGTCAAAAGTGGATCCTTCACTGGCTGCTGGGCCTTGTGGAGAAGGCTGAAGATCTCTTGCTCCAAGGGGGTCCGGGCCTGCAAAGAGGACATGTAGACATAAACCACATAACCACATGTGAGGCTGGCAAAGATGTTTGAAGATAAATCAGGTAAACGTTGGAAATGTCACCAGATACATGGAACATATGGTCACATGTGGTGGACATGTCTAGAGGCAAAAAAATATTGAACAAAAATACAAATGGGATTGGAAAAGATGATAAAGCAGCACACTGATTTAAAAGCAGAAACATTTTTGTGGGGGATTTTGCCCAAAACTTATAGTAAAGCAAATGCATATTTAATTATACATGTATTAACTGCAGCTAGAATCGTATTTGCACAAAATTGGAAAAGTGACAAAATCCTTATGGATGAGAATGTGATTAGGAAAATATTAGAATGTGCAGAAACGAACAGATTAACGCTTGCTATAAAGGAGAAAGAACAAACCGAATATTATATGATATGGGAGCTATTTTATGGATAGTTGGAGAACAAAAACAGAAGTGAGAAATAAATGGAGATCAGTGAAATAAAGAACATATGTTAAGATAGTGATGTAGATAATATGATTATCAATATGATTGTTAAGATTGTATCTAATGTAATATTATATTTTCAGTGGAAGATATGTTAACAGAGAGCAATGGATAGTATTATAATGCTGATTATTATTATTGTAAGATTAGAGAACTATTATCAATGTAACAAATACTGCAAATTATGACTGTAATAGCACAGAGACATTAAACACACTGTTTAATGGAAGATGATATGTTCAAGTTAAAAAATAAAAAAAAACCTTACAAAAATAATAATAAGTTCAGGCCAGGTTTTTGAGGGAGGTTGATGAATAGCAGCCAAGATGGCTGCTATTGTTGAAGGCAGACTACAGAACAGTGGGAGCCATCTTGGTGGTTTTCAAAGTTAGCTTAAAGTAGGATCAGGATATACTGGGAGATGACTGAGTGATCAAGAAGGATACAGTATCTGTTCCCTTAAAATTGACTGAAATTAAGAAAGTTGGAGATAATCAAAACATTACAGGGATAGTCCTTGACTTTTGATGGGTGGAAGTTAAAGACCTACTATGGGACCTACTTATGAACTGATTGGAAGTTGCAATGGTCACACACAGTCATGCATCTGAACATCCCAAAGCTGACGGGATGGTGGGGAATGGTCAGAGCTGAAGAAGCTTCTCGGATGAGAAGGGAAACATCTTCCAAGAAAAACGAAGTTTAGTTGCCTCCTGAAAAAGCACCTTTGGGACGTGACCTGGATGACTGAGAATCTCTACAGACTTTTCGGGCACTTGGCAACATGGCCATATTTATGGATTAGAATGATGGGCAAATCCTAGCCAAATGGTGAAATACTCTGTGATAAAAAGCAGGAGATTGGGAACTCTAGTCTTGGCTAAGACATGGAAGCTACATGGGTGACTGTGAGCCAGTCATTCTCTTTCTGCTCTAGACGGAAGACAAGAACACGCCATTTCTAAAATAGTCCAGGTAGTTGCCTGGAATGAAGTCTGACTTGAAGAAAGAAAGAAAGAAGAAAGGAGAAGCACAATCACAACTCAGCTTCCTGTGTGAATAGAATCAACCTAATTTGCTGACAAAAAAGGGATGCGGTGGCTCAGTGGCTAAGACACTGAGCTTGTTGATCGAAAGGTTGGCAGTTCAGCAGTTCGAATCCCTAGTGCCGCGTAACGGAGTGAGCTCCCTTTCCTTGTTCCAGCTTCTGCCAACCTAGCAGTTCGAAAGAATGTAAAAAATGAAAGTAGAAAAATAGGGACCGCCTTTAGTGGGAAGGGAACAGCGTTCCGTGCGCCTTTAGCGTTTAGTCATGACCACGGAGACGTCTTCGGACAGCGCTGGCTCTTCGGCTTTGAAATGGAGATGAGCACCGCCCCCTAGAGTTGGGAATGACTAGCACATATGTGCGAGGGGAACCTTTATCTTTATCTTAATTTGCTGAAGCACGGGCTAGGAAAAGCATGGTTAACGGTCAATACAGCAGAGGGTATATCTTAGGGCAGGGATCAGCAACCCGCGGCTCTGGAGCCGCATGTGGCTCTTTCATCCCTCTGCTGCAGCTCCCTGTTGCTGGTCCACAATTGATAGGGCTTTCGGTTAGGACAGGTAGAGGAAAAAGGACGGCGCTAGGAAGAGACTATGATGGGGTAACCGGACTTCCGGTTGGCTCCAGGATTGAACGGGGGCTTCCGGTTAGGACTTTCGTGACTCTGAGTGTTTTTAAGGTTGCCGGCCCCTGTTTTAGGGGATTACCACATTGCTGCAGTCAGAACAGACCAACTTTAATAATCATAGGGTCCAAATAACACTGACCTGCCAACCCGATATCACTTCCTCGATGGGCAAAATGCTCACGCTCTCCTGCTGCAGCGGGAAGATCAGCTGCTCTGCCCGTCGATTCTGCTTCACGACTGGATCCCATTTGTTCAGCGCTTCGGCTGTCTGCGCGTAAGCTGCTTCTCTTACCACCTGCAGACACAACCGTATAACTATGGGCCCCAATGGTCAAAGCATCCCATTAAGGAGATATTACAAGGGTCAATGACAGAAACTCATCTCCGGTAACACTTTACAGACAAAAGGCACTTTACTGCCTTTTTGTTAATTCCGAATTTTAATTATTTGATTCTTGTTTTATTATATTTTGTTGATACATTGTTTCAGTTTTATAATATTTATTCACAGGTTTTGTTTTTTTATCTATGTGTACATGGTCCAAAGTCGCTCTGCGAGGGAGATGGATGGTCTTCAAATACGAGATAAATTAATAAATGATGCAATGGGAAGGGCTGTCACAATTCAGTGCAGATGCTAGTCTATAAAAGGCTTTTTAGCGAGCAGCAAGAGAAGGTAGAATCTGTTTAAATGTGGTTAACGGTTTCTACAGCATGGAAAAAAAATCCCTCTTTAGACGTTCCCTACACATACGTATTCTTGCCATCACGCAGAATGCAAATTCCTACCAACAATAGATACCATAAGTAATAATTTATTTATTTTTATTTGAATTTATATTGCCGCCTATTCGCCCATGGTGACTCAAGGCAGCTTACAGAATATAAAACCACATTTAAAACAATAAAAACTAACAAAAAAGAATCAATTAGTATAGTACAATATAACAAAATCACCCCCTATCTCCCACCCACCCACCCGGCAACAGCCGATCACACGAACCATTTAATGGGCTCCATCCCGCTCTATGTTCCCCAGGCCCACTGGCAGAACCAGGTCTTCAGCGCCTTCCGGAAGAGTATTAGAACAGAGACCATTCTAATCTGATGAGCTCGGTGGCGCAGTGGACTAAGTGCTGTTAAAGTAGCACTTAGTTGCCAGCTGCCTGCAATTACTGCAAGTTCGAATCTCACCAGGCTCAAGGTTGACTCAGCCTTCCATCCTTCCGAGATAAGTAAAATGAGGACCCGGATTGTAGGGGCAATAAGCTGGCTTTGTATAAAAAAAGAACACCGCTTAGGAGGAGCCGAAAGCCCTACTAAGCAGGTATATACAAAAGTATGAAGGCTATTGCTTAATGCATTGTAAGCCGCCCTGAGTCTCCGGAGAAGGGCAGAATATAAATCAAACCAATAAATAAAATAAAATAAAATAATAAAATAAAATAAAATAAAATAAAATAAAATAAAATAAAATAAAATAAAATAATAAAATAAAATAAAATAAAATAAAATAAAATAAAATAAAATAATAAAATAAAATAATAAAATAAAAAAAATTAAATTAAATTAAATTAAAATAAAATAATAATAAAATAAAATAAAATAAAATAAAATAAAAAAATAAAACAAAACAAAACAAAACAAAATAAAATAAAATAATAAAATAAAATAAAATAAAATAATAAAATAAAATAAAAAAAATTAAATTAAATTAAATTAAAATAAAATAATAATAAAATAAAATAAAATAAAATAAAAAAATAAAATAAAACAAAATAAAATAAAATAAAATAAAATAATAAATAAATAATCTCTGTGGGGATGATGTTCCAGAGAGAGGGAGCCACCAGGGAGAAGACCCTTCTTCTGGGTCCCACCAGGTGTAATCTCCTTCCAGGATAGGACCTGCAACATTCCCTGCTTCTCTGCTCTGATGGGTCAGGTAGATGTGTGACCAGCAAGAGACGGTCCTTCAGATAACCTGGTCCCAAACCACGAAGGGCTTTAAAGGTGACAAACCAGCCCCTTGAATTGCACCGGGAAGCAAATCGGCAACCAATGCAGCTCCCGCAAATAATACTGTCCTTCTGACAGATAACACTGTCCTTCTGACTTACCCTTTCAGTCTCTTCCTTACTAAGTGGGATTTCAGTTGGTTTTTTCTCCTGGGCTTTTTTCAGCTGTTTCTGAACGGGGCGCAGAGCTGGCACAGCAGAAACTGGTTGTAGCAGCTCCGAGAGCTGGACTTTCTCATGGGCACCTGCAAAAGGCCATGATATTTCTGAGTCGGGAATGTCGAAATCCACACTGTTATTCTACGCACAATTTTCAGAGTTGCGGCCTTTGGATCATCCCCATGATCGTGTGATCAAAATACAGACGCTTGGCAAGCGACTCATACGTATGACCGTTGCTGTGCTCCCAAGATCACGGGATCACTTTGTGCGACCTTCTGACAAGCCAAAGCCAGCGGGGAAGCCAGATTCACTCAACAAACCGGGTTACAAACTTTTATCAACTGCAATGTTTCACTTAGCAATGGTGGCAAGAAAGGGGGAAAAATGGGGCCAAAACTCACTTAACGAACGTCTCCCTTAGCAACAGAAATTTTGAGCTTCAATTGTGGTCGTAAGACGAGGACTACCTATAGACTGTTGCAGAGTACAAGTTTTACTATGTGATGGCACATACCATATTTTTCGAAGTATAAGACGCACCGGACTATTAAGATGCACCTACCTTTTTTTGGGTGAGGAAAAGAAGAAAAAGAAATCTGCCTCTGCCTCTGAGCAATTTTGTCTCCTTGCAGCAAACAGCCCGCTTTATTTTCATCTTCGTTTTCAGCGTAGCTTGATTAGCACAAGGAAAAAAAAAATCTGCTCCAGCAGTTTACCTCCTTGCAGCAAGCAGCAGAGGCCCCCGCAAAACAGCTGAGAGTCGGGAGGCCGATCCAATCGACTTGTGCTAATTAGGCTGTGCTGAAGCTGAAAGGAGCTGTTTCTTCTTGCTGCTTGCTGCAAAGGGGGTAAACTGCTGGGAGGCAGAGGCCAAAGGGTGGGGGCCAGTGGGTGGGCGGGGCTACATTCGCAATATAAGACGCACCTAAATTTTTACCCCCTTTTAGAGGGGAAAAAACGTTCGTCTTATACTCCGAAAAATACAGTAATCAAAAGGTATTGTATGGATTTAACAGCGAGAAGCTAAATAAATAAATAAATAAATAAATAAATAAATAAATAAATAAATAAATAAATAAATAAATAAATAAACCTTACCTCCACCACCCACATCGAATTCTGAAATCTGCGCGCTGGCCTCAGTACGTTCAATCTTTCGTTGTCTGCAAGAAGGACAGTAACCAATTTATTAGCGGGAAAGGATTGCATGGTAATCTTTGAGGATGGCTTGTTCTCAGTCTCCTTCACCAAGGACTTTCTCTCTTACCGCTTCCCACCAACCAAGGCAGTGAGGGCATCTACCAGTTGCCGGTGCTTCTTGGCTGCCCCTTCCTCGTCCACCTGGGGAACGAAAAAGTCCCAATGAACAAGCACTCATCACTTTAACGTTTTGTTGAGTTACAAAATATTGTAAAATACAAAAAGTAAATAGAAAAGCAGTGGGGAGGAAAAGGGGCAAGAGAAATGCGGAACGATACGAGGAAACATTGACTTAAGACTCTCTCTGTTGCAGTAAAATAAAGACATTAACATCAAATTGCAACTTTTTTGCTTTTTCATAATAATATGAACAAGCCATTTCAGTAAAGGTCTATCAATCTATTTGGTAAAACCCAAAGTCAGAGTTTCATTCTTTTCCACTTCAAGCACCAAGTTCAGAAGCAGTCTCCAAGTGGAAACAAAAGTACTTGGTAAAGAAAAGTTCTTTTCTTTAATCAAAGTGGTCAGTTTTGCCATTTCAGCCAACTCCGTCAACTTCTGCAACCATTCGTCCATGGTAGGGATCGAAATGTCTTTCCATTTTTGTGCATAGAATAGCCTTGCTGCGATCAACGTATATAATAAAGCAAGAACTCGTAAATCCAGATGAAAGTAACATAATTTGTGGTAAATTATCCCTGCATTCAACAGGCTTTTGTTGTTCAGCTAAGTTGTGTCCCATTCTTCGCAACTCCAAGGACCATAGCAAGCCAACACGCACACATTCCCCCCCCCCCCAAACATGCTAGTTACAGAGCCTTTCTCAGTTAAGACTTTTAGCCAGGGGTGAAATACTCCCGGTTTGGACCGGATCGCCTGATCCGGTAGCGATGGCAGCAGGTGGTTCGGAGAACCGGAAGCAAAAATCCTTGCCCTCCCCACCATGCCCAGCCGAGCCGCACGATCATCAGAGGCTTTTTTTTTCTTTTCAAAGCATTCTTTCTACAACTTCTGCTGCCGAAAAAATGCTTTTAAAAGTTAAAAAAAAAGCCTCTGATGATCACATGGCTCAGCTGGGATCTCAGAGGCTTTTCAAAGCATTTTTTTAACCACCTCTTCCGCTGAAAAGGTTGCAGGAAAAAATGCTTTAAAAGTCTCTGATGATCCCAGCTGAGTTGCCTGATCGTCAGAGAGACTTTTCAAAGCATTTTTTTCTGCAACCTCTTCAGCGGAAGAGGTGGTTAAAAATATGCTTTGAAAAGGCTCCGGCGATCCCAGCTGTGTTCCTGATCGGCAGAGGCTTTTCAAAGCATTTTTTTGCATTTGCAGAAAAAAATGCTTTGAAAAGTTAAAAAAAAAGTTGGCCACACCCACCCAGTCACATTACCCTCCCCCTCCAAGCCACGCCCACAGAACAAGTAGTAACAAATTTTACATTTCACCCCTGCTTTTAGCTATACAATTTGGGATGAACACCCTTGGAATGGTGTGGGAGTAGGAATGGATTTCCAGAAGGAAAAAATTGCAGACTACAGGAACCATTTGCGCTACTCAGGTGACCCGGAGGACACAGATAAATCCCCAAGAGCTTCAAGGACCCTCTAAAACAGAAGTCCTCAAACTTGGCAGCTTTAAAGACTTGTGGACTTCAACACCACAACCTAGGTGAGTGGAAAATTCTGGGAGTTGAAGTCCACAAGTCTTTAAAGCTGCCAAGTTTGAAGACCTCTTGCTCTAAAAAGATGCAAATTTCCAGCTGTCTGCAAGGAGTATCAATCCTTCCATTCCTCACTATCCTGTCAGAGCTGAGGAAGCTTTTTGGATGAGAAGGGAAACGACTTCAAAAGAAAAAAAAAACAAGAAAGTCCAGTTACCTCCTTAAAAAAAGCACTTTTGAGCAGTGGTGAAATCCATTTTTTTTTACTATCGGTTTTGTGGGCGTGGCTTGGTGGGCATGGTATGGCTTGGTGGGCATGGCAGGGGAAGGATACCGCAAAATCTCCATTCCCACCCCACTCCAGGGAGAAGGTTATTGCAAAATCTCCATTCCCACCCCACTCTGGGGCCAGCCAGAGGTGGTATCTCCTGGGTCTCCGAACTGCTCAAAATTTCCGCTAGCGGTTCTCCAGAACCTGTTAGAACCTACTGGATTTCACCCCTGCCTTTGAGACAACCATGAGCTGGATGACTGAGAATCTCTACACTTTCCCACTTCACTCAACCGCATTCAATGCAGGAGAAAGCAGCCACCCTGGAAATGCATCCTTGCTACTTATCCGATCCCGTGCAGAGAAGGATTTTATAATAATAAAAATCCAACTTCCAGAATCCGAAGAGTCTCTCTTCTTTTCTTGGGAGAGAGCTCACCTCTTCCACCTCGTCTTCCTCGCTCGGGATCAGCTCCCTCTCGGAGGGATCTTCCTCTTGGACAGCCTCCATTGGGGGGCAAAGCCACAGAAACTCCCCCACTTCCAGCCGAACACGGGAACCACCTTTCCTTTCCGAACAGGCTATCGAACACGTGTTAAAAGCCCTCTCTGCCGTAAAGCGCACCGGCAGTTCCGCCTTTGAAGCCAGACTTTTGCAACAGTTCCGCCCTTTCCCCCCTTTTCTTTCATTTGGAATTACAAGTATAGGGGCCGCTCTTGCCCTATTGAGAGGTAGGCCCCACCTATGCTAATTATTTAAATGTTATGCAAATTGCCAAATTCCCAGGCGTTGGGGACGGACTCTGATAAAAACATTTCGCTCCTCCAGCCTTACCCCGATTTGCAGGGCGAGGTCCCCAACAATTTAATAATCAGGTGGGCGGGGCTACCGCTGACCGCGCCCCCTCTCTCCTTTGGAATCTGGGCCACCGTGGGGAGGGGGGCGCGGCTTCCCCGATCCAATGAAGCGTAGGAATCCAACGTCGGCCCCGCCCACCCGTTTCGATTAGTTGACGCAAGGAAAAAAAATCGTTCCAGCACTTTTGCTCGCTTAACCCCGCCCACTAGGCGGCTCGCCCCGCCGCTCTTCCCAAATGACGGGCCACCCGACCAATAAAAAGGCTGCCTTCGGGGCCAAGCGGGCGGGTTCGAGTCTCCACACAACATCAGGCGCTGTCTGAGGGGGAACGAAGTCCACCTCTTTTTTTAAAATATATAATATATATATATATATTTATATATATATAAATCCTGCTCCCGTTTGTAGAACGAGCCGCCTCCTGGGTCTCCGAGTGAGGCGGTGCCTCTTCCTTCCCTCGCCCGCCCTCCGCCCGAGCGGCAAAGAAGCCAGCCGAAGAAAAACAGCCTCGCCCTCTTTCCTCTCTTCTCCCTCCGTCCCCCACCCACCACCCAGTGCTTTACTTCAGAGTGAGTGACAGCCGGCTGGACCCATCACAGCGCCCATCTGAGCCGGAAGGCGGTGCGGAGGCGCGGCTGGGCCAATAAGCAGCTACTCCTCTCAACCCCCCCCCCGTCTCCTCAGAACCGCGCCGCGACAGAAAAAGCAGGAAGGCCTCGGCCGGAGCCGGCCTCGGTCTCAGCCCCGGCAACGCCAGGCGGCAGGTGAGAGAGAGCCACACCGGTCCGGGGTAGGAAGCCGAGGAGAGGCGGCGCTCCCGTCTCTGGCCTTGCAACGGTGGGTGGGTCGTGCGGGCGGTGCAGAGACCCCGCTCAGACCCCCTCCGGCCTCGCTGTCTCGGCCGCCCGGGGGTGTGGCTGCCCGGCCGCACGTGGGGTGCGGCGCCCGACAGGCCTCCCTTGGCCAGACAACTCCCCGCCCCGTCCCCCGTCCCTCCCGGGACCTAAGGCGCGCTCTTTCAGCCGTGCACGTGGGAATGCCCAGACGCGTGTCGAGGTCGGGTTGGCTTTGTCACTGGCGGGGTTGTGGGGGGGGGCGGCTTGGGGGTCGTCGGGATCGTGGCGGTGCGCATGAAAACGTGGCTGGGTGGGCTTGGCTGTTATTGTGGGGGGGAAGCGAAGCCCTGCCTTTGTCTGTCGGGGACGCTTGTGGGAACGTGGGGTGGGGTGGGGGGGAGAGAAAAGAGGGAGGCCGGGACTCGCGTGGCTGTTGTGGAGAGGATGGGGTGGGTGCATCCTTGCAGAAAGAGAGGCGACCTTTTTGGAGGAAGAGACGTCGCTCGATCCCTCCATCAAGAAAGAAAGAAAGAAAGAGAGAGAGAGAGAAAGAAAGAAAAAAAAACGGACGCCAAGGAAAGAAGGAAAGAAGGCTTGAACGAGCCCCCCGTGTTTATGCCACGCCTGGCATCAATGGCTTTTGCGGGGAAGGAGGGAAGGAAGGAAGGGGGCCGGCGTGGATGGGCGCCCGTGGATCAAGACCCTTCCTTCCCTGCCTCCCCCAAAGCCAAGCGAACAAAAGAACCCCTCCTCCCTCTTCCTGCTGTTGAAAAATTTAAAAAATTTAGATAGATAGATAGATAGATAGATAGATAGATGATAGATAGATATAGCAGAGAGATCCTTGAATCCTGCCTTTGGGAGAATTTCAGAAACAGTTCTTTAGTTCTGAATAAGCTCTGGCTGATTTTTCTCCAAGGAGTTCAGGATGATATGTGGGTCTTTCCATTCCTTTTATTCTTGCAAAAACATAGGAGGTAGATAGACAAAAAGCTGTTTTTTTCCTTCCTTCCTCCCTTCCTTTCTCCTTTCTTTCTTTCCTATCCTATCCTATCCTTTCTATCTTTCTATCTCTATCTTTCTATCTCTATCCCTCCATCCTATCTATCTATCCATCCTATCTGTCCATGCTATCCATCCGTCCAATCTATATCTATCCTAATCTATCAATCTATCTATCTCATCTCATCTCGAGTCGGTATTTATTTTGCTTTTTTCATCTTAACAGGTGGAGTGTTTTTCTCTCTCCATGCTCTTTGTCATGAGTTAAAACTCCTTTCCTTGAAGGGTTGCCGAAAAGAGCCTTTAAAAAAAAAAAAGGTGGATCTCGTGCGCTTGTTTTTGAGCAGAGCCAAGTTATTTTGAGCCTCGATTCTGAATTTGAGTGGGTCTGTTGACGGCTTCTTCGTCAAGCCCATCCCCGGCTTTTATTTGTTCAGGATCTTGGTTGGGGAGCTGGGAGGCTGTGGGTGGTGGAGACATTGGAAAACCAAAGCTGGAAAAAAAGAAGGGTTTGGGGGGTTTTTTTGGTAAATGCTTTATTCTCATTGTCGATCTGTGTGGCCTTAAAGCAAGTAGGCGAAAAGGTGGGGCAGAAAGAGACAGAGGAGGGGAGTTGATTATCAGTGCTCTGGAGACGGAGTCGAGGAGTCGGAGGAAATTTTGGGTACCTGGAGTCGGAGTCGGCAAACAATGCACCGACCCTGACTCCTACTAAATTTAGATTGGAATTAAAAAAAAAGCAAGTTTAAAAGAACATTTATTTCCTGACTCCACAGCCCTGTTGATTATTAACCACTCTGGAATCGGATTCAGTAGGGAAGCATTGGGTAACTTTGGACTGAAGTACTAAGGCCAGCATGTGGATGTCTGGGTTTGGTCCAAAGGCTTTGTGCTAGACTCAAATTACTTTGTGTGATGCTTTGTGATGAGTGCCCGGAAATCCATGCAGCATTTTGTGGTTACATTTGGAATGTAAGTGATGAAATATTATTTTGACTGGATCGGGCTTTACTCCCTGTAGCACAGACTGACATGTCAAGGAGGAGAAAAACAAACCTCGCATAAAACGCTACTGTGGCTCTTACTGTGGCTCTCTGTTCATCCTCTGAGTCAGAGGAAAGGTTTGTCAGGAATGCAGTGAGGTCCAAATGAGTTTGGATTGTTTTAAACTAGTCTCGTTTGCCAGAGGGAATCATGATCGATTACCCAATACTGGATCGGGCAGGTTTTTTTTGATAGCAAGAATCACGCCACGTACTCTTTCCTTCTTTGTCAGGCTCTTGTCTTGCTTGATGAAATTGTATGGTGACTAAAGCTTAAATGTAGGATGTGGGTGTGCCAGAAAGGATTTGCTTCCAGTAATAACAGCTTGGACCAATTTCCTAATCTTAAGTGCCTCCTGAGGAGTTGCCTTGACCTTTCCTTATTGCTTACTTTTCCAGGGGCTGAGGCTGGATTGCTGAGGATGGTGTCTGCTTCCCGGTGGCCGGAGTGGAGACAGGCCATTACCGAGTTAACCCACCTTCGGTGAAGGTGCAGCCATGTCTGTGTTGATAGCAAGAAAGAAAGTGACGCGGAAATGGGAGAAGCTGCCAGGAAGGAATACGTTCTGTTGCGACGGGCGCATTATGATGGCCCGTCAGAAAGGCATCTTCTATTTGACCCTCTTCCTCATTGTGGGGACGTGCGCTCTCTTCTTTGCTTTTGAGTAAGTTCATCATCATCATTGGCCTGCTTGCTTGCATGTTTTATTCACCAGACTGGAATTCATTAACAGCCCACATTTTTAGAGAGATCTAAGTGCTGCTTGAGCAAGGTCCCTAATGTTGTCTGGGACGCTGCACATGCTCTTCATGACCTGTTTTCCTTGTTACCTTCTGGGAGGAGACTTTGTGGTATCCGAAGGAGAACGTCTAGATTCAGTCACATTTTTATTCAATAGAGCATCAACCTTGCGAACTCTCAAGTTTCTCTTTCCACTATTTATTCAAAATGGACAGTGATTAACGGGTGTGTAGTGTGTGTGTGTGTGTGGATGGATGGATGGATGTATATGTATTTAGCATATATATAAATATGTGTGTGAGAGAGAGAATTAAAAAAAATACCACAAACCTCTAAAAAATGAGACCATGAACAAGTAAAAAGCAGATTTATTGTTGATATATATATAGAGGGGGGGGGGAGAGAGATCCTAAGCTTTTGCAAAAGTGTGTGTGATGTATGCGTATCGGTAGATATGTATTTCTTGTGAGAGCAGGCAACAGAATTTCATTTTTAATGAAAAATTTTCATTTTTTCATTTTTAATGTGTGCCAGTGTGTTCACAGTAAAAAGTTATAGTTGCTCTAGAACAGGACTGTCAAACTCCCGGCCCACGGGCCGGATACATCATGCGCTTGCCATGCCCACATCTGGTTTAGCGAATGGGGGAAAATCCATATATGTCACATGACATTGCCGTGACAACATGAGTTTGACACCCCTGCTCTAGCATGCTACGGTCCATTTGGCTTCTTGTGGAGGTGGATATGCTTTTTCTGTCTTGATTGCTTTGGATGAAAGCAACAAAGTTGTCTCTGTTTTGTTTTGTTTTTCCTTCCCACACCAGTACATTCTTTCAAAAGTTGGTCAGAGCAGAACATACTAACAATCTCGGTTATTTATTTATTTATTTATTTTTAAAAGAAAGGTTTTGCTAAATGATGTCAAGAATTTCTGTTTTGAAAGGTGCTTTCATTCTTGCGGTTTCTTATTTGAAAGAGATAAATCAAATGAAGGAATTTAATCCGGTAATGTTTAATGCCTTGTAAAAAGTGAAAAGAAAATTCTTGGATCCTTTCCTGGTATGGAATACCATGTCAGATTTCAAAGATATTTGAATAGTAGAGATTGGGTGCATTTGCCTTGTTAGAGAGAATGTGGTTTCTATTGTGGATTGGGGAGGAATTGTTGCTGACCAGAATGCCCTCTTTCCCAGAATATGGTTCACCTTTGGGAGAATATTCTGATAGGAATGGCTTACAGTATGAATTTAGGAAATGGCATAATAAAAAGATGTTGTCTTCTGCCAATAATGTTTGTAGCATAATTTGCGGGAACCTTTTTGGAACCGCTTAGTTGTGAGGCCATTACGCTAATGTGAGTTTATCTGAAATTTATGCACTTCTCAGATTCATAACTTGGTCAGTTGGTCAAAGGAAGACTCATTTCTGGAAAAGGATGTGGTTTAATGCATATTATATAAAAACGAGCATGTGCAGAGGACAGTTTTTTGCAGACGAAGAATTCTAGTTCTGGTAGACTGCTGTCTTCATTGGCTCATAATTACTTCATTGGAACTAAATCTGTTATGAAGGAATGTGGACACCAGAGGAAACTGGCATGTATGGCCCCATCCCCCATATCTTCACCCTCTGGAGCTACAGTATCTAATGAGTACCTTTTCTCATATTTTCCGTTAAAGCTGGGAGCATATCTGAAATCTACAGCTGCAGTTGTGGTTAGTAGAAACAGGACTTTTAGTAGTATCTTCTCCCATAGTCTCTTGTTTTGGAGCAGTTGTTTAGAGCTTTACCAAAAGAATTCGTTTTCTTTTTAAAAAAAAGTCTACATGCTTTATAAGAAGATTTACTTCTAGTATTTATTCTTGCCATGCCTATCTTCACCTGTTGCTTTGGACTAAACATTTTTTATTTGTTCATTTTTAACATTTATATAGATACATACTTTGCTGTCGGATCTCCTGGCATTTTGTAATAAGATAGCTTGTTGAACATGAAGAGGACTTATGGTCCTCTGGGTGCTTTGTGTGTATATCCAAGGCCAATCTTATATATCTTGATTCTGGCATTGTCTGCCTCCATCTCCTGTAGTGACACTGCATCACTCTTACCAAACTTGGCTACCTCCATTTCTAATGGGCTCCTTACGGTTTTATGACTGTTGTGTTCATGAAGATAATAGAGTGATGGATCAGTCTCGTTACACAAATGATTATATGTTGGCACTCATGTCTTTCAACTTACTTTGATGGGCATTCAAGCATTTGCTGGTGAGGGGGGCAGACTGGTCTGAGTCTGCTTCTCTCATCCTTGAAAATTAAATGGCATTTGGCCACTTACTTTAATTTCTCTTGTTAACTTAGACTTTAGAATAGTAGAGCTGGAAGGGACCTTGGACATCTTCTAGTCCAGCCTGCTGTTCAAGCAGGAGAACCTATACCATCTCAGACAAGTGACTGTCTAGCCTCTTCTGATGGAGCGCCCAGTGATGGAGCGCCCACAATTTCTGAAGGCAAGTTGTTCCACTAGTTAATTGTCCTCACTGTTAGGAAGTTTCTCTTTAATTCCGGGTTGCTTCTCTCCTTGTTTAGTTTTCAACCATTATTTCTTGTCCTGCCTTCTGGTGCTTTGGAGAATAATTTGACCCTTCTTCTTTGGGGCAGCCTCTTAAATACTGAAATACTGCTGTCATATCACCCCTAATTCTTCTTTTCTTTAGACTAGCCAGACACAAAGCCTGCAGCTGTTCTTCATATGGTTTAGTCTCCAGGCCTTTGATCATCTTAGTTGCTCTTCTCTGAACTTTTTCCAAAATCTCAACATCTTTTAAGTAGTATGGTGACCAAAATTGGTTGCAGTATTCCAGGTGTAGTCCTACTTTGCTCAGAGTTCTTCCTTGTTTAACCCTGCAATGGGATGACTGTGTCCAAAAAGATCTGGGGGTCCTTTTGGACCCCCAGATCTTTTGGATCAAAGCTGGGAATTACAGCCAGGAAGGTCATAATCAGGAACTGATGATGCATGAGTTGTGACCTCCTTTGGATCAGGAGATTAGTAACTCATGGCCTTGTCATTTTCCATTTGGATTATTGCAATTTACTCTTTATGAAACTGTCCTTGAAGGTAAGTTGGAAACACTTTAATTGTATGCCTATTAACACCAATTTTGTGGGAGGTGCGCTCGTTATCAGAAGCCTCTCCGGTGCAACTCAAGGTGTTGATGATCATTTACCAAAGCCCCATATGGCTCAGGTTGCTGCTATTTTGGGTAGCATCTGACCCGAAGTACAGTCTGCCCACCCAGTTCCCAAAGATAGGAAGATGTTATGGGTGAGGGAGGATCACAAGGGCAAATTAATGTTATGGGGAAGGAAGTAAGGAACCAGACCTTCACATCATAGTTCCTTCACTTCGAAATCGTCTCCGTACTGAAGGATGGAGGATGCCTCCATTCCTCTTTTTATTTGGGAAAGCAGCCAAAACTGCTTTTTCCATGGGCCTTTTGGGGTAGAAGGCAACACTCAACTTACGGAAGAAGTGTTCTGTAGCTTAAGTGCTATATGATGAATTGTGATTGATTGATTCTACTATTTTGTCTTTTATGATAGTCTGTACATTTTTATCTTGGGAGTTGAAGGGATATCTTAATGAAACAAATATTGTTGTATTAATTAAACAATGTTAACTGGAAAACAGAAAGAACCCTGTCTTGGAGAAGATTTCAGAAACAGTTCTTCAGATCTGAATAAGCTCTGCTGATTTGTCTCCAAGGAACTCAGGATGATATGTGGTTCTTCTCATTCTTTTTATTCTTGCAAAATCATGGAAGGCGGATTAGACAAAAAAGAGCTGTTCATACCTGGGCCACCTTCAGATGCCCAGCTTTGAGAAGTGTGGCATTATGCATGGAAACTGAACCTGTAGTCTCTGTACCACTATATTAGGCCCTGTACCGTATTGGTATTTTCCTGGAGTAATATCTTTAGAAACTGCTCTCCCACCTTGGGTGAAGAATGTCAAATATTAGAACTGCTCTAATATTGTATCATAAGCTGTTCCTAGGTTGGAGAATGTGGCAAAACAGAGAATGTGTAGAACTGTTCCATAAATTATATTTATAGAATATAAATATTTAATATCGTTCACTGAGAAATCTAGGAGAAATATTACCCTAGTCTGCACTTTGGCATGAATCAGCAATAATACAAAGTGGGAAGTATAGTAACCAGAGGTCTTGTCCAGCACTTTATATGTAGCTGCCTGATTGATGATACAAAATATTAGAAATAAATAGCTGTACCCGATATGTGAAAGGTTATGCTTGAAAACTGGGAAGACGTATCTTAAGCATTAAAAGACAATGGAGAAGATTGCTGTTGGTGAAATTTTAGAAAGGTTAATTCAATCATATCAACTTAATCAATTTCAATGAAAGTGAAAATTGGAAAACTTCATGTTATTAGTTCAATGTGAATCTTCAATCTATTCTCCCCTCTTCAGGTTTGCAAGAAGAAATTAGCCAGGTAAAGACCATGATGTTCTAACCACCTGTGATGCTGCGGAAGTGTTTCTAAATAAAGAAAGAGAACTTTGAATTTTTTAATAGTTTTGCTTGTATTTGTTAACGTTTCCATAAGATCCTGGCATTCTCCTCTTTAATCAGAAATTAGAACAGGGTGAGAAAGGACATGGTGAAGGATATCATTGAGGACTATTGTATAAGTTCAGAGCGAAAGTACATAGCAACTCAATGTTGATTTTGTTATGCATGTTTAGCCTGTGAGACAAGGTTAATTGGCTGATTGTGTCACTTCCAAACAAAACACTCACTTTGCTTCTGATTCTCATGGAACTTTGAAAGAAAAAAACAGAATGTTCCGCATTTGAACCTTGCTTCCAGAAGTTGTAGAAAGCTATAGGAGGATTATTTTAAGAAATCACTGATTCATTTAGGCTATTATTTAAGCGGAGGAGTCTAGCAATATTTTTGACTTTCGGAGTTGATTCAGTTTATTTATTTTTTTAAAAAAAAGATGTTATCAAAGTGATTGTGTTGTGAATAAGCTTATCTAAGTCATGTGAACTGATTTCCATGAATGCTTAAATGTTGTTTACATTTCAATATACTTCCTGCCTGTACTTTTAGATGAACCAGATTAAAAATGTTGGCATGGAACACTATTCTTGGCAATGTGCCTTTTCTCCAAGGGGCAGGGCTGCCAATTTGATATAAAAATGTATGTGTTCCTTGGGGTGCAGACGTTTTTATTGTGTCACGTATGTGTTTATGACAGAATACCCAAAATAGGAGAGATAGATTGGGAGGATGATCCATTTGGAATCCTTCTAAACTGGGCTACTGTGCAGTTAAAATATATAAAACTAGACAGCGTGTTGCTCATTGCCATTGTTTCAGTGAATATCCATTTGAGATACACATGGTTGAAAATGTTTTGCCCCTGTCGTGCATCGTTTCACCCAGTTAAAGGTTAGAGCCGTGAAAGTTTTAGTAGTACATAAACTAATCCACGAGCCAGCAATTCTTGCTCTCATTATTCCTCTTATTCTCCGCTCTCAATATTTAAAGTGCCAGACCTTTTAACTCCTTAAGTCTTTCTGATTGTTTTGGTTGAAATATGAGATCAGCTGCCTAGACGAGCACAATTTCTATGTGAGCTTTTCCTCAATTATCATCTTTTTTTTAAAAAGTCATTTGCAAAATAGGCACATGATTGTTCAAAACCAACTCCCTAAAAACAAGTGCCAACCTAAGAGTGTCAATAAATGCCACAGGAGGAGGAAGCCAGAAATCAGTGTCGGTCCTTAAACAAATGTGATTTGGTTCTAAGCTTGCACTGGAAGCTGCTGAGATATTTCCAAGAGCTTTCAACAAATGTGGAATTGATGTCCCAGAGGTCCCAAAGGTGCTTTTTCAGAAGGCAATTGGACTTTCTTGTTTTTCCTTTTGAAGACGTTTCGCTTCTCATCCAAGAAGCTTCTTCACCTGTGGCAGGATAGTTGGGGCAAAGGGATGATTTATATTCCTTGCAGACAGCTTGTCCTGTGCATATTTTAGAGGGTTCTTGAAGCACTTGGAGGTTT
Organism: Masticophis lateralis; assembly: GCA_030761175.1. NCBI lineage: Eukaryota > Metazoa > Chordata > Lepidosauria > Squamata > Colubridae > Masticophis > Masticophis lateralis. The sequence continues at coordinate 11,922,939 of JAUDYJ010000011.1, forward strand.
ATCTTTATCTGTGTCCTCAGGGTCACCTGAGTGGTGCTCCTGGTTCCTGTAGTCTGCATTCCTACTCCCACACCATTCGAAGGGCATCCATCCCAAAGCTAAAAAGTCTGTAGAGATTCTCAAGCAATTGGGTTTTCTTGTTTTTTCTTCTTTGAAGATGTTTTGCTTCTCATCCAAGAAGCTTCTTCAGCTCTGGCTTCGGTGGGGAATGGAAGGATTTATATTCCTTGCAGACAGCTGGTCATGTGCATCCTTTTGGATGAGAAGTGAAACGTCTTCAAAGGAAAAAAACAAAGTCCATTTACCTCCAGAAAAAGCACCTTTAGGACAACCATGACCTGGATGACTGAGAATTTCTACAGATTGTGAGATTGATAAGTATTGTTTTTAGAAAAGGGGTTCTTGAAATACAAACTGCTCCAACAAGTCCTTTTTTTGGCCGCCAGCGAAAAGGTGGAAATCCACAGTGTTTAGACCCTTTCCCGGAGCCCTTTGTAGAACCTTTGTAAGTCTCCACAGGAACTGGCTGTTTTTGCATGTCATTTCAGTGACCTGAATTTTTTCCTATTCTAGGTGCCGGTACCTTGCTATCCACCTCTCCCCAGCTATCCCCGTCTTTGCAGTCATTCTCTTTTTGTTTGCGATGGCCACCCTGTTGCGGACAAGCTTCAGTGACCCTGGGGTCATTCCACGGGCCCTACCTGATGAGGCCGCTTTCATTGAAATGGAAATAGGTACGTGGGGTGGCCATTGGTGAAACCAGCCAGCCAGAGGATGTAGACGACTTCTCCCTCCCTAGTTTCATCTGGTGAGATGGGCAAAGGTCAGGCAGCCAACAGTCTGCTTTCATTTCAGAGGCAACCAATGGAACGGTGCCTCCCGGCCAGCGGCCACCTCCACGTATTAAGAACTTCCAGATCAATAACCAGATCGTGAAGCTGAAGTATTGCTATACCTGCAAGATCTTCCGTCCACCCCGGGCCTCACATTGCAGTATTTGCGACAACTGTGTGGGTGAGTGACAAGAGGCTGGGCTCCAAATCCCTTTAGGGCTCTATTCCCGGCCGAGAATGTGCACCTAAGTACCTTCTTAAAAAAAAAAAAAAAAGGGGGAGCCAGCAGTGGCTCAGTGGCTAAGACGCTGAGCTTGTCGATCGAAAGGTTGGCAGTTCAGTGGTTCGAATCCTTAGCGCCGCGTAACAGGGTGAGCACCCGTTGCCTGTCCCAGCTTCTGCCAACCTAGCAGTTCGAAAGCAGGTAAAAAACGCAAGTAGAAAAATAGGGACTAACTTTGGTGGTGGGAAGGTAACAGTATTCCGTGCGCCTTTGGTGTTGAGTCATGCTGGTCACATGACCACCGAGACATCTTCGGACAGCGCTGGCTCTCCGGCTTTGAAACTGAGATGAGCACCGCCCCCTAGAGTCAGGAGCGATTAGCACATAAGCGTGAGGGGAACCTTTACCTTTACCTTCTCCCAATGGCCCATGAGCTGCTCTGCAGAATTTAAGACATTCTAGAAAGGCAGTAAGCGTTCCCTTTTGCTACTGATTGAAGGGAAAAAGAAATAGAAGCCCTGGCAACTCCGCCTGCCAGGATGCAGGATGTCTCCAGCCAGCATGCAAACCTCTCTTTAAGTGTAAATTCTAGACTTTCAAGTGAAACGAAAGCAGGAGTTTGGGGGTTAGTCATTTCAATGCCACGCAAGCCACCACACAAGTCTACATCTGTGGTGATTTGCAACTTCCCTATAATAAGAGGGTGAGAATACCTGAAAGCATCAGAGCTCACGTTCTGCTATTGATTTTCAGGTTCAGATAAAGTGGGTCTTGTCCCCAGATAAAGTGGGGACAAGGCCCACTTTATCTGAACCTGAAAATCAATTCAGGTTCCCACCAGTGCTTCTGGTTCCCTCTGCCTTCCCCAAAGAGTTCAATGTAAGGTTTACTTTACCCTGTTTCCCCAAAAATAAGACATCCCCTGATAATAAGCACATGCGCTAAAATAAGCCTCCCCCCTCTTGAAAATAAGCCCTCCCCATCTTGTTCCACATGCCCCAAACTAATAAGACCGCCCCGAAAATCAGACCAAAAAGTTTTTTTGAATTTCAGGGTTCAAAAAAATATAAGACGGTCTTATTTTCGGGGAAACATGGTCCCATCCGCATACAAATTCGGCAAGCCCCTTTTCTGTAGGTTGCTGGTCTTCGACACTATCACAGAGCTTCGCTTCTTTAAAACAAAGTTTTGAAGGCAGAAGTTGCCCACTTGGCAATCCTCCCACCTCAAAAGACAAGAGCATGAATCCGTTCCATAGTTAGCCAGAAGGATTTGCAGCGTGGGCTTGGTATGAGAGTGAAACTGTACAACATGCTCACCGAAGTTTCTCTTCTGCAGCGAAGAGAAAAGCAGCAAAAACTTCTCTCTTTCTCTCTCTCTCTTTTTTTTTTACAGAGCGTTTCGATCATCATTGTCCCTGGGTAGGAAACTGTGTGGGAAAGAGGAACTACCGTTATTTCTACCTCTTCATCCTTTCCTTGTCACTCCTCACCATCTACATCTTCTCCTTCAACATTGTTTACGTCGCCCTGAGTGAGTAGGGTTTATAGTCAGGGGAGGAAAGAATTGAACCAAAAGCTTCGCGCAGGCATCTTGGAAAGGAAGGAAGGAAGGAAGGGGAGGAGGTTTTTGCGGGAGGGGAATGGCCTTCGCTCTTGATGTGGTTAATAATTGCGGATTAAATATATTGTGTTTTTCCTTCCATACAGAATCCCTGAAGATCGGCTTTTTGAGTACGCTGAAAGAAACTCCAGGGACATATCTTTTCTGCTGATTGATCGATAGTTGTTTTTAATTTGGCCGGAGAGAAATAGGAGAGAAATCATTCTGCCCTGCTCTCTAGTGTGTGTCTGTGTGTGAGGGGGGAAATGGGGTAGGATAGCGTTGGGAGAGGTTAATGATTCTGTAAGGAGCTTGTGTTCCTTAACTGACCTTTCCACGGCTCTGGAGGTTTTGATCTGCTTTTTCACTCTTTGGTCTGTGGTGGGCCTAACTGGATTCCACACGTTCCTGGTAGCCTTGAATCAGACAACGAATGAAGATGTAAGTACTTCCAAAGAGACATTTCTAATTCTTTCTCCCTTTTTTTCTCTCCCTCTCTTCCCCTTCTCTTCCTCTCCCCCTCTATCTCCTCTCTCTCTCTCCCTCTCTTTCTCTCCCTCTCTCCCTTTTTTTCTCTTCCTCTCTCCCCCCTCTCTCCTTCTCTCTTCCTCTTTTTCTCCCTGTCCCCCTCTCTGTGCTCTCTTTCTCTTCCTCTCTCCCCTTTTTTCCTCTCCCCCCTCTCCTTCTGTCTCCCTCCCCCCCTTTCTCTCTCCCTCCCTCTCCCCCTCTCTCTCACATTCTCTGTGAGAATGTTCTTTTTCAGAAACATTGGTAAGAGCTATTATCATAGAAGTCTGGCCTTGCTCTAGACAGGCGTGACTAAATTTCTTGAAAGAATACCCATTCTCCCTTAAATGGATTGGAGTCACTGGATTTCCTTCCAAAGAACACAATAAGCTTTCTTCCAAACATGTCAATTATTTTTTTTTTAAAATAAATCTTCATTTATCAAAGTAAAGACTTAAATGCATTTCCATCTTCCGTCCCTTTGCTACAATTTCTAGCGTTTCTTCAAATCCTCAGGCAGAATAGAGCCCGCCTATTCAACAGGGCAGTTGTTTCTTCTCATTTGCAAGCACTAAAGAGCCTTTGACTGATGCATCAGACTCTGGGGAAGTAAAACTCTTCTGTGGATGAGGAAGGCATCTCATTATGACAAAGTAATTAGAAAAACAGCAGGAGCCAAGAGTTCCAGGAGAGATCTGTTGGAAGAAGCCAGAGTAACTTTGAAAGATGCTTTTTCATTTGGGATCTGGGTTTACATCATCATCACGTAGATCAATGCTAACCTTGGTTCTGGATTTTTAGAGGCTGCTCTTCTTGTTCTTTCAGATTAAAGGTTCCTGGACAGGGAAGAACCGTGTGCAGAATCCCTACAGCCATGGTAACATAGTGAAGAACTGCTGCGAAGTTCTGTGTGGTCCTTTGCCTCCCAGGTGATGGCTCAATCCGTATCTCGATGTTGTTTCCCCTGTGTACGAAACGGTGCAACAGCATTCGTGGTGGAGAGGAAATTGATGGAAGGGGCCCTTCCTGCAGATCTGAGATGGAGTTTCGCTGTTGAAGCATCCTTGGTGCTCTCTGAGTCACGATGTCTCATGACCCAAACTAGGCAGCTTTCATCAATGCCAGCGATCAGTGGATTAGCACCGATGATGTGGCCTATAGTAGCGGCCAAAATTGTGGAAACTTTTTGGGGAAAGTGTATTTTTCTAAAACTAGCTAATAACACCACTTTTTGGGGGAGAAGTAGTACCATAAAATTATATATCAATGGAAAGATAATTTAATCAAGAATGTAATGCAATAACTTTTATGAAGGATTTGCTATTAGCAGTTACCGTATAAAGAAGAAAAGTGAAACACGTACAAAAAACCAGATATACAAAAACGATCACCATAGAAAAAACGAAATACACAAAAATTATTGCCATGTCAGTTAATAGTTGGATAACCTTTAGCATGAATTATGGCCTTACAAGATCTTCCCATGGAGTGGAACAAGTCTTTGAGTTCTGCAGCTGTTATCATGTGAAACCAAGAGTGAAGGATTGCTTCTATTAACTCGGTTTTATTGCTGGGTCGCTTCTGACTAACAAGTTTCTGTAGTTGGCTCCATAGATTTTCAATTGGGTGAAGGTCTGGGCTATTCCCAGGCCATTCCAGCAGTGGGGGAAAATATATATATATAGGTTTTTATTATGGCTGTGGAATTTATATATATATATAAATTTCTATATCACCCTTCTCCTGAAGGTCTCAAGGTGGTGCACAGCCATAATAAAAACCAATGTACACCACAAAAGTTAAAAACAATTAAAACAGAGTAAATAATTTGGCCCTTATTTTTTTATAAAAACCCCAAAATAGGATTATCTTGAAACTCCCCCCCCCCCCCCCCAAAGTGGTGTTATTAGCCATCAGACCTCAAAATTACACTTTCCCCGAAAGGTTTCCACGATTTTGGCCACTACTGTAGTTTGGGTCATGAAACGTTTGCAAGAAAAGCACCCAGCTTGGTGGGCAGCAAGGACCCCCTCTTTTCAATTCTGATCTACACGTATTTTCCTTTATTGATGATTTAGCTATTCTCATCTCTTTAAACCTTTTTTTCCCTCAAAAGTCTTATTTTCTCTGATCATCCGCTTCTGCTTTATAGCATGCTGGATAGACGGGGCATCTTGCTTCAAGAGAGTGCTGTCTCAGGGAGCGGAGCTGGGCCTGAGCCCAGAACGCAAGGAGAGAAGAGAAGCGCAAAGGAATGCAGTGCCCAGGAAGCCGGTGGTGCCCCTGAGAGCGGCAGTGCCTTCCCAGAGCAAAACCTGGTAAGTGTGGAAAGCAGAGGTGCACTTAGGATGAAAATTATCCTAAGGCACACTTTTTCCCTCCTAAAAGAGGCTGAAAATTTGGGTGCGTCTTATACTCCAAATATAACCCCGCCCACCCTTTGGCCCCCACGCGTCCTCCTCCTGACTGCAGATATTGCCACCGACAATGTCTTGTGTTTTTGAGCTCTGCGCGTCATGTTTTCAACCTCCAAAGACTCCGTTTGAGAGCCGTTCAAGGCTGCGGGTTTCGCCAAAACACATCGCCGCCGATCACCGCCCGAAAACGCGACACATTTGGAGGCTGAAAACACAACGCGCGGTGCCCAAAATGGCTACCCGGTACAGCTGCTGCTTTCTCTTACCCCTTCTGCACTTCGCCTGCTTTAATCACTGGAGCTCCCTCCGACGATCAGCTGTGCTTTTGAAGCTGTTTTTCAGCCCCAGCGTGCGGGAAGCAATCTTCCGTGCTTTGCCTGCTTTTCTAATTGCTGCTCCCTCCGACGATCAGCTGTGCTTTAGAAGTGGCTTTTTAGCCCCAACCAGCCCAACCTCAAAACCAGCGCGCAAACTAATGTGCTGAAGCTGACCAGGCTAAGGACTAGCCAGATGAATACTTGGTTGACAGAATTTTTTTCCCCTATTTTCATCCCCAAAAGCTAAGATGATGATGATGATGATGAATAGTTCGATTTATATGCCGCTCTTCTCCGGAGACTCAGGGCGGCTTACCATGCATTAAGCAATAGCCTTCATACTTTCGTATATACCTGCTTAGTAGGGCTTTCGGTCCCCCCTAAGCGGTGTTCTTTTTTATACAAAGTCAGCTTATTGCCCCCACAATCTGGGTCCTCATTTTACCTACCTCAAAAGGATGGAAGGCTGAGTCAACCTTGAGCCTGGTGAGATTTGAACTTGCAGTTATTGCAGGCAGCTGGCAACTAAGTGCTATTTAACAGCACTTAGTCCACTGCGCCACCAGGCTTATACCAGGAGTATAAGATGCATCTTATACTCCGAAAAATATGGTACCTGCTCCCAGCCTTGGCATTAGCACTGTTTTCTAGTAGCCCATAGAGAAGTTGCTGGGTGGATGGATTTCCAGAAAGGATTTCTATAATGGGCAAGACACTAAGCCACATCTTTAACGTGCCTCCAGATGTCCGTAAGATTAACAGTTTTGCTTTCAAGGAGCTGTTTGCGGGACTCTGTTGTGAATTGTCCTCCTCCCTTCTTTTCTTCCTCCGCAGCTCCCTGGGCCAATAGACAAGATGCCCCAGGAAGCCACCAAGCCACCTGTCGCTACTGCTACCACTGCTGCTGCTGCAGAAGAAGAAGAAGAATCATCAACTGTTCAGACACTCGATCCTGCACGGATGACACCTTAGCCTCCGAGATGGACCCGAGAGTGCTTTTCCTTGGCTGCCTCTTGTGAAGCTGCAGCGTGAGCAAGGATGGGAACAGCTGGCTGGACAGCATGTTGTTCCTTAGGCGGTTTTGTTCGCCAGCAGTCGTGAACGGTGCCCACAAACTTGTCAGTTGCCAATGCTCCCTTTTTCTCACAGAGGCTGGGCACTCGTCGCTGCTGCTTGACGGAACTCTTCATCCGTGGGCAAGTCTCTAAGCCCAATTAAGGGAGTGCCTCTCTGGCCCCAGCCCTGGAACATGGAATGTGCTGGGAAGAAGACGGAACCTGGTGATTCTGATCTGTGCCATCTTTTTCCTCTGTGACTGCAGTATTGTGTGTTTGACTGGTCCCGTTTGCCAATGGAGTCGGGCTGGATCCATGGAAGCTAGCGCCTGCCAAGTTCAGAAATCGTAGCCTTCCTTTAAACGTTCCTGACAAACCGTGCCAATTGGCAGCTCAAAGTCCCAAATAGTCCTAAATTACACCCTGCCAGGGGACCCTCGTGGTCCTTTTGTCTCCCCCACCCTCCCACCCCAACGTCTGTTCAGGTATTGGAATCTGTGGTGCAGTATCAACCTTCCCTTTTCCTCCCTCCCTTTTCCCTGCCTCCCTTTTTCGATTAGAAGCGGTTCTGATCTCCTTCCATATCCTGGGAAGGGTAGAACCTTCCTTCTCACTAGCAGTTACCGAAGGGCTGCTGGGGAAATGGGGTCACAAGGGCAGCAGTGTAAATGCTCTGGAAGCAGAAGAGCCGGTGGTGTTGTGGGTAGAAAGTTTTATCGCTGTACAGATAAGACGAGGTGGGCTCTCAGTCTGTGACTTCCGTACAGCCCATAATGTCTGTGCTCGAAGCTCTTTTGATCCAGTGCTGGAAGCTGCTTTGGGAAATACCTGACTTAAATTATGACTTGAGTCCAGATCCCTTGTGTATTATTCGGTCCTCTCTGTCTCTGAATGTGCGTTGAGAATCCATATGTTGAAGCCCCCGGGTATTCTGAATTAGGATGGTGTTCTGATCTAGGCTTCCTTAGAAAGTATATAGCACAATCTTAGTCCTGGCAAACCTCTTTAATTCATACGGCTGTGAATTATTGTCATTCCCAGTCCGAAAGGCTTCTCAAACAGTCTTTCAGAGGAATGTTTACAAACACCCACCTTATCTCCCTTGGAATGCTGCCGGAGAACTAATTGCCACACGCAGGGCAAGGCCAAATTTAGCACAGAGTCAAACAGAACTTTTCCACAGCTTTAACCGACCAGATGAACTAATTGCTTCCTGCAAAAGCTCACATCCTGTTTGCTTCTCTTTTATGTCTTATGGGAGGGGCCAATCATCTCCAAGCCTTACTCCCAAATCGACCCTGTTTTCTTAATTGTTCCTGTCTTCTGGCAGCTCTGCACATGCACACACTGGGAACAGGCTCTCACTGTTCTTCTGCCTCGCTGATCTCAGACTCCGGAGGCAGCAAAGAACTACCAGATGGCCTTGGTTCCCTTTCTGCCTCCGATGCAGAGCTCTCGTCTGAGCCTCCTCCAGACCCCAGAGCTGACCCACATTCCTCCCCACCCTCCTCACTGTCTGAATCTGCTGCCAGCTCTGCTGGCCGCTGGCAGGCCACAATAGATGGGGTGGGCAGGGGGAACCACGACAGATCATTTCTGCCCATAGAATCATATTGCAAAGCTACACTACCCTATACGCTTCTGGGGTGATTGTGCCAGTCGGATGGGAAAACGGGGATAAATACGTTTTGAAAGCTTATGTATCTCTTAGGCCCGTGATGGCGAACCTATGGCATGCGTGCCATAGGTTCGCCATATCTGTGGGCATACGAGCGTTGCCCTAGCTCAGCTCCAGCATGCATGCGTGTGCCGGCCAGCTAATTTTCAGGTCTTCTGGGCCCACTGGAAGTCGGGAAACTGGCTGTTTCTGGCCTCAAGGGGGTGGGGAAGACTGTTTTCACCCTCCCCAGGCTCTTAGAAAGCCGCTGGAGCCTGGGGAGGGCGAAAAGTGGGCCCACTAGGCCATCATGTGCCAAAAGAAGAGGGATCATGGGGTGGGGGGGTGGTGGTTGCGTGTGCATGCATGGGGGGTGGGGTGCATTGAATTATAGGGGTGGGCACACACATGCTCCCCCCAATTTCAGCGCGTGATGGCAAAAAGGTTAGCCATCACTGTCAGGCGATGGAAAAATAATACTTGGTGGAGAGAGAAAGCTGCCTAAGAATCCTTTCCCCTGGGGTTTATTTTCATTCTACAGAAAGTTTGGGGGAATGAATTTAAAAAGGAATGCCTGATCTCTGGAGTGCAATACAAGTAGCCCTCGAGTTACGACCACAATTGAGCCCAAAATTTATGCTGCTCAGTGAAACATGTTTTGAGTTTGCCCCATTTTATGACTTTTCTTGCCGCAGCTGTTAAGCGAATCCTTGCGTTTGTTAAGTGAGTAACACGGGTTGTTAAGTGAATCCGGCTTCCCCGTTGACTTTGTTGGGTCAGAAAAGCAAAAGCTGATCACACGACCCCAGGACATGGACCCCGTCATAAGTATGAACCACTTGCCCAAGCATCTGAATTTTACTCACCATGGGGATGCTGCGTAGATCACAAGTGTGAAAAACGGTCATAAAGTCACTTTTCCCCCCCCCAGTGCCGTCGTAACTTTGAATAGTCGCTAACTGAACTGTTGTAAGCCCAAATCTTTGAAACCTACTTCCCAGGAATACCTGCAGAGATTCTCTGTCATCCAGGTCTCGGTTGTCCCAAAGGGGCTTTTTCAAAAGCCAACTGGACTTTCTTATTCATTTTTTATTTATTTATTTTTTAACATGGGATTTGTTTTATCAATGGTTAGGTAATAAAGGTAGAAATTAGAAGTTGGAGGAATACTATTACATACAAGTAAAGAATATTATTACTACTATTATTATTGGACTTATTATTCTTTGAAGACTTTTCACTTCTCATCCAGGAAACTTCCCTCGGAAGAACCGAAGAAGCCTCTTGGATGAGAAGCGAAACGTCTTGAAGGAAAAACGAAGGAAGTCCAGTTGCCTTTTGAAAAAACCCCTTTGGGATAGTTTCCAGGAAGAAACCTGGTTCAGATGTATAGAGAATCCCAGGGGGAAAAAAACCTCCGTATCTCAAAAAATGGTTGGGAAGAGAATGGCAGCGATGAAATCTTGCATTCCTGCATCGCCTTGGGATGGACAGACGATCATTGCGTCACAGAGCTGTCGGCATTGGAGATTGATAAGGCTCCTGCCACATTTTGGAATAATACACCATCTGCCCTCCCCACCTGACACTTATTTCTCATCACAGAAGTACTATAGAAGCCGTTTCCATAACGGCTGCTATGATTGGCAAGAGAAGGTACTGCATCCCGGTGTAACACGGTAGCCTGCGTGGCTTCCTCCTCTCCTCACAACCCGTTGTGGAAAGACGACACAACTCTTTTTTTTTTTTTCCCAGTGTGTCTGCCTGTCCTTGCGTCAAGAGCAGAAAAGGCTGCTGGTGTTTCCCTCCCTTGCTGTTGAAAGAAATCACCTGCTCTGTTTTAAAGATACCGTTTTTTTTCCTGTTCTGTGACACATTATTCCAGGCTGATGCTAGGTATATTCAACTCTGGTTTCAATGAAGGTTTTGGAATGTGTGTGTAAAAGTTTTGTTGGTGTGACCTTGGCCTCAAGGCAGACCCCGCTGTTCATCTGTACAGCTAGGCCTGGCTGCTCCTGCTTCTGTGCAAGATTCAGGATTTCCCGTAATTGCTTCTTTTTGTACAGCGCACCCATTTTCAATATAACCAACGAAGCTGTGCTAAGCAGGCCAGCTCTGGGCGCAGAGTGGAAAACCAGGCAACGAATAGCTCCTCTCTTTTGCTGCCAGTTTTCAAGATCAGGCCTGCTTCACTGCACGTTTGCTGTTCTGCAAAGCCTGTCTTTTGAGATCTTCGACCCTTTTCAGCTGAAGCCTTGAGGGAATAAGCTATCTAGTTGTGCTTCGTAATAGAGTCCTGGGCCTATTGTCCTTTCTTTCTTTCTTTCTTTCTTTCTTTCTTTCTTTCTTTCTTTCTTTCTTTCTTTCTTTCTTTCTTTCTTTCTTTCTTTCTTTCTTTCTTTCTTTTTCTCTCTCTCTCTCTCTCTCTCTCTCTCTTTTTCCCCCTCCCTCTTTCTCCTTCCCTCCCTCCTTCCCTCCTTTCTTTTCTCTCCCTCCCTCCTTTCTCTCCCTTTCTTTTCTCCTTCCCTCCCTCTTCCTTTCTTCCTCCCTTCTTTCTTTTCTCCCTCCTTCCCTTTCTTTTTTCTTTTCTCCTTCCTTCCTTCCTTCCTTCTCTCCCTTTCTCCCTTCTTCCCTTCTTTCTTTTCTTCCTCCTTTCTCTCTCTCTCCCTCCCTCCTTTATTTTCTTTCTTTTCTCCTTCCCTCCCTCTCTCTTTTTTCTTTTTCTCCCTCCCTCCCTTCAGAATATTTTACCTTTTAATTTTTCTAAAAACAAACCAAACATATAGGGGCAGATCTACACTCCAGAGAAAAATACGCTTTATTGGAAAGATCAGTACCCAGAGAATAGTGCTTGCCATTTCATACAGTAAGCCAGTTTAGAAATTGCACCTACCTGTCCTTCATTAGAATCTTGGCCTAAAGCTGCAAAACACCCCTAGCTGTTTACAAATAAAGTAGATCTATTGGAAAAGAAAGAGCAGAGTACCCCCACCCCCACCCCTGCCCTTCCCAACTACAGCTACAAGAGTGGGGACTCCTCAGTGACGGAAGGATGGAAGGAGCCCCAGCCCCATTCAGAAGTTCTTTGTCCATCTTTCTGGCGGTGTTTGGATTGCGCAGACCTGTTTGGGGGGGGGGGGGCGGCAAGCAAACACTTTACACACCCAAGAGGAGACTTGGGCACACAGAGGCAGAGACTGCTTCTTGGGAAGTAACAGTAACAGTTGGAAGGGACCTCGGAGGTCATCTAGTAGCGCCTCCACGCTGCAGGCCAAACTCTGAAAGGGGAGCCTCTGGCATGCAACAGTCTGGCAACAGAGTCTTTGCTGCAGTAATCGGTGTGGATTCTGGATCCGAGCCTTCTTATTCATCAGCCAGGAGTTGGACCTGTATTCCTACTTGGCCTAAAGAGTTATCTTGGCAGGGGAAGAAAGCTCCTGCTTGCCAGCCAACCAACCAAGCAACTGGGGCTCAGGATGCAGAGAGGGGGGCCTTCACCTCAGCCCGAACTGGTCAGAGAATGGGATGGCAGCCCCTCCTCGAGCTTCACGTCTTCTTCTCGCCCACTGTCCAAAGTCTCCGCCCCTTCAAAACAGCCGGAATCACGGGGAATGTCTTCTTTGAGCTCTTCGGGAAAGAGCTGACCTTGCAAGATGCCTCCTTCCTCTTCGGCCTCGCTGCTTGCTGTGTGAGAAGAGAGAAGCCAGTTGTTAAAAAGAACAAGAGTTGGGACGGTGCCAAAAGTGAAAACCCTGGAAAGGGAAGAAGGATGGACTGGCCTGGCCTCATTTGTTCCTGGGTTATCGTGGGTGCTCCATCACTGGAGGGTGTTTTTTTTTTTTAAAGAGACTGGACAATCGTTTGTCTGAAATGGCATAGGATCTCCTGCTTGAGCAGGGGGCTGGACTAGAAGACCTCCGAGGCCCCTTCCAGCTCTATTCTGATTGATTGGGTGAGAAACAGAAGTTTCTCACCCAACTCTGTAACATGGCTTGTGATGAGCAGGAGCCTTACGGTAAATGTTGGGACTGCCAAACAATTCTACTGTGTGGCTTCCTATTATGGAGCCATGTTCACATGTCATGAGTTAAAGGTAAAGGTTCCCCTCGGACACATGTGCTAGTCATTCCCGACTCTAGGGGGCGGTGTTCATCTCCGTTTCAAAGCCGAAGAGCCAGCACTGTCCGAAGACATCTCCATGGTCATGTAGCAGGCATGACTAAACACCGAAGGCACATGGAACGCTGTTACCTTCCTACCAAAGGTGGTCCCTATTTTTCTCCTTGCATTTTTTATGTGCTTTCGAATTGCTAGGTTGGCAGAAGCTGGGACGAGTAACGGGAGCTCACCCCGTTATGCAGCACTAGGGATTCAAAACTCTGAACTGCCGACCTTTTGATCGACAAGCTCAGTGTCTTAGCCACTGAGCCCCTGCATGCCTTATATTACATGTCATAGAAACAACTACTACAAGATTTGTAATAAGTCTATCCCAGGGATGTCAAACTCAAGGTCTGGGGGATGGATCTGGCCCACAGGATCCTTAGATGTGGCCCGTGGGCTCACCCTGAAAACAGTGAAGGACCATCCTGTGGTGCCTCGGCCAGCAAAAAGGGAGCTCGGGAGGGCCGCGTGCAGCCCTCCCCGGCTCTGTTTTGGACTGCGATGGCCTCCTGCAACTCTCTGCTGATGAAAACGGAGCTTGGGGAGGCTGCGTGGCCGATTTTCACTGATAGAGGCCTGCAGGAGGCCGTCGCGGCTGAAAATGGAGCCTCGATGAGTGACATCGAGCTGGCCAGGCCCACCCTGGCCATGTCCACGCCCCCACAACGCTGATACTGCTCTCAATAAAATTGAGTTTGACACCCCTGTCAGTAGTGGGTTTCACTTACCTTTGCTACTAGTTCGGAACTGTGACTGCGTGCTCGTGCATGGAGTGTCCGTGATGATATCTGGGCGGGTGGGCGGAGCCTCCCACCGCCGCTACCAGTTTGTCAGAACCGAGGCAAACCGATAGAAGCCCACCACTGATCCCTGCTCTATCTCATTGTGGTCTAATCCGATTGATCAATTCGGGTTCGTGTCACAGTTGATCTTTAATACCAAATGTGGTAGGATTTCAAGGTGGGGTGGTTTTTTTTTGCATCCAGAACTGGCCTCGCTTCAAGAAAGGAGCCTGACAATGGAGGAAGGAAGGAAGGAAGAAAGCTCTTTTTGGGGAGGGGGCAGGGGGGCGGCGAAGAAGGGCACTTACTGTCATAATCCAGCAATAGATCGGCGGCTGTAAGTAGCTTGGTGCGATGCTGTGGGTCAGTGATATTCAATTCATTCAGGTGATTCTCTTGCAGCTCCTTGAAGTCCTCCACGGTCTGGTAACCATTTAGTAACAGTGTAGAAGTGTGCTCCTGAATGGGGAGGGGGAAGAGACACAGTCCCATTGTAATATTTGGGATAGATTACCGGAGGGGGTGGGAAGGAGTGGTTTTTATTTCTGTCCCTCTAATAGCAGTCGGGCTTAGACTTCTATCCCGCTTCACAGGGCTTCGCAGCTCTCTCTAAGCAGTTTAGGGAGTCAGCCTACTGCCCCTGACAATCTGGGTCCTCATTTGACGGACCTCGGGAAGGATGGGAGGCTGAGCCGGTCAGGGTTGAACTCCTGGCTTCGTCTACAATACTGCAATCTAACCTAAAGTGGAGGCTAAAACATATGAAGAACGGTTGCAGGAACTGGGTATGTCTAGTTTAATGAAAAGAAGGACTAAGGGTGACATGATAGCAGTGTTCCAGTATCTCAGGGGCTGCCCCAAAGAAGAGGGAGTCAAGCTGTTCTCCAAAGCCCCTGAAGGCAGGACAAAAAGCAGTGGGTGGAAACTAATCAAGGAGAGAACCAAACTAGAACGAAGGAGAAAATTCCTGACAGTGTGAAGGACCTTGGAGGTCATCTAGTCCAACCCCCTGCTTAGGCAGGAAACCCTACACCACTTCAGACAAATGGTTATCCAACCTCTTCTTAAAAACTTCCAGTGTTGGAGCATTCACAACTTCCGGAGGCCAGTTGTTCCACTGATTAATTGTTCTCCCTGTCAGGAAATTTCTCCTGAGTTCTAAGTTGCTTCTCTCCTTGATTAGTTTCCACCCATTGCTTCTTGTCCTGCCCTCAGGTGCTTTGGAGAATAGCTTGACTCCCTCTTCTTTGGGGCAGCCCCTGAGATATTACCTTACTGAGATATTACATACCCAGTTCCTGCAACCGTTCTTCATACTTTTTAGCCTCCAAATGTTTGAGGTGGCCATTTTTCCAGTTGCATTTAGAACTTTTACATTTCTAGTTCTGTATCAGACAAAAGGAGTGGGAGAAAGTTGCTTCTTAAATACTGTAACTAAAAAAAAAATCCAAAAAATCCAGAGAGGCTGCAGCAAAACAAAGAGTATAATTGAGTGCTAAATGCTACGGCATTTGTTATGTGCATTAGAAATAGATTCTAACGATCCAAGACAGTTTTTTTAAAAATAATAATTGTGGTTTAATCAACCTCAGATGCAGATTAGACCTTACTTATCTTTTAAGATACAAAGCCTAATATTTTCAGGAAGGGTGTTTGAAAAAAAGAAAACTAACATAAGGCAAGCACCTGTATTTAGTGAGTAGGTACATCTAAAGAAATAGTTTTTCCTCTTTAATGAAATATTTACCCTGCTGCTAACTGCAGTAGCTAGAAACAGGTATCAAAATATTATTCTCCTGTTTTCTGCCATGTCTCAAAATGAAACTTAAGCGGGCACCCATTTTCCTACTCTGTGGGTAGCTCGAAACATGGATGAGGTCCAAATCTCTGCCCCACAGCCGCTCCTTCAGTTCCCTTTTAATATTACAAGAGATGTTCAGCGAATGGACCAATGCCATTTCCTGTTTATAAAGTATTGTCCTGGCCAGGCACGCCATCAGAGTGTTGAAGGTGATGAGTAATGCTTCTCTGATGCATATGAGGCAGGAGAATTGCTGGAAACTTCCTCACCCAGGTCAAACTGAGGGCCCATTTAGTTCTGCTGAGTATAAGTATTGGCCTTGGCTACCCTCATCCTCAGAAACTTGCCAAGACCATGTCCATCATCCATCATCCATCACCCTCTACTCCTTGCTAGTGGAGAATGACCACACACCCTGACTTCTCAACGGGATCTCAACAGGATAGTTTCACCAAGAGATGTCAGGACTTAGAATCACCTGAACCATGTAGTATAAGGTAAAGGTAAAGATTCCCCTCGCACATATGTGCTAGTCGTTCCCGACTCTAGGGGGCGGTGCTCATCTCTGTTTCTAAGCCGAAGAGCCAGCGCTGTCCGAAGACATCTCCGTGGTCTTGTGGCCGGCATGACTCAATGCCAAAGGCGCACGGAACGCTGTTACCTTCCCACCAAAGGTGGTCCCTATTTTTCTACTTGCGTTTTTTACGTGCTTTTGAACTGCTAGGTTGACAAAAGCTGGGACAAGTAACGGGAGCTCATCCTGTTACGTGGCACTAGGGATTCGAACTGCTGAACTGCCGACCTTTCAATCGATAAGCTCAGTGTTTTAGCCACTGAGCCACCGCATCCTCTACTATTCTACTACCTAATTAGAACCTAATTAGAACAATTAGGTTCTATGGGTATGTTTAGTTCAGGGGTGGGTTCTAAAATTTTTTAATACCAGTTCTGTGGTCGTGGCTTATTTTGTGTTCGTGGCTTGGTGGGGGGTAATGTGACTGGGTGGGCGTGGCCAACTTTTTTTTTTAACTTTTAAAAGCATTTTTTCTACAACCTTAAGAGGTTGCAGAAAAAAATGCTTTTAAAAGCTGCTGACGATCCCAGCTGAGCCAT
Organism: Masticophis lateralis; assembly: GCA_030761175.1. NCBI lineage: Eukaryota > Metazoa > Chordata > Lepidosauria > Squamata > Colubridae > Masticophis > Masticophis lateralis. The sequence continues at coordinate 11,939,410 of JAUDYJ010000011.1, forward strand.
GTGATCATCAGAGCCTTTTTTTTTTTTTTTTTTTTACTTTTAGAAGCGTTTTTTCGGCCGAAGAGGTTTTAGAAAAATGCTTTTAAAAGTAAAAAAGAAAAAAAGCCTCTGATGAGGTAGGTGGGGTAAGCGAGCGGCGGCTGGGCCGGGGACCGGTTCGGAGGTGTGGCCAGCCAATATTATTACCGGTTCTCCGAGCTACTACAAATTTTTACTACTGGTTCTTGCAAACCGGGAGCAACCTACCACTGGTCTAGTTTAATGAAAAGAAGGACTAGGGGAGACATGATAGCAGTCTTCCAATATCTCAGGGGCTGCCACAAAGAAGAGGGAGTCAAACTATTCTCCAGAGCACCTGAAGGCAGGACAAGAAGCAATGGGTGGAAACTAATCAGGGAGAGAAGCAACCTGGAATTAAGGAGAAATTTCCTGACAGTGAGAACAATTAATCAGTGGAACAACTTGCCTCCGGGAGTTGTGAATGTTCCAACACTGGAAGTTTTTAAGAAAAGATTGGGCAACTATTTGTCTGAAGTGGTGTAGGGTTTCCTGCCTAAACAAGGGTTGGAGAAGAAGACCTCCAATGTCCCTTCCAACTCTATTATTCTGTTGATGCTTCCAACCTTACATTTTCCCCACCACATCCTCCCTGTGAAATGGGTTGGGGCTGAGAAGCAAACTTGACCAAAGTCACCCAGCTTGGTTTCCTTTCTAAGTGGGGTGGGGGGATGGGGAACTAGACGTCCTACTGAGTCATTGTCAGGGCAACATTCTCACCTCAAGGTTCATCCGTTGCAACAGTTCCTGCAAGGTTTTGGGCTTTGGCCTTTTGCTCCTGTGCCGCGAACAGGTTTTCGTAGCCGAGACGGTCTCTTCAGGGATGATGCTGACGTAAATAAATTTGAAGGAGCCCACTTTGTCATTCAGAAGGCCGGTCCAGGTCCCGACGGGAGGTTTTGCAATGATGTGGATGATATCCCCTTTCTGTGCCAAATGCCATATCGTTAGTTCCTAGTACCTATGATGGCGAAACTATGGCATGCGTGCCCGATGTAGCACGCAGAGCCATCTTTCCTTGTACGCGAGCTGTCGCCCAACTCACCTGCAGCTGTGCATGTGCATATGCCCCAGCTGGTGTTCGGGCCTCCGGTGCACATGTTTGCAATTCAGTGGACCCAGCTGGTCTTTGGAGCTCTCCTACGCATGCACGTGCATTTGTGCATGCATGCGAGTATACTTATGTGCAGTGCATGCATGCATAGATGGTATTCGCACACCTCCATTGCGTGCGCAGTAACCACATGCATGCACAGATGGTGCAATTGCATACACAGTGCACAGGGGAAGCTGCGCAAAAGCCACTGCATGCGCCGATGGTGCAGTTGTGTGTGCAGTGCACAGGAGAGGAGTTGCACATTAGCGCGGATAGCATGCGCACACGCAAAGGGCGTCAAGCGTGTATCCGTTCGGCACTCGGTTAGTAAAAGGGTTCACCACCACTGTCCTAGTAGGTGTCCGCTTGTACAATGCGGCACAGTTATGGTTCACTCTGCATGTCACAATGGGCTAGTTTTGCACAACATGTTATGCCCTAAAGCTGTGGTTTTACAAGCTTGATTCATGCAGCGCAGGAAGCCCAAATCAAAACATGCGACGGGTTCGTATGACGCTTATTCCTAAGAAACAACAAAAGCTGCACATTTCCAAAAGCAAATTGTGTCGCAATGTTGACTTCTGGAGAACGGCAGTGAACATCAAAGAGAACTGATCTCTTCTTCCAGTAACAATTTCTGCACGATGTATTGGATTAATAGATTCTGCACAGATTTTCTTAATAAAATCAGAACAATATTTTATAGCAACGAGTGTCCAATCTTGGCAACTTTAAGATCTCTGGACCAGGGGTGAAATGTTCCCGATTTGGACAAGATCGCCTGATCCGGTAGCAATGGCGGTGGGTGGTTAGGAGAACTGGTAGCAAAAATATCTGCGCCCCCTCCCCTATGCCCAGCTGAGCCGTGCGATCATCAAAGGTGTTTTAAAAAACTTTTAAAAGCATTTTTTCTACAACCTCTTCAACTGAAAAAAAAAATGCTTTTAAAAGTTTTTTAAAAAAAGCTGACGATTGCACGGCTCAGCTGGGATCGTCAGAGCCTTTTAAAAGCATTTTTTTTAACAACCTCTTCGACTGAAAAAGATGCTTTTAAAAGAAAACAAAAGCTTCTGAATGATCAGGCAACTCAGCTGGGAATGTCAGAGCCTTTTAAAAGCATTTTTTTAACAACCTCTTCGACTGAAAAAAAATGCTTTTAAAAGCAAACAAAAGCCTCTGAATGATCAGGCAACTCAGCTGGGATCGTCAGAGCCTTTTAAAAGCATTTTTTTACAACCTCTTGAAAAGGTTTTAGAAAAAATGCTTTTAAAAGTAAAAAGTAAAAAAAAAAAAGTTGGCCATGCCCAACCAGTCACATTACCCCCACCCCATCCCCGGCCACCAAGCTACGCCCACAGAACCGATAGTAACAAATTTTACATTTCACCACTGCTCTGGACTTCAACTCTCAGAATTCCCCAGACAGCCAGGAAGTGAAATTAAATCTCCCAAATGGCCACCAAAAAGCTCTTATAAACCCCAATATTCTGTGTGGCCTAGCACTGCTTCTTGAGCGGAGGGCCCTCTTCCCTTTCTGTGTATAATCTTTCCGTGATTTTTCTCCTCCTGCTTTTCTTTTTCTTGCCACGGAAAATTAATTTGGGAAGAAGGAATACCTGCCCTGTCTTTTCCACCTGTGGCATTAGGAACACGCTTGGAAAACTTCCTAGAGCAGGGGTCGGCAACCTTAAACACCAGTGGTGAGTTCCGCTTACTTTTGCTACCGGTTTGGAACTGGGAGCACACGTGGGGCGCTTCTGTGCATGCACAGAATCTTCTGCACATGTGCAGAGCGTCTGTGATGATGTCCGGGTGGGTAGGTGGAGCCTCCCGCTGCCGCCACTACCAGTTCATCTGAATTGGAGCGAACTGGTAGAAATGCACCACTGTTAAACACTCAAAGAGCCACAAAGGTCCTAACCGGAAGCCCCCCCTGTTCAATTCTAGAGCCGACCAGAAATCCGGTTCCCCCACCATAGAGTCTTGGAGTCTTCTCCTAGCGTGGCATCCTTTTTCCTCTGCTGACCGGAAGTCTGATTCCCCCACCATACAGTCTCCTCCTAGCACGGCATCCTTTTTTCTCTACCTGTCCTAACCGAAAGTCCTATCAATTGTGGAGCTGACCAGCGACAGGGAGCTGAAGCAGTGGGACGAAAGAGCCACATTCGGCTCCAGAGTCGCGGGTTGCTGACTGCTGCCCTAGAGAAATGCAAAGCACGCACCTGAAGTTTCAGAGAGTCCTTGTCATAAGGGCTGGGAATGAAATCCGTGTGAACCTTGGCTTTTCCACAGAAGGGTCCATTGTATGGGGTAGAGATGATCTCTTCCTTGCTGCTCACGGTGGGACTGAACAATTCCCTTTCTAGAAGGGGACAAGAGCCAGGAGAAAGAAAGGTTAGCTGACTCAATGGCAGCTTGGAGACGGTTTAATACAGGTAGTCCTTGACTTACAATGGTTCATTTAGTGACCTGTTCAAAGTTACAATGTCCCTGAAAAAAGTGACTTATCACCATTTTTTAAAATCTCATTGCAGAACGACCCCCATAGTGACATGATCAAAATTCGGACCGTTGGCAACTGGCTCATATTTATGATGGTTGCAGGATCCCAGGATCATGTGATCCCCTTTTGTGACCAAGCAAAGTCAATGGGGAAACCAGATTCGCTTAACAACCATGTTACTACCTTAACAACTGCAGTGATTCCCTTAACAATGACAAGAAAGGCACTTAAAATGGAGCAAAACTCACTTAACAAATGTCTTGCTTAACGACATAAATTTTGGGCTCCATTGTGGTCCTAAGTCGAGGACTATCTGTACTGAGCTTGGCTTAGGGTGAGTTTCTTCATCCTGTAAACCACCAGAATCGTCGTTCTGCATATGCAGTTCTAGGATTCGTTAAGATATATCTATACTTCATTCTATATTGAGAATGTATCTGCTGTATCTGCATTGGTGACAGGAAGGGCATCCGTCCAGTAAACACTCAGCTCCATTCAGTTGCCTAGAATCCACCCCGCATGGGATTATGCGGTTGTTAAAAGAAGATGGTGATTCTATATTAGATGGACCCTATCTCTGGAATATTATATCTGGTTCTGGACATGGTAAACCAGAATAAGTTTAGGAAAGGACTATCAGACGCCAGAAGCTGAATCTCCTGAAGGCAAGAACTGGGATGGCTTAGTCTTGAGAAGGAGGAAGGAGCAGATAGATCTTTTCAATTATTTGAAGACTGTCCAGACTTCTCTTATGGCCCCCAACTGCAGGATATAGAATAATGGATTACAGGAAGGCAGATCCCTACTGAACGAGAGCATCTGTGTAAGCATGTAGCTGACTCCCCAAGACTACAATGGCTTCCTCTTGGTGGAATATATTCACCTACAGCAGGGGTGTCAAACTTGATTTCATTGAGGGCCACACCAGGGTTGTGTCTGACCTCATGTGTGTGTGTGTCCAATTACACTTGGCCAATAAAAAATTCTATTCCTATTCCTATTCCTATTCCCATTCCCATTCCCATTCCCATTCCCATTCCCATTCCCATTCCCATTCCCATTCCCATTCCATTCCATTCCATTCTATGACTATCATTAAATGTTGTATCTTATGATTCTTGACGAACGTATCTTTTCTTTTTATGTACACTGAGAGCCTATGCACCAAAGACAGATTCCTTGTGTGTCCAATCACACCTGGCCAATAAAGAATTCTATTCCAATTCCTATTCCCATTCCCATTCGCATTCCATTCCATTCCATTCTATGACTATCATTAAGTGTTGTATCTTATGATTCTTGACGAACGTATCTTTTCTTTTTATGTACACTGAGATCCTATGCACCAAAGGCATATTCCTTGTGTGTCCAATCACACCTGGCCAATAAAGAATTCTATTCCAATTCCTATTCCCATTCCCATTCCATTCCATTTCATTCCATTCCATTCTATGACTATCATTAAGTGTTGTATCTTATGATTCTTGACGAACGTATCTTTTCTTTTTATGTACACTGAGAGCCTATGCACCAAAGGCATATTCCTTGTGTGTCCAATCACACCTGGCCAATAAAGAATTCTATTCCAGTTCCTATTCCCATTCCCATTCCATTCCATTTCATTCCATTCCATTCCATTCTATGACTATCATTAAGTGTTGTATCTTATGATTCTTGACGAACGTATCTTTTCTTTTTATGTACACTGAGATCCTATGCACCAAAGGCATATTCCTTGTGTGTCCAATCACACTTGGCCAATAAAGAATTCTAATCTAATCTAAGATGGGTGAGCCATTTACCGTTAGAGGCACTGGGGCTGTTAGTCTCCTGAGTTGTGACTGGAAAGATTGGAAGGTCTTCTTCAACAGGACTGTGGGCTGGAGACGCAGGAGTCTCGGATTCATCGTGTCCCTGCAAGACGAACATGAAACCATGGAGAACTCTTTCTTCCCAAGACAGAAACACAGTTGGCCATGGTTGCTATGTTTGACCCTTGCTTCCTTTGAAGGCCTGCCTTCCATGAAGCCCAGGCATGCTTTTTTGGGAAAGAGGAAGAGGGCATGTTGCACACACAAGAGCGTTTAAAAAGAAGGAAATGCACATTTCATACTCCACAGGTCAACAGGTTGCTGTTCTGACTCAGCCTTAGCAGAAGCAACAAACAGATTCCTTTTTCACAAAAACCCCCTTTTTATTTACCTCTTGTGAATTAATGGCATTCACCCACAGAAAATAGTCAATAGTCCTTCAAGGAGTTAATTGCAGTAACAGATATTATCAGTTCCTTGCAATCATTGCCAGGCTGTGAGCTCCCAGCCGAAAGGCTGCAAAGTAAATTCTCGCAAGCAGTCTTTGTGGCACGAAACACAATGAGCAAAATCTTCAGAAATACGAACGGTTGTCTCCTACGACAACCACTTCTCTTTCCTTCTATTCATTCCCCAGCCAGGGAGGGGCCATTCAGCATCCATGTGTACCTTGCTTCCCAAATCGATTCCTTTTCCTCCATTGCTCACCTCTTCTAACTGCTCTGGGCATACATGCATCTGGAACAGGCCCCAGCTGTTCTTCCTCCTCACTCATATCAGCCTCCAAAGGCAGCTGCCTCTTCGGTGGCTGGCAAATGTCAGACGGCCCTGGCTCTATCTCTGCGTCTGACGCAGAGCATCCATCAGAGTCTTCCCCAGACTCCAGAACTGGCCCAAGTTCCTCCCCAGCCTCCTTATCGTCTGAGTCTGCGGCCAGCTGGCGGGCCACAACCGTTGTTCTAAAAGGTTGTTGAGGAGCAACCTCCTGGTTGAAGTTATCTTCCCGGGAACTCCCCGTTAATCATTTGCAGCACGATACTTGATTCTCATCCACTCTTTTACGGATCGGCCAGATATCATTGCCCAGCTGCACTTGGCACAAGTGGGGAATATAGCGAGATTTGGGGATAGGAGACAAGAACCGTGACACAAAACAAAAGGAACTGTCTCATGGGGTAGAAAGGAAATTTCATTTCATGTAACCACCCTTAAATCTATTTTAGGCTATATAAAAAAAATGAGGCACATTCACGCTGCGGCTGGGTGGAGATGGGTTCAGTATCTAGATAGCAACAGAAGCCCGCATCCTTGAGTTGGTTACCTGCTGAACAGCTCACGAGCAGAACCTGCAAGCCTTCGCTGTTGCATCCTCTTTTTTTTCTGCTTTCACAAAACCACACAGAGAAGGAAGTGTATGCGTGTGTGTGTGTGTGTGAAAGAGAGCATGCAAATAGGTTTAGCGGAAGAAGTTAAATGCTGGGCAACGGTGAGAGAGTGAGACTTTTTGGAAGGAGGCATCCAATACAATTCTCTTGCTCAAACCCAAGCAAACCCATGGTGGAATGGACACGGTTTGGTCTCTCACCTGATCTACCAATGTTTTAGCCACTGCCTTGCCCGTCTTCCGGTTCATGGTCCGGGAAATGGCAGCTCTCCACCTCTTGCCGAGCTTTGAGCGTCCCACGTCATCCGGGCTAGGTGGTGGGTTTCCTTCAAGAACCTGCAGAGAGAACCATGGACCTTGGCTTTCCAGGAAGGGAGAAGACGACTCCTCATTGGTATGGGCTTGGATGAATTGAGTTCAGAAATGGACCTTCCTAGCTTGGGACACTGATTTTGGATTCAATATCAGATGAAGTCTGCCTTTCAGAAAGCAAACAGTTTCTTTGGCCAACCAGTAGACTACAACTATAGGTAGTCCCGAATTTACCACTTGTGTAGCGGTCATTTGAACTTAAGATGAGCTTGACAAAAGGGACTGATGACCAGTCTTGCCCTTCTCAGGGCAGTCATAGCGCAGATAAAAATTTAGATGCTTGGCAACATTGTGTTAACCATGACGGCAGCCTGCCAGAATCACATGATCATCATTGGTGATCTTCCCAGTTGACTTCCAACAAGCAAAGTCAATGGGGGGGAAACCAGATTTATTTAATAATTAATTGTTTGATTTGCTTAATGAGTGGTGCCAAAAAGGTCATAAAATTGGCCACAGTTATGGCTTAGCAATGGGTGGAAGTTCCCAGTCTTGGTCATAAGTGGAGAACTATCTGTAAGGCAGGGGTGTCAAACTCAATTTAACTGAGGGACACATCAGGGCTGTGGTTGACCTTGGGGTTCTGGGGGGGGGCATGGCCAGCTGGGTGGGTGTGGCTGGCTGGATGGGTGTGGCCAACTGCATGGGCATGGCCAGCTTGACGCCATTCCTCAAACCGCTGGCATATTTCCTCTTTGCACTGGCTAGACTGGGCTGAAGCCACACTGGCCCAATATTTCCTCTTTTCCTTGGGTAGACTAGGACGCAATGGTGGGTTTCAAAATTTTTTACTACTGGTTCTGTGGGTATGGCTTGGTGGCCATGGCATGGCTTGGTGGGCGTGGCTTGGTTGGCATGGCAGGGGAAGGATACTGTAAAATCTCCTTTCCCACCCCACTCCGGGAGAAGGATACTGCCAAATCTCCATTCCCTCCCCAATCCAGGGGAAGGTTACTGCAAAATCCCCATTTCCTCCCGATCAGCTGGGACTTGGGAGGCAGAGAATAGATGGGGGTGGGGCCAGGAAATTTTGAGTAATTCGGAGAACCAGTAGTAAAACTGGTTCTCCGAATTACTCAAAATTTCTGCTACTGGTTCTCCAGAACCAGTCAGAGTCTGCTGAAACCCACCTCTGCTAGGACAGCCCTGCGGGTTGGATCCGACCACATCACAGACCACATCGGGCCTTGAGCTTGAGACCCGTGCTGTAAGGTTAGAGCAATGGAGAAAGTTAAAGATACGGATGGGAAGAATTTGGCTACTGATAAGAGAGGGACATGAGCCAGGATTGGTGGCAAAGGGGACGATGAGAAGCCAACCGAGTTGTCATTGAAAGGGCAGAAGAGAGGAGCCCAAGCAGAGGTGATATTCAGCCAGTTTGCACCAGTTCGTGTGAACTGGTAGCGGCAATCGGGTGGCCCACCCGCCCACCCACTCCGGCTCCAAGTCATGCTATTTAGGCGTGTTTTTGTGAACCGGTGGTAAAGGTAAGTGAAACCCAACCCTGAGCCCCAGGTTCGGGGAGATGGATGAGGTGTTACCTCTTCCTCTTCGAGGCTGAATGCCTTGTTGTTCGCCAGCGGAGAGCTGGGTTTGGATTTGCCGAAATCTTTGAAACTGCTGGACCGCTGCAGTGACAGCTGTGGGGAGAAAGAAGGCAGAGACGGTCAGGAATAGCATGGATTGCAGAGCAGAGAAAGCCAACGGGCCTTGGGAATCTTGCAGCCCTCTCCATTGTTTTTTTATTTCATTTCATTTCATTTCATTTAATTATTTATAGCCGCCCATCTCACATCCGTGACTCTGGGAGTTTACAGTACTCTTGGCGAGAGGGGTTAGCAGATGGAGCTGCAAGCCAGAAGTGGATGGAGTTGCCCGGAGACCATTGTTCTTTTGCCTTCTCCATCCCTCGGAAAAGGCAAACGTGTGCACAGATGTGCTCCCTCCCCCAGAAGAAGAGGCAGTTAATCAGCGAGAGCTGGAAGATGTAGAAGGTTACATAAAAAATATTAAGTCCTACTTCCCACCTCCATTTCTTCTAAACCAGTTCCTGTAGCTGAAAATACAGACATTTCACTGCCTATTTGCCCTCCCCCCCATCCCATCCTCTGATGGAACCTGTCACTTTTCAGATTATATTCATATTCATAAATTTATTTGTCAAGCATGTATAACAAAACAGGTAAAAGTATAAACAGAATTATAATACATGAAAAGAGTAAGAGTAAAAAGGAATATTACGAGAGGAACGCTAGGCACGCTGGTGCACTTATGCACGCCCCTTACAGACCTCTTAGGAATGGGGTGAGGTCAACAGTAGACAGTCTAAGGTTAGTAGCTCTTCTCTGCACTCTTTCTAGAGTTTCAACATCTTTTTTATATCGTGGCGACCAAAACTGGCAGGCTGGCAATCTCATACATAGTTATATGAAGGGAAAAGCTTTTGATGCTCTTTTTTTTTTCCCAAGACCAAATCTGGGGTTTCAAATAGCATCTGGCCTCTGGCTAGCCATTTCTGGTTTGTTTGTTTGTTTGTTTTTGCAATCTCATTAAAAGATGTTTTAAAAAAATGCTTGTGTATGCCTACCTCCTGGGGTGCTCAACCAATGAAATCCAAGAGCAGAATTGTCTTGGGTACCTCTACACATCTGTATAGGACAGGGGTTGGCAACCTTAAACACTCAAAGAACCACAAACCGGAAGACCCCCATTCAACTCTGGAGCCAACCAGAAGTCTGGTGCCCACACCATAGAGTCTCTTCCTAGCATGGTATCCTTTTTCCTTGACCTGTTCTAACCAAAAGCCCTATCAATTGTGGAGTTGACCAGCCACAGAGAGACACAGCAGAGGAATGAAAGAGCCACATGCGGCTCCAGAGCCGCAGGTTGCTGACCCCTGGTATAGGAGAAACCACCTGGTCAGCACTACTCACTTCTGAATACTGGGTTGTCCGGATGCTTTTTCTAAGTTGATCTAGCTATGTTCTGACTGACTGCCCCTCCCCCCTCCTCTGCAGCTCTTTCTCTTTCTCTCTTTTTTTGCAGAGTTGCTCAAAATCGACACGTAGATCAATACCGTGCAGAGGAAGTGGGTTAGCATCAGGTGACTAGCAACTGCAGTTTCCAGAATCCAGACACCTGGGAGAGTAGCAAAAAGCAGCCACGGGGTTGGGTTGATTTCTGATTTGGTTTTTTGTTTGTTTGTTTTTTTGCCACTTTCTGCAGAAACCAAAGAGCCCATTTGGTGTAGTGGTTCAGGCACCAGGTTAGAAACCAGGAGGCAGTGAGTTCTAGTCCTGCTTTGGGTACAAAGTCAGATGGGTGACCTGGGGCCAGTCCCTCTCTCTCAGCCTTAGGAAGGAGGCAAGGGCAAACCACTTCTGAAACTTTGCCAAGAAACCTAATCCAGGCAAGGAGAAGGAAGAGGAGGAAGAGAAGAAGAATTGTTCTGTTTATAGAAGCTTTTGCTAAATCAAAAACATAGAAGGAGAAAGAGAAGGAGAAGGAGGAGGAGGAGGAGGAGGAGAAGAAGAAAAAGAGAAGAACTTGCTCTGCTTATAGAAGCTTTTTCTAAATCAAAAACTTATCCAAAATAGAAGAAAAAGGAGGAGGAGGAGGAGGAGGAGGAGAAGAAGAAAAGAAAAAAAAAGAAGAACTTGTTCTGTTTATAGAAGCTTTTGCTAAATCAAAAACATAGAAGAAGAGAAGGAGAAGAGAAGGAGAAGAAGAAGAAGAAGAAGAAGAAGAAGGAGGAGGAGGAGGAGGAGGAGGAGGAGGAGGAGGAGGAGGAGGAGGAGGAGGAGGAGGAGAAGAGAACTTGATCTGTTTATAGAAGTTTTTGCTAAATAAAAAATTTATCCAAAATAGGAGAAGGAGAAGGAGAAGGAGAAGGAGAAGGAGAAGGAGAAGGAGAAGGAGAAGGAGAAGGAGAAGGAGAAGGAGAAGGAGAAGGAGAGGAAGAGGAAGAGGAAGAGGAAGAGAAAGAAGAAGAGGAAGACATGTTCATGCCAACTGGTGCATTGCCCAGTTTTGGGTGTTCCTGGGAAAGCATATGCTGAGAGCCCAAAAACCCAAATACATGCCTCAGTGCATATGGGCGAGTCCAGGATGCTGAGGTGAGAGAGGCAACTACAGGATGCTGAGCTGAAACCTTAGTTCCACATTCAGATATGCCCATGCAAATATCAGTTAGCAAGAACTAAGCGAGAAGTCAGTCTTCTTCCTTGGAAGAGCAGGAACCAGAGACCATTGACACAAATATATCACTAACCCTTATCGGCAACCCCAGCCACTATTCTGGAGGCCCCTTACATTGCAGGGGGAGACGACGACCTTGTGATGTTTGCAAAGTTTGTCCCCAAATTGTGTAGCTGCTACTTTCTGAAAAATCCAGAGGCTATTCAAAGACTCCCTGACTGCAAGTTGTAGCCTGGTATGCATGCAGTAGACTGAGATGGACACCTTCCCCTGAAATTAACCTGTTGCCAAGCTGATTTTGTGTTGACATTAAGCTCATCTCTTCAAATTGTAGAATTGGGGTCCTTGAAAGAAGGGGAGGAAATAAAGGGAGATGATAAAGGAGTCATTTTTAAAAAAAGGGATTTTAAGGAAGACCCAACAAGCAGAGAAACTGGTTTTATAGGTGGCACCTCCCGCCCCCCCTCCAAGATTAGCATGAATGAATAAGGGGAAATCGTCAATATGCTGGAAGTGTGGAAAGACCATTGGGAATTACTACCACATATGGTGGGAATGCCCAAAGGTGCAAAAATTTTGGAATTGACTAAAGAACTGGCTGGAAGAAATTTTGTCAACAAATATAGAAGTCAAACCAGAGTTTTTCATACAGGGAATTATAGAAAGAAAATATAAGAAAATACAAACTATTTATTACTGCATATACTCACGGCGGCACAAATAGCATTCACTCAAAAATGGAAAGAGAAAAGAATTCCAACTGAAAAGGAAATATTACTGAAAATCTTTAACTGCGCAGAAATGGACAGACTCACTTTGGAACTCAAGGATAAAAATGAAACTAAGTACTACAAAATCTGGGAACAATTTTATGATTGGATAGATAACAAGAGGGTAGCCAAGACAAGTGTATAATGTTAGAACAAAAATATAGATGTTATTATACGGTAGATAAATGTATGTTTAAAAACTATATGTTTTTATGAGTACTAATTTTATTGTAAAGAGACGGAAGATGTTTGGAACCAGTGATGTCATATCTATGTCCAATATTTTTTTAAATTTTGTATTATTAATAAAAAAGCAGAGAAACCGGTTTCTTTCAGCCCTTCATCCTTGTTTTTAAAACAAAGGTTAATAGTTGCTTGCTAAGCTTATATGCATTATGTTAAGCCACTGTTTTCTTAAGCCTACCTTACTTAAACCAAAACTGGCTGGGTCCATACAACCTTCTATCCAAACTAGGGTTTACAAACAACAGCTAACTTTACAGAGTGAGCAGAGTAAGCTGAGCCTTGACCATAAGAGATCGCATTTGGCAATAACAGAATAACAGAATTGGAAGGGACCTTGGAGGTCTTCTAGTCCAACCCCCTGCTTAGGCAGAAAACCCTACACCACTTCAGATAAATGGTTATCCAATCTTTTCCTAAAGATAATCTACACTCTTCTCACATTCTGGTAGGAAGCTGCTTCCAGGGGATTATACTTGTGCATCATCTTGTCTGAAATGGCATAGGATCTTCTACTTGAACAGGAGGCTGGACTAGAAGACCTCCAAGGTGCCTTCCAGCTCTATTCTGATTGATGGATTGATTGATCTTAAAACAGCAACAAAAAAAGAGAGGTTTATCTGGAAATGCAGTTGAGTACCTCAGTACCCAACTGTTTTGAAACTCATCGAAGTTGGTACTCAGTGCATTTTGACGTGAATATTTTGTCCTGGCACTTGTTGTTTGTTTGGTACTCAACGTACAAGCAAGGACATATCCACATTGGCTGCCTTGTGACTCACGACGTTATTTCTTATAGGAATAATTTGTTTGGTACTTGTCGTTTTTTAGTACGCATCGCACTTCTCGGAACCAATTAAGGATGAGTACCAAGGTATTACTGTACGCCGTTGGCCCCATAAATCTAACTTTACAACAAAGGTAGAATTGTGAGAGTACTCATGCTTTTGGTCTCTTGTCTGGGCTAGCTTGAAGGGCTGATGGTCCAAGAGGATGCTATCTATGATTGATGGCTCCAGAAGCTACTTTGAGATCAAAAAGAGGCAGGATTCATGGGGCAAAAATATAGAGTTTGAACACGAAAGAACCCTGAGCTGTCTTTTGGCCGCTGGAATGGAATGTAGATCATACATGTTGTGAATGCTTCAACACTGGAACTTCTTAAGAAGATGTTGGATAACCATTTGTCTGAAGTGATGGTAGGGTTTCCTGCCTAGGCAGGGGGTTGGACTAGAAGACCTCCAGGGTCCCTCCCAACTCTGCTATTCTATTTCTATTCTTGATCTACCCACGTGGCATAGAGAGGTCCACTCCATCAGGGACGCCATCACAACCACCCAAAGCATTTTCAAGAGCTCTTGCAGCCGGAGCAGTAAGGTGTGTGGGTCACACTAACAAAGAGGGGGCATGCAAGGAGTGAGAGATGCATTCCAGAGAGGGAGAAGTAGGGGGGGGGCTATTGTAACTGCCCCAAGATGTGAACCGTTTTGAATAACAGTGCTGCCTTGGCTGTGGTTTGGCTGTGCTGCTTTATGCTGTTGGAACAGGTTTCGTGATAACAGTGACACTCATATAAGTCTCTGGGTAGTGAGTGAGGTTGGGTTTAACATCAGGACTGTTCCAGTAATCCACCAGAATCTACTGTTAGAACATACAATGATCTTCCTCCAATGATAAGGATTCCTTACCAGTCTGTACCAAAATCTAACTTTTAACTGACTTTTAAGTGCTTGATGATAGCATTCAAAACACAGAGGGGGAAACTGGTGTGGATGGATCTAAAGGGTCAGGCAGGGCTCAAATTCCCTCTGTGGGCTCTTTGATTCTTCATATAAATTTAAATTTAATTAATTAATTAATTAATTAAATCTCCTAACTTGACACAAAGCATCCTTCTCCAAAGTCCTACAAACTCTACATTTGGAGGGTCTACACCCAAGGTAGGGAAGGGAATCAATGCTACCTTCTAGGCTTCTTCATTGTCTAGTTGCAGTCCATCTCAATGGATCAGCCGGGCAGTTACCCTGCGAGGGCTTCAGACAGACCTTCCCCCCACTCACCTTCCTCTTTTGGACTGGGTCTTTCTCGCTGGCATTGGATGGCTTCCGACGCAGCATGATGCCACCTCCAATGGGCCTTAATTCATGGATGGATGATGCAGGAGGACCGCCAGAGAGAGAGAGAGAGAGCGAGAGAGAGACAGAACAGAGGACCGCAAGAAGCCCAGAGGCCAGGAAACAGGCAGGAAATCAGTGCATCACATGGACCTCCTTTCCCAGCAGCTGGGCCTCTGCAAGAGTTGAAAGTGAGACCCAGCCCTGCGTTTGCACATTTTTAAACAGGAAGGAAGTGGCAACCTGACGTTCATGAGGACTGGCCTCGTCTGAAGCTACAAGAAAAGATAGATGACTTTGGGAGGGAGGGAGGGAGGGAAGGAGGGAGAAGTGTTTTGGGACAGCTTTTCTTTTTAAGACTTGTGGATCTGAACTCCCAGAATTCCCCAACCAGCACTGACTGGCTGGGTAATTCTGGGAATTGAAATTCACACAGGCTTTCCAAGAAGCTTCTTCAGCTTTGACAGGATAGTGGCGAATGGAAGGATTGATATTCCTTGCAGACAGCTGGTCCTTTGCATCTTTTTAGAGGGTCGTTGAAGTGCTTGGAGATTTATCTGTGTCTTCAGGGTCACCTGAGTAGTGCAAATGGTTCCTGTAGCCTGCAATTTATTTTCTCTCTGAAAATCCATTCTTACTCCCACACCATTCAAAGGCTGTTCATCCCAAATTGTATAGCTAAAAGTCTGGTGTCTGCAAGGAACATCAATCCTTCCATTCCCCACTATCCAGTCAAAGCTGAAGAAGCTTCTTGGATGAGAAACAAAACGTCTTCAAAAGAAAAAAACAAAATCCAGTTGCCTCCTGAAAAAGCACCTTTGGGACGACCATGACCTGAATCTCCATTTCCATCCCACTCTGGGGCCAGGCAGAGGTGGCATTTGCCAGTTCTCCGAACTACTCAAAATTTCCGCTACCGGTTCTGCAAAACCTGCTGGATTTCACCCCTAGACCACAGGCTTTAAAGTTGTCAAAGTTGGACACCTCTGATGTAAGACAAAGCTGAACACTTTGGTTTTATTGAGATTGGCAGAACTATCAGAATGTATGGATGTCCACCAGATGGCAGCAGAGAGACAGGAACATCTAACCCTTTGCTGCCCTCTTGTGGTCATCTGGATCTTTGCAGCTCAGATCCCTAGTTTTATGGTGATGGCTGGACCAGTCACAGCAGAGAACTGGGGCATCTAACAATGCCTCTCTTTTCCTTAATTTTTAACCAGCTTTTCATGTTTGGTGCAGGGAAGCAATCCTTCTTTTACCTTTATAGCATTCCCCAACCCACCTCTCAGCAGAACTACGGGGATTGTTGCTTTGAAGATTCTTCAACCTTTTTTTGCAAACGAAACCAGGAACTGCATCTATTACTTCTGACAGGTTGGGGGAAAAAAGATCACCAAGGATGGAGTAAATTTATTTCAGTTATAACCTCTGGCAAAAATTTGAATTTGAATTAAAAATGGTAAGAACTAAGATCTTTTTGGTAGTATTTTAAAAGTTACAAATCAGGTTTTGTTCCACTTGAATGCAAGAAGTTATATGCTAATTTCCCCCACCTCTCTCTGTATATATCAGGGGTGAAATCCAGCAGATTCTGACAGGGTCTGGAGAACTGGTAGCAGAAATTTTGAACAGTTCGGAGAACCGGTAGCGGAAATTTTGAGTAGTTTGGAGAACCGGCAAATACCACCTCTGGCTGGCCCCAGAGTGGGGTGGGATGGGGATTTTGCAGTATCCTTCCCTCAGGAGTGGGGAGGGAATGGGGATTTTGCAGTATCCTTCCCTCAGGAGTGGGGAGGGAATGAAGATTTTGCAGTATCCTATATACCCTGTGTGGAGAGAGAGAAAGAGAGAGGGGGGAGGGAGGGAAGGAGAGAGAGGGAGGGAGGGAGAGAGAGAGAGAGGGAGGGAGAGGGAGGGAGAGAGAGAGGGGGAGGGAGGGAGAGAGAGATGGGGAGGGAGAGAGGGAGAGAGGTAGGGAGGAAGAGGGAGGGAGAGAGAGGAAGGGAGGGAGAGAGAGAGGGAGGGAGGGAGAGAGAGGGAGGGAGGGAGAGAGAGGAAGGGAGGGAGAGAGAGAGGGAGGGAGGGAGAGAGAGGGAGGGAGAGGGAGGGAGAGAGAGGGGGGAGGGAGGGAGAGAGAGATGGGGAGGGAGGGAGAGAGAGATGGAGGAGGGAGAGAGGGAGAGAGGGAGGGAGGAAAAGGGAGGGGGAGAGAGAGAGAGGGAGGGAGGGAGAGAGAGGAAGGGAGGGAGAGAGAGAGAATTGTATTATTTTATTGCTGTTTATAGCCTACAGTTTCACAGATTTTAATCTTTTCATCCCCAAACTGTCTAAAAAAAAACATCGTACAACTTCCGTACCGCTAAAACAGCTACACAGCGATGCCCCAAAGTCACCAGGAGCCAAGCTGGACTTGAAACAATCTTTAATCTTTCAGATCCAGATAATTAGGACAGGATTACATTCCCAGTCTGTGGCCTCCCTTCCACCCTAAATATCAAAGTTGAATAACATCCATAATTAATAAAGTTATAATGAGCTTCTTTCAACTCTTCCTCCCTCCCCCTTTTTCTTTATGCAGAATAATGATTTGCACATAAAGGTCACAAAACATGTCACTTCCTGGCAAAACGTTGAAGCGGATTTCAGTAAAAATTGTGAGCCATTCTCTCCACGTGTGAGCTTGGCTGCTCTGGTGAAATGTGTGTCCATTGGTGTCATCTGACTTCGGTGGGCAACCAGCTTGCACCATTCTAGTTTCGTGTAGCAAGTTTGGACAAATTATTTTGGTTTGGGGGGGGGCCCTCTAGGACCCCCGCCCTGTCTCAGCTATTCTGAATAGAATACAATAGAATAGAATAATAGAGTTGGAAGGGACCTTGGAGGTCTTCTAGTCCAACCCCCTGCCCAGGCAAGAAACCCTATACTACTTCAGACAAACCTCTTCTTATCCAGCTTCTTCTTAAAAACTTCCAGTGTTGGAGCATTCACAATTTCTGGAGGCAAGTTGTTCCACTGATTAATTGGTCTAACTGTCAGGAAATTTCTCCTTAGTTCTAAGTTGCTTCTTTCCTTGATTAGTTTCCACCCATTGCTTCTTGTCCTGCCCTCAGGTGCTTTGGAGAATAGCTGGACTCCCTCTTCTTTGTGGCAGCCCCTGAGATATTGGAACACTGCTATCCGGTCTCCCCTAGTCCTTCTTTTCATCAAACTAGACATACCCAGTTCCTGCAACCGTTCTTCATATGTTTTAACCTCCAGTCCCCTAATCCTCTTTGTTGCTCTTCTCTGCACTCTTTCTAGAGTCTCCACATCTTTTTTACATCGTGGCGACCAAAACTGGATGCAGTATTCCAAGTGTGGCCTTACCAAGGCATTATAAAGTGGTATTAACATTTCCTGTGATCTTGATTCTATCCCTCTGTTTATGCAGCCCAGAACTGTGCTGACTTTTTGGGCAGCTGCTGCACACGGCTGGCTCATATCTCAGTAGTTGTCCGCTAGGACTCCAAGATCCCTCTCACAGTTACTACTTCTGAGCAGATGAAGACGTCTTCTTTCTGCCCTCCTGTCACTCCTAGGACGTTTGAGATTTGAAGCATGGAGTGAGAAAGAATCAAAATGAAGTTTGGTTAGAGCAGGTGAAAATTGCTGCCGAGCGGGAAGCAGGAGAGGAAAGTCTAAGTACGAATAAACAACATAGGGAGACTCGGTCTATGAAGTACGAGAGCTTCGAGCCACCTGTGGATCTTCATCCCTTGGAGAACATTTTCATAAATTTGGGTCTGATTGATAGCAAATGAGAGGGTAGTGACTCAGAGGCGATTCGCCAGCATCTCTCTGCCAACCTGTGGAATCTCCCTGAGTTTTAAGAGTTTTCTGCTCTAAGGGGGCCATTTTCCCCCTTACAATTCTCCTCCTCCTCCTCCTCCTCTTTTCCCCCCTTCCCCTTCTCCTCCTCCTTCCTCTTCCTCTTCCTTTTTTCCTCTTTCCCCCTCTCCTCCCCCTCTCCCCTTCACCTTTCCCTGCTCCCTTTCCCCTCCTCCTCCTCCCCTTCATTTTTCCCTCCTCCTCTTTCCCTCCTCCTCCTCCTCTTTCCCTCCTCCTCCTCTCCTTCCTCGTCTCCTTCTCTTTTCTCGCTTCTTCTCTTCCTCCCCTCCCCTTCCCCTTCCCCTCTTTCCCCCTCTCCTCTTCCTCTCCCTCTCCTCCTCCAGCAGTTCTCTCCAGCAGAGGACAAATTCTGTTCTATTCCTCTCTGGAAGACCTCCGTGCAAATGGCCAAGGTGTAACTCTAGACTTCTGCATGCAAAGCACCAAGCTACCCCACCACCACCACTAAGCCATAAATTTGGGGGTTGGGTGGGGCGCAGGTCTTCTTTTGAGCTGGTAATTGCTGCAGGCTTTCCTTTCAACTTGCAAACTCGGCTGGTGGCGAAGCACAGCAAAAGCCCCAAGTTTTAGATTTCCAAATGGTTGAACCCTTCTTTCGACTGGAAGTCACTCCAAGGAGGTAGGTCATTCATTGTAGACACTCAAACTATTGTTCATTGACCATTGGTTTCCATCTTGGGCTCCTACTTTGCTTCGTCTTCACCCTGCAAATCAACTATTCAGCCTGGAATCAACCATTATTTATTTATTGGTTCGATTTATATGCCGCCCTTCTCCGGAGACTCAGGGTGGCTTACAATGCAATAAGCAATACCCTTCATACTATTGTATATACCTGCTTAGTAGGGCTTTCGCTCCCCCTAAGTGGTGTTCTTTTTTATACAAAGTCAGCTTATTGCCCCCACAATCCGGGTCCTCATTTTACCTACCTCGAAAGGATGGAAGGCTGAGTCAATCTTGACTCAACATTAGCCTGATCACTCATCAGTGTGCCATTGTTCTTGTCAGCAGTAGCCCCTCTGTGCCTAGCCCCCAACTCTTAATTTTGTTATACAATGTTTTTATAAGGTGATGAGGAACCAACCCAGGCACAGATGGTGCACAGAATTCAGCAGGCTCTTTATCCCCCACTCTATTTCAATTTGTCATCTGCACCTCCATAACTGTCTGGTTTGGCTCTGCAACCCAACGAGACAGACACAGACTTCAAAGGACAATTAGAACTGCAGAAAAAAAATGGCTACCAACCTGCCTTCCATGGAGGACCTGTATACTGCACGAGTCAAAAAGAGGGCTGTGAAAATATCTACAGACCCTTCGCATCCTGGACATAAATTGTTTTAATACCTACCCTCAAAACGAGGCTATAGAGCACTGCACACCAGAACAACTAGTCACAAGAATAGTTTTTTCCCCGAATGCCATCACTCTGCTAAACAACTAATTCCCACAACATTGTCAAACTATTTACTAAGACTGTATTACTATTATTCTTCTCATCCTATGTCTTCCCACTTATGGCTATATCCATTTTGCTTGTATCTTTACAACTTACATTGTTTTCATTGTCTCCTACGATGATTTGATTGCTTATTAGTATCCTATGACTATCACCAAGTGTTGTATCTTATGATTCTCGATGAATATATTTTATTTTTTTTTCTTTATGTACACTGAGAGCGTATGCACCAAAGACAAATTCCTCGTGTGTCCTATCACACTTGGCCAATCAAAGAATTTTAATTCAAGTCATAAAAAGGTAACACTCAATGAAATTCTTCAGATGTCATTTTATTAGCAGTACTTATCTGGCTGGTTTTGCTAGAGACCGAATCAGTTCATGAAAGGATGGTCTTATCAGTGGGAAGGACTAACCTCCTGAATGACAGCTGGCCTCCTGTCAATAGGACTTAGATCAGAGGTCTTCAAACTTGGCAGCTTTAAGACTTGAGGACTTCAGCTCCTAGAATTTTCCAGCCAGCTGGCTGGAGAATTCTAGGATTTGAAGTCCTCAAGTCTTAAAGCTGCCAAGTTTGAAGACCTCTGATTTAGATGAACCAGTGCTGATGCTTGTGAATGGGACTAAGTCAATAGGACTTAGATCAGAGGTCTTCAAAAAGCTATGCTGGCTGGAGAATTCTAGGAGTTGAAGTCCTCAAGCCTTAAAGCTGCCAAGTTTGAAGACCTCTGATTTAGATGAACCAGTGCTGATGCTTGTGAATGTAGCAGGTCCACATTATGAGTATAATGGCACAGGTGTGCCATTATCTCTTCATAACATCTTTGTATGCATACCAAATAATGATTAAGCCTGTGAGTCAGCCTCCTGCAACCTACAGCCCTCCACATATACAGGTAGTCCTCGACCTACGATCACAACTGAGTCCAACATTTCTGTTGTTAAGTGAGATGTTTGTTAAGTGAGTTTTGCCCCATTTTACAACCTTTCTGGCCACCGTTGCTAAGTGAACCAGTGCAGTTGAAAGGCTGGTACCCTGTTTCCCCAAAAATAAGACCATGTCTTATATTTTTTTTGAACCCTGAAATAAGCGCTTGGTTTATTTAATGGGTTTATACAGTTCCTGGCCTGGAATTAGATGCAAATGTTGTGGCCCACCAGTAGCCAGTGGAGCTGGTGGCACTCAGACAGTGAGGAGGTTGGGAAGGAACATGGGCCAGTCCTGGAGTCTGGGGAATGTTCTGATGATGCTCTGCATCAGAGGCAGAGATGGGGACGGGGACAGTTGTCTGCTGCCTTCGGAGTAAGACATCAGCGGGGCAGAAGAACAGCTGGAGCCTGTTCCCAGTGTGCGCATGCTCAGAGCTGCCAGGAGAAAGGAACAGCTAAGGAACAAGGGTTGACTCAGGAGTAAAGCCACAGGTGGACAGTGAAAGGCCCTCCCATAGGGAATAAAGAGAAGCAAAAGGGGAGTGGAGTTTGCAGGGGACAATTAGTTCGTTTAATCGGTTCATGACTCTCAGAGACACCTTGCCAAGTTTTGAAGATATCGGCCTGGCAGCTCTCCAAGCCAGATAAGGTCTGTGACCTTATTCTCCCTTGAAAGACTTTGCTGGATGTGAATGAGAGGGATTCACAGTAACTTAATACAAAGGGGTTTTTGTCGGGACAAGGAGTCTGCTTCATGCTCTGGGGAAGCCTAGGTCAGAACAGCAGGAACATGGTGATGCCAATGGAAATGGGAAGAGGGATGGTTAGTGATGCTTAGAGGCCTAAAATGGAGGCCTGTGAGATTCCGGTTGAGGTGGACCACGCAATTAAACTTAAGGATCACACAGGGCGAAGAGTTGCAAGGAAGTTGTGGGGTGCTCCCAGATCAATGCTGGGCTCCTGGCAGAATGGTAGAAGCCAATGTGCTCGCTGCCAAGGTGCCAAGAGAAGCTGCGAGCAAGGAGGCATGAGAGAAAGGCTCCGTGTTTTTTTGCAGCCACTGGTGTTCCTCTTTCAGCTGACGTCTCTCCAGCTCAGGCCCAATGATCTGCCGGATGGTCTCGTAGTACTTGTTAATGTACTGGATCTGCAGAAAGACAAGTCATGAATTTCAAGATGGCGTCCCTTGGCTTGATCCCCTCTTGCCCATCTAGGCCTCATTTACTGTATTTTTTGGAGTATAAGGTGCACCTTTTTCCCTCCAAAAAAGAGGGTGCACCTTATACTCCGAATGTAGCCCTGCCCAGCTTCTCAAACGGAGGTTTCAGAGGCTGAAAAAAGCATCAGAAACGAAGTTTCAGAAAAGAAGCCTTCAAACAGAGCTTCAGAAAAAAAAAGCCTCCAAACAGAGCTTCAGAAAAAAAGCCTCCAAACGGAGCTTCAGAAAAAAAGCCCACAAACAGAGCTTCAGAGCAGGAGTGGGTTCTACTTACCTTTACTACCGGTTCGCAACGGCTTCTGCATATGCGCAGATTGCCTATGACGACATCCGGGACAGTGGGTGGAGCCTCCCACCAGTTTTACTACCGATTCTTGCGAACCGGTCCAAACCGGGGGACAACCCACCACTGCTTCAGAGGCTTTTTTTTCTGAAGCTCTGTTTTGGAGGCTTTCAGAGGCAGAAAAAAAAAAGCAAAAAAAAGCAAGGCACAGAGCTCACAACCAAGGAACCTGTTGCTAAAATTCACCTCTGAGAACAGCTGATTGGGGGTATTCCGGGAGACGGATCCACCCACCAATCAGCTTTTTTCTCATTTCCCTCCCCAAAAACTAACGTGTGTCTTATACTCCGGTGCGTCTGATACTCTGAAAAATATGGTACCTGATCCGGAGAAAGGAGACTCTGGTTAATGAGGTTCCGTGCGTAGGGTACCAGGGACACCACCTTGAACGTCAAGTAGGGCTCTTCGTGCACCGGATACTGCAATCAATCAAAAGAGGGGAGGGTCAATTCTTGTAGGACATGTAAGGCCCCTGGGGTTTGCCCTTTAAGTGGCAACTGGCATTTTGGAATCTTTGAAAGCTCTCTGAGTCAGTGCAGGAGACTGTGCATCTCATTAGAATGTATGCGTTGCTTCTTCAAGAAATAATAATAAAAAAAGGTTTTTCCATTGAAAGAGTTTGACACCCCTGGGTTAGATCGTTTGTGGGAATGGAATGATTCTAGGCTAATTACTTGCTTGACTCTGCCTGCCCTTCCCCTATATTCTTTCTCAATCAATGGTTATCTGGGAATCAGGAAGATGGGGAAGGCTGATAAAAATCCCCCCTCCTTTCAACATAATAATTGTTGGGATAATCTCAGATTCCTTTTTCCCAGGGACATCCAGCATGCCATAGATGACTCTACTACAGCTAATATTCCAGGTCCTGCAAGTCTTATTCTCTGCATTGCAATATATATCTACCTGCCAGGACTGGCTTTCCTACCTTATCATAGTCAACCGCCTGCCCAGAGGTGATGCTTTGATGGATGGCGTGTTGTGAGTGGACGGATCAAAGGCTGGAAAAAGGATCTCACCTTGGTCTTAGCTGGCACCACGAGTGCAACATCCTCGAGACGGATCCCAAATTCCCCATCATGATAATAACCAGGCTCTGGAGACAAAGAAAGGAAGAAAAGGAGCAGGAACAAAATCTGAGATATTTCCGATGTTACATTTATGATTGTCCAATGTTTGTGGGCTTTATCTTGTAAGTCACTCAGAGTTATCTTGAACCAGATGTGGGCTGCTGGGGGTTCACAGGGGTTCTGGAGAACCTCTATCTAAACTCCTGTGCAGTTCAGAGAACCCCCAAATCCCACTCCTGGCTGGCCCTGAACCCAGGAGTTCTCACACTGCTCGTTTTGGATGCAGGTAAGTGCAGGGCATGTATAGAGGCTCAGGGAGAGCAAAAAACCAGCCTACCGGAATTTTGAGAAGGCCGGAAATGGTCCCATTTCCAGCCTCCAGAGGGCCTCCGGAGCCTGGGGAGGCTATTTTTGCCCTCCTGGAGGCTCAAAGAAAACCTCCGGAGCCCGGGGAGGGCAAAAACGCCCTCTCCCCCCACCCTAGTCAGGAGGCTGACTAGGCCACGCCCACCATGGCCACGCCCACCCAGCAACCGGGCAGAGGCCCACCCCTGCCTTGAACCAAGAATTGGGTGGGGTGAAATAAATTTGATAAATGAATTAAATAAAATAAAATGAACGGTTGACCTACCTATGGAAGTGAACATCCCCTTGTCCAAAGGAACGTTGTTGGACTGGAACCCCACAGGCCCTGAGGAAGGAAGAAAAAAGTGATTTCCGAAAATCAAAATAGTTGGCCATCTGAAGCTGTTATACAGTAAGAGGTGCTCGTTTTTTTTTTCTTGTGACTTTCCCTGACAATGACAAGGTATCTCTCACACATGCATGGTGTCAGTGTGTTTCACAGCCTACATCTGAAGCACGTTCACAAAACACTAGGGCAGGGGTCAGCAACCTGCGGCTCTGGAGCTGCATGCGGCTCTTTCACCCCTCTGCTGCGGCTCCCTGTCACTCAAAATATATGTCACAACCAGCAATGTGCGACATCCGCTGGCATGCGATTTATTGAGCTTTTCAACCCCCCGGTAGGCCAACCGTGGATAAATCCAAGAAAAGAAAAGTTTCGGAAGAAAACAGAATGTTTAATTCAACTACATATGCTAGTTTTTGTGACCACTCAAGAAATAGTCAGGGATGGGAAAGGTTTTGTGGCTCTCGGTGTTTTCTTTTCTGTGGGAAACGGGTTCAAATGGCTCTTTGAGTGTTTAAGATTGCAGACCCCTGCATTAGGGAGTGTGTGGCGCTGCAAACCTCTCTTTGCGTAAAGTCAACACCGTTTCAGCAATTGGATGATCAAATCAATTTTCTGAGTTGGAGAAAGCAAGCTGGTTCAATTGATAAAAATTCTTCTGCAATCCCAGAAGAATAATCCAGACCGAGCAGGTTTTTTTCAATGAAATTACCCTGATCAAAGTGACAA
Organism: Masticophis lateralis; assembly: GCA_030761175.1. Classification (NCBI taxonomy): domain Eukaryota; kingdom Metazoa; phylum Chordata; class Lepidosauria; order Squamata; family Colubridae; genus Masticophis; species Masticophis lateralis. The sequence goes on from JAUDYJ010000011.1 coordinate 11,964,289, forward strand.
ATGCAAAGTGAATGAATGTGGATCTTTCAATCAAGCCAATCGTTTCAGTAAATGGGATTGGACCTCATTCACGCAGCTTATGCGGAAATTGCCTTAAATTAGGACTAATGAGCTACAAAAATCCAAATTACCAGTAGATGCCAGCCAAGCAATAAACCTTAACTGATTTCTATTGACTGGTTGGATATTTTTTGCAGCCCATTAATGGCAATCCTAGATCTACTCCCTTCTTGGAGTTTTAGAGAGGAATCTTTCCAAGTACAGTAATGGCCAAAATTGTGGAAACCTTTTGGGAAAAGGTTGTGAGCCTGTGTAGCGTAGGGGGCTAATGCCTCCTACTAAAGGCAGCAATTAACACCAGCTGCCTGTAATTTCTCTGAGTTCAATCCTAGCCAGGCTCAAGGTCGACTCAGCCTTCCATCCTTTCTAAGGTGGGTAAATTGAGGACCCAGTTTGTGGGGGCAATAAGCTGACTTTGTATAAATATACAAAAGTATGAAGGCTATTGCTTAATGCATTGTAAGCCGCCCTGAGTCTCCGGAGAAGGGCAGCATATAAATCAAATTAAAAATAAAAATAAATAAAAAAAATAAATAAATAAAAGTGTATTTTTGAGGTTTGATGGCTAATAACACCACTTGGAGTTTCAAGATAATCCTATTCTACCGCTAGAATGGCCTGGGAATAGCCCAGATCTTAACCCAATTGAAAATCTATGGAGCCAACTAAAGAAACTTGTTAGTCAGAAGCAGTGATGGAATTCAATTTTTTTTATTACCGGTTCTGTGGGCGTGGCTTGGTGGGCATGGCAGGGGAAGGATACTGCAAAATCCCCATTTCCTCCCGATCAGCTGGGACTCGGGAGGCAGAGAATAGATGGGGGCGGGGCCAGTCAGAATGTTTACTACCGGTTCTCCGAACTACTCAAAATTTCTGCTACCGGTTCTCCAGAATTGGTCCGAACCTGCTGAAACCCACCTCTGCCCCACCAGATCTGCTGTCCCCGAACAGCCAAAGACATGTGGTCTGACCTGGTCTTCATGCCACTTACACTCATGAACAGACAAGAAGTTGCCGATGCCGTGACCGGTGCCGTGGCCATAGTTCAACCCAGCTTCCCATAAGGGCCTGCGAGCGAATGCTTCCACTAGTCTTCCTGCAATGCAGATATAAAATCTTGCTTAGTCTCTGCAGGGAAAATATTTAAGTTGATTTATTTATAATTTAAAAAACAAAACAAAAAGAGGACTGTGAAAATATCTGCAGACCCCTCACATCCTGGACATAAATTGTTTCGACTTCTACCCTCAAAACGATGCTATAGGGCACTGCACACCAGAACAACTAGACACAAGGACAGTTTTTTCCCCACTCTGCTAAATAGATAATTCCCACAACACTGTCAGACTATTTACTAAGGCTGTATTACTATTATTCTTTTCATCCTTCCTATTCCCTATTTCCTTTTCTACTTATGACTATAACTTGTTGCTTGTATCCTTATGATTTATATTGTTTTATTTAGTTTTCTAGTATGATTTTTGTTGATTGCTTATTTAGTATCCCATGATGATCACTAAGTATGTATGTTATGATTCCTGATAAATGTATTTATGATGACTATGTTCATGATTCATCACTTATATCTTTTATGTACACTGAGAGCTTATGCACTAAGACAAATTCCTTGTGTGTCCAATCATAGTTGGCCAATAAAGAACCTAACCTAACCTAACCTAACCTAACCTAACCTAACCCTAACCCTAACCCTAACCCTAACCGTAACCCTTATTCTATTCTATTCCTCTTCCTCTTCCTCTTCCTCTTCCTCTTCCTCTTCCTCTTCTCTATTCTATTCTATTCTATTCTATTCTATTCTATTCTATTCTATTCTATTCTATTCTATTCTATTCTACTCTACTCTACCCTACCCTACCCTACCCTACCCTACCCTACCCTACCCTACCCTACCCTACTTGATTCCGGAATAGGACAAGAAAATCCTGCAGATGATGTTACCTAGTCTGGTGACGAAATGCTCAGAAACAAGCTTGCAGAGCGAACCACTGCCAAAATCTAAAACCCGAGCTACAAATATTTTCTATTATTTTATACTTAGGTTTCTCTCTTTTCTTTTCCTCCCATACATGCAAGTTGAAGCTTTGCTCTAAAAAATATAAAGAGTCTAGCAAGCCATCGGCCAATCTAATCAAGCATTGGCTCCCCACTGGGATAACCAAATGTACATAGGAAACTCTCCAATGTGGGCAGCAGTATTTTCTGAAAGGCAGAACATTTTGAAATCCTAGGAAGTGAGAGTTCCACTCTACGTAGCATGGAATTCCGTGGCCAGTTTTGGTGGCCAGAATTCAAGCTGAGAACCTGGAAACATGCAGAGAAGAGCTGCAAAGGAGATGATAAGCTTGGAGGCAAAATCTTAAGAAGAACTGTTCAAAGAACTGTGTATGTTTAGTCTAAAGAAGAGAAGACTAAGAGGAGACACGAGAACAGCTTTTCCAAGACTTGAAGGGAATATCACTGGGAAAATATATGGATTTATTTTCCATAACGTCTGAAGATAGGATGAGAACCCAAAGGTGGAAACTTCACAGAAAGATCCAAAGCTCTAAATGAGAAATTTCCTGACTGTGAGATTACTAAACATTAGAGAACCTGTGGACCCATCCCTGGAGGTTTTCAAACCAAGAATGGAAAGTCATTTCTCTCAGATGGTTTGAGGGTTCTTTCTCTGAGCAGGCGGTTGGACCAGAAGTTTTCCAAGGTCACTTCCAATGCTATGATTTAGGATTCATAGAAGATCTCTGAAAGGAAGTGTTCTCCAGGTGTTCTTGACACATTTCTTTCTGAAGTCCATGGTGCTGGAGTCTCACAATGTACCAAATCATAGAGTCTTTCATGCATGGGATGCTAGATAGGCCTTGAGGATCATGCTTCACAAGATAACATCGGCATAAAACATTTCCAAATCATTCTATGCGACAAATTGACTACTTTATGAGATAATACTAGATGCACAAATCTAGTAGAAATTTATAGAGGAGATGCAGTTCTAGACTATTGCAGTAAAAAAAAAGACATGTAAGTATTCTAAAGCCTAAGATGTTTAGGAGGTAGAGAAGACAGTCCAAAATACGTGTGGTAAAATGAAACAGTCATTGATGATTATTGTAGCTCAGCTTCTTTCAACATACTGTTTTCCAGATGCTTCGAATAGCTGCAGTTCCTTCTGGCCAAGGATTTCCAAGAACACATCTGGAGCCCATCAGCTTGAGCAGACTACATATTACCTCTTAAATTCTCTCCCCTTGAGGAAACCATTAGATTTACGCCCAAAATGTGAGAGTTGTTGGATTTCTTCACCATCAGCAAAGAAAACCTGGGAAATCATCAGTAAGGATGTTAGCTTTTCTTTGCTTTCTTTTTTCCCCCTCTCTCCCAAATTCTTACCTGACGTTCTGGGTGGGAAGACGAGCTTGCTCAAGTCAATATTTCCCATCAGCACTCTTGTGTAGGCTTCCTAGAGAAGAAAAGAAGATGTTCTGAAATCATATTTGGAAGGAAATGGGTGAGTTGAATTTATACTAACCCTAGAACTGTGATGGCAAACCTATGGAATGTGTGCCATAGATGGCACATGGAGCCATATCTGTGGACACATGAGCATTGCTAGCTCAGCTCCAGCACGCATGCGCATGCCGGTCAGCTGATTTTCGGGCCTTCCGGGCCCACCAGAAGTCAGAAGATGGGCTATTTCTGGCTTCCAGAGGGCCTCCGGGGAGGGGGAAGGCCGTTTTTGCCCTCCCCAGCTCCTAGAAAGCCTTTGGAGCCTGGGGGGGGGGGTGAAAAACAGGCCTTCCGGTCCCACTGGAAGTTGGAAAACAGGTCGTTTCCGGTCTCTGGGTGGGTGGGTGGGAAAGGCTGTTTTCGCCCTCCCCAGGCTCCAAGAGAGCCTTTGGAGCCTGGGAACGGCGAAAAACAGGCCTATCAGCTCCACCGTGCCAAAAGTGGGGGGGAGCATGGGGGCGGTCGCGTGTGCATGTATGGGGGGTGGGGCACATTGAATTATGGGTGTGGGCACACGTGCAAGTGATCCCCCCACACTCCCCCTGCACATGACGGCAAAAAGGTTAGTTATCACTGTCCCTAGGACTTGGCTTTGTGTGAAGTGTGAACCCAGAATATGCACAACTACAATTTCCAGCAAATGGCTTGTATGAAGGACATACAGAACAACAGCCCGGTTGCTACAATCTAAAATAAGTTTAAATAAAGTAAATATCTCTGTGCTGGAGTAGCACCTCTCTCTCACAAGATCTCCATTCTCCATCTCTCTAATTATTCATCCAGTATTTTACTGAAGATAATATCAATAATATATCCTTTCTTCTTCTCCCCTTGTAGGAAGTTAGCACCCACCCCTCTCCTAGGAAATTAGATATTTTAGGAAATATTAAAAGAGCAGAATATTTCCCCTAAAAGGGAGGCAGAACTCAGCCTCCCCCACCACCATTGTCAATAGGCCATTAAGGCCTGGACCAGTTCATTCTATCAAATATCTACCTCTTTCAGGCAGAGCCATAGTAGGAATTGCCCAGAGCCCTTTCATTACATCATCACCCAGCAAGAGTCAACCAAGCCTGGGACTCAAAAGACAACTACAAAGTTACCCCTGTATGACCCCATGGGAGACTGACAACCAATCAGAACACAAGCTCACATTCAAAGCCCAACAGAGGGTATAAATCTCTCTTGTGTGTCCAATCACACTTGGCCAATAAAAAATTCTATTCTATTCTATTCTATTCTATTCTATTCTATTCTATTCTATTCTATTCTATTCTATTCTATTCTATTCTATTCTACTCTACTCTACTCTACTCTACTCTACTCTACTCTACTCTACTCTACTCTATTCTCTCTCACCCGTGTGCCTTTTTTTGCCCAGGACCTCAAAACCACATGGTCCTGTCCACCATTAAACCATCTTTTCAAGTAGTCTCCATGTTTCCAATATCTTTCTCCCCACTTGGAACTGAACCCAGATGGACATTTCTCCCAACACTCTATATAAACCATTTCTCCTACCCTGTTTTTCCCCAAAATAAGACATCCCCTGATAATAAGCCCAATCGGGCTTTTGAGTGCATGGCAATAAGGCCAAGCGCTTATTTCAGGGTTCAAATATTCTGCTCCCCTTAGGAAGGTGTTAGATTTCCTGGAGATGTTAGATTTCCTGGAGAAAGCCAACTGAAAGCCAGCTGAACGTACAGTAGCTGTACCATTCAGGTGTGTTTGAGAATCAGCCTTACCTTCTGAAAAGCTGTGGGCTCCCCCCAGTGGATGGTCCGAGTAATGTCCGTGGTGCCGTCACTACAAAAGGAGAAACAAGGAAGAAACTACTTCAAGACGGAACTTCCTTCAACTGAGCTCCTAACAAGACACGGATCTTCAGACTTCCCAGTAGAATCCTGAGACTGAGAAGGCCTGAGATTGTGGCCTAGGTATCTGCTTTACAGAGCAAAATCTTTTTTTTTTCTAAAGGATGGGAGATGAGTAAAGCCAAGTCTGTTATCTAAATAGGGGTTATTTATCAGACCGGGAATAGATTTTTGGATGTTGAGTTATTTTATAAGAATGGTAATTTATTGCCCAATCAATCCGACCTAATCAAGCTCTTTGCAATACTGCAATTCAAAACTAAATTCTTTAGATTGCCTCAAAATTCTTTGATGAATCGAAGGATCCTAGTTTCTTTTAAAAGGTAGGTTCATAATAGCTGCCTATTTCTAACCTGAAAAAGAACTCTTGGAAATGCATTTTTAACAACTTTATTCTGGCGTTCCTTCTTCCAAGAAATTATTTGTGTATGTATTTATGTTGACGCCTCTCTGTTAAGATCAAATCAAGAATCAAGATCACGCGAAGTGTGAATATCACTTTATGATGCCTTGGTAAGGCCACACTTGAAATATTGCATCCAGTTTTGGTCACCACCATGTAAAAAAGATGTGGAGACTCTAGAAAGAGTGCAGAGAAGAGCAACAAAGATGATTAGGGGACTGGAGGCTAAAACATATGAAGAACGGTTGCAGGGACTGGGTATCTCTAGTTTAATGAAAAGAGGAGACATGATAGCAATGTTCCAATATCTCAGGGGCTGCCGCAATGAAGAGGGAGTCAAGCTACTCTCCAAAGTACCTGAGGGCAGGACAAGAAGCAACAGATGGAGAAGGAGAGAAGCAACTTAGGACTAAGGAGAAATTTCCTGATGCTTAGAACAATTAATCAGTGGAACAACTTGCCTCCAGAAGCTGTGAATACTCCACCACTGTAATTTTTAAAGAAGATGTTGGATAACCATTTGTCTGAAGTGGTGTAGGGTTTCCTGCCTAAGCAGGGGGTTGGACTAGAAGACCTCCAAGGTCCCTTCCAACTATTCTATTCTATTCTATTCTATTCTATTCTATTCTATTCTATTCTATTCTATTCTATTCTATTCTATTCTATTCTATTCTATTCTATTCTATTCTAAATATCAGTATTTATTTTGACACGTTCTTCTGATAGATCCGCTCTGGTGCCCCTAAATCTCAAAATTTCAACTAAGGAGGAAGTGGCTGGTTGGTCAAAGTGAAACAACTTTGTGCTAAAGAGCTGAGGAAGGTAAGGGAAGATGCCAACCAGCACAAGGTGAATGGACTCAGTTATATGGGTGTACGGTTGGAAGATCTGAAGGACCAGATCCTACTGGAGAAAACTCTTATCTAACTATCTGGTTTCCAAGACTCAACATCAATTCAATGAGGCATAATAAGTCATATTAAACAGCTGTTCTCTGAGTACACCCCAATTTCAACCCTTAGCCAGGAAGATATGTTTCCGCCAAATGCTGGCATCTGACCTTGATCCAAAAGGTGGCTCTTGATGGCCATACTCACAAATATTGGCCTCCAGAATCCAATAAGTACATTTCATTGGGAGACAGCTTTCGAGCAGTAAAATTGGACGGGCTGAAAGAAAAACAAGGAAAGGTACGTTGAGTTCAAAAAGATCCATGGCTAAAGAAGATCAAAGATAACCCCATTCACGCTCTTCATCAAGTCTCATAGCAACGATAAGATTGACTATAATGTCATTATAAATTCATATCATAAAGATTTCAAAATATCTACTGTACATTGACGCCACATCTTATTACAACTGGTTGAGTGGAATGTCTACCTGACCAGATCTTCACATTACATTTATATTTGTTTATTGGTTACCCCTTTGGCCAGGGGTGCTATTCAGCAGGTTCTGGAGAAGTGGTAGCAGAAATTTGGAGCAGTTCGGACAACCGGTAGCGGAAATTTTGAGTTGTTCAGAGTACCAGCAAATACCACCTCTGGCTGGACCCAGAGTGGGGTAGGAATGGAGATTTTGCAGTATCCTTCCCTGGAGTCAGGTGGGAATGGAGATTTTGCAGTATCCTTCCCCTGGATTTTTTTTAAAAATTTGATTTATATGCCACCCTTCTCCAGAGACTCAGGGCAGCTTACAATGTGTTAAGCAATAGCCTTCATACTTTTGTATATTTATACAAAGTCACTTATTTCCCCCACAAACTGGGTCCTCAATTGACCTACCTTAGAAAGGATGGAAGGCTGAGTCAGCCTTGAGCCTGGTGAGATTCGAACGTACAGTAATTGCAGGCATCTGGTGTTTTAATTACAATGCTTTAGTCTGCTGAGCTATCCAGGCAGGAGTTGGGTGGGAATGGAGATTTTGCAGTATCCTTCCCCCAGAGTGGGGTGGGAATGGAGATTTTGCAGGATCCTTCCCCTGCCACACCCACCAAGCCATGCCCACAGAACCGGTAGCAAAAAAATTTGAATTCCACCACTGCCTTTGGCCATATCAAAGTGCAGAGTTCCAGAAACAAATTATTACTACCATTTGATAAAAGCAATTTAAAATGGAATTGGAATAAAATACGATTTAAAACCAGGAAATAATGGTGACCCAGCAGGTGGACGGAGCCTCGCACAGCCATCGCTACTGGTTCTCTGAACCACCGTCTGCCATCACTACCGTTTCTGAACCAGGAGCATTTCACTCCACTTCCAATCCAGCAGGGATGGGCAATGTATAGTCCCCCCCAATATTGTTGAACTCTTAACTCCCATCAACCATCATGGGAATTTTGAGAGGGTGGGAATTGCTCTCCAACAACATCTGGAGGAATTGCAGCTTCTGCAGGAAAGTATCCTGTTTTCCCCAGTAGCTTACTAAATTCTTCTCAGAAGCCTACAAGCAGGATAAGAGGATAAGGATCTTCTCTCTGAGATCTGATGTTCCAGAACCACCAGATTTCTTCCTCCTCCCCCGCAAAGGTGAGATATAAGCCACACGAAGGCGAGTAGCTTTTCGAGAAGTTGAACCCTTCAAACATTTCTCTAACTCAATTTGCTCCCTAAGGAAGAGCTTCTATACTTAACACGAATGAGATGCTTTTCCTTGTAGCAAGGGTCGGCAACCCGTGGCTCTGGAGCTGCATGTGGCTCTTTCATCCCTCTGCTGCGGCTCCCTTTTGCCAGTTGGTGCCACAATTTTGAGAGGAGCTTCTGGTTGGTTCTGATGCACAGTGAATCAGAAGGAGAGACTTTGGCAAGGGGTGGGTTTTCCGGTCAGCTCCACAATTGATAGGAAGAGACTCTATGGTGGGGGGAACCGGACTTCCAGTCAGCTCCAGAATTGAACGGGGGGGCTTCCAGTTAGGACCTTTGTGGCTCTTTGAGTGTTTAAGGTTGATGATCCCTGCCTTGTAGGAAAAGGAAACATTTGCCTGTTCTCCATTAAAACGTTTCCCTTCCCCCCCTCTTCTTCCCAGTACCTGTAATGAGCCAAGGCAGCATTCAAGCCACTGGCTGAGATGGTCTCAAAACTCGGCCCCTTGCAGTGCAGCTCTTCCCTGTGGAAGGAGAAAGAACATCTGGTATTCTGTGACTGGATCCCCACAATGTGTTAAAACAATCAGAGTTTCTGGAATAAGCTCCCAATCGCTAGGTTTGCATAGTGCACTAAGCTAAAACCTGAACAATTCATATTATCCTTTGGGGCAATGCATCAATTGAGCTGAATTTCTTACTAGGATTATAGGAGATATTCTAGCTGATTTGCATCGTTAATTCGATATCCGACGAGTTCAAGAGAGTTCTCTATAATTTGAAATATCAGAACAATTTGATCTCTGGTTGACAATTCAAAGCATCAAGGTGCCAACCAATTTGTGGAATCAATTTTGCATAGCAGCACTAGATAGATAGGTAGATAGATAGAAAGATAGGTAGAAAGATGATAGGATAGAAAGAAAGCTATAGATAGATAGATAGATAGATAGATAGATAGATAGATAGATAGATATGGATGGATGATGGATGGATGGATGATAGATGATAGGATAGATAGATGATTGATACTGTACGTGATAGATAGATGATTGATAGGTGATAGATAGATGATAGATAGATAGATAGATAGATAGATAGATAGATAGATAGATAGATAGATATAGAGATGATGGATGGTTGGATGATAGATGATAGGATAGAAAGAGATGATAGATAGAAATGATTGGTACAGTACGTGATAGATAGATAAATAGATAAATTGATTGATTGATTGATGAAAGAGATAGATAGATAAAGATAGAGATGATGGATGGATGGATGGATGATAGATGATAGGATAGATAATGATAGATAGGATATAAAAGGAAAGAAAGAAATATATGATAGATAGATAGATAGATGATTGATACTATAGGAGATCTACTATAGGAGATAGACAGACAGACAGACAGACAGACAGACGGATGGATGGATGATAGATAGATAGATGATAGGATAGATTCATTCATTCATTCATTTTGAGGAATGGATGCATTCATTCTGCTAATGTTTTACCTGACTCTCTAGTCGTACTATTTCCCCTCTGCTTATTAGCGGCTCCTAAAATCGCCTCATTCAAACTGACCTTCGTAGCGCGTCCAGGTAATGTGCTCCAGACACCTCATCTACAGAGTTCTTGGGTACGTTCTTTTCCAGCCAAACCAAATACCGGATCAGTGCCACGGCATCTCGTATCTGAGGCCAACACAAAGGAAAGAGAGACCCCGGTAAGGGCCACTGTCACTCAACCCTGCACCGAAGCAGGAGAACAAGTAAGGAGGGGGAGAAGTTGCAATACCAGGATTGGAAAGGAAAACACCTATGCCTTGTTTTTATTTTTATTTTTATTTTTTTGCTAGAGTCAGAATAAGATTTACACAGGGACTTCTTCTCGGTTCTGCTCACACAGCACTTTCCCTGGGTTAGTAAAACACTTGGAGCTATATTTACACAACAGTTCTGCTTGGGTTAGTTTGAATAATGTTTGAATTTTTTTTATGCTTTAGCCTGCTGGGCAAATCTGGCTTTTGGGGTTAGTGCGATCCAGTCCAAATAGGTTAATTATGGGGCTAACCTATAAACCCCTACATAACCTATAAAGCCCTACATGGCTTAGGCCCCGGGGAATTGCAGGACTATCTCCTACCTGCTTCCCATCGTCCTGTCCGCTCTCACAGAGCCGCTCTCCTCAGGATACCGTCAACCAGGCAATGCCCTCTGGTGACGCCCAGGGGTAGGGCGTTCTCTGTGGGCACCCCTAACCTTTGGAATGAACTACCCACCGAGCTCCGGACAGCCCCGGATCTCCGCTCCTTCCGTCGTGGCCTGAAGACTTGGCTATTCCAACGAATGGGTTGATGCTAATCCTTGGGTTTTATTATTCATTGATTTTAATTTGGTTTTAACGGGATCTTATTATCTTATCATTGTATGTTTTTAATCCTGTGTTCGCCACCCTGAGCCCTTCGGGAGAAGGGCAGCATATAAATACTGCCAAATAAATAAATAAATAATTTAATAACCAAGCTAAACACGGCGTGTGTACACAGCGACTGAAGTGTAGTTCCAGGACCAATTTCCAGCCTCACAGCCTTCCCGAGCCTATTTTTATCTTTGGTGGAAAGTAGAACATTAAGCGAAAAGCCTCTGACACATTTTAACTCTCCTTCTCAATATGATTCATAAAAGCAGAACGGGGAAAGAAGTTTGTGCCAGTAGTGGGTTTCAAAACCCTTTGCTACCAGTTTGCTACTAGGCGTGCGCTCCAGTGGTAGGTTGGCCCCGGTTTGGATCGGTTCCCACTGACCCGTACGTCATCATAATTGATCTGCGCATGGGCACGATGCAAACCGGTAGTAAAGGTAAGTAGAACCCACCCTCCCACCCCAGTGCACTTGCTCACGCATGACGCAGTGGTGAAATGTAAAATTTGTTACTACTGGTTCTGTGAGCCTGGCTTGGTGGTGCTGGGGGTAATATGACTGAGTGGGCATAGCCAACTTTTTTTTTTAACTTTTAAAACCATTTTTTTCTACAACTTCTAAGCTATACACTGCATTCTTCTAACCTCCACCCCTCTGCCCCTCTGTCCTTCAGCTTTTAGGCCAGTCTGCTTCACAAAGCTTCCCAGTGCAACACTCAAAATCTTTCCAGCTGTGGGAGTTCCTTTTTGCTGATTTCCGAAGGTCCTTTTGGACCTCGGCTCTCAAGATCGTTGCATCACGTGGGGTCCCTGCTGTGGATTACATACATGAGCAGCTTCCATCATCTTCTGCTCCTTGGAGTTTTTGACAGCCTTGGAGAGCATGACAGGGGAGAAATCGTCTTCTAAGAGGTTTTCCTGCAAACGGGAAGGTGGGAATTTAGAATGGAGTGGAATGGAATAGAACAGAATAGAATAGGAAATAGGAATAGAATAAAATAGAGTAGAGTAGAACAGAACAGAATAGAATAAGGAATAGGAATAGGAATAGAATAAAATAAAGTAGAGTAGAGTAGGGTAGGGTAGGGTAGAGTAGAGTAGAGTAGAATAGAGTAGAGTAGAGTAGAACAGAATAGAATAGGAAATAGGAATAGAATAAAGTAGAGTAGAGTAGAGTAGAACAGAACAGAATAGAATAAGGAATAGGAATAGAATAAAGTAAAGTAGAGTAGAGTAGGGTAGGGTAGGATAGGGTAGAGTAGAGTAGAGTAGAATAGAGTAGAGTAGAACAGAATAGAATAGGAAATAGGAATAGAATAAAATAGAGTAGAGTAGAACAGAACAGAATAGAATAAGGAATAGGAATAGGAATAGAATAAAGTAAAGTAGAGTAGAGTAGGGTAGGGTAGGGTAGGGTAGGGTAGAGTAGAGTAGAGTAGAATAGAGTAGAGTAGAACAGAATAGAATAGGAAATAGGAATAGAATAAAATAGAGTAGAGTAGAACAGAACAGAATAGAATAAGGAATAGCAATAGCAATAGAATAAAGTAAAGTAGAGTAGAGTAGAGTAGAGTAGGTTAGGGTAGGGTAGGGTAGGATAGGGTAGAGTAGAGTAGAGTAGAATAGAGTAGAGTAGAACAGAATAGAATAAGAAATAGGAATAGAATAAAGTAGAGTAGAGTAGAGTAGAGTAGAGTAGAATAGAATAGAATAGAATAGAATAGAATAGAATAGAATAGAATAGAATAGAATAGAATAGAATAGAATAGAATAGAATAGAATAGAATAGAATTCCTTATTGGCCAAGTGTGATTGAACACACAAGAAATTTGTCTCCAGTGCATAAGCTCTCAGTGTACACATATATACAACAACAAAGTTATAGGTCAGTGATGACCGGAATGCACGTGCATGCGTTCTGCACCGGAGCGCCGGAAACACAAATACCAGCTGGCTGGTGCTTGCATGCATGTTTTTGGGTCATTTTTTTTTGGCCATTTTCAGGCCAAAAAATGCCCCCCAAATTAGCCCGAAAATGGCCTATTTTTTATCGTTTTTTGGGGGCCGTTTTCAGGCTGTTTTCCGGAGCTCCAGCACCCATGAAGATCAGCTGGCTGGCACGCCTGTGCCTGCCAGAAACCAGAAGAGCAGCTGGTGATAGCACGCGTGCCCATAGAGAGGGCACACGTGCCATAGGTTCGCCATCACAGTTATAGGTCATAGATCATAATTCATAGTTAACAATCATTAATCATAAGATACAAATAACAAGTAATTTATCATAAGATTCCAATAGGAGAAAATAATAGGGAAGAGGAGAAGAGAAGAAAGATGATAATAGCAATGCAGCCTACTACATGGGTAAATTTCACAAGCCTAAGCACCGCTGTGGGAATTACAGCAATTTCTTGACCCATGCACCTGTAAATGCACAGCTGGCAACAAGCCTTCACTGGGATCTCAGCATAAAGAGCCGTGGCAGCATAGTGGTTAGAATGCAGTAAGGCAGGCTGACTCTGCCATAGCCAGGAGTTCGATTCTGACCGGCTCAAGATTGATTCAGCCTTCCATCCTTCCGAGGTGGGTCAAATGAGGACCCAGATTGTTGGGGGCAATCCGCTGACTCTGTAAACTGCTTAGAGAGGGCTGTAAAGCACTATAGAGCAGTATATAACTCTACTTAATAAAGTGCTATTGCTGTTGGTATATTTCATTTCAGGTCAGGTTGATTCTTAGGTGGGGCACTTCCTACAAGAGCTTTTGCTGCTGCATGAATCTCAGAAGAACTGCAGCGTTCCTCTATCGGAGCTTCAGGTGGGATAGGAGGAGGAAAAAGTGCTAACTTGTCCCCAGGGTTGGAGTTGGCTCCAGAAACTCAAGTCAGAAAAACTGGGGAAAAGTTTAGCATATCTATAGGAGGTGCATTCAGAGATTAAATATTAACCAATTGCATCACTCATCACAGCAAATTCCATTAATGAGTTGCCTTAATCTGCCCTCTGCTTCTTCGCATTTCATCTTTAACAGTTTCTGCAATGAACACTGTTATCTTTGCTTATCATGATTCTGGAAGATTCACGATCTAAGGGATCAGAGCTAGGAAGGAGGAAGTGGAATAAAGCCCTCCTCAAGTGGAAATCAAACATTTATTCTTTTTTCCCACCCCTGCCTAGAAATTAAGAATTATATTGGCATCTTGCTTTGTGCTTAGGAGCATGATGCAAACTGTAGCACAGGTCCAATTCTTTCTTTCTTTTTCAAAAAAAATTGCTAATAGCCTGTTGTAATAATGGACGTGTATTTGATAGTTACCCTCTTCTCCTTGCTCAATTTGTTGTGTCCTTGTTTACAACTTCTGAGACGATGTTGTGCTTCTGCTTAAACCCTGGTCTTTTAAAAACAGGTTTAAATTGTTGGATTGAACAGGTATTAGAAGAGATAGCTCATAGGTGGCAAGTGGTTAGGACAGTGATTGATAACCTTTTCCGGACCGATTGCCCAAAGTGCATGTAAGAATGCGTGCATGCCCAAACCCCCAAAATTTAATGTGTGCATGGTCCCTGCGCATGCAACTGGCCACCCACGCATGCTTGCGCACCTGTTGCATACATGTGCACATACCCCCCACATGCCCCTTGCACATGCGCGGCAGACACCCGAAGACTAGCTGGCTGGTGGGAGGCATGTGTGCATGCACTGTGGAACAGAACTGGGACGATGGCTCCTGTGCCCACAGAGAGAGCACTGCGTGCCACTTCCGGCACAAGTGCCATAGGTTTGCCATCACAGTGTTAGGAGATACTCTCCTTATAATCATGGGAGAAATGTGAGATTAGGATGGGTCAGCAATCTGCGGCTCCGGAGCCAAATGTGGCTCTTTCATCTGCTGCGGCTCCCTGTTGCTGGTCAGCTCCACAATTGTTGGGGCTTTCGGTTAGGATAGGTAGAGGAAAAAGGACGCCATGCTAGGAGGAGACTATGATGGGGGAACTGAACTTCCAGTCAGTTCCAGAATTGAACTGGGGCATGTTTAAGGTTGCCGACCCCTGGGTTGGGGGAAGAAGAAGAATTAGCTTATCTTTCATTTTCTCTTCTCTCTTACTTGAGGGATCTCCTTGTAAAGCCCCAGAGTTGTGTATTCTGTTCCGATCCAGATGATCACGCCATCTTGGTGGGCATATTTTCTGAGGCTGGCCCCTATCTGGTCGTAGTCTTCGACCTTCACACACAGAGATTCCACACACCCTGCTGTCAACATCTGGAGTGCTCCGGGGCTCAGCCGACTCCGGTTCACAAACAGACTGGGGGCAAATGAAAGGAAAAATGAGATGTCCCCATTGGGAATGAGTTTAATCCGCCTATAGAAGTACGGTTGCAGAAGCCGATGGGAGTTGGCTGAAATGGCAAAACTGACTTCTTTTGTTTCTACATGGAAACCAGTGGTGGTCTTCAGCCGGTAGTGGCAACTTTTGGGTGAGGCCTCCCATCCGCCCACCCACCCTGGCTCTATGCCATCCTATATAGCCATGTTTTCTAAGCGGTGTGCATGCGTGCAAGCCATGCATACAAACAAAGCACATGCATCAAAGGCCAGGCGTATGAACGGAAGGTGTGCGCGCACATTTTCGGTGCGCAGCGAACTGGTGGTAAAGTTATGTGAAACCCGTACCTGTTATGTGAAACATCAAGCATGAAGTTCAGAAGCGGTTTCCATCAGAGATGGGTTTCACCTTTGATGGAAACCATTTCTGAACTTCATGCTTGATGTGAATAAGAATGAAATCTTGACTTTGGGTTTTGTAGATTAGACTTTTGCCAGAAATAACTGGTTCCTACTATTATGGTAAAACCAGAAGTTGTGATTTTTTCTTGATAATGCCCTTTTCTACTGTAACAGAGAGAGTCGGGAGTCAATGTTTTTTTTTCTTTTTCTTTCCCTATCCTTCCTCACTTTTCTTTCCTCTTTCCTCTCCTTGTCTTCTTATTTGCTTTTGACTTTTATAATATTTTATAACTTCATAAAAATGTTTTTGGAAAAAAAAAAGGAAATGAGTTTATTTAGGAAAATGTGGCCTTTCCAAATGTTGGGCAGCTACATCTCCCAGCATCCTTCCCAGGGGTGAAATCCAGCAGGTTCTGACAGGTTCTGGAGAACCGGTAGCGAAAAGTTTGAGTAGTTCGGAGAACCGGCAAATACCACCTATGGCTGTCCCCACAGTGGAGTGGGAATGGGATTTTGCAGTATCCTTCCCCCAGGAGTGGGGAAGGAATGGGGATTCTGCAGTATCCTTCCCTCAGGAGTGGGGTGGAAATGGGGATTTTGCAGTATCCTTCCCCTGCCACACCCACCAAGCCACCTCACCAAGCCACATCATGCCCACCAAGCCACACTCACAGAACTGGTAGTAAAAAAAATTGAATTTCACCACTGATCCTTCTCTGTTGGCCATACTGGCTAGGCTGTTGGGAGTTATGGTTCAGCATTTATAGGAGAGCTCCAATCACACTAGAAATCTTCCTTTCCATCCCACTATTGTTCTCTGCGCTGGAGAGTAGCATTTCCTGGCCACACTTGCTCCTTTTTAGCTCCCTAATAACCCCTTTGCCAATTAGGCACGGTTAAAAGTTGATGATCAACATAACATCAACCCACTGAATTTTGGCCAGGCCAAGATCTCAGCCCACTTCTTGCAGCTTCCAACCCACTGACCATCGACTCAGAAGAAGACAAACAGGCCTTCTCCTGGGTTCAAAAGGTATTTCCGCGACTATTCTCCAAGCGATGAAGAAAAAGGCTTCCGTCAGCTTTCTTCAACTCGCTCTGTTTTCCAGAGATGCTGAACTACAATTCCCATACGGACAAAGGCTCTTGGAACTTGTAGTGCAAGACATCTGGAGGCCATCAGGTTGACACAGGCCTCTCTTCCCCCACATTTGTTTTGCCGTTCGCTGAAAACATATACAAATATAACACGAACGGCGGAGGATCGTTCATTTGTTTTAAAATTCTCCCCATCTGCGCTATCCTAAACAGTGAAGTTTATTTTAACACAAAGCCCTATTAGGCGGACCCACTGCAGGATTTTCACAACCGAAAGCCTTCCTTCTCGTGCCTGTGAATTCAAATGCAAGATGTAGGCTTGCTTTTGACTACACAAAGTTCACGCCGTATAAACATGGCTCTTTTCCCATTCCCACCATGATTTTACAAGTCCTATAATTCATTTCCTCCTTAAGAACATAAGCCTTGTCCTGCCACATCATTGGACCTAAACAACCAAGAGTTTTAGGCTGGTTCAAAGTACCACTTGGTTTCAAAGGTCCAGCTGGCACTTGGATATCTTTGTGGCACCCAGCCAAGAGCCTCTGGAAGCACATGGACCAACCCCCCCCTCTCTACGTGGACCTGTCACGTTGCTGCCACAGCCAAGATACTCTTCCTTCTGACATTCTTGTATTCTGTTTGCAAACAACATTGAACTTGATTTAAAACCAGAAATATTTTTGTTGGGTATCTTACCAGAAAAGTACAATAAAGGGAATACATCCAGCAGGTTCTGACAGGTTCTGGAGAACCAGTAAGGGAAATTTTGAGTAGTTCGGAGAACTGGCAAATACCCTCTCTGGCTGGCCCCAGAGTGGGGTGTGAATGGAGATTTTGCAATATCCTCTCCCCAGGAGTGGAGAGGGAATGGAGATTTTGCAGTATCCTTCCCCTGGAATGGGGAATGAATGGAGATTTTGTGGTATCCCTCCCCTGGAGTGGGGAGGGAATGGAGATTTTGCAGTATCCTTCCCCCAGGAGGGAATGGGGATTTTGCAATATCCTTCCCCTGGAGTGGGGAGGGAATGGGGATTTTGCAGTATCCTTCCCCTGGCATGCCCACCAAGCCCCACTGCGCCCACCAAGCCACGTCCACAGAACCAGGAGTAAAAGAATTTGGATTCCACCACTGGAATACATATTTAATTTTATATGTGTTAACAAGGGCTAGAATTGTATTTGCACAACAGTGGAAAAAACGAAGAGATCCCTGCAGATGAAAAGTATTAGAATGTGCAGAAATGGATAGATTAACACTTCAAATGAAGGAGAAGGAAGAAACAGAATATTTTTTTAACATGGGATTTGTTTTAGCAATGACTAACCAACAGAAACAGAAGTTAGCATTTACAAGAGAATGATTGATTATATAAGGAAGGTTTACTAAAATGGATAAGCAAATACTATGATGATGATGATGATGATGATGATGATGATGATGATGTGATCATCATTAATGTTGATGTATTATTATCTTTACTATTTTTCACAATTAACCGTACCCAGATAACACACTGCTTATGTAGACATTGATTTTATAATGTTTAATTAAAAAAAATCTATATTAAAAAATAACATTTAGTTTGAGGTCCAACCAGGAGTGTCCAACCTTGTCAACTTTAAGACCTGTGGACTTCAACTCCCAGTATACTCCAGCCAGCATGAAGAATTCTGGGAGTTGAGGTCCACAAGTCTTAAAGTTGACGAGGTTGGACATCCTTGCTCTAAACCCTAAAACCTGATGAGGTTATCTTGGATCTTACAAGCAGGGGTGGGCTTCAAAAATTTTAGCAAGGGGTTCTCTGCCTAGTTGCTAGGTGGGCATGGCCATGCTGGATGTGGTCTTGTTGGCCACCTGCACCATGGCAGGTGGGAGGCATTTTTGCCCTCCCCGGGCTCCGGAGGCTTTCCCTGAGCCTCTGGGAGGGCGAAAACAGCCTCCCCAGGCTCCGGAGGCCCTCTGAAGGCTGAAAACAGCTCCATTTTTGGCCTTCCTAAACTTCCGGTAGGCCCGTGTTTTGTCCTCCCAGAGCCTCCACAGATGCCCTGCCCTTACCTGCATCCAAAATGGGCCGCTTGGGGACTCCTGGGAAGGGTTGGGTGGGCGGGATGGGCCAACTGGGAGTGGAATTTGGGAGTTGTCCGAACTGCACAGAATCTTAGCTAGAGGTCCTTCCAAACCCCTGTGAATCCCCAGCAGTCCACCCCTGCTTATAAAGCTTTCAGATGTGCACCAAGGGCTTTATTATTTCCTCTATTTTTTCTGAAGAACTTCAGAGGTGGTTACTAGGACCTCAGGAACTCCAATATATGCCACCCAAATGAATCTGCACAGAAGAAGGGTCTCAAGGAAGCTTAAAGAACCCATGGGACCAAAAAAAACGCTCTTTAGCCAACAAAGAGAAGACGAAGAAGGTAATTCTCTCTCCTAAAGACAGCCCAAGGATGTCTGAGCATGCTGATCTGTGGGGGCGGAGATGGAAAATCAAAAGAAAAACAGAATGGGAGGGGAATGGAAAGCTGACTGCTCGGTTGGACCCTGGCCACATTTCGTGGAAGCTCCCACTTACGATGGGAACCAGACTGTTGTCTGAATTGCTGCAGGGAGATCAAGTACCTGATATCTGTCTTGGTGAGAAGAGTGTAAGCGTAGAAGACGGGGGTGTAAGGAATGTCATCTCCTCGAAGATTGAAGAGCCCTACGGGGGAAGAAAGAGACGTCTATAATATCCCCCTTGTTAAACCAGAACAGCCGTTAAGCGATTAAAGGAAGAGACAATCGCAGAAGAGAGACAAGGAAGCAGCCAAGGCCACCGCAGGGAGCCAGGAAGTAGAATTTGAGACAAAGATGGGAAGAAGTGATAACTAGAGGTTTTGTGTAATGAGGAAACAAGACACACAATTGAATCTTTAATATGCTGGGCAGAGCCGTGGTGGCCCAGTGGTTAGAATGCGGTATTGCAGGCTAATTCTGCTGACCGACAGCAGTTTGGCAGTTCAATTCTGACCAGCTCAAGGTTAACTCAGCCTTCCATCCTTACAAGGTCGGTCAAATGAGAACCCAGATCATTGGGTGCAATAGGCTGACTCTGTAAACTGCTTAGAGTTTACAAGCTAGAAACCAGGAGACTATGAGTTCTAGTACAAATTTAGGCATGAAAGCAGCTCGGTGATTTTGGGCCCAATTTGGATTGTTATTGGGAAGAACAAAGGAGGAGGAAGGAGTATTAGGTATGTTCAATGCCTAGAGATATTTATAAAAATAAGGTTGAAGATAGCTACAAGCTTATCTAGCTAGGTTGGAGATAGCTCGATAGTTGATGGATATAGAAATAGAAATAGAGATAGATGATCTAGATAGATAGATAGATAGATAGATAGATAGATAGATAGATAGATAGATGATAGATAGACAGACAGATACATATCCAGATATTTAGATAGATAGACACAGATAGATAGATAGATAGATAGATAGATAGATAGATAGATAGTTAGATAGAGAGATGATAGATAGAGAGACAGAGACAGAAAGATAGATGATAGATAGATGATAGATTGATAGAAAGATAGATAGATGATAGATGATAGATAGATGATAGATAAATGATAGATAGATGATAGATAGCAGATAGATAGATAGATAGACAGGCAGACAGATGATAGGTAGATGATATATAGATAGAAAGATAAATAGATAGATAGATGATAGATAGAGAGACAGAGACAGAAAGATAGATGATGATAGATGATAGATCGATAGAAAGATAAATAGATAGATGATAGATAGATAGATGATAGATGATAGATAAATGATAGATAGATGATAGATAGATAGACAGACAGACAGACAGACAGACAGATGATAGGTAGATGATATATAGATAGAAAGATAGATAGATAGATGATAGAGAGACAGAGACAAAAAGATAGATCGATAGAAAGATAAATAGATAGATGATAGATAGATAGATGATAGATAGATGATAGATAGATGATAGATAGATGATAGACAGCAGACAGATGGATGATAGATAGATTGATAGAAGATAGATAGATAGATAGATAGATAGATAGATAGATAGAGAAAGAGACAGGGAGGGATCTAGGAGAGAAAGATATAAATAGATGCCTGTTAAATATTAACCAACATACATGCCGTCTCCTCGAGGCCAGAAAGCAAGATTGCTGTGGGCTTCTTGCTGTGTTGCTCCATCTGTGACCGAGCGTGGGCAACCTTCTCTTGCCAGGTACTTCCTAAAGGAAGAAAAGATCATCAGAATGGGAGGCCTGACTGATGACAATGCCAACTTCCTGGCCTTCACTATAAAACAGCATCCAGTCTGGCCAAAAGAAAGCAAGAAAAACAATACATTTTTCTTATGGCCTGCAGTGCTGCTTCTATTAAACAGAAGAACTGACAGGCAGCCAATTTAAGGTGAGGAGGTTTGCCCTAAGGCCACCTTTCTCAAATTGAGCTGTTCCAGAAATATTGCAAGGGAAGAGCAGACAGAGCTGAAGTGGTGGTGGTGGTGGAGTTAAATGTGTCATCAGCTTAGAGTCTGTACATTGCCACAAATGATCCAACTCCAACCCCAAATCCAATCTCTTTTGAATTTTGTTGATCCTTATCTGCCACCAATTTATTACTAAACTTTAGTTGACTAGACTCTTGTGTATAAAAAGGTAAAGGTTCCCCTCATACATATGTTCCAGACGTTCCCCACTCTAGGGGGTGGTGCTCATCTCCGTTTCAAAGCTGAAGAGCCAGTGCTGTCCGAAGACGTCTCCGTGGTCATGTGGCCGGCATGACTCAACACCAAAGGTGCACGGAATGCTGTTACCTTGCCACCAAAGGTGGTCCCTATTTTTCTCCTTGAATTTTTTTACCTGTTTTTGATCTGCTAGGTTGGCAGAAGCTTGGAGAAGTAATGGGAGCTCACCCCATTACGCAGCACTAGGGATTCGAACCGCTGAACTGCCGACCTTTCGATCAACAAGCTCAGCATCTTAGCCACTGAACTACCACGTCCCTGATGTCACCGATGCGTAGTGCTTGACAAATATTGAACTACAAACTTCCTTTGTCTCCAGGCAAAATGACCCCCAACTCCTCACCAATAACAACATTGCCAAAAAGACATTAAGAGTTGTTAAACTAATCTTGTGTAGCTTCTCCTCTGGTAACGTTGTACTACTAACTAGAGCATACAAAACATTTGCTAGACCAATTCTTGAATACAGCTCATTTATCTGGAACCCTCACTGCACATCGGACATAAATACAGTCGAGAGAGTCCAGAGATATTTTACGAGAAGAGTCCTCCATTCCTCTAACTGCAATAAAATACCTTATGCCACCAGACTTCAAATTTTGGGCTTAGACAACTTAGAACTATGCCGACTTCAGTCTGATCTAAGCATAGTACATAAAATTATCTGCCATAATGTCCTTCCTGTCAATGACTACTTCAGCTTCAACCACAATAATACACAAGCAAATAATAGATACAAACTCAAGGTAAACCGTTCCAAACTCGATTGCAGGAAATAAGACTTCAGCAAAAGAGTGGTCAACGCCTGGGATGCACTACCTGACTCTGTAGTTTCTTCCCCAAATCCCCAAAACTTTAAACTTAAACTGTCTACTGTTGACCTCACCCCATTCCTACGAGGTCTGTAAGGGGCGTGCATAAGTGCACCACTGGACCTACCATTCCTCTCGTAATATTCCTTTTTACTTACTCTTTTCATGTATTCAAATTATGTTTATACTTTTACCTGTTACCTTATATATGCTTGACAAATAAACTTATGATTGTGATTATGAATCTCCGCTTGGCAATTTGTTTGTGTGCCACACATACCAATGAAGTCATCTGTGAGTCGATAGATTGTGTTAGTCGGAGGCGGAAGTCGCTCACTGCCCCACACGAGGTCCACCAGGTTAACGTCAGGGAAATCCAAAGTCCTATTTTCACCATCCAGGATCTGGTGATAGCTATACCAAGTGTCTAGGGAAAGAGAATGGGAAGGAGAGCTCTTGAAACATCACAGCAGAATGGCTGCTGTCAGCCAGGAGACTGTCATGGGAGATGGCGGAAGGCACAACAGCTGGCATTGAAGCATTTCAGTGCAAGCTGCTAATGCAGGGCAGTGAGGTAGCCTCATCTTCCTTTGGTGGACCAGCTTCTTAAGCCTGCCCTGATGTGCCCCAGAAACTCCAAAGATGCTTCATACCGATAGAAAAGAGGAAGGGGTCCACTCCAATGGTTCCCCCAGCAGGAACTTCGTTGAGTATCCATTGTCCAATAGAGGTGACCCACACTGCAAAAGAAAAGACATCAGTGAGCCATGCCTCTTTCTCTGGATTAGCAGAAGGACTAGATGTTGTAAGCATGGACCAATGTGGCAGGAGCTGAGTCCCATTTCAGTGGTCACAAGAGTGAATCAGTTGTGGGAAGGACCATGGAACAGTGGTTGAGCGCTTGCTGAGTAGTCAGAAGACCCAGGTTCTGATTTTTAGGACTTCCAGGGAAGGGCTGGAAAATCGGAATCGGATAACTTGTCACAGCCAACTCGCTATGGCCAACTCTCCATGGCCAACTCTCCATGGCCAACTCTTCATGGCCAACTCACCATGGCCAATTCCCTGTGGGACAACTCACCACAGCCAACAAGGACAATTTATCAATTCAATTTAATCATTTGAAATAGATTAACAATTGGTTTTCGTTTTTGTCAGATTTCATTTTGTCCCTCCTTTTGTATCCTTTCTCTAATGATTCTATTCCACCATTTCTTTTGATATCAGTGTAACCCTTTGTCCTGTAGTGAGCTGTCCCATGGTGAGTTGGCCATGGCAAGTTGGCCATGGTGAGTTGGATAAGAGGGAGTCAAGCTATTCTCCAAAGCCCCTGAGGGCAGGACAAGAAACAATGGATGGAAACTCATCAAGGAGAGAAGCAACTTAGAACTAAGGAGAAATTTCCTGACCGTTAGAACAATTAACCAGTGCAATAATTTGCCTCAAGAAGTTGTAAATGCTCCAACACTGGACATTTTTAAGAAGAGATTGGAAAACCATTTGTCTGAAAGGGTATAGGGTTTCCTGCCTGAGCAGGGGGTTGGACTAGAAGACCTCCAAGGTCCCTTCAAACTCTGTTTTTCCATTCTATTCATTTTAAAAGTTGCCAAGCTTTAGGATATTGCTTACACGGCTAAGAGATCATTGGCAGCACTGGAGCGGAAAAGAGAGAACGTGGAGCTCTAAGACAAAATTAAGAAATGGCCGAACCTGATTTCTGCAGATCCCAATTGCAGTCCATCTGACGCTCAGCCTGGATCCAATAACGGCTGTCCGTGAAGAGAACGGCTTTCTGCAGGGTGATCACACCAGTCCCTAAGGACGAAATTCTAAAAATCAGAGGCGCCGATGACAAAATCGATTGGAAAAGCGACAACTACTTAAGTTTAGTTTTCACTGCTGTTTCCCCGGATGTCATTTTCTGGTTGGTGACGAAGGGACACACACGCCTTGCATACGCTTCATAGCATGTGAATCTTTATTATAAATTAAGATTTTTTTTAGGCCTAAATTGAGAGGAGGTGCTAATCTCCCTGAAATCCTGCTCCCAAAGAAGGTGAAAAGTATTTTGCCAATTAATGCTACGCCTGAGTTTTAAATCTCAAGGGTGCCTTTTCCGAAAGCTGCTAATGTCAGACTAGACTCGAGAAAGCTGCGGAGACATTTTTAGTTTACATACATTTGTTGGTTCAGCGACTGGATGACAGACGTGGGAAATTACATGTGGGAGGTTTATCTCTTTTTGTTGATTTTTAGAAAGTGCACAGAGTGGGAAATTTGCATCAAACACATTTAAGCATCTTGAATACATTAAATATAGCCGCTGCACTGCAGTTCTGCCGAGGCAAGATTCAGTCAGAAAAAAAGACTTTCGTTTTTATTATTTTGCATAAAGGCATTTGTTCTTCTTTCTTCCTTCCTTAAACATAGTCATAATTCACCCACGGGGTGGAGGGAGCAATCTGAAGTTGCATTTATCCTGGGACTGGAGACGAATCACTGTAAGCCCAGCAAAATGGCTTTTGTGTATTTCAACACAACAAAAAATATGATCTATGATACTCAGCCTTGCCCTGGAATTAGGGTGGAACTATACTATTTTCACGGACACGATGGCTCAGTGACTAAGAAGCTGAGCTTGTCGATCAAAAGGTCGGCACTTCAGCGGTTTGAATCCCTAGTGCTGCATAACGGGGTGAGCTCCCGTTCCTTGTCCCAGCTTCTGCCAACCTAGCAGTTCGAAAGCACGTAAAAAAATGCAGATAGAAAAATAGGGACCCCTTTTGGTGGGAAGGTAACAGCGTTCTGTGCGCCTTTGGCATTGAGTCATGCCGGCCACATGACCACGGAGACGTCTTCAGACAGCGCTGGCTCTTTGGCTTTGAAACGGAGATGAGCACCGCCCCCTAGAGTCAGGAATGAGTAGCACATATGTGCGAGGCGAACCTTTACCTTTTTACCTTATACTATTTTCAAGGAAATTACAATGGCTTGGATGGGACGCACGGATTATATTATATTTTATTTTATTTTTTGCTTAGTTCATAGTTCCTAAAGTACTCCTCGACTTATGACCACAAATAAGCCTAAAATTTCTTTTGCTAAGCGAAAGTTAAGTGAATTTTGCCTCATTTTACAACCTTTCTTCCCACTGTTGTTAAGTGAATCACTGCAGTTGTTAAGCAAGTAACACGGTTGTTAAGTGAATCTGGCTTCCCCCTTGACTTTGCTCATCAGAAGGTCGCAGAAGGGGATCACATGACCCTGGGACACTGCAACCGTCATAACTGTGAGTCAGTTGCCAAGCCTCTGAATTTTAATCACATGACTGTGGGGATGCTGCAATGGTGGTAAGTGTGAACAATGGCCACAAGCCACTTTTTGTAATGCCACATTAACTTTGAATAGTGTCTCTAAATGAACTGTTGTAAATCGAGAACTAGCTGCACTTGAGCACCAATGAGCATTGAGAACAGCTGTTAATTTGATTCCTGACGACCTGAGACTCAACTAAGAAATTTAGGGTTTGAAGGTTGCTGCATTTCTGGAAGAGGACTCACCCGACGATCCTGAAAAACCCGATATCCAAGCGAGTCGCTTGTCCCGTTCTGCGACGTATTCACTCTGGAAGATGGGAAGGTTTTCAGAAACAAGAGATGACCCACGGCTGTCCCGTGCGAATAGGATCCCAGGCCTATCTATACTCTTCGCTTTTCAGAAAACTCAATACTCTCTGAGTAAATCACCTAAGTAATCTTTCGTCGCTAAGACTTGGAATGGGACAACTTCTCAAAGCCAACTCTCAATGGCCACTTTGCCACGGCCAACTGTCCATGGCCAATTTGTCGTGGCCAACTTGCCACAGTTACCTCACCACCGCCAACTCTGCATGGCCAACTCGCCGTGGTCACTTCACCACGGTCAAATCATCACGGCCACCTCCCCACGGCCAACTCTGCATGGCCAACTCGCTGTGGCCACCTCCCCATGGCCAACTCACTGTGACGACCCCACCATGGCCAACTCTGCATGGCCAACTCACTGTGGCCACCTTCCCACGGCCAACTCTGCATGGCCAACTCATTGTGGCTACCTCCCCACGGCCAACTCTGCATGGCCAACTCACTGTGGCCACTTCCCCACAGCCAACTTTGCACGGCTAACTCACTGTGGCCACCTCAACACAGCCAACTCGCTGCAGGACAATTTGCTGCAGGACAATTGGTGAATTCCATTTAATTATTTAAAAAACATAAAAATTGTTTTAATTTTTGTTATTCAGATTTCATTTGGTCCCTCCCTTTTGAATCCTTTCTTTAGTGTCCCAAAGGAGTTTTTTCAGGCAACTGGACTTTCTTGTTTTGCTTTGAAGACGTTTCGCTTCTCATCGGAGAAGCTTCTTCAGATTTCACCACTGGCACACGCACCCACGAGCGAACTGGTAGCGACGGGATTTGAATCCCACTACTGACTTGTTCCTGTCTTCTTTGACTTACCAGGTGTGCATCTGTGTTAGGCACAATATAGGCTGACAGCTTGTAGGTTTTCATGTGCTCGCGTAGGGCCTTCAGCCTCTCGCCCGTCACAATCGCCGTGGGTGGTAAGTACTTACAGCATAGTAAAACAGGGTGGCAGAGGGTTTAGGAGAGGGAAGAGAGGGACAGAAGAATAAGGAGGTCAGCATTTGTACAGTTACTTTTGTGCACAATCAGCACAGGGGTGGGTTCTAAATTTTTTTACTACCGGTTCTATGGGTGTGGTTTATTTTGTGGGCGTGCCTTAGTGGGGGGGTAATGTGACTCAGTGAGCATGGCCAACTTTTTTTTTTACTTTTAAAAGCATGTTTTCTACAACCTTAAGAGGTTGCAGAAAAAAATGCTTTGAAAAGCCTCTGCCGATCAGGCAACTCAGCTGGGATCGTCAGAGGCTTTTCAAAGCATTTTTTAAAACCACCTCTTCAGTTGAGAATTGAGATATCTGATTGTGCACGCATTAACAGCAGCTAGAATTGTGTTTGCTGAAAATTGGAAAAATGAGAAAAATGAGAAAAGATGAAGTTATTAAGAAAATAATGGAATCTGCTGAAATGAGCAAGTTGACATTTGAAATTAGAGAACAAGAAGATAAACAATATCATAAGATATGGGACTTATTTTATCTATGGTTAGATAAAAAATATGGAAATGAAAGAAGATAGAGATTTTTATAATACAAGAATGGTAGAATTATGTAAAATATAACATAAAGATGTATTATTATTGGATCGATTTAGTGATGAAATGAATGTTATAATATAAATTAATTCAAATCTTAGAATATTTTGTACAAAATGAGGGAAGAATAGCTATAAATGATCAATGAGGACAATAATACATAGATATATATTAGATCGATAATATAAGAATTTAGGTAAACTGTAAGCTATGAATATGGTGAAGATGCACAAAAGACTCGTAACCAACCAATATACTGTGTGTAATTGAAGATGGTTTTATGGTGTTATGTGTGTTTGTTTACATTTTTTTAAAAAATTCAAAAAAAAAAAAAGCCTCTGACGATCCCAGCTGAGCCGCGGGATCATCAGAGGCTTTTTTAAAAAAACTTTTAAAAGCATTTTTTTCAGCTAAAGAGGTTGTAGAAAAAATGCTTTTAAAAGTTAAAAAAAAGCCTCTGATGAGGTGGGCAGGGTAAACGACCGGTGACCAGTCCAGGGACCGGTTCGGGGGCGTGGCCAGCATGGCCAG
Organism: Masticophis lateralis; assembly: GCA_030761175.1. Taxonomy (NCBI): domain Eukaryota; kingdom Metazoa; phylum Chordata; class Lepidosauria; order Squamata; family Colubridae; genus Masticophis; species Masticophis lateralis. Next base: position 11,992,316 of record JAUDYJ010000011.1, read on the forward strand.
CCAGACCAGTTCGGGGGCGTGGCCCGGTTCGGGGGCGGTTCTTGGAACTACTACAAATTTTTACTACCGATTCTTGCAAACCGGTGCGAACCGGGAGCAACCCACCACTGAATCAGCACCTGGATGATTTTGAAAAGCTCAACAGGATCAGAGTTATTTGGGATTTGAGGATGACCATTCAGGAGAAAATCCCAAGGTGCGATTGGGAAGTTAGAAAAGGATGAATCACCAGTTCTTGTTTCGTGGCCACAAAAAACATAACAATGCAGCTTAAGAACTGCAAGGGCCATCAAGTCCGTTGGGTAGGCAGGGAGCATACAAATGACAGTCGATAAATAAATACATCAGGGCATCCATCAAGCCTAGCAATGGAGCTAAAAGTTGAGAAAAGGGTGTTTGGGTTTTTATGAAAAGAATGCGCAGCTTCCAGGATGATAACCCAGGATGTGATCATGAAGTAGTGAGTTCAGCAGAATAATCATAATTTTTGCCGTTTTCTTTCTTAGAGGTTGGGGCAGGCTGTCCGCAGCGTGGGGTCAAAGCAGGGGTGCTATTCAGCAGATTCTGACAGGTTCTGGAGAACCGGTAGCAGAAATTTTGAGTAGTTCGGAGAATTGGCAAATGCCACCTCTGGCTGGCCCTGGAGTGGGGTGAATGGAGATTTTGCAATATCCTTCCCCAGGAGTGGGGTGGGAATGGAGGTTTTGCAGTATCCTTCCCCTGCCATGACCACCAACCCACGCCCACAGAAGCGGTAGTAAAAATTTTTTGAATTCCCCCACTGGGTCAAAGAAAGGAAAATGGGGGACCGCCCATGAGATCAAAGCCCCACCCTTGTAAAAAGTGCAGGGTTCCTCCCTCCCTCCCTCCCTTCTTCTCTCCCTCCCTCCTTCTCTCCCTCCCTCCCTTCTTCCCTCCCTCCCTTCCTTCTTCCCTCTCTCCCTCTCTCTCCCTCCCTTCTTCCCTCCCTCCCTTCCTTCTTCCCTCTCTCCCTCCCTCCCTTCTTCCTTCCCTTCCTTCCTTCCCTCCCTCCCTCCCTTCTTCCCTCCCTCCCTTCCCTCCCTCCCTCCCTTCTTCCCTTCTTCCCTCCCTCCCTTCCTTCTTCCCTCCCTCCCTTCTTCCCTCCCTTCCTTCCCTTCCTTTCCTCCCTTCCGAGACAGCCATAAACGAAAGATGAGCAGAGGGCTTCAATTGGATGATTTTGATTGTCATCTCCACTTTTCTGACTATCTGTCTGTGGACATCCCTAGTAAACTTTCTTTTATTGATCCAGCACATCTTTATGACATAAACCACAAAGAGGAAGAAACGGAGAGAGACGGTGGGGGAAAACGGATATTTGGCTCTCAAAAATTTCATTGGCGTGATCCTGAAGGACTTGGGGGCTGCAAAAGTGGAACTGGATTGTCTCTTCTGACCAGGAAGGATGGGGCTTTGCTCAGGCATTGGAAGTTGCCTAAACCTTATTATTTGGAGAAACCATTCTAACATATTATCAGATCACACATTTGGGGCATGGTTCAGGAACTCACCGGTGGGTTAGTTGTACAGTTTCTTGTGTCTTCTGACACAGAGTGTGCTTGCTTAGGATACCCTGTAATGCAGCCTAGGGTGAAAGGAAAAAAACTTAGTCAAGGAAGCCTTCTTTAAATGTTCCGAGAGGTTGAACATCCATCCATCCATCCATCAAGTAATTCACAATGCTGTCTTTTTCATTTTTCCCCTTTTGTCAAAACATTGGATCGGGAAACCACACATCCATTTTCTCCTGCATCTCCATAAATAAAAGGATCGGAAGCACTTCCTGCTGGAAAGGGCTAAGAGGACGCAGTGACTCAGTGGCGAAGATGCTGAGTTTGTCGATCGAAAGGTCGGCAGTTCAGTGGTTCGAATCCCTAGTGCTGCCTAACGGGGTGAGCTCCCATTCCTGGTCCCAGCTTCTGCCAATCTAGCAGTTCAAAGCATGTAAAAAAAATGCAAGTAGAAAAATAGGGACCACCTTTGATGGGAAGGTAACATAGCTGGCTGGAGAATTCTAGGAGTTGAAGTCCACAAGTCTTAAAGCTGCCAAGTTTGAAGACCTCTGCTGCACTGTATCAGTACTGTAATTAGCCATTAGATCTCACCTAATGATTGAGCTTAGCCCTGCTAGAACTATATGCAAAAATTAGCAAGCGTTGGTTGGATCCCCTCCAGCTCTAATTATTAGACTCTGGACTTAATATCATTAAGAGATAATTTGCATCCCTTCACTTCAAAATGGGGATCAATTAGTCCTAACAATCTCATGGCCCAGAGGGTTCTGATTGGCTATGATTGGTTTCATCTTATATTAACAATACAGTAATATCCCACATGGTGGGAAACAGTGGCTCAGTGGCTAAGACGCTGAGCTTGTCGATCGAAAGGTTGGCAGTTCAGCGGTTCAAATCCCTAGTGCCGCGTAATGGATTGAGCTCCCGTGACGTGTCCCAGCTTCTGCCAACCTAGCAGTTCGAAAGCCCGTCAAAAATGCAAGTAGAAAAAACAGGGACCACCTTTGGTGGGAAGGGAACAGCGTTCCATGCACCTTTGGCATTTAGTCATGCCGGCCACATGACCACGGAGACGTCTCTGGATAGCACTGGCTCTTCGGCTTTGAAACGGAGATGAGCACCACCCCCTAGAGTTGGGAATGACTAGCACATATGTGCGAGGGGAACCTTTACTAATGTTGCAGAGAAGGGAACTACGTTTCCCAAAACCCCATGCCTTTCTGCTTTTTTCCCTTGGAGTCCATCTAAAGATTTTTTCCCATGGTTCCCCAGATTAGAAGGTCCTGCAGAACTAAGAAAAAAATGAAAGCGACGAAAAAGTGTTACATCATGCAATGTTTCAGCAAGTGCCCTGGAAAGAAATCTCACTGTTAGTTGCTACATTGTGGGTCAAATCAACCCGGATGAGTCCTTCCAGTTTTGCTGTACTCACCAGACCACTGAAGTCATGAGAACTCATCTTGAGAGTAATACAAATGAGAAGATCCTTTCTCCTGGTTGGTCAGTTCCAGGAAAGGGTGTCCAGATCTCAAACTACAATACGTACCATGAAGGAAGAGCAAAACCCAGGCTCGTAGGACGTAAGAAACAGAGGCCATGTCCTTCTTCAGACTCGCGACGTTGCCAAGAGAATAATCTCAGGAACAGATTAATCCCATCAACCAGGTGAGAGTCCAACCATGCCAACGTCACCAAGGTGGAACAGCAGTCCAAGTCAGTCGAAACAACGTTCCAGATTATCCGGCTCTCAATGCCTCTCTTTCTGTTTTCTCCAATAAAGCAAATAACATGTGATAGAGAGAGAGAGAGAGAGAGAGAGAGATGCAAAGTCCAGATTTCAGGGTCGGAAAATGATTTTGTTTTCCTTTCTGGAATGTTGGTGCTGCTTCTTCAAAACAAAACAGGAGAAGCCACTAAACCAGTTTTGTTGTTTAGTTTACACTCCAGTTGTCCCTGGGTTGAGCCCAGGCGTGGCAATCTTGGATAGGAAATCACGAAGTCTATGAAAGCCCAGCAAGGAAATACCAAACATCTAGGAATCACTCAGAATGTTGCCGGTCAGTTCTATGAGGGACTAGAGATGGTCCAGCTTTTCCTTGGCCCGGTGGTGTTTATATCATACAAGTCTTGTCTTTGGAGTCTGAAGTGGGTGGAAGTAACCTCAACAACAATGTATAAATGTGGCCGTTTAAGAAGAAAATGCAACTGACAAGCACAGCAAGAATCAAATCGGAGGAAGTCTGAGTTAGTTTTATGCTGGGCAACAGTCCCACGAGTGAGCAATTGTTCTGAGTAATATATTCCAATTGAGCTGGGTTTTTTTTTAAAGAATTGAATTGAAAAACTTTGAAGTGTTCACTGGGAGGTGCTAACTTCAAAGCATAAACAAGGGAGTCTTGCTTCCCGATGCAGCTGAAGGTTACAAAAATGAAGTTTTTGGTAGTCAGAAACATGGCAAGGCTCATACAAAACAGTCAGGCCGAAAAGGGGAAAGGTTAAAAAAAAAGTAAAAGAAAAAGAAAGGAAACGAAGGATGTTTTCTTTTTTTAAAACAACAATATTGAAATGTAAATAATAGTTCAATCAGAAAAGAAAACCGGGATGCTGGCGGATCAGCAACCCTATGGTGAGTTCACAATCTCTGGATTCAGTGTTTTGAAACAAGGGAGGAGAGAGAGAGAGAGAGAGAGAGAGAGAGAGAGAGAGAGAGGGAGAGAGAGAGAGAGAGAGGATCAAATTGCATCAAGATGTAAGCTGTGTAAGTTAAAAAGAAACATCTGCTGTGTGTCAGGCCGCTAACTTTGGTCTCCGTTCTGCTCAAAGGAAAAACTAGTCGTAGATGATCGGAAAAGTAAAAGCCAATGCACAAAATGAGCCTACAATTCATGTTTGGCGAATCAGTGTGAATGTTCTCAAGGAGTTGTGAACTTATAAATGCTTTGGAGGGCTCTTCCAGATTTCGCAATGCTGGAGAGAACTGTTTTCTCCAGTGAAGGAGAATATTTGTAGCTCAGGGTTGAAATGTGGGGTTCCTTGGTGCTCTCTGAGCTTGGATGCTTTCTTGCAGAAGTTTCATGACCAAACTAGTGTAGAAAGTTAGCGCTGACCCTCTCCTAGAAGAACGAAATATTTTGAGAAATATTTTAAAAAGGCAGGATAAAATATTTCCCCTAAAAGAGAAATTAAAATCTTAAGGGAGATAGAAACTCAGAGCCCTAGTTCCCTGCCCCCAGCAGATATTTTGTGCCCATTAAGAAAGACTGGGCCATTTTATCTACAAAACAAAAGACCTTCAGATCCAGGATGATGGGATTAGAACCTGACCCTTCAGGACATAATAGGATTAACCCACTACCATCCAGCAGCAGAGCTCACTGCATTGCACAATCTCCTAAGGATATTGCATCACCCTCCAAACTTCAACCAAACCTAGCTCAGACTATCTATAGAGCCAGCTTCACGGCTCCATGGGAGTCTGACAACAGCCAATAGAATACATGTTCTTGCACAGGAACAGGAACCTCAAGTGCAAAGCCCAAGAGAAGGTATAAAAACCACTCACACTCAACTCCATGTGGTCAGCTGCCCAGAACCACAAACTACCATGTGGTTCTGCTTCATCAATAAACCATTTTTCCAACCAGGCTCCATATTTCCAGTGTCTTTCTCCCAGCTTGGAACTGAACCAGATGGATATTTCTTCCAACACTAGCTAATGCCATCACTGCTCTGACCATCACTGATGATGTTATCTATTTTGGGTAATGAACCATTTGTAAGAAAACAATCAAACTCAGAGAGCACCAAGGACCCCTTGAAACGTTGGTTAAATCTGGCAAGGGTTGCCCAGTAAAGCTTCTCAGCTCTCCCAAAAGCTTTCAACTCCCAACCCACAAGATCTTTGTAGCCAAAGTCACCTCACAGCTTCCCCAGTCCTGTTAAAGACCTTGAAATTCTTTCAAGCTTCAGTCTAAATTGATTCCAGCTGCCCTTGCGGTCCCACGATATATTCAAACAACACTGATAAAGAAAATTATAGGAGGATTTTAAGAAGAGGCTGGACAAGCACTTGTCTGAAATGATATAGGGCAGTGATGGCTAACCTTTTTGCTATCGCGTGCCAAAAGTAGGGGGAGCGTGGTGGGGGTCACATGCAAGCGTGCCCACATCCATAATTCTATGCAGCCTGCCCCCCTGCTCCCCCCCGCTTTTGGCATGTGATGGCACGGTGGGCCCAGAAGGTCCGTTTTTTGCTCTCCCCAGGCTCCAGAGCCTTCCCAGGAGCCTGAGTAGCGTAGGGGAGTAATGCCTCCTACAAAGGCAGCATTTAAGATCCAGCTGCTGCAATTACTTGCGAGTTCAATCCCAGGCAGGCTCAAGGTCGACTCAGCCTTCCATCCTTTTTAAGGTGAGTAAATTGAGGACCCAGTTTGTTGGGGGCAATAAGCTGACTTTGTATAAAAATATAAAGATACAAAAGTATGAAGGCTATTGCTTAACGCATTGTAAGCCGCCTGAGTCTCCGGAGAAGGGCGGCATATAAATCAAATTAAAAAAAAAAAACGACCTTCCCCACCCCGCCCAGAGGCCCTCTGGAGGCCGGAAACAGTGTGTTTCCTGACTTCTGGTGGGCTCAGAAGGCCCGAAAATCAGCCGGCTGGTGCCCGCATGTGTGCCGGAGCTGAGCTCACATGCCCACCGATATGGCTCCACGTACCTCCTGTGGCACCCGTATCATAGGTTCACCATCATGGGTATAGGGTCTCCTGCTTGAACAGGGTGGGTGAGTGTTGGATTAGAAGACCTCCAAAGTCCCTTCCAGATCTATTCTATTCTGATTCTGCGCTTCATCTAGAGATAGGCTTAGCCTCTATGGATATCATCTTATCCTAAACTTATTTTTTTCCATAGGGCATGGGCCCATTGGTTCTCAGCAGTCCTGGGGGCCGCCAGTCGACATTGTTTGACCGATGGCACCCTGAGGAGTCCCTCTCTGTGGGAGCGTATTAGCTGGTGGGAGGCTATTGGTAACAGAAGGCGATCTCGTAAGTACCCAGGTCCTAAGCCATGGAGCGCTTTAAAGGTGGTCACCAACACCTTGAATCGCACCCGGAAGACCACTGGGAGCCAGTGCAGCTCGCGCAGGAAAGGTGTTACATGGGTGCGGGATGTCGCTCCCATAATCACCTGCGCAGCCGCATTCTGGACCAGTTGGAACCTCCGAATGCTCTTCAGGGGGAGCCCCACGTAGAGAGCATTACAGTAGTCCAGACGGGAAGTGACGAGGGCATGAGTGACCATGCGCAAGGATTATATACTAATTTCTTTTCTTTATAACCACATATATTCCCCCCAGTGGTGAAATCCAATTTTTTTTACTACCGGTTCTGTGGGCGTAGCTTGGTATGGCTTGGTGGGTATGGCAAGGGAAGGATCCTGCAAAGTCTTCATTCCCACCGTACTCCATGGGAAATACTGCAAAACCCCCATTCCCTCCCTACTCCAGGAGAAGGATACTGCAAAATCCCCATTCCCTTCCCACACCAGGGGAAGGATACTGCAAAATCCCCATTCCCCTCCCCACACCAGGGGAAGGATACTGCAAAATCTCCATTCCCACCCTACTCTGGGGCCAGCCAGAAGTGGTATTTGCCAGTTCCCCGAATTGCTCAAAATTTCCGCTACCAATTCTCCAGAACCGTCAGAACCTGCTGGATTTATTCCTGTATTCCCCCGTTCCTCCTTCCCCCATTAGGAGAATAGCACTTCCCTAGTCTTTCCCAATGTACAAAACAAACAATTCTTTTACTGATCTTATTAGGAGAAATAGAAAGACATGATTACCGCCTGCTGCACGATAAAAAGGGCAGTTAATTAAAATCATATGTAAAAGAAACAAGATTAAACAATGTATTTATTTATACAAATTAGAGGCCCTCCAAATAAAAAATCTGGGCGGTTAAGAGAAAAAGAGGAGAGCCACTTTAACATTTCCCTTTTTTTCTACTTATTTTTTTTGTTGTTGAGTTGGGGGGTATTTTTCCTTTTAAATTTGTTTTTACTAGTTGTCGTATTTTTCCTTCTACCTTCACTCTGGCCTAAGCGTATTTCCTTTACAATAATGTATTCCTTTTCCTTTTTGGTTGTTTTCCTTTTGCTTGTTTCTTCTTGTTTTACCTAATTAAAACAATATAATCAAGGGAGGGGGAAAAACCGGGCCAGCATGCAACTTTAAAAGACGAAGGAAGAGTAATTTAGAACACAGATCATATAAACGTTGGAAGAAAACAGAGGCATCAGAGAGTAAATATATGTATATATATATATCAGCAAAAATATATATATATATCAGCAAAAAATATATATCAGCAAAAATATTAAAAACATATATATATATATATATATATATATATATATATATATATATCAGCAAAAATATATATATATATCAGCAAAAATATTAAAAACATAGAAAAAATATTAAAAACATAGAAAAATAGCTTGTCGGCTATATGATACTGTCTGGATGGCCCATGAGATTGGGCTGAAAGGCAAAAATTGGAGATTTGTGATATCTCCTCCATTCGTGGTAATCCAGGATGACTTAATACAAAAAACATACATACATACATACATACATACATACATACATACATACATATTTATTTATTATTTTATTTTCGTAGGTCTTTATGTGTATCTTTCTTTATGCCAGGGATATATATATAACTTAATGCAGGGAGAGCGATAGGTATATCTGGGGAGATCCAGTGATGGGATTCAGCCGGTTCAGGCTGGTTCAGGTGAATGGTTGTTAAATTGCTGGCGGGCCCCGCCTCGCTCCTTCCAGGAGTCCCCACACACCAGGGGTAAAATGCACTTATCTTCGCTACCAGATTGGAACTGTGAGCGCACGTGCCTCTTCTGCGCATGCTCAGAGCCTTCTGTGCATGTGCAGAGGGTCAAAAATGGGACCTGATGACGTCCTGGTGGGTGGGTGGAGCCTCCTGCCGCCAAACCTACTGCCTCCCGCAAGCCGGATAGATACGGCTGCATTTCACCGCTCCCACACACCCTGTTTTGGCTCCCAGGTAAGTGCAGGGAGGCCTACTAGGCCCAAAACAGGGTGCATGGGGGTGCCCCTCCACAGCCTGTTTTTGCTCCCAGGGTGTGCAGGAGGCCGAGTGCTGCCTGTCACACCCCCTGGTCATGCCCACCGAGCCGGTCATTAGGGCAAAGAACTGATTGTTAAACTATTTGAATCCCACCACTGGGGAGACCCTGTTCCAGAGAGCAGAGAAGCCACTCCAGGGGAAGGATACTGCAAAATCTTCATTCCCACCCCACTCGGGGGCCAGCCAGAGGTGGCATTTGCCAGTTGTCCAAACTACTCAAAATTTCCGCTACTGGTTCTCTGAACTACTCATAACGTCTGCTATCAGTTCTCCAGAACCTGTCAGAATCTGCTGGATTTCATCCCTGATGGGGGGGGGGACCGTGCTGCACCCCCTGTGCCCCGTTTTGGGCCTAGAAGGCCTCCCTGTACTTACCTGGGAGCCAGAATGGGGCGCGTGGGGACTCCTGGAAAGAGTGGGGAGGGGCAGGGCCAGCCAGCAATTTAACAACTGATTCAGCTGAATTGTCCCGAACCGGCTGAATCCCACCACTGTTTATAAGTGTGAAAAACAAACATAAGTCACTTTTTTCAGTGCCGCTATAACTTCGAACTGTTGCTTAAAGGCAGTTTTGTAAGATTATGTGATGATGATTGCAATGTTGGGAGATTTGAATGGCCAGATTTGGGGTCCATCATTCTGGGTGAAAAATCCATCTGTGTGTTTGCTAAGAACAGGAACTCGATGGCCCACACTCCATTTAAGATGGATTACGGTTTTTCAGTTCTGTCCGGGGGTAGATGTGAATTTATTTGTGTATTTTAATTGTGTTGTGATGGTCCTGTTTGATCATTTCTATTTGTGTGTGTGTGTGTGTATATCTATATCAGATATATAATCTATATATCTGTTTTCTGAGATTTTCGCGGGTGTTTGTATGTAGGTCTTTGGTTATTCGGGTCTTCTCCTGTGTAAAATTGGAAGTGTCTAAGCGACGTTTTGACGTAAAGACCTACATATAAACACCCGCGAAAACCTCAGAAAATATATATATATATATTTGTTTTCTGAGGTTTTCGCGGGTGTTTGTATGTAGGTCTTTGGTTATTTGGGTCTTCTCCTGCGTAGAATTGGAAGTATCTTGGCAACGTTTTGACGAAATCTCATTCGTCATCTTCAGGCTGGTGTTCTCGGCTTCGTGCTTCCAGGAGCACCTCCTTGCTTCCAGGAGCCCCTCCTTCCACCACCTTGCTCCTGGAAACACGAAGCCAAGAACACCAGCCTGAAGATGACGAATGAGACTTTGTCGAAACGTCGCCAAGATACTTCCAATTCTACGCGGGAGAAGACCTGAATAACCAAAGACCTAGATAGATAGATAGATAGATAGATAGATAGATAGATAGATAGATAGATAGATATTTCAGAATAGTGGGTGGCCCATTTCTTTCTATTGACAGTGCAGCCTGTTTTCCTTTCAAATCCATTTTCAAGTCTGCACAAATGGCTTTTCTCACGGAAGCCTTTTAGTGACAATATTGCAGTGAAAAATCAGAAGAAAGTTTTTTTTAATGGAAATGAAAGAGCTGCTGAGAAAAATAAAATAAAGCTGCTGGGTTAAAAGGAAGCATGTGGCAATCTATGTAACACACTCACCCACACAGAGCGAATTTGCTGGTATGTCTAGTCCTTGACTTACAACAGCTCATTTAGTGACCATTCAAAGTTACAACAGCGCTGAAAAAAATGACTTATGACCACTTTTCACACTTATGACAGTTTCAGCATTCCTATGATCATGTGATCAAAATTTGGACACTTTGCACCCGACTCATACTTATGACGGCTGCTGTATCCCAGGGTCATGTGATTCCCTTTTGCGATCTTCTGACAAGCAGTCAATGGGGAAGCCAGATTCACTTAACAACCATGTTACTCACTTAACAACAGGAGTCACTTGCTTAACAATCATGGGAAAAAATGTCACAAAATGGGGCAAATTTTACTCAACAAATGTCTCATTTAGCCACAGAAATTTTAGGCTCAATTGTGGTCGTAAGTCGAGGACTTAGCTGTATAGGTCATTGACCAGGTTAAGCCGCATGGAATGATAGTTTGATAACGCTTTATTGGATGTGCTGATTGCTCTTATCGCTTTTTCTCAAAGGAAAAAAAAAAAAGAAATCAGCAATTTCAGGGAGTTAAAAAAAAAAAGTAAGAGCAGAGTCCTCTCAAAGGGCAAAGATTTTAAACAGGAGTCCACAAAGATTATTCTTCTAATTTTATACGCGTTTATATTTTTTAAAAAATGTTTAATATTGGAAATGGCAATATTCCAGCGGTGGGCTGCTGGGGGTTCGTAGGGGTTTGGGAGAACCTCTAGCTAAGATTCTGTGCCATTCGGAGAACCCCCAAATCCCACTCCTGGCTGGCCCCTCCCCGCCCCTCCCAGGAGTCCCCATGTGGCCTGTTTTAGACGTAGTTAAATACAGGGCGTGGGCGGAGACTCAGGGAGGGTGAAAAATGAGCCTACTGGAAGTTTGGGAAGGCCGGAAACGGGCTCATTTCCAGCCTCCAGAGGGCCTGCGGAGCCTGGGGAGGCTGTTTTCGGCCTCCCGGAGGCTCAAGAAAAGCCTCTGGAGCCCGGGGAGGGCAAAAACGCCCTCCCCCCACCATAGTGCAGGAGGCTGACTAGGCCACATCCACCATGGCCACGCCCACCAAGCAACTGGGCAGAGAATCTCTTGCTAAAATTTTTGAAACCCACTCTTGCAGGGAACCAATGATTCTACCACCCCAAATACTGTTCTTTTTTTTTTTAAATAGAAACTGTTTAATATTTATATAAATATATATGTGTTTTCTGAGATTTTCGCGGGTGTTTGTATGTAGGTCTTTGGTCATTCGTGTCTTCTCCCGTGTAAAATTGGAAGTGTCTTGGCGACATTTCGACGAAGTCTCATTCGTCATCTTCAGGCTGGTGTTCTCAGCTTCATGCTTCCAGGAGCAATGATTCCTTCGTGCTTCCAGGAGCAATCATTGCTCCTGGAAGCACGAAGCCGAGAACACCAGCCTGAAGATGACGAATGAGACTTCGTCGAAACGTCGCCAAGACACTTCCAATTTTACGCGGGAGAAGACCAGAATAATGAAAGACCTACATACAAACATCCGCAAAAACCTCAGAAAACACACACACACACACACACACACATATGTATATATGTATATATATGTATGTGTGTGTGCGTGCGTGTGCGTGTGTGTGTGTAAAAAGGTGTTTAAAAATGTTTTCTAAAAAATAAAAACATGAATAACAAACCAATGTGCAAAGCCAAAAGGGTATTAGTCCAAATCAAATCTTCACATGGGAGAATCCAGGTGTTGCCAGCTGCAATTGCAGGCTAGGAGGGTAAAATTGAGGGAGTGGGAGAATTACATTAATTCCCTTATTGAGTGTCTGTTTTCTTAGAAAGCCTGAGTCAGCTTACACGAAGGTCCTTCCCTTTTTTTTTATGCCCTGGGAAGGTGATTATTCTGAGTGAAAGTAGCTGGCCCTGAATTATTCCGGTAAGTCGGGACTCGAGTGACTTATAGACTTGGTATCAATACTGATAGTCCTCCACTTATGACCGCAACTGAGCCCAACATTTCTGTTCTTAAATGAGACGTTTGTTAACCAAGCTTTGCCCCATTTTACGACTTTTCCTGCCACAGTTAAGAGAATCTCGCTTCCCACGTGGGCTTTGCTTGTGAGAAGGTCGCAAAAGAAGGATTATGTGACCCCGGGCGGGACTCTGAAACTGTCATAAATAGGAACCGGTTGCCAAGCATCTGAATTTCGATCACGTGATCGTAGGGATATTGCAAAAGGTCATAACTGTAAAAAACATTCCTGAGTTGCTTTTTTTCGGTGCCGTTCAGTGGTGGGTTTCAAATTTTTTTTTACTACCGGTTCTGTGGGTGTGGCTTGGTGGGCATGGCATGGCATGGCTTGGTGGGTGTGGCAGGGGAAGGTTACTGCAAAATCCCCATTCCCTCTCAATCAGCTGGGACTCGGGAGGCAGAGAATAGATGGGTACAGGGCCAGTCAGAGGCAGTATTTACCGGTTCTCCAAACGACTCAAAATTTCTGCTACCAGTTCTCCAGAACTGGTCAGAACCTGCTGAAACCCACCCCTGGTGCCGTTGTACTTTGAATGGTCACTAAGCACGCTGTTGTAAATCTAGGACTACCTGTAGAGGAGAATACTTTGTAGCTCAGAACTGAACTGAGGGGTTTTTGGTGATTTTTGAGCTTGGTCGTTTTCTTGCAGATGTTTCATTCATGCTAGCACTGATAACGTTACCTAGTTTGGGGAATGAGACGTTTTCTTCAAGCTTAGAGAACACCAAGGAACCCTCCTTGTAGACTTGGATTTAACGCAACAGCCCACCAAGATGAGGATGAAGTCCACCAGAATGGTGCAGCGGCCTAGAGGGGGAGCTCTCACCTCACAATCAGGAGGCTGTGAGTTTGATCCTAGGTAGACGCTGATATTTCTCTCTCTGGCTACAGTGAGAATTTACCCGCTCCCGACATACTTCCTCCTCTCCAACCATTGATACATTTTATTCCAGATTTCATGATATTCCGTTTCACCCTTGTCATTGAGTGTCGGGATAAAGAAATATTGGTAAGTCGAGAGTTGGTAAATTATTATGTTAGTATTATGTGATAGGTAGGAATTGTATTGGTATTGAAAGTAATTTTCACAGACGAAGAGATTTATGTGTCTGAATTTTAGTAGACTGTACATATTTATATATCGAATATGAATTGTATTTGTGGTAAGGTAAAACTTGATGGAAATGTTTGAACCAGAAAAGTCGCACTATGTCCAATGTTTTTAACTGTATATTTAATTTAAATTTTTTTTTTAAAAAAGGAGAGAGAGAATATATCTGCTGAAAAAAAAACCTCCACATTGGCAACAGGAAAGGCATCCGGCCAGTAAACACTCAGTTCCATTCAGTTGCTAAGACTCCACCCCGCAAGAGATTATGGGGTCATTAAAAGAGGATGATGAGGAAGAAGAAGTCGATCCAAGTTTGTGAGACCGGAGTATCTTCGAGGCAATCCCCTAATCCAAGATGGCAACCATTTCCCATGCTCAATCGCAGGCCTGAGACAGGCAAACATTGTTATGTGCGTGGCCCACCTCTGGGAACAGCCTTTGCTTCGGGTACCATCGGGGATGCGGTAACCATGAGAACAGCATGCTCGGCTCCCTATTGGCTCCCGGGCTTGGCATACTTAGCTCTGCTTCTTCCAAGCTCTAGATCTGCTCGTAGAAGAGCCAGAGAGGGAGGAAGAGGGAAGAGAAGGACCAAGCTCTGCTCCTGCTTTCTCTTGGGTTTTCCATGGCCTTGTTCCAAGTTTTGAGAAAGGCAGTTGGGAGGCAGGCAGGGCCAAGATGCCGCCTTGATTATGTAAGTGCCTTCAACGCTCATCAAAGGAGAACCGACCTATCTCGCCTGCAGGTTAGAGCCATCAAACCTCTTGAAATCCAGCAAAGTCAGCTGTTTTCTCCCTTTCCACACGCCGTGCCAAGGCCCTGGCACTCGGGCAGACAGCTGGTGCGTTTTTCTCTCCCCTTCCAGGCATGGCAAGCCTTACTCAGAGGTTCCGCCTGGGATACTCTATCCTCCCCCACCACTCCTTCCCTCCCTCCCTCCCTCCCCTGAGGAAAGCTGTCATGATTTTGCTAACGTGCAGGAATGTACACAGCCGCAACCACATCCTGCCGTTAGCAACACATTTGTGGCCAGCGAGCTTCGCTCGGTGTTTTTTGCCGCAGCGACTAAAAAGCCGTACAGGGACGCTTGCCAAATACTTGTTCAGACCTTCCCGTTAGCCTGAGATAAGAACTGCTGGCAACTGTAAGAAGGTTATTTCAGGGACTTTCCTTTGCAATCTCTCTCGGATCATTCATGGGTCATTATATTTTTGCACATTTGACCGGAGGCACCTGGCACCAGAGGAGGCTACGATAACCACAATCGCCTTAACCCAAGATAATGTTGATTGATAGTGTTCACGTGCTTAGATAAAGATTTTGAAGAACAAGGTCACTGTTACGATGACCAAGATCAAAGGAATTAAAATGTATACAGACATAGAGTTCGTGTGTATTAGGAATGTCTAGTCCAGGGGTCAGCAACCTGTGTCACTGGAGCCGCATGTGGCTCTTTCACCCCTCTGCTGCAGCTCCCTGTCACTCAAAATATGCGTCGCAACCGCCAATATGTGATATCTGCCAGCATGCGGTTTATTGAGGTTTTCAACCCCCGGTTGGCCAACCATGGATAAATCCAAGAAAAGAAAAGTTTCAGAAGAAAACAGAAGGTTTAATTCAACTACATAGGCTAGTTTTGTGGCCGCTCAAGAAATAGTCAGGCACAGGAAGGGTTTTGTGGCTCCCGGTGTTTTCTTTTCTGAGGGAAATGGGTCCAAATGGCTCTTTGAGTATTTAAGGTTGCAGACCTCTGGTCTAGTCTAACAAAGAGAAGGATTAGGGGAGATATGATAGAATGGAATAGAATAACAGAGTTGGAAGGGACCATGGAGGTCTTCTAGTCCAACCCACTTCTCAGGTAGGAAGCCCTCCACCACTTCAGACAAATGGTTATCCAACATATTCTTAAAAACTTCCAGTGTTGGAGCATTCACAATTTCTGGAGGCAAGTTGTTCCACTGATTAATTGTTCTCACTGTCAGGAAATTTCTCCTTAGTTCTAAGTTGCTTCCCTCCTTGATTAGTTTCCACCCATTGCTCCTTGTCCTGCCTTCAGAATAGCTTGACTCCCTCTTCTTTGGGGCAGCCCCTGAGATATTGGAACACTGCTAACATCTCCCGATAGTCCTTCTCATCATTCAACTAGACATGCCCAGTTCCTGCAACCTTTCTTCATATGTTTTAGCCTCCAATCCCCTAATCATCTCCGTTGCTCTTCTCTGCACTCTTTCTAGAGTCTCCACATGATAGCAGTGTTCTACTTGAGGGATTGTCACAAAGAGAGAATTGACCTATTCGCCAGAGCACCTAATGACAAGACAAAAACTAACGGGTGGAATATTATCAAAGAGAAATCCAACCTAGAATTAAGGAGATTTTTTTCTATCAGGGAGAGCAATTAATCGGTGAAACATCTTGCTTCCAGAAGTTGTGGGTGCTCCATCACTGGAGGTATTCAACAAAAGATTGGACAACCATTTATTTGGATGGTATAAGGACTCTTGACTTGGGCAGGGGTTGGACTAGAAGACCTCCAAGGTCCCTTCAAGCCTTATGGTCTAAATATAAAAACAGGCCATGAGTGTTTGGTTTCCTTTATTAAATAAGATGTTTCAGCTGTGGTGGTGTCCTATCTCATGAAGTGAGTTGTTTAAAGAAGCTGACTTAATTGATCTCTGGCTTGGCACTGATTTAATTGAAAGCATTGTACAACAAAGCTGATTTTCAACCTCTGCTTTGAGGAAATCCCTGCAGAGCTTTTAAACAGTCTGTCTTCCTATGAGTAGGGATTCTGATTTCTGGTATGCTAGATTCAAAGTCAAGCTTTAGCACCCGGTTCTTAATGTATGTCCTGGAGACGTTGCTTTGATTGTATTTTTCTTCTTTCTCAACTCCTGTTTCTGTAATCGTCATGCAACCACAGTTAGAATTAGTGGGAAAAGCTCCTGGTTGCAAAAAAAGGGTTGTGTGGTATCATTTTACCATCACCGCTTGCAAAGGGTTATTAAATGTAGGGTGGATTTGCAGACAGGAAGCTTCCTCTCATAGGAACAGTTCAGAATTTGTTTAATAAGCCGCTATCAGGGGTCAGCAACCTGCGGCTCTGGAGCCGCATGTGGCTCTTTCATCCCTCTGCTGTGGCTCCCTGTTGCCAGTCAGCTCCACAATTGATAGGGCTTTCAGTTAGGATAGGTAGAGGAAAAAGGATGCCACCCTAAGAGGAGACTCTATGGTGGGGGAACCGGACTTCCAGTTAGCTCCAGAATTGAACAGGGGGTTTCCAGTTAGGGCCTTTGTGGCTCTTTGAGTGTTTAAGGTTGCCGACCCCTGCGCTAGATAATGGAACACAAATGTATTGAAACAGTGGTGGTCAGATGTTAAGAAGTAATTCCTCCCCCACCCCCCTTTTTTGGATCTGCAATAATTCAAGGTCAGGAGGCAACGTTTTGGTAGTGCTGAACACAAATTACCAGATTGTGTTTTGTCTTTGTGTTCCACTTTTCAAGGTTGGCAGAACTGAGATATTTTTATTTTTCTCTTACGGATTTGACCCCAAGTTGCTTTGAACTTTATTGTCCACTTAAGGAACTTTTATTCCATCCCATAACTTACTAGACTCTTTTGCTATTTTCTTCCAATGTCTTGTTTGATGTGGGATCTCTTCCACAGTAGTAACCCTTTACCCCAGTTCTTCATTCTTAGATTAATTCCTTTCTAGGATGACAATATACCATCATCATCATCACTTCAGTAATGAATTTACCAGTTCCACATTTTACTTCCCATCCCAGCCCCTTAAAAAGATTTCCAGTCACCACCATCCTTCTGTAACATTTTTAGTTGACCCAGACAAATCGAGTTAATTTATTTACTGCGGTCTAAAATTTTATATACAGTTCCTTACTCCTGGCCATTAAAGCCATCTGAAGAGAATGGCCCCATTTTTTCCCCTCTAAAGAACTGTTCAGCCTGTTGGAAGAACGACCCCCCTGCGCTCCCACCGCTTTTGGCAGGTGATGGTGTGGTAGGCACGATAGGCCTGTTTTTTGCCCTCCCCAGGCTCCAGAGGCCTTCTTGGAACAGCCTTCCCCACCCACCTGAAGGCCCTCCAGAGGCCGGAACAGCTCGTTTCCTGACTTCCGATGGGACCGGAAGGCTCGTTTTTCACTCTTCCCAGGGACATCCCCTCCCCATCCACATTTCTTTTTTTCCCCTGGGAATGGCATTTCAAAAATAATTTATCTTTTTTTCAAAGTGAATGAATGAAAATTGAAAGAAGAAACTATCTGGAGAATTTTTTCACGAGGAACCTGAAAAAGACAAAAAAAGAGGGGAAGGAAAAAGAATCTTGAGGGAAGCCCATTGGTAAAATATCTATCTAATAGATTATATTGCTCTACCTGGAATTTCTTTGCAATTTCCATAATGTGGTGCACGTCTCCTTAAATCATACTAGAATTTTGAAAAATCAAACGTATAATTCGGTGCAACCAGAAGCATGAAGATGGACAGAGCTTCCTCCTCCTCAGCAGCAGCTAACCCCTTTGACTATTATGCATCAATTTTGGATAAGTTTTTGATTTAGCAAAAGCTTCTATAAACAAATTTCTTCTTCTTCTTCTTCTTCTTCTTCTTCTTCTTCTTCTTCTTCTTCTTCTTCTTCTTCTTCTTCTTCTTCTTCTTCTTCTTCTTCTTCTTCTCCTCCTCCTCCTCCTCCTCCTCCTCCTCCTCCGCTAACCCCTTTGACTGTTATGCATCAATTTTGGATAAGTTTTTAATTTCGCAAAAGCTTCTATAAACAAAACAACTTCTCCTCCTCTCTCTTCCTCCTCCTCCTCCCTCTTCCCTCTTCCCTTCTCCTCCTCCCTCATGGTTTCTCTATCATGATTACTTGCCACAGTGGAGTCTTTACTCCTGGAGACGATATGGCCAGCCAATGAGAAATCCCAAAAGAAACTGATTACCAATGCTTTACTTTTCCTTGGGAAGCTTCTCCCAACTAAGAAGAACCAACCAATCGTGCATGGCAGTTTCCCTTCCTCCCCATTGCTTCCTGGGCTTTGATGTCGATTACCTGAACTACATCAAAGCTGCCGGAAAGGCAGAGCAGGTATTAACATGCAATGTGGTGCCGTTCAGGAGCTGTGGTGCAGCAGAAGTGGAGAAGCAGAGGGATACAGAACTCAAGGCCCTGAAGACATTGTCCAAACCCACCTCTACAAACTAGAGGTGGGTTTTAGCAGGTTCTGACCAGTTCTGGGGAACCGGTAGTGGAAATTTTGAGTAGTTCGGGAAAACAATAGTAGTAAAAATTCTGATTGGCCCCACCTCCATCTATTCTCTGCCTCCCAAGTCCCAGCTGATCCGGAGGAAATGGGGATTTTGCAGTATCTTTCCCCTGCCATGCCCACCAAGCCACACCCACCAAGCCCCGCCCACAGAACTGGTAGTAAAAAAATTTGAAACCCACCACTGTTACAAACCCCAAACTCCTGAGCAAGGCTCAGGTAATAGAGTAACGGGAAATACAGCCAAGAACATCTGGAGGTTACAGATGGGGTAACCTTCAGATGTTCTTTAGAACACCTGGAGGTTACCAGATGTTCTAAACTTTAGAAATGGGGTAAAATGGGGTGAAATAATAAACTGGGAAATAAATGTAGTTCTTCCCTCACTGCAGTCATGAACTGATATAACCACATACCGATTCATTTTTGAATTTCATTATAGTTTTGATCACCACACTATAAAAACGAAGTTGAGACTCTAGAAAGAATGCAGAGAAGAGCAACCAGGATGATTAGGGGACTGGAGGCTAAAACATACAATGGAGGGTTGCAGGAACTGGGCATGGCTAGTCTAGTGAAGAGAAGGACCAGGGGAGACAGGATAGCATCTTCCAATATTTGAGGGGCTGCCACAGAGAGGAGAAGGGGGTCAAGCTGTTTTCCAAAGCACCCGAAGGCCGGACAAGGAATAATGGATGGAAACTGATCACGGAGAGATTCAACCTGGAAATCAGGAGACATTTTCAGACAGTGATAACAATCAACCAGTGGAACAGAAGTTGCCTTTGGAAGTTGTGGGAGCTTCATCACTGGAGGCTTTTAAGAAGAGACTGGACTGCCATTTCTCAGGAATGGTGTTGGGCAGGGGTGAAATCTAAAATTTATTACTACCAGTTCTGTGGGCGTGGCTTGGTGGTGGGGGGGTAATGTGACTGGGTGGGCATGGCCAATTTTTGTATTTTTTTTACTTTTAAAACCATTTTTTACATGTAAAACCATGTAAAAAAATGCTTTCAAAAGGCTCTGACGATCCCAGCTGAGTGCTGGGATCGTCAGAGCTTGAATCGTCAGAGCCATTTAAAAGAAAAAAGTTTTCTTCTTTTAAATGGCTCTGGCGATCCAAGCCGAGTTGCCTGATTAGCAGGCAACTCAGCTGGGATTGTCAGAGCTTGGCTCGTCAGAGCCATTTAAAAGAAGAAAAAAGGCTTTGATGATCGCCCGGCTCAGCTGGGCATGGGGGGGCGGGAGCAGGGATTTTTGCTACCAGTTCTCCGAACTGCCTGCCACCATCGCTGCCTACTTGCCCGAGCCAGTCTAAACTGGAAGCACTTCACCCCCAGTGTTGGGCCGTAATGGCAAACCTATGGCATGCATGCCACAGGTGCACGCAGAGCCATATCGGTGGGCACATGAGCAGTGCCCAACTCAGCTCCAGTGTGCATGCACATGCCAGCCAGCTAATTTTCAAGCCTTCCGGGCCACGAGAAGTCAGGAAACAGGCTGTTTCCAGCCTCCGGAAGGCTTCCGGTGGGTGGTGGGGGAAGGCTGTTTTTGCCCTCCCTCCTAGAAAGCCTCTAGACCCTGGGGAGAGTGAAAAACGGGCCTTCTGGTCCCACTGGAAGTCAGGAAACAAGTCCGTTAATCTGTATCTGTATCAATTTCATGCCAGTCCAGCAGGTGGCAGCACCTACCTGGCCTTGGCTGATCTTGAATCTTCTATCTAGCCCGTACCTCCACCTGTCCTTGTTAGTATTTGGACGGGAGACAAACAAGCGATCTCAGCGTTGGCGAAAGTTCCAGCCAGTAGACGGATAACAAACTCCTCCTGAAACCTTCCCAGGAAACTCGACTGTTATGTCTATGTTGCAATGAAGAGCTGAAGGGACTTTAACGATGTCTGGGTTGCTAAAGACACCAAGTCTTATTGCAAGGTTGAGAATGCCACTCACCATCCATCTGGAACCCCTTGAGCAAAAAAAACCTAGGACAGAACTGATCTTGCTATCTGTCTGTTGCTCTGGCAGAGGAATTCAATTCCCTGCAGAAACCAGATTTCTGTACATCTGCAATGAGGCTGCTAGAGTCAATCCGGGGGTGGGGTATGTGTGGAGGAAGAGTTTGCAGAGCTGCAACGCGGCTTACTCAAGTTCTCGCAAGGTTATTCTCCAGTGCCTTTCCTTAAGGTTGACATTGGGCCACCTGCTTTTGAGCTGAAGGGCTGGATGTGACAAGAGAGAGACAAGTCCAGCTGGAGGATGTGCAGCTCGACAATCTCACCCCCCCCCCCCCAAGAATGGGGGCTGACGTGCCACAGGGCGCTGCAGCCAAAGCAGCCCTTTGCAACATTTTGCGTCTATTCGAAAAAGTTGCATTTTGCATCTATTGAATAGTTGCATCTCCCTGATGTCTCTGGACCTCTGTCTGTTTGCAGGAGAGAGAGAGAGAAACAGACACACAGAGAGAGAAAACCCCACACTCACCATTGTAACTTTTGCTTCCCTCTCGGAGTTGTTTGGTGTTCTGTTTTCCTAGAATCCCAACGCTGTGGGCAGAGCAGGAATGACATTGGCTCCCAACAACGCGCGGAGTTTCTGGAGAAGGAGCCAAGTTGTTCAAGCAATCTGTTGAAGCTGAAGAAGAGCCAACGATGGCAACAGAAAGGATTTGCAACGATCGCTGGAAAAGAAGAAGACCAGCAACTGTGTGGGGCCCCTTTGGTGTTTTCGTCTTGAGAGAGGCCAAAAGTGAAACTAAGGGCTTGCTTAGATCATTGGAAAAAGAAAAGGAAAACCTTTTTCAATTGAAAACTTCGTTTTTTCTTTGGCGGGATTTTAACAGAACAGAATAACCGAGTTGGAAGGGATCTTGTAGGTCATCTAGTCCAATAATAAATTATATATATTATTATATATAGAATTATATATATAATATATAATATATAATATATAAGCCAGTGGGTTCCCCCACACCATCACCACCCCAAGAATACATGAGACAATTGTCCCTTATCCCAAGCATGGCCCAATGCAGTAGTCCTCAGTTCCCACCGTCCTGTTCGCTCACATAGGGCCGCTCTCCTCAGGGTTCCGATGGCGAGCCAATGTCATCTAGCGGAGCCCAGGGGTAGGGCGTTCTCTGTGGGTGCTCCCACCCTCTGGAATGAATTACCTACCGAGCTCCGGACGGCTCCTGATCTCCGCTTCTTCCGTCGGGAGCTGAAGACTTGGCTGTTCAAGCAAATAGGCTGACTCTGATTCTGGGTTTATTATTTATCATTAATTAGTTATTTGATTTAAAGTGCGATTTTATTGTACATGTTTCTTAACTTGTGTTCGCCGCCTTGAGTCCTTCGGGAGAAGGGCGGCATATAAATACATGTAATAACAACAACAACAACAACAACAACAACCACCACAATGGAGCCCAGAATTTATGTTGCTAAGCGAGACATTTCTTAAGCGAATTTTGCCCATTTGACAACTTTTCTTGCCGTGAAATACTGCAGTAACACGACAACGACAACAATTTATTATTACAGTCTTAGACCAGAACAAATAAAAGCACTCAGTATATAAACATTGCTCAAAAAAATAAAGGGAACCCAAGCAGAAGACATCCGAGATCTGAATGAATGAAATAGCCTTATTAAATACTTTGTTCGTTACATACAGTAGTTTTGTGTTCCCTTTAGTTGTTCGAGCAGCGTATAAACTACTGTATGTAAAGAACAAAGTATTTAATGAGGCTATTTCCTTCATTCAGATCTCGGATGTCTTCTGCTTGTGTTCCCTTTATTTTTTTGAGCAGTATATATACACTTAAAACTTCTAGTATAAAATAATAAATATCAACAGTTTCCCCCAGATTTCTCAAGGACTTAAAATGACTCTGGTTGCAAACAGTGTCTGGATGGGATGGAGCTAAGCAGGTGGAAGGAGAGTTGTAGAACTTCAGGTAGTCCTTGATTGGCACCCACAATTGGACTGACAATTTGGGCTCCAAGTGAAGCGGTTGCTAAGTGAAACCACTACTGTACTCAGGATTCAGCCTTATTTTGGTTTACAGACCTGTGAGGGTTGCAAACGCAAGGATCGGTTGCGAAGTTACATTTTCATCACTGTTGTAATAGCAATGGCACTTAGACTTATATACTGCTTCACAGTGCTTTACAGCCCTCTCTAAGAGGTTTTACAGAATCAGGATATTGCCTCCCAACAATCTGGGTCCTCTTCTTGCTGACCTTTGAAGGATGGAAGTCTGAGTCAACCTTGAACCAGTCAGTATCGAACTGTTGGCAGAATTAGCCTGCAATACTGCATTCTAACCACTGTGCCACCATAGCTTGGAAGGAAGGAAAGGAAGGAAGGAAAGAAGGAAAGAAGGAAAGAAGGAAAGAAGGAAAGAAGGAAAGAAGGAAAGAAGGAAAGAAGGAATAGAAATTCCTTCTTTCCTTCTTTAGACCAGTGGTTCTCAACCTTCCTAATGCCTCAACCCTTTAATACAGTTCCTCATGTTGTGGTGACCCCCAACCATAAAATTATTCCTAAAACCATTGAAAATATGTGTTTTCCGATGGTCTTAGGCGACCCCTGTGAAAGGGTCGTTCGACCCCCAAAGGGGTCGCGACCCACAGGTTGAGAACCACTGCCTTAGACTTATATAGCGCTTCACAGTCCTTTTCACCCCCCTTTACGACCCCAAAAAATCTGGGTCCTCATTTGACCAATTTCGGAAGGGTGGAAAGTTGAGTCAACATTGAGCCAATCAGGATCGAACTGCCAAACTGCTGGCATCTGGCAGTCAGCAGAAGTAGCCTGCAGTACCGCATTCTAATCACTGGGCCACCACGGCTCGTAATTGCGAGCGGATGAACCAGCCTCGAAATGAGAACTGTCGATAAAATGGAAGGAGGATTCCAAAATGGAAGGAGGTAATGATGAATCTGAGGGGTAGAATGGAGGCCACACAGACACAGACCAAGCTGCCAATGCTTGTTTGTGCAAGATAGCTGAGAAAGGGTTACTGGCATCCTGACGCTTGCATTTTAATATTTACCGTAGTCGCCGGTTTCAGTAAATGACCCAAAACCACTCTCCTTATTCCTTCAGGAGACACCAGATTCTGTGCTGATGCTAAGAAATATTTCTTTGCCAAAAAGCAAAGGCAGACATATGCTAAAGAGCCGAACATATCAACAAGTGCAGTAAAGGGCATCTCCGAACAGCATTAAGCAAATGTTGCCATTGGAGAAAAGCAGCATTTGTTTTAATACAGCTAACAAGAAATGGTAATAACCTGACAACCTATCAGCAGGATCGACCACTAGGTGGCACTGCAATCACGTTGGAATCGCTCCCATAATCCTCTGACTTTACATTGGTGGTTGCTTGATAAAATTATTTATTTATTTGTCAAACACGTATAAGATAACAGATATAAGCATAAACACGATTATGCAGGAAATGGATACAAATAAAAGGGGGACAATAGGACAGGGTGGGTAGGCACGCTGGTGCGTTTATGCATGCTTCCCCACTTTACGAACCTCTTAGGAATGGGGTGAGGTCAACAGGAGACAGTCTAAGGTTGAAGTTTTGGGGATTTGGGGATGAAATCACAGAGTCAGGTAGTGCATTCCAGGCATTGACCACACTGTTGCTGAAGTCTTATTTTCTGCAATCGAGTTTGGAGCGGTTTACTTTAAGTTTGTACCTATTGTGTGCTCGTGTATTGTTGCAGTTGAAGCTAAAGTAGTCACTGACAGGTAGGATGTTGTAGCAGATAATTTTGTGCGCTAAGCTTAGATGAGACTGAAGGCGGCGTAGTTGTAAGTTGTCTAAGCCCAAGATTTCAAGCCTTGTGACATAAGGTATTTTGTTGTGAGCAGAGGAGTGGAGGACTCTTATCATGAAATATCTCTGGACTTACTCAATTTTATTAATGCCTGATATGCAGTGCGGGTTCCAGACTGATGAGCTGTAGACACACACATACTACTAGTAGGACATTACTACAGTTTGATTCATTTCTCTTGAAGGAACTAATTCTGGGGGTTTTAAACCTTGGTCAACTTTCAGAAGGGTGGACTTCAACTCCCAGAATTCCCCAGCCAGTGAGGAGAAATTTTCTGACAATCAACCAATGGAACAGAAGTGGCTTCTTCCCCAAACTCCCAAAACTTTAACCTTAGACTGTCTACTGTTGACAAGCAATCAACCAAGGGAACAGAAGTTGCCCTCAGAAATTGTGGGAGCTTCATCTCTGGAGGCTTTCAAGAAGAGATCTGTCAGAAATGGTGTAGGGTCTCCTGCTTGGATGGAAGGATTGGACTGGATGACCTACAAGATCCCTTCCAACTCTGTTAATCTGTTAAATACTCGGCATGGCTAGTCTAATGAAGAGAAGGACCAGGGGAGACATGATAGAAATCTTCCAATATTTGAGGGGCTGTCACAGAGAGAAGCAGGTCAAGCTATTTTCCAAAGCACCTGAAGGCCAGACAAGGAATAATGGATAGAAACTGATCAAGGAGAGATTCAAGGAGAGATTGTGAGAACAATCAACCCATGGAACAGAAGTTGTGCCTTCAGAAGTTGTGGGAGCTTCATCACTAGAGGCTTTCAAGAAGAGATCTATCAGAAATGGTATAGGGTCTCCTGCTTGAGTGGGTGGGTGGGGAGTTTTGGACTAGATGACCTTCAAGGTCCCTTCCAACTCTGTTAATCTGTAATGTTGCACAACAACCTTGCAAGGGGTAGATAAAAACTGAGCGAGGCAACGATTGGCTACAATTCCTCCATAACTTTCACGATGAAGCCAGAATTTGAATGGTGTCTTCCTAAACAGAACTGACATCAGCACCTTGGCCAGCTGCCCTGAGAAAGACCCTTCCTGATTTCCTTTGACATCCCTTTTCCTCCTCCAGCCTTCCAGCTGTATCTGCTTGGCTTTCAAATTAGCCCCAACAGCCTCTAAGATCAGACTTCACTCTGTGGCACTGTGGGAAATTTAAATGTCCATGGAGATTCTCAGTCATCCAGGTCATGGTTGTCCCAGAGGTGCTTTATTTTCAAGAAGCAGCTGGACTTTCTGGTTTTTCGTTGAAGATGTTTTCGCTTCTCTCTTTTCAAAATTTTTTTTTACTGAAATTTATTATAATATAATACAATACAATCAGTCAGACAGTGTTATTTCTTTACACAGGTTAGATTGATTCTTCTTTTACTTTTCATCATAATATAACTTCGTTTACATATGCATCTTAAGACTGATATTAACTTTTATCTATTCTGTATTCTATTATCAATCCACCTGTACCGATCATCCCACACCATATAATATTCTGAGCCCTCTTTCTCATTTCATTCTAATGTTCATTTGTTCATTTCGGCACATTCTAGAACCTTCTGAATGATGTTTTCGCTTCTCATCCAAGACGCTTCTGAAGAGATCTGAAAAAGCTTCTTGGATGAGAAGCAGAAACGTTGTCAAAGAAAACCCAGAAAATCCAGGGGCCCCTTGAAAAAAGCACCTTTGGGATAACGGGAGAGTAGTGTTGTGACCGAGGGCCTAAGTTGTGATTACCAAACACAATTCAGTCCTGAACAAACTTATTTTATTAAAACAGCTGAGAATTGATTCATTCTCAGCTTAGTCCAAAACAAAATTTTTCCTAACCTGTCCGTCGGCCTTATCACCAACCTTTGATGTCTTTGGCAACATGCCAAAGACTTTTCTTGGCAAACCCCCCACAAAGTTCAAGAGACGCTGAAAAGAAGCACTGGAATCAACATTGCTTTTCTACAAAAAACCCAACGTCTCGTTGCTGCTCTTTTAAGCCTTATAGGAGTGGCCAATCATCTTCTGGCCTTACTCCCGAGTTGTCCTTTTTGCTTCAACTGCTCTTGCCTTCTGGCATCTCTTCACATGCATGCACTAGGAACAGGCTCCTCCTGTTCCTCTGCCTCTCTGATGTCCGACTCTGGAGTCTCCGGAGTCCACGCATTGCTCCCAGATGGCCTTGGCCCCATCTCTGCCTCCGACACAGAGGCCTAGTTTGGGCCTTCTCCAGGACTGGCCCATTGTCCTTCCTAGCCTCCTCATTGTCCGACTCCGCTGCCAGGTCCGTGGGCTGCTGGCAGACCACAACAAGTAGATTTGTTTGCTGTATGGAGGGCTGCTTTCATAAGTAAGTAAATATGCTAGGAAATGCAAGTCCATGCCAGCCTTTTTTCCTGTAGACCAGGGGTCTCCAATCTTGGCAATTTTACGCCTGGCGGACTTCAATCCTCCAGCCAGCAAAAGGGAATTCTGGGGAATTCTGGGAGTTGAAGTCCTCCAGGTTTAAAGTTGCCAAAGTTGGAGACCCCTGCTGTAGACCAAACCTCCGATGTGGAAAAATACAGTGCTCTATCAGCCGGCCATGATTTTAAGCCATTATTATGTAAAAAAGATGTGCAGACTCTAGAAAGAGCGCAGAGAAGAGCAACAAAGATGATTAGGGTACTGGAGGCTAAAACATGCCAAGAACGGTTACAGGAACTGGGTATGTCTAGTTTAATGAAAAGAAGGATTAGGGGAGACATGATAGCAGTGTTCGAATATCTCAGGGGCTGCCACAAAGAAGAGGGAGTCAAACTATTTTCCAAAGCACCTGAGGGTAGAACAAGAAGCAATGGGTGAAAACTAAACAAGGAGAAAAGCAATTTAGAACTAAGTTGCTCTGTTCTGTTCTGTTCTGTTCTGTTCTGTTCTGTTCTGTTCTGTTCTGTTTTGTTTGGGAGTGAGTAGCTTCAAAATAGGCAGGAGTTGAAAGCTAACCCATGCTGCAGCTCCTTAAAGCAACCATGTCCCCCCTCCCCCCTAGGATTACAACATGGCTGCAACATGGTTTGTTTGCATCCTTAATTTGGAACTTAATGCGAAGTGCTGCGTAGCCCGAAATGCATGTCAATTCAGAGAGGCTTAGTCCAACTCTTCATTATTCCTTTCTCTCCTTCCCATTGCAGAAGTGGGCATGCATGAGCCACGTTGGTTTTTCAACTGCAAAAACCACCTCTCTTCATTTTTTTGGAGGGATGGAGAGAGAAGGCCGGGCAGTTGGCATTGCCATGGCAACTCAAGCTCCAGGTTGGTAGGGACCAGCATCGCCATAGCAACAGGGAGATAAATTCCTCCCTTGTCATAATTAAAACAGCACCCTGAAACTGGTCATTTTCCAGGTTGCCATTGGATATATTAATGCTCTTGTTGCTAAACTGATCCCTTCTTTACCTTGTCTCCCCTCTCTCCCTCTCCCTCCTTTTCTCCCTCTCCCTCCTTTTCTCTCTCTCTCTCTCTCTCTCTCTCTCTCTCTCTCTCACACACACACACACACACACACACACACACACACACGTCCTTGTTGACTTGTGTCTGCGAAGAGGTGAAGTTGTTTAGTGCTCATTTTATGCCTGTACAATAGATTGTGTTAAGCAGTAAATCCCAAACTGCATGAATAGCTCAGCCGAGGAGAGAGAAGCAGGCTGAGAATTGCTCAAGGCACTCAATTTATGTAATTACTGAGAAAATGAAAAAAGGCCCTTGGAGGTGGGGCAGGCTTCTGTCCAAAATAATCACTCAAATTAGGTCTATTTTAATTTTTGTGATACACTTCAAAAGCACTTCCAGAAGTCTTTTGAAGAAAAACCAGCCTCACTGTTTTCCTGGAAAAGTTATTTAGGGCAAAACTTTGGTTTGTTTTTTTTTCCATGTTCCCTTTTGGATATTTTTCCTCCCCCCAAGCTCTTCACAGGCCAACCATGTTGGATGGTTGTGTTTTATCAGGTAGGTCACTTGCAGGGGTAGGCTGCTGAGGGTTCGCAGCAGGGGTGAAATCCAACAGGTTCTGACAGGTTCTGGAAAACCATTAGCGGAAATTTTGAACAGTTCGGAGAACTAGCAAATACCACCTCTGGCTGGCCCCAAAGTGGGGTGGGAATGGAGATTTTGCAGTATCCTTCCCCTGGAGTGGGGTGGGAATGGAGATTTTGCAGTATCTTTCTCCTGCCACACTCACCAAGCCACGCCCACCAAGCCACACCACACCTACCAAGCCACGCCCATAGAACCAGTAGTAAAAACAATTTGGATTTCACCACTGGTTCACAGGGGTTCAGGAGAACCTAAGATTCTCTGCAGTTCGGAGAACCCCCAAATCCCACTCCAGAGAGGCTGAAAAACAGGCCTACTGGAAGTTCGGGAAGGCCAGAAATGGGCCTGTTTCCTGCCTTCAGAGGGCCTCTAGAGCCTTGGGGAGGCCATTTTCGCCCTCCCGGAAGCTTGAGGAATGCCTCTGGAGCCTGGGGAGGGCAAAAATGCCTCCCCTCACCGTGGTGCAGGAGGTCAACTAGGCCACGCCCACCATGGCCACGCCCACCCAGCAACCGGGCAGAAAACCCCTTGCTAAAATTTTTGATGCCCACCCCTTGTCACTTGCCCTTTCAGCTGCTTAGGAAAAAGCTATTTCCACAGAATGTCCTCTGAACAAGGGCCTGGTCCCCACAGCTTCTCTTCTTGAGATTTTTCTGTCCTTTTTGATTTCTCTCCTTTACTTTTTTTTCCCAGCTCAGAAAAAAAGAATAGGAAGGGAAAAGGGGGAGGAAGAAGAAAGGAAGGGAGAAAAAAGGAAGGAAGGAAGGAAGGAAGAAAGGAAAGAAGAGAAAGAGAGAGGAAAGAAGAGAGAAAAAGAGGAAGGAAGGAAGGAAGACAGGAAAGAAGAAAAAGAGAGGAAAGAAGAGAGAAAAATAGGAAGGAAGGAAGAAAGAAGAGAAAGAGAGAGGAAAGAAGAGAGAAAAAGAGGAAGGAAGGAAGGAAGACAGGAAAGAAGAAAAAGAGAAAGAAAGGAAAGAAGAGAGAAAAAGAGGAAAGAAGGAAGACAGGAAAGAAGAGAGAAGAAAGAAAAGAGAAAAAGAGGAAGGAAGGAAGACAGGAAAGAAGAGAAAGAGAGGAAAGAAGAGAGAAAAAGAAGAAGGAAGGAAGACAGGAAGGAAGAGAAAGAGAGAGGAAAGAAGAGAGAAAAAGAGGAAGGAAACAAGGAAGGAAGAAATGAAAGAAGAGAAAGAGGAAGGAAGGAAGAAAAAGACGGAAGGAAAGAAAGAAAGAGAGAGAGAGGAAGAAGAGAGGAAGGAAGGAAGGAGAAGGAAAGGGAGGGAGGGAAGGAGGAGGAAGGAAGAAATGAAGAGAAAGAGGAAAGAAAAGAGGATATTTTCAATCCAATTCCCTTGGAGAAAACAAATGTATGCCTCAAATCCCAGCCAAATCCTGCTGGAATTGAGCGAAGGCCCATCACCTTCCATGAGTTTTGAATTCCATGAGTTCCATGTCTCTGCAATTGCAAAAACTTTTCCTTGGTGGTCTCAGCAGGCCTTCCACACAGGAAACATTCAATTGAAGACGCAGGAGGCCCTCTGGCCTTTTGAATATGGCTGAAAGGATGGGATTAGTTAGTACTTGGAGGAAAGAGCACTGTGAAAATAAAATAAAATGTCCTTCTGCCTATAATTAGAAGGTAAAACTTCATTTGTTGGCCCCTCCAAGAAAGAAAGAAAGGAAGGAAGGAAGGAAGGAAGGAAGGAAGGAAGGAAGGAAGGAAGGAAGGAAGGAAGGAAGGAAGGAAGAAAGAAAGGGAAAGGGAAAGGGAAAGGAAAGGAAAGGAAAGGAAAGGAAAGGAAAGGAAAGGAAAGGAAAGGGTTCGTGCTCCAGAAAAGCCAAACTTCCGGGTTCTGGTGCATGTGCACGTCGGGCAATCAGCTGGCTGGCGTGCATGCGCACACCGGTTTTCGGCACTGCCACGCGTGAAGGACAGATGATTTTCGAGCACACATATGTGCCAGAAACCCGGAAGACAAACAGGCAAGGCCATGTGTGCCAGGCAACATGGCTTCGCATGCTATTTTGGGCACGCTTGCCATAGGTTTGCCATCATGGAGACAGACCTATGAAGTTTCCTTTATCCCTATGTCAAGGTGAAGGAGAAATTGAGTTTGGGTATCATGTTTACTTTAAATACGGCTTAAACTAAATCTTAATAGCCGAGTTATCCTTCAGGCTAAAGCCAAACGGAAGCCCCATTGCATTAGCAATATGAATCTGGTTTATTTCTCAGCCCTCGCTCCATCCCACTTCTCCTATTATGATGATTTATTTTGCAATTGTCTGCCCTCCAGGACTTAAAAGCCGGAGTAACCTTTTGGCTTTTTAAAAGAGTAAAGGGGAAAAAAACAAAAACGAACAGTCCCTAAACAAACTGTTGTAAGTCTAGGATTACTCGTAAATCCCAAAGTACAAAGAAACAAAAACCCTGAGAGCGTTTGAGAGGCTCTGTATTCGAACGATGAAATTCTTTTTTTTTTCTTTTTAATATATAAATATTTTTATTGTACATTTTTCTTTATAATACAGCACATTTCCAGTTTTGCAATGACAATGTACTGGCTGCATCCAGTCCCTTTTTAAGTATACGTAGTTTTATACACTCTGATTATTACCAATATTTTCTTTATCGTACATTTATAGTCTCTTTTAAATGCATAACATTGTACGTCATAGTTTATAAGCATTATTTCCATAGTTGTACCATAACATTCTATATATTTATCTCTCTCCTTTCCCCCTCTGTACTCCCTTCATCCTCCTTCTCCTCCCTTCTCCTCTCCTCCTCTCCCCTCTCCTTCCCTCTCCTACTCCTCTCATCCCTTTCCCCTCTCTACTTCTTTCTCCCCCTTTCTCCTCCCTTTTCCTCTCCTCCTCTCCTCTCCCCTCTCCTCTTCTCCACTTTCCTCTCCTCTCCTTCCCTTTCTCCTACTCCTCTCCTCTCATTCTTTTCCTTCTCTCCTTTCTCCTTCCCTCTTCTTCCTTCTCCTTCCTTCACCTCTTCCCTCGGCTTTTCTCCCCTCCCCTTCTCTCCTCTGCCTTCTTTCCAACATGTGGACCCCCGAACAGGAGCTTGTCCTTGGAGGAGGGATAGATCAGGGTCCTTTTCAAGATTTCTCTGGATCAGGACTGCTCGTTGGTGGCTAATCTTTTTACCTGGCTGGGATTGGAGCCATGAATGTTCCCCTCTTGGGTGTTGAACACACAAATGTTTGCCCCCTGGGAGAGCGGTGAAAGTGACATAAATCGCCTCCAGGCTGGCAGCCTAAGTGGCGGTTTCATTATATTCCCTCACCAGGGGGAATGTTATCAGATTTTCCAGTTACAACTCGGGGAGAGTTGCAAATCAGGGCTCCCTCCCTCCAGGGAGCCGGAGAATGACGTTGAGGCTGGGCTGCAAAGCGATGGGAGTTGTTGTTGTGCAGGGAGAAGACAACAACCGAGGGGGTGTGTGCATTTCCCTGCCTGTCTACCTTAGCCTGCAAAGCTTCATTGCTTGAAGCCAAGTCAGAGGTCACAGCCAGCTGGGGCATAGGCCATGCTCAGCCGCCCCTCGTTGAGCTCCCCCCTCTGGGAACTGGCTTTCTTAGAAATGTGGCTGGCTGCTGTTTAATCTCCACCTATCTTCTTTTTTTAAAATAAATACTTTATTAAACTTTTATTACATTAAAAACATAAAAGAATTATTTCACTCAACAACAGCTAATTGTGGTGTTTTTCTTGTGGCAATAATTCGTGCATTATTTACAAAAATTAAATTGTGCCTATTTACATTCTTACTTTATCCATTACTTGTACTTAATAACTATCTATCTTCAATCTATCTCCATTCTATCCAGTTATACCACTGTTCCCACACTTTGTAAAATATCGATGCCTCTTTATCTTTTAAACTCAGTGTTAATTTGTCCGTTTCTGCACCATTCATGACCTTTTGTATGACCAGTTTCTCTGCAGGTGTACATGGCTGTTTCCAACATTGAGCATAGGCAATCCTGGCAGCAGTTAATATGTGTAGTACTAGATATTTTGTGCCCTACACACACATACACACACACACACACACACACACATGATCCCCAATAGGAAGAGTTCCGGTTCTAAGTCTAATTGCTCGTTGGTAATTTCCTGTAGCCAATCTTTAATTTTTAGCCAATATTTTCGAGCCTCAGGACAGGACCATAATCTCCACCTATCTTCAACTGGTTTCTACAGTTGGGGTCTCAGAAGGAAGAGGGGCGAGGGTTCAGAAAGGGGGATCATCATTCACTTTTCAGTCTTTTCCCAGGTGTGCCCGCTGAGATTGGGAATCCTGGGCTGGAGCAGGAGAGATTTTTTACATAGATTCCTGGCGGTGTTTTCCATTGTCCCAAAATACAAAATACCAACAGCACTTCCCTGTTGCTGAACACGGGCCACAAATCAAGCTGAGAACAGAAAAGGACTGGGTCATTCTGTGAAGGGGCTCAGGCTAAGCTTGATTGATTTAACCGGGATTTGTCGAAATCGTTCAACAATCAAGCTGAGAAGACGGGCGGCTGGGGCATTCTGTGAAGGAGTCTTCCCAGCTAATCTTGATTTATTTAACTGTGATTTGCTGAACAGACTGTCATTGGTGGTCCTGCGCAGGGGTGGGTTTCACTAACCCTTTGCTACCGGTTTGCTCGTGCGTACGCTTCTGCACATGCGCAGATTGTATTTGATGACATTCGGGCCAGTGGTGAAATGTAAAATTTGTTACTATCGGTTCTGTGGGCGTGGCTTGGTGATGGTGGGGGTAATGTGACTGGGTGGGCAACCTTAAGAGGTTGCAGAAAAAAAAGCTTTTAGAAGCCTCTGACGATCAGGCAACACAGCTGGGATTGCCAGAGGCTTTTAAAGGCATTTTTTTCCTAGAGCCTCTTTAGCTGAAGAGGTTGTAGAAAAATGCTTTTAAAATCCTCTGATGATCCCAGCTGAGCCGCACGATCATCAGAGGCTTTTTTTTTTACTTTTAAAAGCATTTTTTCGGCCATAGAGGATGCTGCAACCATCGTAAATATCAGCCAGTTGCCAAACACTAGAATACAATAGGATAGGATAGGATAGGATAGGATAGGATAGGAGAGGAGAGGAGAGGAGAGGAGAGGAGAGGAGAGGAGAGGAGAGGAGAGGAGAAGAGAAAAGAAGAGAAGAGAAAAGAAGAGAAGAGAAGAGAAGAGAAGAGAAGAGAAGAGAAGAGAAGAGAAGAGAAGAGAAGAGAAGAGATATTGGAAAATGGAATAGGAATAGGAATTGAGAATAGAATGAAGAGAAGAGAAGAGAAGAGAAGAGAAGAGAAGAGAAGAGAAGAGATATTGGAAAATGGAATAGGAATAGGAATTGAGAATA
Organism: Masticophis lateralis; assembly: GCA_030761175.1. Taxonomy (NCBI): domain Eukaryota; kingdom Metazoa; phylum Chordata; class Lepidosauria; order Squamata; family Colubridae; genus Masticophis; species Masticophis lateralis. The sequence goes on from JAUDYJ010000011.1 coordinate 12,026,314, forward strand.
GAATAAAGAGAAGAGAAGAGATTATATTAGATTAGATATTAGAAAATGGAATAGGAATAGGAATAGGAATAGGAATTGAGAATAGAATAGAATAGAATAGAATAAATTAGATTAGATTAGATATTGGAAAATGGAATAGGAATAGGAATTGACAGGAGAAGAGAAGAGAAGAGAAGAGAAGAGAAGAGAAGAGAAGAGAAGAGAAGAGAAGAGAAGAGAAGAGAAGAGAAGAGAAGAGATATTGGAAAATGGATTAGGAATAGGAATTGTGAATAGAATAAAGAGAAGAGAAGAGAAGAGATTATATTAGATTAGATATTGGAAAATGGAATAGGAATAGGAATTGAGAATAGAATAGAATAGAAGAGAAGAGATTAGATATTGGAAAATGGAATTGAGAATAGAAGAGAATAGAAGAGAAGAGATTAGTTTAGATATTGGAAAATGGAATAGGAATAGGAATTGAGAATAGAATAGAATAGAATAGAATAGAATAGAATAGAATAGAATAGAATAGAATAGAATAGAATAGAATAGAATAGAATTCTTTATTGGCCAAGTGTGATTGGACACACAAGGAATTTGTCTTGGTGCATATGCACTCAGTGTACATAAAAGAAAAGATACATTCTTCAAGAATCATAAGATCGGGCAGTTGTTTGTCAAGCTGCCTCCCTGTTCCCTTGGCCAAGAAAGAAACCAGTCGGGGCCATCAGTGTATGAACAAGAGTTGGTCTGGGCCCTGGAATGAAGAGCCGGGAGATGCCAAGCCCCTTGCCAAGCACCTGTTCCCCAACACCGCCGTTCGGCCTCTGCCTCATCCTTCCCCTCCCTAAACAAAGCCTGCTTTTGCAAACAGGAAAACCAATTTCCTTGGGGGGGGGAGGGAAAAAACATGTCGATTGAGCTGCGGGGCTCATCTGGACCACGTTCCGCCATGGATGGGAGTTTCTTCGAAGGTCCTCGTCAGGCAGGATACTTCGCAGGTTGGCCCAAGGATCGTGCGCAAGTGACACATCCTCCCTTTGTTGGCTATTGTTAGCCTTCCGTCACCTGCCTGCCGGAGCGGCTGATAGCATGACTAAGGCCCTTGCTATGCTTCTAGGAAACAGGATGCGCCACGCATAGCCCATTGGGGGATGCAAGAATGTGGAAACCGGGAGGGGGAGAAAGGCTCCTCAGGAAGGTGAAGAAGATCTCGTCTTGCAGAAGGAGGACAAAGCCAGAGCAATGCCTAGAGCGATGGGGAGTACAGGTTGCAGAGAATAGGGATGTTCTGTAAGAGAGTTGGTGGTTAAAACATGAGAGGCCGTGAGTTCAAGTCTTGTTCTTAGAAATGAAAGCCTTCTGGTTAACTTTAGACCAATCACCAGGAGACTGTGAGTTCTAGTCCTGTCCTAGGCATGAAAGCCATCTGGGGGACTTTGAGCCAATCACCAGGAGACTGTGAGTTCTAGTCCTATTCTTAGACATGAAAGCCGTCTGCTTGACTTTACGCCAATCACCAGGAGACTGTGAGTTCTAGTCCTGTCCTAGGCATGAAAGCCATCTGGGGGACTTTGGGCCAATCACCAGGAGACTGTGAGTTCTAGTCCTATTCTTAGACATGAAAGCCGTCTGCTTGACTTTACGCCAATCACCAGGAGACTGTGAGTTCTAGTCCTGTCCTTAGACACGAAAGCCGTCTGGTTGACTTTGGGCCAATCACCAGGAGACTGTGAGTTCTAGTCCTATCCTAGGCATGAAAGCCAGCTGGGGGACTTTGGGCCAATCACTAGGAGACTGTGAGTTCAAGTCCTGTCCTTAAACACAAAAGCCGTCTGGTTGACTTTAGGCCAATCACCAGGAGACTGTGAGTTCTGGTCCTAATTTTAAAAGAGAGAGAACTGCCAGTAATTGTCAGTATTGGCTCAATTAGGGGCGGCGCAGTGGACTAAACTACTGCTGTTAAAGTAGTACTTAGCTGCCAGCTGCCTGCAATTACTGCAAGTTCAATTCTCACCAGGCTCAAGGTTGACTCAGCCTTCCATCCTTCCGAGGTAGGTAAAATGAGGACCTGGCTTGTGGGGGCAATAAGCTGACTTTGTATAAAAAAGAACACTGCTTAGTGGGGCCCCCAAAAAGCCCTACTAAGCAGGTATATACAAAATATGAAGGCTATTGCTTAATGCATTGTAAGCCGCCCTGAGTCTCCGGAGAAGGGCGGTATATATAAATCGAACTAATAAATAAATCAAACTAATAAATTAAAGCAGACATTTTATTTATTTATATCCCACTAAGAATAACTGAAGGCAGTGAACATACCTAATACTCTTTCCTGCCTAAGGAAGGGGGTTGGACTAGAAGACCTCCAAGGTCCCGTCCAACTCTGTTATTCCATTCTATTCCTATTTTCCCCACAACAACAACAACAATCCTGTGAGGTGGGTTGGCTGTGAGGGAGGCACTGCCCCAAAGTTACCAGCTGGCTTTTATGTTTAAGGCAGGATTAGAACTCGCTTGCATGGCGGCTGGGGAATTCTGGGAGCTGAAGTCCACACACCTTACAATAGCTGAAGTTCAGAGGTGCTGCCCTAGACAGAAGCTTCGGGGATGGGTCACCTTGTCTGTATTTTCCACTTCCCCAGATTTTAAAGCGGGGACGGATGTGGGGAGAGAAATTAGCTGCGGGTTTGATCCTTGTGTAATTAATGGCTGGATCGATGTGTGGTTGAAATGTTGACATCACAAACATTTTAAGTGGCCCTGTGTTTCCTGGGAGGTCTCAGCCATCTGAATCCCGGCTCCTGCGATGGGGGTTGGTTGGTGTGCAAAACCAAATTTGCTAAATGGCTGAAGGCAGGGGGTGGGACATAGAGCCATTTTGGGGGTAGAAGGAAAAGGTAGTTTCCTTACAGTTTTTTTTTGCCTTGGTTGAACAGGTGAGAAAGGGCCAGAGCCTCCTCTAATGCGTGTGCATGCATTTCTCAAAAATAATCCTACTGTTTTGACAAATTTAGATTAGAATGAATGAGCTAGAAGGGACCTTGGAGGTCAGCTGGCTCCTGGCGTCCCGGTATAGCCAGCTGGTTCCATCACTGGCTATTGGGGGTGAAATTTTACCCCCCTCGGAGAGGGATCGCAATCTGGGTGTCCTCATGGATGCACGGCTGTCCTTAGAAGAACATATGACAGCTGTGGCCAGGGGTTTTTTTATCAGGTTTGCCTGATGTACCAGTTGCGTCCCTTTCTGGACCAGGATGCCCTACGCACGGTCACTCACGCCCTCGTCACATCTCATCTGGACTACTGTAACGCTCTCTACATGGGGCTCCCCTTGAAGAGCACCCGGAGGCTCCAACTGGTCCAGAATGTGGTTATGTGGGTGATTATGAGTGTGACTCGATGCACCCATGTGACACTTCTCCTGCGCGAGCTGCACTGGCTTCCAGTGGTCTTCCGGGTGCAGTTCAAGGTGTTGGTCACCACCTTTAAGGCGCTCCATGGCTTAGGGCTCGGATACCTACGGGACCGCCTTCTGCCACCAATAGCCTCCCACCGACCAACACATTCCCACAGAGAGGGGCTCCTCAGGGTGCCATCGGCTAAACAATGTAGGCTGGTGACCCCCAGGGGGAGAGCCTTCTCTGTGGGGGCACCCGCCCTTGGAATGAACTACCCCCTGGGATACGTACAATTCCCGATCTCCGTACCTTCTGCTGAGACCTAAAGACCCTGCTATTTCAACAGGCTGGCCTGGCTGAATAAGAACCTGGATGGGGTATTTTAAATTATGGGTTTCTCAAGCAGGAGAACCTATACCAGTGCCAAAAGTGGGGCGCGCGCGTGACCACACCCATATTTCAATGTGCCCCCTCACTCATCCGTGCGTGGCCTGCCACCCCCACCCTCCTACTGCTTTTGGCACATGATGGCATGGTGGGCCTGGTAGGCCTGTTTTTCACCCTCCCCAGGCTCCAGGGGCTTTCTTGGAACCTGGGGAGAGCAAAAATGGCCTTCCTCACCACTCTGGAGGCCCTCCGGAGACCAGAAACGGCCCATTTGCTGACTTCCAGTAGGACCAGAAGGCCCGTTTTTTTGCTCTCCCCAGGCTCCAGAGCCTTTCTAGGAGCCTGGGGAGGGCGAAAATGGCCTTCCCCATCCACCCCCGAAGGCCCTCCAGAGGCCGGAAACAGTCTGTTTCCCAACTTCCTTTGGACTTAGAAGGCCCCAAAATCAGCTGGTTGGCTGTGCATGCACGCTGGAGCTAAGCTAGGGCAACAGTCGCGTGCCCACAGATACGGCTCCTCATGTTGTGGCTCCATTGCCTGAGCCTGTGTCATCGTCAGGAGAGGACTCCGAGAGTGAAAGGGAGGAGTTGGCAAGGCCTCCCTCTCCAGGACCCTCCTCTCTGGCAATGCCCCCGGAGGACACTGAAGGGCAAGAGATAGGCCCAGAGCCAAGCACATCCCCGCAGCCACAGGTGGACAGCGACAAAGTGTGTGGGTCGGAAGGGGGCAAAAATTCTGACTTGGAGTCTGCTTCAGCCTCCTGGTGTGAAGCTTTGGGTGAATGCTGGCGGGAAGTGCCGCTGGTGGCGAAGAGCCAGAGGGCCTCGTTCCAGTGGAACTGCATCATGGTCTGGAACTGGCTGACCATCTCAGCCCGCTGAGCCTCCAGGCGCCGGTACCTGGCCTTGCATTCCCGCAGGTCTTCCCTCTGCTTGGACAGCCTATGCTCCTAGTCCTCAGTGAGGTGCTTCTACTGAGCCTCCTTCTCTGCCAGATCCATATTGAACTGAGCCAGCTGTTTTGTCAACTCTTTCTCGTGGTGGCTGCTTAGCTCGAACAACTGCTTCCTGTTGGGGCCCTAAGGAGCCTGGGTGGGGAGGCAAGGAGTGGTGGGGAGGGGAGGGATGAGCTGGCGAGGCACCCCTTGACATGAGTGACATTGAGTTGGCCATGACCACCCAGTCACATGACCACCCAGGCATGCCCATCCAGCCGGTCATTAGGCAGATCATATTAATAGTCTACGGGATTTAAAATTATGAATTTAGAGGTCCGAAAGGTTGGGAACTCCTGAACTAATCCAGTGTTTCTCAATTCGGACAATTTGAAGATGCTGCATGAGGAATTCTAGGAATTGAAGTCCGCACATCTGATCTGATTTGGTTTGAATATTTTATTTGGCTAAGTGTGATTACACACAGAAGGAATTTGTCCCTGGTACAGAAACACTCAAGTGTACAGAGAGGAGGAGAAGAAGAAATTTAATACCATCAACATCCAATCTGCCTATCCCAGATCCTTGGAAAGGATTTTATTGGTATGCCAAATCCAGTGTGAGCATCTGGCTGATCATGGAACGAATCAATAAAAGGGGGAAGTAATAGCAACAGCACTTAGACTTATATACCACTTTACAATGCTTTTACAGCCCTCTCTAAGCGGCTTACAAAGTCAGACTATTGCCTCCCAAGAATCTGGGTCCTCACTTTACCAACCTGAGAAGAATGGTAGGTTGAGTCAACCTTGAGCCGGTGGGAATTGAACTGTTGGCAGTAGGCAGAGTTAGCCTGCAATACTGCATTCTAACCACTGGGAAGGAAGGAAGGAAGGAAGGAAGGAAGGAAGGAAGGAAGGAAGGAAGGAAGGAAGGAAGGAAGGAAGGAAGGAAGGAAGGACAACAGCAATAGCAACAGCAATAGCACTTAGACTTATATACCACTTTACAGTGCTTTTATAGCCCTCTCTAAGCGGCTTACAGAGTCAGCCTATTGCCCCACAACAATCTGGGTCCTCATTTTACACACCTCGGAAGGGTGGAAGGCTGAGTCAATCTTGAGCCAGTCAGGATCGAACTGCTGGAACAGCGAGAATTAGGTGCTCAGTAGAGTGATGGCACAAGAGAAAGAACTGTCCCTGTGTCTAGTTGTCATATAATGCCCTATGGCACCGTCCTGAGGGAAAAAGCTGAAGCAGTTGCTGTCCAGGATGTGAAGGGTCTGCAGATACCTTCTTAGACTCTTTCTGATCAGTATAATATACAGGTTTTCTATAACGTACGTGACTTTGGCCACCTAATGAGAAGGAAGGACTCACTGGAGAAGAGCCTAATGCTGGGAATGATTGAGGGCAAAAGAAGAAGAGGATGGCAGAAAATGTGGTGGCTGGATGGAGTCCCTGAAGCAGTCGGCGTGAGCTTAAATGGACTCCAGAGGATGGTAGAGGACAGAAAGGCCTGGAGGAACGTTGACCATGGGGTCGTGATTGGTTGGATATGACTTCGCAACTAACAACAACAACAATAGCGTATGTTAAATATATTATACATGAAGCCCAACTTAAAGGAATCCCATCGTAACTTAGCATCAGGTGGGGCTCACTCACCCCATGACTTCTGAAATTGGAGGGGGTCAAAGAGGCTCCCTGGCAGATGTGCTGAGGGTCACCCCTCCCCCTCCAAGAAGCAGCCACTGCCCAGAGGTTGGGTCCCTTGGTCCTGACATTCCAGAAGCATGATGCGCCTTGAGCCGGATTCTGTCTTGCATCCTTCCTCTTTAAGAGTATTTCCTTCTGGGTTTCCTGTTTATCCCCCAGATGCTAAACCATTTGGAAAGACCTCTTGAGGCCTTTAATGAAGCTATTTCTTCTTCTCTCCCCCCCCACCCCTCCTTTCTTCTCCTCCCAACTTCTGCTATCTTGGCTCTGGTCATCCTGCAGATGTTTGCATCACGGGAGGAATCTGCCAGCCGTTGCCAGCTAAGCTTGCAAAAATGCAACTCGCGACAATAACCTCTTTCCTCTCTTTGCGGCTGGCAGGTGTCTTGGTGTGCAGAAATAACCGCCATCGATGTTGTTGTTGTTGTTGGAGGTGCCCTCGGGAACAATAGAAGGACCAAAACTGGGCATCAGCAAGTTTTTCCAAAAGGGGACGATTTCCTCATAAATTGGACCGAGTCATGATTCGTTCAGCCATGTTGATTTAAGTAGACGATTGTTACTGCCTGGATTAATGCACGAATCAAATTCCATTTTTCGCCTTATGCAAGATGGAGATCAAACCACTGGATTGTCCCAAGTGTTGGGCATCAATTCTGGATGAGTTTTGGATTTAGCAGAAGTTTCCTTAAACAAAACAAGTCTTCTTCTTCTTCTTCTTCTTCTTCTTCTTCTTCTTCTTCTTCTTCTTCTTCTTCTTCTTCTTCTTCTTCTTCTTCTTCTTCTTCTTCTTCTTCTTCCTCCTCCTCTTCCTCTTCCTCTTCCTCTTCCTCTTCCTCTTCTTCTTCTTCTTCCTATATAAAGCTTCTATAAACAAAACTTCTCCTTCTCCTCTCCTTCTCCTTCTCCTTCTCCTTCTCCTCCCTCCTCCTCCTCTTCTTCTATTTCTTCTTTCTCCTCCTTCCTCCTCCTTCTTCTTTCTATACAAAGCTTCTATAAACAGAACTCATTCTCCTTCTCCTCTCCTCTTCCTCCTCCTCTTCTTTCATTCCTTCTTCTCCTCCTTCCTTCTTTCACTTTTTCCCATTTTTTGGGAGTGCCGTTAGTACTCATCATTAGTACTCCTATTTATAAACTTCACGCTACAAATCTTATACAAGGCATTCTTCCTTTCTCATACGTTTAATGATAAAATACGAATATTCCCCAATGCATCTTGACAGTCTGCCAAATGGATGGAAGAGCATAAACAAATAGTCATAAATCAAGCATTACCTGTGTGCCAATATGCTATTTCTAAAGAATTCAACAAGACACCTAGATGGAGCCAAGGGCTGTTTCAGAAACCAGTCCACCTTCACAGTCTACCTTCTCCACCTGGAAATAGGATTGGAATAAGGATTGAGGGCTCGGCTTTCTTTGCTACAGATCAACAGATCCCATGGAGATGGATGGCTTCATCTCCAGTTGTTTCTTCTCAACCTTCTTCCGTGCTGACTGCAGCTGTTTGGATGGAATTTAAAATCAAGCACCGCTTTCATTTTTTTTTTTTTCGTTTTTAAATTATTTTAGCCTGCCTGCTTCTGCCCCTGGACCTCTTCACTCCAAGCTTGACAAGTATGAGTTTGACACCCAAGTGATTCAGTTCATTTCGGTCTGCCTTGGATCCCCAGCAGCATTTAGAGAAAGGATCAGATTAGCGTAAACATTTATGGAAGGCTCAATTTGCTGTTTATGAAACGGGAGGTGGGGAAGCCATTACGTCTGCCAACAGTACCTCTGCTTTTTGGGGTCTGGAGCCTGCCTCATACATTGGGCAACACTAGTCTAGTAGCTACCCTCGTGAAGAGAAGGACCAGGGGAGACATGATAGCAATGTTCCAATATTTGAGGGGCTGGCACAGAATGGAGAGGGTCAAGCTGTTTTCCAAAGAGACTAGACAAGGAATAAATGGATGGAAACTGAACAAGGAGAGATTCAACCTGGAAATAAGGAAAACATTTCTGACAATGGGAGCAATCAACCCATGGAACCAAAGTTGCCTTCAGAAGTTGTAAGAGCTTCATCACTGGAGGCTTTCAAGAAGAGACTGAGCTGGCATCGGTCAGAAATGGAGACTAAAACATAGGAAGAACGGTTGCAGGAACTGGGCCTGGCTACTCTAGTGAAGAGAAGGACCAAGGGAGACACGATAGCAGTCTTCTGATATTTGAGGGGCTGCTACAGAGAGGAAAGGGTCAAGCTGTTTTCCAAAGGCCAGGCAAAGAACAATGGATGGAAACTGATCAAGGAGAAATTCAACCTGGAAATAAGGAGAGATTTTCTGATAATGAGAGCAATCAACCCATGGAACAGAAGTTGCCTTCAGAAGTTGTGGGAGCTTCATCACTGGAAGCTTTTAAGAAGAGACTGGACTTCCATCTGTCAGAAATAGTATAGCGTCTCCTGCTTGGGCAGCGGGCTAGACTAGATGACCTACAAGCTCTTTTCCAACTCTGTTAATCTGTTAATTAACAGATTAATCTGTTAAACACTGCCCGATGTTCCAGCCCACACCACTCCAAATGGAACGAAGGGGCTTGTGCCCCAATTCACTTCAGGTTTTACAAGCACCGAGCAATCCCATACTATATCAACAAGAGGGGGATTTGAAGTATTTCCTCGATAAATCTACACATCTACAATTTCACTGTATAGGGTATGCGCATAAGGAGTGGAAGATGCATAAGCAAGGAGCTACCCTTGGAGGGGGTACGAATATCATTGGATTCCAGCTACCAGCTCTAGATAACATCTTTGAATCTCGCTGTTTGAGGAAGTTGCACAACATTCTCAGAGACTCTTCCCATCCTGCTTACCATCTTTTTGGAGTGTTGCCTTCTGGCAGAAGATACAGAACCGTTCAAACCCGGACCACACGGCCTTCTGAATAGTTTTTGTCCCAGGGCTATAATTGCACTCAGCAATGAACTAAAGGGCCACCATCAGTGAGCTGTTGGACAGTGTTACTTGGTCTGTTGTGTGGATGATTGGGTGGTTTAGGGAATTGTGGTGGGTGGGAGTGTATTTGGGGATTGTTACGTGTGTTGGACTTGGTCTTTGGGTGTTAAGTGAATTTCATTGTATGAGTGTACTGTGTATACATGTACAATGACAATAAAGTTATTATTATTATTATTATTATTATTATTATTATTATTATTATTATTATTATTATTATTATTTAATCTGTAGTGAGATTCACAGCCTTTGAGGCTGGTTAATAGCTTAGCAGTTCGAGTCCTAACCAAGGACCTAGGAACTGTTAAGGTATTGTCAGAGGATGTAAGCTTCTTCCGAGTAAGGTGGCTTTTTGTAGAGTCAAAATGTTCAAGTCCGGTAAATTTAGAATTTGTAAATAGCGGGGTAGCCCTTTGGGTATTGCTCCAAGGGCTCCAATTACAATCGGGACAACACACGATTTCTTTTTCACAGTCACTCAACTTCAATTTGCAAGTCCCAGTACTTTGTGATTTTTTCTTGCTGCTTATCTTCAATCCGTGCATCACCAGGTATTGCAATGTCAATGAACCATACTTTTTTCTTTTCAACTACTGTTATGTCAGGTGTGTTGTGGACCAAGTGCCTGTCAGTCTGAATCCTAAAGTCCCACAAGATCTTGAGTTCCTCATTCTTTAAAACGTTCTCAGCCTGATGTTCCCAGTGGTTTTTGCTGTACTCAAATCCAAACTTCTGGCACAATTTCCAGTGAATGATCTTAGCAACGCGGTCATGGTGTTGTAGGTAGTCAGTTTGTGAAAGGACTAAAATGTCTCGCTTAGCAACAGAAATTTGGGGGCTCAATTGTGTCCATGAATCGAGGACTAAAATGTCTCGCTTAGCAACAGAAATTTGGGGGCTCAATTCTGTCCATAAATCAAGGATTAAAATGTCTTGCTTAGCAACAGAAATTTGGGGGCTCGGTTGTATCTGTAAATCGAGGACTAAAGTGTCTTGCTTAGCAACAGAAATTTGGGGGCTCGATTGTATCCGTAAATCCAGGACTAAAATGTCTCGCTTAGCAACAGAAACAGTAAATCGAGGACTACCTGTAATCAGTAAATGTGCTTGACCCCAAGGTGGGAAGCCAAGACTTGTTCTTTTGGACTTGCATCTCCAGCATCATCATGAAGTTGAGAAACAGCCTTTCTCAAACTGTGTAACCAACTTCAGGATTCCAAAATTAGCTCTAGATTGCCTTTTAACCATCATCTCCAGAACTGAAGGAGGAGATGAAATGGCTCCTCTATGAAAACAGAAGAGCCTCACTTGCCAATGAGGTGGTATTTCACACCCGACTGGCTAAAGCAACTCCAAGGAAGGTCAAAAGCTGAAGTCCGTTGGAGAGGATGTGGTTTGCAGCTTGCACGTACTCACAGGTTTTGTGGTGATGACACCGAATGAGAGGTTTTGGGGGGCAGAAAACACATCTTTTGAAACCAAACATGTAGATTACCGAATGACTTTGGCTTCCAAATGTTCTTCTTGAGTTCAACGACTTGGAACTTTGAGTCAAGTGGCAGAATTCCTGGAAGCTGCCAAATCGCAGATTGCAAAAGGCTGGAAACTGATAGTTCAGCAACTTGGGACGATAGGAAGGATTTTGGAGAAGGGCTGATGAAAGCTTAAGATTTCTTTTCAGCCAATAGAAACCACTGAGGAGGGAAGAACAGATGTTTCTCCTGACATTAAAGAGATCAAAGCCATCTGGAAGATTTGTAGATCTTTTTCCTGGTATTTCAATATTTCTTCCTCAAAGATGGCGAGAGTTAACTTATAATAATGTGCCTCACTTAAAAAAAAAAAAGACTTAGGAAGGATTGTGTTGTGAAGTTGCAAATTCTAAACCCAGTTCCTTGGAAGTCAATGCTGAATAAACAACTGCGGGGAAAGGTATTCCATTTGCATCTTCAAAAGTGAAACCTCTAGAAGAAATTGCTTTTAAAACGGTTCCTTCCCCCCACCCCCACTCTTTATTCTTTTGCTAGAATGGCTTTTAAAATCTTTTCTCCTATTGTTTTGCACAAAATGCAAGAATCACAAAAGTAGCTAGTCCCCCCCACCTTTTCTTTGATCCTCCAGATCAGAACAGCTTGGTGTGAGTGCCTCTTTTGGCCAATTGTAAAGTGGGCAGTTTGCACCCGTGTGCAAATCTTGAAACTTCCTCCAACAATGACACCCAATTATTGCAGCAAAGTAACCGAAAATGAACTCTTGAGTTTTTTGGTCCTTCTGCAATAAAGCACCTGGAGTATATATCCTAGTATAAATCTTAGTATAAATCCTAAAACAAGCTCAATATTATTATTTTTTAGAAGACAAGAGAAGAGAAGAGAAGAGAGAATTAGAATAGAATAGAATAGAATGGAAGGGAAGGGAAGGGAAGGGAATGGAAGAGAAGAGAAGAGAAGAGAAGAGAAGAGAAGAGAAGAGAAGAGAAGAGAAGAGAAGAGAAGAGAAGAGAAGAGAAGAGAATTTGAAGGGAAGGGAAGGGAAGAGGGAAGGGAAGGGAAGGGAAGGGAAGGGAAGGGAAGGGAAGGGAAGGGAAGAGAAGAGAAGAGAAGAGAAGAGAAGAGAAGAGAAGAGAAGAGAAGAGAAGAGAGAATTAGAATAGAATAGAAGGGAAGGGAAGGGGTGGGAGGAGAAGAGAGGAGAGGAGAGGAGAGGAGAGGAGAGGAGAAGAGAAGAGAAGAGAAGGGAACAGAATTAGAAGGGAAGGGAAGAGAAGAGAGAATTAGAATAGAATAGAAGGGAAGGGAAGGGGTGGGAGGAGAGGAGAGGAGAGGAGAGGAGAGGAGAGGAGAAGAGAAGAGAAGAGAAGAGAAGAGAAGAGAAGAGAAGAGAAGAGAAGAGAAGAGAAGAGAAGGGAACAGAATTAGAAGGGAAGGGAAGAGAGAATTAGAATAGAAGGGAAGGGAAGGGGTGGGAGGAGAGGAGAGGAGAGGAGAGGAGAGGAGAGGAGAGGAGAAGAGAAGAGAAGAGAAGAGAAGAGAAGAGAAGAGAAGAGAAGAGAAGAGAAGAGAAGAGAAGAGAGTTGGAAGGGACCTTCGAGGTTTTCTAGTCCAACTCCCTGCACAAGCAGGAAATCCCATACTATTTCAGACAAATGACTGTCCAATCTCTTCTTAAAAACTTTCTGTGTTGGAGCACCTACAGCTTCTGGTGGCAAGTTGTTCCACTGGTTCATTGTTCTAACTGTCAAGAAATTCCTCCTTCGTTCTAAGTTGCTTCTCTCCTTGATTAGTTTCCATCCATTGCTTCTTGTCCTGCCTTCGGGTGTTTTGGAGAAAGCTTGACTCTCTCTTCTTTGGGGCAACCCAAACATTGCTATCAAGTCACTCCCCAACCATCATAAAATGTTGTAAATCTCCAACCTGATGATAGGAACAATTGAAAAGATGGCAACCCATCGGTTACAACTAGAGCCGGAATGCTGAGAGTCCTGATGTATTTTACAGGGCATCTGTGCCCTCCTGTGTGCTCCTTGCTGTCTTCTCCATGGGCTATCTTCTCTCTGCCAAGCAGATGTGATTAAATCGAAGTATGCTATTAAGTAAAAGGATTTTCAGTTGTGCAAATTGAAAGCCTCGGATTCCCCAAACGCAACCCCCTTGTGTCTCACTCAAGGCTGTCGTGGAGGACTAAGCCATTTGTCTGGGATGGTATAAGAATAGGGCAGACTAGCAGACCTCCAAGGTCTCTTCCAGCCTTAGGATTCGATGACTTGATTTGTTGAAGTTGACAGGCCTCCACATTGAAATACAAGGTTGGAGAGGTGTGGTTCTTAAGTGCTGGATGATTTCCTGGTTGAATGCAGATCAACAGCTAAAAAAGAGAAAGAAAGACTATCAAGATGCCGTCGAAAAATATTATCCCGTTTCCCCCAAAATAAGACATTCCCCTGATAATAAGCCCAATCGGGCTTTTGAGCGCATGGCAATAAGGCCAAGCGCTTATTTCATGGTTCAAAAAAATATAAGGCAAAAAAAAAAGAAAAAAAAGAAATTAAGGTAAAATCAAAAAAAAAATATAAGGCAGGGTCTTATTTTCGGGGAAACACGGTAGATTGTGCAAAAATGGATCGACTGACATTAAAGATAAAAGAAAAAGATACAGAGTATTTTCAAACATGGGAATTTTATAAATGATTGGATAATAAGAGGTAAAAATTAGGAGCAGGGAAAGTATTATTATGTAAGCTAACGGACCCAGACCGTACACTCAGTGGTGCAATCCAATTTTTTTTACTACCAGTTCTGTGGGCGTGGCTTGATGGGCATGGTGTGACTTGGTGGGTGTGGCAGGGGAAGGATACTGCAAAATCTCCATTCCCACCCCACTCCAGGGGAAGGATACTGCAAAATCCCCATTCCCACTCCACTCTAGGGGAAGGATACTGCAAAATCCCCATTCCCACCCGCTCCAGGGGAAGTATACTGCAAAATCCCCATTCCCACCACACTCCAGGGGAAGGATACTGCAAAATCCCCATTCCCACCCCACTCCTGGAGGAAGGATATTGCAAAATCCCCATTCCCACCCCACTCCTGGAGGAAGGATATTGCAAAATCCCCATTCCCACCCCACTCTGGGGCCAGCCAGAGGTGCTATTTGCTGGTTCTCCAAACTGCTCAAAATTTCCGCTACCCCTTCTCCAGAACCTGCTGGATTTCGCCCCTGCATAAACTGTTCACAAAGCAGTTCTGTATGCTAAATGAAAATGTATAAATAAACTGATTTAAAACTGATTTATCCACCACTATATCCTATCAGAGCCGAAGAAGCTTCTTGGATGAGAAGCAAAACATCTTCAAAAAAGAAAAAAGAAAAAAAACACAAGGAAGTCCCATTCCAGGGCTGATTCATCCCAAGATAATAACGCCCCCAACATTTTGATCTGTCTGGCTCATCTCCCTTAAATACAGTTTGTTTCTCCCATGTAGCGAGTCGTTGGTAGCACGTTTCTGCATTTTATTGAGGTCAGAAAACTTCGTTTCACCTTTCCTCCAGTAACTCAAGGCAGGAGGCAAGGCTCATCTCGACTCCCCTTTTTACTTCACAACAACCCTGTGAGGCGGGACATCCTGAGAGGCAAAAGGCTTGGCTGAGCGAGTGAGTGTCGGGGAGCGGATTGACGATGCCAGTCTTGGGAGTTTTGCTAGAAACTCCCAACTGGATCCAGCGATGAGAAAACAGAGCAGCTGTGGGCATCTTTTTTTTCTCCAAGCTACAGCATAAAACTCCATCTCTTATACTATGGCATAAAACACTTCTCTGCTCGTTTTGTGATTTTTTAAAAAATAACATCCAAATCACCACGTGATCCAAATCTAGCGTGTGTACCTTTGGGGGTAAAAGACCGAGGGCAGGTTTTTGCATGGGGCAAGGGGTCGATGCATAAGCCCCTTAACACCAGGGGCTCCAGGGGAGCCTCAGAGGAAGGGGAGCTCTATGGGAGGACAGAGGGGGCAAAGGAGACTGGCCTTCCCCTGTGAAGACCCTCTTGGTCTGAACCTTCCCTTTGGGACTCACCTTTCAACAGGTGAGAAGCTTCCTGGTCTAGAGAGGCTGCATGAACTGGGGAGGGGGGGCATGCAAAAAAAAGGTGGGCATTACGTAGGGACACGGTGGCTCAGTGGCTAAGATGCTGAGCTTATCGATCGAAAGGTTGGCAGTTCAGGGTTTGTATCAGGGGCGAAATCCAGCAGGTTCTGACAGGTTCTGGCGAACTGGTAGCGGAAATTTTGAGTAGTTTGGAGAACTGGCAAATGCCACCTCTGGCTGGTCCCAGAGTTGGGTGGGAATGAAGATTTTGCAATATCCTTCCCCCAGGAATGGGGAGGGAATGGGGATTTTGCAGTATCTTTCCCCTGGAGTGGGGTGGGAATGGAGATTTTGCAGTATCCTTCCTCCAGGAGTGGGGAAGGAATGCGGATTTTGCAGTATCCGGTCCCCTGAAGTCGGGTGGTAATGGGGATATTGCAGTATCTTTCCCCTGTCACGCCCACCAAGCCATACCACACCCACCAAGCTACGCCCACAGAACCGGTAGTTAAAAAAATTGGATTTCACCACTGGTTCGAATCCCTAGTGCCACCTAATGGGATGAGCTCCCGTTACTTGTCCCAGCTTCTGCCAACCTAGCAGTTCGAAAGCACGTAAAAAATGCAAGTAGAAAAAATAGGGACCACCTTTGGTGGGAAGGTAACAGCGTTCCGTGCGCCTTTGGCGTTTAGTCATGGCAGCCACATGACCGTCTTCGGACAGTGCTGGCTCTTCGGCTTTGAAACGGAGATGAGCACCGCCCCCTAGAGTCGGGAACGACTAGGGCACATATGTGCGAGGGTATCCTTTACCTTTTACCTTTACCTAGGTGGGCACGGTTTGGGGAAGCAGCTCAGAGAGGTCCAGAGTTAGGAAAAACGGAGAACTAAAAACTACACAGTTCTGCAAATCTTAGGAAAAAGCAGAACTGTCCACCTGGAGCTAGGCGGCTCAGTGGCTAAAACGGCTGAGCTCGTCGATCAGAAAGGTCGGCGGTTCGAACCCCTGGTATAGGTTTCCTGTGTGAGCAGGGGGTTGGACTAGATGACCTCCAAGGCCCCTTCCAGCTCTGTTACTAGGAAGCCCGCCCTAAATGGGCAGATCTAAAGAGCGGTGGCAGCGGGGAGGGGGGGGGGTTGTTTTAGCAATGAGAAGGAGTGGGGGGGGGGGGCACGATCAGATCCTGGCGGTTGAAGCCAGGGCCGGCGAGAGGGAATTCTCGCCTGGCGGGGGCGTCCCTGGCGGTCGCGGGAGGCGCCGCCGTGCGAGCAGAGTTGGGGGTGGCGGGGGGGGGGGAGGACCGGGGTGGGGGGGCGTGGAGGCAGCCACATGACCGGGCGGGCCGCCTCCAGCTCCTCTCGGCTACAAATGCAGCCTGGCGGCGGCTGGAGCAACCAACCGCCTCGCTCGCTTAGCTCGCTGGCTGGGTTGGTTTGCCGCTGCCGCCGCCGCCCCTGCAGCTGCTGCTGGCGGCCGCGGGCATTGCCGTGGCGGCCGCGTGGGGCGCGATGGGCGTGCGGCGCTGGTTGCTGGCGCTGCTGTTGGTGCTGCTGCTGCTGTGCCAGGCGCTCGGCTCGGCCTCCGGAGGTGGGTGGCTCTTGCCCGGCCTGGGTGGGTGGGTGGGTGGGTGGGTGGAAGCGCCCTCGTGGGAGGTGGGCGGGGGGGCTGCCGTCGGGACCATCTCTGTCCTGGAATAGGGACCGGTGCCAGGCTCGCCTCGACTCCTCTTGGGGTCAATTTGTGGCTGGGACGGGTGGGTGGGTGGAAGGGCAGCCTTAGCAGCGCCCGATCCGTCCGACTTGCCTCTGTTGAACAGAGTTGGAAGGGACCCTCTAGGTCATCTAGTCCAACCCCGCGCCTAAGCAGGAGAGCCTACTTCATTCCTGACAAATTTCTGCTTCCAGGGACGCCTGCTAGCTTCGGCCGACTGGCAGCTCCTCTCCCCGTCCCGCGTCTCCTCTCCCCGTCCCGCGAAGGGCAGAAGGGAGCCCGGGAGAGCCTGGCTGGGAGGGAGGGAAGGAGGGAACGGTCCTGCTTCCAGTCCCTCTTTGATGGTATATATATATAGGTTTCTCTTGCTTGAGCCAGAGGGCTGGACTAGAAGACCTCCAGGGTCCCTCCCTTCCAGCTCGATTCTCTTGGAAGAAATGGGCTGCTTTCAAAAGGGCCCTTTGCCTGGAGGCGCTGCGCTCCCAGCGCGCCTGGAGAGGAGGAGGAGGAGGAGGAGGAGGAGGAGGAGGAGGCACGACCTGTTGAATGCCTGCCTTTCGCGGGATTCGGGAAAGGAGCGAGGGAGAACCGGATTTTTGGAAAAGGGGGAGAAGGACTCGGAGCGGGCGGCGGGAACCCCAGCAAGGCACCTGGCGGCACAGCCAGGTAACCTGGGGGAAGCCCGTTCCGGAGGGAACCGCGCGGCGCCGGCCCATCGGAGCCGGACACGTCCCTCTCTTGGCGATGGGGCCAGGAATAGGGCGGCTCTCCTCCGCCGCTGTCCCCTCGGGACGTTGCAGCTGGAGGAAAAAGCTCCAAGAGAAAAGATTGCGGGGTAAAGGAAAGGCCAAGGCAGGCCCGGGGAGTCGGCCTTAAGCCAAAGCCGTCGCCCCGGGTGGGTGGGTGGGAAAGGGTGCCTCTGAGCCTGTGCAGAGCGCGCTTGGCGCGTCCCCATCCGTCCACGCGCGTGCTGTGGAGGGAGGCGAAAGCGTGGACCGCCGGCCAGCCTCTATTTCTCCTTCCCTCCTTCGTGTTTCGCTTTTGTGACCTTCACGCTGTCGCCCGGCTCTCTTCTCCGACCTTTCGTTTCGATCCCGCCCTCCCCGCCGTTGCTATGTTTGGGATCTCCGGCGATCCTTTTTGCCCAAAGCGCTGCAACAGAAGCAGGAACGGTAGAGATGAAACACATTGGAGCGCAAGCCTTTGCGAAGGGGAAGAGCTGGAAAGTTGTTTTTTTGGGGGGGGGGGGTCTCACACCCTTTGCCGGGGAGGCCTTCGGGGTGTGTGTGTGTCCTTTTTCCTCTCTGCTGGCTCCTGTCACTCAAAAGGTGGCGGATCGCAAGCTTGGCATGCGGAACGCATCGCAATCCTTCACTGAATGTGCCCCCCCTGTGTCGGATTTCAAATGTGCTGCGTAAAGACGCCCCGTTAGAATCTCACCCATTCCAAGTCACTGTGGATTTTTCACGCGGTGTGACCCAGTTTGGACTGTCTGATGTTTAAGCTTTGTTTAAAAGGTAGCTAGGATTTGGTGACTCTCCTTTCTCCTAACTCTTTTATGTTTTTCCACTCTCAGCCTGAATCTTAAATTCATCTTCCCGTTGATTACAGTTTAGCATCGGGTGTGCGTGCGTGTCAGTGAGTGAGAAATTTATCAGAATTGGCACCCTTGAAAATTTTCAAAACCCCTGCTTGAAGTTGGCTTAAAGTCCCAGCCGGTTCCCAGCGGAACCCATTTTCCTAGAGTGGATGGAATAGAATAATGTATTTAATTAAAGATATCATTGGAGATTTCAGCTTTTGTCTGGCTGGTCCTGCGAGGGTAGGAAAGATTAACAATGCAAGATTTGTTATTTATTTATTTCTTAATGTTAAACTAAGATAAGATAATATGATATGAGCTGTGCATGGGGTGGGGGGGAGGGGGAATCTTGTTAGAATGAAATAGCACCATAGCTGATGTGTTCTGGATTATTTAAGAATCTTTGTGCCAGCCCTTTGCAGTAGGCTCAAACAGACAGTCCTTGTTTAATGACTGCCATTTAATGACATTTGCAGTTGTGACGGTGATGAAAAAATAACTTTAGGACCAATCTCCTCATGTATAACTTCGTATGTCAGAACTGGAGTCAAATTGCAGTGTTTTCATTAGGGGCTGCTTTGCTTAATGACCAAATGGCTGGTCCCAGCTGTCATTAAACAAGACCTATTTGTATTACCACTCCTAATATTGCAAACGTGGAAGCGAATGAATAGTAGAAGTGAGAATTGAACTCGGGACCTGCCCTGGTTGCCTGAATTCTTACAAAGGACATACTTGGGCATAAATCCAACCAGATACAGTAATTATGCACAGATTTCTTCCCTGAAATTCTTGACTGACTCTTTATAGCTGGCTGCCCTGGTAGAAAGGTGGCACTTTGGAATTTGGGCACAAAACGATTGGGAGTTGCAGCACTCAAAACTGGGTGGCGCAGAGTCCCTGCTGCCAGGAATCATCCAGGATAAAGAAACAGGAGGAAGCATTTGAAGCAGGCGAGAAAAAGGATTGGATTTAGTCCAGGGTTTTGAGTGGGGGGGGGGGGGGAGAAAAAAAGGGATATAACCTAGTGCTTAACAAGGAAAAACTGGATATTGTGGTAGGCCAGCAAGCTTGTGCCTAAGCAAGCCCTTGCAACAGACTTTCCAAACCTTTGCGGGTCAGCTTGTTGTGCAAAAAAGGGCCTTGGCTTGTGCAAACCTGCTGGATTTTGTGCTGTGTTCCCCTTGGGGTGTGGTTGTGGGCCTGCCCCTGTTCTTTCAGCAAAGTTGCCCTGTTGTAGCTCGGGGTTGTAAAGCCTCCCAGAAGCAGGAGTGAGGGCCATTGGTATTTGTGACCTGGCTTGGAACAGGTCACGGCTGATTTCTCCCAGGCAGCCTTGCCTTCAGACCAAGCTTGGTTGAAGATGTTTGAGATATAACTCTGATGGCATCAAGGATATAACAGAATAACAGAGTTGGAAGGGACCTTGGAGGTCTTCTGGTCCAACCCCCTGCTTAGGCAGGAAACCCTACACCACTTCAGACAAATGGTTATCCAACATCTTCTTTAAAACTTCCAGTGTTGGAGCATTCACAACTTCTGGACGCCAGTTGTTCCACTGATTAATTGTTCAGAAAATTTCTCCTTAGTTCTAGGTTGCTTCTCTCCTTGATGAGTTTCCACCCATTGCTTCTTGTCCTGCCTTCAGGTGCTTTGGAGAATAGCTTGACTCCCTCTTCTTTGGGGCAGCCCCTGAGATGTTGGAAGACTGCTATCATGTCTCCCCTAGTCCTTCTTTTCATTAAACTTGACATACCCAGTTCCTGCAACCGTTCTTCATATGTTTTAGCCTCCAGTTCCCTAATCATCTTTGTTGCTCTTCTCTGTACTCTTTCTAGAGTCTCCACATCTTTTTTACATAATAATGGCCTAAAATCATGGCCGGCTGATAGGGCACCGTATTTTTCCACGTCGGGGGCTCGGTCTACAGCAGGGGTCTCCAACCTTGGCAATTTTAAGCCTGGAGGACTTCAACTCCCAGAATTCCCTTTTGCTGGCTGGAGGATTCTGGGAGCTCAAATCCGCCAGGTGTAAAATTGCCAAGATTGGAGACCCCTGGTCTATAGGAAAAAAAAATTCTGGCATGATGGACTTCTTGTTCTTCTCTGCACTCTTTCTAGAGTCTCCACATCTTTTTGTACATCATGGCAACCCAAATGAGATGCAGTATTCCATTTTATATATAAAAGGGCCAGCGTGGAGGGCTATGAATGATTCCAGCTTATTAATTAAAACGGGTCGATGATGTGCTGAATTAAGAGGCTCCCTCCTGTGGCTGCAGAGGGAGGTGAGAAGCGTCTGCACAAGGCTCTGGGTTTGACATCTCGTCGCAGTTCCAGGTCGTGTTTGCGAAAACAATATAAGAAATCCACAGTTCTTTGAAAGACTGGAAAGATGGCGGAGTCTAATCCACACGAAGGCTTAAACGCCTTCACAAACTGGTTAGTCTTTACGGGCACATTCAAAGAGAGTGAATCAGGGCACAGGAGGCAAGGACGGGCGAATGATGTCCCACGACATCTCACAGCGTTACACAAACAGCACACATTATGTAATTTATTTGCCTGATGTGACACGTGTGTGTGCCATCCCTGGGACTTGTGCCAGACAGGTTGGGGGGAAGAGAGAAGACATTCTACGGGCTGTGAATTCAGGAGGCCACCCTAGAATTTTTTCCAGGATACCAAGCTTTCAACCAGGGGTGAAATGCTCCCGGTTCGGACCGGATCGCCTGATCCGGTAGCGATGGAGGCAGGTGGTTCGGAGAACCGGTAGCAAAAATCTCTGTCCCCCCCCACATTGCCCAGCTGAGCCGCGCAATCATCAGAGGCTTTTTAAAACATTTTTAAAAGCATTTTTTCTACAACCTCTTCGGTCGAAGAAGTTATAGAAAAAAATGCTTTTAAAAGTAAAAACAAAGCCTCTGCTGATCAGGCAAGTCAGCTGGGATCGTCAGAGGCTTTAAAAGCATTTTTTTTAACAATCTCTTCAGCTGAAGAGGTTGTAGAAAAATGGTTTTAAAAGTTTTTTTTTTTTTTTAAAAGTTGGCCACGTCCACTCAGTCATATCACCCCACCACCACCAAGCCACGCCCACAGAACCGGTAGTAACAAAATTTACGTTTCACCACTGCTTTCAACCATACGTGGGTGCACAAAGCTCTGGGTTTGACATCTCGTCGCAGTTCCAGGTCGTGTTTGTGAAAACAATATAAGAAATCCACAGTTCTTTGAAAGACTGGAAAGATGGCGGAGTCTAATCCACACGAAGGCTTAAACGCCTTCACAAACTGGTTAGTCTTTACGGGCGTTGCAAGACTTGTTCTTTTAAGCTGCTTTCATCCAGGGAGCTTACAAGCATTAAAAGTTTGGAGGTTGTGTGGAATTGGAGTTGGACGTTCTAATGCAGTTTAGCATGGAAGAAGAAGGGCAATCGGATTCCAGTAGATCAGGTTGGATTCACAGATGTTACGGTAACTTGCCTTCTTTGGCTTTCACAAAGCCTGTTGGGGGAACTTGGCGAATGGTGGCTTATTCGGTCAACTATGGCTAAGTCATTGCTTAGTGTGAATCTGTCGCCATATACAGGGTGGCACGGTTACTTCCATGCTTCCTTCTTAGGCTGAGAGCAGGGGTGGGCTTCAAAAATTTTAGCAAGGGGTTCTCTGCCCGGTTGCTGGGTGGGCATGGCCATGGTGGGCGTGGCCTAGTCGGCCTCCTGCACCACGGCAGAGGGGACGTTTTTGCCCTTCCCAGGCTCCAGTGGCTTTCCTCAAGACTCTTGGAGGATGAAAATGGCCTCCCCAGGCTCCGGAGGCCCTCTGGAGGCCGGAAACGGGCTCATTTCTAGTCTTCCCAAACTTCCGGTAGGCCCGTTTTTCACCCTCCCTGAGCCTCCCTGTGCATCTTGCACTTACCTGCATCCAAAACGGGCTGTATGGGGACTCCTGTGAGGGGATGGGCCTGGAGTGGGATTTAGGGGTTCTCCGAACTGCACAGAATCTTAGCTAGAGGTTCTCCCGAACCCCTGGGTGAACCCCCAGCAGCCCACCCCTGGTTGAGAGGCGATTGCCAGTTCTCAGTAATAAGACCTTGATATGGCTTTCAAAATAATCATTTTAAAGCCATATTCCCCATCCTAGGGTGGTGGGTCTTTTGAACCGCAGACTTCAAGTTTGTGTTGTGGCCATCAACCTATCCAGGGTGCTTCAGAGAAGCTCACAATCACAGTCCAAGGAAGAGAACAGAAAACCTTCTTCCATGCACAAATAAGTTTGCATGAACGAAAGAATTTTGTTCTGCAGTTCATCACAAGAGCGAGACTTGGGACTAAACCAGAAGTCTCCGAATTTGGCAACTCTGGTATGTCTTGTGGGCTTCACCTCCCAGAATTCCCCAGCCGGCAATTTATTCAAATGAATTTAAAGAAGGAAGGGGGTGAATAGCTTCCAACCCCCAAAGAAAAACGGAAATTCGATTCCAGAAAGCAAACCTTTCTTCTGTAGAAATTAAGCGACCGTTTTCTCTGCGTTGTACCAAAGATTACATGGACCACTGACGATGCGTTCTGGAAAGGCATCATTTTTTCCTATTTTTTTTCATTCATTCATTCATTCATTCATTCATTCATTCAAGCATATGTTACAGATAAAAGTATAAACATGATTATGAATACTCGAAATGTATAAGTATAATTATGAATACATGAAATGGCATTGGGACAGGGACGGAAGGCACGCTGGTGTGCTTATGCACGCCCCTTACAGACCTCTTAGGAATGGGGTGAGGTCAACAGTGGACAGTCTACGGTTAAAGTTTTGGGGGTTTGGGGGTGAAACCATAGAATCAAGTAGTGCATTCCAGGCGTTGGCCACTCTGTTGCTGAAGTCGTATTTTCTGCAGTCGAGTTTGGAGCGGTTGACCTTGAGTTTGTAACTGTTGTGTGCTCGTGTATTATTGTGGTTGAAGCTGAAGTAGTCATTGACAGGTAGGACGTTGTAGCAGATAATTTTTTTAAAAAAATTTGATTTATATGCTGCCCTTCTCCGAAGACTCAGGGTGGCTTACAGTGTGTTAAGCAATAGCCTTCATACTTTTGTATATTTTATACAAAGTCAGCTTATTGCCCCCACAAACTGGGTCCTCAATTTACCCACCTTAGAAAGGATGGAAGGCTGAGTCAACCTTGAGCCTGGTGAGATTCGAACTGGTGTAATTGCAGACAGCTGGATGTTAATTATGGTGCTTAGTCTGCAGAGCTAATTCTGTGTACTACGCTTAGATCAGACCGAAGGCGGCGTAGTTCAAAGTTGTCTAAGCCCAAAATTTGAAGCCTGGTGGCATAAGGTATTCTATTGCGGGTAGAGGAATGGAGGACTTTTCTCGTAAAATATCTCTGGACTCGCTCAATTGTATTGATGTCCGATACGCAGTGCGGGTTCCAGGCAGACGAGCTGTATCCGAGAATTGGTCTGGCAAAGGTTTTGTATGCTCTAGTTAGCAGTACAATATTACCGGAGAAGAAGCTACACAAGATTAGGTTAACAACTCTTCATGCCTTTTTGGCAATGTTGTTACAGTGAGCTCTGGCATGGTCATCCCTCTCATTTCTCCCATCTCTGTTTCAGCTGAGATTGCTCTTGCTTTAAAGCCCTTTGCTTTAAAAAAAAAGGGGGGGAGGGGAAAGAGCCTCTGAGGATGCTGTCAGCAACATGTTGAGTGGGGCTGGGTGTCAGGCGGATGTTTGCCGCTACGGGGGGTCTTGCCCATCGGCCTCTGTTGACAGGAACTCGATTCTCTTCCTCCTCTCCACCCCCCTCCACCAATAACAGCTTGGGACAAAGCGCTTTTCATGCCAGGAACAAACCCCATCCTGTCAAGACTGAAGGGCCGGAGGAGCAGAGCCAACCGGAGTGCCATCTCCGCTGCAGGACAAGCCACAAGCCTCTCATGCCAGAAGAGCCACTGCCGGGAACGATTTGGGGGGGGGGGGGCGGGGAGTCCATCCGTGCCTCTGTTAAAATAGCCTGGTTGGAGAGGTTGCCCCACTAGAATGAAAGGGATCAGTAAAGCGGGGATATTGGTAGCTCAGGGTTGAAATGTGGGGGTCCTCGGTGCTCTCTGAGCTTGGTGATTTTCTTGCAAGCGTTTCACGACCCTGACTGGTAACATCATC
Source organism: Masticophis lateralis (assembly GCA_030761175.1). NCBI lineage: Eukaryota > Metazoa > Chordata > Lepidosauria > Squamata > Colubridae > Masticophis > Masticophis lateralis. The sequence continues at coordinate 12,050,789 of JAUDYJ010000011.1, forward strand.
AGTACTAGAGGGTGTGGGCTTTCCTCCCTGTTTATATTCAGTTCGGATAAACAACCGTAACAGGAAACAAGGCCCTAATCAAGGAACTACCAAGGACAAAAACCCACAGCCACCACCAAAACCTGCAGAGGAAAGTACGAAAGATAAACAGGGAGCAAACCCCCACACTTACTAGCACTGATGATGTTACCTAGTGGGGGGATGAGACGTCTGCAAGAAAACTGCCAAGCTCAGAGAGCACCAAGGACCCCACAGTTCTCCTCTTCCTCCTCCTCCTCCTCCCCTCCACAAACTCCCTCCCTTCCAGCACTGATGCTGTTACCCAGTTGGGTCACCAAACATCTGCAAAATAATCACCAAGCTCAGACAACACAAAGGATATCTCAACGAAAGGAATATCCCACTGATTGGGAATTGAGAGAGCTGAACTCCAGCAAGGCTGGAGTTCCAGTTTGAAGAAGGTTTCTTCTTTTTTTAAGCTGGTGCAAATTTGTGTATTTTTCCTGACTAGCCTGGCCTTTGTCCCTCCCCCGTGTTTATCTGTCATTTTCTCGCTGGGGATCGTAAAGACCTTGACCTCTGGAAAAGGCCCAGTGTATTTATGAAGTTGAATCAACAGCAACATTGGCATTTCGTGAGCTTTGCCATAGCTGGCACATCCCAGATGAGCCAAGGGAAATTCATTGGTTGAAGGGCTGAAGCTGAAAGATACGGTCAGATTCAGGCTAAATAACATCCAGGAAATAGTTCATTGCTGAATTGGTCCGGTTGGGGGACAATTCAGGAAGCAAAGCCTGAGGGTTGGGCCTACTGCCATGACTACTGGAAGGTTGGTCTCAAACAGCCTGGAGGAGCTGGTCTTGGGTTCATTGTTGTTGTTAGTTGTGAAGTCGTGTCTGACCCATCGGGACCCCATGGACAACATTCCTCCAGGCCTTCCTGTCCTCTACCATCCCCGGAGTCCATTGAAGCTCACGCCAACTGCTTCAATGACTCCATCCAGCCACCTCATTCTCTGCTGTCCCCTTCTCCTTTTGCCCTCAATCTTTCCCAGCATTAGGCTCTTCTCCAGTGAGTCCTTCCTTCTCATTAGGTGGCCACAGTATTTGAGTTTCCTTTTCAGGACCTGGCCTTGTAAAGAGCAGTCAGGGTTGATATCCTCTAGGACTGACCGGTTGGATTGTCTTGTAGTCCAAGGGACTCACAGGAGTCTTCTCCAGCACCAGAGTTCAAAGGCCTCAATTCTTTGGCGCTCAGTCTTCCTTATAGTCCAACGTTCACAGCCATCCATTGCAACTGGGAAAACCATCGCCTTGACTATACGCACTTTTGTTGGCAGGGTGATGTCTCTGCTTTTTAGAATGCTGTCTAGATTTGCCATAGGTTTCCTCCCCAGGAGCAAGCGTCTTTTAATTTCTTGGCTGCAGTCCCCATCTGTGGTGATCTTGGAGCCCAGGAAAATAAAATCTGTCACTACCTCTATTTCTTCCCCATCATTTCTTCTTCTATTTCTTGGGTTCAGGATGCAGTGACGATTTATGACATCATGTCCAGGGGGGGTCATGCGATCATCATTTGTGACCTTCCCAACTGGTTTCCAACGAAGTCAATGGAAGAAGCTGGGTTGGCCTAAACAATCACTCAATTCACAATTGCAGCGATTTGCCCTAAATCTTAAATCACAGCTGAATCTGCTTAATCATGGCAGATAAGGCCATACAATCCAGAACCTGCCAGATGTTTTGCCCCAGATACGGACCCCGAAGAACGCAGCACACACAAAGTCTGTGGAAACCTTAGTTTACTAAATTAAATCAGTCTTTTTCAAACAAAGGCTGTTAATTAACTTTCTTAACAGCCTACAAGAATCCAAAGAATAAATAATCGTAATCTTACTATGGTTGGCAGAAAACCTAGAAGCAATTTGCAGGAAGCTGATAAGAGAACTAAGATCAAGACGAAGGACTGTGAATGAAGTTGTTCCCTGCAAATTGCTTCAGTTGTCGTCCTTCCTTAAATAGGCTAAGGGAGTGGCCAATTAGCCCCAAGCCTTACTCTTGAGGAGACCTCCTCCTGAGGAGCTACTCCTGCCTTTTAACACCTCTGTGATCTTGTGCATCGAGAAGAGGCTCCTCCTCTTCTTCTTCTATAGGAGCTTCTGGAGGTTCTGAAGGCCCTGGCTGAATCCCCGCCTCTGGCACCACATTTTCTCCAGCCTCCTCACTGTCTGACTCGAGTGCCAGCTGCACAGACTGCTGGCGCAGCACCACACCAGCCTCCTCGCTGTCAGAATCAGCTACTAGCTGCACAGGCCGCTGACAGGCCACAACACTGGATTTCACCCCTGGTTGGACTAGATGACCTACAAGTCCCCTTCCAACTCGGTTAATCTGTAATATTCTTCCCCCAAAATATAGGGCTTTTCCAGGAACTAGAGTTCCTTGAAGCTTTTATACCCTTTTAAAAAAATCTCTTGTCCTTCCCACTGTAGAAGAGGGATTGGTGACATCACAGGATCAGAATCCAAGGAGGAACCAATTTTGGTAGCTTCCAGGACCCAAGACTCCTTTCTAATGAAATGGGAAGAGCCTCCTTCGGCTCCAGATTGGTGCTGGCTAATATAGAGACCTGGCCCCAATGATTTACAGAGGGCTGGCAATGCAGCGTCTCTTTTCTATTGTGAAATCAAAGCACTGGGGACTTGCCTTCCCTTCAAGGCAGAAATTTTGCCCTTCCCGAAGCTGTGGAGGGGGACGGGAGGGGAGGGAAATTGCTAAAGTGGAAAGATCGGATGGAAGGGGCTGACCGAGGAGACAAATTTTTAGTACTTTTGATAACTCTTTAGTTAGTCAGATTTCAGATAAATCTGACTATCGATAACTCGATAGTCAGATTTATGCAGCGCAAAGATCTCCATTTAGTTTTTTTTTTCCTTCCTAAAATGTGCTGGCCAGCTCCTGTTTGCAGATCATACACCTGTTACTTAGTGCTGGGCTCACAATTTTGGGTGCTGCTAACTATTGGATGTAGGGAACACGGTGGCTCAGTGGCTAAGACGCTGAGCTTGCCGATCAAAAGGTTGGCAGTTCTGCGGTTCGAGTCCCTAGTGCTGCGTAACGGGGTGAGTTCCCGTGACTTGTCCCAGCTTCTGCCAACCTAGCAGTTCGAAAGCACGTAAAAAATGCAAGTAGAAAAACAGGGACCACCTTTGGTGGGAAGATAGCAGTGTTCCATGCGCCTTTGGTGTTGAGTCATGTCGGCCTCATGACTACGGAGACGTCTTTGGCAGCGCTGGCTCTTCGGCTTTGAAATGGAGATTCAAACATTTTTTTAAATGTATTTTTTTAAAAAAGAAAAATCAGAGTAGCAGTACCCTAACACCAGGGGTGAAATCCAGCAGGTTCTGGAGAACCGGTAGCAGAAATTGTGAGTAGTTTGGAGAGCCGGCAAATGCCACCTCTGGCTGGCCTCAGAGTGGGGAGGGAATGGGGATTTTGCAGTAACCTTCCCCTGGAGTGCAGAGGGAATGGAGATTTTGCAGTATTTTCCCCCTGGAGTGGGGTGGGAATGGAGATTTTGCAGTATCTTCCCCCAGGAGTGGGGAGGGAACGGGGATTTTGCAGTATCCTTCCCCTGCTATGCCCACCAAACCACGCCCACAGAACTGGTAGTAAAAAAAAATTGGATTTCACCACTGCCTAACACCCTCAAAAACCTCAGTCTTTCCCCTTAGCTTCAAAACGTGATCGGGTTTTTTTGGGGGGCAGACGCTTTTGGGAGATCGAATACAGGATGACTAGACGTAGCGTCAATGTTGACCTATGCAAGCACATTAAATTTATTATTATGGCCGTTACAGGTCAAACAGATGCTTGAAACTCTCAGTACGGCTATGATTAGTGCCTTGGTGCCAGAAGACCTTGTGAGACCTTTATATCAAAGTAAAATGCAACTTGTGCCGCCTACGATGGCACTTCCCCAAATCCATGGTCTCATCTGTCAATTATTTGTTATTGAACAAAACTATGTACAGATTTGGTCAACTTCTTCCATAAAACCACCACCATCTGTTCAGCAGACAAGGACGATATGGTTACGTATGAAATGAAAGCTAACTGCATGCATGAATGAGTCTAGGAGCTTCTACTCTAGATTTGCAACCGTCTGCCAATGGTCTTGAACAAAACCAGGAATTCTAGAATTTGGGGGAGGCTAAATTGACCGACATAATGGCTCAGTGGCTAAGACGCTGGGCTTGTTGATTGAAAGGTCGGCAGTTCAGCAGTTCGAATCCCTAGTGCCGCGTAACGGGGTGAGCTCCCGTGACTTGTCCCAGCTTCTGCCAACCTAGCAGTTCGAAAGCACGTAAAAAATGCAAGTAGAAAAAATAGGGAACACCTTTGGTGGGAAGGGAACAGCCTTCCGTGTGCCTTTGGCGTTGAGTCATGCCGGCCACATGACCATGGAGACATCTTTGGACAGCGCTGGCTCTTCGGCCTTGAAACGGAGATGAGCACCGCCCCCTAGAGTTGGGAACGACTAACACATATTTACCTTTACCTTAAATTGACCGATTCCCTGGTAAAGAAACCATTCCCACTATCACCTCATTCCTTATCTTCCTGCAGGTCCAGTCTCTGAAGCAAGTGATGGGGAGGAACTCGTGGAAGGAGACACCGTGAAAGTGGTGCACCCCAAAGTCATCCGGAGTGTTGGGGGGCACCGGCACAATGCCTGGCGGAGGTATCGCCGTCCTCGCCCTCGTCTTTCACATAAAGGACCTATGCCTTTCTAGCACAGGTAGAGAGAAGGCGGAAGACGGGTAATGGAATAGGAGGGTGAACACCAGGGATATAATGCACGGATAAAAGATGATCAAGGAATCCCGGGGTTGTAGACTAAAGAACAAACTTCAAGAAAAGGAGCCTGAGTAGCGTAGGGGGGTAATGCCTCCTACAAAGGCAGCATTTAAGATCCAGCTGCTGCAATTACTTGTGAGTTCAATCCCAGGCAGGCTCAAGGTTGACTCAGCCTTCCATCCTTTATAAGGTGGGTAAATTGAGGACCCAGTTTGTTGGGGGCAATAAGCTGACTTTGTATAAATATAAATATACAATAGTATGAAGGTTATTGCTTAACGCATTGTAAGCCGCCCTGAGTCTCCGGAGAAGGGCGGCATAGAAATCAAATTTAAAAAAAAATACCCCAAAAGGTGCTGTTACTAAGACAATTCCATAGGGTTGCCAAACCAGAGGTGATATTCAGCAGGTTCTGACCAATTCTGGAGAACCGGTACCGGAAATTTTGAGTAGTTTAGAGAACCGGTAAATACCATCTCTGACTGGCCCTGCCCCCATCTATTCTCTGCCTCCCATCTCCCAGCTGATTGGGAGGAAATGAGGATTTTGCAGTAACCTTCCCCTGCCATGCCCACCAAGCTACACCACACCCACCAAGCCATGCCACGCCCACCAAGCCATGCCATGCCATTCCCACCAAGCCACGCCACACCCACCAAGACACATCCACAGAACCGGTAGTAAAAAAATTTGAATCCCACCACTGTGTCAAACATCCTACAGGGAAGTGTCTACAGAGATTCACCATCGTCCAGATCATGGTTGTCCCAGAGATGCTTTCTTTCAAAAGGCAACTGGACTTCCTTGTTTTGGTAGAAGACATTTCGCTTCTCAACCAAGAAGCTTCTTTGGTTCCGACTGAATGGTGGAGAATTGAAGGATGGGAGAAAACGTCTTCTAGCAAAACGAGGAAGTCCAGTTGTCTTTTGAAAGAAAGCATCTCTGGGAAAACCATGACTTGAACGATGGAGAATCTCTGTAGACACTTCCCTGTAGGATGTTTGGCAACCGTATGGGATTGTTTTAGTAAGGGCATCTTCTGGGATGTTTCTTGAACTTCCTACTTGTTTAGCCTACAACTCTAGGATCCCTTGGTGATCTTTTGGGGTCCTACATGGAAGTATCCCTAAAGTCACCCAGATGCCTCCAGGAAGACATCTTCTGGGATGTTTCTTGAACTTCCTACTTTAGCCTACAAGCCTGGGATTCCTTGGTGATCTTTTGGGATCCTACATGGAAGTATCCATAAAGCCACCCAGACTTGAACGGTGCCTCAAAGGTGCCTCAAAGGTAAACAACAGGTGGTTTACTCACTTTAGATTTTGCTTCAATAGTGCGGGTATTTTATTATAGCCCTTCCTGCTATAAAAGGAAATTAAGCAGGACGCGAAGCATGTCCTCTCTTTGGGGGGGTGGGCTCCCTTTGTAAGATCTCTTTGCTAATCCTGAGCGAGGCCTGCTTGATGATTTGGCTGAGCCTCTTGGATTCCAAAGACATCATTCGCCGTCTTTATTTCTCCACCTCCGTGAAGCCATCGCTACAATTCATGAAGTTTGCCTTCTCTGAACAGCCAAGACATGCCAGAATGATGCGATGAGGATGGTGGCCAGATGCCTCCAGGAAGGCTTTAACTTTGCTCTCTCTTTGATCTTTACAGGATCAAGGACTGCCTGGGAATGACCCGCCCTGTTGTGTCCTCTCCGCTTGATCAACTTCGCTTGTAAAGGGCTCCCATCCATGGCAGAGTTTGAGCCGGAGCTGTCTGCTGTCCCCGGGGAAGCCCCGAGTGGGAGGGAGGGAGGGAGGGAGCGTGTGAGTGCAGCATTTCCGCCTTCTATTGTCTCAATGGTGCCTCCTGCTCAAGCTGGTGACACTTCTCTGACTCTCTCTTCCCACCGCCAAGCAAAGGGGGGACCCAGAAGGTGAGGACGGTAGAGAGGAAGGAAGGAAGGAAGGAAGGCGTAGCATCGGCTCTTTGCCACAGAAGCTAGGCGGCGTGTGGGAGAACATCCTTACGTCTCCCCTCCTCAGCTGGTTGCAAGGCCTTCTTCCACCAGTGGTGCCCTTGGAGTCAAAGGTCCTTTGGCCGGTGAAAAGCACTTTTGATAGATTATCAGCTCCCCCTCCAAGGCCCGCCGCCCCCTTGCCCTGCCCCCTTTTGCATTCCTCCCATCACAGCATTCCCAAAAGCAACGTTTCCACAACTGCACAAAACACGCAGCAGCATTAAGCAGCTGCAGTTTTTCTCCTTCAGATGCCGAAGTTGAGCTGCTACCTTTCTGCTTGGCCCCTCCAGACTTAAAGGTAGATTCAGGAGGAGACCCAACCGGCAAGGGGTGGGAAGGGAGACAGACCAAGTTGGAGTGCTGCGTCCGCACCTGCCTTTCTGCAGGACGTCTCGAGAGCCTCAAGGTTTTTCTCGGCGCAAAACGGGACTTCCTGCCCAGCGTCTCTATTTTTTTAAAAAAATTAATACTGTACTTTCCTGCGTATAAGACTACTTTCTAACACACAAAAATCTTCTCAAAAGTCGGGGGTCGTCTTATACGCCGGGTCTCATTCTCCTGTAACCAGGCAGACCAGCCCAAAAGGCTCTGACGAGCCTTAAATGGCTCTGAGGAGGGTCGTCTTATACGCCCAGTCGTCTTATACGCCGGAAAATATGGTAAATCACGCACCATTTTCCCTGCACCAGACCACCCGTGTGCCTTTCCCCTACACCCCCACAAGTTTTGCCCAACTGAGATGGGCCCCGTTTCCTATAGTCTTTTCTCCACCCTCCATCCTGAGTCAAGGATACGATCCAGAGGTGGGTTTTGGCAGGTTCTGACCGGTTCGGGAGAACCGGTAGCAGAAATTTTGAGTAGTTCGGAGAACCGGTAGTAAAAATTCTGACTGGCTCTGCCCCCATCTGTTCTCTGCTTCCTGAGTCCCAGCTGATTGGGAGGAAATGGGGATTTTGCAGTATCCTTCCCTTGCCACGCCCACCAAGCCATGCCATGCTCACCAAGCCACGTCCACAGAACCGGTAGTAAAAAAATTTGAAACCCACCACTGCTGCGATCTCTTGCACCACCCTCACCCTGTTTAAAAGCGGCAGCTGCAATGGGGCAGGAGGACGGATGCCCCATCCCTCAAAGAGTCCATCAGGAAAAAAACCAGCTGAAGTCAAAAAATAGACAAGCTCGCTTCAGACCGTGTCCTTTTTGGTTAGTGGCTTCCTGTGACTGCATTTGCCTCTACTCTTTCTTATAAAATGGGCCTACCTTACCGGGAGGTTGTAAACGTGACTGAAACAGATGCGAAAGCTCTTTTCGATGCATGAAATGCCGCCCTATCAGCAGTTATCGTTGCAACTGCATTTCGGCTTGGACTGGAGGAACCTTCTCCCCAAAGACCCTCCGCTTGGGCTTTCGCACTGGCAAAACAAAATCCCCCAGGTTGTAAAAAGAATTGGCTGCGCTCTTCTTGGTTTGCACTTGTGCGTATGGGGTGGGGGGTGCGTGTGTGTTTGGGCCGTGGGGAGGGAGGGGCTGCGCAGAAGCCTGGTGCGGCAGCTCCCATCTGTGTAACTTTTTTTTTTCTTTTCTTCAGGTGGCTTTTCTTTGTAAAGAAGCACTAATTTATACCAGTTGGGGATGCCTCCTGGCTTTAAACCCTTGTTGGTAACTGGGTTACCAGTGTTGTGTGTATCTGTGAAGGTTTGTTCTATGTAAATATAGCTTTATAATAAAGAAATACGAAAGAAATAAAACCTTGGAGTCCTAAGACGGTCTTTATCTCCTCCTCCTCCTCCTCCTCCTCCTCCTCCTCCTCCTCCTCCTCCTCCTCCTCCTCCTCCTCCTCCTCCTCCTCCTCCTCCTCCTCCTCCTCTTCTTCTTCTTCTTCTTCTTCTTCTTCTTCTTCTTCTTCTTCTTCTTCTTCTTCTTCTTCTTCTTCTTCTTCTCCCGCCTCCTGTCCCTTCCCTCTTCTCTCATCCCCTCCACTCTCCCTTTCCCCTCCTCTCCTCCCTTCCCTCTCCTCTCCCTTTATTTCTAATCTTATCCTTCCCTTCCCTTCTCTTCTCTTCTCTCTCCCCTCCCCTCCCTCCCTTCCCCTCTCCCTTTATTGCCAATCCTATCCTATCCTACCCCCCTCCCTTCCCACTCCTCTCCCTTTATTGCCAATCCTATCCTCCCCTCCCTCCCCTCTCCTCCCTTTCTTTCCCCTTTCCCTTTATTGCCAATCCTACCCTCCCCTCCCCTCCTTTCCCTTCCCTCTCTTCCCCCTCCCTCCCTCCCTGCCCGCCCCTCCCCCTTTATTGCCAATCTACCATATCTCCCCTCCTTTCCCTTCCCTCCCCTCCCCTCCCTTTCCTCTCCTCCCTTTATTGCCAATCCAATCCTACCCTACCCTACCCTTCTCTTCTCCCCTCTTCTCTCCTCTCCTCCTTTCACTCTTCTCTCCTCCCCTTCCCTCCGCTTCCCTTTCTCTCCCCTCTCCCTTTATTGCCAATCTACCCTACCTCCCCTCCTTTCCCTTCCCTCTCTTCTCCCTCCCCTCCCTTCTCTCTCCTCTCCCTTTATTTCCAATCCTATTCTATCCTACCCTCCCCTTCTCTTCTCTCTTCTCTTTCCCCTCCCCTCTGCTTTTTCTTCCCACTCCTTCTCTTTATTTCCAATCCTCTCCTCCCCTCCCTCCCTCCCCTCCCCTCCCCTTCCATTTCCTTCCCTTCTGTTTTCTTCTCTTCATTAGAGAGCTCAAGGATGCACTGTTATAAATATTTGTCCATCTCTGTCTGGAAGAGCTCACTTCACCTAGAAATCCACAGCAGCTGGTTCACACACTGCCTTCTATATTTGGCTGATTTGTGATGCTACCTTGCTGTCATCACGGTGTGTAACCTTTGGCCAACAGTTTTTTGTAGCTCATGAACCGTATTGCTCATTCGAGTTGTTTAGCAACTCATTTGAATGCCCCATGGGACTGAAAAAGTGAGTGACATACAACAGGTCCTCGCACATACAACCGTCGCAGCATCCCCATGGTCACACATGATCAACAATTGGATGCTTGGTCACCGGCAATGGTTGCGGAATCCCAGGGTCATAGGATCACCATTTATGACCTTTGGAGGTGGAGACTGGATTCGCTTAACAACCAAAGTGTGATTCAACAGCAGGGATTCGCTTAACAACCAAAGCAACAAGAGTTGCAAAATCTGGGGCTGCTCACTTGCTTATCAACAGAAATGCTGGTCCCAAATTCTGGACTACCTGTAACAACAACAACTTCCTCTTCCTCTTCTTCTTCTTCCTCCTCCTCCTCCGTCTTCTCCTCTTCCTCCTTCTCCTTCCCCCTCCTCCTCTTCTTCTCCTTCCCTGCCTTCTCCACCTCCTTCTCCTCCTCTTCTCCTTCTCCTTCTTCTTCTCCTTCCCCCTCCTCCTTCTTCCTCCTCCTCTTCTCCTTCTCCTTCCCCCTCCTCTTCTCCTTCTCCTCTTCTTCTTCCTCCTCTCCTCCTCCTTCCTCTTCTCTCCTCCTCCTCTTCTTCTCCTTCTCCTTCTCCTTCTCCTTCTCCCTCTTTTCCTTCTCTTCCTTCTCCTCCTCCTCCTCCTCTTCTCCTCCTTCCCCCTCCTCTCCATTTCCTTCTCCTTCCCCTCCTCCTTCTTCCTCCTCCTCCTCCTGTTTCTGGTAGTAGCTAATATACCAGCAGATGGTCTGAGCTCTGTATGTTTCCACAGTCACACAGTATGTTGTTATATCCTCTAAGAGCCTCCACTTGAGCACATGGGTTTTACACTTAGGCCCTCCAACTCTCAATCTATTCAGGGTCCTCCAAGTAGCATAAAGGCAGGGCAGATTCTTCAGCCATATCCTCCTTTAATGTTCTTCCTTGCCCGATGGTCACCTCCCTCCCTCTTTTAATTAGGGGTTTGTTCCTGCGTACCCTTAAGAATCTTTGTTCATGCCATAGAACAAACTACCTGTAATGGTAGTGCAACTCCCAAGCATGGTGTAACGAGAGAGTCGAGCCACAGTTCCGCAGGATGTCCAGCTATTCCTCCATCAAATCATCTCGCAATCTTGTAAGCTGTGGGTGCAATATTACCATTTTGTTGGTGAGCTTTTCCTTTCTTCAAAAATGTTTACAAGTGTTGACCTCACTCACCTCCAGCTCAAGCTGTATAGCCAGGGATGAAATCCCAGGAGGTTCTGACAGGATCTGGAGAACTGGTACTGGAAATTTTGAGTAGTATGGAGAACCGGCAAATACCACCTGTGGCTGGATCCAGAGTGGGGTGGCAATGGAGATTTTGCAATATCTTTCCCCCAGGAGTGGGGAAGGAATGGGCATTTTGAAGTATCCTTCCCCTGCCACACCCACCAAGCCATGCCCACAGAACTGGTAGTAAAAACAATTGGATTTCACCACTGTGTATAGCTTAGCTAGGCTTCAGGCATACATCCATCTCTATTGATTAGTTTAGGTTAACAGAATTGGAAGGGACCTTGTAGGTCATCTAGTCCAACCCCTCACCCAAGCAGGAGACCCTACACCATTGCTGACAGATGGCAGTCCAGTCTCTTCTTGAAAGCTTCCAGTGATGGAGCTCCCATGACTTCTAGAGGCAACTTCTGTTCCATGGGTTGATTGCTCTCACTGTCAGAAAATGTCTCCTTATTTCCAGGTTGAATCTCTCCTTGGTCAGTTTCCATCCATTATTCCTTGTCTGGCCTTCAGGTGCTTTGCAAAATAGCTTGACCCCTTCCTTTCTGTGACAGCCCTTCAAATATTGGAATCCTGCTCTCATGTCTCCCCTGGTCTTTCTCTTCACTAGACTAGCCATGCCCAGTTCCTGCAACCGTTCATCGTATATTTTAGCCTCCAATCCCCTCATCATCTCGGTTGCTCTTCTCTGCACTTTTTCTAGAGTCTCATCTATGAGGATCTCCAACTGTAGCTTAGGTTAATTCAACAGTTTTTGACGTATTATGGTGGCATTCCTTGTAGGAAAAGGCGAAGGGCTTAAGAAATAAAGAAATCCAGATTTGGGAGCTCAGGAAGCCTAAAGAACAGCTTGGGCAGAATTATGCTCACTAATTATGTGGCTCCATCGTGCTCGAGGTTGTGTACAAGAATATATGAACGACTTTAATAGACTTTGACGGCTGTTCGACTGAAACTCTGAAATTCCCACAATTAAAGATAAATGCAGCATTTTTCTTCTGCTTCTTTGAAACTGCAGATATACGGTTCTGGGTTTAATCCCATCATCAGCTGTTTGAAAACAGGAAAAGGGTATGTGTGTGTGTGTGTGTGTGTGTGTGTGTGTGGGGAGTTATTTGCAAAAAAATTAAAAAAATAAATCTAATTCAACATTTGCTTGACCTAAATTCAAACATGGACAAGTGTAAAAAAATAAATAAATGGGTGTCTACCTTGAAATTATTGGGGTTAATTCTAGGAGATGAGCACAAGCAAGGAGTTTCCATTTGATTACTAACTGATATCCATTAGAAAAGGGATGCGGTGGCTCAGTGGCTAAGATGCTGAGCTTGTCGATCGAAAGGTCGGCAGTTCAGCAGTTCGAATCCCTAGTGCCGCGTAACGGGGTGAGCTCCCGTGACTTGTCCCAGCTTCTGCCAATCTAGCAGTTCGAAAGCACGTAGAAAATACAAGTAGAAAAATAGGGACCACCTTTGGTGGGAAGGGAACAGCATTCCGTGTGCCTTTGGCATTGAATCATGCCGGCCACATGACCACGGAGACGTCTTCGGACAGTGCTGGCTCCTCGGCTTTGAAACACAGATGAGCAGTGCCCCCTACAGTCGGGAACGACTAGCACATATGTGCGAGGAGAACCTTTATCTTATCCTTTAGAACCGTTTAAAGTGATTCAACATTTCCCGGTCAAAATACTGAATACTGAAATTTAGGCAAGATCCTCCCTTCGTTACCTTCATTACCGTCAAGAGACTTAAAAGAGAAATTCATCCTGGCTCACTGGGTTGAAATATTTGCACGTTTTATCTCATCTGATGGAGAAATGGCCTCTCCCAAATGCCTTTTAATAAAATACAGGTTACTGGGAAAAAGGTGCTTCTGAATTTCCTTGTGATTTTTCTGGATGCTCATTACAGGCCTGGGGTTAAACCAGGACACAGAGAGAGAGAGGGGGTAGATTTTGACACGGGAATGGAAGCTTTTCTGATTTGTGGAATTAATGGTCCACAATTTGGAAAATAGAAGGACCAGCTGCTGCAAAGCCGGATGATGTGTGTGTGTGTGTGTGTGTGCCACTCAGGGAATTCCATCTGAAAAAAACGGGAACTCTAGTTTTCTTTCTTCAAATGCTCAGAGCTCCATCTTGTGGCAAGTCGTTTTATTCAGGAGCTTGTATAATATTGCGTCCAATTTAAGGATTACGATGAACTGGGAGTTTTCCAAATGAAAGACTTTCGGAGAGAAGTGTGGATTTTACACTCTGTGATGAAGCCAGACAATTAGAGTGTAGCCAATCATGGTTAAAGCATGGCTTAGCTAGCACTTTGAATCAACCAGGGTTTTGTGCATTCAACCTCCTTGAGCATCAGGGCAGTGGTGGGTTGCTACTGGTTCACCCCGGATTGGGCGAACCTGTAGCGGCAGTGGCGAGAGGCTCCACCCACCCAGCCGGACGCTTCAATTTTTATATTTATATTTTTATATTTTATATTATTTTGGCTACTGATTCGGGGGAATCGTTCCGAACCAGCTGAATGCCACCTCTGAAGAGCATCTACAGAGATTCTCAATCATCCAGGTTACGGTTGTCCCAAAGACTTTTGAGATACAAGACTTTATGAAAGGCCTGAATATTGTCTCCTTCCACTTGTAATCCTTCACCGTTTTCACCGGTTTTCCTTTCTCAAAATGAAAAACTTGAGAAAAAAAAGCAGAGCAGCTGTTAAGAAAATTCTCATAACAGGCTGGAGAATTCTGGGAATGGAAGTCCACCCATCTTCAAGCGGCCAAGGCTGAGAAACAACAAAGTCTGAGGGAGGTTTGACCATTTTGCAGTTGGTTTAAAAACTTGTTGAAGCTCCTTGAATGTCACTAAATACAACTGGCAAATCTTGGCTTGTTTTTCCAGGTGCCACAGAGCTGTTTTAAAACTGCCCCGCAGAGTCTCTAAAGAGTCTGTGATCAGCTTGAGTTTTGCCCATGCCATGGCAGTGGAGCACGTAGGGATTTTTCTGACCTCAAAAGAGTTACCAGAGACAGGGAAAGGCAATGAGAATAGAATTGGGAATGGGAATGGGAATGGGAATGGGAATGGGAATGGGAATGGGAACGGGAACGGGAACGGGAACGGAATAGAATAGAATAGAATAGAATAGAATAGAATGGAATGGAATAGAATAGAATAGAATAGATATTGGAAAATGGAATAGGAATAGGAATAGGAATAGAGAATAGGATAGGATAGGATAGGATAGGATAGGATAGGATAGGATAGGATAGGATAGGAATGACTGTGTGGGAAGGGACCTTGTAGGTCATCTAGTCCAACCCCCCTCCCGCCCAAGCAGGAGACCCTACACCATTTCTGACAGATGGCAGTCCAGTCTTTTCTTGAAAGCCTCACTGTCAGAAAATTCTCCTTATTTCCAGGTTGAATCTCTCCTTGATGAGTTTCCATCCATTATTCCTTGTCTGGCCTTTGGGTGCCTTGGAAAACAGCTTGACCCGCTCCTCCCTGCGGCAGCCCCTCAAATATTGGAAGACTGCTATCATGTCTCCCCTGGTCCTTCTCTTCATCAAACTAGACATACCCAGTTCCTGCAACCATTCTTCATATATTTTGGCCTCCAGTCCCCTCATCATCTTGGTTGCTCTTCTCTGCACTCTTTCTAGTGTCTCCACATCTTTCTTACAAACTGGATGCAGTATTCCAAGTGTGGCCTTACCAAGACATTATGAAGCGGTATTTATAATTTGCTACCCATCTTGCCACAGGATGACTCTCCCAAATAAAGCGTGAGGCTCTGTGCACTCAAACAAATATCTATTTTTTAAGAAGATGGTTAATAGAAACCAAATGGAAGCGAGGAACGGTGAAGGTGCTAGGGAGGATTGCCTTGGAGATGCAGAATTTCTTTTTTTACTTTTTGGACAGTTTGGTTTAAAAAAAAAAGGTTATTACTCTGCTCGGCCAATGCCCCAATTTAACAAGCGATGAAAATTCAAGAGCACACGATATGTCAAGAGGACGGTGTTTCTAGACCATGGAGATCCAGCCATGGGGACAGCTTGCAGGAGACACTGTCATGGCAACGGCAGAGATTTCATGTTGCTTCTCTTCAGTTTTCCCCGAGTTGCTCATCCAAAACTCTCTGATGGGGCTGGTCGCCCTTTGCTAGAATCCAGGATTCTGACGAGTTTGCAAACAAGACAACCACAGATAGGGGCCTGGGCAGAGAATTTGGAAACTAGGCAGTGGAAGAGGGTAGAGGTGGGAGAAATATCTAGACTGAACAGCCAAGGAAGTGGATACAGACAGAGATAAAGATCCAAGAGAGGAATATGGGAGGCAAGTTAAAAAAAAAAAGCATAGCAATTAAAGTATTGAAGCGGGCAAGAGACGATGGATAGATGATCTCTCTTTTTTGTTCTGATTTGCTTTTCTTTTTCTCTCTCTCTTCTTTTTTTTTAGGTAGGTGACATGACTAGAAGTTAGGTAGGATAGAAAGAAAATGTTTTTTAATAAAGGGTGATATGATTAAAAGTTAGAATAAGATATAGAAATAAGAGAAGGGGGAATATTAGTGTATACACTTTTATATAATAAAAGCAATAACAAGAGAAAATATGGAATAATTGAATAATGATAGACTGCAACTTAATATAAATGTGTATTATTAGAAATATATGATTGAATGTAACAACTATGATTAATTTTACTAGTTTTATTTGTATTAGAATGCATGATACCCAGGTGCCAAACTGTTCACGCATTGATATGTTTGTGTAAAAATAAAAAAAATCTTGAAAAAACAAAACAAAACAAGAGAAGCACAGATGCCGGATGGAAGAGAAGGGAGGACCAATTCTGACTCTGTAGCAAAGTTAGGTTGGAAGAATGACCTACTATGGACTCTATGTCTTCTGAACGTTCTTGCAAAGAGCATATTACTTTACTTTATTGTCATTGCACCTCGTACAATGAAATTAAATGCCATCTTCAGTGTACCTCATACATAAGAAAACTATAAAAATAAAACACAAACACACATCCTTCACATTCTATACAATTGAATTGAAAACTCCTGATACTGCATTAATATTGCACCATACAGTAGAATTCAATATAGTTACTACTCTGGGATAGAAGCTGTTTTTCAGCCTGTTTGTCCTGTACCGTCTGCCAGATGGTAATAGTTCGGGAAAAAAAAAAAGGGGGTGCCCAAGATGAGATGGATCATTAAGAATGTTTTGAACTTTCTTAAGGCAGTGGGTTATTATTAGAGAATAAAGCAGTAATTTCCACACAGAATCACACCGGTGGGTCTTTGAATCCAACTCAAACTAAGAGTGCAAATGAGGTTAGCCTATATCTAACCTCGCTCGCTGTCCCTCAAGATCAGCCAAGGTCAGGGGTCAGCAACCTGCAGCTCTGGAGCTACATGTGGCTCTTTCACCCCCCTGCTGTGGCTCTGTCACTCTGCCACTCAAAATATGCGCCACAACCGCCAATGTGCGACACCCGCCGGCATGCGATTTATTGAGGTTTTCAACTCCCGGTAGGCCAACCATGGATAAATCCAAGAAAAGAAAAGTTTCAGAAGAAAACAATGTTTAATTCAACTACATATGCTAGTTGTGGCCGCTCAAAAAATAGTCAGGCACTGGAAGAGTTTTGTGGCTCCCGGTGTTTTCTTTTCTGGGGGAAACGGATGCAAATGGCTCTTTGAATGTGTAAGGTTGCAGACCCCTGGCCAAGGTAAACTGGGTTCTTTTAGCTAGCCAGCCAGCCAGCCCTTGCAGGAAAAGATCTACATTCAAGATGAATGAGCTTGCAAGCCCCCCACCCCCCCTCGGCAGGCTATTGCTCTCACAACAACTCCACCACAAACGGCTGACCACAATTTAGCTTAGAAGGTTGTGCAAACTCAACCGACACGGTCAGTTTATGATTCACCGAATGCAGAAAATTGGGAAATCCCAGCTTAATGGAAAGACCCAAAAGTGCATCATACAACCACAGCGTCCAGTGGCTCGGAGGTGATTTTAACTCAATCTGAGCCAACTTTTTACAGTTTTTACCTATTCTTCTTCCCTTGCTATCTCAGAGGTTAGCTGCAACCCATAACATTAAATGGGCGGTTTATTCCTTAAGCTGCCAGATAGTAGGCTGCTAAGGCCATATTGTAGACTGGCAAACTTTTTGAACATTCTTCAAAAAGCAACAGGCTGCAAATGAAGTAAGATGCTTATTGTTCAGTGTCAGATTGGAGAGAACTCTAGATAGGCTTCTCCCTTCCTACCATAGTTGACAAACCTTAGACTTGTAGAAAAAAACCCCACTAGATTTTACAAGCCTAACATTTGCCCAGCTCTATCCTGCTGTGCAAGGGACGGGTGGCTCAGTGGCTAAGCTTGTTGATTGAAAGGTTGCCAGTTCAGCAGTTCGAATCCCTAGTGCCGCGTAATAGGGTGAGCTCCTGTGACTTGTCCCAGCTTCTGCCAATCTAGCAGTTTGAAAGCATGTAAAAAAATGCAAGTAGAAAAATAGGGACCACCTTTGGTGGGAAGGTAACAGTGTTCCGTGCGCCTTTGGTGTTGAGTCATGCCGGCCACATGACCACGGAGATGTCTTCGGACAGTGCTGGCTTTTTGGCTTTGAAACGGAGATAAGCACCACCCCCTAGAGTTGGGAATGATTAGCACATATGCGCAAGGGGAACCTTTACCTTTACCTATCCTGCTGTGCACTGTGGGGCATGTATGTGGTATCACCGAGTCATGGTGGTGCAATGGTTAGAATGAAATACTGCAGGGCTAACTCACTGCTCGCTGCCAGCAGTTCGATCTTGACCGGCTCAAGGTTGACTCAGCCTTCCATCCTTCCAAAGTTGGTAAAATGATGACCCAGATTGTTGGGGGCAAGGTGCTGACTCTATAAACCGCTTAGAGAGGGCTGTAAAGCACTGTGAAGCGGTATGTAAGTCTAAGTAGTGTTGCTATGTTTGTAGCTCAAGGTTGAACTGTGGGGTCCATGGTGCGCCCTGGTGGCGCAGTGGCGAGAATCCAGTATTGCAGGCTGACTCTGCCCACAGCCAGGCATTCGATCCCGACGGGCTCAAGGTTGACTCAGCCTTCCATCCTTCCGAGGTGGGTCGAATGAGGACCCAGATTGTTGGGGTTTGCAATAGGCTGACTCTGTAAACCGCTTCGAGAGGGATGTAAAAGCACTGTGAAGCACAAGTCTAAATGCTATTGCTATTAGTTTTGAGAAAATCTGAATGAGAAAGTGGGGTGCACTAGAGAGGTAGGAAGCAAATACTTCAGAGTCATCCCCGAAAGCCTCGCAAGCTAGAGGAAGCATCTTTATCCTTTTGACTTGGAACACAGAAAGTCCTAAGTGTGGCTGATCCATCCGTCCATCAGCAGATAGAAAGCTGTTTTACAGAAGTACAATGTATTCTATGCATAGTCTTTGACACACAACTAGGAAATGCATCATTTGTGGGGTGGCAGTAGGGGAGCAAAGCTCAGCGAAGAGAGCTGACCTCAAATCTTTTCCTGAGAGCCCAGGAAATGATGAGGGGTCCTGCGGATGGATTGCTCATAACCCCTACCCCAATTTTTAAAAAGAACCTGGTCTTTATTTTCAAACCCTTTGACAAGACAATCTGAGAAAGGAGGTCTGCTGGAACAGGTTATTTTGCCAATGGTTCTTGTTTCTTATTGGATTAAATCAGTGGTGAAATCCAATTTTTTTTTTAACTACTGGTTCTGTGGGCGTGGCTTGGTGGGCATGGCAGGGGAAGGATACTGCAAAATCTCCATTCCCTCCCCATTCCTGGAGGAAGGATACTGCAAAATCTCCATTCCCTCCCCACTCCTGGGGAAGGATACTGTAAAATCTCCATTCCCTCCCCATTCCTGGAGGAAGGATACTGCAAAATCCCCATTCCCTCCCCACTCCAGGGGAAGGATATTGCAAAATCCCCATTTCCACCCCATTCTGAGGCCAGCCAGAGGTGGTATTTGCCAGTTCTCCGAACTGCTCAAAATTTCCGCTATCGGTTCTCCAGAACCTGTCAGAACCTGCTGGATTTCACCCCTTGATTAAATGTATTTTTATAGGCCAATCACTGAAATAAAAGTTCTGTCTCTCTTTGTCACATCTGTTGGCAAATTAGGAATCTCAAGAGAGGCTTTGAAATTTCTCCTTCAAAGAGACATTCCTAGATTTTTGTGAGGCAGGAAAGACTTGGGAGGTTACAGTTTCCTTAAAGGAGCCTTAATTAAAAGCATTTTTTTGGGGAGGGGGGGTGGCTGGGTGAGGAAACAGAACTGGAAAAATAAATTGCACGTTATTCCTTCACATAATGTCCACTCCTTCGCAGATTCATGGACTGACCCTTCTCCTCCCAGAGCCCTCACCCTGCCCTTATATTAGAAATCCTCCTTCATCTGAAAAACTTCAAAAGCATGGCGAGGAAGATTTTACACAAACCGGCTTCTGGCGATGCAGACCACCCCCCCCCCCCTAATTTTGGGTATTCCAACACCAGCTTCTATCTGGAGGAAGCCAACATGCTCGGTGACTTGGAACCTATCAGTTCAGCCAAATTCATTTTGCTGCAGTCAGCAGCCCTCCGTGCAATTGCTTGAGTCAAGAAATCTCAACAGCCTCCGTGTTCTGAGGTTATCAAAACACTAAAAATAAAAAGTGTAGAGGTTTTGGCATAGAAACGGGAGCAAATCTTGCATCAGCAAGCGAGGCTGTGAAAGAAGAGGCAAGGCCCACCTAAGAAGCAATGGATCCTGTTGTGGCCTGTCGGCCGCCAGCCCCTCCAACAGCCAAATCAGAGGATGACGGCCTAAGTTAGCATCAAGGCAACCTGAGAGCTCCGAGGGGAAAGAGGGAATGGAGCTGGGCGAGATTTTGCCGGAAAACAAAATTGATAGACTTGTTCTTGTTATGCTGCACTTATCTCGTCGGTGTCTTCTGCTTCTGAACTTTTGCCAAGAGAAGCCTTTGGCAGGTTGCCTAATTAGACCAAGGTCGGTGATAAACTGAGGAATGGGGTTTTGAAGAATTTGCTTTCATTTAGTTTGGACGACGCTGAGAATGAGTTAATTCTTAACTGTTCTAATAAAGTCTGTTTGTTTTCGAACTGTTTGCATTTAATTCTAACTACTTGGGCCTGGGTCACAACAAGATCAACCACTCCGCTCTCCTTGTCACCAAATACCAGGACGCCTGTTGCACAATGCAGATTTATTTTGAAACAACTTTCCCAATAAATTATACAGTTAAAAAAAAAAAAAAAGAACAGAGAGAGAGAGAGAGAAAAAGAGAGAGAGAGAGAAAAAGAGTGAATATGAACAAAGTACAGAAACCTGAAAACGGACAACCGGAAAGACAAAGTTGCAGAAACTTTGAGGGAAGGGGGAAACCAATCACCTGATTTTGCCCCGTGGACCTTGCACGAAAGCAAGGATCTGCTGCGCCAACCTTCCCTTCTCCTCCCCCTCCCGCTTCTGCTTTGGCAGTGTGGTGGTGTTCTGTGAAGTACAAGGGGTACTACTACAGCGGGGAGACCAGCTGAGAGCTGTGAGCAAGGGCCACAGATGAGAAACGGACAACCGAATTGTACAAGTGCAGGCTGAGATATAAATGGGGCTGCGGTGAGCACCTTGCTTGTCTTCCACAACAGAGAAAGGATCCTGGCCCTCTTCACTACTTTAAGAGGATAAGACTGGTGGAACAAAAGGCGAGGAAATACAGTACTAGACTGGGAGTGGACGGAACTGTTACCGCGTGCCGGCCAAGATCAGCAAAACGGGCTGTCTGCTAAAACACCAGGAAACCTCCTGCTTCAGCGACCGGCACAGATGAAACTTAGGGGACAGGGAATTAAAAAATCTTATCCCTGTAATAACTGTCCCGGAGCCCAGAAACACCTGGGCCATTCCTCTCTCTCCTCCCTTGGCCACTCGGCTGGCTCACAGCATGCATGTCAGGTCCTTAGTAGTCATCTGCTCCCAGCAGGAAGCCCAGGATGAAACTGTTGGCTCGCTGGCGATCTTGCAAAGTCTGCTTGGTCACCAGGTTGGGTGGAGGCCGCAGCAGGAGGCTGGCAAAGAGGGTGGCTGGGAGGAAGAAGCAAACGTTTGGGTGAGATGAAGGGTTAGAGTGGGTGGGGGAGGTGGGGGAAAAGAGTGGGCACCCCGTCCGCCCGTTGGTTCTCACCTAGCATGTTGGCACTGACGTTGTTGCTCTCGGAGTACTTCAGAAGTTCTCGCAGAAAGGCCATCACGTAGCGGAAGACGTTCCGGTGTGAGCGTGGCAACTGACAAATAACCTGGAAAAAAGCAATAGCGACAGCAACTTATATGCCGCTCCGTAGCGTTTGGTGGCACTCTCTGAGCGGTTTACAAGTGTCAGCATTTTGCCCCTCAACAATCTGGGTCCTCATTTGACTGACCTCGGAAGGATGGATGGCTGAGTCAACCTTGAGCCCTGGTCAGGATCGAACTCCTGACAGTGGGCAGAATCAGCCTGTAATACTGCATTCTAATCGTGGAAGGAAAGGGAGGGAGGGAGGAAGAACAATAGCACAAGACTTATATACCGCTTCATAGTGCTTTACAGGCCTCTCTAAGCGGTTTACAGAGCCAGCATTTTGGCCCCAACAGTCTGGGTCCTCATTTGATAGAAGGCACTGAGTCGACCTTGAGCCTGTCAGGATCGAACTCCTGGCAGTGGGCAGAGTCAGCTTTCTAACCACTGCGCCACCACAACTCTTATAAAGGAAGGAGGAGTGAGAATTACGACCACAGCACTTATGTTGGAGACGCATTAACGGTAGCGACCCTCGATACTGGGTCTCTAGCTTACAGCATCCAGGAGGCTGCAGGACCCCCTGTGCATATCCCTGGGGGGTCTGTGCTGATACCCGAGGAGAAAATGAAAGAGGCAGGAACGGCTGGGCACGTCCTATTCACCCGGGAAAAGGGTTGATCTCGCTGGAGATACTGATGCCAACCAGGGACCAAAACCTGGTCCCTCCACTGCTGAAAGTGGGAAACGTGACCAGGATGAACAACCGTTTGGGGGTCCTACCTGCCGGCAGAGACGACTATCCTGGGAGCAGTCAAGGCAGCGCTGGTAGAGTTCGTAGCAGATGACCGGCTCGGGAAGGGCCTCCAGGAAGATCAGCAAAGCTTCGGCCACGGAGTGATTGCTGCCAGCTGAAGGTCCTCCGTCAAGGAAGATGATGTCCGCCACCATCTGTACTTTGCCTCCTCCCAAGTAGGTGCAGAACCCTCCCTTCCCTTCTTGCTTCCTCCTCCTGTTTTATCAGGTAGGTGCAGTCTACAACCTACCCGTATTTTTCGGACTATAATACGCACCGGAATATAAGACGCATCAAAATTTCGAAGAGGTAAAGAAGGAAAAAAAAAAAAGGTTTTTGTCCTCCCCGGCCCCTAGGAGCACTCTGCAGGCGTCCCAAACCCTCTGCGCGCCTCATTTTTGCGAAAAATGGGCCCATAATGTGCAGGCTCCGATATGGTCATAACTTGAGAACTATCTGTACTCTGGAGACTTGAGGCATCAGATAGAGAAAAATGGAATCCAGACTAAAGCTATCTGTTTGGTCCTCTTCTTCAGGAAAAGGATACGGATGGACTCCGGGATGCTGGTGTCCAGGCACTCAATAATATCCTGCAGTTCATCTTGCATGCCAGGGGTCTGGAACAGATCCTCCTGCCAGAGAGAACCCCAAGTAACACTCGTGTTGGTCTCATGAAACATGGTAGGACCATGATGGCGAACCTATGGCACATGTGCCACCCATATCGGTGGGCATGTGAGCTCAGCTCTGGCGGGCATGCGCGTGCCTGCCAGCTAGTTTTCGGGCCTTCTGGGCCCACCTGAAGTAGGGAAAAAGGCTGTTTCCTGCCTCTGGACCGCCTCGTAGGGTGGTGGGGAAGGCCCGTTTGCCCTCCTGAGACTCCTAGAAAGGCTCTGGAGCCTGGGGAGAGCAAAAAACGGGCCTTCCGGTTCTACAGGAAGTTGGCGAACGGGCCGTTTTTCAGCCTGCAGAGGGCATCCGGTGGGGTGGGGAAGGCCATTTTCACCCTCTCCAGACTCCTAGAAAGGTTCTGAAGCCTGGGGGAGAGAAAAACGGGCCCACCGGGCCATCGCGTGCCAGGAGTGGGGGCGGGGCGAGAGAGAAACTTTTTACTGGGGCTGCCGGTGCTCCTAATTAAAGGAATTTTTGAGTTAACTTCAGAGGGTTTGTCGTGTTTGGGGAGCTGGATCAGAATATCCCAGAAGATGAAGTTCAATTCTGGGAGTTGAAGTCCATGAGTCTTAAAGTTCCCAAGTTTGGAGAACCCCCTGGCTTAGATGGTCCATCCAGCATACCTGATGGCAGGCATTCTTGAAGAGATGGTCCACCAGGAGCCAAATCTCCTTGGGTATGTGCAAAGGTCGATCATTAGCGTCTTCATCCTGAGGCATCATCTTCAGAAGGGACTTCTCCTGATTGAAAAGCGAATGGATTGGCATCAGGACCTCTGAATACTTGGAGGGGCTTATTTTATGTCTCCCCACTGAAAGGTCCATCAACGGCATCTTTGCTTTGCAGCATCCCTGAGAGTACGCATAAAAGCCACCTCTGCTATTTCAAAAATGTACATTTTTAAAATAGCAGAGGTGGCTTTTATGCGTACTCTCTTCTGGGTCTAGACTGGGCTCAGTGGAACGGCAGACGATCGAGAGTGAATGGTTCTTTTTTTAGTAGTGACACAGGGATGATCCTTTCTCCCATCCAAAACTGGCCTGTTAAAATGGAAGGCCTGAAATAATCGTGGGAGGAAAAGCATAAGTTCATTGCTGAACAATGATGGTTTGGTGGCTGTCCCAGCACTTTCAACAATAAACCGAGAAGGGTTCCTTTCGTTTTTTTAAAATTTATCTAAAATGGTTTTGGACTTCAGAAAACTTTTCTCTTGGCTGTTTTACAAATGTCACCCTGTTATGAGCAAAATACCGTATTTTTAGGACTATAAGGCGTACTTTTTTGTCTCCACAAAGGAGGCGAAAATATCTGTGCTTTTTATAGACCAAATATCGCCAAAGCCCCGCCCACCCACCCGCCATTTTTTGGCCTCCACACGCCGTGTTTTGGGGCCTTTTTTTGGCACATTTTTGAGGCTTTTTTCTGCCTTTTTTTGAGGCTTCTTTTGGCCTGTTTGGGAGGCTTTTTGGGCCTGTTTTCAGGGCTTTTTGGGCCTGTTTCTGAGGCTTTTTTTGGCCCATTTTTGGGCTTTTTGGGGCCTGTTTTTGTGGCTTTTGGAGCTTATTTTTGAGGCTTTTTTCAGCCCGTTTTCGAGACTTTTTTTGGCCCATTTTTTTCTGAAAAAATGGTCCAAAAAAGCCCCGGAAACAGGCTGGAAAAAAGACTGGAAAAGGGCTGAAAAAAGGCCTGAAAAAAGTAAGGCCAAAAACTTTTTTTTGTCATTTTCCTCTTCTAAATTTAGGTATGTCTTGTAGTCAGATACATCTTATAGTCTAAAAAATACGGTAGCCAACATGGAGGCTGCTGTGAGAAGAGGAAACAGAGAGCAAGGACATCAATTTTTCTATTCTGGCTTCTGCTGATATTTGCCTTCCAATCCAATTTCTGCAAGACTCATTAGATTAGGGCAAGGATGGGCAATGCGGGAACCTTATTTTGCTTTTGTTGGTTGTCACTGATTATGCCCAATGGTTGATTATGGCCATCAATACTCATTGATTATACCCCTTCCAGGTAGGGCGTAATCAAGATAATTGCCCTCCCCTCTGCTAAAGCCACCCAATTGGAAGGAGCATTTGGGGCTATTAAGTCTAGATGTCTCCTCAACCAAGCCTCCATCAACCTTCTAACCTGTTGGGACTTCGCAGCTAGCATCACTTTATTCGGGAGAACATCTGATTCGAGAAATAGTTATGGTTTAATGTGGCCAGTTGTCGCAATCTCTCCCTCTTCCCTTTCTAGCCACTAATTATCTTCACTACATTCTTTCAATTTATCTGGAATGGATTTAGAAATCAAGGTGAGGCCAAACCACACTAGAATTGCGACTTCCTGTGGTCTGGAAGCTCTTAATTCTGATATACCGTAGTGGCCAAAATTGGGAAAAGTGTATCTTTGATGGCTAATAACACCACCTTTTTTTTGGAGTTTCAAGATAATCCTATTCCACTGCTGGAATGGCCTGGGAATAGCCCAGACCTTCACCCAATTGAAAATCTGTGGAGCCAACTAAAGAAACGTGTTAGTTAGAAGTGACCCAGCAATCAAACCCAGTTAATAGAAGCCATCATTCAATCTTGGTTTTACATTAGAAAAACTGCAGAACTCAAAGACTTGGTTCACTCCATGGGAAGACGTTGTAAGGCCGTCATTCATGCTAAAGGTTACCCAAGGAAGGATTAACTGACATGGTGATCATTTCTGTTTATCTCGTTTTTTCCTACGTGTTTCATTTTTCTTCTTTATAGGGTAACTGCTATTCTAATAGCAAATCCTTCATAAAAGTTATTGCATTACATTCTTGATTAATTTCTCTTTCCATTGATATATCATTTTATGGTACTACTCCAAAAAAAAAAAGTGGTGTTATTAGGTTAAGTTTTAGAAAATACATTTTCCCCAAAAGGTTTCCACGATTTTGGCCACTACTGTAGTTTAAAACTGACCTTTATAAAAAACAAAAAACAAAAACCCAACCACCATATCACACCACTAACACATATATCCCTTTTGACAATAGTATTAATAGATCCCTTGTGCATCTATTACAGTTAGTCCTCGACTTACACAACAGTTCTTTTAATGACCATTCAAAGTTACAACAACACTGGGGAAAAAAAAATGACTTATGACCATTTCTCACATTTTTGACCACTGCAGGCAGCGTCCCCATAGTCAAAATTCAGACCCTTGGTAATTGACTCATATTTACGATGGTTGCAGTGCCCCGGGGTCGTGTGATCCCCCTTTATTGACCGTCTGAGAAGCAGAGTCAACGGGGAAGCCAGATTCACCGAACAGCGGTGTTTACTACCTTAATGTCTGCAGTGATTCGCTTAATAAAACTGTGGAAAGGTCGTAAAACGGGACATCTCGCTTAGCGACAGAAATATTGGGCTCAACTGGGGTCGTATGTCGAGGACTAAAGGTACAATTTCAATCTTCTTCGCAGATGCCACCACCAAGCTGTGCGTTCCCCCATGCCATAATTTAGCCTCGGATTGCTTCCACCTTCAGTGAAATATTCTGCATTTCTCACCAGTCAGTGTCCCCCCTGTGCTGTGTTCCCCTCCACCTACCAAGAGAATTGTGAAGGCTTCCCAGCCTCATTACCTTTTCAAGGCAGCTGTCCTCTCCCTGAGAGCACAATTGAGGAGGCAAGAGGCGAAAAGGAAAAAAAGAAGAAAAAAAAAGGAAAGGAAAAAAAAAAAAAAGGAAAGACACAAAATGTGTTAACTGGCACGAGTCCAAGGCAGAGAAAGGAACCCACCATCTACAGGGAAGTCAGAAGCCAGATGGTGGGAAAATACAGGCGATAAAAAAGCGAGCAGCGCAGGGGAAAGGGAAGCTGGGGTTAAAGGGCAGATGGAAACAGGAGATCTGTTGATTCGATGAGGAGGAACCCTCGATGAGGGTTTGGACAGCGCAACAGGAAAGTGAACGCAAAGCTGCAAGATGAATGGAGGGATGAAGTCCCCTCCGCGCTGGCAGGGAGGGAAGGATGGAGGAGATTTAGGCAGGCGGGTGAGGAAATGGGGATGCTCCATCGAGTTCAGCTACCATCCAACATCCCAGGAGGCTCCCCCCACTCTTCCTACCAGGTCGATGAGCTTGGTGACGGGGACTTCGCGGATGGGCTGCCTCATCCGGCACAGGGCTTCCAAGGAGGTCCCAAAGCAGCTGGCCAGGTAGTTGCCGCTGATGGTGAGGAAGTAATCCTTGCCCCGGTCGAGGTGAAGGACCAGGATCTCCTCGATCTTGTCCTCCCCCGAATTGAGAAGGGTCACCGCGTCCTTGCTGACGTAGACATCCAAGGAGATGTCCACCGTCTCGTCTGGGATGGGGAGAAGAGCCGTGAAAGCTTCAAGACCGAATCTTGAAGGTGGCACTTGGGTCCACCATGAAGAGGTATGGGGGGTGGGGGGAAGAGAGGAAATCAGAATTCCAACGTATTTCTTAAGACTCACTTGGCTCTAAATAGCCTTCGTTGGGTTCGGCACGGAGCCACGGTTTGCAGTACTGCGTGTCGTTGAGCTTGGGGATAAAGGAGAAGTGGCAGGGGACTTGGCCGTTGTTTGTGATCTGGAATTTCTCCTTCTGCAGTTGCCGAAACTTTACATTCTCAAAAGAGAACTGTGGGCACGAAGTAGAAGAAAACAAAACAAAACAACAACAGAACACCTGAGTATTTTTCAGCAGAAAAGGGAAACCCCCTCCGAACACCAGAATTGGCTTCTATTTTAAGTTTACACAAGAAGGATATACCGTATTTTTCGGAATATAAGACACACGCTCCCCCCAAAAAAGGGTGAAAATTTGGGTGTGTCATACATCAAACGTAACCCCGCCTACCCACCTGCCCCCACCTTTTGGCCTCTGCCTCCCAGCAATTTACCTCCTTGCAACGAACAGCCCATTTGAGCGTCAGCACAGCCTGATTAGCACAAGCAGCTGATTGTCAGTTGGATTGGCCTCCCGACCCTCAGCTGTTTCAGGTTGCAAGGATTGCCATTACCTATTGCCGCGTGGGCCTCTGCTGTTTGCTGCAAGGAGGCAAATTGCTGGGAGGCAGATTTTTTTTTTCTTGTGCTAATCAGGCTGTGCTGAAACTGAAACTGAAACTAAAGCAGGCTGTTTGCTGCAAGAGGCAAATTGCTGGGAGGCAGAGGCAGATTTTTTTTTTCTTGTTTTCCTCCCCTCCAAAAGGTAGGTGCATCTTATAATCCAGAGCGTTTTATACGCTGAAAAATATGGTACTTCAGGAATTTGCCTTCCTCTGAAGAATTTGGGTCTTATCGGAGCAGGTTCTCCTTGGGGCAGATGTTTCCTGCAGATGTGTTGGATTCAATTCCTAAGGTCACGCATGTTAGTGTTTTATGGGAGTTGAAGTCCAATACATCTGGAAGATACCCAAGATGGGGATTTCCCTTGGCTGAAGAACTTCCCTCTTGAGGAAGGAAAGAGTATTTTTTTCTGCCACTTACCTCCCTCCTGCTCAGCTCCACCGATGGAAGGAAGTCATTCTCCATCCTGTCCATCATCCGAACAATGTCCTCAAATACTTTCCGGTACCGTCGCTCATCTACAACTTTCACCTTTGGGAATAACCAAGATTGTGTTATTTGAAGAAAGGGCTTCAAACTGAGTGGAGACACACCTTACTTGACCGAGCTCTGGCCAACCTCCCAGAGTTTCTGGAGTGGATCCAGCAGTTCTGCAGCCTGGCCTTATAGAAAAGAAACAAGGTTGTTTCCAAGCTTGGTGACGCAGTGGTTAGAGTGCAGTACTGCTGACTGCCTGCAATTTGGCAGTTCGAATCTCAGCAGGCTCAAGGTTGACTCAGCCTTCCATCCTTGCGAGGTGGGTAAAATGAGGACCCAGATTGTTGGGGGCAATAGGTGGACTCTAAAAACTGCTTAGAGAGGGCTGCAAAGCCCTGTGAAGTGGTATATAAGTCTAAGTGCTAAGTGCTATTCCAGGGAGGCTTTGCAAACTCTGTGTTCTGACCCGGCTCCCAAACATGATAAAGCCTCTAAAATTAACTAAACATTCTCTTTATTAGGAGTGCCAGCAGCCCCAGCCCAGAGTCTCTCTCTCTTTCTCTCACACAGCAGGCTAACGAAGTCCCTAAGTGCTTGTGGAAAGCGCCACTCGCTCTCTTTCCCTCTGAAATGACTCCAACGCACCAGGAGTCTCTCTCTCTCTCTCTCCCCACACTTGCAAAAGAAGTCCTGGAAGGTGCGCTTGCTTTCTTCCAGCAGCAGAGACACAAGGACACACACATGCTCAGAAGGTGCTACAGATTCCAAGAATTCTGATAATTTTCAGACAGGATTTGGAAGTGCGGGATATCAGTTAGTGGACCAGCAGGGAGATGAATAGTTGTCTGCCACACCTATTCGTTTCCGCCCCGCCTTTTATTCCCAGAGTTAAGGTGGGGCTTAGCTAGCAGCAGTGGCTCTTCTGTCCCAAGGATCGGCCCATAGATTTCCACTGCTCTCCTCTCCTCTGCCTTCTGTGCATCAGTGCGACAGGCACTGGACCCAGCTGTTCCTCCTCTTCCTTATCAGCCACCTCCAGACATGAGAGCTCCATCTGAGGGCTGATGGATGCAGCCTCTATCTCTGACAGCTGCATTCCCTCTTTCCCCTTGGAGCTCTCAGATTGCCTTGGATGCTGGCCCCGTCTTCCACGCCGCCTCCCCATCTGATTCTGAGGCTGGTGGGACCGGCAGCCGACAGGCCACTACGCCCCATAATACTACCAGCTTCAAGCAGGGACCAAACATCAGAAACTGAGCGACTGAACGGAATTACCCCTATGAGGAAGAGGGAGCTGACGGGCTTGTGGTCGCTTGTTTTTAGTTCCATGTGGCTGCGGTATTGGAGCTGGCTGATGTTGCCTCCTCTCCAGAGAATCCGGTCACACCAAGCTGGCACACGGCATTTTCCGCTGGAAGGAGATAGGATCAATATCAATGATATTCTGGAAGCCTGCAGGATGCTCACCACATTACCTTACGTGATCTTTGCACCAAACAAATTTCAGTTCCTGAAATCCATCCTTCTATGGGATCTATCCTCTCATTTAACAACAACAAAACCTTTTTTGCAAGACCATTGAGTCCCAGGCAGGTTAGGTGGGTGGAAACTAACTATTGGGGCGCGATTCTTACCTGGACTGAACTATCGGGGCGAGATTCTTACCTGGACTGAGCCTGTGTAGCGTAGGGGGCTAATGCCTCCTACTAAAGGCAGTAATTAACACCAGCTGCCTGTAATTTCTGTGAGTTCAATCCTAGCCAGGCTCAAGGTCGACTCAGCCTTCCATCCTTTCTAAGGTAGGTGAAATGAAGACCCAGTTTGTGGGGGCAATAAGCTGACTTTGTATAAATATACAAAAGTATGAAGGCTATTGCTTAACGCATTGTAAGCCGCCCTGAGTCTCCGGAGAAGGGCGGCATATAAATCAAATTAAAAAAAAAACAACTATTGGGGCAAGATTCTTACCTGGAATCCCAGCGATCTGTTTTAGAGTCATATTTGTATGTGGGGATGAACTTGATTTCGCCTTCTGTGAAATCGGCAAAAGCTGCTTTTTGGGTACGCTGAATATTCAGCTGCAGGCAAAAGGCAACAATCCGTCAGCTGACCTCACTCAGACCGTCTAGTATTGACAGGGAGGGCTGTGAAAAACTTAAGACTGCATGTCACATGACTTTCAGGGTGTAGGTGTGGGGGGTCAATCATCCTTATTCAAAAGGCAGGAAACGTGTTTATTTATTTTATTTATTTATTTATTAGATTTGTATACCGCCCTTCTCCTTGCGGACTCAGGGCGGTGGACAGCCAAATAAAAACAGTATACAAAAGTTAAAATTTCTTAAAAAACATATAACTATGGCTAAAATTAAAACCATTGAATAATTAAAATACCCAACCCTCTAGTACAGATCTTAAAAATTCAGCGGGGTCAGGCTAGACCAGCAAGCTGAAAGAGATGGGTTTTTAGGGCCCGACGAAAAGTCCGGAGGTCAGCAATTGTTCTCAGTTCTGGAGGGAGATCGTTCCAGAGGGTAGGGGCTGCCACAGAGAAAGCCCTCCCCCTGGGGGTCGCCAGCCGACATTGTCTAGCTGACGGCACCCTGAGGAGACCCTCTCTGTGGGAGCGCACCGGCCGGTGGGAGGCTATTGGCGGCAGAAGGAGGTCCCGTAAGTACCCTGGTCCTAAGCCATGGAGCGCTTTAAAGGTGGTCACCAACACCTTGAAACGCACCCGGAAGTCCACCGGTAGCCAATGCAGCTCGCGCAGGAGAGGTGTCACATGGGAGCGTCCCGTCGCTCCCATAATCCCCCGCGCGGCCGCATTCTGCACTAGTTGGAGCCTCCGGGTGCACCCCAAGGGGAGCCCCATGTAGAGAGCATTGCAGTAGTCCAGGCGAGAGGTGACGAGTGCCTGAGTGACTGTGCGTAGGGAGTCCCGATCTAGAAAGGGCCGCAACTGGCGTATCAGGCGAACCTGATAAAAAGCTCCCCTGGCCACAGCTGTCGTGTGATCCTCCAAAGACAGCCGTGGATCCAGGAGGACGCCCAAGTTGCGCACCCTTTCTGTGGGGGCCAGTGATTCGCCCCCAATAACCAGCGATGGTGTCAGCTGGCTATATCGGGACGCCGGCAGCCACAGCCACTCGGTCTTGGAGGGGTTGAGTCGAAGCCTGTTTCTCCCCATCCAGGCCCGCACGGCTTCAAGGCACTGGGACATCACTTCCACGGCATCGTTGGGGTGGTCTGGGGTGGAAATGTACAGCTGCGTATCATCAGCGTACTGATGGAACTCCACCCCAAAACCACGGATGATCTCACCCAGCGGCTTTACATAAATGTTGAACAGGAGGGGCGAGAGGACCGATCCCTACGGCACCCCACACACTAGGCGCCTCGGGGTCGACCGCTGCCCCCCTGTCAACACAGATTGCGACCGGTCGGAGAGGTAGGAGGAGAACCACCGTAAAACGGTGCCTCCCACTCCCAGTCCCTCCAACTGGCGCAACATGATACCATGGTCGATGGTATCAAAAGCCGCTGAGAGGTCTAATAACACCAGGATAGAGGAATATTCCCTACCCCGGGCCCGCCAGAGATCATCCACCAACGCGACCAATGCCGTTTCGGTGCTGTATCCAGACCTGAAGCCGGACTGGAGCGGGTCTAAATAGTGTTGTGGTGGGTCTATGACAATTTGCCACAGCTAACTCGCCATGGCCATCTCATCACAGGAGAATTCATTGCAGGACATGAGTTACACTGACATCAAAGAAATGGTGGAATAGAATCATTAAAAGAAAAGATGCAAAAGGAGGGACAGAATGAAATGTGAGTGGTGAAAATTGGTATTTTTCAGAGTATAAGATGCACCTTTCCTCCCTCCCAAAAGAGGCTAAAAATTTGGGTACTTCTTATACTCCGAATGTAGCCCCACCCACCTGCCGGCCCCCACCCTTCGGCCTCCACGCAACCTCTTCCTGCCTGCAGAGATTGCCACCGACAATGGCTTGTGATTTTGGGCTCTATGCGTCATGTTTTTAGCTCCGTTTGAGAGCCCTTCAAGGCTGCGGGGATCGCCAAGGCACATCGCCGCCAATCACCACCCGAAAAAACGATTCATTTGGAGGCTTAAAACACGACATGCGGTGCCCAAAATGGCTACCCGGAACAGCTCCTGCCTTCTCTTACCCCTTCCGAGCTTTACTGGATCTCAATCCGAAGATCAGCTGTTGCTGAAGCTTTTTTTCATCCCTAAGGAGGCGCTAGGGATCTTCCACTCTTCGCCTGCTTTTCTCATTGCTGTTCCCTCCGACGATCAGCTGTGCTTCAGAAGCTGTTTTAAGCCCCAACCGTGCTCAAAACCAGCAAGCTAATGTGCTGAAGCTTACCAGGCTAAGGACACTAGCCAGATGAATACCTGGTAGGCAGAATTTCCCCCCCTCCTCGCCAAAAACTAAGGTGCGTCTTAAACTCCGAAAAATACAGTACATTTTTACTGATTTTAAATAATTAAGTAGAATTGTTAAATTGTGCCACAGGGAGTTGGCTGTGGCAAGTTGGCTGTGGCAAGTTGTGCCATTCCTCATTCTGTTCCCTCTCTTTCTTTCCCACCTCTTTGATGTCAGGAACATTAAAAGCAAATGGTTGGTGTTTAGGCTTGTAAGAAACCACTGCTGGCCGGAAAACAAGGAAAGGAAGCTTAAACTTCCAAACAGCCAATAAAAGCTGGAGTTCAGTGAATATAACCCAAGCCTTTGTACTACTGACAACGACAAACATTAGATAACTAGTTCCAGATGGCACAATCATCACAAATTGTATTATTAAAATCAAGGGATGAAGAAGGTCTAAAGGCCTGTCTCATAGGGGCCACCCATATCCAAGAGGAGGAACCGTATTTTTCAGAGTATAAGACGCACCTTAGTTTTTGGGGAAGAAAATTAGAAAAAAAAAAAATTCTGCCTCTGCCTACCAGCATCCATCAGTATTCATCTGGCTAGCATCCTGTTGGTGTGTGAGAGAGTTGAGGGCTGTTTGGAAACTGAAACAGTATTTGTTGTGTGAGCACAACACCCCACCCAAGAAGAAGACAGCAAGGAACCTGGGTGTGGCTTAGCTCGACTGTTCTGTGCTGAAACTAAAACTGAAACTCCTCTCCTCTGCTTGTGTTTTGCTTGTATTTACTACCACGTTGGAAAACCTGCTATTGGTATTGTATATTTACTTCATGTGTTATAGAGAAGTTATTGAATTCTGCCGAATCAGTTAACTTGTCTGTGTTTTCTGGATGTGATTGCTGCTGCAAACTCTGACACGTCCTTGCAGCAAACAGCAAACAGCCAGGTCAGCTTCAGCACATTCTTGCAGCCTGATTGAGCACGAGCAGCTGATTGGCGGGTGGATCGGGCTCTTGGAATACCCCCAATCAGCTGTTCCAGGCTGCAAAGATTGCCACAGACCATTGCCTTCTCTGTGCCTCATGCTTTTGGCTACATTTGGTGTATAAGACGCACCCAAATTTTCACTCTCTTAGGGGAGGAAAAAGTGTGTCTTATACTGTGAAAAATACGGTAGATATTTCAACTTTAAAAAACCCACAATCCTCCAGGGAATTCCTCCCTCCTTTCCCTTCTTACCTGGTCAAAGGTGAGCAGTTTCTGAAGCTCGTTTTTAGTGATTAGACTTTTTACATCATTGGAGTCTGGGAGGCAAAGTCTGTAGTTCAGATCTCCCAGCCAAATGACAACGCTGAAAGATATGAGAAAGAGCAGAGGAACTATTACAGGTAGTCCTCCACTTACAACAGTTCGCTTAGTGACCGCTCAAAGTTACAACGGGCGCTGAAAAAAGAGACCTACGACCGTTTTTTCACACTTATGACCACTTGCAGCGTCCCCATGGTCACAAGATCAACGTTCACACACTTGGTAACTCATATTTATGACTGGAAGCTTCTGTGCATGCGCAGAAGAGCATGCACACGAGAGCTTTGCTCTCTTGCACGCAGCCTCGTTGCGAACCGGTAGTAAAAGTAAGAACCCACTCCTCTAGGAGACTGTCTATAAACCTGGTGCCCTTACTATATGGTTTGGATATCTTAACTCCGTTCAGAATTGTAGTTCTGGTCTGTCCCAGTCTGAGAATGGTCTGCAGTAAAAGTTAAATCTCTGTAGTAAAACTCAAAAAATAAATTAGGATGTATTACTATTATTTATTAGGGACGTGGTGGCTCAGTGGCTAAGACGCTGAGCTTGTCGATCGAAAGGTCGGCAGTTCAGCGGTTTGAATCCCTAGCGCCGCGTAATGGGGTGAGCTCCCATTACTTGTCCCAGCTTCTGCCAACCTAGCAGTTCGAAAGCAAGTAAAAAATGCAAGTAGAAAAATAGGGACCATCTTTGGTGGGAAGGTAACAGCGTTCCGTGCGCCTTTGGCGTTGAGTCATGCCGGCCACACAACCATGGAGACGTCTTTGGACAGCACTGGCTCTTTGAAACGGAGAGGAGCATTGCCCCCGAGAGTCGGGAATGACTAGCACATATGTACGAGGGCAACCTTTACCTTTATTATTATTTATTAGAGGTGATAGCATGGTTTTATTACTGCTTCCCTTACTGTCCGGTCCTAAGTAGGTGTCCTTGGCTAAAGGTGCTCTATTTGAAACCTCAGCAAAGCAACGAGAAAGAGAAGAATCCATTCATTTCTCCAAACTGAGCTCACCAGAATTAAAAAAACAAGCAAGCAAACAAAAAAAAAAATCCCCCCAGATATTGTATCATGTATTATGGTATCTAATCTAAAAAAGCCTACTCGTAATTTATTTAAGCATGCCACAGATACGACCCAACTTAAACATAACTCTGTGGCCACAAATTCTTTCTTGATAGCTTGGGCTTCAATCATCTTCTTCTTTTAATGACCCCATAATCCCCTGCGGGGTGGAATCGGGGCAACTGAATGGAGCTGAGTGTTTACTGGCCGGATGCCCTTCCTGTTGCCAATGCAGAGTTTTGTTCAACAGTTATATTCTCATCGTGCCCAGAGAGTGAAATATCTGCCTCTACCTAGGATCGAACTCACAGCCTCCTGATTGTGAGGCCTAGAGCTTCACCTCTAGGCCACGGCACCACTCACGGCTTGAGCGTCAATGATTGTGTTTACTTCACTGAGCCGAACGTGTTCCTTTCCGCCTTCCTTCAACGAAATCAATAATGAACTTCTCTCCCCGCCACCCGTGTCCCACCCTTCGGACGCACTCGTGTTTCATGATGGTCAGCTGAGGCAGATTCTGGTCGGGAACCTGGAAGCTCATGCGGGCGCAGATGTCCTTATAGTCTTGATTGCGCTGCTCGAAGTTCTCCACGTGGGCAGCCAGGTGGGAGTTGACGATGCAGAAGCTGGTATTGTGAAAGACAAATCTGACCGCCACACCACCCTTGTTGCCCTGCAGGAAGCCGGACAGAAGTTAGTTAGTTAGTTTATTCAATTTGTATACCGCCCTTCTCCTAGTGGACTCAGGGCGGTGCACAGCCAAGACTAATTTTTTTTTTAAAGAATTACATAACTTTGGCCCAGAATTTAAAACATTCGAACTAAAACCCATTGATAATTTTAAAAAGCTAAAACGGTGTGTGTGTGTGTGTGTTTATGCCAGCCCTGCTTGATGGAAAAGAAAAGTTTTTAGGGCACAGCGAAAGGCCCGGAGATCTGATATCCTTCGTATCTCCGGGGCAAATCGTTCCAGAGAGCAGGAGCTGCCACAGAGGAGGCCCCCCCCCCTGGGGGTTGCCAGCCAACATTGCCTGGCTGACGGCACCCTGAGGAGTCCCTCTCTGTGGGAGCGTACTGGCCGGTGGGAGGCTATCGGTGGCAGAAGGCGGTCCCGCAAGTACCCAGGCCCTATGCCATGGAGCGCTTTAAAGGTGGTAACCAACACCTTGAAGCGCACCTGGAAGACCACCAGAAGCCAATGCAGCTCACGCAGGAGAGGCATCACATGGGAGCGCCCCCTTGCTCCCATAATCCCCTGTGTGGCTGCATTCTGCACCAGTTGGAGCCTCCGGATGCTCCTCAAGGGGAGCCCCATGTAGAGAGCATTGCAGTAGTCCAGGCCAGAAAGAAGGAAAAGCAGAAGAAAAGTGTCATTTGGAGGGCGACGAGGAGACAACCTGGGGATCCCGAAGCCGGGGAGGCCCCCCGCCGCTCACCATCTTGCCCATGATCCCGGTGCCAACCGTCTCGGCCACCACTTCTTTGATGGAGTCGATGTGCTCCTTCCTGGCGAAGATCAGCAACATCATGCCAACCAAACGCACCAGCTGCACCTGCAAGATTGGAGATCTTAGACCGGCGGTCCTGCTCTCCGTACCGGCCCTGATTCTAGGGAGCTGTCCGGCCTGCTTGCAACAGGATGAGGGGATTGGACTTACTTTCCTGTACTTGGCTTTGGGGTGCAAAGCTTTCTCCACGGCCGCCAGCCACTCTTGCTCTTTGTTGGAGTCGAAGTAGAAGAAGGCTTCTGTGCTCAGGTCCAGCTCCTGGAACCTGGAGGGGAGAGTTCAGCAGGTGCTGAGCGTAGCCTCAAAACCCTGACGGGTTTTTTTTTTAATTTGATTTATATGCTGCCCTTCTCCGGAGACTCAGGGCGGCTTACAATGTGTTAAGCAATAGCCTTCATACTTTTGTATATTTTACGAAGTCAGCTTATTGCCCCCACAAACTGGGTCCTCAATTGACCTACCTTAGAAAGGATGGAAGGCTGAGTCAACCTTGAGCCTGGTGAGACTCGAACTTACAGTAATTGCAGACAGCTGGTGTTAATCATAATGCTTTAGTCTGCTGAGCCACCAGGCCCAGCAGTCAGCTTATCATCAGCCATCCTTGGCTTGAGGAGTCCTGGTGACGCAGTGGTTAGAATGCAGTAATGCAGGCTAACTCTGCATTCCCACTGCCAGCAGTTCGATCCTGACTGGTTCAAAGTTGGCTCAGCCTTCTATCCTTCCGAGGTGGGTAAAATGAGGACCCAGATTGTTGGGGATAATATGGTGGCTCTGTAAATCTCTTAAAGGGCTGTAAAGCACTGTAAAATGGTATATAAGTCTGAGTGCTATTGCTACTTTCCTTTCTTCCTTCCCTCCCCTCCCCTCCCAGTGGTTAAAATGCAGTGTTGCAGGCTAATTCTCCCCACCGCCAGTTCGATCTTGACCGGCTCAAGGGTGACTCAGCCTTCCGTCCTTCCGAGGTGGATAAAATGAGAACCCAGATTGTTGAGGGCAAGAGGCTGGCTCTGTAAATTGCTCAGAGAGGGCTGTAAAAGCACTATGAGGAGGTATATAAGTCTAAGTGCTATTGCTATTAGGAGCCCTGGTGGCGCAATGGTTAGAGTGCAGTATTGCAGGCTGACTCTGCCCACTGCCAGGAGTTCGAATCTCACCAGGCTCAAAATTGGCTCAGCCTTCCATCTTCCGAGGTGGGTAAAATGAGGACCCAGTTTGTTTGGAGGCAATATGCTGACTCTGTAAACCGCTTAGAGAGGGCTTTAAAGCGATAGGTAAGTCTAGAGTGCTATTGTTATTGATGCTGTCACCTCCAAAGCTAGTTGCTGTTGCTACTGTTCTTTGAAGAAGAATCCTTATTGCAGTCAACGTTAGTCTAATACTGTCTATCTGTCCATCCATCTACCCATCCTTTCCTCAGGGAGCTCAAGACAATATATTGAATGTTTACAAATCTGGTTATTGTTTCCCTTCCCCTTTGCCTCCCCTCCCGGAGTTAAGTGGCCCCCTTACCAATCTTTTGCTTCTGGGTTAACATCTAAGAATGCTAGGACAAAATCCTGGGGATTATTTTTCTCTCTGTGCCAAATTTAAAGCTAATGATTGCTATGAACAGAACTGGAGTGAATAAAGTCTTAGTTAAAAACAAACAAACAAAAGAAGGAACAAGAAACGAGAAACAGAACTGGCTATTGTGGTCTGCCAGCAGCCTGCGGAGCTGGCAGCGGAGTTGGACAGTGATGAGGCTGAGGAAGAACATGGGCCAGTCCTGGAGGCTGGGGAAGGCCCGGATGAGGGCTCTGCGTCAGAGGCAGAGATAGGGCCAGGGCCATCTGGGAGTGAGGCTGACAGTAGAGAGGCAGAGGAACAGGAGGAGCCTGTTCCTAATGCACATATGAGAAGAGCTGCCAGAAGGCAGGAGCAGATAAAAGCAGCGAGGACGACTCGGCAGTAGGGCCAAGAGATGACTGGCCCCTCCCGTTAAAAGACCAGCAATGGCTTTTGGCCTCTTTGCCGGAAAACAATGTTGCTTCTTGTTTCACTGTATTCATTTCTTGTCGGCATCTTCTGCTTTTGAACTTTTGCCAAGAAAAGCCTTTGGCAGGTTGCCTAATTATCCCAAGGTCGGTGATAAACTAAGGAATGGTGTTTTGAAGAATTTGCTTTCATTTACTTTGGACGACGTTGAGAATGAGTTAATTCTCAGCTGTTCTAATGAAGTCTGTTTGTTTTCGAACTGTTTGCGTTTAATACGAACTACTTGGGCTTGGGTCACAACAGTGGCGTGGTGGCAAAAGAGGAAGCAAGAATACTCTTAATAAGGCTCTAGTCCCTCTGGGCCCCCTTACCAACCTTTTGCTTCTGGGTTAACATCTAAGAATGCTAGGAGAAAATCCTGGGGATTATTTTTCTCTCTGTGCCAAATTTAAAGCTAATGATTCTAATGAAGTCTGTTTGTTTTCGAACTGTTTGCGTTTAATACGAACTACTTGGGCCTGGGTCACAACAGTGGCGTGGTGGCAAAAGAGAAAGCAAGAATAGTCTTAATAAGGCTCTAGTCCCTCTGGGGATCTCACCCTACGCAATATATGTCTGGAGGCTCCGGGTCCGAGATCAGCCAAGGCTCCAAACCCCCGTCTGGCGATTGTCCGTTGACATTCCACGTCCCTATAAAAAACCTGCAACATAGAGAAGGAAGAGGATTGATGAGGGAGGGCAAAGCCCTAGAGGTCAGAGATCATGACCCCAAAAGCAATGGAAAGAAAAGAAGTTTCTTCAAAAGCGAAAAGGCAAGCTAGATTAATAGCGGTAGTGGGTTCCACTTACTTTTGCTACCGGTTCGGAACTGTGGGAGCACATGTGAGCGCTTCTGCACATGTGCAGACTGTCTGTGATGACCTCCAGGCGGGTGGGCGGAGCCTCCCGCCGCCGCCACTACTGGTTTGCCCGAACAGGAGCGAACCGCTAGAAACCCACCACTGATTAGTAGCATCACAGACATGAAGGTGGCACCTCTGGACTCACACAACCAAAAAGTACAGGTAGTCTCTGACTTACAATGGTTCATTTAGTGACCAAAGTTACAATGGTGCTGAAAAAAGGGACTTGGGACCATTTTTCAGAGTTATGATCTCTGCAGCGTCCCCGCAGTTGTGTGATCAAAATGCGGGTGCACACTGGTTCACACTTATGACCGTTTTAGCGTCCCACAGGTCAAGTGATCCCCTTTTGCGACCTTCTGATGAGCAAAGTCAAAGGGGGATGCCGGATTCACTTAACGACCAGGTTAGTAACCTTATCAAGGGCAGTGATTTGCTTAACAAGTGGGGCAAGAACAGCTGTAAAATGCGGCAAAACTCACTTTATTCATTATTTATTTATTAGTCATATTTCTATGCCGCCCACTCTCCGAGGAATCTGGGCGGCTTATACCAAAGACAGTATACTAAATAGCATATTGCCCCCCAACAATCTGGGTCCTCATTTTACCCACCTTGGAAGGATGGAAGGCTGAGTCAACCTTGAGCTGGTGAGATCTGATCTGCTGATCTGCTGAACTAGCAGTCAGCTGAAGTAGCTGCAGTGCTGCACTCTAACCACGGCGCCACCTCGGCTCTTAACTTAACAAATGTCTCGCTTAATAACAGAAATTTGGGGCGCCACTGTGGTTGTAAGTCAAGGACTGTATTTATCTGCCAAAGACTCCAGGCCTAGGAACCTGAAGTTGTGGGAGATTCATCACTGGGAACTTTCAAGAAGAGACCGGACTGCCATCTGTCAGAAGTGGGCAGAGATGGCTAACCTTTTTCTTGTCGTGTGCTAACACCCATAATGCACTGCATCCCCTGAATGTGCGCACGACCCTCCCCACTCCCCTGCCCATGCGCATGCAACCCCCCCATGCTCCCCCATGCATGAGACCCTATGCCCCCCCTCTCCCCGTTTTTGGCCTAGCAAGCCTCCCTACAGCCTCCTGGGCCCAAAAATGGGCCCATACTCCCCCCTACCCCCCCCCCCAGATGCGGGAGATGCATGCACATGTGCAGGGGGGGTTGCGCGTGCATGCGCTGGAGCCCTGCCCCCTGCGCATCCCAAAAATCAGCTGGCTGGAGGGAGGCGTGCGCACATGTATGGTGGAGCTCAGCTGGGTGACGGTTTATGTGCCCGTAGAGAGGGCTGTGTGTGCCAGCTGTGGCAGGAGTACCATAGGTTCGCCATCACGGGTATAGGGTCTCCTGCATGGGCGGGGGGGGGGAGGATTGGACTAGATGACCTACAAGGTCCCTTCCAGCTCTGTTAATCTGTTATCTGAATTAAGCTTCTTGGGTGGAGTGTGTGTGTGTGTTTGTGTCTCACTCTGCTTTGAAGATTATTCCATCAGGCTTAACGTAGATTTTAATGGGTGAATTTTAGGAGGGATTTTAAATTTGGGGAAGCCAAAATTTGATTTAATTACGTTTTTAGATTATTTTTAACTTTTATATTGCTTGTATTTTAATGTTTTAATGTTTGGCTGTTCACTGACTCCGTCAGGAGAAGGGCGGTATATAAATCTAATAAACTAAACTAAACTAAACTAAACTAAACTAAACTAAACTAAACTAAACTAAACTAAACTAAACTAAACTAAACTAAACTAAACTAAACTAAACTAAACTAAACTAAACTAAACTAAGCCAGGCTGACAGAACAAGGATTTTAAATGGGTTTTTAAATGGTTTTTAGTTTGGAGTTTTAATTACGGCCAATGAATTGAATTATTTTAATTGGTTTTTAATTTTTATGTTGTTCCTGTTTTATTATGGCTGTACACCGCCCTGAGTCCTTCGGGAGAAGGGTGGTATAAAAATGCAATAAACTGAACTGAACTGAACTGAACTGAACTGAAACTAAACTAAACTAAACTAAACTAAACTAAACTAAACTAAACTAAACTAAACTAAACTAAACTAAACTAAACTAAACTAAACCCAACTCATGCTCCCACCCTCCCATCTTTTCTTCGAAACGGACCGGCAATGTTGGAAGCTGAAGAGGCCCATTTCTCTAAGGTAAACCTCCGAGATCCCTTTGCACAGCCCTCACCTGAAGTTCCGGATGTTGACGTATTCTTTCTCCCGCTTAAGGACGAAATGCTTGATGAGCCCTTCCCTCTGCCCCGATTGCGTGTGGGTGGATGGCGCGAAGAACGTTCGCATGGTGTTGCTTCCTTTGGGCGGGTCCTTGTTGGCGCTCTCCTTCTCGCGGGGGTATCTAAAGGAAGGAGATGAGGCGGGGAGTCAAGCTGGCCTCTCCAACTGAACCCAGGGCGCCCATCTCTGAAAGACTGACTTACGACCGGCTGGGAGGTTGGGGTGGGGGTGGGGGCTCTCGGCGGGCACTCATCTGCTGGTTCTGCAGGTTCCTTTTCTTCTCCAGGCTGATGGCGCTGAAATTATCCTCGAACCCCAGAAGGCCTGAAGACAAGGGGGAAAAAAACCCAAAACTTTCAAATTAGCCTTCCGAAGGCTTCCAGGAAGTTCAACAGCAGAATGGAAGAAATAAGGTTAACGAAGGTAACGGATTAACAGAGTTGCAAGGGACCTTGGAGGTCATCTAGTCCAATACGCCCTCCCCCTTAAGCAGGAGACCCTACACCATTTCTGACAAATGGCAGTCCAATTTTTTTCTTGAAAGTCTCCAGTGATGAAGCTCCCACAACTTCTGTTCTACTGGTTGATTGTTCTCACTGTCAGAAAGTTCCTCCTCATTTCCAGGTTGAATCTCTCCTTGGTCAGCTTCCATCCATTATTCCTTGTTTGGCCTTTGGGTGCTTTGGAAAATAGATTGACCTCCTCTTCTCTGTGGCAGCCTCTCAAATATTGCAACACTGCTATCATGTCTCCCTAGTCCTTCTCTTCATTAGACTAGCCATGCCCAGTTCCTGTAACTGTTCTTCGTATGTTTTAATCTCCAGTCTAATCAGAGGTTGCTCTTCTCTGCACTTTTTCTAGCGTCTCAACATCTTTTTTATAGTGTGGTGACCAAAACTGGATGCAGTACTCTAGGTGTGGTCTTATAAAGACCACACTTAAGAGTTTCTTAAGAATTTAACACTTAAGAATTAAGAATTTAATACTTAAGAGTTTCTTAAGAGTTTGTTTCTAGATTTATTTTATTATATAAAATATAAACTACAAAAAAAGAAAGAAGAAATTAAGGGAGGGAAAGGGAACAGGAAAACGGGGTGTGAGATACAAGGGGGAAGAGAAAAAAGAAAAAAAGGCATTGACTTCCAACTCTTCCCAGCTCAGTCCAAGATAAACACGCTCCAGCCTTATTTTTTTTTTGC
This sequence comes from Masticophis lateralis, assembly GCA_030761175.1. NCBI lineage: Eukaryota > Metazoa > Chordata > Lepidosauria > Squamata > Colubridae > Masticophis > Masticophis lateralis. The sequence continues at coordinate 12,093,802 of JAUDYJ010000011.1, forward strand.
TTTTACACATTAATATATAACTAGCCATTTTTATAACACCAAATCTTTCTAATCAACGTAACCAAGATCAAAGTTTCATTTTTTTTCTTCACAAGCAAGCACAAATTCCAGAAGTGATATCCAAATAAGAACGTATTTTCCTCTTTAAATCAAGTAATCAAGTTCACCATTCCTGCGAAATCCTCGATATGCTGTAAGTGTGGAGAGACCGTTGGGAATTACTACCACATATGCTGGGAATGCCCAAAGGCGCAAAAATATTGGAATTTAATAAAGAATTGGCTGGAAGAAATGTTGTCAACAAATATAGAAGTCAAACCGGAGTTTTTCTTATTGGGAATTATAGAAAGAAAATATAAGAAAGATATAAATGATCTATTACTGCATATACTCACAGCGGCACGGACAGTCTTCGGTCAAAAACAGAAAGAGAAAGGTATTCCAACTGAAGAGAAAATATTACTGAAAACCTTTAACTGCGCAGAAATGGATAGACTCACTTTGGAACTCAAGGATAAAAGTGAAACTAAGTGTTACAACACTTAGTGGGAAAAATTTTATGATCTGGATAGATAACAGGAGGGTAACCGAGACAAGTGTACAGTGTTAGAATAAAAATATAGATGCTATTATAGGTAAATGCATGTTTAGAGATGAATAAATATATAGAAATAAGGGAAAAATTATTAATATTATATTATGTTTAAATAATGAACAAAGTTTAAGAACTATACGATTATATGAGTACTGCAAAGTGACGGAAGATGTTTGGAACCAGTGATGTCATATCTATGTCCAATGTTTTTTAATTTTGTACTATTAATAAAAAAAACTTTTTAAAAAAAGAAGTTAACCATTCCTGCTTTATCTTCCTTGCTATGGGGAAATAACGTGTTACTTCTATTTGCACTTAGTAATCTTTATAAACTGTCGTCATTTTATAAAGGTGATTTCCTATCCTCCTATTCCAGCACTACTGTCATCTGATAACTTCCTTCTGGGTGCAGCCTACATTTTTCAAGACTTCAATTTCCACTCCCAGAATTCTCAGCGTGCCCTTGATAATGGGGGGAATTCTGGGAGTTGACTCTCAAGACATCCAGAGGACTTCCAGACTGTTCCAGGGAGGCTCTGGAAACACAAGGCCACCTCTCTTCCACAACAATACACGAACATACAATAGATACAAACTCAAGGTAAACCGCTCCAAACTCGATTGCAGAAAATACAACTTTAGCAACAAAGTGGTCAATGCCTGGAATGCACTACCTGAGTTTGTGGTTTCATCCCCAAACCCCCAAAACTTTAACCTTAGACTGTCTACTGTTGAACTCACCCCATTCCTAAGAGGTCTATAAGGGGCATGCATAAGAGCACCAGTGTGCCTACCGACCCTGTCCTAATGTCCCCTTTTATTCGTATCCATTTCACGTTTATACCTATATCTGTTCTCTAATACATGCTTAACAAAATAAATAAATAAAAACGAATACATTTCTGCATTCAAAACATATAGAATAGAATAGAATTCTTTATTGGCCAAGTGTGACTGGACACGTAAGGAATTTGTCTTTGGTGCATAAACTCTCAGTGTACATAAAAGAAAAGATACATTCGTCAAGAATCATAAGATATTTGTATTATATGTATTTTTATCTTTTGGCTGTTCACCGCCCCGAGTCCTTCAGGAGTAGGGCAGTATATAAATTTAATAATAAATAAATAAATAAGATACAACACTTAATGATAGTCATAGAATAGAATGGAATGGAATTGGAATATGAATAGGAATAGGATTGGACACACAAGGAATTTGTCTTTGGTGCTTATGCTCTCGGTGTACATAAAAGAAAAGATATATTCGTCAGGAATCATGAGGTACAACACTTAATGATAGTCATAGGGAATAAATAAGCAATCAAATCCTATTAGAAAACAGTCAATATAAATCGTAAGGGTACCAGCAACAAGGATACAGTCAGACAGTCATAAGTGGGAAGAGATGGGTGATAGGAACGATAAGATGATTAATAGTACCGTTTCCCCGAAAATAAGACATCCCTTGATAATAAGCCCAATCAGGCTTTTGAGCGCATGCGCTAAAATAAGCCCACCCCGAAAATATTTAAACGCAAAGCTGGAAATCAGGTAAGATGGCAAGAGGAGCCCCATCTTGCTCAATGCACCCCAAAATAATAAGACCTCCCCGAAAATAAGGCCAAGCGCTTATTTCGGGGTTCAAAAAAATATAAGACAGGATCTTATTTTCGGGGAAACGCAGTAATGCAGATTAATATTTGCTAAATGAACTTGCACAGGGGGAAGTGTGCAAGACAGGTAGACCTTTACCTGCAGGAAGAGGCTCAACGGGCCCCGAGAGGCCTTTCACTTGGTGCCAGGAGGCATGGTCCACCAATTCAGGGAAAGGGGTTTTGGATGACGCTGGAAGAAAAGAGACACCTGTGTCACCTCCAGCTCTGCTCATCGCCCAACTTAGGTTTCATTAATGACATCACAAGGGAGTGGAAGGATCACCTTTCTGAACTCGTAGCACCTCGGCAAGGAACTCCAAGCATTGCTCCTCATCGGCTATGTCAAACAGACGCTCCGCGGTCCGATCACCCTGGAGACGGATCTTGCAACCAGCTTTGAAGTTAAACACAAGAAAAGCACATGTTCAGGAAACAGGCGTCGACGACGATAAGTCCGAGAACGGACGTTAGCCGAGTCGCAATTTACTTTAAAAGGATAGAACCAGGGGGGAGGGAGAGGGAAGATCGTTAAAAGACAGCGAAGGAAGAGGAAAAGGCCACAGCAGCAGTTTTTTGGGGGAAGCAACTGACTTTGCTCAAAATCGGAGCGGCTTTTGGGAATTGGGGTTGCCCCCTGAAGATCAGAACTGCACCCAGAAGCAGGATATGCTCTGATCCATTTTTCTGGAGTACGCATGACTGTGGAAAAAGAAACTATACCACGATTAGACTTTGAGCCCGCTGCACCTAAATTGCCTTGACCTGGAAATCCAAACATATATCGTATATTATGCTAAACGAAAGAAGAAAGCAACGTTGAAGAGGAAACGTGTGTACAATAAGGATGTCTAGCTTTCATTGTAAAAAAACAAAAAGTTGTGGAAGATCCTGAATGGAGCATCTGAATTAGGTACATTTTGGGATAGGTGTCTATGGCCTACTTGAGTGAAAAGACTCGGAGATCCACGAGAGATAGCCATCTTCTCAAAAGGAAGCTCTTGAGACCCAGTAGTGACAAAGGCATCAGGCTAGAAACTAGGAGATTGGGAGTGGGAGTTGTAGTTCCATTTTTTTAGGCATGAAAAACCAGCTTGGGTGACTTTGAAGCAATCACCCCAAGGAGACTATGAATTCCTGTCCTACCTTCGGTATGAAAGCTAGTTGGGTGACTTTGAGCCAACCACTACCTCTCGGCTCAACAAACGTCACTGGTTTGTTGTGGGAAAAATAGGAGGAGGAAAGAGTGTGAGGTATGTTCCTTGCCTCGAGTTGTTTATAAAAATAAGGGCTGGATATAAACCAGTCACTAAATCATGGTACAGCCATTAAGACGTTGGGCTGAGTCACTCTCTTTCAACCCATTTAATCTCGAAAGTACTCTGTACGTGATTTTGAGCAAAGGAATGGAAGATACAAATTTAATCAAGAACCAAATGGGGAAGGGAGGGAGGGGAGGAGGGAGGGGGGGAAGGAAGGAAGGAAGGAAGGAGAGATGAGATAAAGGAGTGAGGGAAGGAAGGAAGGAGAGAATAGACAAATAGTGAGGGAAGGAAGGAAGGAAGAAGAGACAAGACAAAGGAGTGAAGAAAGGAAGAGAAGAGACAAGGGAGTGAGGGAAGGAAGGAAGGAGAGAAGGGATAAGGGAGTGAAGGAAGGAAGAAGAGATGAGACAAAGGACTGAGGGAAGTAAGAAGAGAAGAGATACGTGAGTGAGTAAGGAAGGAAGGAAAGAAGGAAGGAAAGAAGGAAGGAGGGAAGGAAGGAAAGAAGAGTTGAGGAAGGAAGGAAGGAAGGAAGGAAGGAAGGAAGGAAGGAAGGAAGGAAGGAAGGAAGGAAGGAAGGAGTATCAAATAATTTCTGGTCAAGAATGAAACAATCCTTTTGCCTAAATTCATAGTTTGAATTAACCAGCAAAATCTCAAACTTGCTTTACCTTCCCCATTAGTACAATCCAGAAACTATGCTTATCAGCTTTGCAATAAATCAATATAGAGAATACTCTTTGAACCAGGGTTTAATAGCTTGCCTTGCTCGCCCCCCCCATCCCCCAAGAGATAAGCAGAAGGGCTGCTGGTTCATTTAACTGTTATCTTATTAACCATCATGTACGATAATACACACGTGACCTTCGGAAGCACATTTGCTTAATGACTAATTCCAAAGAACAGTTTTGAAGGGAAAAAAAAAAAAAAACAAAGGGGAGGAAGGGAGGGAAAAATGAGATTTGTCTGCATCAAATAATGCCAAACATTATTTAAGAAAGTCAAATGAGGTTAGCTCTTGACATATAAGGAAAGGTATGTGGAGAGATTTAATCTATTGTCCTCCCTTCCTAGCTGCATGCAGACTAACACAATCCTTTCAAACAAAAAAAATAAAAAAATAAAATGCAAAATGCATTGGTTCAGATGCTTCTCTGAAGGTTGGTGAGCTTAAACTATTTTTTTTTTTTTTGGAGATTGCTTTACCCCCATCCCAAAGCAGCAAAATGAGTTCTTTTCGGGCCCTTAAATTCTCAAAATCCCCTCCCCTGCCGCGGTCCATAGGATGCCTTTTTTTAAAAAAAACAAAAACAAAACAACAAACCACACTCTGGCTTTCAAGGGAGAGGGATCGTTTCAGAGCTCCACAGCAAGAGCAAGATAAGACACTCATCTCTACCCCAACCAGAATTTGCAATTTTATCACAGTTTCCGCCGGGCCGACGCCTGAGTGAAAGAGACTTGCGGAGGCATGCAAACTAAAACAGAGGCTATTTATTATCTGCAATACACACTTTCAAAAAAATGAAACAAAACAAAACAAACCTGGGCATCAAGTTTCGCTGCATGCCCTTTTTCATGCCAAAGTCAAAATAACAACCAACCCCCCCCCCCCCCCAAAAAAATCCCAGTGGCTTCTTTTCTTTGGTAACAGAATGGAGAAGACTTTTGAGAAGACAGAAATCCAGAGTTCCTTGCTTCATTCAGCTGGGTCAGCCATTCTGCAAGAGTACTATATAGGCTAGTTTTGTGGCCGCTCAGGAAATAGTCAGGTACGGGAAGGGTTTTGTGGCTCCCAGTGTTTTCTTTTCTGTGGGAAACGGATCCAAATGGCTCTCTGAGTGTTTAAGGTTGCTCACCCCTGAGCTAGAGAGAGAGGAGACTGAGGACTGTCTACAAAGATTCTCAGTCATCCAAGATCTGGTGGTCACAAAGCAGCTTTATTTTTTTCAAGAGGAGGCTGGGCTTTATGGTTTTTCTTCGAAGACGTTTTGCTTCTCATCCCAGAAGCTTCTTCAGCTCTGGCTGGAGGGTGGGGTTCCCGCCTTCAGAGCCGAAGAAGCTTCTCGGATGAGAAGTGAAACATCTTCGACAGAAAAACAAGGAAGTCCAGTTGCCTCCTGAAAAAAAATACACTCCTTTGGGGAGATTGAGGATTATTACACCGGGAGCTGGCTAAGCCTGTATAGATAAATATCTCTCTGGAAATCCGAGTTTACACTTGCAGGCGTCTTCAGAAGCAGCCACAGTTTTGAGATTTTATATACTTTTATCCTGCCTTTGTTGTTTTTATAAATAACTCAAGGCACCGAACGGACCTAATGTTCTTTCCTTCTCCTATTTTCCACACAGCTCTCTGCGGTGAGTTGGGCTGAGAGAGAGGGACTGGCCCAAAGTCACCCAGCTGGCTTTCATGCCTAGGACAGGACTAGAACTCACAGTCACCTGGTGACTGGCCTAGATTCAGCAGCCAGTTTCTTTTCTTCTTTTTTTTTATTGTAAAAAATAGATAAATTTTTATTTTTGTATGTTCTTATACATTTTCCCCCTTTTAGCTTGCATTATTTAGTCTTTTTCTTTTTTTTTTGAGTTTTAAAATCAACTTTATTTGATATAAACAGATAAAAGACAAAAAAAAAACAAAAGTCATAAAAACAATCTTAAAACTAAAAACAAAATACATTTCAGTATTACTTTTGTTCTATTATTTACTATGCAAAGGTTTTCTATCTATAAACATTTCAATATATAATCATATATATACATTTATCTTCATTTGCTATGATATGTTTATGTTGACGGTGTAATTTTACAGCCAGTTTCATGCCTAAAATGAGACTAGAACTCACAGTCTCCTGGTTTCTAGGCCAGTGTCTTAACTACTATACCAAACTGGCTGGCAGGCTGTGACGAAGAATAAACCTGAGAAGCTACTAATTGAGTTAAGAAGCTCAGTTGTAGTAGGCCTCCGAAAGAGCCAACCATTTCATCCGCTTCATTCTTTCATCTCTTTCTAAACAAGAAGAGGCAATCCGGCCCCCAGGCGTCCTCAAGTCACCCTTCTATCTCCCGAGACACCCAAAGATTGCATTTGCTGAATTTAATGGAAAAAAATGCTGATTTCAGCAGAGCAATTTGCTTTCCTTTCCTTTTTTTTTTTTTTTTGCAGGAGTGAAACAAGACGCAAAAATTTGGATTAAAGCTTATTTGGACTCTCCTGCACAACCCCCCCCCCCAAAAGAATGCATAAACGCTGTCTGCCCGCCCCCCCCCAAAAGGAGGGGCAAACTTGGTTTGGAACTACTGCCCCACCCCCCCGGCATCCATGTACCATCACCAAGAGTCTCTTGAAGGTCAACTTTTTTTTTTACAAAAAGGAAAATCGGTTGTCAGCCTCCCTAAGTTTTTCTACCTCTGTTCTACTTCATCCTTGAAAATGTACCCTTTACCGATTCCATCGCTCCAAATTTTCTGCAGTATTTTTTTTTAAATTAAAATGTTATTAAATACACAATTTAAAAACATTAGACTTGGTGCAACTTGTCTGGTACATACTTTTCTAACACTTTTCCTTTCGTGTATATTACAATATAACATCATGCATATTCCATATATACTTTTTGTACATTCAATCACCCTCGTTACGTACATTTTCCCTTCGCATCTATTCAAATCCAATTCATTCCTATCTAATCTTTCTTATATTATTTTATTTATTTTTCTCCCCTTTTCTTCACTTCGTTTCTAATTCTCTATCCCTACATTCCTCCTTCTCTCTAGCCATTTATAAAATGTATTCCAGGTTACACAGAATTCCGATTCACCTTTTATCTTTGAGCTCCATTGTTAACCTGTCCATTTCTGCACAGGTCAATATTTTGTTGGATTATTTCTGTCTCCTGTGGGTTCTCTCTGCATTTCCAATTTTGTGCGAATATCAACCTCGCTGACGTTAATACAGTATGTGTACCATAAGATATATTTCTTCTTTTTTGTAACTATCCCTTACTATACCCAGAAGGAAGAGTTCTGGCGTCATATCTATCAGTCTGGTTTAACATCTCTTCTAGGCACTGTTTTATTTGGAGCCAAAAGTCGTTGGCTTTCGGGTAATATTCCTGACCCCCCCTTCCCCCCCGAGTTTATTGTTTATTGGTTCAATTTATATCCCACCCTTCTCCAGAGACTCAGGGCGGCTTACAATGCGTTAAGCAATAGCCTTCATATTTTTGTATATACCTGCTTAGTAGGGCTTTTGGCCCCCACTAAGCGGTGTTCTTTTTTATACAAAGTCAGCTTATTGCCCCCAGAATCCGGATCCTCATTTTACCTACCTCGAAAGGATGGAAGGCTGAGTCAACCTTGAGCCTGGTGAGATTCAAACTTGCAATAATTGGCAAACAGCTGTTGCTTGTTAACAGCACTTTAGTCTGCTGTGCCACCAAGGCTCAATAGTTCTGATCTTATGTAGCTTATAATGCCAGCATTGTGGAATACCATTTTTTTTTTTCTCAGAGAAACATTAGTATACTCTCTTCATTCTCTCCGTGACTGAAAGTAAACAGTATATCTACATAATCACGCCGGACAGCTGCTTCCTGGTTTCACCCCATTCCTTGCTGAATTTTATAACTTACTTTTGGTTTTTCTCTATAGTAACAGACAAGAGCAATATAACATATCGCTTATAAATTAACACTTTGGACACTTAGAATATGCACTGTTCAACATGGAAACGGAATTTGTGATATAAAACAATGAAAAAAAAAATTAACAAAAAAAGAAAAGAAAAGAACAATGACCGAATATTCCAGTTCCGGCCGCCTTTCCTAGAAAACCTCTACCCAGACAGCAGCAGAAGGCACAAAAGAGAGAAGAGCAGGACAATGAGTCAAGAGGGAAAGACAAGCGCGTCAGCCTTTCAGAGAAGTCTATTTCCGACACCCTTTCTGAGGAAAAAAGACTCACAATTTGTGGCTATGTCGATCAGCAAAGTTTCTTCGGCCTCTGGAAGGGAAAACAACAACCAAGAATCAGAAAACTTGCCAAATGCAAAGATAGAATGGGATTTCCCCCCCCCCCCACTTGGGCTAACTAAAGGGGAGAAACTCAAGTGGTTGGGGGATCACACTGGATTAAAAAAATAAAAGTGAAGGCACTCCATCAAGTAGTAATTTTAAAAAAAATATCATAGGATTTATTCATTGACAATGCAATGTGTAAAGAATTTTTTGTTGTTTGCTTTCGTTTATTTAATATCTGTTTAGCCCAGGCGTTTCCAACCTTGGCCACTTTAAGACCTGTGGACTTCAACTCCCAGAATTCCTCAGCCAGCTTTGCTTTGCTGGCTGAGGAATTCTGGGAGTTGAGGTCCACAGGTCTTATAGTGGCCAAGGTTGGCGATCCCAAGGTTGGAAATCCAGCTCAGTGCCTGGATTGTGTTTTACAGGTGACAAGGAGTCAGTTTCGTTTACAAAAACACCAAGGCCATCACTCCATGTCTATGGAGATTCTCAGTCATCCAGGTCCCAAAGGTGCTTTTGTCAAGAGGCAAGCGGACTTCCTCGTTTTTCTCTGAAGATGTTTCGCTTCTCATCCAAGAAGCTTCTTCAAACTCTTTTTCTTTGAAGACGTTCTGCTTCTCATCCAAGTAGCTCCTTCAACTCTTTTCCTTTGAAGACGTTTCGCTTTTCATCCAAGAAGCAAGAAGCTGTCTTCAAAGAAGTCCAGTTGCCTCCTGAAAAAGCATCTTCAAAACCAGGGCTATCAGTTCATTAATCAAGCCTGCTCTGTTTCCGCTGGCACAGGATTTATGGTTGCACGAAAACTCCCGACTGGGGAGCAACTCTGGTTGCTAAGGTCCAGATTCTGTTTGTGGTTTTGATTTTGACACTAACCTTTCCTGGCTTGCAGGAAACCATGAGTCATCAAACCAGAAAGAAAACAAGACATGGGATACCTTGCACACATTTAAAACGGCTGTTGACTGGAATGTGTTCTTGAAGAGGGGGGTCTGTCCCCTTGGAGCTTATAACCAATCTGCAATTTTAAAAAAAAAAGTGATAATTTAAGAGGCACAGGAAGGAAACGGAGGGAAGCATGCAAGAATTCTTCGTTTTGCCCTTCCAGGCAAACATACTACAGGTGGGATGATTCACACACACACAGACACAGACACACAAGTGGGAATGGCGTTACAGCATTTGTCCAAACCCAAGAGACTAGACCCCTCACATCCTGGACATAAATTGTTTCAACTCCTACCCTCAAAGCCATGCTATACGGCACTGCACACCAGAACAACTAGTCACAAGGACAGTTTTTTCCCAAATGCCATCATTCTGCTAAACAACTAATTCCCACAACACTGTCAAATAATTTACTAAAGCTGTATTGCTATTATTCTTCTCTTCCTTACTAGTATCTATCTCTTCCCACTTATTACTATAACCATGTTGCTTGTATCTTTCAATTTATATTGTTTTTGTTTCCTAGTATGATTTGATAGCTTATTAGTAACCTTGACTATCACTAAGTGTTGTATCTTTTTATTCTTAATGAATGTATTTTATTCTCCTTATGTACAGTGAGAGCATATACACCAAAGACAAATTCCTTGTGTGTCCAATCACACTTGGCCAATAAAGAATTCTACTCTACTTTACTCTACTCTACTCTACTCTACTCTACTCTATTCTACTCTATTCTACACAATGATTTTCTATAGTGCAAATGGGAGCTAAATGCTGGCTGGGTAATTCTGGGAATTGAAGTCCACACGTCTTAAAAGTTGCCAAGGTTGAAAATACTGCCATAGGCTAACAAGTGCAAGGATCTGTGTACAGGTTTGTAAGCAGCGGTGACAGAAATGTTCATGCTTCACTGGGGACTTACTCATATTCTCCGCCACGTTGGACCAGGCTCAACTCACACGGCATTTGCTGACCTGCATTCACCTCCACGCCCTGCAGACCAGCTAAGGAAAAAGGAAGAGCAAAAAAGCAGGAAGAGTAGTTTTTTTCCTCAAAGGCCAGAAATTTCCAGCTGGCAGAGTCTTCCTTATCGTGTTCTGTTTTTCTCTCTCCATCTTATTCAACCTCTGAAAGAGGATAAACTTCAGCGCCTTGTTGTGCCAGCTTCCTCCCCCCCAACCCTCTCTTTCTCTTTCTCTCTCTCTCTCTCTCTCTGCAAGCTCCTTAAGGGAGAGCAAGAGAGGTACAAGCCAAAACATTTGACCTGGAAAATGTTTTATACTTTAGCAAGAATGACCAGAAAATGGTTGAAAAAAACACCACACCACCATCCACTCTGAAAGCAGTGTGGTTACGGGGGAACCAAACACATGGCTAAGACACCGAGCTTGTCGATCAGAAAGGCTGGCAGTTCGGCGGTTCAAATCCCTAGCACAGGTCTCCCGCGTGAGCAGGGGGTTGGACTGGATGACCTCCAAGGTCCCTTCCAACTCTGTTACCGTTACGTTTGTTTCCGACTTCTATGCTTTAAACTAAGACCTGCTGTGCACTAATATACCATTTTTTCCCCCCCTGCATTAAATCCAGTTCATTTTCCAACAGCAATCCCAGCCAGGTGTTTCTGAGAAACTCATTTACCTGCGGGGAAAAAAAAAATAAAGCTTTCTCAACCGATTGCCTACGGCATCTGAGAGTATAGAAACGAGACTGCTGAATATGGAGATGCGTTCTGCTGCTCGCGTACGTTGGCGATTGTGATTTTGGGAAAATGGACTAGAAAAAAGTAGATGATAGATGGTAGGTAGGTAGGTATAGATACCTGTAGATATATGGATAGCTAGGTAGTTAGATGATAGATAGATTGATACATAGATGATAGATGATACACAGACATAGAGATAGACAGACAGAAATAGGTAGATAGATAGATAGATAGATAGATAGATAGATAGATGACAGATAGATCAATAGAGATGACAGATATAGATGATAGTTCGATAGAAAGGTAGACAGATAGACAGAAATATAGATATAGATGATAGATCAATAGATGATAGACAGAGAGATAGACAAAGAGAAATAGGTAGATAGTTCAATAGATGACAGATAGATCAATAGAGATGACAGAGATATAGATGATAGATCAATAGATGATAGACATAGCTAGATATAGACAGACAGAAATAGAGATATAGCGCGATCGATCGATACATAGATACAAACAGACTAGAACGGCTGAGGAAAGTACAAGAAAGGGAAGATATCAGATAAAAGAGCTGGGGAGGATCAGAAAAATCCTAGAATCTCCTTGAAAGATACACATTATTTCTAGAGATCTAAAGGGATCCAGATGCTGATAAACATCTTTCTATACATTCACCAGACAGACAGCCTGACTAGATAACCCTTTGATTCGGTACCTGACCCTGTACAATGGTGAGAACCAGCCTTTTAAAAACAGGGCAGAAAACATGAAAGTTCTTAGTGGCAGAGCCATCCATTGCAAGGATTCTCCTCCCTCCCCACCTCCCCCCCCCCCCAGCCTCCCGGGATCACACTGCACCGTTTGCATCTCAATTAGCCTGCTGGAAGGAGGAGGAGAACAACAGGAACCTGGCAAAGGTTTTGCATGCTCTTGAGCTGCTTCTCGGCAAGCAAATTTGGGCCTGGGAAGGCGATTCTGGCACCCTTACCCTAGCCTTAATACCAAGAGGGTTCAGATGCTTGCAGATCCCTTCTGGACAGGCCACCCCAGCTGGCCTGGGGGGAAAAAAGGAACAGGAAAGGAGGGCGCCCATCATCCACTGTCTATCCTGCAGGGAAGGAGGGTGCCCACTGTCCGCTGCCCAGCCTGCAGAAAACGAGAGTGCCCATCCTCCCCATCCCAGCCCGCAGGAAAGGAGGGTGCCCACTGTCCATTGCCCAGCCCACAGAGTGCCCATCATCCCCTGCCCAGCCTGCAGGAAAGGAGGGTGCCCATTACCCAGCTCACAGGAGAGTGCCCATCATCCCCTGCGCAGCCTGCAGCAAAGGAGGGTGCCCATTGTCCATTGCCCAGCCCACAGGAGGGTGCCCATCCCACAGGAAAGCAGGGTGCCCATCGTCCCCTGCCCAGCCATCCCTGAGCTTTCAAGAGGAGGTCCTTTAGGAGGAAGGAAGGAAGGAAGCAAGCAAGCCAGGCTATCTTCCAAGCCAGTTGGCCTTGAACATCAGCCATTTCTGGGGTGCTGCAAGCAAGGACAGCAGGGCCTCCTCCTCCCCCCCCCTTCCTGTGCCCCCCCAAAGCCCCTCCCCCCCAAAATGGGGAGGGGGGACTCCAAAGCCCAGAGGGATTGATTTTAAGGAGGGGGGGCTCCCCCTCTCGCTGCCCCTCCCAGGACAAGGTCAGAGCCTGCCCTCCCCCTTGTTTAGGCAAACTCCCCACAGACGACCCCCCCCCCCCGCCCCATAACTGCCCCCTCCCCAGCCAGCTGGGCTAAGGATACAGCGAGGGTCCTCTTCCCGGGGGCGGGGGTCGCCAGAGGGTCCATGGAGGCGGCCAGGCCCCGTAGCGGGGCAGGGGACGCTCGTTCCCGGGGGGCTGCGCTGCCCCCCCCCTCCCCTCTGCGCGCTCCCGACTCGGCGGCGACCTTCGGCGACGCGCAGCCCGCAGGAGAGGGAGGAAGAGGGAGCAGACGAGAGCAAGGGCCGGAGGGCGGCTAGAGCGGCGCCGCTTCCGCCCGGCGGTTGGATGGATAGTTGGGTGGGAAAGCCACGCAGCGCCCCCTGCCGGGCGGAAAAGCGCAGGCGCCAAAATCGGGGAAGGGTTTGCTCTCTCGCTTAAGCTGCGGTAGAAGGCGGGAGGCTGGTGGGGAGACGCATGGGCTTTGTAGTCAGAAGGAGAAATAGGGGAGTATCGCCAAGAGGAACGCTTGCAGCGCAACTCCCGTGTTTTCCCCCTTCTACTACAACCCCCATGTGTCTCCCCACTAGCTTCCCCGCCTTGCAAAGCTATTTCCTTTGGGTTTAGATTTATTTAGATTATTAGGTGGGGGGTTTTCTCTCTCTCCCCCTCCAAGGTCATAAAAGTGTAAGAAAGCGAACAAATAAGAGATTTAAAAAAGGAAGTGGGAAAAAAAAGGAAGAAAACATAGAATCATGATTTCCCACCGTTTTTCTATTGAGTAATTGCTATTTTACTCTCCCTCCCTCCCTCCTTTGACTTTTTTTATCCTCAAATGTCTTAAATCAGCTACTGGGTCTTCTTTCTGGGGGAAAAAAACAAAAACTCCAAAAATAAGAACTTCCAGTCTTTTAAAAAAAGTCTTTATTGGGGTGTTTTTTTTCCTCCCCCTTGGCCAAAGAATTTACCATTTTATTAATCTTCTCATTGTTCCCAACACCCATCATCTCCCTCTTATGACTGTAACTTTGTTGCTTGTATCCTTATGATTTATATTGATATTGTTTCCTGATTGCTTTATTTGTACCCTATGATTATCATTTAAGTGTTGTACCTTATGATTCTTGACTAATGTATCTTTTCTTTTATGTACACTGAGAGTGTATGCACCAAGACAAATTCCTTGTGTGTCCAATCACACTTGGCCAATAAAGAATTCTATTCTATTCTATTCTATTTCCACAAATGGGGTTAGTTTTATCATCTCATCTTCCCCTGTGGAACTCCCATATTTTTTTTTAAATCAAAAAAGGTGACATTTGTTATTTATTTAAAATGTTTGTTTTAATTGGAAATCTGATTCGAATGCTCGATTTCTTATCCCGATGTTGCCTATGTTTGCAAATAACTCTTTACTCCTAATAAAACAATCATGGTTTGCTCAATGGGTCCATTTTTTTTTTTAGGCTTGCCTAAAAGTGTTTCTGCAACTAACCTAACTTGATTTTTGAATGCAATAGAAATTTTATTCATGTAGTCGTTTTACCTGTTGTTGTAGGCTGTTATGCATAAGATGGGTTGACAAAATCAGAAATGAAGAGGTGATAAGACGCCTGGGAAAGCCAAGGGAAATCATCAAAGCCATTAAAAAGCAAAAGTGAGAATATTTCAAACAAGTGATATGACACCTGGAAAAATACGGCATCCTTTACTTAATCCTCCAGGGAAAGATTGAAGTCAAACGAGGTCCAGGCAGAAGGAGAAAATCTTGGCTTCAAAATCTAAGGGACTGGTTCGGATAAAACTCAACGGCACTTTTTCGTTGTGCCTGTTGATAAAAAATAGGATCGCCAACATGATTGCCAGTGTGGGGAAGGCCCGTTTTTCTCTCTCCCCAGGCTCCAGAGCTTTTCTAGGAGCTTGGGAAGGGTGAAAACAGCCTTCCCGACACCCCTGGAGGCCCTTTTCTGGCCTCCAGTGTTGGAGCATTGACAACTTCTGGAGGCAAGTTGTTCCACTGATTAATTGTTCTAACTCTCAGGAAATTTCTCCTTAGTTCTAGGTTGCATCTCTCCTTGATTAATTTCCACCCTTTGCTTCTTGTCCTACCCTTAGGTGCTTTGGAGAATAGCTTGACTCTGTCTTCTTTGGGGCAGCCCCTGAGATATTGGAAGACTGCTATCGTGTCACCAACCCTAGTCCTTGCTTTTATTAAACTAGACATACCCAATTCCAGGATCCATTCTTTATATGTTTTAGCCTAGTCATCTTTGTTTTTAACTAACAACTGCCAGCCCTCCAAGGTAGACCAGACTAGGCAACCCAAATGAAGCATGCCAATACTACTTATTGTAAAGACTCTAGTAAAATAACCTTTCAAATCTGAATACAGGGTCTTGTTTGAAATATTTTCTCAGGCTACCAAGCTGTTCTGGGCTCAGGTTTCATTTATCTGATGGCAGACGTGGCCTTCACATCATTTTTCAACCAGTTTGCCCAGAATCAAACATTCTATTCTATTCTATTCTATTCTATTCTATTCTATTCTATTCTATTCTATTCTATTCTATTCTATTCTATTCTATTCTATTCTATTCTACTCTACTCTACTCTACTCTACTCTACTCTACATTTAAAGGGTATAGAGGTAACCTGGGCTTTCTTCATCTTGAAAACCTTCCTATTTTCTAAAAGGCTGAGTTTTTTTTAACCATGATCTGTTGAGTGAGCAGCTGAATCCAAACCAAGTTAAAGCAAACCTATATGACATCTTGCGAACCCTCCTTTAGCATCCCAAACCCACCTGCGCACCGTTGAAAGAAACGGAGGAGATCCCTGAAGGTGTTTTGGGCTGTGAGTAAGTAACTCCCAGTCGGTTTCCTCCTTGGCTTTGGTTTAACTTATGGGAAGCACAATTTACATTTGGGAAATCCTCCAGGGGCAGTTGCCAAAGTTAACATTTTAAATTTCCCGTTTAATTAGAGTCAGTGATGGGTAAACCATGCGCTTCATCAGCAGCGGGAGGGAGGTTGTAAATTTTCACTCCATCGGCTTGCTTCAGTGACTCTGGAGATTACAGCTCCATGAATATGAATGAAATTCCATTATGTGCCGGCTGCTGTATCGCTCTGCACGGGACTCTGAGCTAACCTGGGCGCAGAGTGGCAGGGGATTCTGGAGAACCTTCTGCTCCGGGGATCGAGGTTTTACCAAACGCTTTCTATTCCTGGTGGTCTCTGCCCCGGTGAAGTGGAAGGACCACCCTTGGCCTACCAGGGTAGGTGGTTGGTTCCGGTCAACAGCAATGGGTTGGCACTGGCAAGCTTGCTTCCAGATAATGGTACAGTGCAGTCCTGACATCCATGGAGAGATAAGCTTCCTGTGGATCACAGGAAATCGTAACTGGGATTCGCAGGGGTAAGGACGTAAGACATCTCTTGGCCTCTGGTGCTATATCCATGAATGAAAAAAAATGTTATGGCTGGTCCAAAATCTATCCATCCTTCTTTCCTTCCCTCCCTCCCTCCGTCCCTCCCTCCCTCCTCTCTCTCCTCTTCTTTCCTTTCTTTTTCTCCTTCCGTCCATTATTTTCTTCCCTCTCTTTCATTTTACATTCTTCTCTTTCATTTTCTTTCCTTCCTTGTTCTCACTTTCCCACCTTCTTTCCTTCCTTCTCCTTCCCTCCATTCTTCCCTCTCTTTCATTTTACATTCTTTTTTGTTTTTTCCTTCCTTCCTTCCTTCCTTCCTTCCTTCCTTCCTTCCTTCCTTCCTTCCTTCCTTCCTTCCTTCCTTCCCTCCCTCTCTCTCTCCCTCCCTCTCTCTGCACTTCCACCTTCTTTCCTTCCTTTTTCTCCTTCCCTCCATTATTTTCTTCCCTCTCTTTCATTTTACATTCTTTTTCATTTTTTCCCTCCCTCCCTCCTTCCCTCCCTCCCTCCCTCCCTCCCTCCCTCCCATCCATCCATCCATCCATCCATCCATCCATCCATCCTTTTTCTTTAGATTTTGTCAAGCACTGGGGAAACCAGGAAATTCAGACAGTTCAAATGAGTATAAAGAGGGATCCTGGGTGCTTTCTGCTTGTTTCTTGCAGATGTTTCATAACCCTAACTAGTAACATCATCAGTACTAGTAAGGAGTGCTGTTTGCTCTCAGATTATATTCTGGTGTCTTGCCTGTCTGTGTGGGTGGGGGCGGTCTTAAGAGATTCTTTGGTTGGGCTGTGGCTCTTTGGCAGTTCCTTGATTGGGCTATTGCTTACTTGATTGTTGGTCTGAGTATAAAGATTTATCGCAAGCTTAAGCTCTCTACAAGAATCTGACCAACTAATGGTCAAAGGAAATGAGCGGGGGATAAGAAAAGCATTCAAGGTTGGCTGGACTTCGCTCTCTCATGGGCACACGGGGACTCCTGACTTATGATGCATTTGACCCCTCCCTCAGGCTCAGCCTAGTCATCTCCGACACTTACTACATCTACATGGGGCTCCCCTTGAGGAGCACCCGGGGGCTCCAACTAGTGCAGAATGCGGCCGCGTGGGGGATTATGGGAGCGACGGGGGGCTCCCATGTGACACCTCTCCTGCGCAAGCTGCATTGGCTTCCAATGGTCTTCCGGGTGCGCTTCAAGGTGTTGGTGATCACCTTTAAAGCACTCCATGGCTTAGGGCTTGGGTACTTACGGGACCGCCTTCTGTTACCGATAGCCTCCAACCGGCCAGTACGCTCCCACAGTGAGGGACTCCTCAGGGTGCCGTCGGCCAGATAATGTTGGCTGGTGGCCCCTGGCGGGAGGGCCTTCTATGTGGCAGCACCTGCTCTTTGGAATGACCTGCCCCCGGAGATATGTAGAGTCCCAGATCTCCATGCTTTTCGCCATGCCCTTAAAACTTTTTTATTTCATCAAGCTGGGCTGGCTTGACTTAGATATTTTTAATTGTTAATTGGTTTTAGTAGGGGTGTTTTAAATTTTATTGGGCCAATGTTTGTTTAATTTTTTTAAAAATTTTAAATTTTGTATGTGATGTTTTTTATCTTTGGCTGTTCACCGCCCTGAGTCCAGTAGGAGAAGGGCGGTATAGAAGTCTAATAAAATAAAATAAAATAAATAAATAAATAAATAAAATCCTTAATGAAAATAAACAATCTTGCATTTGTCAAGGGAGGCCACATTGCGTAATGCCTCCTTAGGACATTGTGCAAGGAGGAAGCTGTGTCCTTCTCTCCACCCCACCCCCGCGCCTTCCAATGCTGATTGTAATTATATTCAGCCTGCACCAGGGGGCAGTATATTCACGCATGTAAAAATTGCAGCCGCCAAGCTACATGAATGGTTGGGATTTTTTGTGTTTTTTTTAAAAACGTGCTGCAGATGGTTGCAGAAAGAAGCATGTACCAGCAGTGCATTTGAATCCCCTGCTTTGCAGGGTTTGGATTTATTCTGGATTCTTGCCTGACTAGGTAGCTCACTGGCTAAGACGCTGAGCTTGTCGATCAGAAAAGTTGGCAGTTCAGCGGTTCGAATCCCCAGTACAGGGTCTTCTGCGTGAGCAGGGGGCTGGACTAGATGACCTCCAAGGTCCCTTCCAACTCTGTTACTGTTAAACTTGCCTACCATGGGCCTGAATCAGCAAAATTGCAGAAATGTATCCTTCCCTCCTTCCTCCAACCAAAGACTACGTGGAAAGAGCAATTTTTATTCAACTGTTGAGAAGAAGGGAGGTATGGAAAGGGCATTTTCTTGATCTTCGCTGATTGTGCCTCATTGGAACAGCTGCTGCTTCCTAGAAAGTTAGCATGTTCCCATCACCCCAGAGTCTGCATTTGTGGTCCTTCCCTCTCTTTATATCCCCCCCTCCCGCATCCAGCTTCTCTTTGTGTTTTAATTAAATCTCCCTCCAAATAGCTGCGGTCCGAGGCTTCAAGGAGGTGGGATCCAATTAACTTTATGGAGCTTTAATGCGACTTTCTCTCTTTTTTTTTTTTAATTATTGTCGGATGACGGGCGTGGGCAGAAGGGGAGCTGATGTGTTCAGATGGAGAGTTTTATAGCGTCTGTCTAGACGAGGCCAGGGCTCTTAAATGCCGCGGCTTTTTCCGAGGGCGGTGGGAACATCTGGTGAGAAACTCCAGGACAGGTGTTCCCGGTATTTAAAGCCAAGCAATGCCCCCTGGAAAACTCTTAGCTAATTTTAGGTTGTCTCCGAAAAACTGGTCCATCTTTTATAGAAGCTCTTCCGTGCCTATGCCGATTCCAATTTGACCATCCATAAATCTTAGATTTCCTTTAAAATTAAAAAGCAAGATTCTTTTCTTTAAGGCCGCTAGCCAAGTTTATTTATTTGAGCCGTGGTGACGCAGTGGTCAGAAACGAAGTACTGCAGGCTACTTCTGCTGATTGCCGCCTGCCAGCATTTCAACAGTTCAATCCGGATTGGCTCATAGTTGACTCAGCCTTCCATCCTTCTGAGGTCGGTAAAAGGAAGGCCCTAGATCAGTGATGGCTAACCTTTTTGCCATCGTGTGCCGAAAGCGAGGGGGCATGGTGGGGTCACACGCACACGTGCCCACATCCATAATTCTATGCACCCTGCCCCCCCGTGCTCCCCCTGCTTTTGGCACCTGATGGCCCGGTGGGCCCAGTAGGCCTGTTTTTTTGCTTTCCCCAGGCTCCAGAGCCTTTCTAGGAGCCTGGGGAGGGCAAAAACAGCCTTCCCCACCCACGCCCAGAGGCCCTCCGGAGACCGGAAACAGTGTGTTTCCTGACTTCTGGTGAGCCCAGAAGGCTCGAAAATCAGCTGGCTGGCACACGCATGCATGCCAGAGCTGAGCTCACGTGCCCACTGATATGGCTCTCTGTGCCACCTGTGGCACCTGTGCCAAAGGTTCACCATCACAGACCTAGATTGTTAAGGGCAGTATGCTGACTCTGTAAACCGCTTAGAGAGGGCTGTAAAGCACTGTGAAGCATTATATAAGTCTAAGTGCTGTTGCTATTGTTAACTCTGCCTGGAGTTTGATTCTGACCGGCTCGAAGTTGATTCAGCCTTCCATCCTTCCCAGGTTGGTAAAATGAGGACCCAGATTGTTGAAGGCAAGATGCTGACTTTGTAAACTGCTTAGAGAGGGCTGTAAAGCACTGTCAAGCAGTATATAAGTCTAAATGCTATTGCCCTTCCTTCCTTCCTCCTTCCCTCCCTCCCTCCCTCCCTCCCTCCTTCCTTCCTCCTTCCCTCCCTCCCTCCCTCCCCCCCCTCCCTCCCTCCCTCCCTCCCTCCCTCCCTCCCTCCCTCCCTCCCTCCTTCCTTCCTTCCTTCCTTCCTTCCTTCCTTCTTCCCTCCCTCCCTTTCCTTCCTTCACTCCCTGTGGTTAGAATGCAATATTGCAGGCTAAATCTGCCCACTGCCAAGTATTTGATCCTGACTGGCTCAAGGTTGACTCAGTCTTCCATCCTTCCAAGGTCGGTAAAATGAGGACCCAGATTGTTGGGGGCCATAGGCTGCTTAGAGAGGGCTGTAAAAGCATTGTGCATTGGTATATAAGTCTAAATGCTATTGCTATTTAGAAAATTGATCTAGCCTCCTGACTCTTGGTGACTCCAGGCAGCTTACAGACATAAAACTCCCTAATACAAAATCAACCCACATGGCAACAACAATCAAACCAACCAGGGTTGGGTTCTAAATTTTTTTTACCACCAGTTCTGTGGGCGTGGCTTATTTTGTGGGCGTGGCTTGGTGGAGGTAATGTGACTGGGTGGGCGTGGCCAACTTTCTTTTTTTTTTACTTTTAAAAGCATTTTTTCTACAACCTTAGGAGGTTGCAGAAAAAATGCTTTTAGAAGCCTCTGACAATCAGGCAACTCAGCTGGGATCGCCAGAGGCTTTTAAAGGCATTTTTGTTTTCTACAACCTCTTCGGCCGAAGAGATTGTAGAAAAAATGCTTTTAAAAGTTTTTAAAAAAGCCTCTGATGAGGTGGGCGGAGTAAGCGAGTGGCGACCAGGCCAGGGACCAGTTTGGGGGCATGGCCAGCCAATGTTATTACCGATTCTCCAAACTACTACAAATTTTTACTATCAGTTCTTGCGAACCGGTGCGAACCGGGAGCAACCCACTACTGAAATCAACCATTGGATGGATTCTGTATTACTCTTGAGTCCCTGGGCCGAGTGGCAGAATCACGTTTTTAGGCTTTTTGAAAGATTGCCAAGGTGGGGGCCAATCTTTTCTACACAGGGATGATATTCCACAGGGAGGGGGCCAACACGGGGAAGGCTCTTGGTTCCATTAGAGGATCCCCTGCCTCCCTGCTGTGCTGGATCAAACTGGGAATAGACCACCTTTCAATAAATTAAAATATACGAGTGCCTTGTTAAAATCTCAGAAAAGGCTAAATGGGATATCCTGGAGATGCTTTCCAAAAGAAATGTTAGGGAATGGAACGATTTATCTTTTTTTGCAGTGATCTGGTTGCTAGCTAATGCTTCCATTCTCCAGCATTTAGTCAGAACTGAAGAAGCTTCTTCGTTGAGAAGCGAAATGTTTTCAATGGGAATGGAGATTTTGCAGTATCCTTCCCCTGGAGCGGGGTGGGAATGGAGATTTTGCAGTATCCTTCCCCTGGAGTGGGGTGGAAATGGGGATTTTGCAAAGGCTTAGCTTGACAGAGGGTCTAACGAGAGCATGAAGAAATTAGCAGCTATGCCTAAGGGGCAAATAAATATTTTAGTCCTCAATGCTGAAACTCACTTGTAGAGCATGGACTCCGGGATATTTAATGTAAGAAGACCCTTCTCATCACTGTGTCTTGTCAAGGGGATTTCTTGAGGATGTCTCAACACCAATTATTTCCGCCTGCCGCTGTAAGATTCATACCCTGCTTTCCATTACAAGAATTAGCAAAGCTGTTTATGTTAAAAAGAGTTGTTACCATCTGATCAAAGGGAGCCCTGTCATGTTTTAAACACTCAAGAATAATAAACAAATGATTATTGAGCCAACTAGCAAAAAACCCGACAGAGATATGTGTTTTTGGTTTATCGTGTAAATATTTCAAATATTGTGCCGGGCCTGACCCGGGTTGTCTACTGGGTATTTCAAAAACATTTTTTCACAAACCTGTGGCCACCCTTGTGATTTTGTGACCATACCTTGCGGATAGCTCTGAGACTGTTAAAAAATAAATAAATAAATCTGAATTTCCTTTGCTGAACAATGTTTTCATCTTGTAAATGGAAAGACCACTGTTGCTCTTTTCCAAAAAGTGTCAGTATGGTGGGGTAGGGGTAGGGAGCAGGTGCCAGACCAGAAATACATTTCAGTGGTGAAATCTAATTTTTTTTTACTACCAGTTCAGTGCGTGTGGCTTGGTGGGCGTGGTTTGACTTGGTGGGCGTGGCAGGGGAAGGGTACTGCAAATTCTCCATTCCCACCCCACTCCAGGGGAAGGATACTGCAAATTCTCCATTCTCGCCCCATTCCTGGGGGAAAGATACTGCAAATTCTCCATTCCCACCCCACTCCTGGGGGAAGGATACTGCAAAATCTCCATTCCCACCCCACTCCTGGGGGAAGGATACTGCAAAATCTCCATTCCCACTCCAATCTGGGGTCAGCCAGAGGTGGTATTTGCCGCTTCTCCGAATGACTCAAAATTTCCGCTACCGTTTCTCCAGAACCTGTCAGAACCTGCTGGATTTCATCCATGGTAAATTTGTAATGTAAGGAGGGAAGGTCTGTTTCTGCTTCTACTCACCAGTGAAGATGGAATGGGACAACTTGCCACAGCCATTTTGCCATGGCCAACTCTCCACAACAATCTTGCCATGGTCAATTTGCCAAGGCCAACTGGCCATAGACAACTCACTATGGGACAACTTGCCATGTTCTCTTCTGAACCTAGGCTTCCCCAGCAGCACGAAGCCAAGTCCAAGTCCCAATTAACCCCTTTTATTTAATTTACACTGAATTCCTCTCCAGCAAAGTCTTTCCTCTCCCACAGCCTTTCATGATAGCTCACAATGACCGACTGTTATCAGGCTTGGAGAGTGGGTAGGCTGATATCTTTCGGCCTCCACACTGTAACTGACAATACAAGAATGCAGGAATGAACTAATTGTCTCCTGCAAACTCCACTCCCCTTTCGCTCCTCTTTTATTCCCTCTGGGAGGGTCCCTTCATCGTCCACCTGTGGCCTTACTCCCAAGTCGACCCTTGTTCTTTAGCTGTTCCCTTCGTCTGGCAACTCTGTGCATGCACACACTGGGAACAGGCTCCAGCTGTTCTTCTGCCTCATTGATGTCAGATTCTGAAGGCAGCTGACAACTGTCAGATGGCCCTGGCCCCCTCTCTGCCTCCAACACAGAGCCCTTGTCAGAACCTTCCCCAGACTCCAGGACTGGCCCATGTTCCTCCCCAACCCCCTCACTGTCTGAATCTGCTGCCAGATCACCACAGTACAACTCAACAATTCAATCTAATTATTTAAAATAATGAAAACATTATTTTAATTTTTGTCATTCACATTTCATTTCCCTCCTCTTTTGGCACTCTTTCTTTAATGATTCCATTCCACCATTTCTTTCACGTTAGCATAACCCTTGTCCTGCAGTGAGTTGACCATGGCGAGTTGGGCTATAACAAGTTGGCCATGGTGAGTTGGCTGTGGCAAGTTGTCCTAGGCCCCCTAGTGAAGAGAAATCAAGGAGGAACTCATTCATGGGATGCTAAGGACTTTGCCTTTCCTCTTTGCCCCACTGCCTCCCTCTGTGATCCAGTTGTCCCCACTCCTCATCCTTCTGTAGAAGGGCAGATCTAATAGAAGAGAATATTTGTAGCTCAGGGTGGAAATGAGGGGTCCTCGGTGCTCTCTGAACTTGATTGTTTTCTTGCAGATGTTTCATTGCCCAACTAGGTAATATCACTGAAGAAGTTTCTTGGATGAGAAACGAAACGTTTTCAAAGGGGGAAAAAAAAACCTTAAGAAAGTCCAGTTGCCTTTTGGAAAAAATATCATTGTTGGAACAACCCATGATCTGGATGGTTGAGAATCTCCATACACTCCATAGGTTTCCTGAATTAAGCATAGTTGTCTAGAATAGAATAGAGTAGAGTAGAGTAGAGTAGAGTAGAGTAGAGTAGAGTAGAGTAGAGTAGAGTAGAGTAGAATAGAATAGAATAGAATAGAATAGAATAGAATAGAATAGAATAGAATAGAATAGAATAGAATAGAATTCTTTATTGGCCAAGTGTGATTGGACATACAAGGAATTTGTCTCTAGAGCATATGCTCTTAGTATACATAAAGAAAAAAATAAAGTATATTGTTAAGAATCATATATCACTTAGTGATAGTCATAGGATACTAATAAGCAATGTAATCATACTAGGAAACAATGAAAACAATATAAGTTGTAAAGATACAAGCAAGCGCACGTTTTCTGAATAGTTTTTATCCCAGAGCTATAATTGCACTCAGCAATGAACTCAAGGGCCACCATCAATGAGCTGTTGGACAGCATTACTTGGTCTGTTGTGTGGATGTTTGGGTGGTTTAGGGGTGGGGAATTGTGGTGGGTGGGAGTGTGTTTGGAGATTGTTATGTGTATGGGACCTGGTCTTTGGGTGTTAAGTGAATTTTGTTGTATGGGTATGCTATGTACACACGTAAAATGACAATAAAATTATTATTACTGTTGTTGTCATCACTGTCACTGTCATTGTCATTGTCGTTATTGTTAACATGGATATAGCCATAACTGGGAAGAGATTGGTACTACTATCTACTATAAGAAGAATGGTAATACAGTCTTAGCAGTTAATTTGACAGTGTTGTGGGAGAGTGATGGCATTCAGGGAAAAATTGTCCTTGTGTCTAGTTGTTCTGGTGCGCCATGCCCTATAGCGTCTTTTTGAGGGAAGGAGTTGGAACAATTTATGTCCAGGATGCGAGAGGTCTGTAGATATTTTCACAGCCCTCTTTTTGAGTCGTGCAGTATACAGGTCCTCAATGGAAGGCAGGTTGGTAGCCATGGTTTTTTCTGCAGTTCTAATTATCCTCTGAAGTCTGTGTCTGTCCTGTTGGGTTGCAGAGCCAAACCAGACAGTTATGGAGGCGCGGATGACAGACTCAATCATTCCTCTTTAGAACCGAATCAGCAGCTTCTTAAATCCTAAGAAAAAAACAACTTTAGGGTGGTCATATTAGCCTGCACAATTAAATCATAAATCATATTTTCCAAAGTATGGTCGGGTTCACACCACCAGGAAGTCCAAACCAAAGAAGCTACTTTGTGGCTTAGTGCCAGGTGTGAACTCGGCCACAAACATTTTAATTAAAGACATCCACCAGCTCGGCCTGTCTCATAGGAAGGTAAAGAGAAGATTCTCAGAGGGGGGAAAAAAATCAATATGAACACTCTGTAAATGTGTTGTCTCTGTGTTAGGGGTCCGCAGGAACCTGGGAAAACGTGGGAGCATTCAAAGCCCGCTCATCAGAAAAGGCTATTTATAGAAACGGCAGGAATCGTAAGCCCTAATTGGTGCCACAGTTGCTTTGAAGGAATCTTTGCAAAGAGAGCGATGCCACTTTGGCCCTTCAGCTGGGAAATGCCATTTTAAAAAGAATGGGTCATCCAGACGAAGGCTAACTCCAAAGAGGTGTCAGATAAAGCAAAGGAGGGAAGCAGCAAAAGAAAAAAGAAAACCTCCCCAATTAAAAGAAAGAAAGGAAAACAATTGCAAATCCATCTTACAAGTCCGGGGTGATGGACCACCAGTTCTTAAATACCCCTCAGGTCTTATTTTCGGGGAAACGCGGGTAGGAGAGAGATGGATGGTGAATCTAAAGCACATGGATCTACCTGTACATGAATTCGTCTTCTGATCTCTCCGCAAATTGCGACCACTAAGGTTGCCTGATCCAACCTTTTGGAGACAGCAGCTTCTCTTCTTCCCCTTGTAAAATGTCTCCATTTACTTTCCCTTCCCTTTCAATCCAGAAGTCTGGCAGGCAGCCAACCTATTCCTATTTTGCAATTGAGGGATGGAGAAGGGAAACCTTGACATTCTCACTCCTTCTTCGTAGCCAGGTGAAAGCAGCACGCCTCTCACGGATTGGCCTTTCGGAGAGCTTGGCTGCCGGCTCTGTGTCTGGAGGCTGCTAAGCAAAGGTTAAATCAAGCGTGGAAGAAGATCTGAGGCCAGGTGGATAGGGGGAGGCGGAGGCGGAGAGGGAACCTCAGCCAGGTGGGTGCCTGGGTGGGTCGATGGGCCTTCGCATCTCGAGATGGTCTCAGAAGCATCCTACCGTTCTGGCTGAAGGTCATAGCAATGGTCTCCAGATACACCAGATACCTTCAAAACAGGGACCTGCTCTTCAACGGGGATGCGTTGTAGATAATCCTTGACTTATGACCGTTTATTGAGCGACTGTTCAAAGTTACGGAAGCACTGAAAAAAAAAAGTGACTTATGAATCATCCTCATTTGGATCACCAAGGGTCACTGGATCCAAATTTGGGTCCTTGGCCCTTGCCCTGTATTTATGACAGTTGAAGCACCCGCTGTTTATGTGGTCACCGTTTGTGATCTCAGTCAGCTTCCGACGAGAGAGAGAGAAGCAAGGAAGCTCAACTCCAAAGAAATGCAGGATAGAGAGGTGATTTGTGTCAGAATAGAGCTGAAAGGAACCTTGAGGGTCTTCTAATCCAACCCCTACTCAAGAATGAGGCTAGATAGGTAGCAAGGGTGAAATTCAGCAGGTTCTGACAGGTTCTGGAGAACCGGTAGCAGAGATTTTGAGTAGTTCTGAGAACCGGCAAATACCACCTCTGGCTGGCCCCAGAGTGGGGAGGGAATGGGGATTTTGCAGTATCATTCCCCCTGGAGTGGAGTGGGAATGGGGATTTTGCAGTATCCTTCCCCTGGAGCAGAGTGGGAATGGGGGTTTTGCAATATCCTTCCCACAGGAGTGGGGAGGGAATGGGGATTTTGCAGTATCCTTCTCCCAGGAGTGGGGAATGGGGATTTTGAGGTATCCTTCCCCTGCCATGCCCACCAAGCCACGCCCATCAAGCCATACTACACCCACCAAGTCACGCCCACAGAACCGGTAGTTAAAAAAATTGAATTCCACCACTGGTAGGTAGGTAGATAGGTAGGTAGATAAATAGATAGAGATGAGAGAGATAGAAAGAGTCACACACACACACACACAAAATCCATGGAGGAAGCTGGAATCAGTTAATGACTGTGTGATTCACTTAGCAACCATGGCCAACAGGCCATAAGATGGAACACAACTCAATTAAACACCACTTCGCTTAGCACCCAAAATTATGTTCCTAAGGACAGTCATAAATCCAGGGTTACCTGTCCATATTTGTCAGTCACTGTTAGAGAAACCTGTTGGACATCTACCTGTGCCCCCAAATATAATAGACTTCTCCTCCACCTTCTGCTTAGTACTGCCCATTTTAGCCTTTCAGATGACAATACAAGCAGCTCATTATTTCAACAGCCTCTAATAATGAAATCCTGAAACAGTATTTTTGGAATCGCTATCTCTATTTTCAGTTTTTCTTCCAAATTGTGCCCCGCGGAAGTGCGGGGTGTACAATGTCCTGGAATTTCCAGCTGGCATGGAGAGAATATTCTTTGCCTTGCACCGTTGAACCAAAAAGGGCATATGTGCTGTTCTGCAGGAAAAGACATTGGTAATCATCAATGATTCATCATTTGGGCAAATTTGTACAGACAGCCACTGGGATTGTGTTTCTCACAAGAAATCATTCACAGCAGAAAAGAAATATACAGGCAGGCCCTGACCAAAACACATTGGCTAGGGTTCTACTATTGATTTTCAATGAGCAGAGCCCCTCTGAAAAAAAGGACGTTCACTCAATCAATCAAAATAGAGCTGGAAGATACATTGGAGGTACAGATATAGATTAACAGAGTTGGAAGGGACCTTGTAGGTCATCTAGTCCAACCCCTCCCAAAGCAGGAAACACCTACGCCATTTCTGACAGGTGGCAGTCCAATCTCTTCTTGAAAACTTCCAGTGATGAAGCTCCCACAACCTCCAAAGGCAACATCTGTTCCATTGAATATAGAATAATAGAGTTGGAGGGAAACTTGTAGGTCATACAACCCCTGCTCAAACAGGAGACCCTACACCATTTCTGACAAGCGTGTGTCCAGAATCTTCTTGAAAGCCTCCAGTCATGAAACTCCCACAACTTTTGAAGGCAACTTCTGTTCCATCCGTTGATTGTTTCTCACTGTCAGAAAATTCCTTCTTATTTCCAGGTTGAATCTCTCTTTGGTCAGTTTCCATCCGTTATTCCTTGTCTGGCCTTCAGGTGCTTTGGAAAATAGCTTGACCCTCTCCTCTCTGTGGCAGCCCCACAAATAAAGCAGGAAGACTGCTATCGTGTTTCTCCTGGTCCTTCTCTTCACTAGACTAGCCATGCCCAGTTCCTGCAACCGTTCATTGTATGTTTTCGCCTCCAGTCCCCTCATCATCTCGGTTGCTTTTCTCTGCACTTTTTCTAGAATCTCAACATCTTTTTTATAGTGTGGTGACCAAAACTGGATGCCGTATTCTAGGTGTGGTCTTTCTTACTAAGGCTTTACAGAGTGGTGTTAGTACCTCCCTTGATCTTGATTGTATCCCTCTGTTAATGCAATTTAGGATTGTATTGGCTTTTTTGGCTGCCACCGCACACACTGCTGGCTCATGTTTAATTGGTTGTCCACTAAGACTCCAAGATCCCTCTCACAGTCACTGCTATTAAGCCTGGTTTCACCCAGTCTATATGCGTACTTTGGGTTTTTCTTGCCTAAGTGTAAGACTTTACTTTTCTCTACATTGAATTTCATTTTGTTAGATAGGGCCCAGTGTTCAAGTCTGTCGAGATCCATCTGGATCTTGAGCCTATCATCTAGGGTGTTGGCTATTCCTGCCAGCTTAGTATCATCTGCAGATTTGGTACATTCCCCTTCTATTCCCTCATCAAAGTAGTTTATGAAGATATTGAAGAGTACGACCGAGCCTTATGGTACCCCACTGGGTACCACGGAGATAATGCAGTGGACGTGTGAGACATGGTCATAAGTCACTTTTTCTCTGTAGTTAACTGTAGACAGTCACTAAATGAACGATTGTTTGTACCTTGCCTTTATTATCTTTACAAATAGCTCACAGAGATGAACACACCCAATACTCCTTCCTCCTCCTAATTTCCATATAACAAGAACCGTGCGAGGTGGGTTTGGCTAGAAGAGAAGGACTGGCCCAAAGTCACTCAGCTGGCTTTCGTGGCTAAAGTTGAATTAGAACTTACCGTCTCCTGGTGATGGGCTCAAAGCAGGAGTTGGGCTTCAAATATTTTAGCAAGGGGTTCTCTGCCCGGGTGCTGAGCGGGTGTTAGGATATTCGTTATTTAAATGTTCGTCAGAGTATTCAAAGCAACATGGTTCAGTTGGAATATTGTATGTCTGAAAACAATATTGCCAATAATTTCACCAAAGCGCAGGGTGCAATTAAACATAAGATGTGTTGCGAAAGCTATGGCTTGAGAATATAAACTGGTATATATTGGCCTGTCCAAAGGGGAGAATGTTAGGATATAGTGTAAGCCTAACAAGTTGTCCAGGCAATGTAAGTCCTTCAGAAGTCCTTCGGGATGATCACCAACCTTTATCTTCCTTGACAACCTGCCAAAGGCTTTACTTGGCAAAGCCCCATGAAGTTCAGAAACAAACAAGAGACGCCAACTGGAAACAGAGATAGAAACGTTGCTTTCCTGCAACAAGGCCCAAGTGCCTTTGTTTCTCTTTTAAGCCTTATGGGAGTGGCCAATCATCTCCTTATTCCCGAGTTGTTCCTTTTGCGTTGGCTGCTTTTGCCTTCTGGCAGCTCTTTGTATGTGTGCATTAGGAACAGGCTCCTTCTGTTCCTCTGTCTCTCTGCTGTCCAACTCTGGGGGCTCCGGAATCTGCACATCACTCCCAGATGGCCCTGGCCCCATCTCTGCCTCCAACGCAGAGCCCTATGTTGATATCAGCCTAGAGAGAAGTTCCCTGAAGATGGGCTCCAGCATGAGTCCGAAAGCTCAGAAGATAATCCCTCTGGTCCAGTAGTGGAATTAATTTTTTTTTACTATTGGTTCTACGGGTGTGGCTTGGTGGGCGTGATGTGGCTTGGTGGGCGTGGCTTGGTGGGTGTGGCAGGGGAAGGATATTGCAAAATCCCCATTCCCTCCCCACTCCTGGAGGAAGGATACTGCAGAATCCCCATTCCCTCCCCACTCCAGGGGAAGGACACTGCAAAATCCCCATTCCCTCCCCACTCCTGGGGGAAGGATATTGCAAAATCTCCATTCCCACTACCACTCTGGGGCCAGCCAGAGGTAGTATCTGCCAGTTCTCCAAATTACTCAACATCTCCGCTACCGATTCTCCAGAACCTGTCAGAACCTACTGAAACCCACCTCTGCTCCGGTCCCGGTGATCGACCCAGACTGAACCCTGCAACATTATCCTAGGACACTCATGCTCACCTTCATTCACATCAACCTTTGCTCTGTCTCTTCCTTTGTTCAGCAAAGGCCAAGCAACACCGTTGACGAGAAGTGGAGAAAATAAATGTCTTACACCAGCTACCCTGGGAATGGAAAGTCTGTCAGGAGAAGTTCATTTCTGTTTTAAGAAGCCCACAGATACGGAATGTACAAACACTAAGTAACATGGAGAAAGATTGCAGCTGAGGAATGGCTTACAACCCTGGTGGTAGGCACTTGCTTGCAGTTTCTCCTTCTGCTTTGTTGTCTACTATTTCTCTTTCAGTCTTCCCACTTTATATTTCACCCACTCTTGTCTTGAGCCTCTGAAGACATGGAGCAGCTGGGGAGTAAAATAAAGTCTGATCCGGACACTTGAGGGATGGCGGTAAGAAATATTGCAGGCTGGAAGGAGCTGAAATAGAAAGCAATTCCATTCTCAAAGGGGCAGTGGCAGAAGAGGTGACAGACTCCAGATTTAAAAACGGATAGACGAAAACTTTATGCTACAGTGCTCTCTTCTTCAAAATGAGATTTCTTCTCAGCGGGGAGCTGGAGGGACGTTCAGTGTTGTCCGTCTCATCTTCCAGCATGAATGATGATTTCAAAACCTCAGCTTTGGTGGCCTGGTCACTTGTTGCTACTGTTATTATGGTTGGTTGCACAGTCAGCCAGATGTTGAGACTGGACTTGGCGTTTTTACCCATCTTCCCAAGGACCTGCAATCGGCAGATGTTGTTGTCTGATGGTGTTTAAAGGTATCATTGCAGGATGTAAGCTGTTCCAGTAAAGCTGCCTTTTGCAATTGACTGATGGTGATTTTGTCAATGCTGATAGGGTTCAAGCAGGGGTGGGCTGCTGGGAGTTTGCAGGGGTTTGGAAGTACCTCTAGCTAAGATTCTGTGCAGTTTGGAGAACCCCTAAATCCCACTCCTAGCTGGCTTCGCCCACACCACCCTGACCCTTTCAGGAGTCCCCATGTGGCTCGTTTTGGATGCAGGTAAGTGCAGGGTGCGTGCGGAGGCTTGGGGAGGGTGAAAAACGGGCCTCCTGGAAGTTCAGAAAGGCCAGAAATGGGTCTCCAGAGGGCCTCCGGAGCCTGGGGGGGGCCGTATTTGCCCTCCAGGAGGCTCGAAGAAAGCCTCCGGAGCCCAAATCTTAACCAACAAATGATCTGTCTTGCACATTGGCAAAAAAAAATATCAAAACATAACATACAAATTAGATGGACATGACCTTGTAGATGACCCTCACTCTGTAAAGGATCTGGGAGTACTCATTTCTAAAGATCTAAGTGCCCACTGTAACAACATTGCCAAAAAGGCATTAAGAATTATTAACCTAATCTTGCATAGCTTCTTCTCTGGTAATGTTGTACTACTAACTAGAGCATACAAAACATTTGCTAGACCAATTCTTGAATACAGCTCATCTGTCTGGAACCCACACTGCATATTGGAGATAAATACAATCGAGAGAGTCCAGAGATATTTTACGAGAAGAGTCCTCCATTCCACTACTCGCAATAAAATACGTTATGCCACCAGGCTCCAAATTTTGGGCTTAGACAACTTAGAACTATGCCGACTTCAGTCTGACCTAAGCATAGTACATAAAATTATCTGCCACAATGTCCTTCCTGTCAATGACTACATCAGCTTCAACCACAACAATACACGAGCAATTAATAGATACAAACTCAAGGTAAACCGTTTCAAACTCATTTGCAGAAAATACGACTTCAGTAATAGAGTGATCAATGCCTGGAATGCACTACCTGACTCTGTGGTTTCTTCCCCAAACCCCCCAAACTTTAACCTTAGACTGTCTACTGTTGACCTCACCCCATTCCTAAGAGGTCTGTAAGGGACATGTATAAGTGCACCGGCGTGCCTACTGTCCCTGTCCTAATATTCCTTTTTACCTACTATTTTCATGTATTCAAACTATGTTTCTAGTTTTACATGTTATTTTATGTACAAATAAACTTATGATTATGATTTGGAGAATGATTGCAAATGTTGGAAGACGCAACCCTGAAAATAGGCTCATTTCAAAACTGAATTTCTAGCCCTTTGCAGTCAGAATCCAAAACAAATTCCAGTCCTCTCCCCTGCCCCTCCCCTTGTTTTAATTCTTCACCAGTCCTACAGGTAACGCTTTCATCATAATGGCTTTCCATCATAATTTTGCAAGCGCAGAGACACAATTGTGGAGTCCATTGTGATCAATGCTTCTCTTTTGCCCGATAGGTTCATTTGAAAGCACTTAACAGCAAATAGCATACAGATCACCATCTGAAAACACCTATTATAGAGATTCTCCATCTTACAGGCTCTTTTCTCTTATCACAGTTTTGCCAGTCTCCAATCTGGAACTGGAGTTGTTTTTGTTGTGGCCTGCCAGTGGTCAGTGGAGCTGGTGGCAGATTCGGACAGTGAAGAGGTTGGGGAGGAACATGGGCTAGTCCTGGACTCTGGGAAAGGCTCTGATGAGGGCTCTGCGTCAGAGGCAGAGCGGGGGCCAGGGTCGCGTGCCAGTTATCAGCTGCCTTTGGAGTCAGACATCAGTGAGGCAGACGAGCAGCTGGAGCCTGTTCCCAGTGTGCGCATGCACAGAGTTGCCAGACGAAGGAAACAGCTAAGGAACAAGGGTCAACTTGGGAGTAAGGCCACAGGTGGACGATGAAGGGCCCCTTCCAGAGGGATTAAAAGAGGAACGAAAGGGGAGTGGAGTTTGCAGGAGACAATTAGTTCATTCCTGCATTCTTGCTACATATTGCGGTGTCTGAAAGATATCGGCCTGGCCACTCTCCAAGCCTGATAAAGGTCGGTAATTGTGAACTCTCTTGAAAGACTGTGGGAGAGGAAAGACTTTGCTGGAGAGGAATTCACTGTAAAGTAAATAAAAGGGGTTTATTGGGATGAGGACTCGGCTTCGTGCTGTTGGGGAAGCCTCGGTCAGAACAGTTTCACCCACGTAGTGTGGGTCCTTGAGAACGGTGGAGTGATTGGCTTAGATTGTTGGTCCAGCAACCTAGAGAATGAAAAAGGAAGCCTGAATTAACAGACATAAATGTTTTATCGCAGTCGTTTTTCATCGCCCTTGTCCCAAATCTGCAGCAGCCCTTTTTTCTGTCTTGAAATAAATTGTGCATCATACTTTATTCATCAGCATTTGGGTTTTATTTCATGGGTCCTGACAGAAGTGAATTATGCATTTTGACAAAAGCTCTGAGCTCCCAGTAACAAATGAAGACGAGATGCTGATTGGAGATGCTCTGGAGGCCTGCTTGGACTTCAGCTGTTTGGTCTATCATTGGGCGCCTTTCCTTGATTTCATACTTTCGTCTTGTTGGTTTCTTCACATCTGGAGAAGGAAGCAGATATTTGGACGTCGTCCAAATGGTAGCTGTTCATAGTGTGCAGACATCTTGTTTAAGATCTCCTGTGCGAGCTGCACTGGCTCCCAGTGGTCTTCCGGGTGCGATTCAAGGTGTTGGTCACCACCTTTAAAGCGCTCCATGGCTTTAAAAGGCTCCATGGACCTGGGTATTTACGAGACCGCCTTCTGCCACCGATAACCTCCCACTGGCCAGTTCGCTCCCACAGAGAGGGACTCCTCAGGGTGCCGTCGGCCAAATCATGTCGGCTGGCGACACCCAGGGAGAGAGCCTTCTCTGTGGGAGCTCCTGCCCTTTGGAACGAACTGCCCCCAGAAATACACATCATCTCTGACCTCCGTGTTTTTCGCTGTGCCCTCAAGACCCTGCTCTTCCGACAGGTGGGGCTATCTTTGTAAATGACTTTTAAAATTGGAGTTTTTAACTTTTGGATTCTTAATTAATTTTGGCCAAATAATTTTGTAATAATTTTAATAGTTTTTTAAATTTTAAATTATGATGTTTGTATATTTTGTTTTTAACTAGCTGTACACACCCTGAGTCCCTCAGGAGAAGGGCGGTATAGAAATAAAATTATCTATCTATCTATCTATCTATCTATCTATCTATCTATCTATCTATCTATCTATCTATCATCTATCTATCTATCTATCTATCTATCTATCTATCTATCTATCTATCTATCATCTATCTATCTATCTATCTATCTATAAATCTATCTATCTAATCTCTTGGCGCATCATTTGAATTTTGAATTGAAGGCTCAAACAAGATTGGAAAACTGCCAGTTAAGATGAAAGGAGAAGTCAAGCAGGGACTCAGCTTGGAATCCTTACACAGCCTCAAGAGGCATAATCCCCCAAGATCCAGGAAGCCTTCTCTGGTCATTCCCAGGAGAAGGCAAGCAGTCTGAGGAAATTCTTGTAACATAGGCAGAGACAATAAAGTTGCTTACTTGAGTCTAGTTGTTTATGAGTGGTTCTGGTTTCTTGCCCTGACAAACAATCAGCATAATAATCTTCAATCTATAGATCTGAAGGAGGCGTCTTTTAACTAGATGTGATATTAATTTACCCGGTTAGCTTTAATATTACTATTTTAATTCAAGGGATGGTGAGCAACAGGAGTAGGGCTTTAATCTATTGCTCTTATTGTAGACCTGGTTGAAATTCCTGTTTGTTTGTTTGTTTTTTTGGACAGTTAGAATATACCTGTGGTTTTACCCATCATGTGATCACTCATTTTTTTAAAAAATGGGGCTCATCAGATACACAGAACCATTATATTTTATATTAGATGTTATGTGTTCAATATCTACTGCAGACTGTACTCTGGGGCCAATGTGCTTTACATGTGCACTTTCTTTGTGAGCTACAACTTGTAGGAGAAGAAGAGGCAGGGCCTGGGGGTGGAGTCAAGAGAGGAATCAATCTAGAATCATTATGTTCCCAGATCCAGCCCCCTTGAATTCGGTTAACTCTTATCTAGTGCCAATTTAGTGCTGACTTTTAGTTGACAAGCTTACTGTCTGCAGGCATGAGCAATAAATTATCTTAGCTGGAACTTAACATGAGGTTCCCATTCTCTCTGTATCTGACACAACCATGGTGTGCTGGAGTCAGCTTGCACCATGTTGTGAGTTCTGATTGTGAAATTTTCTAGATGTTTGTGAGCCGGTTGGCAGGAGAAGTGAGCCTCAATGCTTAGACACCAATCAGCTGTTTGACAGCTATCAACTTGTGCTTCCTTGGTATTGAGCTGGTAGATCCAGTTCTTAAACTTTTAGCAGCACACTACTGGTTGTGACAGGGACACAGTAGCTCAGTGGCTAAGATGCTGAGCTTGTCGATCAAAAGGTCACAGTTCAGCGGTTCGAATCCCTAGTGCCGTGTAACGTGGTGAGCTCCCGTTACTTGTCCCAGCTTCTGCCCACCTAGCAGTTCGAAAGCATGTAAAAAATGCAAGTAGGAAATTAGGGACCACCTTTGGTGGGAAGGTAATAGCATTCTGTGCACCTTTGGCGTTGAGTCATGCCGGCTATATGACCTTCGGACAGTGCTGGCTCTTCGGCTTTGAAACGGAGATGAGCACCGCCCCCTAGAGTTGGGAATGACTAGCACATATGCGCGAGGGGAACCTTTACCTTACTGGTTGTGACAACTGTGGTTGTCATACTTTGCATGAGATATACACCATCTATGAATGTCTGACATCTTTTTTATTTGAGTTCTCAGCAGCTTTATCTCTCCGGTTTGAGAGTTCAAGATAGCAAATCTTACATCTTGCCTCCATACCAGAGGTTC
This sequence comes from Masticophis lateralis, assembly GCA_030761175.1. NCBI lineage: Eukaryota > Metazoa > Chordata > Lepidosauria > Squamata > Colubridae > Masticophis > Masticophis lateralis. Next base: position 12,129,941 of record JAUDYJ010000011.1, read on the forward strand.
CCATGTACCACTCCTCCTTTGTACCACTTACTCTTTGAAATGGGAAGAAGAGTCCCTTGGCACCAGTCAAAGAACTGTTTGCAATGGGGTGAAAGCTCCCTTGGGCTCCCATAACCAAAGTGCCTCTTCTTGGCAACGGGAGCAAAGTTTCCTTTGATATCGATCCCATTTATTATTGAAAACACGGAAAAGCTCTCTTGGAGAGTCCAAGAATGCCTGATTTGGGGGACGGAAGGGACATCCATCCGAGTAGTAAAGGCATCAGAGATTATTAATGGAAGGAAAGGAAAGATCCCAGTGGACCTGGTGGCCTCAGTTGTTTGCAACGGGAATAACGTTCTCCTGGGCATCAAGAGCAGAGGTTGGATTCAGCCGGTTCGCTCCGGATCGGGCGAACTGGTAGCAGCAATTGCAGGAGGCTCTGTCTACCCACCCGGATGTAATGTGCGAGCATTGCACATGCACAGTAGACACGACTGCATGTGCTCAGGTGGTGTGTGTGCAAGCACACAGGTGGCACGTGCCCTCTCATTTGTGAACTGATAGGGAAAGTAAGTGACTCCCACCTCTGATCAAGAGCGACTTTATTCCTTTTGCAAATAGCCCTTCTGGCCTCTGTTTTGATTTAAGGGATGAGTGGGGGGAGGGGAAACAAAAGATCACAACCTGATTCAGTGTCAACCCTGAAGCTGACCTGACCAGAACCCTCTTGGAGTTTCAGTGCTGCAACACTGGAGCTGAGGGAAAAGGGAGAGGGGAGGGGATTAGAGCTATCTGGGACTTTGTAGCCAAAACAAAATACTTTCTCTTGGGAACCAAGGACATTCTCACACCTGGACTGTGGAAGGAGGAGCGAGGTCACCAGGCAACCAGGCAGTGTTTTGATTGGACCATGTGACTGATTGTTTGGGGCTATGGGAAAACTTTCTCTTTTAATTAGGTGAAAACCGCGGGAACCTTCAGAGTCAGTTTTTACCAGATCAGTGGTGGGTTTCAAAATATTTTACTACCAGTTCTGTGGGCATGGCTTATTTTGTGGGTGTGGCTTGATGGTCATGTGACAATTCTTTAGGATTTAGCAGAGGTACTGGTCTACCAGGCTTTTAACTGCTTGCAAAGCTGTACCGGTCTACCCATTTATTTTTGGAGGCACCAGTCTACCACCACACTGCCTTTTACCACTGATCAGCTGTAGGGCGGCCCTTTGAAGCCCCGCAGCAAGAGTTTAAACAGTTTTTTTTCCTTCTAGCCGATTAGCTGGGACTCGGGAGGCAGCAATAGATTGGGGGTGGGGCCAAATAAAAGGTAAAAATAACATGGGGGATGGGGCAGAACCGGTTCGGTGATGTCATATCATCACCACTACTGGCTCAGAGGAATCGGGCCGAACCAGGAGGAACCCACCATTGGGCTGCACTCTTTACGCAACAGGACAAGCTGCGCACGAATATCCTCCCCCCATATTAAACAGAACCCCAAACTATCAGCTAGAAGGAGAAACAGGACTGGGGTTATTTACAAAATAGCCAAGTGGCAGTGGGTGTGTTCTTCAAAGCCATTCATTGCTTTAATCCTAAATGAAAATGTCAGAGCGTTTGCAGTGTGACTACTCTTAGGAAACAACCCAGGAGCAAAACACAACACACAGAGACAGTTAACTGTGGTTTATATACAAGCCATACAAGAAAAGTAGGCAGAAATAGTCCTTGATTTAGGACCACAATACGGACCAGAATTTCGGTTGCTAAACAAGTTAGTTGTTAAGTTGAATTGTGCTTATTTTTAGGACATTTTCCCCAGAGTTGTTGTGGTCATTAAGCAAGGATTTGCTTAATGTTATGGTCATTAAGCAAATCCAATTTCCTCCATTGACTTTGCTTGCTGGAAGCCAGAGGGAAGGTCATGTTGTGGCCCGTACATGGCCTATGCAGCTAGTAGCTGATTCCGACAGCGAGGAGGCTGGTGTGGTGCTGCGCCAGCAGCCTGTGCAGCTGGCACTCGAGTCAAACAATGAGGAGGCTGGAGAAGATGTGGAAGATGTCCAGAAGCTCCCTTAAGTGAAGAGGAAGAAGAGGAGGAGCCTCTTCTCGATGCATGGGTGTGCAGAGCTGAGAAAAGGCAGGAGTGGCTCCTCAGGAAGAGCTCTCCTCAAGAGTAAGGCTTGGGGCTAATTGGTCACTTAGCCTATTTAAGGAGGAATGCCGACTGAAGCAATTTGCAGGGAACAACTTCGTTCACATACTTTTTTTTTTCAATTTTTATTTATATATACAGACTAAACAAACAATAAAACAGTAAAACAAACTAAACAATAAAACAGTAAAACATACAAAACATAAACATATAAACACAAAATCACAAAATCAAATATTTATTCGTTCACATACTTTCACGTCTTGTCTTGCTTATCTTATCAGCTTCCTGCAAATTGTTTCTGGGCATTCTGCTAACCACAGTAAGCTTTCAGTAATATTCTTTGAATTCTTGGTGGCTGTTAATGCAGTTAATTAACAGCCATTGCTGTAAAAAAACCTGGTTTATTTAGTAAACTAAGGTTTGTACAGACTTTGTGTGTGCTGCGTTCTTTGAGTCCGTAGCTGGGGCAGAACAGGTCACAAATGGTGAGCAGTTGATGATGGGATGCCGTAACCATCATAAATACATGCTTGCTGCTACCGGTAAGTGCCCGAATTTTGATAATATGACCCTGGAGATGCTGTGATGACCAAGGACCAGTCGTAACTCACATTTTCCAATGCCGTTGCAGCTTCAAATGGTCACTAAACAAATGCCTGTAAACCGAGGACCCACCTCTACGGTCAAAGGAAAAAATAGTGTATCCCGAGTATAAACCATACTTCTCTTATCTCCTTTTTTTTTTGGAAGTCGATTTATCACATCTCTTTCAGCTTCACCTACATTTTCCAGCCTTACCACAGCTAGATTTTAATTTTAATTTAGATCGGCAGGAGCGTGCCAGCTGCATCTCTTTCAGAAGCCAGAATTGCTCTCTAGATTAAGTCGTGCTCATAATCCTGTTGTTTTTCTGCTGTGTCACAGGATATCAGATAATATTATGATCCACGGGGGTGCTGGCATCAGAAAGACATCCTTCCCTGACCGTTGAAATAAGCAGGATACAAAATCCAGGAGCTGGGATTTAAAGAGCCAGGTAAATTTCAAAAAAAGTCAGACGTGGGTGAAAGGTTTCAATGACTTGATGAGAACGGCTCTTAACTGAGTTTTATTTAGCATCTCGTGCAAAGGCAGCCTTATCTTCCGAAACATCAAAAGCCCTAATAATCCTGCTGTCTGGATTATAAAAGAACCCAAAAGCAGCTTACAAAACCTGTAAAAGTTCATAAAAGCCAACCACCCACATCCAGAGAAAACCAATTTCAATCATGAGGGTAACATTCAAGTAAGCCAGTGGTGGGTTTCAAATTTTTTACTACTGGTTCTGTGGGTGTGGCTTGGTGGGCATGGCATGCCTTGGTGGGTGTTGCGTGGTGGGCATGACAGGGGAAGGATGCTGTAAAATCTCCATTCCCTCCCCAATCCTGGATAGCTCAACAGGCTAAAAAAGCAGACTAAAGCCTGTTATTAACATCCAGTTGTCTGCAATTACTGTAAGATCGAATCTTACCAGGCTCAAAGTTGACACAGCCTTCCATCCTTTTTAAGGTAGCTAAATTGAGAACCCAGTTTGGGGGGGCAATAAGCTGACTTTGTATAAAATATACAAAAGTATGAAGGCTATTGCTTAATGCATTGTAAGCCGCCCTGAGTCTTCGGAGAAGGGTGGCATGTAAATCTAATTAAAAAAAAAAAAATCCAGGGGAAGGATTTTGTGAAATCTCCATTCCTTCCCCAATCCAGGAGAAGGATACTGCAAAATCCCCATTTCCTCCCAATCAGCTGGGGCTTGGGAGGCAGAGAATAGATGGGGGCAGGGCCAGTCAGAATTTTTACTACCGGTTCTCCGAACTACTCAAAATTTCCGCTACCGGTTCTCCAGAACTAGTCAGAACCTGCTGAAACCCACCTCTGACGTAAGCCCAAAGAAACGAAAAAGGCTGCTGTTATTCAGGAGGGAAGCCCGAGAAAGTTGGGGGGTCTTTCTAAATTACAAGACTCAGCACTCTTGTAATTTAACAAGATTGGCCAAAATGTATAAGAACTCCTCTGCCAATTGTTGGAAATGTAACCAGATTCTAGGAACATACTGTTGTCCCCACAGTTCCGTGCGCCTTTGGTGTTGAGTCATGCCAGCCACATGATCACGGAGACGTCTTCGGATAGTGCTGGCTCTTCGGCTTTGAAATGGAGATGAGCACTGCCCCCTAGGAGTCGGGAATGACTAGCACATATGTGCAAGGGGAACCTTTACCTTTAGGTATCCATTATATTTCTGAAATTTTACATCAGTTGAGTAATAGGGCACCAATTATACTGACCCAGGAGCTATAACCAGCAATCTTATAAATCAGTGCTATCCAACCTTGGCAACTTTAAGACTTGGGGACTTCAACTCCCAGAATTGTGGACTTGTGAATTTCAACTTGTGGACGTCAACTTGTGGACTTCTTCAACTTCCGGAATTTGAGCCAGCTGACTGAGGAATCCTGGGAGTTGAAGTCCACAAGCCTTAAAAGTTGCCAAGCTTGGATCGCTCTGGTTTAGAGAAATAATATGACCGGTTGAAACAAACACAGCAGAGGCCACTGAAAAACCTTGGGACGGTTATTGGAACCGGAGAAAATAAATATAACTTGAAAACAGACAAGGACGAGTGTCAAGTTTCCAATAAACCCAAATACCTCATTGGGGAGAGGAGAGCAGTTGGTCTCTTGGAGCATTTGAACTGACAACTTGGCGACTTGGCTAAGGCTGAGCAAGCATGTCAAGTGTTGGAAATGAAAAGAAGCCTCCAAGGAGGCCCAGGTGGGGTTGGGAAGGATTCCTAATGTTGATGCAAAGAGGCCAGACAAAGATCCTTGGCTGAAGTGGTGCTTTGCTGGGGTGCATAGTTTGACAGTCAAGCCAGGAGGAAGAAATACATGTTGACACATGAGGTCTCCTTAGAGAGAAGGATGAACGGGCAAGATAAAAAGTCAACCCTTGTTCAAGCTGAAGATTCATCTCCTGAAGAGCAGAGCTGCACACAGATGCTAAACCTGCACCGCTACCCTTAGTCTTACCATCTGTCTCCGATGTTGGGTTGTCGTCTAAATGATTAAGACCGTTGTAGGCAACAGAGACATGGGATTGCCACCGTTGGGTCTGTAAAAGGAAGGAGGGAGAGGTGTGCTTTCAGCCTTGCAAGGTTCTATTTATGTAACCTTTTAATGAAGTACTTAGACTTAGAATAACTTTATTGTCACTTTGAATGTACTCGAATCGGCATACATTAAAATGAAATTTCATTTGCATACAGCTCTCAAAGGGTCACCACCTCCAATATACACTACACAAACACGACAACATAAATACACTCAAAATTATGCACGTACCCATGTGTATTATGCGACACAGAGAAACAACAGTTTGGTTATATATATGAGCCCGGATAGCTCAGCAGACTAATGCATTGTAATTTAACTCCAGCTGTCTGCAATTAGTAAATTCGAGTCTCACCAGGCTCAAGGCTGACTCAGCCTTCCATCCTTTCTAAGGTAGGTCAATTGAGGATCCAGTTTGTGGGGGCAATAAGCTGACTTTGTAAAATATACAAAAGTATGAAGGCTATTGCTTAACGCATTGTAAGTCGCCCTGAGTCTCCGGAGAAGGGCGGCATTTAAATCAAATTTTTTAAAAATGTACATGGCGAGAAAAAAGAACCCTGCAAATTTACCAGACCTTTACCAAATGGCCTAGGAAACAAAGCTGTTTCAGAATCAGGTAGTCCTGCTAGAAATACTTTGAAACCTCCTCCCAGAGGGGAGTGGCAGAAATAGACCATGAAGTGGGTGTGTGGGGTTTCTCACAATGTTTTGAGTTCTAAACACTTAATGCTTATAAATAGTATCCTGAATGATAGGAAGCGAGCTTCCTATAATCTTCTCAGCTGTCCTCACCACTCTCTGTAGGGACTTTCTATCTGAGGCACTGTTGACACCAAGTAGATCTAGTAGTTTAGATTGTACCGCTAGTCTTTGGCTTACAACCACAATTGAGCTCCAAATTTCTGTTGCTAAGTTGCTAAGTAAGTTTTGTCCCCTTTTTACGGCCTTCCTTGCCACCATTATTAAGAGAGTCACTGCAGTTGTCAACAGCATGGTCATTGAGTGAATGTGGCTTCCCCGTTGACTTTGCTTGTCAGAAGGTTGCAAAAGGGGATCACATGACCCTGGGGCACTGCACCTGCACCTGTCATAAATATGAGTCAGTTGCCAAGCATTCAAATTTTGATTATGTGGCCAGGGGGAGGTTGTAATGGTCATAAGTGTGAAAAATTATCATGTCTCTTTTTTGTTGTAAGTCAGTAAACCAACTGTTGTAACTCAAGGACTACCTGTATTTCTTGTTTGGAACACCTTGCAAGGTTGACAATCCTTTAGCTTTGCCTTCTTCATCTAATCTTTTTCAGCTTCTTTCTTTGATGATATTTATCTTTTCTCATTCTTTATCATTACTGCTGATAAATTGACCCATGGTGAGTTGTCCCACAGCAAGTTGCCCTGCAGCGAGTGATGAGTTGCCATGATGAGTTGGCCATGGTGAGTTGGCCATGATGAGTTGGCCATGATAAGTTGGCCATGATGAGTTGGCCATGAGTTGGCCATGTTGAGTTGGCCATGAGTTGGCCATGGTGAATTGACCATGATGAGTTGGTCATGATGACTTGGCCATGATGACTTGGCTGCAGCAAGTTGGCTGTGGCAAGTTGTCCCATTCCCCTGAGTAGATGCTATTCAGGCTGGGATTTGGGAGAGAGAAGGGCAGGCAGGTGAGATTTCTTCAAAGAATATTGTGAGGGAAACTAAATGAAGATGCTCAGGTCCCAGGGTAACTGTTTGCACTGCCACCAAGGGAACCTCATGGACAAATTCATGTAGTCACCAGGAGTTAAGATGAACTTGAAAGAGACTTGTGAGTCTTTATTATTACTCTGTAAAAAGAGGGCACCCAAGGCAGGACCTAGGTAATCTAATTCCTATACAATATGAAATGAAATCAAAGGACTCAAGCCATTTTGGACAAGATTGACATGAGCAAAAACCTGGCTTCCTGATTGATCATTTATGTGCCATCCAGTCATTGTTGACTCACTGACCAAGTAGATGGATTTTCTCCATAACGGTTGGGTTTCTGGCCAGAATAATCATCAGTGCCAACTATATCATGGAGATTTGTGAGAAGAAGGCCTATTACAGATATACATGCCAACAGATTCTCATTTTGGTTCCAGGCCCTTAATGGAATGATCTGTCAGATAAGGAAGCAGAGCCGTACAGCCAAGGCAAAATGGTCTGTTTAGAAGCATCCGAGTCCTTCTTGCTAAAAAGACAATGTTGGAAACAGTCAAGCGGATGCAGCCATGGGAAAGACCCTGGAAACAGGAACAAGGAGATGCTTGAATTTTATTGCTGTAAATTGCTTTGCCAAAAGACTTTTTGCTCCGCTCTCCACTTTGATCTCTGCATAGCAAAGGGGGCTCCCAAGAGAACTCTTCTCTCTTGCTTTAAAGAGAATCTCTTTATTCAAGGGTCAATAAAGCTGCTTAAATCAATGGGAATCAGCTGGAAAGGGAGGACAGAACCAGAGGATCGGAAGGCCTTTATAGGCATTTTCTTTCTTTCTTCTGAACATGGTCAAAAGTTAAATGCTGATTTTGGGATTTACTGGTGGAAAAGAGTTTTATTTATTTATGGGAAGAAGGGTTCCATGTGACATAATTTGGGAAGGCAGAAATGGTAAATAATCATATTGGTAAGGGTTGAAAGGAATATTGGAAAGAATAGAATAGAACAGAACAGAACAGAACAGAACAGAACAGAACAGAACAGAACAGAACAGAACAGAACAGAATAGAATAGAATAGAAGGAAGGAAACCCTACATCACTTCAGATAAATTGTTATCTAATCTCGTCTTAAACACTTTCAGTGTTAGAGCATTGACAACTTCTGGAGGCAAGTTCTTCCACTGATTAATTGTTCTAACTGTCAGGAAACATCTCCTTAGTTGTAGGTTGCTTCTCTCCTTGATGAGTTTCCGCCCGTTGCTTCTTCTCCTGCCCTCAGGTGCTTTAGAGAATAGCTTGACTCCCTCTTCTTTCTGGCAGCCCCCAAGATATCGGAAGACTGCTATCATGTCACCCGCTTAGTCCTTACTTTTATTAAACTGGACATACCCAATTTCAGCAACCGTTCTTTATATGTTTTAGCCTCCAGTCTCGTAATCATCTTTGTTGCTCTTCTCTGGACTCTTTCCAGAGTCTCAACATCTTTTTTACATCGTGGCGACCAAAACTGATTGCAGTATCCCAAGTGTGGACTTACCAAGGCATTGTAAAGTGGTATTCACACTTCACGTGATCTTGATTCTATCCCTCTGTTTAAGAAGCTTTTTTAGTTTTTATTTGTTCTCACTTTTATCTTTTCCTGTCTTTTTTCTAATTATTTCTGTTGTTTCTAATCTTTTGTATTTTAAGAATTTTTTTTAATTTTTTAAGACAAACAAACATTTAGTACATCAGTCATCCCTCCCTGTGACATCTCGATGTTATCTTCTTCAATTCTTTTTGTCTTCTTCTTCCAAAAGTTTCTTCTATCTTGATCTTCATCCAAACCACTGTAACAATTAATTACTATAACCATACTTTAGTCATCAAGTTTTTATACATAATTATGAAATTAATCATTTATATCGCTTTTCCAACCAACAATAAAAATAATTCCATATCTTAAAATATTCTAACTCTTCCCTATCCTTAATCATTATTACTTCTTCTTCCAAAGGCATTTTCTCTGCCTTCCAATTTTGAGCATAAACAATTCTTACAGCTGTTATTACATGTATAATCAAGTAAGTATTTTCCTTACTAATTTTTTTCAGACAGGATACCCAATAGGAACAACTCTGGTTTAAGTTCAGTACATAGCTGTATCATTTCTTCCAACCAGATTTTAATTTTATTCCAATAATTTTGTTGTTTTTAATCTTGTATAAAATTCTTCTTGAAATGAAATTATATCAAAAGAGAGAGAGAAAGAAAGAGAAAGAAAGAAAGAGAGAGAGAAAGAAGGAAGAAAGGAAGAAAGGAAGAAAGAAAGGAAGGAAGGAAAGAAGAAAGAAAGAAAAAGAAAGAAAAAAGAAAGAACATGTGGTGGTAGGCCTACATAGAATAGACTTTGCAATCTTTACTGGTTGTAAGGTAAAGGTAAAGGTTCCCCTCACACATATGTGCTAGTCATTCCCGATTCTTTTCATCTCGGTTTCAAAGCCGAAGAGCCAGAGCTGTCCAAAGATGTCTCCGTGGTCATGTGGTTGGCATGACTAAACACCAAAGGCGCACGGAACGCTGTTACCTTCCCACCAAAGGTGGTCCCTATTTTTCTCCTTGCATTTTTTACGTGCTTTCGAACTGCTAGGTTGGCAGAAGCTGGGACAAGTAATGGGAGCTCACCCTGTTACGCGGCGCTAGGGATTCGAACCGCTGAACTGCCAACCTTTCTATTGACAAGCTCAGCATCTTAGCCCCTGAGCCACTGTGTCCCTTTACTGTCTGTACACGTGTTTAAACAGGATGATTTCATGGGCTTTCTTAACGTTTAGGTGTTGACTGCCCAAAGGGGTCTCTTCTAAAAAAGTCCTGAGGGGGAGAGGATCAGACAGGGTTTCTCCATCGTCTCCTCTCCTCCTCCAGATCTTTCTGAATAAGCAGCTTCAGCTGTTCCCTCAAGTGCTTTTGGCCCATTGGATGCCATGGCAGAGAAGTTGCTCCTTGATCAAAATTGAGAGCAGATGCTTCAGGCTGCACTGCCATCACCTCCAAGTGCTGAATCATACGGAGCGGACGCTGCCAGCTCAATGCTTTTTTGGAAATCACTGCAGAAGAAGGTGGCGCTGGCTGATTTTATGAGGAATTAAAGCTCGCAGAGACAGGCCCTGTGGTTTACAGATATAGAAACAGATTAACCGAGTTGGAAGGGACCTTGTAAGTCATCTAGTCCAGTGGTGAAATGTAAAATTCTGTGGGCATGGTTTGGTTAGGGGGGGTGGGTGGGCATGGCCAACTTTTTTTTTTTTAACTTTTAAAAGCATTTGTTCTACAACCTCTTTGGCTGACGATCCCAGCTGAGTTGCCTGATCGTCAGAGGCTTTTTTTTTCTTTTAAAAGCATTTTTTTTCTTTGCAAATGCAAATACAAATGCAAATGCAAAAAACCCCACCCTTTTAAAAGCCTCTGACGATCAGGCAACTCAGCTGGGATCGTCAGAGCCTTTTAAAAGCATTTTTTTTTTAAGCTGAAGAGGTTGTAGAAAAAAATGCTTTTAAAAGTAAAAAGAAAAGCCTCTCATGATCGTGTGGCTCAGCTGGGCACGGGGGGCCGGGGGGGGGGGAGGGTGGTGCAGGGATTTTTGCTACCAGTTCTCCGAACCACCCGCTGCCATCGCTACCGGATCGGGTGATCCGGTCCAAACTAGGAGCATTTCACCCCTGCTCTATCTATCAATCTATCACATAAATTGAACCAATAAATAAATAAATAAATAAAATCTACTCCAACACCCACCCCCACCCAAGCAGGAGACCCTACACCAGTGATGGCGAACCTTTTTGGCACCGGTTGCCAAAAAGGGAGCACTGTGCATGCAAACGCTTGTCAGGGCCGCAACCAGGAAGAGGAGCTGCCTAGGGGGCATGCGCCCCAGCAAGCAAGTCTTCCAGTTACTGCCATGCATCAGCTGGCTGGCGTGCATGCTCATGCTGGAAAACGGCAGCTCTTCCGGTTTCCGGCACTGCCACACGCACAAAGGCCAGCTGATCATCGCATGTGCATGCACGCCAAAAACCCAGAAGAGGAACGGGCAATGCTGCACGTGCCAGGCAACATGGCTCCGCATGCCAAATTGGGCACGCGTGCCATAGGTTCGCCATCACAGCTGTACACCATTTCTGACACATGGCAGTCCAGTCTCTTCTTGAAAGCTTCCAGTGTTGGAGCATTTACAGCTTCTGGAGGCAAGTTGTTCCACTGATTAAATGTTCTCACTGTTACAAAATTTGTCCTTAGTTCTAAGTTGCTTCTCTCCTTGATTAGTTTCCACCCATTGCTTCTTGTCCTGCCCTCAGGTGCTTTGGAGAATAGCTTGTCTCCCTCTTCTTTGTGGCAACCCCTGAGATATCGCAACACTGCTATCATGTCTTCCCTAATCCTTCTTTTCATCAAACTAGACAAGAGCCTGGTGGCGCAGGGGACTAAATGCTGTTAAAGTAGCACTTAGCTGCCAGCTGCCTGCAATTACTGCAAGTTCAAATCTCACCAGGCTCAAGGTTGACTCAGCCTTCCATCCTTCCGAGATAGGTAAAATGAAGACCCAGATTGTGGGGGCAATAAACTGACTTTGTATAAAAAAGAACACCGCTTGGAGGGCCCAAAAGCCCTACTAAGCAGGTATATACAAAAGTATGAAGGCTATTGCTTAATGCATTGTAAGCCGCCCTGAGTCTCCGAAGAAGGGCGGCATATAAATTGAACTAATAAATAAACAAACAAACAAACAAACAAATAAATAAATACCCAATTCCAGCAACCGTTCATCGTATGTTTTAGCCTCCAGTCCCCTAATCATATTTGATGCTCTTCTCTGCACTCTTTCTAGAGTCTTAAAAAGTTTAAGAACAATTCACTCCAACCCACAATGGACGGACCATGCCAAAGGTTAGCTATGTTTCCAAATTACACAGTTCGTCCTTGATTTATAACCATTTCTTTTGTGAATGTCCGAAGTGACAATGGCACCGCAAAAAATTGACTTAAGACCAGTCCTCAGGCTTGCAACCTTCATAGCATCCCCATGGCTGTAGCATTAAAATTTGGGCGCTTGGCAACTATGTATTTATGATGGTTGCAGCATCCCGGGGTCATGTGGTTCGCCCTTTTGTGACCTTGAATGATAGAGGACCTCCTGCTTGAACAGGGGGTTAGACTAGAAGACCTTTGAGGTCCCGTGCAACCCTCAGTTTTTCTGTTATTCTTTCAAGAGCCTGGTGGCGCAGCAGACTAATAGCCTCTTATTAACATTCAGCTGTCTGCAATTACTGTAAATTCGAATCTCCCCAGGCTCAAGGTTGACTCAGCCCTCCATCCTTTCTAAGGTAGGTGAAATGAGGACCCAGACTGTGGGGGCAATAAGCTGACTTTGTATAAAATATACAAAAGTATGAAGGCTATTGCTTAACGCATTGTAAGCCGCCCTGAGTCTCCGGAGAAGGGCGGCATATAAATCAATTAAAAAAAAAATGGTCAGACTGGATTCTAACAAACAACACAGCCAAGCCTATGCATTTACCTGGCTGAGAGTTATGGGACTGGAACCCCATAATTACCTAGGGGGCACCCATCCAGTTTGAAATGAGAAAGAGAGGGTGAGCTACAGGACCTCAAGGTGCTTTCCAATTCAGTGATTCTAGGGTTGCACACAGGGGTGGGCTTCAAAAATCTTAGCAAGGGGCTTTCAGCCTGGTTGCTGGGTGGGCGTGGACATGCTGGGCGTGGCCTAGTCGGCCTCCTGCACCAAGGTGCAGGGTGGATGAGTTGAGTGTTTTTGCCCTCCCTGGGCTCTGGAGACTTTCTTTGTGCTTCTGGGAGGGCAAAAACAGCCTCCCCAGGCTCTGGAGGACCCTCTGGAGGCCGGAAATGGGCCTGTTTTCAGCCTTCCTCAACTTTCGGTAGGCCCATTTTTCACCCTCCATGTGCGTCCTGCATTTACCTGCTTCCAAAATGGGCCATGTGGGGACTCCTGGGAGGGACAGGGTGGGGTGAGCGAGGCCAGCCAGGAGTGGGATTGGGGGGGTTCTCCGAACTGCACAGAATCTTAGCTAGAGTTTCTCCTGAACCCCTGCGAACCCCCCAGCAACCACTCCTGGTTGCACACCTGAACAAAGAAAGATTAAACAGGTTCAAAAGGAAGAGAAAAAATTAAACTCCCTTTTCAAGGGCATTTCTCGGTGAGCTTCTCTGGGGGATTCAGGGTTTAATTCTCCAACCTGTAGATAAAATGAGGTCATTAGGTATTGGAGGAAGAAGCTGGAAACTTTGACGAAAGCAGCAGAGACCGGAGCTGTGCAAAATTAGGATGCACTTTGGATTTTTGTAGGGCAGGCACAGCCCTGCCTTCTCACTGGGAAGCATCCGCATGTTAATGATATGACTTGACCAGTGCTCAGACATGTGAAAAAAAAAAAAAGAAAAGAAAAGAAAGAATGCATTACGGTATGCACGATTCAGCTGGTTTGCTTGTGGCTTAATGCAATGACCCAACCCTGTCATTAGGGGGTTGTCAATTATAGTGCATGAGTTAATATTATGTGTGAACCAGACCCTGGCTGAGTGGATAGTACAACCTGGTCATTTTAACAAGTCTATGCTTGGGGGGGCTGGGGAGACAACACAGCGAATCATCTGAGTCTGCACAAGGAACACGTTTCTGTCCGGCAGGCCTATTTGGAGATTCGGGAAGAACCTTGTTCTTTTGGGCTATGGGCAATGGGATTTGTAGTTCAGCCAAGCACAAGGCAAGTGACTGAAGAAAGCTACCTTACCAAATTCCATTCCTCCATCGCCTCCTTTTTAAAAATCTTAGGCATTCCATTTTTCAGGAGAAATGGCCTGCATTCAAGGATGCTGGGGGTTCACAGGGGTTCGGGAGAACCTCTAGCTAAAATTCTGTGCAGTTCTGAGAACCCCCAAATCCCACTCCAGGCTGGCTCTGCCTACCTCTCCCCTCCCAGGAGTCCCCATTCGGCCTGTTTTGGATGCAGGTAAGCACAGGGCATGCGAAGAGGCTCAGGGAGGGCGAAAAACGGGCCTATTGGAAATTTGGGAAGGCCAGAAACAGGCCTGTTTCTGGCCTCCAAAGGGCCTCCGGAGCCTGGGGAGGCCATTTTCGCCCTCCTGGAGGCTCGAGGAAAGCATCCAGAACCCGGGGAGGACAAAAACTCCGCCCACACACACCGTGGTGCAGGAGGCTGACTAGGCCACGCCCACCATGGCCATGCCCAGCCAGCAACCAGGCAGAGAACCCCTTGCTAAAATTTTTGAAGCCCACCCCTGGGGTTAGTACCAGTTTCCACACGAAAGCTAATTAGAGGAATGGCAATTCTAGATAGTGCTGTATGTAGCTGAGAAGTGGAGCATTTTCACCTACCTGTTTTAAACTTGCCAATGCGTTAGCACAGCTCCAGCTATGGAGAAGGATGCACCTGTCAAGGGAACTGAGTTAGTAACTGCAAGGAAGCTGACCCACTGGACTTACTTGGCAGGTGTGATATTAAATTCCCCAACGGTTTCTGAAATGAGCTCGGGAGCCTCTATTCCCCTGTTGATCAGCCTTAGCAGCTTTGAAGACGCATGGATTTCTTCAACCTCCCGCCATTCCACAGCCAGAATGGGGAATGGGCTATCTAGGGAATTCTGGGAGGTTAAAGCCCACACAGCAATCGTCATTAAACTGTGGGTTGTTTAATCTTGGTTTGTTGAATAAATCATGCCTGGCTTGGGTGCTTGGCCTGTGATGTTAGAGCGTGTTCTGTGAATGGGGCTTGTGATTCTCCAGGGAAAGATTTAGAACAGGGTGTGTCCAGCCTTGGCCATTTTAATAATAATAACAACTTTATTGTCATTGTGTACACACAATATACCCATACAACGAAATTCACTTATCACCCAAAGACCAGGTCCAATACACATAACAATCTCCAAACACACTCCCACCCACTACAAATTCCCCACCCCTAAACCATCTAAACATCCACACAACAGACCAAGTAACGCTGCCCAACAGCTCACTGATGGTGGTCCTTTAGTTCATTGTTGAGTACAATTATAGCTCTGGGATAAAAACTATTCAGAAGACCATGTGGTCCGAGTTTCAATTGTTCTGTATCTTCTGCCAGAAGGCAACAGTCCAAAAAGATTGTAAACAGGGTGGGAAGAGTCTCTGAGAATGTTACGGAACTTCTTCAAACAGCAAGATTCGAAGATGTCGTCCAGGGCTGGTAGCTGGAGTCCGATAATATTCTGGTCAGTTTTAATGATTCTCTGTAGAGCTTTTTTGTCTGCTACAGAGCTGCTCCCATACCATGCAAGAATTCCATATGTCAGGACACTCTCAATGGTGCTGCGATAGTAGGACAGAAGTAGATGCTGAGATAGATTTATCTTCCTGCGCATTCTCAGGAAGTACAGCCTCTTCTGTGCCTTTTAAGACTTAAATTCCCAGAATTTCCTAGCCAGCATGGAGAATGTGGAGGAAATTGGCTGGCTTTGGAATTCTGGAAGGTTGAAGCCCACACAGCAACCGTCATTAAGCTATGGATTGTTTAATCATGGTTTATTGAATAAATCATGCCTGGCTTTAGCCTCTGATTTCTGTGAAGGGGGCCTGTGATTTCCAGGGAAAGATTTAGAACAAGGGTGCCCAGTCTTATCCATTCTGAGACTTGTGGACCTCATCTCCCAGAATTCCCTCGCCAGCATGAGAAATGGGGGGGGGGAGGGGAATTGGTTGTCTGGGGAATTCTGGGAGATCGAAACCCACACATCTTAAAAAGTTGCCAAAGTTGCCAAAGGATGCAAAAAAGCTACAAAGCCCCTTGGAAATAAAATACAAAGCAAGCAAAACAGCTGAGAAAATAACATTTATAGGAAGCCGGGACCGAGAGCTGTTTGTTTACTTCAGACTCTGAAATGCAATAATAGAGTTCACAACCATCAAAATGTTGTGGTTTTGCTTTTGTGCAGTTTAAGCGAAGTTAAACTTTGTATACATTATGGAAAGGAGAGAATATACAATAAAGCCTTTTGTGTTGGTTTAGAAAAAAAAGGGGGGGGGAGGCTTTTTAATCAACATTGAATCCACATGTCTAGCTGAGCAATTACCGGTGATATTTAATCCTCTTCTAGATGCAGTACACACACATACAGGAAATGGCATCCTGTAGTAAACCATCTTAAAGCACAAACCTCCATCCCATAATATTAGCAGCATTGCTGCTTTTTTTTTTTTTTTTTTTTTTGGCCTGGAATCAGTCTTGGCTCCTGGAAATTACAGATTGTCCTTGACTTATGACCCCCAAACTGATGCCAAAATTTCCGTGGCTAAGTGAGATCTTTGTTAAGTGTCCCATTTTTCAACCTTTCTTGCCACAGTTGTGAATCACTGCAGTTGTTAAGCGAGTAATCCGGTTGTTAACTGGCTTCTCCATCGACTTGTCAGAAGGTTGCAAATGGGGATCACGAGTCCCCGGGATTCAACTGTCATAAATATGAATCAGCTGCTGAGTGTCTGAATTTGGATCAACTGACCATGGGGAGGCTGCAAGCGTCATAAGTGTGAAATATGGTCCATAAGCAGGGGTGGGATTTAGCTGGTTCAGACCGGTTCGGGCAAATTGGTAGTTACAGCCAATGGCTGGGCCTGCTGACCTGCCCCGGCGCTATCCCATCCTATACAATTGCTGTCTTTTTGACGCAGAGCGCATGTGTTTAAGGCATGCGCACGCACAAAGGTATACTGCAAAATCTCCATTTCCACCCCACTCCTGGGGGAAGGATATTGCAAAATCTCCATTCCCATCCCAGTCCTGGGGCCAGCCAGAGATGATATTTGCCGGTTCTCCGAACTACTCAAAATTTCCGCTACCGGTTCTCCAGAACCTGACAGAACCCGCTGAATAGCACCCCTAGTTATGACTCTCTTTCTCTCTTTCTGACATCCTGTGACTCCAAGTCCTCGCCTCCTTGGACTCCACGTGTTAAAAACAGAACTTCCTAAATTTTGGAGTGGTGGGGGGGGAAGATAAAACGGGGCACTGAAAAGCCTAAAATTTGTTCCAATGCAACTGAAAAGCCTAGGGACCAGCTCCAGTTATGCTCTACCTAGTTGGCAGCCCCAAATACGGTTGCTTGGCCACTGAATCTTTGCATATCCTTCTTTCTCAACAAGGAGCCAAGCTGTTTGCCGCATTGTAGGGAATTTATTGAATAAGCTGAAAGACCATTAACTGGCCTGCGCGGATATTTCTAAAACCCAGTTAAAACAAGGAGGTGAATATCACGTAGTCGCATACACATTTAAGCATGCTAATTGGGGTATTCATAACGAGAACAGTTGTTTTTCATGATTGTAAACCTGCTGGCAATTTTCGGGCTTCTAAAAATACATTTACTGAACCAGCTTGCTCTAATCTGATGACCTCAAGTGGCCCCGGACTTCAGCTCACCATTTTGCCCAATTAGGAGAGCTCTTGATATTGTACAGTTCCAGCAGTTGGAAGGCATAGGGGTGCGTGTGTGTTTATTATTAATTAATTAATTAATTAAGCTTGTATGCTGCCCTCTCTCCGACAAGGACTCAGGGCGGCTGACAGGAATAAATTTTTTTCAAGCAAGAATCAATAGTTAAATGTTAAAATTATTAAAATTCCCCTTAAAAACCCCATCAGTCCCATCCGGCCTGGCGAAATAACCATGTCTTAAGGTCATTTTAAAAAAGAGAAAGGAATTTCTGCATTTTTGGGGACCAGTTTACTGTACAGGGCAGGGGTCTGCAACCTTAAACACTCAAAGAGCCATTTTGACCTGTTTCCCACAGAAAAGAAAACACCGGGAGCCACAAAACCTGGGTGGGCGTGGCCAATTCGATGTCATTCATTTCCACCAGTCACATGACCTCCTAGCCATGCCTACTGAGCCGGTCATTTGGGCAGAGAACCAGTTGTTAAAAAACACTGGGAACCACAAAATCCTTTTCACATCTCTCTCTCTTCTCCCTCCCGCTCCCTCTCCCTCTCTCTCTATGTCTCTCTATGTCTCTCTCTCTCCCTCTCTTTCTGTGTCTCTCTGTCTCTGCTCTGGCCGTTTCTCCATCCACCGCCATCGCCCTTACCTTCTCAGGCCAGGCGAGAAGTGACTGGGAAAGGGGGGCAAGGGGCAGGGCCAGCAGTGGTGGGATCACCTGACAAGGAGCCACAGCAGAGGGCCAAAAGAGCCGCATTAGCTCCGGAGCTGCAGGTTGCTGACCCCTGGTATAGGGGAAGCGTTCCCTGTTTCCGTTGCATTTTAAAAGGGCTCCTTTCTCTCTCGTTGCTCCTCTGCAAACTACAATTTGCACATCAAGCCATTTAAAATATTTAAATATATTATGGAAAGGTGTTCAATTATTTAGAAGATCATTAAAATGTGCGGTGGAAAAAAAAAAGCGATGCCAAGCCAGGCGAATGATCGCAGGTGGAAAAGGAACAGCACCAAACTCTATTCCCTATTCATTAGGAGGAATATTCCCAGCGTGAGCATATCAACAACTCCGGCATCCTTGTACTTCTCTTTCTGGCTGATTAATGGCTGAATGTGAGAAGCAGTTGCCTGGATGGGGGTGGGGGGTGGAGGGTGAGAGCCAAGGGTCAACGCAAGGCCACGGCTCATTCACACGTGCCTGAGGCCCAGGAATGCTTATTAAACAAAAACAGATCGATTTATGGAAAGGCAGAATACCGGAGACCCATCAATAGAAAGTCTTTGTGCCTCTACTGGGGGGCGAGGGGGAGATATCCTTGTACGGTCCCCAGCGTTATATAAACAGTTCACTTGGATTTATACTTGCCTCTGATAGAGGTGAATATTTGGAAGTTGCAAGGGTTGAAATGAGGAGTGCTTGGTGTTCTCTGTGCTTGGGAGTTTTCTTGCCAAAGTTTCATAAGCCAACTAGGGAACATCATCAATGCTAGAAGGAACTGAGGTTTGGAGGGAGGAGGAGGACTGTGGAAGTCCTTGGTGCTCTCTGAGTTTTGTGGTTTTTCTTCTAGATGTTTCATAACTCAACTAGGGAACATCAGTGGAAGAAGAAGAAGAAGAAAAGAAGAAGAAGAAGAAGGAGGAGGAGGAGGAGGAGGAGGAGGAGGAAGAGGAGGAGGAGGAGGAGGAGGAGGGGAAGAGGAAGGGGAAGGGGAAAAAGAAGAAGAAGAAGAAGAAGATGAAGAAGAAGAAGAAGAAGAAGAAGAAGAAGAAGAAGAAGAAGGGGAAGGGGAAGGGGAAGGGGAAGGGGAAGGGGAAGGGGAAGGGGAAGGGGAAGGGGAAGGGGAAGGGGAAGGAGAAAGGGAAGAGGAAGGGGAAGGGGAAGGGGAAGGGAAAGGGGAAGAGGAAGAAGAAGAAGAAGAAGAAGAAGAAGAAGAAGAAGAAGAAGAAGAAGAAGAAGAAGAAGAAGAAGAAGAAGAAGAAGAAGAAGAAGAAGAAGACTCCTCTGGGCTCCTTGGTGCTCTCTAACTTTGGTGGTTTTCTTGCAGATGTTTCATTACCCAACAAGGTAACATCATCAGTGCACCATCATATTTGCCACCTTTCAAATAAGGCAGCCTTACAAGACTACTAAGATCTAATTTACCCATCACACAAAATCAGGGTTTGTGGAATGACCAAGTCACAATAGCTAAGCTCTCCAGTAGCAGTGAGCTGAAACCAAGCAACACGTGTTGCGATTTAGCAAACGGCATGACACGGGTCTAAGGCTGGATTCAAACATGATACTAAACCGTGGATTGCTTTGTTTATGGTTTATCAAGCAGGCCACAGTGGCAGCCTCCATACAACATGCTAAGCCAACATGAAGCAGTACACTAGATTAGAGCTGGGTTCGCACATCATGCTACACCATAAGTCTTGAAAAACAGTGTTTTGATTGACTCACCTTGTGATTTAGCCCTTTGTGTGAACTAGGACAAACTAAGGACTGTATACAATTAAGGAAATAAGAGTCAGCAATGAACAAAAGTTGGTGATTCCAGCTTCTCAGTTTTTCTTAGTTTTGAATTCTGGATTTCTTTAAATAAACCTCCATTTGAAAAACAGCAATCATATTGATGACCCAGATTTATCCAATAACTTGCCTGCAATGGATTTAACTGCGCCCAACATATTTGCTCGCTGGCCGACATGAAAATATAATCTCATCCTATTTTCTGAGAGGCTTATTGCAATGAAATTGAATTGCAACGTCCATTTCACCAACGGTGAATAATAAAAGCCTTTATGAGGCTCATTTCCAAAGTCGGGGCTCGACACGGGGAACAAGATGCTAAGGGCTGCCTTGAATATCATCGCTAATCTTGGGAAGGAGAGGAAGTACAAAGGTATGCCAATCAGGGCAGGCTCATATTCATAACCCATTTCCAGAAGTGGAAGATTACGAACATGTTGTGGTCCGCCAACATCCTTCGGAGCTGGCAGTGGAGTCGGACAATGATGAGGCTGAGGAAGAACATGGGCCAGTCCTGGAGGCTGGGGAAGGCCCAGATGAGGGCTCTGTGTTGGAGGCAGAGATGGGGCCAGGGCCATCTGGGAGTGATGTGCAGACTCAAGAGGCTGACAGTAGAGAGGCAGAGAAACAGGAGGAGCATGTTCCTAGTGCACGTATGAGAAGAGCTGCCAGAAGGCAGGAGCAGATAAAGCAGAGAGGACGACTCGGGAGTAGGGCCAAGAGATGATTGGCCCCTCTCACAGTCATTCAGGATAAGGCTGATAAGCTTATCTCCCTTGAAATGCTACCAAATACCTAATTGACAATTAGCTTTCAAGGCCAAATGGAGCACAAAGTCAAAACAGAGCTTCAGACTTTAAACCAACCGGAACGAACAAAGTTGCTTCCTACAAAGTTGCTCATGTCCCTTTGCTCCCCCTTTATGTCTTATGGGAGGGGCCAATCATCTCTAAGCCTTTCTTCCGAGTCACCCCTTTTGTTCTTGCCTTCTGAAAGCTCTGCGCATGTGCGCACTGGGAACCGGCTCCCCCCATTCCTCTGCCTCACTGATGTCAGACTCTGGAGTCTCCGGAGTCAGCACATAGCTCCCACAACAGGCAGTCAACACATTTGAAAGGCTGGCCTACAAATGTTGGTTGTGGTGATCCTTTCTGGGTGATGATTAGAGCCCATAATATCCACCGGGGACACAAAATACTGTATTTCTGCTTTAGAAATCGACTTGGTTGTGTTTACATATTCCATCTCATCTCTTTCAATGTGCAACCATGCCTTTGATCCTTCAAAGGCCCTCTAAAAGCTTTAATTGCATATTTGAAAGAAAAGTCAACTGCTTTGCTAGGTAATGAGATTAATATATACACCCTCTGCTTCTCTTGCTCTCAAAGCAGGAGTGCTATTCAGCAGGTTCTGACAGGTTCTGGAGAACCGGTGGAGGAAATTTTGAGTAGTTCGGAGAAAAGGCAAATACCACCTCTGGCTGGCCCCAGAGTGGGGTGGGAATGGAGATTTTGCAATAACCTTCCCCCAGAGTGGGGAGGGAATGGGGATTTTGCAGTGTCCTTCCCTTGAAGTGGGGTGGGAATGGAGATTTTGCAGTATCCTTCCCCAGCCACGACCACCAAGCCACGCCCACAGAACTGGTAGTAAAAAAAAAATTGAATTCCACCATTGTCTCAAAGCCTGTTTTGGGGGTGTGGAATACATCTTTTTCCCATGGCAGAGATGTCTGCAAGGGGTAGCTCCATTTATTTATTGCTTTGACCAAAGAAATGTTCAGGAGATTTCTAAAGAAAGAAGAATCATCACCACGGAAAAAGGTGTCGAGGGATCTCTGCAGACCAACATTCATAGGCCAGCCTTTCACATGTGTTGACTGCCAGCCTTTATGTTGTGGTCCACCAGCAGCCTGTGAAGCTGGCAGTGGAGTCGGACAGTGTGGAGGCTGGAGAGGACCATGGGCCAGTCCTGGAATCTGGAGAAGGCCCGGACGAGGGCTTTGCGTTGGAGACAGAGATGGGGCCAGGGCCATCTGGGAGTGATGCGCGGACTCTGGAGCCCCCAGAGTCGGACAGCAGAGAGGCAGAGGAACAGAAGAAGCCTGTTCCTAGTGCATGCATACAAAGAGCTGCCAGAAGGCAAGAGCAGCTGAAGCAAAAGGGACGCCTTGGGAGTAAGGCCAGGAGATGATTGGCTTCACCCATAAGGCTTAAAAGAGCAGCAAAGGCTCTTGGGCTCTTTGTAGGAAAGCAACGTTGCTAAATCTGTTTCAAGTCGGCGTCTCTTCTTTCTGAACTTTGTGGGGCTTTGCCAAGAAAGGCCTTTGGCAGAGTGCCAAAGAAGATAAAGGTTTGGGATAAGCCCAAAGGACTTTTTCTGAAGGATTTGTTTTGGAATTAATTTGGACTAAGCTGGGAATGAAGTCATTCTCAGCTGTTATAATAAAATAGTTTTGTTTGGGACTAATTGTGTCTTGTAATGACTAAGTGAGCCCGGGTCACAACACTTTAGCTCAGATTAACAGAGTTGGAAGGGACCTTGTACGTCATCTAGTCCAACCCCTTGCCCAGGAGACCCTACACCGTTTCTGACAGATGGCAGTCCAGTCTCTTCTTGAAAGCTTCCAGTGATGAAGCTCCCACAACATCCGAAAACAAGCTGTTCCAAAGGTTGATTGTTCTCACAGTCAGGAAATTTCTACTTATTTCTAGGTTGAATCTCTCCTTGTTCAGTTTCCATCCATTATTCCCTATCTGGCCTTCATGTGCCTTGGAAAATAGCTTGACCTGCTCCTCTCTGTGGCAGCCCCTCAAATATTGGAAGACTGCTATCATGTCTCCCCTGGTCCTTCTCTTCACTAGACTAGCTCAGATGGAGTCCATGATGTTAGGAAGACACCAAGATTGCCTTTTAAGGTTGCAATCCATAACAGAGTAACCCACTTGCCTTCTGGTGACTTCAACCAGTTTTAGACCATAAACCATGAGTTGAGAATTAGCATCTGCAACACATCTAATTGGGTTTCCTCAATGAAACCAAAAGCTCTGAGTTTCTATAAGCCAGAGATCTCCCACCTTTCCGGCTGGGGTGACGATTTTGTGTGTACAACCTAATCCTGCAGTTGTGCAAATGTAGCTTTGCACACTTGCCTGCTGCTTGCTCAACCCAGTTCCAATGAGCCGCTAGCGGTCCATAGACCAAGAGTTAGGGATCCCGGCTACAAGCCATCTATGGTGGGTTCTCAAGCCATTTACGGTGCTTAACGCATTGTAAGCCGCCCTGAGTCTCCGGAGAAGGGTGGCATATAAATCGAACAAACAGACAAACAAATAAATAAATTTATCATAATTCATCAGATATGTTAATTCAGGTTTTCGAATTAAGATGGGATTCCCCCCCCCTCCCTTCATCAGGGAGTCCCTGTTTTCATTGCAACTTCAAACCAAGTAAGTGGAAAATTACCTGTTTAGGTATCCATACCCCACAGCCCTCAGTAGGTGGCAGCATCTGGCTTATTTTACTTGGGCTGGGAAGCAAAGCAAGATGAAGACTGGATGGTCCTTGGACGGGAGACCACAAAGAAATCTCTGGTTTGTAAAATAGGGCAAAGGACCTCTATACAGTGACCAGGAAAATGACCCTCATTTAGGAGTTGAACTTGATTTAAATAAGACTTTACAGGGTTTTTTTATAATGAAAGATGGCCTTTAAAAAAAAAGTCTAATTTTCATGCAGGGAACAGCCAGCTACTGACAAATAACCTGCAAACAGCTGCCAGCTATTATTATTATTATTATTATTATTATTATTATTATTATTATTATTATTATTATTATTATTATTATTATTATTATTATTTTGGTGTGCAACTGCTGGTCTGGCTTTTGCAGCTGGCTCGGTCTTCCACCTTTACAACCAGCTGGTGGCTACGACCTTTCCCCAAGGTCAGGGAGGGCCGAGCTAGCAACCCCACCGCCTCGGATCGCGCTCTTTTGTCATCGCCGAGAGAAAGAGAGAGAGAGAGAGAGAGAGAAGATGGAGGGATTTCCCACCCGCTCGCAACCCCGTTCTCCTCTCCTCTTTTAAAGAAAAGGATGGAAACAAAACGATCGATATTCTGCAGTTTTGCAGCCAGCCGAAAACAGAAGGGGCAGCCAAGGCGCTGCTCCGTCCCTTGTCTATGCCCCGGGGAAGAGATCCCAAACGGCGGCTGTAGCGTCGGCGGTGCGGTTCGACTCCCTAGTACAGGAGCGTGAGCAGGGGGTTCGACTAGATGACCTCCCAAGGTCCCTTCCAACTCTGTTACATTTGTGTTCGAGCGGCTGTTTCCAAAAGGCCGGGAAAGTCCTTGTAGGATCCGCGCTGCCGCCGCGACCCCTTACTTGTAACTTAAAAGCAGAAACGCCTCTTTCTTTCTCTCTCTCTCTCTCTCTCTCTCCCCCTCCTCCTTAATAGACCCTCCGGAGGGGACTTGAGGTTCCCCCGGGCCGTTTTTGTCCTCCTGCTCCCGGGGAAAGCGCTGAAGCTCGTTTCTGCCCTGCGATGGGCTCCAGCCGCCTCCTGCCTCCCGGGGATCGCGCGCAGGAGATGCGCCTTCCGAGCCTGGAAAGCCGAGAGGTGGTGGCGGAGGAGGCGCGGCTCCGGCTTCGGGTCCTGCCCGCTTTTCTCCTCCCCTCGCCCGGGCCGGCCGCGCCTCTTCCCTCCCTCCTTCCCTCGCCCTCCTCTTCCTCCTCCTCCTCCTCCTCCTCCTCCCGTCTCTCTCCTCCCTCCCAGCCTCTCGACCGGCCGACAGCTCCACGGCGGTTCGCCTTCTCTGCCGCCACCGGCGCCGGCTCCTCCTCTTCTCGCCTCCGAACAAGATGACAGCCGGGCGGCGGCGCTGGGGCCGGCGGTGGCGGCGCGGAGGCTTCTCGCTCCGGCTGGTGAGTCTGGGGTTTGGGTGGGTGGGTGGGTGGGAAGAGGTCCGCGGGAGAACCGGGGAAGGGGGCTGCGGCCACCGCCCCGTGAAAGGCTGGGAAGCTCCCGGAGATGGTCCTTTGCGCCCCCGGGGAGAGAAGCAGGCGCGGGCTGGGGTCTTGGGGGCAGAGGATGGTCGCGGAGTGGCTTTGCTGCAGGCGGAGGCTCGGCTTTCCCCGGAGCCGGGCGAAAGGAAGAGGGAAGGGTTCAGGGCAAGAGCTGCGGAAAGAAAGGCACGCGGTGGCCGGAGAGGGAGGGGAGGGGAGGGGAGAAAGGCCGGCAGAGGGGGAATGAGGGAGGGAGGGAGGGCGAAGAGCAGGAGGGTCACATGCCCGGCCCTTGGCCCTTTCCACCCCCCCCTCCCGCTTTCCGGAAGGTGCGCAACTCGAGTGGCATTTGCTGTGCGGGGGCGGAGAGGGGGGGGGGAAGAGAAGAGGGAATGCAAAACGGGCGTCCTCCCCTTCCTCGAAGGCGCATCGGTCCCCTCTTTTCCAACTGGCTCTGAGCCCCGCTTCGTTGCCAAGTCTCTGCCCCGAAAGTTCAGCTGGAGAAGCGCCTCTTTCTCCGGACGTGGGAACCCCGCGGGGTAGACAACACGATTGCCGGGACCCTTTGGCTCGCGGGTCTGGCGCCCCGTGCCCGTTTGCTCTCTCTCCCCCCCCCCCCCAGCTTTCCACCCCGTAGTCCGGCTGGTCTTGCCATCCCTGGGCTCTCCCATCACGACTCTCAGCGGGGCAGCGATCTCTGCGCCTCCATCACCACCTCTACCCACCGCCACTTGCGGGGAAGGCTCAGTCAGAATCGCTGCCAGCCGGAGCGGAGCAGAGCAGGAGGGAAGTGCTGCCGAGGCTGGGAAAATGCCAGTCGAGGCAAGTTGTGCTTTCTCTCCCAGGTGTGATTGCCCGGCCTGAATGGCTGAGTTGGGAAAGACAGAAGCAACGCCTGGTGGGTAGTTATAATGCCTTTCGAGAGAGTCGGGGTTTGGTTTCGTTGCAAATCGCCTGCTTAGCTCTGCTGCCGGTCTCCACTCCTGGCATCATATGTGCCAGGGTGCTGCCAGCAACATGTGGCGTGTCCTTCCCCCACTTTCCTCTTCCTCAAACAGGCCCTGGTGGCTGTCTAACCCACATTTTTCTACTTGATTTAGTAGTAGGTTATGGTTTACTTTATCAAATGCCTTACTGAAGTCCAAGTAAATTATATCGACAGTATTCCTCGGGTCCACTAATTTTGTCCCTTTGTCAAAGAATGCAACAAGATTAGTCTGGCATGATCTGTTTTTGACAAACCCATGTTGGCTTGGAATGGCAGCCGTTGTGGTTCTTCTTACCATCTACAATTGGCACTCTGATGCCCCTTCTCTTTTCTTTGCAAATTCCGAATTGGGTCAGCAGCATCGTTTGGTCCTGGGGGTGGTGGTGGGGAAGCTTTCTCTTCATCTGGAGATCAGATAGAGTGCCCCACTCCCACAAGGGTGCTCTTTTAAGAGAGGAGGGGGGGTTGTAAAGGAAAATAGATCAGGATGAAGGGAATTGGGCTGTGGCCGCTGTGGGCAATTTGAGATTGAATCCATTTATGGGGCTGGCCTGGTCTTGCCGAGAAATTTTTTAGCTGCGATGCTGCTTGTTGGTGCTAACACTCTCCTGGGAGCTTCTTTTTTTGGGGGGGGGGGATTGAAAACCCTTGCAAAAGTGGGGAGGTTTCTGGGGTTCACCAAAGAATGACAATCCCCCTTCCCCAGTATATCAGGCTTAGTTTACTCATTTTATGTTCTGCTTGGTTATTCCAGGATAGGTATTCCTAACACTACTTGCAGCTTGGTTGACTTCTTGATAATTGAAGCTGAGAAGCCCTAGGGAAAAAAAAAACCACGATTTGGATTGTGGGATTTGGTCCTTGCCTGTGGAAGGCAAAAATAAAATCAGTTGGTGCAGAAAGCGGCCGTCCGGGTAGTGATGGGAGTGTCCCGATGTTCCCATGTCACACCCCTCCTGCGTAACCTGCATTGGCTCCCGGTTGTCCTCTGGGTGAGGTTCAAGGTGTTGATGATCACCTATAAAGCCCTACATGGCTTAGGTCCAGGATATTTGGCGGAACACCTGCGGCTAGCAACAGCTCCCCATCACCCGGTGCGCTCACACAGAGAGGGCCTACTTGAGGTCCTGTCGGCCAGGCAATGTTGGCTGACGGCCCCTAGGGAGTAAGCCTTCTCTATGGGCACACCTACCCTCTGGAATCAGCTCCCCTTGGAGCTCCGGATAGCCCCTGACCTTTGCTCCTTCTGCCGTGACCTTAAAACATGGTTGTTTCACCAGGCTGGCCTGGACTGAATGGAGTTTTAATGGGAATTTTAGTTTTTAGTGCCTGAATTTTAATCTGGACTGGTTTTATTGTTGTGAGCCACCCTGAGTCCTCGCAGAGAAAGGGCGGCATATAAGTCTGATAAATAAATAAAGAAAGAAACAAATAAATAAATAAAAATAACAGGAAGGTTGAGGAAAAGCCAAACTTGAGTTCATATTTGGGACAGCTGGTGCCGACTTGCATTGCCCTTGACAGCTTTACAGCGACGAGTAGAGGGAGTGAGATTGGTCAACATCTCTTAAATGTCCCAACTCTACCCCTAACTCTCTAGCTTGGCTACCTTGCGTAGCAGAAAAAGCAAGCCAGGATCTGTTGAGACTCACGGCGAAGCTGATGCCCCAAGGCAGTTCCCACCCCCCCACACACACACCTATCCTTCGATGCTAGGATGGTACCCTAGAGGCTGTTTCAAGTGCTGGAAGGCATTTCTGGAGACAGACTTTGAAAAGGATGGCTGAAGCTCCGAACAGGACATGCTGAGATTTCAGAGTTGTTTATGGGGAGACTAAAATGCTTTTAACACCTTTCCATTTGATACTCCCAATGGGGGAAAGGGAGGAGAGAGGAGGCTAGTTGTCACTTCTGCCTCCTGTAATGTGGTGGCCACATTACAAAACAAAACAAAAAGATGCTGAGATTTATTTATTTATTTAATTTAATTTATATGCTGCCCTTCTCCGAAGACTCAGGGTGGCTTACAATGCATTAAGCAATAGCCTTCATACTTTTGTATATACCTGCTTAGTAGGGCTTTCGCCCCCCCCCCCAAGCGGTGTTGTTTTTTATTCAAAGTCAGCTTATTGCCCCCAACAATCCGGGTTCTCATTTTACCTACCTCGGAAGGATGGAAGGCTGAGTCGACCTTGAGCCTGGTGAGATTCGAACTCGCAGTAATTGCAGGCAGCTGATGTCACTTTAACACCACTTTAAGCTGCTGCGCCACCAAGGCTCTTTTTGGGGAAAAGTGCAGAGAAGAGCAACGAAGATAACAAAAGGCCTGGAGACTAAAACCTATGAAGAACGGTTGCAACGATTTGGTCATCCCCAAAAAAGGTGCTTCTTTGAAGACGTTTCGCTTCTTACCCGAGAAGCTTCTTCAGCCCTGCTTTTTGGGATGAGAAACAAAATGTCTTCAAAGAAAACCAGAAAGTCCAGTTGCCTCTTGAAAAAACAAAAACAAAACCGCTTTGGGACAAGCATGACCTGGGTGACTGAGAATCTCCACAGATATTTGCAGGATTTGGGTTTGGCCAGTCTAGAGAAAAGAAGGACTGGGGAGTGGGGGACACACAATGATAGCAGCCTTCCAATAATCTCAGGGGCTGCCCAAAAGAAGAGGGAGTCAAGCTATTCTCCAAAGCCCCAGAGGGCAGGACAAGAAACAATGGGTGGAAACTAATCAAGGAGAGAAGCAACCTGGAATTAAGGAGAAACTTCATAACAGTGAGGACAATTAACCAGTGGAACTGCTGGCCTCCAGAAATTGTGGGTACTTCATCAATGGAGGTTTTTAAGAAAAGACTGGACAGTCACTTGTCTGAAATGGTATAAGACAGTGATGGCTAACCTCTTCCAGACCAAGTGCCCGAAGCGTGCGCAAACGCCCCCAAATGCAATGCACGTGTGCCCCCCCCACATGCCCCCTGCTCTGTGTGTGCATGTGTGCCCCCCGCATGTGTCCCGCACCCTCTGCATGCGCCCCACCCCCCACGCATGCGCAGCAGGGACCCGGAGACCAGCTCGTTGGTGGGAGGTACGTGCGGATGCGCAGCGCAGTTGAACTGGGACGGTGGCTTTGCGTGGAGGGTGCCATAAATTCGCCATCACGGATATAGGATCTTTTGCTTGATCAGGGGGCTGGACTAGAAGATCTCCAAGGTCCCTTCCAGCTCTGTTCTGATTCTTTTTTTTTTTAATTTTTATTTATTTCTTTGCAAACAAAATATATAACAACATATAGATCGCGGTGAGAACCTTACACAATACATTATCTTCAGTCCAAATATACAAATGAGAAATAAAAGCTACGCTAACCTTATCCTCTTTTTATTCTATTATTTAGCCAAGTATACCATTGGTCCCAACATTGAAAATACACAGATTCTTTTTGATCTCTCAAAGTTCTTGTTAGCCTATCGGCTTCTGCGTATTCAATAATTCTCCCTAAGATCAAGTCTTCTGACGGTAGGTCTTTCCCCTTCCAATTTTGGGCGAGACATATTCTTGCTACAGTTGTGATATATACAATTAAACACCATTTATTCGTGCCTATCTTGTCTGGCCTAATATTTAATAGGTAATATTCCGGTTTCAGTTGCAATTTATATCCAGTGATTTCCAGCAGCCACCTCTGAATAAGTTTCCAGAATTCAATTACCCTAGGACAAGTCCACCATATGTGAAAATAAGTACCTACCTCCCCTCTCTGTTCTGATTCTGGTTTCCTAGGTGTGTGCTAAAGAGTTCTGTGTGGGAATCACCTCAAGTGGCAAAGATGCTTTTTGTGAAGCATTCAGAGACAGCTTCCTCAAGAAAGTATCTTGTGGAATGAGAGAGCCACTTAAAGCAAGAGGTGTGTTGCAAATGTACGACTGCTTATTATTATTTTTTAAAAAGCTGTTTTTGCTCCAAGGGGTGAAATGGAATACCTAACACCACCCTTATGTTCCTAACTGATGGTTCCGTCGGGTCGTTGACAGCTAAGAGTCCTGTTCATGCCCTTGTTTGTTTGCATGTATGTATTTTTATCTTGCCTTTAGTATTCTTATAAATAACTCAAGGTGGCAAACATATATAATGCTCCTTCCTCCTCTATTTTCCATACAACAAGAAACCTGTAAGGTGAGTTGGGCTGAGAGAGAGAGAGAGAGAGAGAGAGGGAGACTGAGCCAAAGTTGCTCAGCCGGCTTTCATAAAGGCGGGATTAGAACTCAGAGCCTCCTGGTGATTGGCCCAAAGTCACCCAACTGCCTTTCAATGCCTAAGGCAGGACTAGAACTCACAGATCTCCTGATTTCTAGCCTGCTGCCTTAAACAACTAGACCAAACTGACTCCCCCCCTTCAGTTCTTCCATACTTCTCCTTGCACGCTTGTTATCTTGCAACAGACACTTGAGTCTTTTGGCATGCGGATGGGCCAACCAATGGCTTGTAATCCAGAGGGCAGAGGTGGCAGATGGGGCAGCTTGCCTGTTTTAGCTCAGCAGCGGCATGCCCAGCTCAAGGACAGGCCATTTGCCAGGAAGGTAGGACGATTTCCTGTTTTCCTGGGGGGAGCTCTTGAATTGCTTTGAAGGGGAGTGGGTGGTAAGGGAGAAGATTTGAATTATTCCAGGTGAGGGAGCACGAGTAATATTGACAAGCCTCCGGCAACATTTCCTGATGGCTCCCTTTTGCACTGAGCTTTAGAGGAGCTGAATTTTTCAGGAGAAAAATAATGCTTTTGATAGTGGCATTTATCTGAAATGACGGATACTTTCCTCGCTCTCCTTTCCCCCCCTCAATAATTTATCATGAACACAAGAAGGGTGTCTTTGTTGTTGTTAGTTGCAAAGTCATGTCCGACTCATCGCGACCCCATGGACAACGTTCCTCCAGGTCTTCCTGTCCTCTACCATCCTCAAGTCAGTTTAAGCTCACGCCGACTACTTCAGTGACTCCATCTAGCCACCTCGTTCTCTGTCGTCCCTTTCTTATTTTGCCCTCAATCATTCCCAGCATTAGGCTCTTCTCCAGGGAGTCCTTCCTTCTCATTAGGTGGCCAAAGTATTTGAGTTTCATCTTCAGGATCTGGCCTTCTGAAGAGCAGTCAGGGTTGATCTCCTCTAGGATTGACCAGTTGGGACTCGCAGGAGTCTTCTTCACCACCAGAGTTCAAAGGCCTCCATTCTTTGGCGCTCAGCCTTCCTTATGGTCCAAATTTCACAGCCATCCATTGCAACTGGGAAAACTATAGCCTTGATTATATACACACTTTTGTTGGCAGGGTGATGTCTCTGCTTTTTAGTTTAGTTTAGGTGTCTTTAGTTCATAATAGAGTAATAGAAGCAGATGAAGAGGTTTCCCCCCCCCCCCGACTAATCTTACTTTGAAGTGGAAAGAACAGCTTTAAATTTAGGGTCAACTTCTTTGGGGGATAAATATGAACATGTACTGTAGAAACTTTCATTTTCTGCAGATGACTAAGATTTCAAATCGAGTCTCGGGAGGGAAAAAGATGGGGCTGTTCCCCCGGATACGGGTATCCATTTTTGAATGAGTTTGACATGTTTGATCTTCAGCTGCCAGCAAATGTTTAGATTTCAAATTCAGGTGAAAGATTTGTGCCCATCCGTTCCGTTGATGGCAGTTCCCTGTTCGCTTTTTAATCTTATTTCTTTCTTTCTGTGTCTCGCTGCTTCCCCCTGCCTCCTCCTTTCTTGCTGTTAAGTGTTGGCACTCTGCTAGGATTTTTTTTAAAAAAACTACATATGGCTAAGCCATAAGTAATTACTGATCACATTTGCTGGGTTCATACATCATGCGAGGCCAAACATAAACCCAAAAACCCTCCCGTTATGGCTTAGCATTATGTGTCAATCAGGCCTCGCGCCTTCTTTAGCATCGATCCCACGAGACCACCTTAGAAAGCCCTGTTCTAAAATAATTTTCCTAAAAGGTAGCTTAAGCGACAGCGTCTCTCAAGGTCCATGTTGAGATGGAACGGAATCAGAATCGAGCGGGAAGAGACCTTGGAGGTCTTCTAGTCCAGCCCCCTGCTCAACAGGAGACAACAACTTGGCTCCATTATCGTCATAAGTCGAGGACTACCTGCAATTGGAAATACTGTAGTGCAATCTATTGAAGTATGCATGATTTTATCAGTTTGAGGTGGCGGGGAGTTGCAATAGTCCAGTAGCCTTAGCAATAGCAATAGCTCTTAGATTTATATACCGTTTCACAGTGCTGTAAACCATTCTCTAAGTGGTTTATAGAGTCATCGTATTGCCCCCAAACAATCTGGAAGGATTACCCACCTTGGAAGGATGGAAGGCTGAGTCAACCTTGAGCCCCATTAGGATCGAACTCCAGACTGAGGGCAGAGTTTGCCTGCAATACTGCATTCTAACCACTGCATCCATCAGGGCTCTTAATAGCAATAGCACTTAGACTTATATACCGCTTCACAATGCTTTTACAGCCCTCTCTAAGCGGTTTACAGAGTCAGCATGTTGCCCCCAAACAATCTGGGTCCTCATTTTACTGACCTGGGAAGGCTGGAAGGCTGAGTCAATCTTCAGCTGGTTCAAGATTGAACTACTGGCAATGGGCAGAATTAGCCAGCAATACTGCATTTTAACCACTGGGAGGGAGGGAGGGAAGGAAGGAAGGAAGGAAGGAAGGAAGGAAGGAAGGGCAATAGCAATAGCAATAGCACATAGACCTATACACTGCTTCACAGTGCTTTACAGCCCTCTCTAAGCGGTTTAGGTAACAAAGCTGTTAGAGAATCTGGTAGTCCTGCTAGAAATACTTCGAAACCTCCTCCCAGAGGGGAGCAAGAAAAACTTGACTGTGAAGTGGGTGTGTAGGGTCTCTCACAATGCTTTAAGCTCTAAGCACTTAGCGCTTATAAGCTGCATCCTGAATAACGGGATGTGAGCTTCCTGTAATCTTCTCCGCTGTCCTCACCACTCTCTGTAGGGACTTTCTATCTGAGGCACTGCAGCCACCAAACCAAACAGGGATGCAGTTTGTTAAAACGCTCTCAGTCATGCCTCTGTAAAAAATGGCCAGGAGCAGAAAGAGAAAGATACACTGTCCTCATCCGACGCAGGAAATGCAGATGCTGGCTTGCATGCTTCACTAAGGATGACCTGTGGAGAGACCAGTTCAGGTTGTTAGTTATCTGCACCCCCCAGTTACTTAATACTGTTGACTGTAGAGAGGTCCACGTGTTAAAACATCTTGCGGAGTTCAAGAAGTCTCCAAAACAGTGGGAGAAGCTTAGCCTAGTCAATTGGAAGTGGATGAGTTTTTCTTTACTGTTCTCTAGCCTGAAGGCGGGGGGAAAAAAACGTGGGGAATTTTGCCAGTGCAAATAACAATTTGGCAGTCAGAAACACCTTCGCTGCCATACGCTGCTCGGATTCTTTGGAAGGGTAAAAAAAAAAATGCTGAAAAGAAAGAACACCGCTTTCATTGAGTTGGAATGAGGAAGCAGCCTTATCTGCTCTTTTAAGTGGGGGATCTTAAAAAAAAAACGACTCTTCTTAGAAAGGATGTAGCTTGACTTGCTTGCTTGGGTTACCTGCAGTTGTTGTTTCTCTAGCTTCTGGCCATTCTTGGGCAGGCTTTGGTTCTGGACTACTTATGGCTGTGTGTATAGACTGGAGGCATGTCCTTGTTTGGCCTCGGACATCAGGATGCTTTCAGTGCTGGAGTAAACGTTTACTTGCTCATCATTTTTAATTCCTCTCCTCTCTAACCATCATACCTTGCTAAAAGAAAGAGGTAAATCTTTTTGTAGCACCTAGGAGTTGTGTGCAAGTTACAATTTTCTAAATTTGATTGCAGGTGTCTTCTCTCTCTCTCTCTCTCTCTCTCTCTCTCTCTCTCTCTCTCTCTCTCTCTCTCTCTCTCTCTCTCTCTCTCTCTCCTTGTCTTCTATCTGTCTGCCTCTTTCTCTGTCTCTCTCTCTTTGTATATCTCTTTCTCAGTATCTCTCCATCTTTCTCTCTGAATCTCTCTTTCTTTCTCAGTGCTTTTCTCTCTGTCTGTCTCTGTCTTTGTCTCTCTTTCCCTGTATCTCTCCCTCATTCTCTCCGAATCTGTTTTTCTCTCTGTGCTTCTCTCTCTCTCTCTGTATCCATCTTTCTCTCAGAATCTCTCTTTCTCTGTCTCTCAGTGCTTTTCTCTCTCTCTCTGTCTCTCTTCCTACCTTTTTCTCTGTATCTTCCATCTTTCACTCTGAATCTGTTTTTCTCTCAATGCTTTTCTCTGTCTGTCTATCTCTCTGTATCTCTCCATCTTTCTCTCAGAATCTCTCTATCTTTCTCTCTCTGTGCTTTTCTCTCTCTCTCTCTGTGTCTCTCTGTCTCTGTATCCATCTTTCTCTCAGAATCTCTCTCTCTTTCTCTCTCAGTGCCTTTCTCTCTCTCTCTCTCTCTGTCTCTCTCTTTGTATCTCTTTCTCTGTATCTTCCATCTTTCTCTCTGAATCTCTGTTTTCCTCTCTTAGTGCTTTTCTCCGTCTGTCTATCTGTCTCTCTCGCTGTCTCTCTCCATCTCTCTGAATCTCTCTGTCTTTTTCTCTCAGTGCTTTTCTCTGTCTCTGTCTCTGTCTCTCTCTCTCTCTGTCTCTCTGTCTCTCTCTCTCTCTCTCTCTCTCTCTCTCTCTCTCTCTCTCTCCGTTCCCCCCCCCTCTCTGTTTGCATAGTGAAGGCCTTTTTCATCAGGAGCTGGTTAATTTTTTTCACCTAGAAAGGTCAAGAAGGAACCTGTGACTCTCTGCATGCAGAATGTGTTCACCATCACCGAGCTGTTAGCGCTTCCCCCCAAATCCATTTGGATTTTGCATAATTCAGCCCATGGTCTGGTCAGGAACGCCTTCCCAGTTCAGGAGCTGCTCTCTGATTGGGAAAACAACAACAACAACATTCCTTCTCCATTCTGTTTTCTAAAGCCAGCAGGCCCTGAAATCCATGATCTTTGCTTCTTTTGAATGCCACCCCCCACCCCCACCCCAAAAAAAGAGATTTAAAATCTCGGCAGGAGCCTGTACAGGGACTTCCTCGATCGGTAAACTTGGCCGCATCCCGAGTTGATATTTTGGTTTTAAAAAATGGTTTTGCTTCCCAGAAAGCTTGGCATACTTCTCCGTAAGGAGGCTACTGGTTTTTTTTTCTTCTGTTGAAGAGAACGGCTCCATTAAGCTGCGTTGATTAACGAGCAGAAAACCCAGTAGGGGAGGCAAAAGGCTGAGCTTTCCAGCCTGGCTTGTTTGTGAAAAGGCTGCTGCATCTTTGTATGCGAAGCATGAAAGTGTAGGCTTGGAACGGAGGCACAAGACTGTGAGGGGAAATAGAGGTCTGCCAGCTTGGAGGGAAGGAAACCAGGACCTACTGCCATCAAAGGTTCTTTTCAGGGCTTCCTTTCGGCTTTGGGCACAACTTTTTTTCACTGCCTGGCAGACGTGGGCAAAGCTTACCCCGTGCTGATTTCCGGAAGCTTTAAATTCCTGGTAGGGTACTGTTCGCGCTAGTTGCCTTTTTCCTTGGTGTGTGTGTGTGTGTATGTGTGTGTGTTTCTGCATTTCAACACGTGGCTGGCTCTCGACTCTTGGGACTCTTTTTTGAATCGCGCTAGCCTTTTTTGTATGGCTTCCACCCTTGCAACCACCTGGTGGGAGAAGAGATTTAACAGAAATAAGCGTCATTTTAAACATTTTAACCTACAATAACAGGGCTGGAAGGGACCTTGGAGGTCTTCAAGTCCACACTCCTGCTCAAGCAGGAGAGCCTATACCAGTGATGGCTAACCTTTTTGCCAAAAGCGGGGGGAGTGTGTGTGTGTGTGGGGGGGTCTTTAGAGACTTTCTTAGAATCTGGGGAGGGCAAAAACAGCCTCCCCTCCCCTCGGAGACCCTCCAGAGGCTGGAAACAGCATGTTTCCCAACTTCCGGTAGGACCAGAAGGCGCGTTTTTTGCCCTCCCCAGGCTCCAGAGGCTTTCTAGGAGCCTGGAGAGGGCAAAAATGGCCTTCCCCACCTATCCGGGGGCCCTCTGGAGGCTGGAAAAAGCTGGTTTCCCAACTTCCGGTGGGACTGGAAGGCCCATTTTGCCCTTCCCAGGCTCTAGAGGTTTTCTAGGAGCCTGGAGAGGGCAAAAATGGCCTTCCCCACCTATCCAGGGGCCCTCCGGAGGCTGGAAAAAGCCTGTTTCCCAACTTCCAGTGGGTGCAGAAGGCCCAAAAACCAGCTGGCTGGCTTGTGCATGTGTGCTGGAGCTGAGTTAGGACAATGCTCGCTTGCCCACAGATATAGCTCCACGTGCCACAGGTTCACCATCACGGGCAAGGTTCACCTTTCCAGACAAGTGGCAGTCCAATTTCTTCTTGAAAACCTCCGGTGATGGAGCACCCAAAACTTCTGGAGGCAAGTCATTCCACTGGTTAACCCTTCCCACCGTTAGGAAATTTCTGCTTAGTTCTCGATTGCTTCTCTCCCCTAATGAGTTTCCATTCATTGTTTCTTGTCTTGCCTTCTGGTGCTGTTGATCTGATGCAGGTTTGGCCACTGGTGAAGAAAAGTCTGTATTCAGCATTCTTTAAAGATGAATGAGTATCTTCTATACAGGGCTGGGGTGTTGAAAGAGTCACGTAAGGCCTTGAGGTGGCCTGCCAACTCTTCCCCAAAGTCATGGGTGAGGCCAGGATGAAGAATGAAATGTTATTCTTGTCATGTACAGTACATAAATCATTTCAAATGGCAGAATGATTCTACAGTCATACGTGGAATCATTTCTTTGTTTCCAGTCTAATCTTTGGAGGCATTAGAGTCTGCACTCAGTGCTCTAGGGAGGTAGATGTCATCCTTTTTATTGTATTGTATCTAATTAACTTTATATGACGCCCATCTCGCTATTTTTTTTAAAATGTAAATCTTTATTTACATTTTCCGTTAAAAACAAAAGAAAAAACAAAACTTCATACAAATAACATAAAGAGAAAAAACCCATAAACCACCCACCACACAAAACATAAAACAAATGTATCTCTACGCAGTAATCTAATAACTTAATATCCTGTACTATGTGTTTATATTATAATCCAGAGAAAACAGAACACCTTACATATCTTTATACAACAGTCAAATCCATTCGACCTCATCATATTTATATAATATAATTTTAGTAATACATATAATTTCTCATCTAGTTTGGATTATACTTTCCTCTTTTCTAGCCATCTCACTATTGATCACTGTTTTTGATTTTTATGACTTCTTACCCTCCAGGCTTCATGCTAAACCATGATATAGGGTTTATTGAAGAGAGGCGGTAGCGCAGTGGTTAGAAGGCAGTACTGCAGGCTCTTTCTGCTGTCTGCCGGCTGCCTGCAATTTGGCAGTTCGAATCTCATCAGGCTCAAGGTTGACTCAGCCTTCCATCCTTCCGAGGTGGATAAAATGAGGACCCAAATTGTTGGGGACAATAGGATGACTCTGTAAACTGCTTAGAGAGGGCTGTAAAAGCACTGTGAAGTGGTATATAAGTGCTATTGCTATTGAATTGTCCAGGCAATCTTTGGGAATTGAACACAGTCGAATGAAAGGAAATAAAAATCTGATTTTAAGATTTGCCAGGTTCTTCCTTCAATTCACCTCTAATTGTATAACTTTTTTTTTTTTTGCAGCTCTTAAGATTAGATGAGAGGAGGGGTTTCCCATGAATTTCCTAGGCAGTTCTGTCCTACAGATGCTTTTATGGCAGCCGTGTTAGTGATTGACTCTATCTTATCTTTTTTTAATTTCTCCCGTGGATTAAGTGTACCTGCCTGATTCTCTTATCGGCATCTGAGCTCTGGTAATGACTGGATCTCATTTTTTAACAGCAGAGTTAATCGCAGAGGCGTATCCCCATTGATTTGCTATTTTATGGCTATATTAACTAGGCTCTGGTAATGCTAATGTTCTAGAAAATCTCTTTTTAATAAAGCAAATCCACTTTTGCATTAGTCAGGCAGAAACTGTGGGTCGGAGGGAAGGAAAAAACCTGTCAAGTTTAGGTGTCTCTGTTGCATTTTTGTTGTTGTTGTTGTTAGTTGGCAAGTCGTGGCCCTCTTACCATCCTCTGGAGTCCATTTAAGATCATGCTGACTGCTTCCGTGACTCCATCCAGCCACCTCGTTCTCTGCCGTCCCCTTCTTCTTTTGCCCTCAGTCTTTCCCAGCATCAGGCTCTTCTCCAGGGAGTCCTTCCTTCTCATTAGGTGGCCAAAGTATTTGAGTTCCATCTTCAGGATCTGGTCTTCTAAAGAGCAGTCAGGGTTGATCTCCCCTAGGACTGACCGGTTTGATCGCCTTGCAGTCCAAGGGACTCGCAGGAGTCTTCTCCAGCACGTCATAATTCAAGGGCCTCAATTTTTTGGTGTGCAGCCTTTCTTATGGTCCAACAGCCATCCATTGCAACTGGGAGAACCATAGCCTTGACTATACGCACTTTTGTTGGCAGGGTGATGGCTCTGCTTTTTAGAATGCTGTCTAGATTGGCCATAGCTTTCCTCTCCAGGAGCAAGCGTCTTTTCATTTTTTGGCTGCAGTAGCAGCAAAGATGTACAGGTAGCCCATGAATTATAACCTTTGGTTTAGTGACCATTCGAAGTTACCACGGCACTGAAAAAAAGGGATTTATGACTGTTCCTCACACTTATGACCATTACAACCCATGGTTACGTGATCAAAATTCAGATGCTTGATAACTGGGTCGTATTTCTGCAGTGTCCTGGGGGTCATGTAATCCCCTTTTTGCCACAAGCAAAGTATCACTTTATAATGCCTTGGTAAGGCCACACTTGGAATACAGCATGCAGTTTTGGTCACCATGATGTAAAAAAGATGAGACTCTAGAAAGAGTGCAGAGAAGAGCAACCAAGATGATGAGGGGACTGGAGGCTAAACCATACGATGAATGGTTGCAGGAACTGGGTATGTCTAGTTTAATGAAAAAAAGGACCAGGGGAGACATGATAGCAGTGTTGTAATATCTCAGGGGTTGCCCCAAAGAAGAGGGAGTCAAGCTAATCTCCAAAGCACCTGAGGGCAGGACAAGAAGCCATGGGTGGAAACTAATCAAGGCGAGAAACAACCTAGAACTAAGGAGAAATTTCCTGACAGGGAGAACAATTAATCAGTGGAAGAACTTGTCTCCAGAAGTTGTGAATGCTCCAACACTGGAAGTTTTTAAGAAGATGTTGGATAACCATTTGTTGGAAGTGATGTAGAGTTTCCTGCCTAAGCAGGGGGTTGGACTAGAAGACCTCCAAGGTCCCTTCCAACTGTTCTGTTCTGTTCTGTTCTGTTCTGTTCTGTTCTGTTCTGTTCTATTCTATTCTATTCTGTGGTGAAATCCAGCAGGTTCTGACAGGTTCTGGAGAATCAGTTAGCAGAAATTTTGAGCAGTTCAGAGAACTGGCAACAGAAATTTTGAGTAGTTTGGAGAACCGGCAAATACCACCTCTGGCTGGCCCCAGAGTGGGGTGGGAATGGAGATTTTGCAATATCCTTCCCCCAGGAGTGGGGAGGGAATGGAGATTTTGCAATATCCTTCCCCCAGGAGTGGGGAGGGAATGGGGATTTTGCAGTATCCTTCCCCTGCCATGCCCACCAAGCCACTCCCACCAAGCCACACCCACAGAACCAGTAGTAAAAAAAATTGGGTTTCACCACTGATTCCCTTCTCTTCTTCTCTCTTCTCTTCTCTTCTCCTCTCCTCTCCTCTCCTCTCCTCTCCTCTCCTCTCCTCTCCTCTCCTCTCTTCTCTTCTCTTCTCTTCCCTTCCCTCCCCTCCCCTCCCCTCCCCTCCCTTCCCCTCCCCCTCCCCTCCCCCTCTTCTCTTCCCTCCCCTCCCCTCTCCTCTCCCCTCCCCTCCCCCCTCCTCTTCCCTTCCCTTCCATAGTCAACGGGGAAGCCTGATTGAGTTAACAACCTTGTTACTAAACTGAACAACTGCAGTGATTCACTTTTACCAGCTTTGACCAGGAAAGTTGTTAAATGGGGCAAAACTCACTTAACAACAGAAATTTTGACTTAATTGTGGTCCTAAGTCAAGGGCTATACCAGTATTGGGATCGACATTCAGAGCCTCTGAATGTTTCTATTCTATCGTCTGTTCGATAGGTTTGCACAGGGTTGATGATGGCATGTATGTTTGGGCTTGGTTCTTTCTGTTCTTCTTTGCTGATACTTGGTTTCCTGGAAAGGCAGTTTCAGATTAAAGTGAAAGCATTCCCATCTTACTTTAGAGAAACATTTTCCTTTTGTTTCTAAGCTGAGACTCAGAGATGCTGCTTGGTGTGGTTTTTCTATGTTTTTGGAAACAAACCTTGGGGTTGGGGAGGGAGGGATAATCTAAAAATAGTTTGCTTTCATGCAAAAAAGAAGAATGAGGAGGAGGAGGAGGAGAGGAAGAGGAAGAGGAAGAGGAAGAGGAAGAGGAAGAAGAAGAAGAAGAAGAAGAAGAAGAAGAAGAAGAAGAAGAAGAAGAAGAAGAAGAAGAAGAGAATTTTAACTTTTGCTCTGTCTATACAGCTTGGTCTTCATTAAAAAGAAACCGAGAATTTTTTTTCTTTGCCCTTCATAAAAATACAGTATAGAATATATTGAACAGTGGGTGAGTTTTTGCAGTAATAAGCTTGTGCAAATGAAAGCTGCATGGAGCTAAAAAGCAAGGAAAGTCATTTTGGATTAAACTAATAATCTAGACTCTGAGCTTTCATTATTTCACTGTTTGTACAATAATATTTTTCTGCCTAGCCTCCTACAGAATGCATTGAAATATACAATCCAATCATCTTATTTAAGCGGACTATGATCACTTTGGTGTAGTTCAGGTTGCCCATCTTTGTAACTAGGACTTGATGGCAAAGAATCCAGGTTCAAGGAGACCTCTTGAGTTTCTGATGGCCCAAAGAGGTACATCAGTTTGGGTTGCAGGATGTCCTCGTTGAATAAGGAGAACACTTTGCAAAAAGCTTACTGCTACATTGAACAAAGGGATCCGGAACTGGAGAAGTAGTTTTGATATAAAAGGAATGGTGTTATAGTCTTGAGTTTGAATGGCAGATGTATCAGAAAGAGCTTGACATGTTGTATGGTTGGTAATCTTTTTGAGGCATTACAACGTACTGTATTTTTCGGAGTATAAGATACACTTTTTTCCCCTCCTAAAAGAGGCTGAAAATTTAGGTGCATCTTATACTCCAAACGTAGCTTTCTCGAAGCTTTTTTTTCCAGCTCTAAAGAGGTGCTAGCAAGTGAAGTGATCTTCCGAGCTTTGCCTGCTCCCTCCAACTCTCAGCTGTGCTTTAGAAGCTTTTTTTTTAGCCCTAATGAGGTGCTAGCGAGTGAAGCAATCTCCGTGGTTTGCCTGCTTTTCTCATTGCTTCTCTCTCCAAAGATCAGTTGTGTTTTAGAAGTTGTTTTTTTTTTTTTATCCCCAAGCAGAGGATAAAAACCAGCAAACTAATGTGCTGAAGCTGACCAGACTAAGGACGCTAGCGAGATGAATACCTGGTAGGCAGATTTCCCCCCACCCCTATTTTCCTCTCCAAAAACTAAGTTGCATCTTATACTCCGGTGCATGTTATACTCTGAAAAATACGTTAGCTTTTTTGAAATCCCTAAAAAATCTTCACTTTTTGTGACTCATGATCGTCAGAGCCTTTTTTTACCTTTTAAAAGCAGGAAGTAACAATACCCGGGTGGGGGGATGGAGCCTCGCGCCACCATCGCTACCGGTTCTCTGAACCACCTGCCACAATCGCTACCGGATTGCCCTATCCGGTCTGAACTGGGAGCATTTCACCCCTGAAAAATTCCCTTCTCCTCTGAGAGCTGGGCCACTTGAAAAAAGTAGCTTTTGGAGGATCTGTGGGCAGCAGGTCTCCTCTGTAGGTGAAAATTTGGGATTGTGGCTACATCCTGCTTTCAACCACGGCTCATCTAGACCTAAATTATTGTTTATTATTGGTTTGATTTTATATGCCGCCCTTCTCCTGAGACTCAGGGCAGCTTACAATGCATTAAGCAATAGCCTTCATACTTTTGTGTATACCTGCTTAGTAGGACTTTTGGTCCCCCCTAAGTGGTGTTCTTTTTTATACAAAGTCAGCTTATTGTCCCCACAATCCGGGTCCTCATTTTACCTACCTCGGAAGGATGGAAGGCTGAGTCAACCTTGATCCTGGTGAGATTCAAACTTGCAGTAATTGCAGGCAGCTGGCAGCTAAGTGCTATTTAACAGGGCTTTAGTCTACTGCTCCACCAAGGCTCTTAAATTATTGAACAAACCGCAATTGGCAGGTCAAAATATATTGAGTGTCGATTAAATTGGAAGAACATATTGTGTCAACGTGGCCAGCAAAATGGAAACTCTTAGGAAATAACTTTGAATTAGAACGTATAGTAAAAAAAATCGCTGGGATGTGAGGAGGGCAGAGACCATATTTACGCCTGACTTGATTCCCAGGGTGGGTTGGAGTGATTTCAAATTATCCATGAGGCCTAGCTCCAGTCTGAGCCATTGCAGATTTATGACCGCTGTCTGCAAGAGAGAGCTTTGCCTCCATTCTTAAAGCTTTCCACCAAAAAAAAAAAAGTGTCTCAAATTCTTCTTGATGCCTCTCTTCGGAGCAAGGGCGTTCTCTGGCTCCCGCACTTTCTGCAAAAATACAAAGAACTCTTTCAGACCAAGAGGCCTTCCCAGGGGTGAAATCTACTTACCTTCCCTACCGGTTTGGAAGTGTGTGCATCATATGTGATTTTGGACCCTCTGCGCATGCGTAAAACCTTCTGCACATGCGCAGAGGGTAAAACACTGGTTAAAACCAGGAAGTAACAATGTCCGGGCGGGTGGGTGGAGCCTCATGCTGCCGCCGCTACTGGTTCTCCAAACCACTCACTTCCGCCGCTACCAGTTCGCTTGAACTGGTGCGAACCAGTAGCATTTCACCTCCTGGGCCTTCCCCATTTTGGCTGTAGTATTGTAAGGTTCAGCTTTTGTGTTTTTTGTTTGTTTGTTTGTTTGTTCCTGGGTCTTCCTGAGTCCAGTCTTGGATAGTTTAAAAATCTTGGGCTTCGTAGAGTTGAGGATGATGGGGGTGGGTGGGTGGGGGTGTGTGTGCCAAGATTTGAAGTTGGCAAGTGGAAAGGGGTCAAGAGAGGCTCCTTGTTTGTTCCTACCCTCCCATTAAGGCAGCGCTCGCTCTGTGGCTCTCAACAAGCCGAGGCTCGCCTTGTTCAGGCATAGGGTAGAACATGCTCGGAGGAATTCCGCTCACCAAGCCAAATTGGCCCTACTCTCACAGGGAGGAGAATGGCTGGCAAAGCAATCTGGCACTGTTGTGAGGAAGCTTTGTTCATCCTACTTGTTTTTCTCCGAAAACATCTTCTGACTTTCTTTAGAGCTTGGGCTCAGCCTGAGACACACACACACACACACACACACACACACACACACACACACACAGAGGCCTTCTTCAACTCCACGATGAAATGGAAGCTTTCTCTCGGAACGTGCGTGTAGGGCGAGCTTTCCCAAAAAGCAAAGCAAAAAATAAAATAAAATAAAAATGTCTGAAATTGCATTTAGGTGGCGTCCAGCTGTCTGTATGAAGCATGCTCGGAATACGGGAACGGAAAGCTGACCTTTTTTTTTTTAGGGCTTCATGTCTCCTTCTGGATCTTCTCGGATGCCTTTTGGGTTTTCCGTTCCAGCGAGGAGAAGCCTCGCCTGGGCCACACAAGGCTTCTTGTTGACAGGGAGATGCCTCGGCTTCAGGAATTGATTTAAAAAGAAGACT
This sequence comes from Masticophis lateralis, assembly GCA_030761175.1. Lineage (NCBI taxonomy): Eukaryota > Metazoa > Chordata > Lepidosauria > Squamata > Colubridae > Masticophis > Masticophis lateralis. Next base: position 12,173,797 of record JAUDYJ010000011.1, read on the forward strand.
GTGCCAGCAGATTCCTCGTTTCTCTTCTCAAGCTTATGAATGACTCTCTTGGTGGCTGTTTCTAGATTTCCTTGTTCGGTTGCCTCGTCTCCTTCGCAGCATCCCGGGAGGCCAATCCAGAGGATCTATGTCAATGTGTTTCTATCAGGGGTGGGCTTCAAAAATTCTAGCAAGGGTTGCCTGGTTGCTGAGTGGATGTGGCCATGCTGGGCATGGCCTAGTCAGACTTCTGCACCACTGTGGGAGGCGGGCATTTTTGCCCTTCCCGGGCTCCGGAGGCTTTCCTCAAGCCTCTGGGAGGGCGAAAATGGCCTCCTCAGACTCCAGAGACCTTCTGAAGGCCGGAAATGAGCCTGAACTTCCAGTAGGCCCATTTTTCGCCTACCGAAAATTAACAATTAAACAACCCACAGCTTAATGACGATTGCTGTGTGGGCTTCAACCTCCCAGAATTCCTTAGATAGCCCATTCCCCACACTGACTATGGAATGGCGGGAGGTTGAGGAAATCCATGCGTCTTCAAAGCTGCTAAGGCTGACCAACAGGGGAATAGAGGCTCCCGAGCCCATTTCAGAAACCGTTGGGGAATTTAATATCACACCTGCCAAGCAAGCCCAGTGGGTCAGTTTCTTTGCAGTTACTCAGTTCCCTTGACAGGTGCATCCTTCTCTAAAGCGTGCTAATGCGTTGGCAAGTTTAAAACAGGTAGATGAAAATGCTCCACTTCTCAGCTACATACAGCACTGTCTAGAATTGCCGTTCCTCTAATTAGCTTTAGTGTGGAAACTGGTACTAACCCCAGGGGTGGGCTTCAAAAATTTTAGCAAGGGGTCCTTTGCCTGGTTGCTGGCTGGGCATGGCCATGGTGGGCGTGGCCTAGTCAGCCTCCTGCACCACAGTGTGTGTGGGCAGTGTTTTTGCCCTCCCCGGTCTCCGGATGCTTTTGTCAAGCCTCCGGGAGAGCTAAAATGGCCTCCCCAGGCTCTGGTGGCTCTCTGGTGGCTCTCCATTTCTGGCTTTTCCGAACTTCTGGTAGACCCATTTTTTGCCCTGCTTGAGCCTCTGCGCATGTCCTGCACTTACCTGTATTCAAAATGGACCACGTGGAGAATCTGGGAGGAGAGGGGTGGGTGAGGCCAGCCAGGAGTGGGATTTGGGGGTTCTCAGAACTGCACAGAATCAGCTAGAGGCTCTCCTGAACCCCTGCAAACCTCCAGCAGCCCACCCCTGATTTCTATCCTTTGGGGCTCCATGAATGGGAGAGGGTGGGGAAATTTCCAGCATATTTGAAACAGATTATTTCAAACCCAGGAGAGTGTAAGGAAGATGACCTTGATAGAGGTCTGCAGGATATCCGTTGCCTAGGCAAAAGATGCGAAAGCATTTTGAAAGTCCACCAGGAGGTGTAATGTCCAGACGTGGCTCAGACAGGGACTTGGGGTGTAAGAAGGAAGGAAGAAGAAATGCAGCACAGTTGGACCTGTAAGATTCCATTATTAGAGCCAATTTCAGTAAAAAATAGTTTTGGCTTTCCTGTGGGGTGGATGTCTGGTCTACCAAATGGGACTGACTGCCTGAGCCAGATGTTACAACATGTGTGCAAATGGCGACTATAATCCATATTGCCCTGACTAATGGTTTGGGTAATGACACCTCTGCAAGAAAACCACCAACCTCAGAGAGCACAAAGTACCCCACAGTCATCATCTTCCTCCTCCTCCTGCTCCTCCTCCTTCTTCTTCTTGCTCTTGCACTTCCTCTTCCCTTTCCCCTTCTTCTTCCTCTTCCCCTTCCCCTTTTCCTTCTTACCCTAACCCTAACCCACAATGTCCGCTAAGCAAAGTCAATGGGGGTGGGGAATGGGGGAAAGACTGGATTCGCTTAACAACAGTATGATTCAACTGCAGGGATTCGCTTAATAACCAAAGCAACAAGAGTTGCAAAATCTGGGGCTACTCACTTGCTTATCAACAGAAATTCTGGTCCCCAACAACAACAACAACAACAACAACTACTACTACTACTACTACTACTACTTCTTCTTCTTCTTCTTCTTCTTCTTCTTCTTCTTCTTCTTCTTCTTCTTCTTCTTCTTCTTCTTCCTCCTCCTCCTCCTCCTCCTCCTCCTCCTCCTCCTCCTCCTCCTCCTCCTCCTCCTCCTCCATCATCATCTCCATCATTTATTGAAAGGGAGGAGATGAAGCAGTAATACCAAGACCTTTCAACTAGTATTACAAGTCATTTCAGAGTACCCCCTGGTGAAGAATTTTTTTCCAGTAGTCTGTTGCCTGATTTATGGAACGTCTCCTCCACTGAGATCATTGTTCTGGAAGCAGCCTGTCATTCCTAAATTCCCAACTCATAGTCTGGAAGAGGTCGTGCTGTTGAGAAGGGGGTCTTTGGACCATGAGTTGGGGAGGGGGAGGGAGAGGAGGAGTCCCCCCCCTTTCTTTCTGGGCCAAGGAAGTTGCTGTTACTTTTGAGACTTTTTCTCATTGACATTGTCCTATATTGAGTTTTTTCTTCTGTAAATTCAATTCCTCTCAACTTCCCAGAAGAGGCAGAGAAGAATTTGTCTGCCTTCTTCTGGGAGGGAAAACCTTTCTTTTCTTTTTTGTAATGAAGTTTTTTATTTTTTAAACAAACCAACATTTAATACATTAGTCATTCCTTCCATGTGACATCTTGGTGTTGTCTCCAATCGTTCTTCTTTCTGTTGTTTCTTCTGTCTTTGTTCTCATCGAATCAATTACAACAATTCATCACTAGCAAAATATTCTAATTATAGCATTTTTATACATAGCTATTTACTTATCTGTATCTCTTTTCTAACCAATAGTAGAATTGATTCCCTATCTTAAAGTATTCTGAATCTTCTCTTTCTTTAATCATCAAAGTCAATCTATTCATTTCTGCACAATCTAATTTTTTTTAATTACTTCTCCTTTCAAAGGTATTTTCTCTGCTTTCCAGTGTTGTGAAAAAACAATCCTTGCAGCTGTTATTACATGTATAATCAAATAAATATTTTCTTTGCTAATCCTTTGCTAACCTTCAGAAAGGAGGGAAAACCTTTCTGAAGGTTCATGGCAAGCTGGTAGCAAAAATGACCCATGACATTAGAAGACCATCTCATCCTGAGTTATGAGCCTCAGTGGTATCCCAGATGATGACCAGGAATTCTTGAGAAATGGCATCATCCCTCATTTAGCCAACCGCTGCTACCAGTTGCTTGGTTGGGGCGCTCATCTGTTTTTGGTTTTTTTTACAAGTTTGTTTGTTTTCCAAGAACTGTCTTTTCCAGCAGTGTTGCAGAAATGAGCTGTGCCAGGGGTTCTTGTGACTTTCCAGAGACAGGGTTAAACAAAAAAAAAAAAACTTCATTTCCTTCTGCCTTTCTTGAAGCTCTATAGCCTCAGAATAATCTTGATCACTGATGATAAACCACTGGAGCATTAAAACAACAACAGTCAGAAGTGGACAGAGCATTAATCTTAGGAGAGGTGTCTGGTAGCATCTTTTCCAACTAAGGGGTTTTATTAAAAAGCACAGGCGTTCCTCAGTTACAGCTCACTTCACCAGATGCCCTTTTAATAATATTTGTTAGTCGGAAAAGGTACGCCAGATTCCTCCGGATTTTTTGCTACTGTAGACTTAAGATAGATCTGATTTTTCCTACAAGAGCGTTAGCCCTGTGTTCCTTCTTCTTCACACACAAACCTCTAAATGGAGAAAGAAAAGGGAGGGAGGGAGGGAGGGAGGGAGGAAGGAAAGGGAAGGAAGGGAGGGGAGTAGTGAGGGAAGGGAGGGAGGAAGGAAGGGAGAAGGAAAGGGGGAGAAGGAAGGAAGGAAGGAAAGAAGGAAGGAAGGAAGGAAGGGAAGAAGAGAAGGAGGAACGTTAAGGAAAGGAGATGAGAAAGAGGGAAGGGGACAGAAGGAGGGAAGAAGTAAGGGTGGAAGGAGGGAAGTGGGAGGAAGTGAGGAAGGTTGGTAGGGGGAAGGAAGGAAGGAAGAAGGGAAGGGAGGGAAACAGGAAGGGAGGAGGAAAGGGAGAGAAGGAAGGGAGAAGGGAGGAAAGGGAGGAGGAAAGGAGGAGGAGAAAGAGAAGAAAGAGGAGGAGGAGAAAGAACGAAGGAAAGAAGGAAGGAAGGAAGGGGAAGGAAGGATGGAAGGAAGGGAAAGAGAGAAGGAGAAACATTAAGGAAAGGGGAAGAGAAAGAGGGAAGGGGAAGAAGTAAGGGTGGAAGGAGGGAAGTAGGAGGAAGTGAGGAAGGTTGGTAGAGGGGAAGGAAGGAAGGAAGGAAGGGAAGGGAGGGAGGCAGTGCTGGGATTCAGCCGGTTTGCACCACTTCGGGAGAACCGATTGTTAATTTTCTAAGCAGTTTGGCAAACTGGTTGTTGGAAGAAATCATTAGAGTTGTTAAATTATTTGAATCCCACCACTGGAGGGAGGAGAACAGTGAGGGAAGGGAGGGAGGGAGGAAGTGGGAGGAACAGTGAGGAAGGGAGAAGAAAGGAAGGAAAGGGAGGAGGGAAGAAGGAAGGAAGGAAGGAAGGAAGGACAGATAGATTATGGAGTCCTTGTTGCTCTCTAAACTTGGCTGTTTCCTTGTAGACATTTTATTGCCTAAGTAACATCTTCAGCCCCAGGAATGACCCTTGAACACGGGAACTCATTAAATATCTTCCTCTAAAACAAATAATCTTAATGTTGCTTAAAACAGAGCAGAACACAACAAAACAGCTTTGCCTCCACTTTTTTTTTTTGTGCAAGATAGGCAGCAGAAGTCGAAAAAGCACTTTGGGGCAGAGAGTTAAAAGGGGTGGCATTCCATTAGGTGCCCTCTCTTGGATTTACTGCAAAATAATTAACGGCAAGGTGACTGTCCAGGCATTATCGTCACTTGCCAAAGACATCCATTATATGCTCCTTTCTTGCTGAGCAGAGTTGGAGAGATACATGGGGCGCTTCTTCAGGAGTTATGGTCCCAGCTGTGTAGTTTTTGCTGCTTTCTTTTAGCGGAACATTTAAGTATCAAAGCCCAAGAATCAGGGGTGAAATTCGGCAGGTTCTGGAGAACCGGTAGTGGAAATTTTGAGTAGTTCAGAGAACTGGCAAATACCACCTCTGGCTGGCTCCAGAGTGGGGTTGGAATGGAGATTTTACAGTATCCTTTCCCTGGAGTGGGGTGGAAATGGAGATTTTACATTATCCTTCCCCTGGAGAGGGGTGGGAATGGAGATTTTGCAATATCCTTCCCCTGGAGTGGGGTGGGAATGGAGATTTTACATTATCCTTCCCCCGGAGAGGGGTGGGAATGGAGATTTTGCAATATCCTTCCCCTGGAGTAGGGTGGGAATGGAGATTTTACATTATCCTTCCCCTGGAGAGGGGTGGGAATGGACATTTTGCAATATCCTTCCCCCAGGAGTGGGGTGGGAATGGAGATTTTGCAGTATCCTTCCCCTGGAGTGGGGTGGGAATGGAGATTTTACATTATCCTTCCCCTGGAGAGGGTTGGGAATGGAGATTTTGCAATATCCTTCCCCAGGAGTGGGGTGGGAATGGAGATTTTGCAATATCCTTTCCCTGGAGTGGGGTGGAAATAGGGATTTTGCAGTATCCTTCCCCTGCCACGCCCACCAAGCCACGCCCACAGAACCGGTAGTAAAAAAATTTGGATGTCACCACTGAGATCAGGTAAACTGGTCTTGATGGTCTTCTGGGTTGCCTCCTGACCCTCTGCTCCAGTCTTCCCAGAAACGGGGTGTTTTATTCTGAGCAGAGGTGGGATTCACTTATCTTCCTTACTGGTTCGTAAATGTGAGCGCGTGCACAGAACTGCGCAGGCTCACAGCCTTCCACGTAGGCGCAGTGCTCGCGCATTACATCTGGGTGGGTGGGTGGAGCCTCCCGCAGTCGCCACTACCGGTTTGCCTAAAAACCCGAAAGAGCTGGCTGAATCCCACCCCTGATTCTGAGGGAACGAATCATTTGCCTTTCGGTTTTTACCCATTCAGGTTTATGGTTTTGATGGCGTGGTTCCTCACCCAGCGCCTTGGACGGGCTTCTGGATGATTTACCAGTCTGTTTATAAGGCAGTTCCCCCCCCCCCCCCTTTTGTCCAGAAGCAGCTTTGAGAGCTGCCCTCTGTTCCTCTGGCTTTCCTGACAAATGGTTGATGTAAAAATGATCAGGAAGACAGTAATAAAAAGTTGTGTTTCCTGGCCAGCTGGCAGCGAATAGGAGGGCTGGGCAGCCAGTCTCCAGGGCAGCGTGTGTCACACTTTAACAGTAACAGGGTTGGAAGGGACTTTGGAGGTCATCTAGTCCAATCCCCTGCTAATGCAGGAGACCAGTACTAGGGATTCGAACTGCTGAACTGCGGACCTTTCTGATTGACAAGCTCAGCGTCTTAGCTACTGAGCCACCTAGCCAGGCTGAGTCCTGCCTTAGCACTTGGCCCCCAGCAGCCCTGCTGCCCTCTCGCCATCCTCTTGCCTCCTCCTTGTGTGTGAATCTTACAGCTTGCTTTTCTTTTAACATTTTTCCTCACTCTGCAACCCATAATTCAATGCGCCCTGCTCCCCACACGTGACCCCACCATGCTCCCACCGCTTTTGGCATGTGATAGCATGGTGGAACCGGTAGGCCCATTTTTCGCCCTCCCCAGTCTCCAGAGGCTTCTGGAGGCCAGAAATGGCCCATTTCCCGACTTCCGGTGGGCCCTGAAGGCTTAAAAATCAGTTGGCCGGCATGCACGTGCGTGCTGGAGCTGAACTATGGCAATGCTTATGTGCCTACCGATATGGCTCCGCATGCCACCTGTGGCAAGCATGCCATAGGTTCGCTATCACGGCACTGTAGAATATGTGAGATGGATATGATCTGCAGATGGCTTGGACTACAACACCTATGTCCAGCCGGGTAGTTGGCCAAAAGCAGAGGGACCTAGTGCCCTATCAGCATTCCAATTTCTAAGGAGTTGCCACAAAGAAGAGGGGGTCAACCTATTCTCCAAAGGAAGGAGGAATTATTGCTTCTTATTCCACCTGAAGGAGGGATAAGAAGCAATAATAGATGGAAACTAATCAAGGAGAGAAGCAACCTGGAATTGAGAAATTTCCTGATAATAAGAACAATTAATCAATGGAACAACTGGCCTCCAGAAGTTGTGAATACTCCAACACTGGAAGTTTTTAAGAAGATGTTGGATAACCATTTGTCTGAAGTGGTGGAGGGTTTCCTGCCTGGGCAGGGGGTTAGACTAGAAGACCTCCAAGGTCCCTTCCAACTCTTTTATTCTGTTATCACCTGGATTGGACTATGGTTTAGGAAGGGCCACCTGAATGTTGATCATGGATCCAATCCCTTTACATTTCCTAAAGATTAAGCCCTTATTTCTGTTTAAACTCTGGTTTGTCGGAGAAGCCACATTTGATTGAGTTTATCCCTCAGGTTAAATCAAAGCCAATCAAATCATGTTATGTACAGCTCAGCGAAACTTTGAAGGTAACCATTGTTGCTAAAGAAATCTTCATTAAAACCACCAACTTGGTCTAGTTGCAAGGATCTTTCAATCAAATTTGGCAATCTGAAGACTTGTCCAACTCCCAGAATTCCCCAGCGAGCATGGCTAGCTCAGGAATTTTGGGAGTTGAAGTCCACAAGTCTTAAATTTGCCAAGTTTGGAGATGCCCTGGTCTAGTGCATAAAGCACTAGATATAAATCAAGAGACCTGAGTTCAAGTCCCGTCTTAGCCATGAAAGCCAGCTGGGTGTCTTTGGGCCAGTCACCACAAGGCTGAGTTTTAGGTCCCCCTTTGGCTATGAAAGCCAGTTGGGTGTCTTTGAGCCTCTCTCTCTCTCTCTATCGCCCTCCCTTCCTCTCCCTCCCTCTCCCTCTTTCTCTCCCTTCCCCTCCCTCCCTCTCTCTTTCTCTCTTTTCTCGCTTTTTGCTCTCTCTCATCTCTCATCTCTCTCCCCCTCTCTCTCATCTCTCATCTCTCTTTCTTCCTCCCTCTCATCTCTCTCTCTCTTTCTCTCTCCCTCTCATCTCCCTCCCTCCCTCTCTCATCTCTCTCTCTCTCCCTCTCTCTCTCATTTCTCTCTCTCTCCCCCCTCTCTCATCTCTCTTCTCTCTTTCTTCCTCTCATATCTTTCTTTCTCTCTCTTTCTCTCTCCGCCTCTCCTCTCCCTCTCTTTCTCTCTCTCTCTCTCTCTCTCTCTCCTTGAATTATTTGTAAAATAATAAAGACAGGATACAAGCAAATAAAAATGACCAGGTGCAGAAATCAGTGATTTTCAGAATAGTTTCCATGCCCAAATGTAATTGTTCCAAGCGATGAGTCCACTCTTTCTTATTTTCACTCCTCTTTAGAGGAAAGTTTTTCCAAGCCTTTCCTTCCTCCTGGACTTTATTTTGACTCATTTGTGTTCTTTTTCGTGGCGTCGTACTTTGTTGTTGTGCTCCAACTTCGGTTTGTTTGAAATGCCTGCCAGCCTTTCAAGAAAACCTTGGCTACCTTATATAATGTGCTTCATGCATATTTCATAGAAATGGAAAGAGAGACAGTTGGATCCTTGTCTCTTGATATTGGCCTTGCATTTATGGCTTCGTCTCATCGTAATTCTTTTAGCAATTGATTTTTTTTTTTACCCCCTTATTTCCATTGCATTTTTGTTAATTGCTGTTCCTGATCTAATTTGTATCATTCGTCTTCAAGGGCCTGAGTGATTTAACGACTGAGGATTCTAGTTATCGTGATTTATTTGCAAACAAGTCAGGGAAAAACTGGCTTTTAAGACGGTGTAAAATAGAGGGCATTCAAATTCAAGAAGAAGATTGACTGGTTGACCTCTTGGGATTGAACCAACTGGCCAGGGATGCTGCCTATGGCTGCATCTGAGGAATGGGGAATGATATCTTGACTGAATTTAAGAATAAATTCAGGGATAAAAGAAGTGTCATTTCGGAGAGGAGCACCAGTAAATGTTAGTGGTCCAGAATTGGACTGTTCTGACCGAGGCTTCCTTAAAAAGTATACAGCACAATCTTAGTCCCGGCAAACCTCTTTTATTCATATGGCTGTGAATTATTGTATTCCCCGTCCGAAAGGCTTCTCAAACAGTCTTTCAGGGGAATGTTTATAAACACCCACCTTATCTCCCTTGGAATGCTGCCAGAGAACTAATTGCCAAACGCAGGGCAAGGCCAAACTTAGCACAGAGTCAAACAGAACTTTTCCACAGCTTTAACCGACCAGATGAACTAATTGCTTCCTGCAAAAGTTCACGTCCCATTCGCTTCTCTTTTATGTCTTATGGGAGGGGCCAATGATCTCCAAGCCTTACTCCCAAGTCAGCCCTGTTTTCTTAATTGTTCTTGTCTTCTGGCAGCTCTGCGCATGCGCACACTGGGAACAGGCTCCTGCTGTTTTTCTGCCTCTCTGGTGTCAGACTCCAGAGGCAGCAAAGAACTACCAGATGGCCTTGGCTCCCTCTTTGTCTCTGACTCAAAGCCCTCATCCGAGCCTTCCCCAGACTCCAGGATTGGCCCACGTTGCTCCCCAACTTCCTCACTGTCCGAATCTGCTGCCAACTCTGCTGGATGCTGGCAGGCCACAACATGGAATCCATCTGCTCCCAGTAGTAGGCTGGGTGCTTGCATGGCCAGCATGGCTAGCTAGGGAATTCTGGGAGTGGACATCCATAGGCTTTAAAGTTGCCAGGAATGGATACCCCTGCCCTACTGGAAACAGCATGTAGAAGAAAAGATCAGCTTTCTGATCTTAAATATAGCTCCTCCTTAGATGAAAACCATAGAGTAGTAGGCTAGCACAGCTCTCCTACCAGGGGTGAAATGCTCCCGGTTCGGACTGGATCACCCGATCCAGTAGCAATGGCAGCAGGTGGTTCGGAGAAGCGGTAGCAAAAATCCATGCACCCCTCCTCCATGCTCAGCTGAGCCGCACAATCATCAGAGGCTTTTTTTTAACTTTTAAAAGCATTTTTTCTACAACCTCTTCCAACGAAAAAATGCTTTTAAAAGTAAAAAAAAAAAATCCTCTGATTATCTCAGCTGGGATCGTCAGAGGCTTTTCAAAGCATTTTTTTCTGCAACCTCTTGGCCAAAGAGATGGTAAAAAAAATTCTTTGAAAAGTTTCTGACGATCCCAGCTGAATTGCCTGATCGTCAGAGAGGCTTTTCAAAGCATTTTTTAAAAAGCCTCTCTGACGATCCCAGCTGAGTTGCTAGATCGGCAGAGGCTTTTCAAAGCATTAGAAAAAAATGCTTTGAAAAGTTTTTTTTAAAAAAAGTTGGCCACGCCCACCCAGTCACATTAGCCCCCCCCATCAAGCCACGCCCATAGAACCGGTAGTAACAAATTTTACATTTCACCCCTGTCTCCTACTATAGTGCCTTGCCTTCCTTCACCTCCTCATGGTCTTAAGGTGGTGTTTCTCTTCAAACTTGAAGATGCGTGGGCTTCAACTCCCAGAATTCTCTAGCCAGCCATGAAGAATTCTGGGAGTTGAACTCCAGCCATCTTCAAATGGCCAAGGTTGAGAAACACTGATTTAGACTCCCGAAGTTGCTTTTTCAGGAGGCAACTGGTCTTTCTTGTTTTTTCTTTTGAAGACGTTTTGCTTCTCATCCAAGGAGCTTCTTCAGCTCTGACAGGACAGTGGGGAATGGAATTTGCCTCCTGAAAAAGCACCTTTGGGACAGCCATGACCTGGATGACTGAGAATCTCTACAGACGGTCTTAGACAGTCATTAGAAGCTCTTGAGAACTTTGGGCACAGCTGCCACGGAAGTGCTCCGAATTGCAGGTTTTAATGTGGCAGATGGAGAAAATGAATAAGCCTATGACTGGAGGGAAATAATATTAATAACTATATTCGGTTTTAATTAAATATAAATAAAAGCAATGTTCATTACCCTCCAGGAACAGCCCTTCCGTTTCAGGGAGCGGCTTCTGAAAAAAGTTACCCCACCTCCAGTTGATCTTGATGAAAAGATTGAATTTATCCAAATTTATTGTAATTGACCCTTCCATGAAAATCTTTTGAAATGCGTTGACAAGCGATGCTGTGTACCTTATTTTTACAAGGAAGTTAATTTTAGGCTGGAACCTTTAATTAATAGCATTCTTTAGTCTTGGTTCCACCCTTTTGTGGAGTGTAGCTTCCAGCAAGTAGAGACATCTACATAGATATTTGCCAAATATGCTTGCAAATATCCATATTTGCACTCAGATCTGATTTTTGTGCGTCATGCCCATTTCCCCTCCAGATTTTCTACACAGGTTGTCCTTGACTTACAATTTTTCATCTATGTCTATAGAGATTCTCAATCATCCAAGTCATGGTGCTTTTTCAAAAGGCAATTGGACTTTGTTTTTCCTTGAAGAGCTTTCACCTCTCATCCTGGAAGCTTCTTTTGTTCTGAACTGAAGAAGCTTCTGGAATGAGAAGCGAAACGCCTTCAAAAGGCAAAACCAAACCAAACCAAACCAAAAAGTCCAGTGGCCGTTTCAAAAAAAGCACCTTTGATACAATTTTTCATTTAGTGAAAATTCAAAATTATACCAGCATTGAAAAAAAAGGGACTTGGGAGCCTTAAAACCTCGCTGTGCCAGTTGGCACGGGGCCCTAATCGACCGAAGAGGTTGTAGAAAAAATGGTTTTAAAAGTAAAAAAAAAAAAAATTTGGCCACACCCACCCAATCACATTACCTTTTACGCCCCACCAAGCCACGCCCACAGAACCGGTAGTAACAAATTTTACATTTCACCACTGGTCTGCTAGGCCCAAAACGGGGAGCGAGGGTCGCACGCATGCACAGGGAGGGCATTGCATTATGGGTTATCGCACACACACTTTTGGCACACGATGAGAAAAAAATTAGCCATCACTGCCCTATACCAATCCAGACAAATAGTTGTCCTACCTCTTCTTTAAAAGCACCCACAACTTCTGGAGGCAATCTGTTCCACTGATTAATTGTTCTCATTGTCAGGAAATAGGACCTCTCTTTAACAATTTCTATTTTTAAATTTAATAATAAGTCACCTAGAGTCTCCCCCCAACAGCAAGACGGGGATATATAAATTTAGTAATAAACAGATTAGGATTATAGAATTATTGGGGAATGGCAAAAAAGAAGAAAGGAAGATTTGAAGGTTTCAGATGACCCCAGAGCCCCTTAGCTAGTTCAAAGCATTTCATTTTTCTCATCTAAGACTTTATTGCAGCCACTCTCTTAAGTCGGGCTGCTATTATTATATAGAATAGAATTCTTTATTGGCCAAGTGTGATTGGACATATGAGGAATTTGTCTTCAGTGCACAAGCTCTCAGTGTATGTAAAAAATACATTCACCAAGAATCATAAGATACAACACTTAGTGATAGTCATAGGATACCAAATAAGCGATCAAAATCATACTAGAAAACTAAATAAAACACTATAATCATAAAGATAAAACCAGTGCATATAGTCATGGCTATGGTGTTCCCAGTTGCAATGTATGGCTGTGAAAGTTGGACCGTAAGGAAGGCTGAGCACCAAAGAATTGAGGCCTTTGAACTCTGGTGCTGGAGAAGACTCCTGCGAGTCCCTTGGACTGCAAGGTGATCAAACTGGTCAGTCCTAGAGGAGATCAACCCTGACTGCTCTTTAGAAGGGCAAATCCCAAAGATGAAACTCAACTACTTTGGCGACCTAATGAGAAGGAAGGGTTCACTGGAGAAGAGCCTAATGCTGGGAAAGATTGAGGGCAAAAGAAGGGGACGGCAGAGAACGAGATGGCTGGATGGAGTCACTGAAGCAGTCGGTGTGAGCTTAAATGGACTCCAGAGGATGGTAGAGGACAGGAAGGCCTGGAGGAACGTTGTCCATGGAGTCGCGATGAGTCGGACATGACTTCGCAACTAACAACAACAACAAAAGATACAAGTAACAAGGTTATAGTCATAAATAGAAGGAAGGTATAGGAAGGAGGAGGATAATAATAATAATAGTAATACAGTCTTAGTAAATAGTTTGACAGTGTTGTGCAAATTAATTGTTTAACAGAGTGATGGCATTTGGGGGAAAAAACTGTCCTTGTGTCTAGCTGTTCTGGCGTGCAATGCTCTATAACGTCATTTTGAGGATAGAGTTGAAATAATTTACGTCCAGGATGTGAGGGCTCTGTAGCTATTTTTATGTATGTACGTAGCCCTCTTTTTGACTCGTGCAGTATACAGGTCCTCAATGGAATGCAGGCTAGGATACAGCAAAATAAGGTGAGTTGCGTAAGGTCCCTGGTGGCTCACCACAAAGGGCATTGGGCACCACAAAGCGGAAAATGAATTTTCAGGCCAGACATGTAAGCAAAGCTCAAGAATGCAGGAAGCAGGATTCTTTTATTTGCAAAAGGATGCAAATGAGGAAAGAGCCATAAGAAGAGGAAAAACATCCCCGATCAGCTGTTAAAGCTCTGTTTCAAAACGTACAAAAGCTTCTGACAGGTCCCCGGGGAACGGTTGAGAGGGAATGGAAAATTTAAAAGCAGACTAAGCAACGCTTGCCCTGAATTGTCATGATCGGCAGTCTGCGTTCTGTTCTGGGAGATATTGATAAATGTTTATTATTTTCTTGGTGTGTGTTTTGGCAAGCTTTTCCTGCCCAAAAGCTGCGAAGTGTTTATTGGCTGGAGAGGAACAGTATTGGCATTCATCGCCTTTCAACTGAGCGGTCTCTGTCCCGTTTCCCCCCCTCCCCATCTAGAGAATTGGATTGGTGAGGTCATGGAAAAGGCCTGGAGCGGTGAAAGGTTGGAAGGTTGAAATTGTTGCAGCCTTGGAAGGATAGCCAGGCAATTGGGTGATTCAGAAATCCTGAACTGGGTAAACTAGCATCCAGGGGGGCACCAAACTAGGACATTTTGGGGAGGGGGTGCCTTCTTTGAAGGTTCATTATCAGGAGCAAAGAACCAAAATTATATGGAATCAGGGAAAGGCCCAGACGAGGGCTCTGTGTCGGAGGCAGAGTTGGACCAGATAAAGGCCAAGAGAATTCAAGAGGATCTTGGTCTTTTGCGGCCACACAAGGACTCTAAACAGATGACTTGTTTAACTCCGCCCTCTAACTCTGCCTATTTTTCTTCTTACAGTCATATGCAGCTCATTTGTTGAACCCGCTGGTTAGGCTGCCACAGAAATGTGGGAGAAGTTATTTCTGTTTTGGAACTCAGATCAGAATATACTGCAGTTCCCCAATCAATAGGCAAGCTGGAACATAACTATCCTGTTACGGCAGGTTTCCAAAGCAATGAGCGTGCATACACGAAAATTGTGCTTGCGAGCGAGAAGACTTATAAACATCATAAGAGAATGATAGCGTATTTTAGAGCAGTGGTTCTCAACCGTGGCAACTTTAAGCGGTGTGGACTTCAATTCCCAGAATTCCCCAGCCCGCCATGCAGTCTTCAAGTTGCCCATTTTCTCTCCTCCAAGTCCTCTGCTTAAGACACTTTCCCCTCGTCAGGTTTCTGCCGCAGTTGATCTCTTGCACATGTCCCAGCCTTGTAAGACTTGTTAAATATTTTATCATTTTGATATGCAGGGAATTAATTACTGTCAACAGAGCAGATTTTAATCTAATCAGCTATTCTGCACGCGGCATCCATGGCAGACATCAAAGTCAGCATCAAAGAGAGCTCGGAATGAAAGCACGCCCTGTGCTGCTTTCTACGTGGGGCACAGCCCGTTCGCAAGGATACCTGCCCGATAGCTATCCTTTGGCATGCCCTGCGTCCCTGCCCTTGCTCAACTCCTGGAGTTTTGAGAAGCCTTTTCAGGGCTAATGGGGCTCACAAGACTTGGCAGGCTTGGTTTCTCCTCCTCCTCCTCTTCCTTCTCTTCCTCTTCCTCCTCCCCGTCCTCCTTCTCCTTCTCTTTCTCTTTCTCCTTCTCCTCCTTCTCCTCCTTCTCCTCTTTCTCCTTCTCCTCCTCCTCTTTCTTCCTCCTCTTTCTCCCCTCCCCTTCCCCACCTCCTCCTTCTCTTCCTTCTCCTTCTCCTCCTCTTCCTCTTCCTCCTTCCCCTCTTCTTTCTCCTCTTTCTCTTTCTCCTCCTCCTTTTTCTCCCCACTCCTCCCCCTCCCCTCCTCCTCTCCTCTCTCCTTTTTCTCTTTCTCCTCCTCCTCCTTCTTCTCCTTCTCCTCTTTATCCTTCTCCTCCTCCTCTTCCTTCCTCCTCCTCCCCTTCCCGTCCCCACCTTCTCCTCCTCCTCTTCCTTCTCGTTCTCATCCTCTTCCTGCTCCCCCTCCTCTTTCTCCTCTTTCTTTCTCTTTCTCCTCCTCCTTCTCCTTCTCCTCTTTCTCCTCCTCCTCCTCTTCCTCCTTCTCCCCTCCTCTTCCTCTTTCTTCCTCCTCCCCCCTTCCCCTCTCTGCCTCCTCCTTCTCCTCTTCCTCCTCTTCCTCTTCCTCTTCCTTCTCCCCCTCCTCTTTCTCTGCTTTCTCTTTCTCTTCCTCCTCCTCTTTCTCCCCCTTCTCCCCCTCCCCTCCTCCTCTCTCCTCTCTCCTTTTTCTTTCTCCTCCTTCTCCTCTTTATCCTTCTCCTCTTTATCCTTCTCCTCCTCCTCTTCCTTCCTCCTCCTCCCCTCCCCGTCCCCACCTTCTCCTCCTCCTCTTCCTTCTCCTTCTCATCCTCTTCCTCCTCCCCCTCCTCTTTCTCTTTCTCTTTCTCCTTCTCCTCTTCCTCCTCCTCCTCCTCCTCCTCCTCTTCCTCCTCATTTCTTTCTTCTCCTCCTTCCCTTCCTCTTCCTCTTTCTCCCCCCTCCTCCCCCTCCCCCCTCCTTATCTTTCTCCTTCTCTCTCCTCTCTCCTTCTCCTCCTCCCTCTTCCCCTCTTCCTCTTCCTCCTCCTTTTCAACTGTGCCTGATTCTAAGACTGGACAAGTCCCTGTAGTTTTCTTAACAAGGTTTTCCAGAAATGGTTTGCTTTTTTTTCTCTTCCCTAGGGCTGAGAGAAAGTGACTGGCCCAAAGTCACCCGGCTGGTTTTATGATTAGACTAGAACTCCTGGTTTCTATCCTGATTCCATAATCACAATACTAACTGGCTCTCTACTTTGTTCTTAGCATTTTTTAAAAAAAAATGCAGGTGAACTCTGGTAGATTATTATTACCTCATGATTAATTTGGCATTTAGATATCTAGGGGGAAAAACCCCACCTGAATTATTTGAAGCAATACCTATATCACGCTATGCCCAGGTCTTAGCCTCTGAAATGATATTTATAGACTTGATTTCAAAATCCATTATATTGGAGAAGATTAAAGAAAGAGCCTTCTCATCTACGGCTCCCTTTGCAAGGAATTCTTCCCCCTTTGCATTATTTTTAAAACCGGAGTTTTTAAAATCCATTCCCCCCCACCTCTCGTTGCATCTTGCGGTTGAGATAGCTCAAGGAGCTTTTTGATTATTTTAGTAGTTTATATGGCAGCAAGGTTTACATTGTTCTCTCCACCCCCTCCCTGCCCCCGTCTTTCTAATCATTTAAATTGTTTTTTGTATGAACGTGTTGAGCTGTGTGATGGTTTTTTTAGACTGCTGTTTTAGTGTTCCAGTTTTACTGGAACAAGATGTTTTAGTTTAGCGTTTTTTGTAAATGCCTGTAAGCTGCCTTGGCAGAATTATTCAGCTCCTTTCAAAGAGCGGGACATGAATACTCAAAATAAACAAACTATTGATCTTAACTAATTGCTCTTGAACTGCTGTACCCGTCCGTAATTAAAAGGAAAACATTTCTGGTTTTAACCCCAACTTCTCCCATTAATGGAACGTAGTCCGTATTTGCAATGTATTTGCAAAAGGGGAAAAAATAAATCACAGAAGCTTATAAGATCGCCTTTGGTCCAGGGGTTCAAGAGAACTTCTAGCTAAAATTCTGTGCAGTTTGGAGAACCCCCCAAATCCCACTCCTGTCTGGCTCCGCCCACTCCTCCCCTCCCAGGGGAGCCCATTTTGGATGCAGGTAAATGCAGGGCGTGTGCGGAGGCTCAGGAAGGGTGAAAAATGGGCCTATTAGAAGTTCGGGAAAGCCGTTTCCGGCCTCCAGAGGGCCTTCGGAGCCTGGGGAGGCCGTTTTTGCCCTCCTGGAGGCTCGAGGAAGACCTCCGGAGCTTGGGGAGAGCAAAAACGCCCCCCTCACCCCTGTGGTGCAGGAGGCCGACTAGGCCACACCCACCGTGGCCACGCCCACCAAGAAACCAGGCAGAGAACCCCTTGCTAAAATCTTTGAAGCCTACCCCTACTTTGGTCCCTTAAACATCTCCTCTTCCAATTAACTAAAGTTTTTGGCTCTGCTCACTCTAGTATAGGTCGTCCTCCACTTTCAACAGTTCTCTTACTGACCGAAAGTTACAACGGCACTGAAAAAAGTGACTTGCTATGACCATTTTTCACACTTGAAGTGAGAAATAAGTATGCAACATCCCCAGGGTCATCTAATTTACATTAGGATGTTTGACAACTTGGCTCACACTTATGATGGTTGCAGCCTCCCGGGGTCACATCGATCCCCTTTTGTGACCTTCTGGAAAGCAAAGTCAATGGGGAAGCCAGATTCACTTAACAACGGTGTTACTAAGTGAACAACGCCCATGATTAACATAAGAAAAGTGACAATAACACTCGTAAAATAGGGCAAAACTCCCTTAGCAAACATAAATTTGGGGCTCAGTGGTGGTCGTAAGTTGAGGACTATACTGGTAAGGTTGTGATGTCACCAGCAACCCTCACAGCAGCTCTCGGAAGCCAAATAATTAAACAACACAACAACAGCTGTAGAAGTAAAAAGGATGCCCATCCCTTCTCTACCGCAATGCTTCTCAACCTTAGCGACCTTAAAAACTTTAAGAATTATGGGAGTTGAAGTCCATCCATTCTAAACTTGGCCAGGTTGAGATGATCTAGCACAGGGATTTGCAACCTTAAACACTTAAAGAGCCATTTGGACCCGTTTCCCACAGAAAAGAAAACCCTGGGAGCCACAAAACCCTTCCCGTGCCTAACTATTTCTTGAGCAACCACAAAACTAGCCTATGTAGTTGAATTAAACCTTCTGTTTTCTTCTGAAACTTCTCTTTTCTTGGATTTATCCATGGTTGGCCTACCGGGGGTTGAGAAGCTCAATAAATCACCTGCCGGCGGTTGTCACACATTGGTGGTTGTGATGCATATTTTGAGTAACAGGGAGCCGCAGAATAGGGATGAAAGAGCCACATGCGGCTCCAGAGCTGCAGGTTGCTGACCCCTGGTCTAGCAGAACTGGAACTGTGCCAAGGCATCTTTGGCAAAGAAACCAACCTCAGTAGCCTTTTCAAGAAACATCTTGCTTTCTTGAAAGAAAATCGGCCGCTGGGTATCTCTGTCCCTTGAACCTAGAGGATAGCAATAGCACTTAGACTTATATACCACTTCACGGTGCTTTGCAGCCCTTTCTAAGCAGATTACAGAGTCAGCATATTATCTCCAACAATCTGGCTCCTCATTTTACCAGCCTTGGAAGGATGGAAGGCAGAGTCAACCTCGAGCACCGTCAGGATTGAACTGCTAACAATGAGCAGAGTCAGCCTGCAATACTGCATTCTAACCATTACATCCTTGGGCTGCTAACAGCAGTCGCACTTAGACTTATATACCACTTCAGCCCTCTGTAAGCCGTTTTTACAGAGGCACCAAATTGCCCCCCAACAATCTGGGTCCTCATTTTACCAACCTGGGAAGGATGGAAGGTTGACTCAACCTTGAGCCTGGTGAGAATCGAACTGCCATACCTTTGGCAGCTGTCAGTCAGCAGAGTTAGCCCGTAATACTGCATTTTAACCACTGTACCACCATGGGTCTGCTTCATAGCTGCCCAGAAACCCGTGCAACACAAATTCTTCCCAGCCTTTGTGATTGTTGATGCCCTTGTTTGCATTTTCCCAAGCACTTGTTTGCATTTGTCAACAGTTAAACAGTTGGCTCCTTGATCCTGTAGATTAGCAAGTTTAACAACAGGGATTGTTAGGCCATTTGGTTAAATTGTTTACAATACTGTCGATGCTTTCCTGGCAGCTGGTTTCAAGCTTTGGTGGCCTGGGCAAATAAAGAGAGGAGAATTAAATCAGACATTACCCCCTTACACAAATAAAAGAGGGCTGTTCTCCTCTAATTGGTGGCACAAATGAAAAACAAAAAAAAGGGGCCAAATGGTGCCATCGAGGTTAGAAGTTAAAATTTGGAAGCAAGTCAACTAACTTCAGTTCTACTTAGCTGTTAGGTAACCTAAAACTTCCCTTTAAGCTAGTATTTGTATTGTTTTGCCTCCTACAACAGGTGATAAGCCAATATCCTATTTGGGGCTTCCTTGTTTATTCTGCATCTTTCCCCACCTACTTGTGCAAACAAAATTCTGAGTTCATGCAAGATGGTTGGGTTTTATTTTAGGTTACCTTGGAAGTCTCTAGATAGGGGATGTGGTGACTCAGTGGCTAAGCCGCCGAGCTTATCGATCGAAAGGTTGGCAGTTCAGCGGTTCGAATCCCTAGTGCCGCGTATAATGGGGTGAGCTCCCGTGACTTGTCCCAGCTTCTGCTAATCTAGCAGTTCAAATGCACGTAAAAAATGCAAGTAGAAAAATAGGGACCACCTTTGCTGGGAAGGTAATCGTGTTCCATGCGCCTTTGGCGTTTAGTCATGCCGGCCACATGACCATAGAGACATCTTTGGACAGCGCTGGCTCTTTGGCTTTGAAACAGAGATGAGCACCGCCCCCTAGAGTTGGGAATGAGTAGTACATATGTGCAAGGGAAACCTTTACCTTTACCATAGATAGGGGATTCCTTCCATTCATAATTAAAAAAAAAACAACTTGCAAATTGGAAAGAATGATGGTGGGAGGGCAAAGGTGATAGAACCTTCCTTCTCATCTCACAGTTTGCACATGGGAAAGAGCTTTCAATCCACTTTTGGGGTGATGGACTGCAGCCTGGGATGAGGTTTACAACTTCATCTTTGCCCGTGAGAAATTGGCCTTGCCCCTTGTCATCTTATGCCATCTCTCTCTTGTCAACTGAAGAAGATTTAGGATACCCTGAGTTTCTTGTGCAGGGTTAGGAGGAAGAAAGAAGTAGGTAAGTCAGGAAGGAGGCAGGAGCATTTGGCATGTTCCCGGTCCGTGACCGCTGGAAATTTGGTACGATTTTCTGTCAATTTGAGGATCTCACCCAAATCTCAACATGTCAGAGTGTGCACAGTGTGATTACTATTTTGAGTCCACCCAGGAGCAAAATACAGGACACAGAGGTTTTGTCATAACAAACAGTGGTTTATATACAAGACTTCTATATTCAGACATACATGTGGTTGCACATACCAGGCAATCAATCAATCTTCAACTCTACACGGAGAGCTACAGTGCAGATAGAACATGATGAGGAGAGAGATACACGAGGAGAGAGAGAGAAATGCCCTCTAATGGCCTCCCTTATATAGACAGCTTCTTAAAGGGGAAATAACCCTCCTGACTCATCCTCAGTCTTAAAGGTGGCTGGTCAGTTTTAAGTCTTCATTACCCTGACACAATGCACCCACATAACCGTGGCATGGATGACGTTTAGAACAGTTAAGCAGCAGAATGGTTTGCTTTCAGAAGTTGGGGATGCTCCATTACTGGCAATGTTTAAGAAGAGATTGAACAACCATTTGTCTGAAATAGTATAGGGCAGTGATGTCAAACTCAATTTCATTGAGGGCTGCATCAGGATTGTGTTTGTCCTCATGGGGGGGGGGAAGAATGGGTGTGACCAGACTGGACGTGGTCAGCTTGCCATCACTCATGCCGGGGGGGGGGGGGCTATGGTGGCCTGAGTGCTCTGCTAGAGAAAACGGGTTCCTGAGCTCCGTTTTTGGCTGTGATGTCCTCCTGCAACCCTCTGCCAGTGAAAACGGAGCTAGCGGCCCTTCCGAGCTCCATTTTCACTGGCAGAGGCACCAGGGGCCAGTCCTTTGCTTTTCCAGGGTGGCCCCAGAGGCCAGATCTATGCACCCCGAGGGCCCGATCTGGCCTCCAGGCCTTGAGTTTGACACCCCTGATATAGGGGTCCCTGCTTGAACAGGCGGTTGGATTAGAAGACCTCCAAGGTCCCTTCCAACTCTGTTCTTCTGCCATTATTACAGCTCTTGGGTGCAAGACCTCTCACTTAAAAATAAAAGTTAGCCTCCTCCAATAATCCCTTAGGTCACCATTTTAATCCTTGGCATCTGCAGCGAAGCCTGAGAAGACCTTCTCAAAAGGCTGGTGAATCTAAAATAGTGTAAAACTTGACGGAGCAAGGGTCCAGCTTGATAAAAGACAACTTTCGGTGTTTTACATATTTACTGTAGTTCAAGGTGGAACTTAATGGAGAAAATTTCATATCAAGAAAAAATGATTCTTTCCTTGTTCAAATATTTGTCCTTATTGCATAATGGACGGAGCGCTACAGATTGTCCTTGACTTGCAAATATTTGTTTAGCAACCATTCCAAGTTACAATGGCATGGAAAAAAACCCTGACTTATAACCAACCGGTCCTCACACTTAACAACCATTGGAGGAGTTCCACACTTGGCAACTACGTGTGTTCACAACGGTTTCAGCAACTAAGATGATCAAAGGCCTGGAGACTAAACCATATGAAGAACGGCTGCCAATCTCCATTCTATTCTATTCTATTCTATTCTATTCTATTCTATTCTATTCTATTCTATTCTATTCTATTCTATTCTATTCTATTCTATTCTATTTTCTATTCTATTCTATTCTATTCTATTCTATTCTATTCTATTCTATTCTATTCTATTCTATTCTATTCTATTCTATTCTTCATTCCATTATTCTATTCTATTCTATTCTATTCTATTCTATTCTATTCTATTCTATTCTATTCTATTCTATTCTATTCTATTCTATTCTATTCTATTCTATTCTATTCTATTCTCCTATTTCCTATCCCAGTATCACTTGGTCACCATTTGTGACCTTCCCAGTTGACTTCTGACACAGAAAGTCATTGGGGGAAGCCAGTTTCACTTAATGACCACATGATTCAGGAAGCTGACTGGGAAGCTTGCAAATGGCCCTGGGATGCTGCAACCGGAATCGTAAATACATTCCCGTTGCCAAGTTGCCTGAATTGTGTGATCCGATGACCATGAGGATGTTGCGATGGTCCTATGAGGACCGTAATCCAGCGACCTTTTTCAGCACCATGGCTAAACCAAGCCCTGGACTCTCTTTATGTTTGATTGAATTCACATTTTGTTATAAGCCAGAGATGGGCAACTATGGCCCTTTTTGACTTGTGGATTTCAACTCCCAGAATTCCTGAGCTAACATGGCTGGCTCAGGAATTCTGGGAGTTGAAGTTGCCCACCCCTGTTGTAAGCTGTATAATGTTGTTAGTTGAACACGGAGCTTGGAGCTACTCTTTACGGCTTAATTCAGCATGTGAACCGGCTCGGTTTAAAACTCTTGGTTACATTTATGGCTTTGTTTGTTTCCAACCACTGGCCCTCATTGTCGGCTTCTGCACAAACGGCACCATGGAAGAAATGAACTCGCTGTCTCAGGTTTTGCTGAGCTGTCAGTTATGATGGGGGTCACACGTGACCCCTTTTGCGATCTTCTGACCAGCAAAGTCAACGGGGAAGCAAGATTCACTTAACAACGGTGTTACTAAGTGAACAACGGCAGTGATTAACATAAGAAAAGTGGCAATAGCAGTCGTAAAATGGGGCAAAACTCGTTTGACACATTTCTCACTTAGCGACTTAATTGTGGTCGTAAGTTGAGGACTATACTGGTAAGGTTGTGATGTCACCAACAACCTTCACAGCAGCTCTCAGAGGTCAAATAATTAAACAACACAACAACCAGTGGTGCAATTCAATTTTTTTTATTACTGGTTCTGTGGGTGTGGTGTGGCTTGGTGGGTGTGGCAGGGGAAGGATACTGCAAAATCCCCATTCCCACCCCACTCCAGGGGAAGGATACTGCAAAATCCCCATTCCCTCCCCACTCCTGGGGGAAGGGTATTGCAAAATCTTCATTCTCACCCCACTGTAGGGCCAGCCAGAGGCGGCATTTGCCGTTGCTCCGAACTACTCAAAATTTCCGCTACCGGTTCTCCAGAATTTGTCAGAACCTGCTGGATTTTACCCTTGACAACAACAGCTCTAGAAGTAAAAAGGATGTCCCTCCCTTCTCTACTCCAATCAGGTTGGAGGTTTCTCAACCACTTTAAAAACTTTTAAGAATTATGGGAGTTGAAGTCCACCCATTCTAAACTTGGCCAGGTTGAGATGGAAGAAACGAACTCACTGCGTCTGTCTTAGCTTTTGCTGAGCTGTCAGTTTCCTTCCTCCACTGAAAGCTTTGTTCACCGCCGTGGTCTACCCCTCGCCCCGAGTGCAAATCCTATTTCAATCTACTCATTACGACTTTGTGTCTCTGGTAGAGCAGGTTGTATCATCCTGCCTCGCCATGACAAATTTGAAGACGTTCCGTATTACACTTTTATTCGATCGATGGCCTTGGATAGTCTCTTGTTTTATTGTTTGCCTGGCTGGGTAGCACTTTGATGGGTCTGAGAACATGCCATTAAGTGCTGGGGGCTGGCACACGTTAACTTAAGACTCTTGTGGTCGGCTGGTGCAGGGATAAAATTGGATTTGCACATTTCAGAAGGAAAAGCCTCCCCCGCTCCTTATTCAATTCACCTGGACGGCTGTGGGAAGTTTCCTTATCTATGTGCTTCAGTGTTTCCCCATCTGGCTGGGGATGATGGGTATGCTGATCCAACTCCTTTGTAGGGCCCAGCCAGTGGTGGGATTCAAATAATTTAGCAACCAGTTCTCTGCCCTAATGACCGGCTGGATGGGTGTGACCATGATGGGCATGGCCAGGGGGTATGGCAGGTAGCACTTGGCTTCTTGCACCCCCCTAGGAGCCCCCATTTTGGTCCTAGGAGGCCTCCCTGAAGCCTTCTGGGAGTGAAAACAGACGGTAGAGGGGTGCACTGTCTCCCTCTTGCCCCATTTTGGGTCTAGTAGGCTTCCCTGCATTACATGGGAGCCAAAATGGGGCACATAGGGACTCCTGGAAGGGGCGGGGCAGAAAGGGGTGGGGCCGGCCAGAAATTTAACAACTGATTTGCGCAAACCGGCTGAATCCCATCACTGGGCCCATCTTGGAGAACGGGTGATGAGTATGAACAAAGGCACCTGATTTAAACCAGATCACCAAGACCCAGTTTGGTCAAATGATTAAGGCATCAGACTTGAAGCTAGGAGACTGGGAATTCTAGCCCTGCATTAAGCATTGTCAGGGGAAAAACCGAATCACGAGCATCGCTGCACTTAATAACAATTGCACAGGCAGCACACCACAAAATGTCTCACTTTAGGATTGAGAGGTTTATTAGAATTTAAAGCACAGCAAACATAAAGCCTTTGCTATTAAGGCACTTACATCACATTGCAATGAGGGTCAATAGGAAAGCTGGCTTGGATGATTTTGCGACAATCACTGGGAAATGGTGAGTTCTAGATGAATCAAAAATTGGAATTAAGATTACCGGGAGAAATGTCAACAACCTCAGATATGCAGATGATACCATTCTAAGGGCAGAAAGTGAAGAGGAACTGAAGAGCCTTTTGATGCGGGTGAAGGAGGAGAGTGCAAAAGTTGGTTTGAAACTCAACATTAAGAAAACTAAAATCATAGCATCCAGGCTTCTCAATTCCTGGCAAATTGATGGGGAAGAAATGGAGGTAGTGACAGGTTTTATTTTCCTGGGCTCCAAGATCACTGCAGATGGGGATTGCAGCCAAGAAATTAAAAGACGCTTGCTCCTGGAGAGGAAAGCTATGGCAAATCTAGACAGCGTACTAAAAAAGCAGAGACATCACCCTGCCAACAAAAGTGCATATGGTCAAGGCTATGGTTTTCCCAAGTGCAATGAATGGCTGTGAAAGTTGGACCATAAAGAAGGCTGAACGCCAAAGAATCGAGGCCTTTGAACTATGGTGCTGGAGAAGACTCCTGCGAGTCCCTTGGATTGCAAGACGATCAAACCGGTCAGTCCTAGAGGAGATCAATCCTGTCTGCTCTTCAGAAGGCCAGATCCTGAAGATGAAACTCAAATCCTTTGGCTACCTAATGAGAAGGAAGGACTCCCTGGAGAAGAGCCTATTGCTGGGAAAGATTGAGGGCAAAAAAAGAAGGGGATGACAGAGAACGAGGTGGCTGGATGGAGTCACTGAAGCAGTCGGCGTGATCTTAAATGGACTCTGGAGGATGGTAGAGGAAAGGAATGCCTGGAGGAATGTTGTCCATGGGGTTGCGATGGGTTGGACACGACTTCGCAACTAACAACAATAACAAAGTCTTGCCTTGTGCATGAAAGCCAGCTGGGTGACTCTGGGCCAATCACCAGGAAAGCATGAGTCTCACTTTAAACATGAAAGCTAGCTAGGTAACTCTGGCCCATCCCTCTCTCTCAGCCCAACTTGTCTCACAGGGTTTTTGTGGGGAAAATAGGAGGAGGAAGGAGTATCGGGTATGTTCATCATCTTGAGTTATTTTTAAAAATAATAAAGGCAGGATAAAACATCTAACAAAAGGGCCAATGAACCCTCAGATGCTCAATCTGTGGCCTTGCCTGCTGCCTGTTGAAAGCTGCCACCAAATTGTAGCAGTGAATATGGAAGAATAATTAACTACAGGATTAGCAGTTGTGTTGCCAAGTTCTGCTATTTAATTCAAATGGAATTCAATTAAATTCTGCCAAACTTTGAGTATACTTCTGCATCCTACTGTATGTATGAGCTCTTGCATGCTTTCTAGAAGCTGGGTATACATCTCCTTTTAACCACCCCATAATCCCTTGCAGAGTAGAGTCTGGGCAACTGAATGGAGCTGAGGATTTACTGGCCAGATGCCTTTCCTGTCGCCAATGCAGAGTTTTGTTCGGCGGATATATTCTCATTGTGCCCAGAGAGAGAAATATCTGCCTCTACCTAGGATTGAACTCACAGCCTCCTGTGTCTCCTTCTAGAAACTGGTATAAGCCAGGAAAAAGTTGTCCCCTCTTGATTTAAAGTATCATTAGATGCATTAATTCAAAACAAATGGAACTGAAATAGGGAAGACTCATCCTTTTGAATCTTACACATCAGGACCAATTGTTAAGAAAAGAAAATTTGGTGGGAACTAGCAAGCTTCTCTTCTGTAGTAGGGAAGGCTATCTGCTATTTTTTTTTTAAAAAAAAACAGCCACTACTCAAACTAATACTAAAATTCATCCTAAAATTGGAAAGGGATTTAAAAATAACACAAAACTCTTTGCTGATAAGGTCTTAGCTGGCAGTGATGTCTCCTTATAAGTATAGGATTACTTTCAGCATAATTTTAGTGTAAAATGAGTGGTGCGGTGGCCTAGAGCTGGAGTGCTTGCCTCACAATCAGGAGGCTGTGAGTTCAATCCTAGGTAGACGCAAATATTTCTCTCTCTGGGCATGATCAGAATATATCTGCTGAATATAACTCCGCATTGGTGACAGGAAGGGCATCTGGTCAGTAAACTCTCAGCTCCATTCAGTTGCCCAGACTCCACCCTGCTAGGGATTATGGGTCATTAAATGGAGATGATGATGATGACAATGATGACGATGATGATGATGATGATGATGATGATGATGATAAACCTAGTATTAACTCCATTTTGGAATAAGTTCCAGGACTAGTGTAACTCATCAACATCTAAATAGAAATTAACATTCCTTGTTCTTTAGATCTTCCACTGTACCATCATGGAAAGCTTCTGCAGATTGCTATGTAAACTAGAGGACAGTAACAATGGAGCAGCGTGCATAATTCTCCTGGTAGCTCTTGTAGACTCTCAATGAACATGTACGAGTTGAATGCTTATCAGAGTGTAAAATCTTATGACGTGTTTGGTCTTGTTTGAAAGAGGGTGGATGAGAATGCCAACATCTCTTGAGAAAATTAAGGCTTGATTTTAAAAACAGACTTAAATAGCCTTCCTCCTGAGGTGAGGCTGGCTCCAACCCTGTTGCTTTTTCATAAAAAACTCTTGAAGCATGGTTTTGTCAACTGGGCTTGGAGATCCCATGATAGAATGGAACTTGGTAGGTAGTGATACGATGTCAACAGAAGAGAATCTTTGTAGCTCAGCGATGAATTGTGGGGTCCTGGGAGTTCCCTGAGCCTGATCGTTTACTTGCAGATGTTTCATGGTGACCCAATTAGGAAGCATCCTCAGTGCTGAATATGTTACCTAGCTGGGAATGAAACATCTGTAAGAAAACAACCAAGCTCTGAGAATACCAAAGACTCCATGTTTACGTGAATGCACGTGAGTGACTCAATGCACTCTCTGTAATTTTTGGGGGGTCATTTTAAAATCTTTTACACTTATTTTGGTTGCATTTTTAATGGGTTTTTATATGTTTGGATTGCTTTATTCTGTACACCCCCCCCACCCCAGTGTCGCTATATAAGATGAGAAGCTATATAAATGGGATAAACATATTGAATAACCTTTAGTTTATGTCAGGGTAGTGATTTAAGAGCTGACCAGCTGCTATGATGATGCAGTGATGCACTGATGTAATGGTGGGAATGAGTCAGCAAGGTTTTTGGCTGTTATCACTTTAAAAGCCTGTATAATAATAAGAAGCCATGTTGTGGCATTTCTCTCACGTCATGTGTCCTTCCCTGCTATAATTTACTAATTGTTTGATCTCTGCCTATAGAATATGTATGTATAATATGTATTCCTTTGTAGATAAAACCACTATTTCTTACAAATCTCTGTTTGCTGTTATTGCTCTTGGGTTGTCTCATGTAGTAAAGCTGTGCACACTCTTGACAGTTTCCCTAATCATTTTACTTAATTTTGTGAATGTGGTTCTCCAAAGAGGCCTTCTGCCCTGAAGTTTGTACAATCCTCTCCAGATCATCTCGACAAATTAAGAATCCGATGCTCCCCATCAGCTTTCATAAGGAATAAATGTGGAATGCTACATTTCAACATCAGTGTAACGTGTCCCTTGTGTGATGGAGGGGTATAAAATTATATGTAGTGTGGAGAAATGGTAGAACCTATCATTACACGATGAAAGTAAAAGATAGGCTGTTTAGGATTGATAAAAGAAAACACTATTTCATTAAACGCACGGTTCAGTGGTAAATGCCACTATGTGACACATAGAGATGGCATTGGATGCTTTAGAAGATTAAAGAAATTATGGAGGATGAAATGAACAAGGGCTATCATGATGACAATGCATTGTAACCTATGTCGAGTACTATATACTCATTGTGGATAAACACATGTTCAAATTGTGGATTTCCTCCTTCGGCCAATTTGAAGCACAGTTACAAACTTGTTAGATCTTTGATGTGGTCAAACAGGTTCTTCTTATGGTAGGCATTGAACTTGGGCAGTTATGATCCAACACTGTGTTACAACCTTAACTCCAATATGGGAGTGAACAAATAAGCGAGTGAGTACAATTCAGACCAATTTAAACATGAAAGCAGAGGTTTTAATGCTCGCGGTGGTTTTCTGCTTTCTGCTGTTGTTATTGTTTCAAAATGTTTTTCAGTTGTTGTTTTTTTTTAATTGTAGATGTTCTGGATTGAAAGCCATCCAGAATCATTGAGCTTGAGATGGGCGGCTACAGAAACCAATCGATCAAAGGAATAAATAAAACATATTCTTTTAGTGCTTGGACTGATGGGAAGTGATGATTCTTGAGCAGGGGTGTCAAATTCAAGGCCCGGGGGCTGGATTGGACCTGTGGGATGCTTAGATCTGGCCCATGGGGCCACCCTGGAAATAGCAAAGAACTAACCCGTGGTGCCTCTGCCAGCGAAAATGGAGCTCAGGAGGGCCTCAGGAGACCCTCTAGAGCTGTTTTATTATTTATTTATTAGTCGCATTTTTATGCCGCCCAACTTCCAAGGGACTATATTTCAATAGTCCATTTTAATGCCAATAATGTTTTTTTTTAAAAAATAATTTATATGCCGCCCTTCTCCGGAGACTCAGGGCGACTTACAATGCGTTAAGCAATAGCCTTCATACTTTTGTATATAACTGCTTAGTAGGGCTTTCGGCCCCCACTAAGCAGTGTTCTTTTTTATACAAAGTCAGTTTATTGCCCCCACAATCTGGGTCCTCATTTTACCTACCTTGAAAGGATGGAAGGCTGAGTCAACCTTGAGCCTGGTGAGATTCGAACTTGCAGTAATTGCAGGCGGCTGGTGTCACTTTGTAAAGCATACATGGCAATACCATCTTTTCCCCCTCTAATTTTCTGCTTTTCTGTTTACTTTTGTATTTTATATTATACAATATTGCATAATTCAATAAAAGGTCAATAAAACTATAAAAAAACCATGTTCCTTTCTCTCCATGTCCCCGTTTTCTTTTGCAGATGACTGACCTGCCTCCCTCGTTTTTAACACTGAAGCCAGATTGTTTTAACTAAAGATGGAAACACTGGAGTCGGAACTGACTTGCCCAATTTGCTTAGAGTTGTTCGAAGACCCCCTCCTCCTGCCGTGTGCTCACAGCCTGTGCTTTAGCTGCGCCCACCGCATCTTGGTTTCCAGCTGCTCCTCTGGTGAGAACCTTGAACCCATTACAGCCTTCCAGTGCCCCACCTGCCGGTATGTCATATCCCTTAACCATCGGGGCCTAGAAGGCCTTAAAAGGAATGTGACCTTGCAAAATATCATTGACCGATTCCAGAAGGCCTCTCTGAGCGGGCCCAGTTCCCCCAGTGAGAACTACCGTGAGCGATCCTATCGCCGCAGCCCGACCATGTCGACAGTGGTGGACCGGATAGCTTGCCAGTTCTGCGAGCAGGACCCTCCCCGCGACGCCATCAAGACTTGCATTACTTGCGAGGTGTCCTACTGTGACCGCTGCCTGCGGGCCACCCACCCCAATAAGAAGCCATTCACCAGCCACCGGTTGGTGGAACCTGTGCCAGACACTCACTTCCGGGGGCTGATGTGCCTTGAGCACGAGAATGAGAAGGTGAACATGTACTGTGTGGCTGATGACCAGCTCATCTGTGCCTTATGCAAACTGGTGGGGCGGCATCGGGATCACCAAGTGGCATCCCTGAGTGACCGGTTTGAGAAGCTGAAGGTAAGTTAGAGGTGGGCAGGTGAACCAGGGGTGGGTGCCATGTTAAAAATACAGATCAGGGGTGGTATTCACTTACCTTCACTACTTGTTTGAAAATACAAGTGTGCGCAGAATCTTCCGTGCATGCACAGTGTCAAAAATGGGATGTGATGGTATCCGGGCTGGTGGGCGGAGCCTGCCACAGCTGCCGTTATCAGTTTGACTGAACCAGATATAACCAGCTTAATACCACCACTGATCCAGATCATATATTTTAGGTAACCATGTAGAATATGTATATATAGTCCAGCTTCAGTTTTAAAAGTGGCAGGAAAATGGACGTGATTTGGATGGAATCATCATGATAAATCTTCTTTCACCCTCTCTATCTTTTTTGGGGGAGCTTAAATCAACACCCTTACTTGAAGAGATTTATGGGGGGCCCAGGGGACATAGTTAACAATCCTGTGATTGTGTCCCAGACTAACTGGGATACAGGATGAATGAGGATTAACAAAATCAGAACTGTAGTTTTTGGATAAATGCAGAGCTTTGGATTCCAAGGGAAGACGATACTTCAAAACACAACAGGGTGTTCTGTGCTGTTGTTGACTCTTTAAAGCAGCTGCATCTTGCTCTTTCTTCAACAACTCCAAATCCATTCTTTAAGAAGACACATTTGGTGTAAGTCATGTCCAGAAGATACCTGTGTAGCACCTTTCATGTCTTCCTAGCTGTCTTGCACAGCTGGAATAGTTTGACAACAGCTCAGTAGTGGGATTCAAATCCCGGCGCTACCAATTCACTATCAGTAGCACGTTGGGTGACACATTCACTGTGGGAAAGAGGCATAATGGTGTTTTGGGTTTATTTTGTGCCGGATTTGGATGGTAATTCTGGGTGCAATTCAGGGTGCTGGTTGTCACCTTTCAAGCCCTTCATGGCTTGGGACCAGGTCAGGGGTCTGCAACCTTAAACACTCAAAGAGCCATTTGGACCCATTTCCCACAGAAAAGAAAACACTGGGAGCCACAAAACCTGGGTGGGTGTGGCCAATACAATGCCACTCACTTCTACCAGTCACATGACCCCCTAACCACCCTTACCCAGCTGGTCATTAGGACAGAGAACCAGTTGTTAAAAAACAACGGGAACCACAAAACCCTTTTCACATCTCTCTCTCTCCCCTCCCTCCCCCCTCTCTCCCCCCCCTCTCTCCCCCCCTCTCTCTCTGTCTATTCCTCCCTCTCTCTCTGTCTCTCTCTCTCCCTCTCTCTCTGTATCTCTCTGACTCTGCCCTGGCCCCTTCTCCACCCCCTTCCATTGCCCTTACCTTCTCAGGCCAGGAGGGGAGGGTGAGGGCGGGGCCAGCCAGTGGTGGGATCACCTGACAGGGAGCCACAGCAGAGGGCCCAAAGAGCCGCATTTGGCTCCAGAGCTGCAGGTTGCTGACCCCTAGACCAAGTTATCTGAGGGACTATCTCTTGCCGGTCACATCTACCTGACCCACTAGAGTGGGAAGGCAAGGAATGGGTCCCATCCCTTAGGGAGATATACCTGGTGGGAAGAAGGGCCTTTTCTGTGGTGGCTCCCTCTCAATGGAACATCATCCCTCCAAGAGCTTAGATTGACCCTCACTCTAATACTCTTCCAGAAGGTGCTGAAGACCTGGTTCTAGCAGCATCCAGTGTGGGATGGAGTCCATTAAATGGCTTGTATGAATATGTGTTGTCACTGGAATGTGGGTGGACGGGCTATTATTTTATTATTATTTTATTATTTTCTTTTATTACTTTTATTTAGATATGATCTTTTTAAATTTGTGTAAACGACCTTGAGTTGCCATGGGCACGTAGGCGGCAATAGACATTTTCATAAATAAATAAATAAATAAATAAATAAATAAATAAAAGGAAGGAAGGAAGAAATGAAGGAGGAGCCTGGTGGGACAGGCCCACCTGACATTTTGATGTTGTTAGTTGCGAAGTCTTGTCTAACCCACTGCAACCCCATGGACAATGTTCCTCCAAGCCTTCCTGTCCTCTACCATCCCTCGGAGTCCATTTAAGCTCACGCCGACTGCTTCAGTGACTCCATTCAGCCACCTCGTCCTCTGCCGTCCCCTTCTTCTTTTGCCCTCAATCTTTCCCAGCATTAGGCTCTTCTCCGGTGAGTCCTTCCTTCTCATTCGGTGGCCAAAGCATTTGAGTTTCCTCTTCAGGATCCAGCCTTCTAAAGAGCAGTCAGGGTTGATCTCCTCCAAGACTGACTGGTTTGATCGCCTTACAATCCAAGGGACTTGCAGGAGTCTTCTCCAGCACCATAGTTCAAAGGCCTCAATTATTTGGCGCTCAGCCTTCCTTATGGTCCAACTTTCACAGCCATTCATTGCAACTGGGAAAACCATCGCCTTGACTATACGCACTTTTGTTGGCAGGGTGATGTCTCTGCTTTTTACTACGCTGCCTAGATTTGCCATAGCTTTCCTCCCCAGGAGCAAGTGTCTTTTAATTTCTTGGCTGCAGTCCCCAACTGCGGTGATTTTGGAGTCCAGGAAAATAAAATCTATCACTACCTCCATTTCTTCCCCATCTATTTGCCAGGATATGCCACCTGACATGCCCACCTTTTAAAGCCCACCTTCCTCAAATTTGACATACATCCTGAAATTGCACTTGAGTTTTAATGATGCGAAGTTTGGGTGCCAGTAAGTCATTAGAACCAGATGGGTTGTGCACCTTATTCTAGTGACCGATTGGTCTTTTTCGTAGATGCATTTGCACTCAACGTTATTTGCATGCGTTGGATCTCAGAGTTACGTTGAGAATGGAGTTTTGATCTGGATTCGGGAGCCCAGCCTTCTCCCCGAGGTCCTTGCCTTTTGTAAATGAGAGAGATGGATGTAAACGAGACGGGGTGTCTAACTCTGTAGGAGGCATTGGAGCCAACTTGTCCTAAGAAGAACCATTCAATAAGGAACTACTCTGTTTTCAGTGGGTTGAAGTCTGCTGCACCTTCAGTGGAACAACCGGATTTTCTCCCCTCCTTTCCCCCCCTTCAGCTACTTGAGGGTGTTTGCAAGTCAGATTTCAGCTGCACACGGTAATAAACGTTTTGAGCAGCCTGCCTGGAGGAGAATAGACAACTGATGCCATTTCGGATCTAGAGGCCGTTGACAAACTGGTTTTATGGTTTGAGGGAGGTTTGATTTATGGCTGTCAGGGCTGACAGCCACAGCCTTAGTCTGAAATGTGTAGAATTTCTATATAGACTTTTTTTCTAGCATATTAATTTTTGATGTTGCACCTGCTCCCTTAAGAGCTGTTTATGCTGACAAGCAAGCAATTGGAGGCCTTAATTGCCCTTTTTTTAAAAAAAAAATAGATATAGTTTCTTAGGGGAAGGTACATACAGTAGTGGCCAAAATGGTAGAAACCTTTTGGGAAAAGTGTATTTTTGAGGTTTGATGGCTAATAACACCACTTTTTTTTTTTTTTTTGAGTTACAAGATAATCCTATTCCACTGCTGGAATGGCCTGGGAATAGCCCAGATCTTCACCCAACTGGAAATCTATGGAGCTGATTAAAGAAACGTGTTAGTTAGAAGCGACCCAGCAATCAAACCCAGTTAATAGAAGCCATCATTCAATTTTGGCTTTACATTAGAAAAACTGCAGAACTAAAAGACTTGGTTCACTCCATGGGAAGACGTTGTAAGGCCGTCATTCATGCTAAAGGTTACCCAACTAAGGATTAACTGACGTGGTGATCGTTTTTGTATATCTCGTTTTTTTCTGTGGTGATAGTTTTTGTATCTCTCGTTTTTTCTGTGTGTTTCACTTTTCTTCTTTATATTGTAACTGCCATTCTAATAGCAAATCCTTCATAAAAGGTATTGCATGACATTCTTGATTACATTATCTTTCCACTGATATATAATTTTATGATACTACTCCCCCCCCAAAAAAAGTGGTGTTATTAGCTAGTTTTAAAAAATACACTTTTCCCAAAAGGTTTCCACAATTTTGGCTACTACTGTAGGTACATGTTCAGAGATCCTGGCCTGTGTGGTAAGGAGAGTGATTCACCAGATTGAGGTCTACATCTATGTCTGTATGAAGCAAATTAGAATATATAGATCCTTTCCCCGCCTCCTCTATAGTTTTAACCAATTGTCAAGGAAGGATACTTGACAAGAGCCTTGGTGGCACAGCAGATTAAAGTCCTGTTAAATAGCACCAGCTGCCTGCAGTTACTGCAAGTTCAAATCTCACCAGGCTCAAGGTTGACTCAGCCTTCCATCCTTCCGAGGTAGGTAAAATGAGGACCCGGATTGTGGGGGCAATAAGCTGACTTTGTATAAAAAAAGAACACAGCTTGTGGGGGCCGAAAGCCCTACTAAGCAGGTATATACAAAAAGTATGAAGGCTATTGCTTAACGCATTGTAAGCTGCCCTGAGTCTCCGGAGAAGGGCAGCATATAAATCGAACCAATACATACATACATACATACATACATACATACATACATACATACATACATACATACTTTCTCACTTTCCTAGCTCAATCAGACCCACTATCCCAACCCAACACTGGCAAGATTTATAGAAGATTTGAGACACCTTTTCCATTGAGAATTTTCATGAGGAATTTGTCAACGGTACAAATTCCATTGAGAATTTCACTGGGAATTTGTTAGTGGTCCAATTTTTATTGAGAATTGGGAATCCATTGGGAATTTGTCAATGGTCCAAATTCCATTGAACATTTCATTAGGGATTTATCAATAGTCCAAATTCCATTTAGAATTTCATGGGGTAATTGTTGATGGACCAAATTCCATGGAGAATTTCACTGGTGATTTGTTAATAGTCCCAACTGCAATGGAAAAATAAAAACGAAAGAACATTTTAAAAAAACGATTTAAACTTAAGAGCAAAAAAATAATCAAGTTCATGTTTGTACTTCCAGATGTTTAGAAGAAACCTACCCTGGCTTTATGTTGGGATTGCAAATGCCATCATTTTCAGTATAAACTGTGGGGATTTGGCACTTCCAACATGTTTGAGGAATTCCAGACTGAAGTAGATGGATTTAGAATCTGGTGGAAGGCAGTTTTTGCAATTTGCTAAGTTACAGAAAAATGAGCTATCTCTGACCTAGAAGGAGATGTGCCATTCTACAAGAGTTTGTAGAAGACTAAAAGGAGAAATCCCAAAGACAAATAGTTGTGGTTCTTTCATCTTTGCCAAAATGGTTAAAACTGTCAAGGGAGCCAGATCAAAGCTGAGCTGCCTTTCTGTTTGATTTCCCCCCCCTCCCCCTCCCATTTCAGTCAGGGATTTGGAAATTCAAAGCATTTCTAGTTAGCATCCCAGCCTTTAAGTAGCAAAATGCACTTCCTGCAACATTCATGATGAGGTTTTAAACTAACAGGAACATTAATTTGAAGCATCAAGAAGCATTATGCACAATGCTGGGTTTTCATTTCAGACAGCAGACGTGTGTGCATAAAAGAGTAATGTTGAGCTTTTTGACTACAGCATATGTTTCTGTGTAGCATATTGGTGGTACCAGCAGGCTATTCTGTTGATTCTACAACATCATTCTAAATATTCTGCTTGTAAAAAATGGGGTGATGTGTTTGGTCTAGTGGAAAATATGTGGATTAATTGGGAAATTAAAAGTCATGCAGCATATATGCAAGGGACGTGATGGCTCAGCAGTTATAGAAGGTTCGAGACCAGGGATGGTATTCACTTACGTTTGCAAATGTGAGCACGCGTGCATGCTCAGAGGGTCAAAAATGAGACATGATGACATCCGGGCGGGTGGGCAGTCTCCTGCAGCCGCCGCTACCAGTTCGTCTGAACAGGATAGAAACGGCTGAATACCACCACTGTTCGAGACCCAGGCTCAGTGGAACAGGATGAGCTCCTGTTCCTGCCTCAGCTCCTGCCTCCTCCTCAGTTCAAAAGAATGCAAATGCGAGTAGATAAATAGGTACCACTTCGGTGGGAAGGTAACAGCGTTGTGTGCGCCTCGGCGTATAGTCACGGTGACCACATGACCTTGGGAAATGTCTTCAGATAATGCTGGCTTTCTTGGCTAAGAAACAGAGATGAACACTGGCCCCGTAGAATTGGAAACACTGGACAGAGAAAATGTTTACCTCTACCTTTAACACATATACACTGTATGCATTTTTTTGTATGAGGAATTAGATCTTTAGCCAACCAGCCACCTAGGCAATTTTCTCTGTCTCTGGCAGGATAAATTGAAAAGCCTCTCATCTTTGTCTCATTGCAGATATAAACTGTTTTCAGTTGTCTGACTTGTCATTCTCCAGATAAATAAACTTTTTAGTTATTTAGCTCACAAAAATCACTTTCAAGCATGCAAAGAACGTACGGATGTTTCTGTTCACTTTCCCTTTTTTATGGTTAACATCAGGGATGAAATGCTACTGGTTCGGACCGGTTCGGACTGGTTCGCCTGAACTAGTAGTAAAAAAAATGCTACCTGTTTGGGAGGTACAGGTATTTCCGACAATCAGCTGTGATGCACGATTTATATTCGCCAGAAAGCAGGAATTGCCTGGCACAGCTGTTTCCCCCCTCGCTGTTCTACTTACCAGAAAAGGCTTCTTAATTCTCCTTTTTCAGTGCTGCGTGGTAAAGCCTGTGGTACGCATATGCGCAAAGCATGCATTTGATGCGCACTGCGCATGCGTGTGTGAAGCAAACTGGTAGCGAAGGGAAGCGGTAGCAGACTTCAGAGCATTTCAACTCTGGTTAACATGCAACAGCAGCCCCAGAAATGGAAGTCAAGGTGTTTACAATATTTAAATCAGAAGTGGAGAGAGATTTTAAAAAAAATTATACATTGGAGACATCCCTGATAAAGGAAAGCCTTAAACTATTTTTCTAGCCTCAAAGTTTGCTCATGCAGAATTGGAAGAAAGTCACCAGATTAAGTCAATAGAATTCATTACAGGGTAGTCCTTGACTTCCGTAACCGAGTCCGATTTTTCTGTTGCTAAGTGAGACCGTTAAGTGAATTTTGCCCCATTTTACAACCTGAGACAGCGAGTTCATTTCTTCTATCTCAACCTGGCCAAGTTTAGGATGGGTGGACTTCAACTCCCATAATTCTTAAAAGTTTTTTAAGTGGCTAAGCTTGAGAAACATTGTGGTAGAGAAGGGAGGAGCATCCTTTTTACTTCTACAGTGGTTATTGTCAGGGGTGAAATCCAGCAGGTTCTGACAGGTTCTGGAGAACCAGTAGCGGAAATTTCGAGCAGTTCGGAGAACCGGTAGCAGAAATTTTGAGTACTTCAGAGAACCGGCAAATACCACCTCTGGCTGGCCCCAGAGTGGGGAGGGAATGGGGATTTTGCAGTATCCTTCCCCCAGGAGTGGGGAGGGAATGGGGATTTTGCAGTATCCTTCCCCCAGGAGTGGGAAGGGAATGGGGATTTTGCAGTATCCTTCCCCCAGGAGTGGGGAGGGAATGGGGATTTTGCAGTATCCTTCCCCTGCCACGTCCAAGCCACACCCAACAAGCCACGGCCACAGAACCGGTAGTAAAAAAAAATTGAATTTCACCACTGATTTCTTCCCACAGTTGTTAAGTGAATCACAGTTTTGGTTCAGTTAGTCACACGGTTCCCCATTGAAGGTCGCAAAAGGGGATCCCATGACT
The DNA here is from genome assembly GCA_030761175.1 of Masticophis lateralis. Lineage (NCBI taxonomy): Eukaryota > Metazoa > Chordata > Lepidosauria > Squamata > Colubridae > Masticophis > Masticophis lateralis. Next base: position 12,211,753 of record JAUDYJ010000011.1, read on the forward strand.
CGAGAACGGTCATAAATATGAGTCGGTTGCCAAGTGCTTGAATTTTGGTCACATGACCATGGGGATGCTGCAAGAGTTGTAAGTGTGAAAAATGGCCCGTAAGTCACTTTTTTCAGTGCCATTGTAACTCCGAACAATCATTGCTCTAAGTCAAGGGCTACCTGTATTAAACGATTTTCGTCATTCTTCCCTATATTCGTGCTTTGGTGCTATTTGGTCATTCTTCCCTATCTTGGTGCAGGTGATGGGGAATCCCAAGAATTGTAATGCAGGAGATCCAGAGGTCTAGGCAAGGATCCAACTAGGTTTGGTTTGAGTTGTAGCAATCAACAGGGTTCCACACTGAAGAAGGCTACAAATGAAGGCCTGTAACAATTGGTTTACTTTGATTTAAACTCCTGCTTTGTCCTGGAGAGAATTTTTTGGGGGGTCATTTGGAGGTTTCCAGTCGAGAATTTTTGTAGGCTAATCAAGCGGTGATAGTTCCCATTTTTCAGAAGTTGTGGGAGCTTCATCACTGGAGGCTTTCAAGAAGAGACCGGACAGATGCTTGTCAGGAATGGTGTAGAGTCTCCTGCTTGAGTAGGGGGTTGTATGACCTACAAGGTTCCCTCCAACTCTGTTATTCTATATTCAATGGAACAGATGTTGCCTTCGGAGGTTGTGGGAGCTTCATCACTGGAAGTTTTCAAGAAGAGACTGGGCCACCATCTGTCAGAAATGGTGTAGGGTCTCCTGCTTGGGAGGGGGGGTTGGAGTAGAAGACTTCCAAGGTCCCTTCCTATTCCTATTCCTATTCCTATTCCTATTCCTATTCCTATTCCTATTCCTATTCCTATTCCTATTCCTATTCCTATTCCCATTCCCATTCCTATTCCCATTGAAACAAATGGTTTCAACTCCTACCCTCAAAATGACGCTATAGAGCACTGCACACCAGGACATCTAGATACAAGAACAGTTTTTCCCCAAACACCATCACTCTGCTAAACAAATAATTCCCTCAACACTGTCAAACTAGTTACTAAATCTTCAGTACTATTAATCTTCTCATTGTTCCTGTCACCCATCTCCTCCCGCTTATGACTGTATGACTGTAACTTGTTGCTGGTATCCTTACGATTTATATTAATTGTTTCCTTGACTATCATTAAGTGTTGTACCTTATGATTCTTGACGAATGTATCTTTTCTTTTATGTACTCCGAGAGCGTATGCATCAAGACAAATTCCTTGTGTGTCCAATCACACTTGGCCAATAAAGAATTCCATTCCATTCCATTCCATTCCCCATTCTCCGTTCCCCGTTCCATTCCATTTTTCCATTCCACTCCCCGTTCCATTTTTCATTCCCTATTCCATTCCCCATTCTATTCCATTCCATTCCATTTTTCCATTCCACTCCCCATTCCCCATTCTATTCCCCATTCCATTCCATTCTATTTTCCATTCCATTTTCCATTCCATTTTCCCTTCTCTTCCCTTCCTTATTCCATTCCTTTCTTTCAGGTGGGTAAACATCCCCTTAGCAATGCAACGCAAGCCGATTTTCTTCCTTTCCTCAGCCTTTGATCAGTTCCTTGTATTTCGGCTATAAGGGTATGTCATTTGCCCTCCCAGGGAATTGCTCTGGTAATGCGATGGACTAATTCATATTTATAACAAGTCAGTTTCTGAGGCCTAGATGCATTCAGTCGTGGTCCTGGGTCTGTTTCTATGTATGTAGAAACCCAGCTGTGGTGATGGGAATCAAAGAGAATTATTAAAAATTTCTCCAATATACCTACGCAATTAGAATCATATTAGCACTGTGTTATTTTAGCACAGTGATTCTAGAGCTCTCAGGATTTAAAAAAAAAAAAAAGAGAAGAGAAAATCTTATCAGCACTTATGGAAGCTGGCAAGCTGAGCTCTCTATTCTGTGATTTTCACAGGGCAGTGGAGAAATTGGTGCCGAGGGTGGAATTTATTATGAATCTCGGAGCGTATATATAAAGAAAGGAAACTCTTTAGAGCTAAAGGTTTTAAATAAACTTGAAAATGTAGAGGTAATATTTCTGCATCTGACATTTTGAGCAAGCAGCATGAGCAAAAGTTGATCAAAACCCAGAGATTCTATAACGCAGGTATCCTTTCTCGTCTCCACCACAGTTGAACAACCCAAAAACCGTGACCCGTATTACAGAGATTCCATAATCTGGGTTTACCGGTTTAAGAATTCAGACCAATCCCCTGCAACATTGCAGAATTTTTCTGGTATAGATAATTATTCCATGGCTCTGAAATTCTAAGCAGGTACCTGTTTCTGACATCCTTCCCTTGAATGACAAAGAACAATTAGCATCTTCCAATTGAGGCTGACTTGAATTCATTAAGAGACTTCAGAATCCCTTAAATCAATGGGAGCCAATAATTCTATCATGGCCCTAAGAACCAGGGGGAAAAAAAAGTTTTGCTTTTATTTTGCGTTGGGATCTCCGGAGCTGAAAGTTTCAGACACCAAATCACCCAGTGCGTTATCTACTTCTTTATTTTAAAAAATGGGCACGCTCTTAAAGGTTCTGTGTGGCTTATCCCATACAGTGTAAAAGCATTCATTGACCACCCAACTAAATGCTCCATTAAAATATAATCAATATAAAGCAGAGGTTGAAATACTGTGTTTCCCTGAAAATACAACCTACTAAGAAAGTAAACCTAGCTTGATTTTTACACGTGCGCCCAATAAAAGCCCTACCCCCCCAAATAAGCCCTACTTAAGACCCCACCCACTCCAGGGTGCATGGGTAAAAAGCTAGGGTGGGGATAGGGGTGATGGAGCTGCCCCACCACTTACCTTCAGACAGTTGCAGCCTGTTGTGACCCAGTCCCAAGTAGGTAGTAATCAACGCAAACAGTTCCAAAACAAACAGACTTTATTAAAACAGCTGAGAATTAACTCATTCTCAGCGTAGTCCAAATTAAAATAAAACAAACTCTTCATAACACAAATTCTTCAGTCTAATCACCATCCTTGGTATAATTAGGCAAACTGCCAAAAGCTTCTCTTGGCAAAAGTTCAAAAGCAGAAGATGCCAACAAGAGATAAGTGCAGCAATACTATCAATGTTGTTTTCCAACAAAGAGCCTAAGAGCCGTTGCTGGTCTTTTAAGCCTTATGTGAAGAGCCAATCAACTCTTCACCTTACTCCCGAGTTGTCCTCTTTGCATTAGCTGCTCTTGCCTTCTGGCAGCTCTTCTCATACGTGCACGAGGAACAGGCTCCTCCTGTTCTTCTGCCTCTCTACTGTCAGCCTCTGGAGGCTCCGTAGTCTGCACCTCACTCCCTGATGGCCCTGGCCCCATCTCTGCCTCTGACACAGAGCCCTCATCCGGGCCTTCCCCAGCCTCCAGGACTGGCCCATGTTCTTCCTCAGCCTCCTTGCTGTCTGACTCCGCTGCCAGCTCCACAGGCTGCTGGCGAACCACAACACAGTCATGCCTCACACACCTTAGCCCAGGTGCTTTGCTGCAGCCGGCAAGGCTTTCCTGAAGGCCTCTATAGCCAATAACAGACCTCCGGATCAATCCAGAGCTCTGTTATTGGAGAAGCCTTCAGGTAAGACTTGCTGGCTGCAGAAGAAATGGGTCAAGGTGTGCAAGGCCTGGCTGCAATTATCCTAAACTGAAGAAGTTCCTGAAGGCCTTTGACAGTGAAAAGTAGGCTGGGGGTGACGTGTACAAGTGAGGTGAGTCAGTGGATGACACCCCCCCCCCAAAAATAAGCCCTTGTGCCTTTTTTGGTGGCAAAAAAAAAAAAAAGGACAGGGCCTTATTTTTGGGGAGACATAGTAGTTATTTCCTAAAGGCTCTGAGAAACAAATGGCATTGAGAACTCTCAGCTGAATTCCAGTAAAGAGAGAACTTCCTTCACTTATTCCTTCATCTAGATCGCCTCATGGAGAAAAAGGAACCGAGGCACTGAAATCAACATTCTGCTGGACTCTCCAAAAATATCCTGCTGACAATCTAGAAATGTGGATATGGGGCAGAGGAGGTTCTGTGAACAGCTTTGATCTTAAATTAGGGATTATTTTTCATACGATCTGAAGAGTGGGTCAAAGAATTCCAGTCGGGGGAGTCCAGGACAAAAGCCTTTTCTGCTGTGGCTCCCGCCCCTCTGGAACATTGTCTCTCTCCCCCCTGCCCCTGCCCCTCATACCACACCTGATCACAGGTGAATACCACCTGTGATCAAAGGTGGTATTCAGCCGGTTCAGATCGGTTTGGGAAAACTGGTAACGGAAATCGTGGGTGGACCCACCCACCCACCCCGGCTCTATGCCATCCTATTTAGGCATGTTTTTGAGGCTGGGCAGATGTGTGGAAGACGCATACGTGAACAAAGCACATGAATGGAAGGCAGGCATGTACATGAACTGGGTGCACGAGCGGCAAACCGGTAGTAACAAAATGTGAAATGCACCGCTGCTTTGGATCCAATGGGGAGGGGGAATGTCATTCTGGAGAGGATTAATGGACTAAGATAAAACCCTTCCTCCACCCCTTGTGCATCTTGCTCCCTTCCTCTCCATCTTCATCAATTCTGGTCTGGTTTTAGAGTTACTATTTATTGTTTTGATGTTCTGATGCTTTATATTGGTGTTTTATTGATCGTAAGTAACGTAGAGATGCCTCCAGCAGCATATAAATTAAATAGATAAGTCAGCCCTGAAAATTTCTGTTCCTAGATTATCCTTTGACCTTAATCCAGTGGTGTTGGGTGGGAGTGTGGGAGTGAGAAGGGTCCAAACTCGTCAAGGCCAGCTCAGAGTTGCTTTTGAAGGGTTGCTGCTCACAAGATCAAGAGGTGGGCCTTTGATCATGATGCCAACTCTACCATCTTTCAGATCTTGACCTCTCACCCCACGGATACACTTGCCCTAAATTCTGGCTTCCTTCTTAATCCTCTTCATTCCAGTTCCAGTTGAGTTTTGGCCTGCTCCAGTTGGGTTAATTCTTTGATTTCTTGGTCTTGCTTGTTGTCGTTGATGATGTTCAGGGTTTCCCCCCCTTTCTTTCTGGGGGTTGTATTTCCCGTATTAGATGCAGGTGCGGAAGAAAAGGATAACCGGTTTTGAAGGACTGGGCTAGACTGGGAAAAAGTTATATCAAAACCCATCCTGTGTTTTCAAAACAATCGCCACCCGAGTCTTGGTTTTTCCGCGAGTGCAGCTAACAAGGAAATGATCGCCTTTCAAGTCTGCGATGGTTCATTTCGGTCTTTTTAATGGAAGGAAAAAATAAATGGAAGGGTAAGGTTGGAGACTCACAATGTGACAGTTGCGGATTCCTTTCCTACCTCCTCCTGCCCTGGTTCTGTTTCTGCCAGCTCATCAAACGAAGCCACGGGTGAAGAACCGAAGGCTGGTTACTGTTAAAGGATTTAGGACTAAAGATCAAATGAAAAATGAAAGCAAATTATTGTAAAAGCCATAGCATGGCCTAGATAAAAATTATCGGAGGCAGAGGAAAAGGGGGCAGGAATCGATGTCGGAGGAAACAGCTGGAGAACTGGAAACTCTTTGCTGCCAATTTTTTTCCAGGTGCGCAACATATATGAAACCCGAATTCAGTAGGTGAAGCCCTACGGAAGCCCTCTCTCCTCCTTATTTCTACCTTTGATGAAATTTTAGTCCGTAATGTTTTCCAGGTAGAGATTTGTTTTCATGGGGGGGTTTTTTTGGTCATCTATATATGATGACAGAGCCTCGGTGGCGCAGTGGTTAGAGTGCAGACCTGCAGGCTACTTCTGCTGACTGCTGGCTGCCTGCGATTTGGCACTTCGAATCTCATCAGGTTCAAGGTTGACTCAGCCTTCCATCCTTCTGAGGTTGGTAAAATGAGGACCCAAATTGTTGGGGGCAAGAGGCTGACTGTACACCACTTAGAGAGGGCTGTAAAGCACTGCAAAGTGGTATATAAGTCTAAGAGCGATTGCTATTGCTATTCTTGGTGGTATAACTGCAGCAGGAAGATTGCTGTTAGCAGGAGTGGGATTCAGCTGGTTCGGACCAGTTCGGTTGAGCCAGATGTTAGTTTTAATCTGGTTTGCCGTACCGGTTGTTCCAATGACTGTCTGATCCCTCCCATCTCACCCCTCCCCTCCCAGGCGTTTCCATGCAGCCCGTTTTGGATGCCAGATAAGTGCACGCATGGAGGCTCTGGAAGGGCGAACTACAGGCCTACCGGAAGGCCATTTTTGCCCTCCTGAAGGCTCCAGGAAATCCTCTGGAGCCTGGGGAGGGCGAAAAATGGGGCCTACCAGAAGTACCAGAAGTCTAGAAATGGGCCCATTTCCGGCCTCCAGGGGGTCTCTGGTGCCCAAGGGAAGCTGTTTTTGTCCTCCTGGAAGCTTAAGGAAAGCCTCTAGAGCCTGGGGAGGATGAAAAATGGGCCTACCGGAAGTACCGGAAGTCCAGAAACGGGCCCATTTCCAGCCTCTGGTGCCGGGGGAGGGGGGGGAACCATCTATGCTCTCCTGGAGGCTTGAGGAAAGCCTCCAGAGCCTGGAGAGGGCGAAAATGCCCCCCCCCCCCGTGGTGCAGGAGGCTGAGTAGGCCATGTCTGCATGGCCATGCTCACCCACCAACCAGGCAGGGAACCGGTTGCTGAAATTTTTGAATCCCACCCCTGGCTGTTAGGATAGAAGCTGGCTTTTTGGATCCAAGACAATTATAATTATTGCTGTAGTTGAAGGCCAGGGATTATCCCAATGACAGGCTTTTAATAGGGATGTCAGAATCAGCCTAAAACACAGTTCTGCATCCTTTGGAAAATTTAGGGTTATAAAATTCCACGTTACACTTGTCCTTTTTGGTGCATTTCTCCTCATAGATACTGTTTCTCCTAATAAATGATTTCCTGTGATTTACGCATCTGAATACACAATTCTTCCTAAGGGATACGTGTGTGTGCTTTAATATTCTATAGTGAATCCATCACTTGGAAAATAATTGTCCTCTGGTCCACACACTAGCTCGGTGTAAGTTTGAGACAATTTATATGAAAATGCAAACTATATATGAATATATAGAGAGACAAGGAATAGTGGATGGAAACTGAACAAGGAGAGGATTCAACCTGGAGATAAGGAGAAATTTTCTGACAGTGAGAACCATCCACCCATGGAACAGAAGTTGCCTTCGGAAGTTGTGGGAGCTTCATCACTGGAAGCTTTCAAGAAGAGACTGGACCATCATCTGTCAGAAATGGTGTAGGGTCTCCTGCTTGGGTGGGGGGTTGGGCTAGATGATCTACAAGATGTCCCTTCCAACTCTGTTAATCTGTATCTATCTTAATTTTTCTCCTGCCTTAATCCTCATGTTTTGGAGTCCTATGCCCTTGTTGGCTAGCAATTTTGGGAGTTGTAGTTCAATATATCCGAATGGTAGCCAATTGGGGCAGACAACATATAATACACATTTCTCCCCAATTTTGCTACCTGTTGCAGCTTTGTCTCTTCTTTATGGTTAGTTTATCTGGGATTGTTCAGACGTACGCCTGCCCAGTGGGAAAAGTCAGAAACATTGAATATATAGATGTAAAAAGGGTGAGAATTTGCAATCTTATGCCAGGGGTCTCCTTTGGAGAGGGCATAATTCCAATTCTTGTTTAAACAATATTTCCAAAAGAAATATTACAGCACATACCTCCTGCTACCTATGAGAATTGCTGAGCTCCAGGAGACACCGATTCTTGACGCATATTTGGCTGCATAGGCTACAACTGCAGAAATAGCAACTATTGTTTATTTCTACACTGTCAGGTGTGAAAAATTGGGGCCACATGTTAAGTTTGAGTTATTGCTTCTGCCTATACACAAGAATTTAGTCAATTAATGCTCAGCTCTAAAAGAGTAAATGGAATTCAAGAGGGATTGAATTTAGACTGATAGTGGAAACAAAAATGATTCTATTTCAAGAGGCAACTCAACTTTACCAGGAAGTCCAGTTGCCTCTTGAAAAAGCACCTTTGGGACAACCATGACCTGGATGACTGAGAATCTCCATAGACATAAACAATTCTAAACTAAGTCCTCTCTTGACGCCACCCCCAGTCTCTGTCTGTCCTTCTTCTACAGTACTGGCCAAAATTGTGGAAACTTTTTGGGAAAAGTGTATTTTTCTAAAACTAGCTAATAACACCACTTTTCTTTTGGAGTAGCACCATAAAATTATATATCAATGGAAAGATAATTTAATCAAGAATGTAATGCAATAACTTTTATGAAGGATTTGCTATTAGAATAGCATTTACATTAGAAAGAAGAAAAGTGAAACACGTAGAAAAAATGAGATATTTTATTTATTTATAATCGGACTTATATGCCGCCCTTTCTCCGCAAGGACTCAGGGCGGCTCACAACAATAAAACCAGTCCAGATTAAAATTCATACAAAAATTATCACAATAAAAAAAAAAGAGAAATACAAAAATTATCACCATGTCAGTTAATACTTCGTTGGGTAACAAAGTATTTATGCATGAATGACGGCCTTACAGCGTCTTCCCAGGGAGTGAAGCAAGTCTTTTAGTTCTGCAGCTGTTATCATGTGAAACCAAGATTGAACGATGGCTTCTATTAACTGGGTTTTATTGCTGGGTCCCTTCTGACTAACAAGTTTCTTTAGCTGGCTCCACAGATTTTCAATTGGGTTAAGGTCTGGGCTATTTCCAGGCCATTCCAGCAGTGGAATAGGATTATCTTGAAACTCCCCCTCAAAAAAGTGGTGTTATTAGCCATCAAACCTCAAAAATACACTTTTCCCAAAAGGTTTCCACAATTTTGGCCACTACTGTATTATTGCATTCTAATGAATATTCCAACATTGGATGTTGGAACTGATGAGCCATTTCTGTTGGAAAAGCATTGGGCTTCAGACGATGCTGAGAATCCAATGGTTTTGTCTCGGTAGGCATGATCACATGTCCGCGTCCTCAGCTGGGGATATGTTTGGACTAAACTTGGCTTGACACAAAAACAACATTGAAAAAAGAGGCCAAAATAGCCACCATTAATGCAATTTGCATTTCATTAGAGATTCTGTCCTCCAGGAGCAAGTGGCACGAGGTGATGCTAGGCCAAGCCATTGCATAACAGGTTTTTGGGTAACTAAAACCTCCTCACTTGCTGAAATGCCACTTTTGTCTGGCAATTTTGTGAGGTTGTTTGAGAGTCCAGCTCTCATTTTAAAACCAGTTGGATGGCTACTCTAGCCGCATGAAGGGGTGGGGGGTGGGGTTTGAGGGAACTGAACCCCACATTTTTGGATGACCTGGATTGGGGTGCAACTGCAGTTTATGGAGTTTTATTTTCGAGCTCTCTCTTTTTTTTGCAAAAGGAATTTTAGCTTAAATCACGGAGGCTGGGGGGGGTGAGGTTTGCGAGGATTTGGGTATGTGTATGAAAATGCATATGAAAACTGGGGACCCGGTGGCTCAGTGGCTAAGACGCTGAGCTTGTTGATCAAAAGGTCGGCAGTTCAGCGGTTCAAATACTGAGTGCTGCGTAACGGGGTGAGCTCCCGTTACTTGCCCCAGCTTCTGCCAACCTAGCAGGGACCACCTTTGGTGGGAAGGTAACAGCGTTCCGTGCACCTTTGGCGTTGAGTCCTGCCTGCCACATGATCACGGAGACATCTTCGGACAGTGCTGGCTCTTCGGCTTTGAAATGGAGATGAGCACCGCCCCCTAGAGTCGGGAACAACTAGCACACATGGGTGAGGGGAATCTTTACCTTTTCCTTTATGAAATTTTATTCTTTCTCTCTTGTTTGTTGATCCAGTTTCAACTTCTTAACCAACTTGCAGGATCAGCCACGATTTTAACTGGATTAACAAAACATGAGAAGCTAAACCTAAGCAAAGCACATTATGGTTTAGCATATCGTGTACTGTGGACCCAGCCAATGAAAGAGGCTATTGTTCATCTAGTTTGGGACTGTCCTATATGGAAGCATTTCCCCAGGATTTCAATTTTTCCATCCCTGCAAGGGGGATCCCAGGCTCAAGGTGGGTGCTGTGAATGATAGCCCCTTCCCCTTTTGGGGCACAGGTAAAAATTTGTTTGAGATCACAAACGGGTGAAAATTGGTGGTGCTATTTAGTAAATTTCCTGAGGGTTTTCCCCCCCTCTCCTTCTTCTTAAAAGATAACCATGAAACAAAGACTGACAAATCAGTTCTGTTTATAAATGCTTTATCTGCACCAGCTGGTTTTGAAGACAATAAACCTGACACTGGGACTTTAAGCTAATTCAGTAATTTGAAGAAAGGCTAAGCTTTAGAAGTTCAAAATGACAAAGGAGATTAAAAAAAGCATTGAAGCTGGTGGAGGAGATGCTAAATGAAAATGTGATTTGGCTCGCAGTGGCTTGCTTGCCATCTTAAGAGGGTCATTTTTTTTTGTGCATCTGAATATAATACCCAAACAGGGAATATCATGGCTTGCATTATTCTGATCCTTGTAGATATAGTACTGCTGACGGCGGGAGGAGTGAAAAGAGGCAACAGCTTAGAATCTACATGTAGCCACAAATGAACTAGATCCAAACTACCCTGGTTGTCGTTGAATCTTATGTAAAAACAACCAGGAGCTGATTGTCAGTTGAGAAGATTCCTGTCCATAGGTTTTTAGCAAAAAAATAAAATAAAATAAAAATTAATTAGTTAAATTGAACCTTCAAATTGTGGATCTGGTTTTTTATGACCTGACAAGTATAGGCCAGTGGTGAATTGTAAAATTTGTTACTACTGGTTCTGTGTGGGCGTGGCTTGGTGGTGATGGGGGTAATGTGACTGAGTGGGTGTGGCCACCTTTTTTTTTTTACCTTTAAAAGCATTTTTTCTACAACCTCTTCAGCCGAAAAAATGCTTTTAAAAGCCTCTGATGATCAGGCAACTCAGCTGGGATCGTCAGAGCCTTTTAAAAGCATTTCTGCCAAAGAGGTTGAAAAAAAAAAAGCTTTTAAAAGCCTCTGACGATCCCAGCTGAGCCGCGCAATCATCGGAGGCTATTTTTTTCTTTTAAAAGCATTTGTTTGGCTGAAGAGGTTATATAAAAAAATGCTTTTAAAAATTAAAAAAAAGCCTCTGATGATTGCGCAGCTCAGCTGGGCATGTGGGGGGGGGGCAGGGATTTTTGCTAGTCGTTCTCCGAATCACCCGCTGCCCTCGCTACCGGATCGGGTGATCCAGTTCAAAATGGGAGCATTTCACCCCTGGTAGACACATCCTTGCAACTGATTTCCCCCCGCCTCAAGGCCTTCATTGCTACTCTACCATGTGATGGTTTGCAGCAGTGGTGAAATCTGAACTGCTTTGCTAGCAGTTTGCTGGCCGTGCATGCACATTGAGCACCAAGCTCACGCTAAGTGCACATGCACAAACCGATAGTTAAAAAGAGCTACGATCCGACGATTCAGCTGTGCCGCACGGTTTAGCTTTGCTAGAAAGCAGGATTTCCTGCTTTCTAGTGAAGCTATACTGTGCGGCACCACTGATCACCTCTTCGCTGTTCTACTTACCTTCCCAAGCAGTACGCGCCAAAAGGAAGCTTGGGAAGGTAAGTAGAACAGCAAGGCGGGGGGGGGAGGATCAGCTGTGCCACACGGTTTAGCTTTTTTAAACTACCGGTTTGACTGAAGCGGTAGGTAATTACTGGTTCGACCCAGGGGTGGGTTCTACTTACCTTTACTACCGGTTCGCAGCAGGGCCGCATGCTCTTCTGCTCATGTGCAGAAGCATTTTGATGACATCAGAGTCGATGGGCGGAATCTCCTGCCGGTTTTACTACCAGTTCTATAGAACTGGTGCGAACCGGGGGCAACCCACCACTGGTTCAATCGAACTGGTAGTTTTTATCACTACCAGTTTGCCGGAACTGGAGCGAACCGGTAGCATTTCACTCCTGGTTTGCAGCATATTTCTTGATTGCTTGTACCTTTACTGTTGACTTAAAATGAATAGCATTCTCAGCGTGGAGCGGAGAACCTTCAGCGAGTGATAAAGGCCATATTTTATCTTCGTTTTTTATTTTACAACAGAGGGCATCTTTGCTTGTACCGGCTAAACAGTAAAATGATGTCCGAGTTGCCTTCTTCCCTTCCTTTTTTGATAAAACATTTAAGATTCCTGCCATAACTGGAGTTAGCTTAATATTCAAGATGCCCCTTTCTTGCCAACGATGAATATTCAGCTCATGAATTAGCACACTGCAGTGAATTTTGCATGGAGTGGTATCTGGTTTTTTTTTTTTTGAACCCATCTTGATAGTCGAGAAGCCTTCCCAAGGTGTGGGGAGCAATAGGACATGTATTCACTAGAAAGACAACCAGTGCTCATTGTTAAGCAATTCCATCTCTCTGTCATTTGTTAAGGGAGCCCATTTTGTGTGTGTGTGTGTGTGTGTTGTGGCTTTGAACGGCTCTTCCTTTCACCGTTCAGGTTTGCCGGTGTGTCGTTGTGGGACTTGTCTTAATAACGACATCATGTCTTTCAAAAGTGTAATTTGAATGTCACTTTCCGCGGAAACGTTGACGTGCTTTTGAAAGATTTCCCATGTAGAATGTAAGGAGGAAGAAAAACCTTAGCTTTTCACTCGCTGGCAGGCAGGCCCCCGTCCTCCATCTCTGCCTGGGGTTGTTGAAGTCTACCCTTCTTCCGAACTATGCAAAATAGCGTCAACATCAGGTTAGTTCATGTGGACCAGGAGTGTCAAACTGGATTTCTTCGAGGGTTGGATCAGCATTGCAGTTCTCCTCCACGGGCTGGCAGGTGGGGGGGGGGCAGGGAGAAGATGGGACAAATGCCTCCTGCAGCACTTGACTGGTCAAAAATGGGCCGTGCGGAGGCCTCCCATTTTGGCAGGCAGAGGCACCGTGGGCCAGTCCTTTGATATTTCCAGGCCAGATTTTTAACAGATGAACCGAGTTGGAAGGGACCTTGTAGGTCATCTAGTCCAACCCCCCGCCCAGGCAGGAGACCCTACACCATTTCTGACAGATGGCAGTTCAGTCTCTTCTTGAAAGCTTCCAGTGATGAAGCTCCCACAACTTCCGAAGGCAACTTCTGTTCCATTGGTTGGTTGTTGTCACTGTCAGAAAATGTCTCCTTTTTTCTAAGTTGAATCTCTCCTTGTTCAGTTTCCATCCATTGTTCCTTGTTTTCTAAAGTACAGATGCTTTAGAAAATAGCTTGACCCCTTCCTCTCTGGGGCAGCCCCTCAAATATTGGAAGACTGCTATTGTGTCTCCCTTGGTCCTTCTCTTCTCTTCCCTTCACCAGACTAGCCATGCCCAGTTCCTGCAACCGTTCATCGTATGTTTTAGCCTCCAGTCCCCTCATCATCCTGGTTGCTCTTCTCTGCACTTTTTCTAGAATCTCAATATCTTTTTTTATAGTGTGGAGACTAAAACTGGATGCAAGTATTCTAGGTGTGGTTTTACTAAGGCTTTATAGAGTGGTATTAGTACCTCCCTTGATCTTGATTGTATCTCTCTTGTAATACAATTTAGGATTGCATTGGATTTAAGTGCCCTATGGGCCTTGAGTTTGACACCATTGATGTAGAGGTTATTTTTGACTTGTTCCTCCTTCCTGGCAGTGTGCAACTAAGGTTCATCCAGGCAGTTTATTCTGTTAAAATCTTTTTCTTGGTTGACTGTTTCAGTCGATCTGGTGGAACTGAGGGTAGCGGTTTTGAAGCAGGATTAGAAACATTTCTAGAACTGATTGCCCAGGGCTCTGCTCATCAGTCATTGCTCTACCACAAATCCTTTTTTCCTGAGTGGAATTCTTCCTTCAGTAAAGAAAAAGATGGAACTGTTGGGAAAATACGGAAAAAGATTTCACATGAAACACATTGTTCTTTGCAAACCCTATCCATAAAAGAACAATTGCATATGAAAGCATCCCAGGAGAATGTGATTTTTCCCCCCAGTCTCTTCTACTTATATATGCTATTGTTTCTGAGACCTCTTTTTTTTTTTTTAATTTGATTTATATGCCGCCCTTCTCCGGAGACTCAGGGCGGCTTACAATGCGTTAAGCAATAGCCTTCATACTTTTGTATATTTATACAAAGTCAGCTTATTGCCCCCACAAACTGGGTCCTCAATTTACCCACCTTAGAAAGGATGGAAGGCTGAGTTGACCTTGAGACCTCTTAGCAGACTTTGCCGATTAGCACTGAATGGCAAGCTTTTATAATTTGATGATAGATAAGGAATGAGATACGGAAAGAGTTTTTTAAAACTGAAATATTAGAGAAAGTAGAATAGAATAGAATCATAGAGTTGGAAGGGACCTTGGAGGTCTTCTAGTCCAACCCCCTGCTTAGGCAGGAAACCATTCAGACAAATGGTTATCCAACATCTTCTTAGAAACTTCCAGTGTTGGAGCATTCACAACTTCTGGAGGCAAGTTGTTCCACTGATTAATTGTTCTCACTGTCAGGAAATTTCTCCTTAGTTCTAAGTTGCTTCTCTCCTTGATTAGTTTCCACCCATTGCTTCTTGTCCTGCCCTCAGGTGCTTTGGAGAATAGTTTGACTCCCTCTTCTTTGGGGCAGCCTGAGATATTGGAACATTGCTATTAAGTCTCCTCTAGTCCTTCTTTTCATTAAACTAGACATACCCAGTTCCTGCAACCGTTCATCGTATGTTTTAGCCTCCAGTCCCCTAATAATCTTTGTTGCTCTTCTCTGCACTCTTTCTAGAGTCTCCACCCCTTTTTTACATCGTGGCAACCAAAACTGGATGCAGTATTCCAAGTGTGGCCTTACCCAGGCATTATAAAGTGGTATTCACACTTCACGTGATCTTGATTCTAACCCTCTGTTAATGCAACCTAGAAATGTGTTGGCTTTTTTGGCAGCTACTCCACACGGCTTGCTCATATTTAAATGGTTGTCCACTAGGACTCCAAGTGTTAACTTATTGTATTTGTTTATATTTGCCTGGAGAGGGGAGTCATCTTTTATATATTTTTCATTTTTTTCTATCTCTGCACTTCTCTTTTTCTTTACTTTTTATGTTTCCCCTGGTTTGCCTGAGTTTTTCATTTTACTATTGTAAACTTTAATATGTGTATTATTTTTTTAAAAAAGGAGAATGATCTGTAGAAGGATTAAGAAAAACAGAAGATGCGAAAGCAGAATTTCATTTAATCATTTAAATTTAATGCTTAACGTCACACCCAAGTTCCCTATCCTGCTAGTCTCCCAGCAAGCGAAAGTATGAAATAAACTTCTGAATCCAGATTTTGTTTGTGGAAGTTGGCTTTCAAAATCTGGGTTTGGATAGAAGATTAAACATTTCTATCCCGGTGTAAATTCCTGGCTAGCTTAGCTGAGAAGGAGACATTAGAAGCAGGGATGATTGCACGGTGACGCTGAATTTGGAAGATTTTCAGCTTAGTGCTCTGCACGAATGGGCTCTGTCTCTATCGATCTGGTGCAAATCTTGCATAAATCATGTTGCGCAGAAGCCCCGTTTGTCCTCCAAGACTGATAAATTCCACAACTTTTAAGAGCAATATTTATTTTGGGAACCTTCCTCTCGGCTCTCCAGTCCCCCTAATTCAGTGCTGTCAAACTTGATCTCATTGAGGGCTGCATTAGGGTTGTGTTTGACCTCAGGGGGACCGGGTGGGTGTGGCTGGAGTTGACGTGGCTAGCAGGATGTCATTTGTGTTAGGGTCACCAGATTCACATGTGAAGAGTTCATTAGCTTTCTTGCTTATGCCTAATACGCAGGAATCTTCCCAGACAGTTTGCACCCGAGCCACACTAGAGAAGGTCCATTGGCATTCATGGGAAGATGGTTAGATATTATCTTCTTGTGTCTATGCAATGATTCCAGACTAGTTCCCTGTTGAATCCTCCCCGTGGGTCGGCCAGTCTCTCTCTGACAGTCATTATAAGAATGGACTCTTCATTCCATGGCCTGTAAATCCAGAGTCACCACCAAGCTAATGTGCAGCAGCAACAACATACCCAAGCTTCTTTGGTACCCAAGCTCTAGATCATTCTATTTTCTCAGAACTTTTTACTTTAAAAAAAAAACACGAGATTTTTTTTTTAAATTAGATTTATATGCCGCCCTTCTCTGGAGACTCAGGGCGGCTTACAATGCATTAAGCAATAGCCTTCATACTTTTGTATATTTATACAAAGTCAGCTTATTGCCCCCACAAACTGGGTCCTCAATTTACCCACCTTAGAAAGGATGGAAGGCTGAGTCAACCTTGAGCCTCAAACTTGCAATAATTGCAGACAGTTGAATGTTAATAACAAGCTATTTAGTCTGTTGAGCTATCCAGGCTCTTATAAGATTGTGTCATGCTATTAAGAATCAACCTCAAGCCTTGTGACTATGGACATGATGGTCCACAGGATGGAGGCATGTTTGCAGAAGTGTTTTGATGATGTCAGGGTAAGTGTCACCTCCTGCCGGTTTTACTACTGGTTCTATAGAACTGGTTCTAACTGGGGGCAAACCACCACTGGATGGAGGCTGCCTGAATATATCTGCAAATCATCAAGTGAAAATGGCTTATAGAAATACTCTAGAACAGGAGTGTCAAACTCAATGTCAGCCTCCGTTTTTATATTTCTTGCTTGATACGGCTGCCATTGAAACAGGGGGAGGGGGGAGCTGTCTGGATAGTTGGGCGGGGGGGGGGGAAGTGAGCTGGTGGAGTGAATTGGAGAAAATTTTCTTCAGCGTTTCTCTGCAGCTGGGAGGCGAGCTGATAACCACTCAAGGTCAACCGTCCTGGCATATCAGAAGGATGGAGCCCTCGGAAGCTGCACCCCACATGACCCCTTGGGGGGATGTGGATTGGATAATCCTGACTGGACCATAGGGGGGAGGGTTTTAAGGATGCTTTCTTGATTTTCGCGCCTATTGCCCCAGACCTTGCTTTTCTTTGGTTGCATTCAGTTCATACTCAGTAAAAGTATCTTTCTCTATGAAAATGGAGTCGGGGTTTTTCTTTCTTGAGTACTGAAAGGAGGCATACCTGATACTCGATTTCATTGAGGGCCACATCAGGGTTGTGTTTGACTTTCGGGGCGGGGGCAGGCTGGGCATGGCAAAAGGCTGGGCATAGTGTGCTCAATGTCACTTGTCTGTGTGTGTGTGGCGGGGGGGGGGGCGCCTGTGAGGGCCTGAGAGCTCTGTCAGCGAAAACGAGCCCCCAAGCTCCGTTTTCAGCTGTGACGGCCTCCTGCAACCCTCTGCCGGAGAAAACAGAACTTGGAAAGGCTGCTCGCGGGCCTGTCCTATGTTATTTCCAGGACAGCCCAGCGGGCTAGATCTAAGCACTCCGTAGGCCGGATCTAGCCAGCGGGCCTTGAGTTTGACACCCTTGCCTTAAATGGACAAACTAACAAGTGTTGCTTAATTGTCAGGATGCCCGGAGGTGCTATGAATGGGTGCATTTTGGACAGCCTTTCTTCCCCCCCCCCCCCACTGATTAATGTTACTTTTATCAAGTGCCTGGCCATGCTTTTAAGAAGCCTTTGCTTTGCTCTTCTCACCGCTTCTAGATCACTTGGGCAAATTGAAAAGGGGTCGGGAGGGGAACGAAAAGAAGGGAAGGACGCGAGAATGTCTTTAGCACGAACATGTTCCGGGAAAGCCGTGTTCTCATTTTCCAGCGTTTTAGAAAACTAGGATAGGCTTTATGGTTGTCTTCTCTGCAACCGACACGGTCTTGACAAGGCGGCGTGTTTTATTTAAAGCATTTTACTCCTCGTTTCTCCGAGCGGCACACAATAAATAATGGAATTAAAGGGTTTCTCACCCAGTGAAATCTGACAAGAGTTACTTGCCGGTGAGCTGATGCCCTTTTCTTTCTTTCTCCTTTCGCTGATTTGCAGCACCACCTTTGGCATCCTGGTAACCGGTGGTGTGCTGTAACAAGGGCAGCTGTGAAGCCAGATGTTTGGGCTTTACAGGCAGCAACGTGGCCATCGACTAACAAGGAGGAGAGCTCAGTCCAGCACATCTGGAGGGCTCCAATTCAGGAATGCTGCCTGGTTTTCCTTGCTGGGATTTTATTTTAATACAGAACGGCCACGAATGCTCCTCCCAACCCATTAAAACTTCACTTTCCTCTGTGCGCTTGGACGGTTGTGCGTTGCAATGTAGAAGGCATCAGACTGTTGCTGACTTTGGTCTGCTGCCCCCCTCGAAGCCTTGGAACAAATCATCATCCCTCTTGTCATTTTTGAAAATGAGCCAATGAAAACTCGGCTTGCTCTCTTATTCGATTGCTATTCAGTCAAAGGAGGGTTAGTTTTTTTTTTTTTTTGTCTTGTACCAACCTAAATCACGGCAGAGACACGGTGGCTCAGTGGCTTAAGACGCTGAGCTTGTCGATCGAAAGGTTGGCAGTTCAACGGTTCGAAACCCTAGTGCCGCGGAACGGGGTGAGCTCCCGTGACTTGTCCCAGCTTCTGCCAACCAAGCAGTTCGAAAGCACGTAAAAAATGCAGGTAGAAAAAAAGGGACAACCTTTGGTGGGAAGGTAACAGCATTCCATGCACCTTTGGCATTTAGTCATGCCGGCCACATGACCACGGAGACGTCTTTGGACAGCATTGGCTCTTCGGCTTTGAAACGGAGATGAGCACCGCCCCCTAGTGTCGGGAATGACTAGCACATATGTGTGAGGGGAACCTTTACCTTTTAACCTAAATCATGCCTGTTGCTGCTTTTGACTGAGTTGTTACAGGGTAGCTGGGAAGCTGTACCGTTTGGTGGGTGGAACTGATACAAAGGAGGCGGGGCTATGTTACATGTGGGTGGGGCCAGATTGACCCGGCTTCCTGGTTAACATCTCTGAGATCAGTCAAGGTCTGCCCCCTTCTATTATACTACCATTTTTGGGTGCTTCCCATCCCCAGAGGATGGAGATTAGAAGTGGCATTAGAAGCAATAGCACTTAGAGTTATATACCGCTTCACAGTGCTTTTACAGTCCTCTCTAAGTGGCTTACAGAGTCAGTATCTTGCCCCCAACAATCTGGATCCTCATTTTACCCACCTCAAGAGGCTGTAAGGCTGAGACAACCTTGAGCCTGGTGAGATTCGAACTGCTGAACTTCTGGCAGCCGGCAGTCAACAGAATTAGCCTGCAGTACTGCATTCTAACCACTGAGTCACCATGGCTGTGCCACCATGGCAGTTATAATTGTGTTCTCTACACCATCCTTTTGTCTCCATGCTCTTCGCACCTGGACATCTCCTTATAATAAACAGGCTGGGGTTTTTTGTCTCGGTCAGTACAAAATAGCCTGAAAAACCATTTCAGTGCTTAGATAGATTGCAGTTTTTAATAATGGAGCATCGCTTATAGTCAGACCATCCTTGCTTTCTGGAGTGCTTTTGTGAAGTTATAGATCTTTCAACTGTTTTCTTTATTTTCTGATTTCCTCCCCCCCCCCCTTCAACGGCCCATGATCAGCACAAATAAACAGAGCTCAATATGGATTTTGAACATTTGTGCAGTGTGTTTTCTGTCTCTCTTAACTAGAGAAGTCTAAAAGTCAACGAACGTTGTCTTTTTTCTTTCTTTTATTAGAAAAGTTTAATGTCGGAAAATGTATAAAAACAAAACAAAAACAAAGATAGAAAATAAGAGGTAGAGCAGGGGTCAGCAACCTGCGGCTCTGGAGCCGCATGTGGCTCTTTCATCGTCTGCTGTGGCTCCCTGTTGCTGGTCGGTTCCACAATTGATAGGGCTTTTGGTTAGGACAGGTAGAGGAAAAAGGATGTCGCGCTAGGAGGAGACTCTATGGTGGCGGAACTGGACTTCCGGTCAGCAGAGGAAAAAGGATGCTGCGCTAGGAGACTCCGTGATGGGGGAACCGGACTTCCAGCTGGCTCCAGAATTGAATGGGGGCTTCCGGTTAGGACCTTTGTGGCTCTTTGAGTGTTTAAGATTGCTGATCCCCGAGGTAGAGAAACAAACAAACTGAGCGGGGAAATATATGTAACTGGGCCGTCTATCCTTCTTTCTGTTGAATAATGGTTGTCTTAAACTTTCCTCCAAACTTTTCATCTCATTTTTTAATTAAAAAATTAAAAGTCAGCAGGGAGGAGGAAAAGGGGGTTGTTGAAAGAAGATGACTCACCCTGTGACTTCATGCGACCAGAGGAATCTTCCTCTGAAAAACGAAATTCTGTCGCAAACTCATGTCTAGTACATTGTTGACTCTCTTAACGGAGAGTCAGATCTCTCCATTTTTACTAAGTTGAGAGAGTTCCGAGGGTAATTGTGAAAGCCCTGTTTGAATTAAAGCAAGACGGAAAATTGGTAACGGCTTGATGCTTTTAAATATTGGCTTTTAATCTCTGGCTTTTTGGACACTGTCTGTTTTCCTGAGCTTTATGTATTAGGCTGGGCTGGGAAAAACAAAAACAAAAACAAAGCTATTTCGGACGATAAGGCGCACCAGAGTATAAGATGCTCCAAGATTTCGAAGAGGAAAACAAGAAAAAAAAAGTCTTTGGCCTCCACGTGTCATGTTTTTGCTCTCCCCTGTCCCCAGGAAGACTCTGCAGGCCTCCCAAACTCTCTGCACATCACATTTTCATGAAAAGCAGGCCTGTTTTTGGCTTCCCAAACCCCAATGCATCCCGTTTTTGCCCTCCCCAGCCTCCAGGAACACTCTGCAGGCCTCCCATCCCATTTTTGCCTGTTTTGGCAAAAATGGGATGCGCAGAAGGTTTCGGGAGGCCAAAAATTGCTGTATTCAGTGTAGAAGACACACCAATTTTTCCACCCTCTATTAGGGGGGGAAAGGTGCATCTTATACTCCAAAATGTATGGTAGATGCCGATGCTTGGATTTTTAGAAGGTACTGGACAACCCATGCCCTGTTAGAGCATTGTTTCAGACATATCTCTTTTCCTAAACAGAATTTGCTAGGATGGGGGGGAAAAAGCAGTAGCAGAAGGACCGACTTCCGACTTCCAGCTGTCTTCCCGATTGACTTTCCTTGCAGGAATCTGGCAGGGAAAGTTGGAAATGATGATCATGTGACCAGAACTGCATGACAATGTGGGCAGCACTGAAGCAGAATATAGAAGAACAGAGTTGGAAGGGACGAGGGAGGTCTTCTAGTCCAAAGCAGACCTATCTTTACCAAATTTCAGTCCTATAGGACTGAGGTGGGTAAAATGAGGACCCAGATTGTTTAGGAACAATATGCTGACTCTGTAAACTGCTTAGAGAGGGCTGTAAAGCACTGTGAAGCAGTATATAAGTCCTATTGCTATTAGGAGCCCTGGTGGCACAGTGGTTAGAATGCAGTATTGCAAGCTAACACTGCCAACTGCCAGCAGTTCGATCCTGATCGGCTCAAGGTTGACTCAGCTTTCCATCCTTCCGAGGTTGGTAAAATGAGGCCCCAGATTGTCGGGGGCAAGATGCTGACTCTGTAAACCACTTAGAGAGGGCTGTAAAACATTATGAAGTGGTATATAAGTCCAAATGCTATTGCTATTGGTATGGGTCCTGGATTTTGAATGCGTCCTGTAAATTAACCCATTTCAAGTAGATTTGTGGCCCTACGGTGCTTCATTTCACCCAATTGAAGATTACAAACAGACGAATGGGCAGAAGAAGAGTTTTAATAGTCTCCTGAGAGGGAGGAGAGTCATTTTGTGAGAGATGTGGTCTCTGAATTTGATAAACCAATAAAATAAAAATAAATTTGAAGTTACTTTAGGACTATAAGCGTCAAGGGATTAGGAGCATGGCTGAGCTGAACAAACCTGCCTGGGAAGTTACTTAAGTTTAGAAGGGCTAATAATTAAGGCAGGAATTTAAGGAACCTCAGATAGCTCAACAGGCTAATAGCCTGTTATTAAGATTCAGCTGTCTGCAATTATTGCAAGTTTGAGGCTCAAGGTTGACTCAGCCTTCCATCCTTTCTAAGGTAGGTAAATTGAGGACCCAGTTTGTGGGGACAATAAACTGACTTTGTATAAAAAGTATACAAAAGTATGAAGGCTATTGCTTAACGCATTGTAAGCTGCCCTGAGTCTCCAGAGAAGGGTGGCATATAAATCTAATTTTTTTAAAAAAAGAACATCTATTGCAAGGCCACCATTTTTACTCCAGATTTCCTTTCCTGATTACACATGCTCTGCCTTTATATCAAGGTCTCGTAGGATTGATGTATTTATGTATGCTAGAAGTAAACATACGTTTTTGAAATTTAACCTTTTCACAAGTAGGTTAAATTTCCTCTCCCCCTTGCCCTCCTCAGCTAGCAATGTTTTTGAAGAAAGTTTTCTGCTTACAATGCATTTTATGAAGCTTGGTAGAGGCTTCCAGCAAAGTTGAAAACTTGTTGGACCCGTTCGGAGGGCAGAAAGAGAAGGGTGTGTATGAATAACTTGGGAAGGAAAGTGTCACAACAGCTTCAGCACCAACACCCCCGCTGCCCCCCCTCCACCCAATTGCCAGTTTATAGCCTGAGGTTGCACATTTATGTATTCACAGCATTTATCCACCACCAACCAATATTTAAATTCTCTCGCTGGCTTGCAATCGTAATAAAACACAGCTGTAAATGAAAGCAAACGCAAATGAAGCATAAAAACTTTCCCAGCCGAGAATAAAAACAGAGTAACAACAAGCCAACAAACGCTCCAGCAATAGTCAGAATTAAACCAGTTTTAGATTCTTAAAGAGTTGAGGAGGCCCGAGGGGATTTTTTAAAAAATGTTTTCTCCCCTAGTAAAACAAAATTAAAATTAAAAATAAAAATAAAGAGAGTAAAATGGAACTGCTGAGAGCATTCCATAAGATTAGGGTTACCAGAAAAATCTTTACTGGATACCGTTGATATATCTCAGCAGAGAAATTGTCTAGAATGTATTAAGGCACTTCATATTTAGGCTGGGAACATGAGCAGGAAGAAGGGACATTGGGCGGACATGTAAAAAAGCTATAAAGTTCTGGATTCAAATACATACACTGCAGGGGTGAAATGTAAAATGGGTTACTGCCGGTTCTGTGGGTGTGGCTTGGTGGGGTGGGGGAATGTGACTGGGTGGGCGTGATCAACTTTTTTTTTTAAACTTTTCAAAGCATTTTTTCTAATGCTTTGAAAAGCCTCTGGCAATCAGGCAACTCAGCTGGGATCGTCAGAGAGGCTTTTAAAAAAATGCTTTGAAAAGCCTCTCTGCCGATCAGGCAACTCAGTTGGGATCATCAGAAGCTTTTTAAAAAATGCTTTGAAAAGCCTCTCTGCCGATCAGGCAACTCAGCTGGGATCGTCAGAATGGACTGGCCCAGGCCTTAATGGCCCATTGACAAGGGTGGGAGGTCTGAGTTTCTGCCTCTCTTTTAGGGGAAATAGTCTGCCCTTTTAATATTTCCTAAAATATTTTCCTAGGAGAGGGGTGGGTGCTAACTTCCTACAGTTCCAAAGGTGCTTTTCCCCCCAAAAGGCCACTGGATTTCCTTTGAGTTTTTTTTTTCTTTGCAAATGTTTTGCTTTTCATCCAAGAATCTTGCATATCCGAGAGTTTTTATCCCAGAGCTATAATTGCACTCAACAATGAACTAAAGGGCCACCATCAGTGAGCTGTTGGACAGCATTATTTCGTCTGTTGTGTGGGTGTTTGGGTGGTTTAGGGGTGGGGAATTGTGGTGGGTTGGAGTGTGTTTGGGGATTATTATGTGTGTTGGACCTGATCTTTGGGTGTTAAGTGAATTTTGTTGTATGGGTATACTGTGTATATACATACAATGACAATAAAGTTATTATTATTATTATTGGTTTGATTTATATGCCGCCCTTCTCTGGAGACTTAGGGCAGCTTACAATGCGTTAAGCAATAGCCTTCATACTTTTGTATATACCTGCTTAGTAGGGCTTTCGGGCCCCTCTAAGCGATGTTCTTTTTTATACAAAGTCAGCTTATTGCCCCCACAATCCGGGTCCTCATTTTACCTACTTCGGAAGGATGGAAGGCTGAGTCAACCTTGAGCCTGGTGAGATTTGAACTCGCAGTAATTGCAGGCAGCTGGCAACTAACTGCTAATTAACAGCACTTTAGTCCATTGCACCACCAAGGCTCTTGAATTATAATTATTATTATTATATGGAGATCTTCAGTCATCCAGGTCAGGGTTGTCCCCAAGATGCTTTCTCAAAAGGCAACTGGACTTCGTTTTGTAAAACAAAATCCAATTGCCTTTTGAAAAAGCACTTTGGGGACATCCAAGAAGCTTCTATAATTCTGAAGTGAAGAAGCTTCTTGGATGAGAAGTGAAATGCATTCAAAGGAAAACCCAGGAATGTCCAATTGCTGTTTATAAAAAAAAATCCCCCACCTTTGGGCAGTGGTGAAATCCAATTTTTTTTACTACCGGTTCTGTGGGTGTGGCTTGGTGGGTGTAGCTTGGTGGGCGTGGCAGGGGAAGGATACTGCAAAATCCCCATTCCCTCCCCACTCCTGGGGGAAGGATACTGCAAAATCCCCATTCCCACCCCACTCTGGGGCCAGCCAGAGGTGGTATTTGCCGGTTCTCCGAACTGCTCAAAATTTCCACTACCGGTTCTCCAGAACCTGTCAGAACCTGCTGGATTTCATCACTGCCATTGGGACAACCATGACCTGGATGATTGAGAATCTCCATAGACAATTTGGTCTGGTTGGGGAAAGAGATGGAGCTTGCTGAGATGGCTAAATTAAGTTCTTTGATCAGGGAAAAGAGAATATTTATGCTTTATTGCTGACTAGGAACCCTCAGAAAAAAAAAATTATGTATGATTTATGGTTTTGATGATTAAACAGAATAGATTATGGAAAGATGAGAGTTACGTTGTAACCGTAGACTAAGTGGTTGATTTATAATGGTACTTATAACTGCTGTAAAAGTAAATTGGAAACTACATTGTAGCTTTTTTTCTTTATTTTCTATTTTTCTTCTCCCTTTTTTCTTACTTTCTTACATGTTTAGCTTTCTAAAAGATTAAAAGAGTTGGAAGGGACCTCGTAGGTCATCTAGTCCAACCCCCTGCCCAAGCAGACCCTATACCATTTTTGACAGATGGCAGTCCAATCTCTTCTTGAAAGCTTCCAGTGATGAAGCTCTCACAACTTCTGAAGGCAACTTCTGTTCCATGGGTTCATTGCTCTCAATTCCTCCTTATGTCTAGGTTGAATCTCTCCTTGGTCAGTTTCCATCCATTATTCCTTGTCTGGCCTTCAGGGGCTTTGGAAAATAGCTTGACCCCCCTCCTCTCTGTGGTAGCCCCTCAAATATTGGAAGAGTGCTCTCATGCCTCACCTGGTCCTTCTCTTCACCAGACTAGCCATGCCCAGTTTCTGCAAACTTTCATTGTATGTTTTAGTCTCCAGTCCCCTAATCATCCTGGTTTCTCTTCTCTGCACTTTTTCTAAAGTCTCAACATCTTTTTTATAGTGTGGTGACCAAAACTGGATGCAGGATTCTAGGTGTGGTCTTACTAAAGCTTTATAGAGGGTTTATGCACCAAGACAAATTCCTTGTGTGTCCAATCACACTTAGCCAATAAAAGAGTTCTATTCTATTCTATTCTATTCTATTCTATTCTATTCTATTCTATTCTATTCTATTCTATTCTATTCTATTCTATTCTATTCTATTCTATTCTATTCTATTGCATTGGCTTTTTTGGCTGCTGCCTCACACTGTTGGCTCATATTTAATTGGTTGTCCACTAAGACTCCAAGATCCCTCTCACAGTTGCTGCTATTCTCTTTGATTTCTTCCTTTATATGACTCTGTATTAGTTTTTAATCTTCCTTTAAAAGAAAAACTTTAATTAAAAATTATATTTAAAAGAAGGAGAAGAAGACGTAACAAGCTTCCCTGAGAAGATTAAAGGACCTGGTGAGGTTTACAGGATTGGAAATGACTCTACAGGTCGTGTGGGCCTCATAAATCTGAGGAGCTTCAGGTCAAGGAAAACAGCAGTGCTCATTTCCACAGAAAGAAAAGGTGGCTTACAAGTTCAACCAACTCAATAATCTAAAATTACTTTTCTCTACACTCTGGCTAAAGCATTCCAATAAATTGTAACTTTGCTCTCCAAGATCCATGGACAGCAGGGCTATAAATAAAGCCCACCATGGTTTTTCTCTGCCTTCCCTTAGTTGTCTGTTTTTCTTGCAAATCCCATGTGTACATCTTGACCTCTGACCATGGGTTTAGTGCAGTGGTGGCAGTGGTGGGTTGCTCTCGGTTAGCAAGAACCGGTAGTAAAAATTTGTAGTAGTTTGGAGAACCGGTAATAACATTGACTGGCCACGCCCTGGAACCGGTCCCTGGCTTGGTTGCCGGTCACTTACCCCACCCACTCATCAGAGGCCATGATGAGGTTATCTAGCCCAACCCCCCCACCGAAGCAGATCCTACACCATTTTTGACAGATGGCAGTCCAGTCTCTTCTTGAAAGTTTCCAGCATCACTTGAAGCTTTCAAGAAGAGACTGGACTGCCATCTGTCAAAAATGGTGTAGGATCTGCTTGGATGGGGGTGGGGGTAGTACTAGATGACCTCATCATGGCCTCTGATGAGTGGGTGGGGTAAGCTCCCACAACTTCTGAAGGCAACTTCTGTTCCATTGATTGATTGTTCTCAGTCAGAAAATTCCTCTTTATTTCCAGGTTGAATCTCTCCTTGGTCAATTTCCATCCATTATTCCTTGTCTAGCCTTGGAAAATAGCTTGATCTCTTCCTCTCTGTGGCAGCCCCTCAAATATCGGAAGGCTGCTATCATGTCTCCCCTGGTCCTTCTCTTCATTAGACTAGCCATGCCCAGTTCCTGCAACCATCCATCGTATGTTTTAGCCTCCAGTCCCCTAATCATTTTAGTTGCTCTTCTCTGCACTCTTTCTAGAATCTCAACATCTTGACCGTTAACTGGTCCAGCTCCTCATTCTACCTAGAATACATTTTTGTAAGAATCCATCATATTTTCCAATTAATTTCCAGCTCACTTTTCTAATCTCGCAGTCCTCTTGGTAGACTAGGCCACGGTTCCTTTAATCCACAGTCTTCTTTATCTTCTCAGCCCAGGAAAGTGAAGATTTGAAGGAAAGACATGATAGCTGGTTTCATATAGATGAAAGACTGATGTTTAAGAAAATGGGAGGAATCAGTTCAGTTCACGTTTTAATGGCACCAATCAAGGTCACGTGGTGACCTTGATTGGTGCCTTGGATGTGGTCTCTCAGCAGGACAATAGTATAATTTTCAGCAGATGACAATGTGAGCTGCCACTCAGGCATTTCAATATATCTACAATTTATGTAGCCGTGCATCTCCCAGCGCAATGGTTCTAGATGGTGAACAAGGATTAAAATGGAAAGAAAAATATGATGTTGTTGTTGTTAGTTGCGAAGTCGTGTCTGACCCATCGTGACCTCATGATCAACATTCCTCCAGGCTCTTCCTGTCCTCTATCATCCTCTGGAGTCCATTTAAGCTCACGCTGACTGCTTCAGTGACTCCATCCAACCACCTCATTCTCTGCCATCCCATTCTTCTTTTGCCCTCAATCGTTCCCAGCATTAGGCTCTTCTCCAGGGAGTCTTTCCTCCTCCAGTGAGTAATATCCAGAAACAACAAAATGAACATAAAGATATGCACAAAGTGAAAGAATATTTATTTCCAGTCCAAGAACTGGAATCAAACAGATCAGCCAACAGGACTGACTTAGCCTCCTGGCTCCAAAAGTGGAGGAACATCTTAGGTCTTTCATGCCTTCCAAAAGATTAACAGGGTTGTGAAATATCTCTTGGGAGACACTTCAAAGCAACCATTCTTGTTAGAGCCTGGAGAGAGAGGGAGGGAGGGAGGGAGGTAGGGAGGGAGGGAGAGAGAGAGAGAGAGAGATCATGGCAGGCATTAGGAAAAGGGGCTAATTAAAATATATACATATATTTATATGGATTGTATCTGGGGAGGCAGATCCTGACTTGAGAAGAGAAAGGTTCAAATATCTTCAGATGAGGAAGAAAATAGGATGCTGCTATTGGACCCGTGGCAGGAGGAGGAGGAGGAGGAGGAGGAGGAAAAGAGGAAGAGGAAGAGGAAGAGGAGGAGGAGGAGGAAGAAGAAGAAGAAGAAGAGGAAGAAGAAGAAGAAGAAGAAGAAGAAGAAGAAGAAGAAGAAGAAGAAGAAGAAGAAGAAATAGGTGTCAAAAAAAAATCACAGGATTCAGCAGCATGGACTTGGAAACCATACACCTGTAGAAATATTGTTTTTTTGGGTAGATGTGTTCGAACTAGATTGACTAATAATCAAAGCAGCTTTCCTTGGTTATTATATCTGGCCATTTCTCCTGATGAAAGCTGGTCATCAGAAGCTGGTTTCTTGATCTCTCTAGTGTAAGGAGAGAGAGATCTTTAAGAAGAGGTTGGATAACCATTTGTCTGAAGTGTTGTAGGGTTTCCTGCCTAAGCAGGGGGTTGGACTAGAAGACCTCCAAGGTCCCTTCCAACTCTGTTATTCTATTCATGTAGGTCTCTCCTCCAACACTTTCTTCTCCAAAAGGGAGCCAGGTTAAAGAGTTTAGTCCTTGGAATTGCTCACCACTTGGGGGAGCAGAGAGGTTGCAAGACTTCAGCTGGAGAGGTCAAGGGAACAAATAACCTTGAAGATGTTGAGCAGAATCTGAGGCAGCCTATGGAAAATGGAAAATGTGACATTGTTCCTCTCCTTAATTCCCCTTTCCCACTACTGTAAGATTCAAAATGTGGCATTTTTTACATTCTTCATCCTTTTGTTTCTTTTAAACTCATTCCCTCTTGAAAGTTGGTCTGATTAGTTTTATATTCAGTCCATTGTACACCTTCTGGGCCAGCAGGAAAATGCAGAAAAGTGGCCCCCAAGAGTTTTGTTCTTTGTATGTACGCTTTTAAATGATGCAAGAACAATGGGCCTTGGATGTTTTGTGATGCTGTTCTTGCTATTCTAGTGGGAAACTCATGTCTCTCTGAATAAATAAATAAAATCACGGAACAGTGAAGTCCAGTCAAATTCTTTCCTTTCCTCGTCCATCCCTATTATTTCTGTTGTAAAAGCAAATAAGTAAGAAGAATTTATACCGGTCCCAAAAGCTTCAATTTGTTGGCTGACTGCTTTGTTGTAAACAATTGAGTTATGGGTAGCTCTACAGTCGTTTTTCAAGAGAATGATAGTTGATGTGAAATTTGTGAAGGAAACCATTTTTGCAAACCCATCTTACCCCTCCTGTGCCAGAACAGAAGCCATTAAGGGCATCTATCATTGTCTTGGGCCACTGGTTTAATATGAAGTCACTTACGGTACCATTCCACATGATCTGTGCTTTTATGTAGAGAAGGAACCATGATGGATAGCGTCGGCAAAACCATTGGAATCTGGTTGAGATTTCATTCTGCTTGCTAGGAATTGGGTGGGCAAAATCCTATGAGTTTATTTATTCCACACTTTGCTCTAATTTAATCTGGATTAAATCTTCCGGAGGTGAGTTGATGTCTCATTTATAGGAGCAATACATGTTCATATTGTACACCTAGCATTCCAAAGGCCTCTCTTTTGAAGATTAACAGAGTTGGAAGGGACCTTGTAGTCATCTAGTCCAACCCTCCGCCCAAGTAGAAGACCCTACACCATTTCTGACAGATGGCAGTCCAGTCTCTTCTTAAAAGCTTCCAGTGATGAAGCTCCCTCAACTTCCGAAGCAACTTCTGTTCCATGGGTTGATGGCTGTCACTATCAGAAAATTTCTCCTTATTTCCAGGTTGGATCTCTCCTTAATCAGTTTCCCTTTTTTAAAATTGAAATTTATTACAATACAATGCAATGCAATGCAATGCAATGCAATGCAATGCAATGCAATGCAATGCAATGCAATGCAATGCAATGCAATGCAATGCAATGCAATGCAATGCAATGCAATGCAATGCAATGCAATGCAATACAATGCAATCAGTCAGTGTTATTTTTCTACACAAATTAGATTGATTCTTCTTTTACATTTCATCGTTCTAAATTCCTATATGCATCTTAAAATTTGTATTAACCTTTATCTATTCTTATTCGGTTATCAATCCACCTGTACCAATCATCCTACACCGTATAATATTCTGAGTCTTCTTTCTCGTTCAATTTGTTCATTTCGGCACATTCTAGAACTTTCTGAATAATATGTTCCTCTGGTGGTGTATCCTTTCCTCTCCAATATTGGGCGTAGGCTATTCTTGCTGCAGTGAATATAATGTATGATTAAATAGCTTCTTTTTTCCCCATATTTCATCTTTAGTATTCCCAGGAGAAATGTTTCAGGTATCAATTCAATTTTTTCATTGGTTAATTCCTGTAGCCAATTTTGAATTTTTCTCCAATACCTCTTCGCTTCAGGACAGGACCACCACATATGAAAGAAGGTACCATGGTGACATCCACACATTTCCAACATTTGGGGCTTACATTTGGATAAATTTTTGCTAATCTCGTGGGCGCTAGGTGCCATCTGTGTAACTTTTTATATTGGTTTTCTTTGTATGTTTTGCCGCTTTTGTTAATTTATAGTTTCCATCCATTATTCCTTGTCTGGCCTTTGTGTGCTTTGGAAAATAGCTTGAGCCCCTCCTCTCTGCGGCAGCCCCTCAAATTTTGAAACACTGTTATCCTGTCTCCCCTGGTCCTTCACTTTAGTAGACTAGCCATGCCCAGTTCCTGCAACTGTTCAACGTATGTTTTAGCCTCCGTCGTATAGGTTCATCGTGTGTTTTAGTTCTCTCTCTGCCAGTTCAACCAAGCATCCTCTCAAGGGAATATCGGAGAAGGAACTCAAGGCTGGAACAAGATCCTGTTCCAGGATTAGACTGTGCTGGGAAATGTTTGTGTGTATTAGGGGCAGATGGTGACTTACCCTGTCACTTCCCATCACAGACAGCTACAAGCTCTGTTGGGCTTTTGGGAGATAACAAGAGTGATAAATGTAAAAAATAATTGCTCTGCAAGTCAAGCTTCCGAGAGCAGAGAACTCAAGCTAAGATGTCCAGGAATCCTTCTGGAATCCTTCTGCTGAGAAGGTCTGGTGGCCTGGTGGTACTCTGAAATGTGTTTAGTCTAGAACCACAACATATCCAGGGTCCCCATCACATCGCTACAGTAAAGTTATGTGGGAAAGATTTGGTGAGTCTGGTCCCAGAGAGGCTGCCTAGGAAATGGAGTGACCCAGCAGTTTTGTTAAAATAGAATAACAAAGTTGGAAGGGACCTTGGAGGTCTTCTAGTCCAACCCCCTGCTTAGGGTGGAAATCTTACACTACTTCAAGCAAATGGTTATCCAACATTTTCTTAAAAACTTCCAGTGTTGGAACACTCACAGTTTTTTTATTACCGGTTCTGTGGGCGTGGCTTGGTGGGCATGGCAGGGGAAGGATAATGCAAAATCTCCATTCCCACCCCACTCCAGGGGAAGGATACTGCAAAATCCCCATTCCCTCCCCACTCCTGGGGGAAGGATATTGCAAAATCTCCATTCCCACTCCAGTCTGGGGCCAGCCAGAGGTGGTATTTGCTGGTTCTCCGAACTACTCAAAATTTCCACTGCTGGTTCTCCAAACTGCTCAAAATTTCTGCTTCCGGTTCTCCAGAACCAGTCAGAACCTGCTAGATTTCACCCCTGCCTATGACTATCATTAAGTGTTGTACCTTATGATTCTTGATGAATTTATCTTCTCTTTTTATGTACACTGAGAGCATATGCACCAAAGACAAATTCCTTGTGTAATAGGAATTCTATATCTTTCTTTCTTTCTTTCTTTCTTTCTTTCTTTCTTTCTTTCTTTCTTTCTTTCTTTCTTTCTTTCTTTCTTTCTATCTATCTATCTATCTATCTATCTATCTATCTATCTTCCATCCATCCATCCATCCATCCATCCATCCATCTATCATCTCTCTCTCTCTCTCTCTCTCTCTCTCTCTCTCTCTCTCTCTCTCTCTCTCTCCCTCCCTCCCTCCCTCCCTCCCTCCCTACCTCCCTACCTACCTACCTACCTACCTATCTATCTATCTAACAATGTCTGCAACTGAATGGTTAATCTGCTAGAGGTTTTGTTGTGGTATATACTGGCTGGAAGATAGACTTGTCTCTCACTATTTCTGGAAGCCACCAGTCCAGGAAAAAAATGAGGGACAATGTATCTCTCAAAACACAATGGAAGCACAATAAAACTTCCCAAGGGAGGACTCTCTCAAATACTGAACATTTTATTAGGGCTGCAAAAAATTTGCTGAATGTAGGGAATTCATTTCTTGGCCCAATTTCTTGCCATTGTGTCAAGTGCCAAAAATGTTGGTGGAAAAGCATTGAGTTCCCTGCTTGGCAAGTCAGCTAGTTTTATTTTTTTTTATTGCTACTTTTTTTTAGCTCACCACGGTCCCCACGATTTTTTTTCCCCCCAGCTTTGATGAGGAACATCGCTTAAAAAACTGTTGAGACAAAGATGCGGAAAGCTCATGTTTAATGCTGCCAGTTGGATTTTATCCAATTTCTAGAATAGGAAAGGAAACCTAGGCAGGAGTTTCCAGATGAAGCTTATGTGGCAATGCTGGACATTGCGAATTACTTGGAAATGAAGCCCACATCCAAATAAATGTAGAAATGGAAAGGAAGACAACTCTAAAGGTTGCAGGGTCATAGTCAGGCTCAAACAACCAGATCCACATGTGAAGTGTTCATTAACTTTATTGCATATTTTAATATACAGAGATACTAAATACTAGGGAGGTGGTGGCTCAGTGGCTAAGACGCTGAGCTTGTCGATCGAAAGGTCGGCAGTTCAGCGGTTCGAATCCCTAGTGGCCACATAACGGGGGTGAGCTCCCGTTACTTGCCCCAGCTTCTGCCAACCTAGCAGTTTGAAAGCACGTAAAAAATGCAAGTAAAAAATAGGGACCACCTTTGGTGGGAAGGTAACAGCGTTCTGTGCACCTTTGGCATTTAGTCATGCCAGCCACATGACCACAGAGACATCTTCGGGCAGTGCTGGCTTTTCAGCTTCGAAACGGAGATGAGCACCGCCCCCTAGAGTCGGGAATGACTAGCATGTATGTGTGAGGGGAACCTTTACCTTTACTAATACACAGGAATCTTCCCAGGCAGTTTGCACCTGAGCTACACTAGAGAAGGTTCATTGGCATTCATGGGAAGTGGGTTAGATATTGTCCTCTTGTGCCTATGCAATGATTCCAGACTAGTTCCCTGCTTGACTCCACCCCGTGGTTCGGCCAGTCTCTCTCTGACAGTCATTATAAGAATGGACTCTTCATTCCATGGTCTGTAAATCCAGAGTCACAAACCTAATGTCCAGCAGGAACAACATACCCAAGCTTCTTTGGTACCCAGGCACTAAATCATTTAATTTTCTCAGAACTTTTTAATTTTTTTTTTTTAATGAGATGGTGTCATACTATTAAGAGTCAACCACAAGCACTATGACAATATACATGATGGTCCACAGGATGAAGGCCTCCTGAATATATTTGCAAATCATCAAGTGAAAATGGCTTATAGAAATACTCTAGAACAGGAGTGTCAAACTCGATTTCATTGAGGGCCACGTCAGGGTTGTGTTTGACTTCGGGGTGTGAGGCTGGGCATAGCCAGCTCAATGTCAGTAGTGCTGGAGGCGCCTATGTTGGGCCTGAGTGCGCTGTCAGTGAAAACGGGCTCCCAAGCTCCGTTTTCAGCTGCGATGGCCTCCTGCAACCCTCTGCCAGAGAAAACGGAGCTTGGGAGGGCTGCCTGCGGGCCTCCCAAGCTCCCTTTTCGCTGGCAGAGGCACCATAGGCCGGTCACTTACTGTTTCCAGGGTGGCCCCGCAAACCAGATCTGGCCCCCAGGACCTGAGTTTGACACCCCTGCTCTAGAAGCTAGGAGGCAAAGGTGTTGATTATCATGATGCTACCAGGTGCAAAGACAATATAAGAGGCTCTGGGTCCCAGTTCCACAAAGAGTGCTGGAGATCCCAGAACCTGGCCCTTTTCTGATCCTGGAATTTAACTTACAGAAGAATTGGCTTATTAAGAGAGGTTCTTTTCTGCGGGGTCTCCTTCAATCAAACAGTTGAAGCAGGGGTGAAATTGACTTACCTTCAGGGGTGAAATTCAGCCGGTTCGATCCGGTTCGGGCGAACTGGTAGCGGCGGCTGCGGGAAGCTCCGCCCACCCACACGGACATCACAACATCATTTTTTGGTGACAATTTTAAGCCTCTGCGCATTGTCCACGAGCAAAATGCATCCATATTTGCAAATTGGTAGGAAAGGTAAGCAGGGGTGAAATTCACTTACCTTCCCTACCGGTTCACAAATGTGTGTGCACTGCACACGCGTGTGCTCACTTCGCTCATGACACGCAGAAGCTTAAAATCGTCACAAAAAAGCGACGTCATGATGTCCGCGCGGGTGGATGGAACCTCCCTCAGCCGCTGCTACCGTTTCGCCCAAACCGGATAAAACCGGCTGAATTTCACTCCTGAGTTGAAGGAACCTTAAGATTTTTTACCTCCCACACACAGAGAAGGAGATAGAGAAGTTCCTGGTTTTGTTTTGTTTTTTTACAGGCAACCCCCTCCGTTCCCCCCCCCCCTGTAGCACCAATTTCCTAGACCAGCTGGAATAGTGAAAATCGGTGGGACGGGACGCGTTCTGAATGCAAGAGAGATGTGTGACGTCGTTTCGTCGGCTTGCAAAAGAGGGCTGGGGAATGTTTCTCCGAGGAGCATAAAAACGGATTTCTGAGCAGGAGGCCGCTTTGGAAAGCCTCGTTGGGCTCTCAGAAATTATTACTATTATTGCTTTCCTTAGAGGGAAAACTGCACACCTGTTTGCCAGGGCAAGCATTAGTCTCTGCTGTTTGGGAGATTTAAAAAAGGGGGGAAAAAAACCCAGAAAGAAAGAAACGGCTCCGTAGCAAAGATTAGCTCCGACGGTGTGACAGCGGCTTTTGGATCGAAGGGTTCCTTTGATTGAGATCTCTGCTGGAGGATCAAATACATTTCTTTTACGCGGCTTCAGTGAAGAGCGGAGCGTCTTAAAATGACAGTCTTTCCAGATGCATTTCTCCTAGTTTGCAGAAACGCTGGTCGGTAGTAAACAAGACAACAGCAGTTTACATGGAAAGATGCTTTCTGTTTGATGCTACGGTTATTCTTATCGCAACTGTCATGTCCAGGGTTCAATGTTTTTGGTCTTCAACGCAATTTATTTGAGGTTCTTTGAAGCCTTCAGCCCAAGTCTTTCTCAGTTTACTTCTTGGTGAGTTTTGGGGTTTGAAACCCAGGGCAAAGCTTTGGAATGGAGCATTGCGGTGGCGCAGAGGTTAAAGTGCAGTACTGCAGGGTACTTGTGCTGCCTGCTGGCTGCCTGCAATTTAGCAGTTCAAATCTCACCAGACTCAAGGTTGACTCAGTCCTCCATCCTTCCAAGGTGGGTAAAATGAGGACCCAGATTGTTGGGGGCAAAAGGCTGACTCTGTAAACCGCTTAAAGAGGGCTGTAAAGCACTGTGAAGCAGTATTTAAGTCTTAAGTGCTATTGCTATTGGTCGCTCTTCCTGATCCAATTCTCCCAGCTTTGAGTTTTGAGTCAGTCTTGAGTCCTGGCCACTGCCTGGATACGTCCCTGCATTGATTTTTTTTTGCAAGGTTTTTCAGAAGTGGTTTGCCATTGCCTCCTTTCTAGGGGCTGAGAGAAAGGGACTGGCTCCAGGACACACAGCTGACTTTGTGCCTAAAACACTAGAATTTACAATCCCCCAGTTGCTATTCTGATGATGCCTGAACCATTACGTCAAAATGATTCTCAATCATTTGAGAGGGGGAGAGAGGGAGAGAGGGGGAGAGAGGGAGACAGAGGGAGAGGAGGAGAGAGTGGGAGAGGGGGAAAGAGGGAGAGGGAGGGATGGGGAGAAGGAGAGAGAGGGAGAGGGAGGGGAGAGGGAGGGAGGATGGGAGGGAGGGAGGGAGGGAGGGAGGGAGAGAGAGAGAGAGAGAGAGAGAGAGAGAGAGAGAGAGAATAATACTTGCTGGAATTTATCTGATTTAGTACCTTAATCTTCCTTCTAATAAACATTAATAATCAGAACTTTTGTTCCTTGGATTTCTGGTCTAGACTTCAGTGAGAGAGGCCCATCAGCCACCCGAAGCAGCTGAGCTTTGATAAACTTACTTGGGAACTTACGAGAATGGAAATGTCCACACCGGTCGTTGGAAAGATGGCTTAATTTTCTCACCTTCTCCAGGAAACCCTCTTGAATGTTAGGCATGCCTGTTTGTTACTGTCAGCTGCTAACAGCAGAAGTTTCATTTGGCAGGAATAGTCCATGGTTAATTTAGTTTAGCTTTGGCTGCTTGACAGAAACTGGCCAGGCGCCACACGATGCTCTTCAATGCTGTGCATAAACAGTTGCGCCTTTTGGAGGTTTTGTGTTCCACAGCTGATATTTTAGTGCCTTCTGCTAGCAAAATAGGATGTGTTTTGCAGTCCTTCACATATCTCTTCTGCCTTCAGTCATGGAAAGCCTCTGCCCATTAGAACCATTAGGTCAAGGAAAATGAGAGTTGTAGGCCAAACAACATCTGGAGAACCTCAGATTTTGCACCTCTGCCTCTGAATGATGTCTGCTTCATGCCAAAGGGGAGAAACCTTGTTTTCCTATCATGGCTTGTTGATAAAACAGTTAGTTATATGCAGCAATGAAGGGGGTTGTGTATTCCTCTCAATTCTATTACAAACAGGTGTCATTATTTCTAATAACGTTTAAGAATTTCTAGGTTTTAAAGCTATTTTAAGCCTTTGAATGACAGAAGAAACAAACGTAACGATAATGCGGACTCAAGGATGTGGTTGGAAGTTGCTCTGCCTTCCTGGGCAAATAAAATAAAATAGAATTGTGGATTGTTTGTAGCCCACGTTTACCAAATCTATCTCTAAGGTAGGGTACAGAGTTTGATATTCTGAACTTAAGCCTGGAAGAATAGAAAAACTAAGGTGGTCGGACATCTCTCTATGGTCCGATTCTTGCATCGCATGTGATGGGAATTCATTATAGCAATGGGAATCTTGCAGAATAACTGAAGCTCATTCAGTTCTGAATGAACGACGGGGAATAGATGGATTTATATTCTTTGCAGTCATCTGGTTGTGAGCACACTGAAGGTCAGTTGTTAGTTCTTCTCTCTATTAGCAAATTGTTAGCAACAGAGAGCTAACAACCAGATGTTTGCAAAGAATAGAAACCTTTTTATTCCCTATCATTCAGTCCAGGGGTGGGCTTCAA
Source organism: Masticophis lateralis (assembly GCA_030761175.1). Lineage (NCBI taxonomy): Eukaryota > Metazoa > Chordata > Lepidosauria > Squamata > Colubridae > Masticophis > Masticophis lateralis. The sequence continues at coordinate 12,249,147 of JAUDYJ010000011.1, forward strand.
AAATGTTAGCAATTTTTGAGGTTCTCTGCCCAGTTGCTGGGTGGGTGTGGCCATGTTGGGCGTGGCCTAGTTGACCTCCTGCACCACAGTGGGAGTGGGGGTGTTTGCCCTCCCCGGGCTCCAGAGGCTTTTCTTGTGCCTCCAGGAGGGCGAAAACCCCAGACTCCGGAGACCCTCTGGAGGCCAGGCCCATTTCTGGCCTTCTCGAACTTTCAGTAGGCCCGTTTTTCACCCTCCCTGAGCCTGGGAGGGGAGGGGTGGGGTGGGCGAGGCTGGCCAGGAGTGGGATTTGGGGGTTCTCCGAACTGCACAGAATATTCACTAGAGATTCTCCGAACTGCACAGAATATTCACTAGAGGTTCTCCTGAACCTCTGCGAACCCCCAGCAGCCCACCCCTGATTCAGTCAGAACTGAAGAAGCTTCTTGGAGGTGAAATGAAACATTTTCAAGGGAAAAGCTAGGAAAGTCCAGCTGTCTTTTGAAAAGCACATTCTCTGCCTGATGAGTGAACCAGTTTGGTCGTCTTTTTTGGGTGACATTCTTCCTGCAAGACCTGGCTGAAACTGTCTCTCGATTGTGTCTCCAATGTTGGAGTGCCAAGAATCTTGACGCGAGGGAGATCTGAAAGGAATTACTACAGAGTTGGCATCTACAGCTAATAGCAATAGCACTTAGACTTATATACCGCTTCAGAGTGATTTACAGCCCTCTCTCAACAGTTTACAGAGTCAGCCTATTGCTCCCAATAATCTGGGTCTTCATTTTACCCACCTCGGAGGGCTGGAAGGTTGAGTCAATTTTGAGCCGGTGAGAATCGAACTGCTGGCAATCAGCAGTCAGCAGAATTAGCCTGCAATGCTGCATTCTAACCACTGCGCCACCACGGTTCTTGAGATAATCTTCAACGTATGACCGAAATTGAGCCTGCAATTATGGGTTGTAAATCATGACGGCCATTCAGCAGGTCACCCCATGACTGTGGACAATTTTTTGACTTTTTTTTTTTGTAGGGGTCGTTAAACGAACCCATTGTTCTCATGGGATATTTTGCAGAAATAACGGTGCATAATTTTTGTGCCAAAGAATATATTTTTGTCCGAATAAACTGTTGCAACTCAAAAAAGGGCTACCCGGTATTACGAATGCTCTTTTCTTTTTGGGAGAATAAAAAAAGAAGCCTGACACCCAGAAATATATAGTAAACATAAAGGTTCGCCTCACACATATGTGCTAGTCATTCCCGACTCTAGGGGGCAGTGCTCATTTCTGTTTCTAAGCCAAAAAGCCAGCGATGTCCAAAGACGTCTCCATGGTCATGTGGCTGGCATGACTCAACATCAAAGGCACAGGGAACTCTGTTCCCTTCCCACCAAAGGTGGTCCCTATTTTTCTACTTGCATTTTTTACCTGCTTTTGAACCGCTAGGTTGGCAGAAGCTGGGACAAGTCATGGGAGCTCACCCCGTTACGCAGCACTAGGGATTCGAACTGCTGAACTGCCAACCTTTTGATCAACAAACTCAGCTTCTTAGCCACCGAGCCACCGCATCCCCCTATATATGCTAGGCTAAATTTGCCAGGCTTTCTTGTTCAACTTGTACCAGCCGCGTACGTTTTAATTGAACTCTGGATTATTTACACACACACACACACACACACACACACACACACACACACACACACACTTATACTGCGACTTGGCCCTCAGCCTCCGATTTGCAGTTGGTCATGCAGAAGGCTCAATTTCTCCCAAGTGCTTCCTCCAGCCTTGATGTGGCAGCTGCCAGGCATTGTCGCAATCTTCACATCGTCCAACTGCTGGTTGGGCTTGCCAGATGCAGCCCTGCCTGCCTTGTGCTTCAATCTAGTGCGCTCTTGCTGATGTTGGCTGAAAACCAAGGGGAGTGCTGGGTTTGAAGAACCGAGTGGCTTTCTCTGCATCTCTGCAATCAAAGAAAGCTTTTATCTCCTTCCTCTGCTCTCATTGGTGGGATCCGACCGGTTTAGCAGCCGGTTCAGTAATCACACGCTTTGCGCGCGCACGGAGCTTATGTGTGTGCACCTGAAGCACAATGCATGCGTGCGCACAGTTTAAAGAAATCTTCACTTTTGCATTTCTTCAGAAGAAAAACACAGCTGAAGCGCAGCTGATTTGTGCTCTGCCACGCGAATCAGCTGAGAAGATAAACGTAGGAAAATAGCGCGGGCGGGTGGCTGAGCACATCTGATCGTTGGGGTGAACCAGTTCGCTCCCAGCTGATTGTCGGAGCTAACAGTTTGGCCGAACCAGTTCAAACTGGTAGAATCTCACCCCTGTGACTGCTCTCCAACCTCCCCATGAGAGGTGTGCTTAAAATGGGCCCTTGCGACAATTTACAAAGAACCTGGGAAATGATGGAGCCTCCGTTTGAATCCAAGGACTTCTTATCCTGGTCTCCCGCTACCGTTTCCGACGAGACTTTTCTGCAGCAGAAAACAAATTGGTCATCTCCCATCCGTCACGCGCACGCATGAGGAAGGAGGCCCATTTAGTTGTGTCTCACGCCTCTGGCAAACCTGTCTACCTGTCACTCGCTTGGTGTGCAAGGATGAGAAGTGACGGCTCTGGAACTTCTTTATGGATGTCGCGTTTTGCCTGGAGTTGCGCCATCTGTGCAGGGAAACGGAGAAGAAAGAGGTGCCATCTCTTGTCACAGACAGGTCTGCGTTGCCCCTTTGGGAGGAAAGAATGTGCTTTTTTTTTAATCTTGTGATTTTGGGAAAACTTTGACAAACCACATGTCCGCCCACTGGTACAAAATTGCTTGCAGTGGATTGTAAAAATACACAGCTGCTTTAGGATTATATTTGCTAAGTACTGGAAAAATGAGAACATGCCGCCAGATGAGGAAGTAATTTGAAAAATTTTAGACTCTGCTAAATGGACAGAGTAACTTTAAAAATAAAAGCTAAAGAAGACACAGAATACTATTAATAGACACAGAATATTATTAATAGAATAAAGTAAGGTTCTACATTTAGGCAAGAAAAATCAAATGCACAGGTACAGTATATGTGGTACCTTGCTCAATAGTAGTAACTGTGTGAGGGATCTTGGAGTCCTAGTGGACAACCATTTAAATACGAGCCAACTGTGTGCAGCAGCTGCCAAAAAAGCCAACACAGTTCTGGGCTGCATAAACAAATAATTCAGGATTCACTAATTCAATTTTTTTCCCAGTTATTTCCTCCAACCATTTTTTTAAAATTTTAAGCCAATATTCTCTTGCTTTGGGACATGTCCACCACATGTGATAGCATTTCCCTTGCAAATAATTACATTTCCAACAGTGCGGTGGATTGTTTGGAGACATCTTGGCCAATCTCACTGGGGATAAATGCCACCTATAAAACATTTTATGAATATTTTCTTTGTAGGCGGCCGACAACATCATTTTTTTCAATTTGTTCCCCATATTTTTTCCCAGTACTCCAATTCTATGTTGTATCCAAAATCGTAAATCAAGGACCACCTGCACCATATTATGAGCTGCGGTGGCGCAGTGGTTAGAATGCAGTACTGCAGGGTACTTCTGCTGACTGCCAGCTGCCAGCAGTTCGGCAGTTTGATTCCCACCGGCTGAAGGTTGATTCAGCCTTCCATCCTTCCGAGGTCAGTAAAATGAGGATCCAGATTGTTTGACGGGCAAGATGTTGACTCTGTAAACCACTTAGAGAGGGCTGTAAAAGCACTCTGGGGCAGTATGTAAGTCTAAGTGCTATTGCTATTTTCCTTCCTTCTTTCCTTCCTTCCCTCCCTCCCTCCCTCCCTCCTGGTTAGAATGTAGTATTGCAGGCTAACTCTACCCACTGCCAGCAGTTCGATCCTGACCAGCTCCTACTTGACTTAACCTTCCATCCTTCCGAGGTGGGTAAAATGTGGACCCAGATTGTTGTGGGCAAGATGCTAACTCTGTAAACTGCTTAGAGAGGGCTGTAAAGCACTGTGAAGTGGTATATAAATCTAAGTACCATTGCTATTTTCTGATCCTCCTGCCTGCCGGGAGGGGACAGGGAGGGTCATTTTCAATTTGCACAGCAAGCTGATTTCAGAACCATGAAGCATCCTCCGTTTGTCAGGACTCCCACCCACCCCATAATTGTCCAACCTACTGTACGGTTGGAGTGTGCTGTATTGGAGGAGGCTGGCATGAAAGAAACACATTTAAAGAATTGTCTACTTGCAAAAGTACAGGATGAGATTTCGGTGGAAGAGTCAGCAAATTCTCAGGCCAGTCTGCTCGCCTGCTAATAGATGGACGTGTCCAGATTCTTGAAACTCAAGCAGAAATTTTGAGTTCCGTATTTTCCGGCATATAAGACGACTGGGCGTATAAGACGACCCTCCTCAGAGCCATTTAAGGCTCGTCAGAGCCTTATGGGCTGGTCTGCCTGGTTACAGGAGAATGAGACCCGGCGTATAAGACGACCCCCGACTTTTGAGAAGATTTTTGTGTGTTAGAAAGTAGTCTTATACGCAGGAAAATACAGTAGTTCAGAGAATCAATAGTAAAAATTCAGACTGGCCCCACTCCCTGTCTATTCTCTGCCTCCCAAGTCTCAGCTGATCAGGAGGAAATGGGGATTTTGCAGTATCCTTCCCTTGCCACGCCCACCAAGCCACACCCACCAAGTCAAGCCACGCCTACCAAGCCACACCCACAGAACCGGTAGTAAAAAAATTTGAAACCCACCACTGCTGTAGTTTGAAAAACCAGAAAGACCAGTTGCCTCCTGAAAAAAGCACCTTTCGGACTTTTTCCAAGACACGTGGACGATTCTGTCATCCACATGTCTTGGCTGACAGAGAATTTCCATTGACTGCACATCTAAGGGTTGATGGCTCCTTTTGGATCGCTTGTGAGACTCCTTGTTAGACCCGGAAGCCATCTTTTACAGTTAGGCCTTCAGGCCTGCCACATTTTCTACTGTGGGAAAATGGGAGGGGGGATTGTATGGAGTATGCGTGATGTATAGTCAAAATAACATTCTTCTCCCAGAGAGTCAAGGCCATGGTGTCCTGCAGCTGCAATGAGGTGATTGGGAGGCATCTCCAATTTTGGATGGTGCCTGATTAGATCATGCGGTTGATGTGTGGGTGCTGGGCATTGGTCTGGGACTTTCCTTTGGGTGGGGAAAACCTGGAAGCTTTCAGATTCGGCTTTTCCCAGATGGGCCAATATGACATCTCTAATAAAATGGGACTTTGAGGAAGCTCAAGCCTCGGAGAGTTCTTTCGTTGGGGGTGTTACTTGGAACCCTGACACTCCTTGTAAAATGCTCTTAAGAGGGAGAGAAAAAGGCATGAGATCTCTGCTGAATCTTTTCCTGTCTCTTCCTTGATTACCTTGGTTCGGGGTACTTCAATGTGGAGGAGGTAAATGCAGTCAGAGGTCCATGTGGCCAGCAGACTCGGTGGCAAATCTCTTTGCTCAATGCTGGACAGTGTCTTGATTTGGTCACAATGAGGCTAGTTTGGGAGGTAAGAACACACAAGTACAGGTAGTCCTTGGTTTATGACCACATTTCTGTGGCTAAGCAAGACAGTTATTAAGTGAGTGTTGCTCCATCTTGCGGCCTTTTTGGTCACAGTTCAGGGGTGAAATCCAGCTGGTTCTGACAGGTTCTGGAGAACCGGTAGCGGAAATTTTGAGCAGTTCGGAGAACCGGTAGCGGAAATTTTGAGCGGTTCAGAGAACCGGCAAACACCACCTCTGGTTGGCCCCAGAATGGGGAGGGAATGGGGATTTTGCAGTATCCTTCCCCTGCCACGCCCACCAAGCCACCCCAAGCCATGCCCACAGAACTGATAATAAAAAAAAATTGGATTTCACCACTGCCACAGTTGTATACTGGACAGAAGAATCTCTGTGGCACAGTGGTTAGAAGGCAGTACTGCAGGCTGACTCTGCCCATTGCCAAGAGTTCGAATCTCACCAGGCTCAAAGTTGACTCAGCCTTCCATCTTTCCGAGGTGGGTAAAATGAGGACCCAGATTGTTGGGGGGCAAGTTGGTGACTCTGTAAACAACTTAGAGAGGGCTGTAAAAGCACTGTGAAGCGGTTTATAAGCCTAAGTGCTATTGCTACTCCTATTCTCCCAGAGTACCAAAGCACATGAGGTCATTATCTCCTTCATTATAGTCGCCAAGATGTGCAGCGTCTTGGGGGGCAGAGGCAAGGAGACCCAGATATTCTCAAGTGCTAATTTGTTGCTGCTAGAATACGTGATGAATTTCAGCTGGCACGTTGTGTGAGTGTATCCTCTGGAGGGCATTTGCTGCTATCAGAACGTGCTTGCCTCTGTGCCTCTCCAGTTTAATTATAAGGTATTTTGATATTCATTAGGCAAACCGTTGCTGGAATCATCCTGCATTGGGGAGAAGAAAGGAAGGGAGGGAGGGAGGGAAGGAAGGAAGGAAGGAAAGGGGAAAGAAGGGAAGGGAGGAAGGAAGTGGGAGGAACAGTGAGGAAGGAAGAAAGAGAGGGAAGGAAGGGAGGAGGGAGGGAGAAAGAGAGTAAGGAAGGAAGGAGGTAAAAGAAGGAAGGAAGAAAGGAAAGAAGGCAAGAAGGGAGGGAAGAAGGAGGGAAGGGGGGAGAAGGGGAATAGTAAGGAAAGGGAGGAAGGAAGAAAGGGGAGGGAGGGAGGGAGGGAGGGAGGGAGGGAGGGAGGGAGGAAGGAAGGAAGGAAGGAAGGAAGGAAGGAAGGAAGGAAGGGAAGGACAGCTTGAAAAAGTCTCCCCCCCCCCACCCAGAAAGCTGAGGCTAAAGTTGCTATTTATATCAATTTAATTAGCCCTGCTAATAATCTGATCAAGGTGCCGCAGTGGTAATTAAGTGTCTGTTTGCCGTATGCTCAAGGCTGTTTAAAAATCAGCATAATTTCACCTGCCATTTATTTCTACTTTTACCCTTTATTTGTGAAATGGGAGAGGAGATGGAGCAGATGCTTTGGTCTCTACGAAAGCATGAGAGGCAGTGGTCAGCCACCGGAGGCCGACCGTGGCTGGATGCCCACCCTGAGTCTTAATATTTTTGGTAGCCCCGGCAAGCCTCTCTGATTCTACATGCTAAAAATGACTGATTGGCCCCCACATTTCCTGCTGTTTTGGGTGTGGAATGGATAAATCTTATTCCCTTCTTTAATGGAAAAACTGTAACTCCATCATATTTGCATTTATTGGTCTGCTGTTCATGGACTTTGGTCTTTTAGCCACTACAAATAACACCCTGACACATTGGATGCCTGGAGATGCCAGTTTTATTCTGCCATTGATTTAACCTTACCGGCAATTGGTTTTCGTTAGGTAAGTTTACTGATCACCTTAAAATTGGGATATCAGTGGTCCGCGACGTACGCCCACAATTGGGCCCCAAATTTCTGTTGCTAAGCGAGACACTTGTTCAGTTAGTTGTGCTCCATTTTACGACCTTCTTTGCCACCATTGTTAAGTGAACCCCTGATGCAAATTTGTTGCTGCTAGAATACGTGATGAATTTCAGCTGGCACGTTGTGTGAGTATATCCTCTGGAGGGCATTCCTGCTATCAGAATGTGCTTGGCTCGGTGCCTCTCCAGTTTAATTATCAGGTATTTTGATATTCATTTGGCAAATCAGTAACATGATTATTAAGTGAATCTGACTTCCCCATGGACTTCATTTGTCGGAAGATTACAAAAGGGATCATGTGACGGTCACTAAATGAAGTGATGTAAGTTGAGGACTAACTGTTTCTATCTATATAAAAAAAGGCGGTATGTATGTATGTATGTTCCAGCATAACTCTGGAACGCCTCGAGCAATTTCAACCAAACTTGGTACACAGGTGACTTACTATCTGGAAACAAATACTGTGGGGATAAGACACCCCTGGTGTGTGTGTGTGTGTGTGTGTTTATTTTTTTCCTATTTTACAATTGTTCCAGCATAACTGTGGAACGCCTAGGCCATTAAGGAGAACAAGTGCGGCATCCTAGTGTGGCAATTCTTTGTGACATCAGTTCCTTCGCAGTTTCCTCTGGAAAGGCAGCCATGATGTTCGCCCTCCAGTGGAGCAATGGGGAAGTGCCTGATAGATTTGGGGCAAAGTGCCAGGATTGTAGATAGGGTGGGAAAGAGGAATTTATGGGAGGGGGAAGGGAGAGGACAGGGATGATGGGCATGGGAGTAGGGGGAAGAAAGGCCCCTCTCAATGGCTCCCTGTCAGACAAAGGCTTCGATGTCTATAAATACCCGTGCAACGCCGGATTACCAGTTAGTTGATAATAAGAGTGAGCAGCTGAGACAATAGTGATGGGGAATGATGGGAAAGAGTAAAAAGCTTGAAAGGGTGTTGGAAAGATTCAACACCCTGAACGTTTCAGCTCAGATACCTTCATTATGGCCGCTACCTGGGATTGCACGCATTATAATAAAAATGACAAAATGTGGAGCGATAAATGCAAATGCAGTTAACAGTTAAAAGGTCACCAACTTAAAACTAAGTCATTAAATTGCAAAACTACTTTGGGCGCAAGGTGCTAAAATCCTAAATACAGTAAAGTTATTAAAATGCTAAATACATGGAAAACTTCACAAGTCCACAAATTAAATGATTAGGGTCAAAAAGCAAAAGTATAGGAGAAGGAAAATTGTAAAATAGGGGGAAAAAAATAAGGTGATTAGTGAACTTCCTGAATCTCATGGAAAAAAAAATTCCCCTTGTTTATCTTACGAGCAGCAATAGCCCCACACATCCTGGTATTCCCGAATCTGATTTCTTATCTTCATTTCTTTCCCCTGTTTTCTGACATTTTCAAAACTGCAGTCATGACTGAGATGGTATTTTGATCATGAGTGACGCAGATGATATATGACTGAGTCCTTTGATGTCTTTTTTAATATATATATATATATATATATATATATATATATATATAATCATGCACACAGTAGGGCTCCAGAATCATGGGGGCTGACTAGAAGGGAGAAGCCCGATATCCAACAGAGCCTTAGCATTTCCATAGCATGGAGAGAGCTTTCAGTCCTCTCCCAGTTAGGGTGACATCGTCATGGAGAAAATCCATCTATATGGCCACTAGGAGTCAAAAATGACTTGATGGCACATAATCAATCAACCAATTTTAAACTAAACAAAAACAAGATGTTGGGGCAGTTTCCTGAGATGGAGAAAAAGGCCAGGTTGTTATGGCCAAATAGGGCTGGAAGAGCCAACTAGAAAGGTTGAAGAGCCATTGTCTTTCCATAGGTAGGTTCCTTAATTAAGACCATTTCTTTGTACTTCATAAACCCCTTTATTGTTTCTTGTAATACATTAAAAAAAAACATGTCTAGTTGTTTCTGACTCCAGGGATTGTGCTCATCTCCATTACTTAGCAAGGGAGCCAACGTTGTCCAAAGATGCTTCTGTGGTCATGTGACCATATGCCGAGGTCCAAAGAACACTGTTAGCTCCCCACCGAAGTGGTACCTCTTTATCTACTTGCATTTGCATGCTTTCGAACTGCAGGAGCTGAGGCAAGAACAGGAGCTCACCCCATCCCATGGTACCAGGGTCTCAAACTGCCAAACTTCCAGTTGACATAACAGTTAAGACACTGGCCATGTCAACTGGAAGTTTGGCAGTTTGAGACCCTGGTACCATGGGACAGTTAAGGTCACCATCCCCCCCTTACAATACAGATAGTCCTTGACTTATAGCAGTTCGTTTAGTGACGTATAGCAGTTCGTTTAGTGACTGCTACAATAGCATTGAAAAGGTTATGTGTGACTGTTTTTCACACGACCATTGCAGCATCCCCACGGCTACGTGATCAAAATTTAGATGCCTGGCAACCGACTCATATTTATGACGGTTGCGTTATCCCAAAGTCATGCGATCCCCTTTTGCGACCTTCTGAGAAGCAAAGTCAATAGGGAAGCCAAATTCACTCAACAGCCTTGTTACTAGCTTTAGAACCTCTGTGATTCACTTAACAACTACGGCAAGAGTGGTCATAACATGGGGAAAAATTCATTTAACGAATGTCTCGCTTAGCAACAGAAATGTGGACTCAGTTGTAGGCATAAATTGAGGATTACCCGTACCTTGCTTAATTCTTAATACAATATCCCAACTATCCTTGCTTGTCCAACCCAATACAACCCAACTATCCTTGCTTGTTCAACAATGAGTGGCAATGAGCTCAAGAAGAAGCTGCTTTCGTCTCTTCCTAAATTCAACCATTTGGCAATTCCCCTGCCACACGGTTTCTTTAGGCTGCAGAAAATCCAATTGCTTCTAAATTATCCGGTTACACGCTGTTGTCCATAAAAGCGATAACTTTCCTTGGCAAAGGAAAGAGGCAAAGAGACTTCCACTCTTTGCTCCGAGTTAATAAAGAGTAATAATGCCAAGGAGGCAGGAATTATGGGGATGCCATCAACTGCTAATTAGCTAAGGAAAGTCTAATTTAAGGTGTGCAAAAGCTGAATCCAGAAAAGGTGAACTTCGGAAGGAGTTGGCTAATAGACTCCCTATTTGCCTCCTGTGGATGTTTCCTTCTTACAATCTCTGATTTACCACTTAAAAAAACAGAGAAGGAGCTTTTAATTTCTTTTGGCTTTCTACCCCTTCGCAGCCATCTCTACTTAAAATGCACCAGCGCTGTTCCCCGCCTTCTAAAATTGTGATGTTCATTCATACCATTTAGAAGAGGATTATTTTTTCTGAGTCATCTTCCGGAATTTTTCCCCCCTCTTCTTCCTTCTCTTTTTTGGAAAGTGCTGTCAGCGAATCTCCATTGAGAAGCTTATTTGTGAGCTCGGGCCTTTTCATGAAATGCACACGGGTGGTATGTGGGAGGAAGGAATGGGGAAACTTTCTGCTGAAGGGCGACTGTGGTTTGGGGAAGGGGGAAAAAAACGGGAAAATTCACTAAACTTGTTCGAAATGGCGATGTGGTTAAGTGGTAGCATTTAATTAGCCAACCAATGAGCCTGACTATCGGTGGCGAGTCTTTGGCCCCCTGTGGAGAGGGCGCGCAATCTGGGAGTCCTCCTGGATACGCAGCTGTCCTTGGAGGAACATCTGACGTCACCTCGCGCCTGGACTACTGCAATGCTCTCTATATGGGGCTCCCCTTGAGCACCCGGAGGCTCCAACTGGTCCAGAATGCGGCCATGCGGGTAATTACGGGAGCCATTTGGCGCTCCCACATAACACCGCTCCTGCGTGAGCTGCACTGGCTTCCAGTGGTCTTCCGGGTGCGCTTCAAGGCGTTGGTTACCACCTTTAAAGCGCTCCATGGCATAGGACTTAGTTATCTTAGAGACTGCCTGCTACTACCGATGACCACCCACTGACCTGTGCACTCCCACAGAGAGGGCCTCCTCGGGGTGCCATCAGCCAGACAATGTAGGCTGGTGACCCCCAGGAGTAGGGCCTTCTCTGTGGGGGCATCTACCCTCTGGAATCAGCTGCCCCCTGAGATAAGGCGAATCCAAGACCTTGGTGCCTTCCGCCATGCCCTCAAAACTTTCTTTTTTCAGCAAGCCGGGCTGGCTTAATATATTTTAAATATTTTTAATCGGTTTGTTATTTTAAATTGGGGCCAAATTAATATATATATTTTAATTGTTTTTAATGTTTGTATTTTATGTTTTTATCTGGCTGTACACCGCCCTGAGTCCCTCGGGAGAAGGTGCAGTATATAAATTTGAAATAAAATAAAAATAAAATAAAACTGGTGAGCTGATGGATGCACTTTACTCTGGTAGAATAGTATTTGGATTGCCCAAAAATATAAATGCAGTTTTCTAAGGAGAATTTTCCCTCCTGGGAATCCAGACTCCATTCCACCACAGCATGATTCATTCTGATGTCACTTGGGATGGGATGAGCAGAATGCATTCTCACTGAAAGCATTTCCCATCACAGCATACTGAATTCAGTTTGGTTTCTTCGTGTGGATTTCAGCAGGCATCCCCTGCAGCGGTCTTCTCATAGAACAGTGGTGTCAAACTCATGGCGTCATCACATGACATATTGGGACTTCCCCCTCCTTCGTTAAACTGGGCGTGGGCAAGGCCAGAGCATGACACATCCGGCCCGCAGGCTGGAAATTTGACAGCCCTGTCATAGAACATAGAATAACAGAGGTGGGAGGACCTTAGAGTTCTTCCCGTCCAATTCCCTCCTTGTTGTGGTCTGCTAGCAGCCTGCAGACCTGGCAGCGGAGTTGGATAATGAGGAGGCTGGGGAGGACAATGGGCCAGTCCTGGAGTCTGTGGATGGCTTCGACGAGGGCTCTGCGTCCGAGGCAGAGATGGGGCCAGGGCCAACTGGGAGTGATGCACGGAATCCGGAGCCTCCAGAGGCAGACAGCAGAGAGGCAGAGGAACAGGAGGAACCTGTTCCTATTGCATGCATGCGAAGAGCTGCCAGAAGGCAAGGGCAGCTGAAGCAAAAAGGACAACTCAGGAGTAAGGCCAGAAGATGATTGGCTACTCCTATAAGGCTTAAAAGAGCAGCAACGAGCCGTTGGGTTCTTTGTAGAAGAGCAACGTTGATTCCAGTGCTTCTTGTCAGCATCTCTGGAACCTTGTGGGGGTTTTGCCAAGAAAAGCCTTTGGCGGGTTGCCAAAGACATCAAAGGTTGGTGATAAGGCCGACGGACTGGTTCTTAAGAATTTTGTTTTGGACTAAGCTGAGAATGAATCAATTCTCAGCTGTTTTAAATAAGTTTGTTGAGGACTGAATTGTGTTGGGTAATTGCTACTTGGGCCTCGGTCACAACACTGCTCAAGCAGGAGACCGTATATCATTTCAGAGAAATGGCTGCTCAATCTTTTTGCAAAAGCCCCCAATGATGGAGCATCCACAACTTCTAAAGTCAAGCCGTTCCACTGGTCAATTGTCCTCACTTTCTTTTTAGGTCTAGGTTGGTCTCTCCTTGATTAGTTTCCATCCATTGCTTCTCATCCTGCCTTCTGGTATTTTGGAAAATAGATTGAAATGCACCAACCCATCATTGTGACAGCCCCTCAAATATTGGAACACTGCTATCCTGTCTCCCGTGGTCCTTCTTTTCACTAGACTAGATACACACAATTCTTGCAATTGTTCTTCATGTGTTTTAGCCTCCAGCCTTCTAATCATGCTTCTTGCTTTTCTCCAAGCTGATCTCCTCCAAATGTGTTTATCTACAGGGCTCAACAAGAATCTCTGCAAATTTTGTCCTTTTTCTGGTCTTGGGCAAAATGCTACAGCAAACACAAAGTCCAAGGGTGATAGTTGATTTGATGAAGTAGAGAAAATTTAACTTCACCCGAGGAAGGAATGAACAAAACTCATTGTTGGCTTATACCCTGTTTCCCCTAAAATAAGACATTTATTTATTTATTTATTTATTACATCCCGGATAATAAGGCCAATTGGGCTTTTGACTGCATGATGTAAAATAAGTCCCACTTCCCCCTCCCTGAAAATATTTAAATGCATGACTAGCTGGTCCTTGCCATTTCCTCTGGTTAGGGTTAGGGAGAAAGAGCTGGAAATCAGGTAAAACGGCAAGAGGAGCCCCGTCTTGCTCCACACACCCCAAAATAATAAGACATCCCCGAAAATAAGGCCAAGCACATATTTTGGTGTTCAAAAAAAAATATAAGACAGGGTCTTATTTCCGGGAAAACACGGTATGTCCTCAGTGGGTATCAGGAAGAAAAATGCAAACAGATATGTAATGATAATGATTAAAGGAAATCTTCCTGTTCCTGTCTTAGTGTAGTTGGTTGCAATCATGGATGGAGATCAAGCCCATAGGAAGCATTTCCATTTCTTAATGGTTTGAATCATGAAGTCACCTCATTAAAATAACATCAAGAAACAAAGAAAGAAGTGGCAATTTGCAAACAATAACGCATGATTTAAACCTAGCAAAACCTGAAAGCACAGGCACAATGCCAAAATCATCTCAATAACCCAGTCATTCAATCCCCATATTTTAAAGTCAAAAACGTCAGCTGAGCTTCAAGTAGCACGAGGATTGATTAAGCTGCAGAATGTTCCTTTAGCATAAATTTCTGGGGAAAATGTTCCTAGCCGGAACATCTGGGCTCAGGGTTTTTATTTTCAATGTCTCGGATAGAATTGCACCTTTCAATTTGTGACTTTTTTTTTTTTTTGGAAATGTTTATGGCTCTTTTGGCTCGCATTTGTTACAAAGGGTGAAAAATGCCAGGTAGCAATTTTTGCTGGCAAACGTTGATGAGTCAGCTTGGGTGAGGCTTCCAGAGAAGACTCACTGCACGCCTACAAGCATTCAGTCAACCAAAGTGCCTCGGATGACATGGCCAGCTCCAGCTAGCTGAGAAACATCTTAGGGTGGTTGGCTTGCACATAAAGTGTTTGTATCATCTCAGACAAATGCTGTACATGCAATAATACAATGGACTTTCTGAGTCCTTTCGTTGCTGTCTGCTGATGCATTGGAGAAGAGATGACTCTCTGGTTTGATGAATTTGCAGTCGTGAGAGGTTTATAGACCAGTTCTTGAATGGTGGGGTCTGAGCTTGGTTGTTTTCTTGCAGATGTATACTCAATACTCAATAGTAGTAACTGTGAGAGGGATCTTGGAGTCCTAGTGGACAACCATTTAAATGCGAGCCAGCTGTCTGCAGCAGCTGCCAAAAAAGCCAACACAGTTCTAGGCTGCATAAACAGAGGGAAACGCTCAAGATCCCGTGAAGTGTTAATGCCACTTTATAATGCCTTGGTAAGGCCACACTTTGAATACTGCATGCAGTTTTGGTCATCATGATGTAAAAAAGGTGTGGAGACTCTGGAAAGAGTGCAGAGAAGAGCAACAAAGATGATGAGGGGACTGGAGGCTAAAACATATGAAGAACGGTTGCAGGAACTGGGTTTGATGAAAAGAAGGACTAGTGGAGACATGATAGCAGTGTTCCAATATCTCAGGGGTTTCCACAAAGAAGAGGGAGTCAAGCTATTCTCCAAAGCCCCTGAGGGCAGGACAAGAAGCAATGAGTGGAAACTAACCAAGGAGAGAAGCTCCCTAGAACTAAGGAGAAATTTCCTGACAGTGAGAACAATTAATCAGTGGAACAACTGGCCTCCAGAAGTTGTGAATGCTCCAACACTGGAAGTTTTTAAGATGTTGGATAACCATTTGTCTGAAGTCGTGTAGGGTTTCCTGCCTAAGCAGGGGGTTGGACTAGAAGACCTCCAAGGTCCCTTCCAACTCTATTATTCTATTCTATTCTATTCTATTCTATTCTATTCTATTCTATTCTATTCTATTCTATGCTATGCTATGCTATGCTATGCTATGCTATGCTATGCTATGCTATGCTATGCTATGCTATGCCTTGCCATGCCTTGCCATGCCATGCCATGCCATGCCATGCCATGCCATGCCTTGTCATTCTTCTGTTTGTAACAGTTCTTGAATTCAACATATGATGAATGGTTGCAGGAACTGGGCATGGCTATTCCAGTGAAGAGAAGGACCAGGGGAGATATGATAGCAGTCTTCCAATATTTGAGGCGTTGCCACAGAGAGGAGTGGGTCAAGCTATGTTCCAAAGCCCTCCAAGGCCAGACAAGGAATAATAGATGGAAACTGACCAAGGAGAGATTCAACCTGGAGATAA